>OX377615.1:19026807-21480712 GCA_947397855.1 Thelaira solivaga | reverse complement strand
GATCACAATTGGATACTATTCGATATAAAACCATCTGCCACGAAAAGACAGTGCTTTAGGAATCCTAGGAGAATGGATTGGGAAAAGGTTCAGTAGGGTTCTGGGGCACCGGATGAGAGGAGAACCCGTAATAGAGAATACTATTACGGGACTCGAACAGCACGAGGACATCTTACGCAGCAATATTGCTAAGGCGTATGAGATTTCCTGCCCTGTAACTAGGAGTAGAAAGAAATACCCTCCGTGGTGGAACTTGGGAACTTTCTAGGCTTAGGAAGGAAGCGAGGAAAGCTTTCAACAGTATCTATAACGACAAAGAATGGCAACCGTATCGCGATAAGCTACGGGCCTATAAGAAGGCTCTAAGAATCGCCAAAGGGATTCATGGAGGAAATTCTGTGAATCGATTGACAACACTAGAGACTCTGCAAGGCTTAGTAAGGTTTCGGCTGTGAGTCACTCGAGTCCTACCTTTGTGAAAAGGGCTGATGGCTCCTGGTCCGAATCTTCGGCAGAATTTCTAGAAATTCTGTTTGATACACATTTTCCGGGTGCAATGGATATACCCGAAATGGGTGCATTGAACTGCGCGGACCCTTATGTGGTCAATGAAGACTTGATATTCCAATAGAGAATTGTTTTATGTTTTATACGTCAATGTAACAAAAATGAAAAAATACGTCAGACATTAAAATACGTTAATTAAAAAATTATTTATTATTTTATTTTTGGCTATACCGAAGGACACAGAACTTACAACAGGTAATACCACCGATTTTGCACATGTAATTAATGAAACAAAAAAGAATTTAATCTATGGGTTATAAGTTTTTTCTGAGTACTTGGGCGATAGATTACAAATCTAGAAGACCTCTTTTTTAAAATGTTATGTATCCTATTCCGTAATCTTTTATGTCTCGTTTACAAATTAGTAAAAATCTTAGAGATCCAAAATAATTATGCACATTTGCATCTATGTATGTCATAGATACTAAAAAGATATATACAAATACTAAAAACATAAGGAGTTACGTTAAAACAAATTTAACTCATCATATTTATCTTCACTCACTTCAAAAAATTATGTAATTGAATAGCATAATTTATTAAGTTTAAGCTCATATTAAATATAAAAATTTATTTATTTTTTATTGGAGCGACACATGGCTATAAAATACTCGTAGATTTTTATAATACGACTTCAACTTAACAAACTAGCCGTTTCAATAAAAAAGATCATATAAACTTACAATTAAAAAATAATATAGCAATAAAAAACGAAACAACAAATAATAGTAAAAATATTTTCTTTGAATACTTATTTTTTATTAATCATATAATAAAAATTAATTTCAGTTCAAGAAACTAAAATTAACGAGTTCTAAAAAAAATCCTTAATTTAAAAGCAATAAAATGTATGCAGGCACTCAATTTTTAAATTAATAAAAAAAAGAAATTCTAAGAAAGATATTAAATAGGAATGCAAAAAGATTTATTTTCATTTAATCTTGCAAACATTTATTAAAATTTTTTAAGCCAAAATATTAAATTAAAGAAAAAATGGAACAAATTCTCTTTCATAAAGAAGTCTGTATTCGTAATGCTATTAAACTCAAGTCATTAAAAACCACACACACACACATACACTTTTTAAGTTTCGTATTTGTGTATACAACGCATTGCGCATAAGACAGATTAAAAATTTCCATAAAAAAACAAAGCGAAAGCAAAACTTAATGAAAATCTAAAATTTCGGTTGTATTTTTGATTTTTCTGGCCCATTTGTAGACCGATCTTTTTGATTTTTTTGCACAGACAATATGATTTTTATTTCATATAAAAACCGCTTTGTATTTTAGACAAATTACGCAAAAATTCCAATAAAAATGGAGGTAGTTGCTATTTTTGACTCAGCTCCGCCATTTATGAACCGATCTAGCTGAATTTGATAGAAACAATCTGACAGAAGCAACTGACGGATTAGTGTACTTAGCTTTTCTGTACGTCGCCTAGGGAATTCAGAAATTTGATTTCAACTACTTGACGGAGAGACAGACAGACGGACATCGCTAAATCGACTCCGCTATTTATAAGGATCTAGAATGTGGGGTGTCCCATTGTACGGTGTAGGAATTACAAACGGAATCACAAAGTTATATATATACTTCTTACTTACAGTGAAGGGTATAAAAATATGATATGTCAAAAACTAAAGAAAATAATTTTGTTTTCAACATTGCTTTAAATACTTATAAGCTAATTCAATTATTTTTCATTTTCAATGTTAAAATATAATGATCAAAATTCCTTTAAGTAATAATTTATATTTGTGATTTCTATTCTAATATTTTTCTCTAATATTTTTCAGCATTACTAAACGGTAGTGCTATAAATGGAATAAGTAATTAATCAATTAGGAATAAAGTGTATTTTTATTTTACAAGTTAGAAGCCAAATGCTTTTCTTCTCTTACTAAATTACCTTCGTTCGACCAATTTATCAATTTACTTATCCAAGTTTTATCGAAAATATTTTTTAAGCTAAATTGCTTTCAGTCTTAGATTGTTTATGTATGATTTGTTTTCATTTGTCCAAAAAAAGCTATTTAAGGCTATTTTGAAAAAAAAAGTTAGGAAAAAACCTAGAGGCTAAATCATAAATTTTGAGGGTAAATTCGAGATAAAAAGGCTAAATCTAGACTTAAAAAGGCTAAAATGGCATCGCTGACGTGGTGTAAAGACTTGCTGTGATGTGAGGTGTGAAACATGGCAACAATCATGGATCATATTTACTTAAGGTCTAAGAACTACCCCAACGCACAGGCTGAAACCATTTGGAATTCCTGGTTAGACGTTAGGCTAAAAAGAGTATTTTTTTGGACTCTAGCGAATAAGTTAGGCCCTAAGGGAAGCGTGGTTATCTTTAACCAATGGCTCGCAGCTAGTTATGTCATGTCTCTGCTGGTTCTGGATCGCCGATAGTCGTGCAATGAGAGATGGGTAAACTCCTCAGTTTGACTTGATCACACTATACTGTCGGGGCATGGTATTGACAGTGTGGTCAAATCTAACCAAAACAAAACCCCAAAACCGGCGGTAGAACAGCTATGCCAGTGGCTTGCTTAGCGGGGTAGAGCCAAGCCTAATAGCGAATACCGTGCAAGATATGGTGAACCCACGGTTTAACTTTAGTTTTCATATGGAGGCCAGAATGCACAAATAATATATATATATGTATATATTTTCATGGAATTGTATAGAAAGAATGAAAATATGGACTACATACCTTCAATGGTGCAGCATATAGCTTCTGCCAGCTAACAATTATCATTGGGGGTAGGGGCAGTTGGTCCCGCCCACTATGGTACCATTGATAATCTCCGTTGCCTGCAAATCAATCTTCACCGGGCGATAGCAGCCTCGTACAGGCTCAGTGCTCTGGTGGAACAACAATTTCGGCACTTTTTGGCCATTCAGACCCCGTGGGCCGCAAACGGACAGATAAACGATTTGCAAACAAGAAATTGTACGTTGTTCTACGACGAAAGCGTTGACCGACCTAGAGCAGCTTCAATGATCAAAAGGAACATTAATATTCTAACTATCTCAGCTTATGTAACGAGATTTTGTGGCTCTACAAACAGAAGTACCTGGTGCCCATAGGACGCAGAAGAGTTGAGCTTCAGCAGCTTACAGTGGGTGGTATGCTGTGATGCTAACGTGCATCACACGGTATGGGGAAGCACGGACATCAACACACGAGGTGAGTTACTTCTTGATTTCATTATAACTAATAATATTGTTGTACTATACAGAGGTAATGACCAACCTTTGTAAATACGATAATGGTGGAGGTATTAGATCTCACTCTGGCTAGTGCATTTATCTCAAATGACATTTTAAATTAGAGGGTGTTGGATGAAGTTTCCCTGTCAGATCACCGATATATCCGATTTGGTCTGAAGGGTGAGATTGAGGACACTTTTGCAATAAGGAATGTTAGAAAGACCGATTGGTCATTCTATACTTTTCACATGCAACAATGCATAGGGTGCTAATTGAAATGATAACTAACTCTCAGGAACTAGATCTTCAAGTTAACAAGTTGGAAACCATCATAATCTCAGCCTATGAAAATAGCTGCCAATTGGTTACGAAGAAACGTTTAAGAAATATTCTCTGGTGGAATAAAGAGCTCGGCAACTTGCGAAGGACTGCACGCCAGCTCTTCAATACAGCAAAGACCACTGGGGATTAGCCAAGCTATAAAAGTGCCTTAACGGCATATAACAACGCCTTGAGAAGGTCAAATAGAGATTCATGGAAGAGGCACTGTGAGGAGATTGAAACCCTTTCAGCAGCTGCTAGGCTACATAAATCTCTTTTTAAGGATCACTCAAATGGCCTTTTTACACTTAAGAGGGCTGACGGAAATTTTACGGAGAGACTGGAAGAAACGGGACAGCTTCTGCTGGACACACACTTTCCGGGCTATGTCTACAGGATGATGGAGTGCTTAGCACTCTGACACATCTTCGGCAAGATGCCATCAGGTCCCGGTGATTTGAAAGGTGAGAAGCTATCGATCGCCCAAGTAATTCTCTCTTGGGAGATCAGGTCTTTATTGATCACATAAGGGTCTCCGCAGTGCAATGCACCCATTTCGGGTATATCCATTGCACCCGGGAAATGCGTATTCAACAGAATTTCCAGAGATTCTGCAGAAGATTCGGACCAGGAGCCATCAGTCCTTTTCACAAAAGTAGGACTCGAGTGACTCCCATCCAAAACAATAATAAGCCTTGCAGAGTCTCTAGTACTGTCAATCGATTCACAGAATTCCCTCCATGAATCTCTTTTTTTTCGCGATTCTTAGAGCCTTCTTATAGGCCCGTAGCTTATCGCGATACGTTTGCCATACTTTGTTTTTATAGCTACTGTTGAAAGCTTTCCTTGCTTCCTTCTTAAGCCTAGAAAGTTCCGAGATCCAACACGGAGGGTATTTCTTTCTAGTCCTAGTTACAGGGCAGGAAATCTCATACGCCTTAGCAATATTGCTGCGTAAGATGTCCTCGTGCTGTTCGAGTCCCGTAATAGTATTCTCTATTACGGGTTCTCCTCTCATCCGGTGCCCCAGAACCCTACTGAACTTTTCCCAGTCCATTCTCTGGCAAAGAACAGCTTATGACCAGCTTTCTCCAACGCCACTGCACCGCACTCGGTGATGGCGAGTACTAAGCAGGTGCTGTTGTCGCCATATTCTTCCACGCGGATGACCAACAAATCATCCATTGGAATGATGGGGTTCTGTCGCCTCAGACACTCCATAATTTTTTTTGTCTTCATTGGTCAATTTCGGTAACCAAACTCTTGCACAGGCTCTCATCGGAATTTCCTCAGCCGGGATAAGCCTGAGTCTTAAGTCACCCCATGTATCCCTGATTTCAGCGATACACTTGCTTAGGAATTCTTTAGAGAAAGCGTCCAAGCATTTGATTACCCTGTAACCCCGGTGAACCTCACCGGAGTGGAATCGATAGCACCCTATTCCGTTATTACAGGGGAAATCGCTCCGTTTTCTCTGACGCCAAGGCCATAAGGATGTGATCCTTCACCACCTCATTGAATAGTCTTCTCTTGACCACTGACTTAAGAGGTTTAGGAGGAGAGACCGATTTCTGTACCTTCCTCCTCTTAGGTACGCCATCATCCTCAGCCTGAGAACGATTTCGCTTGGCGCTTTCCTTGGCAGCAGCCTGAGAAGTGCTGGGTATGGCATCCTTGATCTTAAGATACTCATCTACTACAGAATGGTACTTCACCCAATCCTCCGCATCATGTATATGGGTAGTCCTTTTGGCAGCATTCTGTTCTATCTTTTGCAAGATGAACATTGCCTTCGAGTACCTTCTCTTTAGGGACTCCCAGTTCGTCTTGCGTTTTTTCCCTTGGACTGACCTTCAGACTTGACGGCCGGCGGTCGGGATATTTTAGGATTGTGTGCGGTCGGTGGGGTACGATCAATGTCTCCTGACTGGAGGCAAGTAGATCGTCCTCTCAGGAAATGTCTTTTACTCTGGTTGTTTTCTTGTTTGTTTTTTTGTTTTTAAAATTGTCGCGCATGTAAATTGATGGACCATCCGCGCAGTGACGGCGTACGACTGACAAAAATATCCAACCGGCCCGTGTCCTGGCACCGGAGGGGAGCTGTTAATGTTAACAACTAGTCTTCTTTAACCACTGACTAGCCATTCAAGTCCTCGGCACAGCTGCCACCTTGACCTTACAAGTGGCACAGGGATATACCGCCCTGAAACGGTCGTCAGAGCCTCGTTTGCGAAAACAGGGAACACCAAGCCCTAAAAAGGACAGTGGGTGAGGTTGGCAGTAGGAGAGGAGTGGCTATGTATTGGCATCACTTTCCCTTGCTCCCCACAGATGGCGCTATAGTCGGTATCTGGCTTATTTGCTTACTACCTGTTTTTACCCGGTCTCGCACGGTTCTTTACTCTATGAGTACGATTTCTTAGTGTAAGAAGATCGAATATATAAAAATTTTAAGGCAAGACTACGTTTGCCGGGTCAACTAGTTACTATTTAAAACAAAATCCCAAATTGCATTGAACTCTAAAATTATGCCTTTTAAGCTGGTATGCTTCTTCTATGCCACCTAGAGAATTCACATTATTAAGTAAATTTTAAGAAGACTTTAAAGTTTTAGTACAATATTTTTATTAACAAGCTTTACTTATTTATGCAATTAACAAAAAAAAAAAAAAAATACTAGTCTTTAATAATCAAAATTTTCCAAAAATTTTTGTTCTTAACTCCTATTAGAAATTTTAATTTTGAATTTAGAATAGTTTTTCTTTTCTCTACAACTTTAATTTCTACATTTCTTATTTAAAAAAAATTAAATTATAAATTTTTAAAGAAATAAAAATAATTCAACCTGAGATGGGGGTTGAATTTACAATCATTCATTTACAAGTCTACGATACTTGTAATGTGCTATCTATTCACGAAAACAACGTTTATTTATTTATTATTATTTTTTTTTTAGTTGCACATGAGCAATAAATAAACTTGTAAATATCAGTAATAACAAAATAATTTTATTAAAATTTTTGTTTTTTTTTTTGCCTTTTTTTTTCTTTTATATATATTACTATCTGTTAACCGCAGATCCAGCCCTGCAGTTTTATTTATTTGTAATGTTTTTACTGAAATCAATTTAAGGTCAACACATTTAAATCATACACACAAATATACCAGCGTATATATGTACATTAATATCTTTACTCTTATGTGTACCGTTTTTTTGAATATAATATTAACAATAATAACAATATTTTCAACAGCACATTTAATAAAGCTGTTCTAAGTAAAGGTTTAATAATCTTCAGTAATGTTGCTGCTTTGAAATTATTGTTTGTGTTTTTATAAATTTAAGTAGTTGTATAGAAGCAGTCAAATAATAAAGTTGAATTTTAATTGTAAGAAGCAATATATTAGCTTGTTTCAATTCCTTCGCAACTGCCTGTAAAAAATCTTATAGGCTCAAAACACTATCTTTTGCCCGCGGCTTTGCACGCGTTAAATTCGTAGTAAAACAATTCCCCTTTCCCTATATTGTGAAGATTTCCTGCTATCTTTGGAATATCTAAATTCATATACTAAATTTTTACTTATTTATTTTTTGCATTTTTATTTATTTATTTTACTTTTATAATAAATATACTACAGAATCTCTATATATACAACAGCTTTCTTGTTAAAAATTTTTACAAAATAATTTCACTAATACTAAATTGCCTTACCTTTAAATTCCGACCAAGATCTTAATTCAAGAAATAGAATTGATAAATTATGGTTTTAATCTAATATTATCTAAGCTAATGTAAGTACTTATTAAAATTAACCTTAATACCGACTAAAGTAAAGGGTGTTTTTTATAGACGTATAGAACTTTAAGTTGGCATTACTGTTCAAGATGGCGACCGATTTAACAGCTGTCAAGTGATTTATTCTCAGTTTGGTTTGGCAATTCATCACGAATAGACTCACGCCTGAACAACGCTTGCGTAGGTTCTTCGAATGGGCCCAAAACGAAATTGCCGTTGTTCCCGATTTTCATAAGCGAATTTTGTTTAGCGATGAAGCGCACTTCTGGTTGAATGGCTACGTCAACAAACAAAACTGCCGCATTTGGAGTGAAGCTAATCCTCAAGTGTATGTCGAAACACCTTTACATCCAGAAAAACTGACTGTTTGGTGCGCTTTATGGGCGGTGGAATCATTGGTCCGTACTTCTTCAAAAACGAGGATGGCCAGAACGTTACAGTCAATGGTGATCGGTATAGAGCCGTGATTACTAACTTTTTCATTCCTGAATTGAACAACCATGATGTCCAGGAGATGTGGTTCCAACAAGACGGCGCAACATGTCACACAGCTCGTGCCACAATCGATTTATTGAAAGACACGTTTGGTAACCTGTGAATTGGTTTCCAAGATCTTGCGATTTAACACCGCTAGACTACTTTCTGTGGGGCTATGTAAAGTCATTGGTCTATGCGGATAAGCCACAAACGCTTGATAATTTGGAAGACAACATTCGCCGTGTTATTGCCGATATACGGCCACAAATATTGGAAAAAGTCATCGGCGGTCATATGCCAGAAATCATATTTAAAATGTAATGCCACAAGATTATCTTTCGGATAAATAAAATTCATGTCAATCGAATAATCCTTCGCTGTTTTATTGCAATTTAAAGTTCTATACGTCTATAAAAAACCCTTTATATGCTTTGAAAGAAAAACACCTTCATTAACAAGAATGTGTGATCGTTCACTATCAGTCATAGGTTGTCCAAATGCAAATACAAAAAACTATGTTAAGACTTACTGTATAATATGGTATCCCTCGTCGAAAGATCTTTCGATGGGCTGCATCTAGATATTGTTGGAAAAGTTAGATGATCGTCATATTTAATTGTATCTGCATTCTTGTTGATGTACCTATGTATATTATTTGCTTGGCAATGCCTAAGGAAAAATTTTGAGAATAATATTTTTTTTTTGTTTTTAATTATTCTTCATGGCAATTTATTATAATTTAAATGATCTCAACAATATATGTATGTACATATATTTTGTTCCCAGATGTTAAGTAGCTTTTTAAAAAAAAATATATCTATGTACGTAAGTTTCTTCCACTTCATGTTAGCAGTCAGGAACATAAAAATTTGCGGGTTTCTGCTGAGGGTTACCCGTTCCCAAGAAAAATATCCAAGATTGAAAAAAACTAACAGACTACCTCTAGTGTTGGTTTCTGTGGCCGCCTATCTTGTATCTGGAATCAAGCTATGTTCCTCAGTTGCCTGCACTTTAGTTTTTCTTTCTTCTAATCTCAGTACGGAGTACCTTTCTCTGACTTTAAATTTGGCTTGAATTTAATGAAAAAAATTTTTCTCACATGCCACGTATTTTAAAATTAAAATGTACACGTCAGCCTTAATTAAAATTGATTTTTTTTACTTTCCCACTTACTTTGTTCGACAACCAAATATGATATTTTTTCACACAATAGGATTTCCTTATTCATCAATATAAAAAAAAACTTCTAATTACTCACTGTATTATAGTTATTAATTATAAATTAAAATGGAAGAGTTTTAGCCTGCTTGGCAGTATTTATACCTCCGTCAATTTTATTTGTTGGAAAAATGCGCCATGTCGGTGTAATTTTTTTATACATAATTTTATTGTGTTGTACCAACCTATACAACGCTATGTTTTGACATGCACTGCCTTATCTTATGGTCATATGTGAGACGAAAACGCAAGTGGTAACGTTTGACTGTTAGGAAAAAGTTGATTTGATTTATTTGATTTGCCATTCAATTATACCACCCTATTTATTATTATCAATAAATATTGTTGCTACAAGTGCCACTACAATCTCTTTTAGAATGCTTACCAATATTTTTAAAAATAAAACCTTCGATTTTATCGAAGCGTTCTTCGATATTAAGCATAAAATCTGCGTTTGCTTTAAATTCTTTACAGCATTATCAATAACTGATACATTTTCTTCAAAATCTTTGGCAATTGTTAATTCCAACTTATTTACACTAGTTTTAATACTTTTCATTAGATTTTCATATATTTTCCTTAATTCTTTTCTGGTTCAATAAATTGAAATATATTATTTTCAATTTTATTTAATCTATTTTCAATTTTATTAATTAACCAAGTTTCTAATTTCTCTATGGCACTGTCAACATTTTGTACTTGTGAATTGAGCATTGTTTTTAGTGTGTTTATTTCTTTTGATAACATATCACATTTTTTAATGGGATAATTTTTTGTTATAGCATCTTTTGGATTAGAAGGTGATAGTAAATTACTAATTCTCTTTCCATATAGATCTAAACAATTATTTCTTATATCAACATCAAACGATTTTAAGAAATTTTTGTTGAACTTTGAATTATTAAGTTTGTTGTTCTTGTTGTGCAAACTTTCTGCAAATTTATTTATAAAACTCATTACTTCTAATAGACTTTGTTGGATTCTTTAAGCTCTTCAATAATAGAGATTAATTCATTTTTATAATTGTTATGACCAGCACTTTCCGATGATAGAAGTAAGCGAAGTCTGTCAACCAGTTCATTAGGATCATCCCAATATATATAGTTTGGTTTACTATTATCTAATGATTTTAATGTTAAACTACTGCCTTTTGTTAAAACGTTTGTTTTTGTATTAAGTAAAGGTTTAATTAGTCGTTGATATTTGAATGCTCTTGTTCCTTTTATTTGTTCATTAGGTAGATAACGACGTTTATGTACATTGAAGTCATTTTGTGAATAATGTAGAGGTTTTGTATGGAATACAAGTTCAAATAATCCGGGTGTCATTTTCAACTTCATATTTCCTATCCGCATAGTATTATCTAGATTAAATATTAGTTTTTTTTTCCATATCGCCAACTTCCTTTTGAATCCTTATTAAAACCATAAATTTTATCCAACTTTCTATTACTAATAAGTAATTTAATATTTTCAATTAATGATAGATTTTTCTTGGATTTCATACTATAATCTCTACTTAATTGTGTTTCCCTCTTATGTTTTGAAAATATATGCAGTTTTATTTCGTTTCTAACAATAATCAAAATCATCATAATCATCAAATACATTTTTTCGCTTTAAATTTCGTTCACCTCTAATTCGTTTTGTGTCATTACCTAACATTGATATATTTTTCAATTGACATATTAAAATAATTAATATCATTATCATCATTTTTAAAATCGCCAGATGTGTTGTTGTTATTGTTGACATTGTTGACATTGTTGACATTGTTGTCTTCTTGTCGTTTATTATCAAGTTTTAAAATTAATTGTTTTAGGGGATTTGTCATTGGTTGAAAAGTATCTTCTTATAAATTAACTCTATCCATTTCATTCAATTCTTTTCAATTTTTCTTTCTAAAATCTTTAAACATTTTATTATGATACCCTTCACTGTAAGTAAGAAGGGTATACAATGTACAATGTACTATACGAGTACATAAATAACTTTGTGATTCCGTTTGTAATTTCTACACCGTACATGGGACACCTTATAAAGTATGTATATTCTGGATCCTTATGAATAGCGAAGTCTAATAAGCGCTATCCGTCCAACTGTCAGTGTAGCCGTTGAAATCAACTTTCAAAAGACTCTAGACGACATACAGAAAAGTATAGCATACCAAACGGTCAGTTGTTTCTGTAAGACTAATACTATTGAAATTCAGCCAAAGCGGTCTATAAATGGCTGAGCTATGAGTCAAAAACCGCAATTTCCTCTATTTTTCAACATTTTTTGAGTGGGTTTTTGGTTTCTTTTTTTATTAACTTAAAAATTTAGTGCCTGCAGACATTTTATTGCTTTTAAAAATGAAGTTCTCAGAAAGGATTGTTTTTTAGAATTGGTTAATTTTAATTTCTTGAACTGAAAGTAATTATTTATTCAGGATTAATAAAAATAGGTATTCGAGAAAATTATTTTTATCAATATATTAATCTTTATTTGTGCTTAATTCCAGAAATTGTAAATTTTTATCAATGTTTGTAATTTTTTTTTTATTGTTTTATAACTTTTTAATCGTAAGTTTATATGACTTTTTCCTTTAAACCGCTAGATTTTTAAGTTTAATTCGTATTAAAAAAAATTATTTTTTTTATTGATATTTCTTTCCAATAATAAATAAAGAAATTTTTATATTTAATATGACCTCAAGTGAAGATTAATATGGTTAGTTAAAGATGTTTTCACGTAATTTCTTATGTGTTTTAGTATTTGTAAATATCTTTTCAGTATACATAGATACAAATGTGCATAAATATGTTGATTTATCTAAGAGATTGCAAAATAACGAACGAATATTACGGGTTGGTACACATATCATTTTAAATAAGAGATTGTCTAGATTAGTAATCTATTGCCCAAGTACTCAGAAAAAAAAACTTAGAACCTACAGATTAAATTCCTTTTTGGTATCATTAATTTGCATGTGGAAAATCGGTAGTGGTAAATCTGTAAAATGGGGAATGGTAAAAATCTCTAATAGTAAGAGTACTAGGGTATATGGATATTTCAAAAATTTTTTTAAAAATAGTCGAAAGTAACTTCTGAGATATATGACCCATCGCGCAATCTTCTATGGTTCGTCCGGAAGTTACTTTGGATTATTTTAAGAAAATTTTTTAAATTCCCTCCTACCGCAGCACTCTTCCTCTGATGGATTTTTATCATTCCTCATTTTGGCGAGGTACCATTTCCGATTTTTGAACAGAAATTTACTGAAACCAAACTGGAATGAAATTTGTGAGCTCTACGCTTTCTGGAAGCGTTTTAACATTTACGGGAAATTGCCAAAACCCTTCAAATTATTCAAAGTAATTTCTGAGTATTTATGTGGTAGACTCCAAATGTAGACGATCTCCCCTTTAAAATGATGTGTGTCCCATCCCGAAATAGTTTATGGTTCTTCATGAAGTTGCTAAAATACCTCAGAGCAATAACACTGCGATATATGAAAATTAAAAAAAAAATTTTTGAAATATCCAAAGTAATATCTGGTTGGTAGGTTACAAATATACTACTAAAAACATTTAATATTTAATGAAGTAAGACGTATTTGATAAATATGCCATTACTATTAAAAAACGTAATGGGGTATGTTAAATCATATTTAACGCGGCATATTTCACTCATTTTTTTTATGGTTTTGATATTATAGAAGAATGTAGAAAGGGAAAAATATTAATATTTCGCAGTGAAGGGTATATTTAACTGGTTTTTATTTCTTTATCTAGAGTAGATAATATTATATTTACAAAATACATTTTTGCTCTCAACCCAATGAATTCCTTAATAATATTTCCATTGCGTTTGTCTTCCATCATTCTTAATACTTTCTTATTTACTAATGGTAAATTAGATACATTATCTTTTGGATATGCAGATGTATCAAAATGATAAATAATATCATTTCTAATATCATCATAAACGTCATTTGTTCTAATATCATAAGTAAAGGAATCAGTGTTCATATAGGTAAGACTAATATTTTCTCGATTTTTTAATTTTGATAAATCTATAACACAAAACCCAATATAAATAGTTTTATTATAATCAGTTCGCACTTTTCTCATTTCAATGACAACCATATCATCATGAATTTTTAGACAGCAATAAGAGTTCTAGCTCCTAATCACATACCTCTACTTTCCCACTCGCATACTATTTTAATGTCATTTCTTTTATAATTTTCCATAGTCTTACCATATACAATGTTGTTTAATAACTTGAAAAAATTCTGTTCAAATACGAGTATGTTTTTAGTTAATGTTCTATGATAATTGTTCAAATCAAGATATATTTTTTTAACCAATTTGACTGTTTAAAGTCAAGTATTTTATGGATTTTCTTTAAAATCAAACCATATAGAAGATTACGATAATGAATTATATAATTAGTTTTATTATTTAAATCTTTTATTAATTTTCGCTGTTTCATATGTTAAATTTCATGCAAATTGGGTAGATATTCCAAGTCCACTTCTAATATGTAACCACATTCTGAATCTTCTTCTACACTATTTACATTTAAGTCATCACAGTTTTCAATCCATTTAATATTTTTATAGGGGAGATACTGTGACATTGTATAACCATATAAATTATTTACATCTTAATACAGGGTGGGCCAAAAGAAACCAAGGGGTGTAAAAGTTTAATAACTTTTTTGTTTATTAACTTTTTTTTATTTTTTCTTTCAGATTATATAATATACAAAATGGAATTTTTTTTACACTAAGTAAGAAAAATTATGTCTCTTAAATGACCACCGTTTTCAGCTTCGCACTGATGGGCTCTTTTTAGAGCATTTTACATAACATCTTTCAAAACTTGTGGCTGTAGCGTTCGAATTTCTGCAACAATGTTTGCCTTGAGTTCAAGGATTGTCTCTGGCTTGTTCACATACACTCGCTCCTTCAAAAAACCCCAAAGAAAATAGTCGGGTGCTGTCAAATCTGGCGATCGCGCTGGCCAAATAGTTTCCGAATTTCGAGAAATTATTCACTCTCCAAAAATTTGACTTAAAAGTGCCATTGTGTCTCGGGCAGTATGGGCAGTGCCTTCGTCCTGCTGAAACCACATACCAGGTCTGTTTTCAAGAGCAGGACGTAAAAAATTTTCTATCATAAAACGATACCGCTCTCCATTTACGGTTACAGCACTTCCATCTTCATTCTCGAAGAAGTAGAGCCCAATGACATTTTCAGATGTGATCCCACACCATACTGTACACCTGATGGGGTGCAATTGGCGTTGATGAATGGCTCTTGGATTTTGAGAACCCCAGAACCTACAGTTCTGCTTGTTAACAAAGCCATTCAAATGAAAATGAGCTTCATCACTCATAATCAAATTTTCAATAAAGTTGATTTCATTTCTGGCCAACTCTTGAAATTTAACTGCAAAATTTAGACGTTGCCGATGATCTGCGGGTTTTAATTCTTGGACCAATTGCACCTTATATGGGTATAACTGTAAATCTTTTTTTAAAATGCGCCGTAGTGACGTACGAGACATTTCTAGCTGAGCAGAACGCCTTCTGCCAGATGTTTCTGGTGCTTCGTTAACACTTTGCTGTACTCTTTCAATATTTTCCGCAGTGCGACTTAAACGTGGTCTACCGGTTCGAGGCAAATCTCTTACGCTGCCATGTTGGTGATGACGATTAACTAAGCAACGAATCATCGCTTCAGAGGGCGAAATTCTGACGTTAAAATGTCGACGATATGCTCTTTGCGTTAAAATAATTGATCTCTGGTTTAAATACTGAAATTCTATTGTTCTGGTTCTCTGTTCAGTTGTGAACCTCTCCATTATAAATTCTCCAAGTTTTGTCTATATAATCTGAAAGAAAAAATAAAAAAAATTAATAAACAAAAAAGTTATTAAACTTTTATACCCCTTGGTTTCTTTTGGCCCACCCTGTATATTAAGGCGTTTTGTTATCACAATTCATGATATTTTATCGCAAAATGCCCAGATGAAATTTGGTATAGATACAAATAAATACTTTTATCTCTTTTAATTATAAAAGTACTCGGCCTAGGACCAGAGCAATTGAAAACTGTTCCTTAAGTTTTTCAAGTTGGATTTAGTTTCCGAAGAAATAAAAAACGGTTTATGTCATTTGATAAAAAGAAAAATGCTCAACTTCGCATTAAAATTTTCTTTAAGTTGTACCTGTGTACATTGTTTTTAAATCTGCTTAAAATTGAGAATTATTAGCTTTTAATAATTTTTTATTGAATTTTTTTGATAATTTATTTATTATTTAAAATAGAAATATATAAAAAAGGCACAGGGTCACACAGAGGTGTCAAAGGCAAAACGATACAGGATATATTCATGAGATATCAATTTGCAATTTTGTTCTGATACTAGTTTTCTGGTGCTGCAAAAATTTAAGAAATTCGCAAAGGGAAAAGTAATAAAAAGCGCAAGCATTTCGCTTAAAAATTGCAGTAGTGTGTTTTAGTTTTTCTTTTTTTTTTTACATATTCAAATATTTTTCTCTTTTTTTTTTTTGTTTTTATATTTTTGCTGTGTTGTTGTTGTTGGAATTGCATACATAAATGTAAATAAAAATTTAGAGGTTTTGTAATGAAATGAAATAAATAGTTTAACGCTTTTGTTTGTAGTTAAGGAATACAGAGGGGATGTAATGCTAACCAGCAAAATAATAAATTATGGGCCATAAAAATACCGCTATCTTTAAGATCTAATGGGCAGAAATTAGCTACATATTATTATATCATACTGCCATATTCATAAAAAGTAATAAAAATTGTTTCTAAATTTGTTCTGAAACAATTTTTTTAAAAATCATAAATATAATGAACTTTGAATAACATAAAGCCTTAGTTGTTAGAATATCACATAATGTTGAAATTTCCAATTTATTTCTTATTTTACTTTTATTTAAATTAATATGGGAAAATATTCGCTCTGTTAATATAAATAGAAACCGCATAAATGAAGTTTTTTTAAAACGGGAAAAATTCCAAAGCCGTTACAACGCCTTTCTTTGAATAGTTTTTGAAATAAACGAAAAATAATGAATGGAACTAACAACAAGTATGAAAAACTTAAGTCTAAAATTTAAAATTTAGTCCGCCATTACCAGATAAAAGGTTTTAGTTATCGTAAATTTTATTAATGTTTTAAAATCTTATGTTGAACATATTGAAATTTTAGATCGCTGTGAATGTTTGAATTTTTAACGTATTATTCTGAGAATTTTGCTTTGACGTCTTTGGACTTTTTAACATTTGAAGCTGAGACATTTGGATTCCATAGGTTCATATTGGTTTGAGAATCGATTTATTAATTAAAAGTTTGCAGTCCAGGCTAAGGACAGAATTTCGCCCAATTAGCCAGTTTAGTTGAACTCTTTTAAATTTTATTTGAGTTAGTTTTGTCTCTATGTGGTGTTTCCATGTTACACACCTATCTATGTGTAAACTGAGATACTTGACCTCAGTGTGTTGTGGTATTGGTTGATTATCAATTCTGATAGGTAGACATTAGACCGGTCGTTATTTTCCAAAAAAGTGTCTGATTTTGAAGTGCCGGGCAGATTTTATTTCCTTTTGGTCTAAAACCATTAAATTTAAAATTTGGGGCTGATCGGATAATATTTAGTGGCAGCGCCCATCAACCAAAAATTTAAATACATGAAATATATGGAAAAAATTTATATTTACTTAATTAACATAATATATAAAATGCAAGGGAAGAAAACAGCAATAATTAAGAGATTAAACTTATATCTGAGTTGAGTGTAGACTTGTTATGAGTCGGAAATTTTGTCCTATATGCTTCAACAAACTGAAAGACCAATTGTTTTTGTTCTTCATTCTTCGTTAGAATGCGGTTATAATCTTTCATAAATTTCACACCGCGTTCTGCATTATCATTGACAACAAATAACTGCCGACTAAAATTCAATGCTGCTTGAAAGTCTTCGTTTTCTACCCATGTTGATGATTTTTGGTTGATGGGCGCGGCCACTAAATATTATCCGATCAGCCCCAAATTTTAAATTTAATGGTTTTAGACCAAAAGGAAACAGAATCTGCCCGGCACTTCAAAATTTATTTTTAACGATCGGTCTAGTAGACATGTGTCCCTGCTCAAAGTAAAAGTAATGTGAACACATTTCTGCTCATTGAGTTTTATTCGCAATTTTTTTAGCCATTCTTCTAATTGGAGCACATGACCTTGTAGGCGTCGCATAGTGACTCATTTTCCAAAAAACCGTTGTCAAAATCAAAAATTCAACTATAAAATTTTGACAAATGCATTATCGCATATTATAAAATACAACTTACTCATCAAGAATCAAAAACCTGTTCTTAAATTGGATGAAAATTATGAGTTTTAGAACTGGTTAAAGTTGTTAATTTTTTTTTTACTGTAGAAGAAAAATTCAATTTCGACAAAAACTTCAGATTCAATAAAAAGTTTTCGGTAAAGCTGGCAACCGATTGTTACTTCCTTGATTTTACTGAAAAATTATTATTATTATTATTATTATTATTATTTATTTAGTAGTATTTTTTAATACTTTATATTACAATTTACATAAATATCACATTTATATGCTCTGCTCTAATAAACATTACAAGTTTCTTTCTAAATTGATAAAAATTTCTTTCAGTCTTTATGTAGTTTGGCATCTTGTTGTATATATTTAGCCCTTTGTAGAATAGCGTTCTCTGCCCTCTAGTAGTGTTTCCTGTTTGTAATCTGAAATCCATGTCATTTCTCAAAGTATACGGTTGCGTTTCACCTATGTACTTCAGTTGCTCAGTTAAGTACTCAGGAGCGTCTCCTAACTTCATTCTATGAATAAAAATCATTGTATTTAATTCCAGCCTTTGGTGAATATTAAGCCATTTTAGTGATTCTAGCATAAATCTTATTGGTTTTTGTTTTTTTTTTAACTTGATTAAATAAAAATTTCTTAGCTTTTTTTTACATTAATAGGCGTGGTTTTCCGCTACCATATATTAGAACTATAAAAGTTACACGAAGGTACGTGATATATTACATACACACTTTTATTGTTTCATACACTAACTAATTTAAGTAAATTTGGCAACCCGAGCTTACCCGTTTACCTGAAGGAAGAAAAAACTCAAAACCTCGGTATTGAAAGCAATATACGTAGTATTGTGGGTAGAGATGCCAAATGTAACTGGTTCTTAAAAATCCCGGAAAACGGGATTTTTAACTGAATCCCTAAATCCCGAGCGGGATTTTCAGGAATTTCAAATAAAAATAAAAAACATAGAAAATGACTCCAAACTGAACTTTTATCTTTATTATTGTTTTGTGTTTTTCAAAGCTAATTTTTTTTTTAATTTTACGCAAAAAAAACTTGATTTTTTATTTGTTTTCACATTTTAATAGAGATATACAGCAAGTTTTGTTAATGCTTACATCAAAGTGTTTGTGTTGATTTTCTTCAAAAAGGCGTTTCAAATAATAAGATTTTGTTTTTAATAAGGGGACACAGAAAAATATATCTTTATGACAATAAAAATATAACTAAAACGGGATTAATAAAATCTCGAAATTCCCGAAAAACCCGGAATTTAAAAAGTAAAAAATCCCGAATATCGGGATTTAGCTTTTCCCGAAAATCCCGGATTTCCCGTTTGGCATCTCTAATTGTGGGTATACATGACTTTCTTGTTTAAAGTGCTATTACTTTTATATTAATAAAGATTTCGTCAAGATTTAAAAAGCATTTAATAAAAACCTTCTAACACTACAAAAGGCATAAATACTTTATATCAAATATCAATACTATTCACAATTATTTCAATAATAAATAAAATAATTATTATTAAATAACTACAGTCCTTAATATTTACATTTGGTTTTTTTTTGACAACACGAATCTGCGAAGCCTCTTGGCTTGCCTGCAGAAAACACCCAAGATCTAGACAGCCAACGAAGCTGTGACCACCAGATAGGTGGGCTAGTGTATATACTACCTACTGTTCTACGGGAAAATTCTGCCTTACCTTGTAAAGAGTGTTTTTTATAGACGTATAGAACCTTAAGTTGGCATTACTGTTCAAGATGGCTACCGATTTAACAGCTGTCAAGTGATTTATTCTCAGTTTGGTTTGGCAATTCATCATGAATAGACTCACGCCTGACCAACGCTTGCAAATAGTCGTCGAATTGGCCCAAAACGAGTTTGCCGTTGTTCCCGATTTTCATAAGTGAATTTTGTTTAGCGATAAAGCGCACTTCTGGTTAAATGGCTACGTCAACAAACAAAACTTCCGCATTTGGAGTGAAGCTAATCCTCAAGTGTATGTCAAAACACCGTTACATCAAAAAAAAAACTGACTGCTTGGTACGCTTTATGGGCTGGTGGAATCATTGGTCCGTACTTCTTCAAAAATGATGATGGCCAGAACGTTACAGTCAATGGTGATCGGTATAGAGCCGTGATTACTAACTTTTTCATTCCTGAATTGAACAACCATGATGTCCAGGAGCTGTGGTTCCAACAAGTCGGCGCAACATGTCACACAGCTCGTACCACAATCGATTTATTGAAAGACACGTTTGGTGACCGCCTAATTTCACGTTTTGGACCTGTGAATTGGCCTCCAAGATCTTGTGATTTAACACCGCTAGACTACTTTCTGTGGGGCTATGTAAAGTCATTGGTCTATGCGGATAAGCCACAAACGCTTGACCATTTGGAAGACAACATTCGCCGTGTTATTGCCGATATACGGCCACAAATGTTGGAAAGAGTCATCGAAAATTGGACGTCCAGATTGGACTACATCCGAGCCAGTCATGGCGGTCATATGCCAGAAATCATATTTAAAATGTAATGCCACAAGATTATCTTTCGGATAAATAAAATTCATGTCAATCGAATAATCCTTCGTTGTTTTATTGCAATTTAAAGTTCTATACGTCTATAAAAAGCACCCTTTAGTTTGTAGAAGTTATCACGACGAACTTGCTGCAAGAAATTGCAGACGTACTTTGCTTTTTTTACGAATGACAGTATAAAAATGTCTTGTGGCAAAATAAGATTGGCAGCTGCCATCGTGTCTATATAATTGGCTATTGGCTTTAAAGCATTTTGTTTTTTAATTTAATTCTTATAGTCTTTTGAGGACGTGTCCTATAATTCAGGATAACTTTCTTGTTTTTCAATTACCAAATGTGTTTATTTTTGTCCATTTTTATAAATTTTGAAAAGAGCTCAAAAAAACCACAAAACAAAACTGAAAACAGAAGAGAATAGCACAAACCGTTTACTCACGTAAACCCGACTTCTTCTGCAAGTCTTCAAAACACTTGTAGTTCACAGCAAGTTGTTCAAGTTACTTCCAGGAAGCAACAAACACGTGTTTCCACATAATTGCTGCAAGTAACTTCTGCAAGCCGTGACTTCTGGAAGTCGACTTCTAATACGTGTTTACACGACCAAAACTTCTGGAAGTCACTTCTGGAAGCAACTTCCGCAAGAAAACTTGGTAGTGGACACACGGCTTAAGGACGCCAGTTTCGAGGTGTAGCATATATATTTTGGGGTTGAGTTTGGCAGGTAGAAACTTTTAAAAAAACCGCAACAGTTTCTTAACTTCATCGTACTGGACGTATATCCAGACTTGGACAGCATAACACATTATGGATCTGGACGCAGTGTTACGGCAACGAATATAAATTTTAAAAGCGCCTAACAAGGAAACAATTTTAATTTATACTTCAATTTATTTCCCGCTACTTTCCAATATTATTTTTTAATTACCCGGTCTCTGCTGCTTTATGATGATAATAAAACAATTTACCTACATATCATGAAATAGGGAGAATAACTACTTGAACAAATTGATCAACAACAAGATAAATGGAGATGAAGAATAAATGAATGTGTAGAAATAAATGTATGGATAGCGAATAACATTGTGTTAAAAATTTTAGTCACATTAGAAATTGTAATTGTTATTTTAATACAATGATGCGTGGTTAACAGAAAATAAACACGGTGTTGTTACAATTATTGTGACAATATTTATGCCTCTCACAAACAAACTAAATATGCTACATAGCTAAAACTCTGAACATATGTTCGAGAGCGCGAGAATTTAAAAGAGTGTCAGAGAGTAATATAACATGCAAGAGAACAATATTCAATGCAAGAATTTACACAACTTCACTTTGCAGTACATCCATATACAAACTGTAAATACATGCATTTTATTGTTGTAATACATATTGTATATGAATTCACACCGAATTTAAATTTCGTTACTGGCCGCAATGGAATTACAGAAATTCAATAAAAATTTTAATATTTTATTTTGATCAACATTTCGTTAATTAGTTTCTTAACTATTTTGAAATAATTTTAAATATACTTGTAAATATCCTGAAGAAGCTAAGTAGCAAATTAACGAAATAATGATCAAAATACAATTTTAAAATTGTTATTTATCTTAAGCTTAAAAAACTAACATGTGCATTACCATAACATTAATTTAAAATTTTTTTCGAAATATAAAAAACTTTCGTAAAAAAAATTAAGCAAAGCAATTTAAGTGTACCTAATTATTATTAGTATTGTCTACTTTTATCTTATATATTAACCATTGATTTTTTTTTTTACTTTATATTTATTTTATTAAAGGAAAACAGTTGCTTTTAATCTGTTTATTTTTATGACCAATATCTATATTTTATTTATTTTGGTAGGGTTTACCTATGGGCTATTTCTGGTCAATTATTTGTTTCCAAATGTAAATTAAATAAAAATCATTTAATTTATTTTTTTCCCAACGTTTCGTTTGCTTTTTTTAAACTTCTTCAGGGGTTTATATATTTTCAAACTGTTAACAATATAAAAAACTTTTATTATCTATATATAAGAACATGCACTTTTTTTACTTACGATTAATTTTCGTAAATTGTTTTAAATTTTTCTATTATCACAAACATAATTTTATAATATAATTCAACTATAATAAATAAATTAATTCTGTCGTCCAACTTATTGTTAATATCACAGATTTTTGATTACTTAGGTTATTGCAAGTGAGTATTGGAGCTTTGTGTTGTCCTTATCTTCTTTTGTGTTCATGGTATTTTCTATTTTCTCTTGTATGCGTAGGCTCTCAATAGTAAACCGTTTTTTCTCTTTCTCTTCTCTGTTTAAAATTTTTACAGTGTCAAAATTTATTTTGTGTTGTGACTCTTTAGCATGTTGCGCTAGTGCCGTCGTTTCTTTTTGCTTCTCAATGTCCGATTTATGTACCTTAATTCTCGTGCCTAGTGCTCTCTTTGTTGTTCCTATGTAAACTTTGTCACATCTCTCCCTCCCATTACCATCACATTTTATTTCATATACCACATTATCTATTTTTAGTTTGTCATGTTTTGTTTTTAGGTTTGTAAACATGTGCCTCAGTGTTTTATGAGATCTGTATGCAATTGTTGTTTCTCTCTTTGGTATTAGGTTTTTCAATTTGTTTTTTTTCTGTTAAACCTGGTATGAATGGTACACTGTAAAAAGTTTTTGTGTCACTGTTCCTTTGTGTTTTTTCTTTATTGTAATTTTTTAGTGTTTTGTTTATCAAGTTGTTTGTGATATATGTTGGATAGCTATTTATAGTTAATAAATTTCTTATTTTTTCAATGTTACTTCTCTTGTATGATCCATCACTTATTCTCAAAACCCTTTCGATTAAGTTTTTTGCTGTATTTAATTTCATTTGTTTTGGTTGGGTTGAGTGGTAGTTTATGATTCTTCCTGAAGACGTCTCTTTTGTATACCGATTTGTTATTTCTTTTTATTATCTTCATGTCTAGGTATGATATTTCTCCGTTCCTCTCTTTTTCTATTGTGAATTTTAGTTTGTCATGGCAACTATTTATCGTTTTCATTATAATTTCTTCATCATCCCTTTTAATTATTGCAAACAAATCATCGACATATTTGCTTATGAATTTTATTTCTACACGTTTTTGTTTTAATTCCGCAATTATGTCATCTAAGAGAGTGTCAAGTACGATGTCAGCTATGGTTGGTGATAAAGGGTTACCCATGGGCATCACATATGTCTGAGAATATATTTTATTGTCAAATTTAAAATAATTGTTTTCTCTTAGACAAAATTGGAGGAGTTTTAATAATTGTTGTTTAGACATTTTAGTTGATTATTTAATTATTTCCAATTTTCCTAAAATAGTCTTAATTGCTATATTAATAGGTATATTCGTGAACAGAGATACCACGTCAAAAGAAACTATGATGTCATCATCATCCAGAGTTATTTCCTGTAGTCTTTCTTTTAATTTTTGTGAATTTTTTATGTTATATGCTGGGGAGATCAAGTTGGCCAGTATTTTCCCAATGTATTTGGCTAAATTATAGCATGGGACTTTTATGGATGCCGCAATTGGTCTAAGGGGTACGTTTTCTTTGTGGATTTTTGGTAGGCCATAAAGTTCGGGCGCTAAAGATGTATGCATAATCAATCCATATTTTTCTTGTTTTGTTATTGCATTCTGTTTTAATAATTGTGATATTAAATTGTTGTTCTTTTTCAAAAGTTTTTCCGTTGGATCTTCTCTTATTATCTTATATGTATGTTTATCTTCTAATAGTTTATACATTTTCTTCTTACCTTTGTACATAACCACTGTCTTATTTCCTTTGTCTGCTGTAGTTATTGATATTTTCCTTATTTTTGTTCAAAAATCTTCTTGTGTTTTCATATATACTTAGTATAAATTTTTCCTTTTCATTTTGTATCCATTGTTCCTTGTCAGCTGTGAGTGGAATTGGTTCGAAATTCTTTTTATTCACGGGGATTGTAAATTTTCAGCCAAGTGAAAGTAGCCATTTCACATCAAAATCGAACTTAATTTTTGTGAGATTGTTCATTGAAAATAAATCTTAATTTTTTGAATTTTTCATGTTTCAATTTATCGATTTTCGAAGAATGAGTGATCCTTATTTTTCCCCTCATGTTATTGAATTTGTTCCACTGTTCCCTTTTAAATTTTGTAAGTTCCATTTCTTTAAGTGTATTTTTCATCTCGCTTTCCGTTTTCTTAATCTTATTTTTAATGTAATTAATATTTGTGTGTGTTTCCTTTATTTCTACATTTAATATTCTCTCATGCATTTTTTCTATTATTTTCTCTATTTCAATCTTTGCTCTTGTGTTGTAAATAAACTGTTTACTCTCTGAGTACTGTTTCTTATGTGTGTTGGTATAATTCTTAATTGCCTACATTTCTCTAAGTATTTTGATCTTTCTATAAATTTTGCCAATTTTTCTACTTGTTTGCTGTATTTTTTTATAATTATGCAAATGTTCGAACTGTAGTGTTCTCTAACGTATTGAAAAAAGTTGTTTTTACTTTTTAAGATGAAATTGTATATTTGTTTTTCGGCAGGCCCTCCGACAATATTTATTCTGTTTATTTTTATAACCAATATCTATATTTTATTTATTTTGGTAGGGTTTACCTATGGGCTATTTGTGGTCAATTATTTGTTTCCAAATGTAAATTAAATAAAAATCATTTAATTTATTTTTTTCCCAACGTTGCGTTTGCTTTTAATTTAACTTTTAATTTTTATTTTTCAAAAGTTATAAATAAACCATAATAAAACATTTTTATTTGGAACGAGTTTACGTCATCCCGCGTCAAATTTGGTTCTTTAACAGACCGGTTTCGGCATTTTGCCATCTTCAGTGTTTTATCTCAATGAGATACAAAAAATGGGAATAATAATAAAAATGTTTTAATTGATTAATATTTATATTGCTTACGACTCAATATTTATTTTACATTTTACTGTAAATACGTATTGGATTTTTATTATTTTTATTTTTGTATTTTTAATATTTTTCTTACACATTAGCTTAGGTTTCCGAACTGGAATCTCTAATATAGAAAATATTGAAGAAAAAGAAAATATTTTTAAATTCTTACTAAGTTTTTAAAAAAGTTTTAATTTTTAAAACTTTTTACTTAGCCAAATTGAAATTCTCATTTGGTTTGATAAGTATTAAACTTATAAGTTCAAGACTTTTTATGAAAAGTATTGTAGAGTACTGATGATATGCCTAGCTGATATGTAGAGCATTTAAAAACAAATTTTTTTTATAAATAAGTAAATTGTTTTGTGACAATACCACCAAACAAAAAATGAGAATAAGGCATAAAAATGTCTTATTATGATTTACATATTAATTTCCAAATAATGAGATTTTTATTATAAATGAATTTTGTTCATAACATAAAATCAATTTCTGTATAAATTATTATTAACAGTCTGTTAGTCTTAAAACTCTTATAGATCCTTTTAAAAAGGATTTACAACACGACTACTTCTCATTATATCTACAAATCTATAATAAGAGTTTAATAAAGGTTCAAATTAATGAATCATAAATTCGTTGCGAACTAGGATAAATTTAATTTTTTCAACCACAAACAAGATATTCTACCCTACAATAACGCAACTAGTCATATTCGTTCTATTTATATTTGCTCCTAAGATTTCAATAACATTTTTGTTGAAAAATATCATAAGTCTCACACAGAAAACATATCAAAGAAATAAAATTCATTTTAAGTTTTAAATGCTTGGTTTATAAATACATACATACATGCGCATTTATATGTTGTTCAGTATGTGCTTATTTTTTTATTCTCTGTTTATCTCAGTAGCTAAATGAGAGAAACTTTTATTTGAAATGCGCATGCTCAAATATTCCCTTGTTACTTCCCCCCCTCATCTGTTTCAGCTATTCATTTTTGTTTTCAGATTTTCTTCTACGTAGAACATCTTTATAGTTTTATAGTCTTTGCTTCAATATTCAATATCAAACTATGCATTTGTGTAAAAAAGAGAGTCACATGTATACGTTGACTGTAATATTGACGAAAGTCAAAACGAATTTGATTT
Source organism: Thelaira solivaga (assembly GCA_947397855.1). NCBI lineage: Eukaryota > Metazoa > Arthropoda > Insecta > Diptera > Tachinidae > Thelaira > Thelaira solivaga. Next base: position 21,454,102 of record OX377615.1, on the reverse strand, counting down.
TTGTGAAAATGTTGATGGTAGTTTGATATTGTTTGTCACCACTTAGTCAATATTCATTTTGTTTTACATTAAGCTGAGTGCATATCGCGTAAGTTGCTAAAAAAATAGAATTGTTAGAATTGTAAGAAGCGAAAAATATAGCGATAGAAACAGAAAGAATGCACAATACGAAATTCACTTAGAAAAATATCCTTAAAAGAATTATGAAGATTATCAGGAGAACTCATTGATATAGTGTGTCACAAGCTTCAATAGTTTCACAAGCACAAATGCATAGTTTAATGTTGACTTGTCTATCAGCCGCTTTACGTAAAAACAGCTGCCGCTAAATGTCGCCAACATTTAATTTTGAAATAAAACATGTTTTGTGTGTTTTAAGTAGCTAAAAATTAAATTAAAAAGTGGAAAAGTTAGTATCACAGTTGTTTACATTTTATTAGTTTACATTAGATTTTTCTTTTAGCTGCCTAGATGAAATTGAATTTCTTGAATCGATAAGTAAAGATAAATCTAAATCTATTGGAGTGAATGTTATCCCTATTCACTTACTAAAACTGGTGTTCTCTTTTATTCCTAAAGCAATATTACACCTGGTTACAGCTCTTCTAAGTACTTTTATTTTAATGGTATTCGTAAGGCTATATGTGTTGATTAGAAAAGTCTAACTTAAAATAAAAAAAAAATTAATAATTTTTTTGTTAAAATTAAATTGAATTAGGAAGTAAAGAAACCAAAAATATTTTTTTTCATATCATAATTAAAATAAGATAAAGTCGAAGCATGCCTGCGTAGCGGTTCAATTTTTTTTTGCTTTGGTTTTTTTATTTGATGATAATGATCGTCAGAGATCATTGTAATTTGTTTGCTAAAAGCATTTAAATTTAATTTAATAATAATAAGAAAATGAATATTAATTGTATACTGACTATTGTAAGTATACCATAAAATATATTTAAGTTAATAAATTAAATAATTTGTAAATATACATATAGATAATAATTTTCATCTCAACGTTACATGTATGCGATATCTCGGAGGCCTTCAAGAACATCGACAATTTATATGTGCGGTGAGTGCAATAATTTTTAATTACTCCTAATATTAAAAGTATATGTATGTAAGTTGTGTGAACAGCAATCATGATTGACATGCAGGTATTTTTTAATTTTGTTGTGTATGCATTTCATACAAAAGAGCATTTCTTTTAATTTTAAGCAAGATCATCATTATCGCTGTTAATACAATATATTCCGTTAGTTAAGTTGTTTTCAATATAAAATGTTTTATTATATTTTTCTCATGAGCATATGTACATACATATAACAGGTGGCGCAAAAATAACATTCCGATGTTTTTTGGCTGTAATTTAAAAAAAAATGAAAAACTTTGATTCTTCTTGTGGATTATTTTTATTTGGTCTTTTAATTTTTTTACATCAAGTCGAGAATATGATGTCATGTAAATGGCCGCCGCTACAGTTGATCGTCATTTGAGCCCTGTTTATGGCATTTACCATCACTTTGGCCAAAACTTCCGGCGATAGGTCCTCACATTCTTGACGGATATTGTCTTTACGAGCTGCAAGAGTCTGAGGCTTGTTGACTTAAGCCCGCGTCTTCAAAAAGCCCAACAAAAAGAAGTCTGCAGCGGTCAAATCAGGCGATCGTGCTGGCCAGTGCAAATCGCCAAAACGGGAGATTAGGCGCCCGGGAAATGCATCCTTCAGCATATCGGTTGTGGCACGTGCAGTGTGTGCCGTTGCACCGTCCTGTTGAAACCACATGTTTTCCAACCCCAATTCATCAAGTTGCGGCAAAAAGAACTCGTTGATCAATGCTCTGTAGCGCTCACCATTCACAGTAATCGTTTGGCCCGCGACGTCTTCGAAGAAAAAAAGTCCGATGACTCCTCCAGCGAAAACAGCACACCATACAGTGACTTTAAGCGGGTGTAATGGCTCTTCGTGGGTTACACACGAATTTTCAGTGCCCCAGAAGCGTACATTTTTCTTATTTACGTACCCGCTAAGAGGGAAATGGGCCTCATCACTCATGATTATTTTTGATGAAAAATCATCTACCAAAATTCGCTGTAAAGACCGTCGACTGATACCATTTGCGTGGCACGTCGTCTGATCGATGTCGACGGCGCTTCCATGACGTCCTCGGCTACAGCAGCAATATTCTCTGCAGAACGGCTACTCCGGGGTCTGCCACGCCTGACAGCATCTCGTGTTGTGCCAGTCTCTTCGAGCCGAGCGGCTAAACGTCGCAGTGTTTCACCAGTAGGCGTTGACGGCCAGGAAATCTGCAACGAAATTCACGTTGTGCCAAAGTCACCGACCGATTGTTGGTCAAATAAATAGTCACCAATATTCCGCGTTCTGGACCAGTGTAGCGTAACATTGTTTATTAACGTGTATTTCGCATGTGTTTACTACACAAATGTCAAAACAGAACTGATATTAGGGGCCAATCGCAAAATTTATAGCATTTTCTGATAGGAGGATTACTTCTGCGCCATCTGTTATATGTATCTAAAATTTAGGTTTTTTTTTCTACAAAAGTTTTTATATTTTGTTAAGTAGAGCACAGCATAATAGATTAGTTCACTCTCAAATATATTTTTTTATTTAAATTTTGAATTTGGTTTGTTTACAATGAAATTTAAGACTGATCGCTACCTAATCAATGGCTCCCGCAGTCCTACTCTTGGCAATGTCTTATTCAACATCTCAAAGCCTTCTTCTTTGTGTACATTACAGATTATAATTAAGAATGGCGCCCAACGTGGGACACGAAAGTAGAATAACCCATAACTGCTATCGGTTCCAATTTCAGTTTTTTTGTAAAATTATTAGATTTCATTTTATTTTCGTTTTTCATTAGTGGCAAGCTTGCGGAGCTAAGCAAATAGCACTCAAAACTTGTTTTGGAGCTTCATTATCTTGAAATTTAATCGAAATACATGACCAACAAGTAAATTGTTTGTCCTTTTGTACTAGACTTTGTAGTTTGTTCTTTTATATTTTTTTGTGAAAGCGCATGATGTTTGTGTGAAAGAGATTACAGTTTTCTTATGACTAGATACGAGTGCTTAGGTGAATTCTAGGATAACAGAAAATTTGCAGTTGCCAACATTTGTTTTATTCTACGTATTTTGTTTAACAAATATATCTCATAAGGATGCCTAACTGAAAAATTATCAACCCTTAAGAAAACACAATATTTTATTAGTAATATTATTACCTTATTTTTATATTGAAAAAAAAAAACAACAATCATTATTTAAAAAAAAATTTTTAGAAATTGAAAATTTGCGATTAAAAATATTTTTTTTTTTGTTCGTGCTTATGAAAAGTTGTTGAACAGTTTAAAAATCCATAATTAACATTTTTTTTTAGTTTTTATGTTGGAAAGTAAATCCAGTTATAAATCCAGTTAAAATTGTACTACGCAGAGCTTTTTATCTATTAATATAATCTTCAATATATTTTTTTATATAAGTTATATTTTGATTTTTTTATTCTGGAATAATGTCACTTCCTAGAACACCCAAGCGAAGCTTATGATGGTGCTAAAGCATTATCTATACCAACAACTACAGATTTTCTTTCATCTGTCGGTGGTTTAGTAAATGATTCATTGAACGAAAATTTGTGCAAAATTTGTAGTAAATCTATGTTAGAAAATGAAGATTGTTTGAATATAACTTATTTGAATCATACTTTTCATAGATCTTCTATTGAAAGTTTTTTAGCTAACACTGCAGAGTGTCCCACTTACAAGCATCCCTCTGAATTAGCTGACTTTAAAGGAATACATTTTTTGAGAAAACAGATCTCAACTTTTAAGTCAAATACAAAATATAGAGGACGCGGAGGAGGTGTCGCAAAGCCCAAACAATATTGTACACGTAGTCAAACGAGAAATATGTTACAGGAGTCCCAAGCGTGTTATGCCTCAAACTCATATAAATACACAAAGGCTAAATAATGGTAATGCGAATAACGTAAATAGAAACGCAGGAGTAGCACTAGATATGGTAGCATTAAGCCGGATGATAGAAACAAATATTACTAGATTATTAACTAATTTAAATATAATGCCAAATCACAGTAGGCAGCCACAAGTTTTTCAAAACAATAATAATAATGGCACAAATAGAAATAGAAGTAGTCCTTTAAATCATTCTGCAAATATTGCAAATTCTCCAGCTATACCTAATGTCAATATCTCTAATTTTAGTGTAGATAAAGTAACAGCTACTATATCTAGTTGGAATATAAAATTTGATGGTTCACCATCTGGTCTTACTGTAGAAAAGTTTCTCTATCGAATACGTTTATTAACTGTAGATAATTTAAATGGTGATTTTAATCACATTGTAAAAAATTTTAATATTTTATAAAGTGTAAAAGCCAAAGATTTGTATTGGCGATATAGAAAAAAGGTTGATTCCTGCAATAGGGAAGAATTTTGTGAAGCAATAAAATGTCAATATCGTGATTTTAAATCATCTTTTGACCTAAGAGAAGAAATAAGAAATAGAAAACAAAAGGCAGAGAAAATTTTGATATGTTTTATGATTCTATAGTTTCTATTATGGATCGTTTACCATCACATATATCAGAGATGGAATTGATAAAAATTTTGACTAGGAATTTGAAGCCAGAAATTCGGCAAGATCTACTGTACGTACCAGTACATTCAATTTCACATTTACGTAAATTAGTGAGAATGAGAGAATCGTTTTTAGATGACGAATATGTTCGTAAAAATTTGGCTTACAGACAACAAAATCATTTAGTGTCTCGAAAACACATTGCTGAAATAGAATTTTTGGAAGATGAAGACAGTAGTTTTGATTCATCAGATAACGAAATAAATGCACTGCAATTTTAAAACAAAGTGTTACGTTGTTAGAACTGTGACGAGTTAGGTCATTGTTGGGACGATTGCTTACAGCCTCGACGTATATTTTGCTACGTCTGTGGAGCTAAAAATACCTACAAGCCCCAATGCCCAAAATGTTCATCCAAAAATATTAAAATTTCAAAAAACTTGAAGAAAATAGAACCAGCAAAAACAAACCACTGACAATTCATAAAAATATCACTCAAAATGATAGTGTCAAAATTATTGACTCTGCTATTGACAATCATAAAGAAAAGTCCAAAAATATTACTATTTTGAAAAGAGAAAACCTATTAGATTTAGAAGAAAACAGTGAAGAGTTAAGCTATCATAAACTTATTTACCCAATCTTGCCTTATCATATAAAGTGGCAAAACTACATTTCAAAACGAAATCAAATTTTTCAATCTAAAACTATTTCTACGATTGCTAAACAAAAACCCAAAATACCAACTTTAAGAATGCTTTATATTACAGGACTCGTAGGTTATGTAAAAAGTTTATAGTCTCAGCTATAATAAATAATGTAACAGATCAGCGTTTTTATGCTAAAGTCTCTTTTTAAAATTTTTATGAGTACGGTCTTCTAGATACAGGAGCAAATATTTCTTGTATTGGAGGTGAATTAGCTCAAGTTAATTTTTCAAATTTAAAAAATTTTAACAAATGTCGTTCTGCAGTTAAAACCGCAGACGGTAAATCACAACGTGTTACGGGTTGGATAACAGTAGAGATACAATTTAAAGACCAAAAACAAGACTTAAATCTTTTCATAATCCCATCAATTACTCAAAGGTTAATACTTGGTGTTGACTTTTGGAATGCTTTTAACTTAATGCCAAATATTGTTGAATCAGTAGATCTCATAGATAAGTCATTGTTAGGCTATGATGCTCCCCTTGTCAATAACAGAATGACTTCTGAATTTAAATGTGAAGAAAATATTAAGTCTGAATCAAAATTTGATGAACCTGATTTTCCTTTAAGTTCTTTTCAAAGACAGCAATTAGATGCTATAATTTCATTATTCCCAGATTTTGAAAAGCAATGGTTAGGAAGAACAACTCGAATTAAGCATGAAATTGATGTTGAAGATTCAAAGCCAATTAAACAGCGATTTTATCCTGTTTCTCCAGCAGTAGAGAAACGTATGTTTGCTGAGATCGACAGGATGATAGCCCTTGGTATAATAGAGCATTCTCAATCAGCTTGGAGTTCTCCTATGAGACTCGTTGTTAAGCCTGGTAAAATCCGTCTTTGTCTTGATGCAAGAAAACTTAATTCAGTCACCAAAAAGGATGCTTATCTTTTGCCATCAATAGAAGGAATATTTGCTCGCCTACCAAAAGCGAACATCATATCAAAATTAGATTTGAAAGATGCCTTTTGGCAAATTGGTCTACAAGATAGCTCAAAACCATTAACATCTTTTACCATTCCAGGTAGACCTCTTTAGCAGTTTGTTGTTATGCCATTTGGCCTTTGCAACGCCGCACAAACGATGTGTCGCTTGATTGATGAAATTGTTTCGTCTGATTTTGAAAGTCACTTAAGTTGTCTAGTTAAAGTAGCTGAACAGTTTAAAAAGGCCAACCTAACCTTAAATATTTCAAAAAGCAAGTTCTGCGTCACAAAAGTGCAGTACTTAGGATACGTTATTGGTAACGGTGGCATAACAACTGATCCACTAAAAGTTAGTGCTATAATTTGTTGGCCAGTTCAAAAGACAATAAAGCAAGTAAGAGGTTTCTTAACACTTGCAGGGTGGTATCGGCACTTCATCGATAACTTTTCTAGTGTTGTTTACCCTATTACCGAAATATTATCTACGAAAAAGAAATTTTTCTGGAACTCAGAAGCATTTGAAAACAAAAAATTTATTGACAAGCGCACCTGTATTAGCAAACCCTGATTTCACAAAAAAAATCTTTGTTCACTGTGATGCTTGTGACTATGGTATTGGTGCTGTACTAGTTCAGCTAGATGATGACGGTAATGAAAGACCTATTAGTTTTTATGAGTAAGAAACTGAACACAGCGCAGACAAACTATAGTATAACGGAACGAGAGTGTTTAGCAGCAATAGAAGCCATTAAACGTTTTAGGTGTTAACTTGAGCTACATGAGTTTGAAATAATTACAGACCATTCGAGTCTTCTGTGGCTCATGAAACAGCCAGATCCTACAGGTAGACTTGCGCGTTGGGTATTTAAATTACAAGGTTACAGGTTTAGTATAAGCCATAGAAAAGGAAAAGATCATGTAGTGCCAGACGCATTGTCTCGCAATGTTAGTACGGAAGTTTCAGAGTTAACTTTATTAAAACCAGAAGTAGACTTAACCTCTCAGCATTTCATGAATTTATATTATTTAGAGTTAAAGAATAAAATCACTAGTGAACAGTCTAAATATCCAGATATCAAAGTAGTAGATAATTTTATTTATATTCGTAAAGAACATTATAGTGGAGAAAAAGATCAGGAAAAAAAAGTTGGAAACTTTAGATTCCACGAAACTTACGTAATGATATTATTTCCCGAGCGTCGCATAGTGGAATGGAAAAACGATGGAATGGATACGCAGAAATTTCTTTTGGTCAGGTTTAGTAAGGGATGTACGCGAATACGTAAGAAAGTGTGATGTCTGTAAAAGTTCCAAGGCGCCAAACTATAGCTTAAAGCGAGAAATGGAAAAGCAGAGTTTTTCTACTCGTCCTTTCCAACGTCTCTATATTGGCCTTTTAGGACCTTATCCCAGAAGCAAATCTGGATATACAGGCTTGTTAATTGTTTTAGACCACCTCACTAAATTTCAATGGTTATTTCCTATGAGAAAATTTACAACAAAAAGTTGTAGACTATTTGCAAAAACAAATATTTCATGTGTATGGTGTGCCAAAGGTTATCATTAGTGACAACGGCTCACAATTTCGTGCAAGTGACTTCAATGCATTTTTAACGAGTTATGGTGTACAACATACATATGTATACGGCAGTTTATTCTCCGCAAAGTAATGCATCTGAATGGGTTAATGGATCAGTGATAGCAGGTATTCGAGCATATTTAAAAAAACGACGGGATGAAAATTTATCAAAAATTAGTTGTGCTTTACGAAATTCATTTCATCAGGCAATACAATGCACGCCTTATCACGCACTTTTTGGGTTAGATATGGTCGCACATGGAATTACCTATATTTTGATAAAAAATTTACAGCTATTAGACGAACCTTCTCACCACCTTTGTAGAGATGATAGCTTAAGACTGATTCGAACCAATTTACGAAAACATATAAAAGATGCTTATGATGTCAATTGCAAACAATATAATTTACGTACAAGACCTCAAAATTTTCGAGTAGGCCAACATATATTTAGATATACATATGGATAGAGTGAACTACGCCCAACAACACTTCGATGGCTTACCGTCGTCAAATAGGCCCAACGTGAAAAATCTTTCATATGCCCAAGTACTAAGGAGCAGCCCTCAGGTCTTCAACGATACCAGCTCTAGTTCAATCGACAAGCTGGCGGAGACAATGAACTATTTCTTGACCAACATGAACAGTTTTATGAATAATATGCAGGGCATGTTTCAGGAGATGATGCGGAATCAGAACATGATTCTGCCGCCCTTTCTTAGACAACAATAAAATGACCCAGTTGCGTATTTGCTACTGGAATGCGAATGGGTTATCCCAACATAGGTTCGAGGTAGAAAATTTCCTACACAGGCAGGAAATAGACATCCTTTTGGTATCCGAAACACACTTTACTGTAAAGAATTGCTTTAGAAGGCATGTGGTGGCACGGCCATCATTGTGCGTAAAAACGTGAGGCACTTTGTTATGCCAGAATTTGGGAAGGATTTCATTCAGGCAACCTCTATTAGTCTTACTGATCTTCATACCACAATTTCGTGTGTATATTGTCCTCCAAGACACATAATTGATGGCGACAATTTCAAAAGTTTCTTCGCAACATTGGGACACAAGTTCCTGGCAGGAGGAGACTACAACGCTAAACATAAATACTGGGGCTCTAGACTTATTACCCCAAGAGGTAGGCAGCTGTACAATGCTATTGCTCAAAATAGTCTAGATGGCGTATCTGGCGGTGAGCCCACATACTGGCCTACAGACTGTACGAAAAAGCCAGACCTTATTGACTTCACTGTTATTAGAAATATTAAACGTGACCAGCTTCTGATTAGTCCTCTAGAAGACTTATCATCTGATCAGTCGCCAACTATAATAACACTACTTAATAGTTTTATAAACTCTGAAGTATCTCCTATGTTCTCTCCGAATCGATACACGAACTGGCTAAAGTATAAAATGTATGTGAGCTCTCATCTCTTCCAGAACATCCCTCTAAGGAACTCGTCTGATATACAATGTGCTGTGAACCACATTACAGACGTTATTACTTGTGCAGCTAGGAATGCAACTCCAAATGAGAATAACATATAGGAGGAAACCGTTTAAGTCATCAGCTGATATTGAAGCCCTCATCCGACAAAAAAGAAAATTGAGAAGGGAATGGCAGAGAAATCGTTCTCCAGCTTTAAAGACCCAATTGAATTTATGTCAAAAAATACTTAAATAAAAGCTGCGTCTACAGCAAGAGTCAGCGTTTGCAAATTATTTAAGTAACTTGGATCCGACAACAAAAACCGACCACAGCCTATAGAAAGCTGTGAAGCATATGAAGTGCCCTACTTCCTCCGAACCTCCACTAAGACTTGAAGACCTTAGTTGGGCTAAAATTCCTAGTGAACGAGCAAATGCTTTTGATAGCCATCTTGAAAACGTTTTCACACCACTTGAAATAAATAGTGATATTAATCCTCCATACATCAGCAATTCCATTGAAAATCATATAAAAATGCGGTTGCCCTCAATTAAAAATAGCCCGGCGCTGATCGAATTACTAGTTCAATGCTGATGAACTTGCCAGATTGCGCTGTGAGAATTATATTATTCATTTGTAATGCCATCTTAAGAGTGGGGGTTTTCCCGTCCTCTTGGAAAATTTCAGAAATTGCCATGATTCAAAAACCGGGTAAAGACGCTACTCAAATTACGTCATACAGACCTATCAGTTTATTATCCATCCTTTCAAAGCTGTTCGAAAAGGTCCTCTTCCAGAAAATAACGCCCCATTTAGCTGAGCGAAATATTATTCCAGAACATCAGTTTGGCTTCCGGGCTGCTCATGGAACTACAGAGCAGGTTCACAGAATTGTTACTGCTATCAGGTCGTCCTTCGAGAAAAAGTCGGTTTGTTCAGCATTGTTTATTGATGTGTCCCAAGCATTTGACAAAGTTTGGCATGATGGTCTTCTCACAAAAGTAACACAACTTCTTACTGCTAACATCCACAAGCTGATTAAAAGTTACTTGACTGATAGAACATTTAAGGTACGGTCAAAAAATGTATTTTTACCAGTTAAGAAGATTTGTGCAGAAGTCCCCCAAGGAAGTATACTTGGCCCGCTATTATACATCGTCTATACATCCGATATGCCTACAAATCTACATACTATCACGTCAACGTTCGCAGATGACACGGCATTTTTAAGTGTGAACAAAGATCCAAGAACTGCATCTGAGCACTTACAAGCTCATATAAACGAGCTGGAAGGTTGGCTAAATAAATGGAAAATCAAAGTAAATCCATCAAATCATCTAGGAATCCATCTAGACAGCCGCTTAACATGGTCACGTCACATTGAGGCCAAAATCTCAGCTATGAAACTAAAAACAGCTCGAATAATGTGGCTAATAGGTCCATTTTCATCTCTATCTTCGGAATATAAAGTTCTGTTACATAAAGCCATTATTAAACCAATCTGGACATGTGGCATTCAACTTTGGGGAACTGTGTGTGCATCTAACATCCAAAAGTTACAAAGAAGACAGTCGAGTATCTTACGAACAATAGTCTGCGCCCCCTGGTATATAAGAAATGAGAATATCCACAGAGATCTAGAAATTCCAACGGTTCGGGAGGAAATAGAAAAATATTGTACTAAGTACGTTCACAAACTGGCAACACATCCAAACGCCCTCGCCAGGGACCTGTTACAGTTCGAGGGACACAGAAGGCTGAAGAGAAGATACCTTGCGCTTAGTGAGAAGAGGGATATAACTTTTTTTTTATTTAAACGTAGAAAATTCCTTTTATTTTAAGATTTGAGTACAAGTAACTAGTTATTACATTGGTAATAATTATTTAAGTTTTTTCTTTTTATATTTAAGATTTGGATACTTATTGTAATTTTCTTATAGAAAGATTCAATAATAATAAACAATTCAAAAAAAAAATTTACTTTAAGAAAAAATTTAAATATGCTTATAAACTTGACTTAAGCACAACAATTGAAGTTTTCCTAACAACTTCTTATTTTTAAAAAACTTAAAGAAAATTGTGTTTCTATGTTTTTATTACAAGTACTATTATATTACAATAAGCACGTCTTTATCATTCAAAATTTATAACAAAAAATGCTAATGTCACATTTATATTAGCGTTGCCAATAAATACCTAGGACATTATGCACTTTGATTGTGTTTATATATATCTTTTGACTTTTATAAGATACTACATTCCTACATACTGACAAAAATACAGTTTAGCATGACACTTTTTCTCTGAACTTTCGTGGCGTTGAAAATTTTAAAGATCATTCTTTTTGATTTGAGCTGCTGACGTGTTAAGAACTTTTTAATTACAAGAATTAATTACTAAGTTGTGAATCAATAATTTAAAGTTACATTTTAAATAATTTTTTTTTTTGGAAAAGTTCATAAGAGTAAAAATAACAATTAAAATAAAGTAATAAAACGTGTGTTATTACTAAATTGTTTGAAGTTGCCCTACAAAACCATCAAACCGACCATATATTCAGCTAAGAAGTTTGTAACAGCGGAGGATTATATACCACACGCATAGCTGAGTTTGTTTAACGCATTTAATTTATAACGTTACTGTTTGGAAGAATTGCATCAGAAATTTGCTTGGCCACAAATTAAGGTATTCGTTCCTCAAGAAAATTTTGCCTTTACCCGGACAAGAATTATTACACCCGTCAGAGTCTTCTAGAAATAACCGAAAGTTGGTAAAGTGCAAATAATACATCCGCCGTCTTTTTTCTTATTTTTATCTAACCCCAAATCTTGGGTTGCATAAGCTCATGCTTTGTGTGTTAAAATTTAAGGTTAGAAAATTCTAACTTAAAATAAAAAAAAATTAATAATTTTTTTGTTAAAATTAAATTGAATTAGGAAGTAAAGAAACCAAAAATATTTTTTTTCATATCATAATTAAAATAAGATAAAGTCGAAGCATGCCTGCGTAGCGGTTCAATTTTTTTTTGCTTTGGTTTTTTTATTTGATGATAATGATCGTCAGAGATCATTGTAATTTGTTTGCTAAAAGCATTTAAATTTAATTTAATAATAATAAGAAAATGAATATTAATTGTATACTGACTATTGTAAGTATACCATAAAATATATTTAAGTTAATAAATTAAATAATTTGTAAATATACATATAGATAATAATTTTCATCTCAACGTTACATGTATGCGATATCTCGGAGGCCTTCAAGAACATCGACAATTTATATGTGCGGTGAGTGCAATAATTTTTAATTACTCCTAATATTAAAAGTATATGTATGTAAGTTGTGTGAACAGCAATCATGATTGACATGCAGGTATTTTTTAATTTTGTTGTGTATGCATTTCATACAAAAGAGCATTTCTTTTAATTTTAAGCAAGATCATCATTATCGCTGTTAATACAATATATTCCGTTAGTTAAGTTGTTTTCAATATAAAATGTTTTATTATATTTTTCTCATGAGCATATGTACATACATATAACAGGTGGCGCAAAAATAACATTCCGATGTTTTTTGGCTGTAATTTAAAAAAAATGAAAAACTTTGATTCTTCTTGTGGATTATTTTTATTTGGTCTTTTAATTTTTTTACATCAATTCGAGAATATGATGTCATGTAGTGGCCGCCGCTACAGTTGATCGTCATTTGAGCCCTGTTTATGGCATTTACCATCACTTTGGCCAAAACTTCCGGCGATAGGTCCTCACATTCTTGACGGATATTGTCTTTACGAGCTGGAAGAGTCTGAGGCTTGTTGACTTAAGCCCGCGTCTTCAAAAAGCCCCACAAAAAGAAGTCTGCAGCGGTCAAATCAGGCGATCGTGCTGGCCAGTGCAAATCGCCAAAACGGGAGATTAGGCGCCCGGGAAATGCATCCTTCAGCATATCGGTTGTGGCACGTGCAGTGTGTGCCGTTGCACCGTCCTGTTGAAACCACATGTTTTCGAACCCCAATTCATCAAGTTGCGGCAAAAAGAACTCGTTGATCAATGCTCTGTAGCGCTCACCATTCACAGTAACCGTTTGGCCCGCGACGTCTTCGAAGAAAAAAAGTCCGATGACTCCTCCAGCGAAAACAGCACACCATACAGTGACTTTAAGCGGGTGTAATGGCTCTTCGTGGGTTACACACGAATTTTCAGTGCCCCAGAAGCGTACATTTTTCTTATTTACGTACCCGCTAAGAGGGAAATGGGCCTCATCACTCATGATTATTTTTGATGAAAAATCATCTTCCTCTTGGTGGTGATTAAGGATGGCTTGAGAGTATGTTAGACGCGATTGGCGGTCAGCAGCTAACAGCTGATGCACCGTCTGGACTTTGTACGGAAACATCTTCAAATCATGTACCAAAATTCGCTGTAAAGACCGTCGACTGATACCATTTGCGTGGCACGTCGTCTGATCGATGTCGACGGCGCTTCCATGACGTCCTCGGCTACAGCAGCAATATTCTCTGCAGAACGGCTACTCCGGGGTCTACCACGCCTGACAGCATCTCGTGTTGTGCCAGTCTCTTCGAGCCGAGCGGCTAAACGTCGCAGTGTTTCACCAGTAGGCGTTGACGGCCAGGAAATCTGCAACGAAATTCACGTTGTGCCAAAGTCACCGACCGATTGTTGGTCAAATAAATAGTCACCAATATTCCGCGTTCTGGACCAGTGTAGCGTAACATTGTTTATTAACGTGTATTTCGCATGTGTTTACTACACAAATGTCAAAACAGAACTGATATTAGGGGCCAATCGCAAAACTTATAGCATTTTCTGATAGGAGGATTACTTTTGCGCCACCTGTTATATGTATCTAAAATTTAGGTTTTTTTTCTACAAAAGTTTTTATATTTTGTTAAGTAGAGCACAGCATAATAGATTAGTTCACTCTCAAATATATATATATATATATTTTTTTATTTAAATTTTGAATTTGGTTTGTTTACAATGAAATTTAAGAAATAATTAATAATTAATATTATATCAAAAATATTAAGAAAATGAGTAAATAAATATAAATTAGCATTATGTCTGAATAAACGGATTTAAACATATTTTTTAAAGGGGTCCTAAATAAAATCTAGTCATTAGGACATAGGTATTGGGTGCGTTAAGAGACATGCCTATCACAGACATCTGATAGAGCTTTCTTATTGTGAGATGTTAAATCAAAATACGTCATTAGTTTAATAGTTTAATAGGGCATATACAGATAATTATAGTCATACTGGTCCATTTCATTCCTTTTGTAGTTTTGTTAAAAAAAAAAAATAGGGAGTCTATGACAACATAATTGTCTGTAAGGAGAAACAATTTGTTTCAAGATAGGACCGAACCCATCCGCGCGACTGATCGCTACCTAATCAATGGCTCCCGCAGTCCTACTCTTGGCAATGTCTTATTCAACATCTCAAAGCCTTCTTCTTTGTGTACATTACAAATCTTTTCCAAAACCTTAAGTAGGAGGGAGATCAACCAAATGGATCGGAAAGTTTTTATCGTATAGTCCTAAATTTTTAATGATTTTGGTATAAAAATAACCTTTGCTCTGCCCCTGTTTAAACAATATTTATAATTCTTGGCTTGTCCCAAATATGTAAGTCAACTTAGTTGCGAGCACATCAATACCTTGCCGGAGTAGGCACTGGTATATGTTACTTTAGTTTTGTTGACCGTAAATATTTTAAAAGCCAGTTCTTTTTGAGTAGAAGTCAGGTGCCGAATGCCACCGACATCTTCACTGTCCTCTTTATAGCCTGGAAAGTGTGTGTCCAGCAATAGTCGTCCCATTTCTTCCAGACACTCTGTAAAACATCCGTCAGCCTTATTAAATGTAGAAAGACCATTTATATGATCGGTTTTTTGAAACTTATGTTATCTTGCAGGTGCTGCGAGAGGTGAAATCTCCTCGCAATGGCTCCTCGATGTATTGTTAGTATTAGTTTTAGTCCTATTTAAGAGCTTGCAGGTAGTCCTACGTAACGTTCCATAAATGAATATTTCTCACAACCAGTTCGCAGCTATTTACATAAGCTGCGGCTACGATGGTTTCCAGCTTTTAACCTCAAGATCTAAGCCCTGAGTCACCCTATGTCCTGTTCTTCGTTTAATCGCTTGTAGATCCGTGAGATATATTCCAGCTACAAGCAGTACAGTTGTGGATAGAGTGCGATATGCTGATACGACCCGCAGTGCTTCTATTCTCTGTACTTTATTAACTGAAATTTTGCTTCCATACAGAAGAATGCTGTTACATGTATCTATTAGTAATTTCCTTTACTTGGTAACAAGTCAATGTTTAACATTAACCGTCTGAGTTGTGCGGTTATCTTCGCCTCTCTTTTTGTCTAGTTTTTAATTTGACTTGCGTTGTCGCGTCCTTTCAACTTATGCTCGCATTTAAAGCAAAGACCCATTCACTTTCTATCGGGTTCATCACTTTCGATTCCACTGTGAATGGCCAGCTCCAAGCCAACGATCTCTGTCCTCATTCATTTCTTCCTGTTAATGGGAGAGACGCTAGAGCTCTTCTATGTTCCCTGTTATTAGGTGCAGTTAAATAATTTTATAGCCTAATTTTCTTTGTCTGTAACTCTCATCAAGGCGTCCTTGACCTGTTTAGCTATCGAAAGAAAATCCAATTCTAGGATCTCTAAAACTATTTAAGACCTAAGATCTTCAACAACACCTATCCATTTGAGTGTGCGTTAATGTGACTGCAGAAATCTCATTTCTTTCTTCCTTTTCTTAGTTCTAGCAAAATAGCTCCTCAAATTTTGGACTTCCATGCTAATATTTCTCTGTCTCCACATTAACAAGCGCATTTTTTACTGAATTTTCTAGCCTTCCGCAAGGGCTTCTTCTTCAGATAGTCCCATGTATCGTTTTGCCGATCTTGTCCTGAATTATATGCGAGATCGACACAGGAGCCTATTTGGATTTAGAAGCTGTTTTCATCGGAGAGCACCTAGTTTTTAAGTTGTTTCCAAAAAAATCATCCATTTCCATTTTTTCCAAATTTTTTTGGGTTTAATAAATTTCGATCATCTTTTTTATTTATATGGGTCCCCGCTTGAAGCCATTATTTTTTCTCGAAAGTGCAATTACCGTTTTTTAATGATCCTGGGGCGTCCTCGCAATGGTTGACGCAAAGACTGATGGGATTTTGCGTAGCGAGCTGGATCGGGCACTAATTATGAGTTCTCTTGACTAAATCTGCACAGCCAACTTAATGGCTACGAAACAAAGAACGTTCTACACGCCTCTGTCTACTAAAGTTACGGAATGCGACAACTGCCAGACCAACACTACCTAATCATAATCCGTGTGTCTGACAAGAATCCATGTTATATCCGGTCTGTCTTCACGCTAGATTTTGATCACCCCCGTGAATTTTATTTCCTAACTATCTTCGACAACTTAAAAAAAGCATGACGAGCATCTCCAATTCGACGTATGGGAGAGCTCGGCTGGAGGTTCTAACCGCCCCGCAAGTCATTATTATTGCTATTGCTATTATATTTATCTAAAAATATTTTTTTCATTTGTACATGTATGTAGGTATGCACAGCTGTGGTCAAAAAAATAGCACTGAAGTCAAGGCTTTCCTTTTTTTATTTATTTTAGCTTTGTTTATTTGTCGATACAAACTCTCGACAATAATTAAAATAGATATAATTTATTTGCTTTTATGGAAAAAGTTTACTAAACCGCTTATTAATCAATACTGGAAAAACAAATATTGTTCGTTTTAGACCTCATTCTCTAAATTCAAGTAATGTTCTTAATGTAAATATTGATGGGAACACAGTATATGAGCAAAGTTCGTGTAAATATTTAAGAGTAACCTTACAATGCAATTTATCGTGGAATCTTCACATAACTAATATTAAATTAAAAATTGCTCCAGCAATCGGAATTTTGTACAAGTTGACTAATCAACTGGATACAAGGACAAAAATGATGATATATTAATCATTGATAGAGACACATTTGAGTTATCTTGAAACAGTATACGCTTACAATAGGAGCAATGTATCATTGAAATCATTGTAGAGTATGCAAAACAAAGGTTTGAAAACATTTTCGACACTATCGCTTTATAAATATATATGTACCAGTTCATGAACAACATGGCAACAGTTCATGAACTTCAGGCATTGATATATATTTTTAAGTGAATGAACAACATTGGTCATCATACTGTAGACTTTTCTCGAAACCAGATATTTTTTAATACAAGGAATAGAACAAACTTAAGAGTACCAAGAAGTAGATTGGAAGTCACAAAACAAAGGATTGACTCAGTTGGCAGTAGATTGTATAACAATTTACCCACTGAGATAAAAACAATTAACCGTATCTCGTTATTTAAAACACATTGCAAAAATTACATACTCAACAGACTTGAAACACTTATTTAGCTTTAAAAAAAAACAAATTATATTCCTAAAAAAACTAAATTTTGTAAATTTTTATTTAAACATATATTTTTTATGTACATTGTAATGTAAACAGTTTGCAAACTTGTCCCAATTAAGTCTATAAGGCAATTTAAAAAAAATTTAAATACTAACATTGTACACGCAAAGAAAAAATATGGTTGAGGCAACCATATTCTGGTGGAAACATAGTATGGTTAGATTTATGATTGCTTCTAACCATATATATTTTTAAATCAAAGATATTAAAAATAGCTTTCAACTGCAGATGTTGCGGTTCAACCCCCGATCAAGGCAAGAAATTTTTTTTAATATGTACATATTTTAATATGATTTAAAAAAAAAAATTATTTAAATTTTTTGTATAAATAAAGTTTTTTTTATTCCATTGATTTTTATTTCCTATCAATTTGTATTTATTTATTACATAATACATCGGGTTTAAATTTATTTTTTTAAATTTTAGTTGACTCTACTAGGGCTCGAACTTGCGAACACTTAGTTAAGAAGCATTAACTCGCCACTCAACCACTTCAGCCACAAAGCTCAGTTGAGTTTAAACGATCAAGTTTTTGTTTTATACTCACTTTATTTACATGGTTGCGAAAGAGACAAAATAGAAAATAATTTACATTCAACCATATTTTTATCATTATTATGTTTGCTATGAACATATTTATGATTTCAAGTAAAATTTTATTAAACATAATATGATAATTATATGGTTTATCTAAGACACTTAACATGATATGGTTAAAAATAACTAGAAACATGTTTATCGTGATCAGAATAATGTTTAGATCCTTCAAATTAATAATAATATTTTTGTGAAGAACACACTATGTTTGAGGTGACCATATGGAACCATCTTTTTTCTTTGCGTGTACATATAAAATAAATTAAAAAAAAAAAAAAGGTTTAACAGTCAAAATTTTAACAATAAAAAATATAGCACTATTTTTGATAAAATATTTGAAACTGAACAAAATTCTAAATTTTCATTACAAAAATTGATTATTTATGCCAATATAATGTCGCATGGCCTTTGCTGGCAATAACTGTAGTGTAGCGTTCCGGCTTGGTGTGATTCAGAGCTTCATATCCTTTTTTGGGAGTCCTTTTACATTACTTAACTACAGCCCAAAGCTATTAGTTTTTGGCTCAACACATTTTTTCTAACTTCAGCTTAAGGATTTTATATTAAATTAAGGTCTGGTGATTCCGCAGGCCAGTCTATAACTTTAATATCATTATCTAACAACTTCCAACTGAGAACTGACGAGCCTTTTTTTATTATTCTTCGTGTCATTGTCTAAAATATTAAAATAGATCCATGGTCCATTGTTATTTTATGTAATGAATTGGTACCAATCCACAAAGTGAAAAACATGCTTATTATATTATGCTCGAAACTCTGTGATTTATGGTCTTTTTGGATTGCACTCTGCGCTTGGAGGTCGGGTAATATAAGAAGGAGAACCTTTGCTATCATAAAAAACACCTTTACTCTCAACCATCTATTAAATTTTCCTCCATTTATAAGCAAATTTAAGCTTTCACAATTAAATATTAAACGATTGCTTATATACTTTGTAGTCAACAATGAAAACTTTCTGTACTCGTATATGATTGGTTGCAATGAAATAAAAATCCCGTTAAATATCTTTCTTTGTTAATTCATTTATTTATTCTTTCGTTTATTACGTGGACTGTAACACTTCAAGGCAAAATAATACTGACTCTAGTTATTAAGTAAGAAAAAGAAAAAAGAAGATATTAAATATGTATTGGTAGTTGTGTTGTGACACACAAAGTTGTATTTTGGAGAATGTTCCTCAACATTTTCTTTAATTACAAACTTCTTTATTGTATTCTCGAAAAGCGGTTATAAACTATTTGGGCAGATACTCGTACTTTCATCTGTAATTCTTTTTGTTTAGCTGCCTTAAAATTGTATCTCCTAATATAGCTAGGCTTACCTCCTACGAATTTCAACTTTTTTAAAGTATTATACGTTATTATATTACGAATTATTTTATTTTAGAAATTGGACAATACAATTTTATTATTTTTTATCAAAATAGGAAATGCCCTGAAATATATTTAGACACTAGATTTATCGACTATTTTTCGTAACTTTAGTATTATTGTAATGTTTCCTAAAGGGAAATAGGTGCAGGAAACTATCATTAAAATAATTTCTACCAACAACATTTTTAATCGGAAGAAGTAGAAACAATTTGCTAATTTTGGTGTTTGTTTTTTGTGGTCAATTGAAATTAAAGAAACACTTTCCAAATTTTACTTTTTGTATTTACATTAATTGTGTGAAAATTATCAGAATTTTTTTCTCTAAAATTTCCACAGGCTTCATTTTTAATAAAATTAATAGGTCGATTATGGATAGCAAATAAATTTCAGTTGCCTTTTCAATGGGCAGCACAACTTAAATGAAAATTGTTATTATGAATGGCAAGGATTTTAAGCTGCCAAGAAGTTATCGGAAATACTATTTGCATAAATTGAAAACACAAAAATAAATACAGTCGACTCTTGATAATTTGAAACTGGTTAATTTGAATCTCGCGATAATTTGAACTGTTTTCCAGGTCCCTTGAAAAACATTCGATAATTTGAAAAAAATCTATGTAATTTGGTCCCCTCGTTAATTTGAAATTATTTGAATGGCATATTGATCGCCGACGCGCTATAATTTGAATTTTTTGGCTTTACGCTCAATAATTTGAATTATTTTATTGTGCTGTGTTTTATGCAAAATATAAAATAAATAAAACATTCATTTATTTTAGTTTATATTCGTTGCTGTATAGAAATGATATCTTGTCCGTCAACGCTCTATAATTTGAAGTTTGGTTTCTCTACACTCTATAATTTGAATTCGTAATGTGATTTTGTTTCTGTTTTTGAAACAAATAAAATATAAAATCGTTTGCTTTACTCGTAGTTTCTATGTCACGCTGTTAGCATACATCACAACATCTACAGTTGCTAAAATAAAAAATTAAATTTCTTTGCTTTGCTTTTTACTTTTGCTTTTTATGAAATGTAATTTTTAATCTTTGTGTTTTTACGATTGTTACAATGATAAAAATTTTAACCAAGTGTTTTGCAAAGTCTCTTGAGATGAACTGATTTAATGCCAGTGATGGGTGGCTTTCAAATTTCAAAAACCGATACAGCATCACATTTAAAAAAATATGCGGGGAGAGTGCGAGCCTGGATAACTCGATTTGTTCTGATTGGATTAACAACCTTAGTCAGCTTTTGAACGGCTATGACCCAAGAAACATATTCAACACAGACGAAACTGGGCTTTTTTATAAATGTCTTCCTGATCGCACATTGACATTTAAAGATGAAAAGTGTCATGGAGGCAAACTCAGCAAAGAATGAATAACTGTACTTTTGGCATGTAACATGGATGGATCTCAAAAGCTGAAGCCCCTTGTTATTGGAAAATCAGCAAAACCACGCTGTTTCAAAGGAATAAAAACAATGTCCGTAACTTACCGGTCAAACAAAAAATCATGGATGAATACAGATTTGTTTAATGAATGGCTTGTGTCGATTAATAGTGACATGAAAAGAGAAAAACGCAAAATCTTATTGTTTTTGGAGAACTACACGGTGCACAATAACCCACCACTATTAGAAAACGTGAAATTGATTTATTTTCCGCCCAACACAACATCTAAATGGCAGCCTTTAAACCAGGGCATTATCCAAAATTTTAAAACCCTCTACCGCAGAGAAATTGTTTCTAATAAGTTGAATAGTATTGAAAAGGGTCAGAAAGCGGTCATAACACTTTTAACAGCTATATTCATGATTGAGAAAGCCGGAAAAATTTCAATTCTGCAACATTTTATAACTGCTTCAGGATGGCAACTTCTGCCTAACTCTGAAGAGGTGAGTTTTGAAAACTATGTTTAAAAAGACAATAATATCAGTGTCTACGGTGCCCTAACCGATGAGGAAGATGAAGCAGACGACGATGAGCAACCACCCATTCCAGTTTCATTTAGTGAAGCGATGACAAGTCTCACTACATTACGCTGCTACGCTCTCAGAACGGATACAAGTGACGATTTCTTTCAGCGCTAATCACAATTGAAAATTCTTTGGATAAAGACAGATATAAGGCATTCACTCCAAAGAAAATTACGGACTTTTTTTTATTATAATTATGTACTTATACAATATAACTGTAAGAAAGTTCACAATAAAAAATTTGAAATTTAAATTAAACTCTTGTTAATTTGAATATTTTTCTATCTGCCTCTTGATAATATGAAATCTCGATTATATGAACTTTTTCCCTGGTCCCTTGAATTTCAAAGTATCGAGATTGGACTGTAATAAGAAACAAAACGTGCTTTTCTAAAATAAAAAACTTATTAAAAACAAATGAAGAATTTTATTTTGAAGATGAGCAAGAAATAGTGAATGTGAAATAATTCTAATTCTCTAGATCTACCGACTGTATTTTTTTATAAATATTTTTTTAAAGTAAAGGGTGTTTTTTTATAGACGTATAGAACTTTAGGTTGGCATTACTGTTCAAGATGGCGACCAACTTAACAGCTGTCAAGTGATTTATTCTCAGCTTGGTTTGGCAATTCATCATGAATAGACTCACGCCTGAACAACGCTTGTAAATAGTGCAATTTTATTTCGAAAATAATGGTTCTGTGCGGAAAACGTATTTTACGAATTTTGTTTAGCGATGAAGTGCACTTCTGGTTGAATGGCTACGTCAACAAACAAAACTGCCGCATCTGGAGTGAAGCTAATCATCAAGTGTATGTCGAAACACCGTTACATCCAGAAAAACTCACTGTTTGGTGCGCTTTATGGGTTGGTGGAATCATTGGTCCGTACTTCTTCAAAAATGATGATGGCCAGAACGTTACAGTCAATGGTGATCGGTATAGAGCCGTGATTACTAACTTTTTCATTCCTGAATTGAACAACCATGATGTCCAGGAGCTGTGGTTCCAACAAGCTCGTACCACAATCGATTTATTGAAAGACACGTTTGGTAACCGCCTAATTTCACGTTTTGGACCTGTGAATTGGTCTCCAAGATCTTGTGATTTAACACCGCTAGACTACTTTCTGTGGGGCTATGTAAAGCCCTTGGTCTATGCGGATAAGGCACAAACGCTTGACCATTTGGAAGACAACATTCGCCGTGTTATTGCCGATATACGGCCACAAATGTTGGAAAAAGTCATCGAAAATTGGACGTCCAGATTGGACTACATCCGAGCCAGCCGTGGCGGTCATATGCCAGAAATCATATTTAAAATGTAATGCCACAAGATTATCTTTCGGATAAATAAAATTCATGTCAATTGAATAATCCATCGTTGTTTAATGCAATTTAAAGTTCTATACGTCTATAAAAAACACCAAAGGTAGTCTGTTTGAAAATCAGTTAGTTAGCCACCACCATCATCTAGCTAGGCACCAGAACCACCGTCACCAACTAGGTAGGCCCCAATACCACTATCACTACCACCACCACTACTTTATTAATCTATATAAATAAAATTAATTTTCTGTTTGTTTGTTGGCTATACAAATTTGTGTTTTCCAACGGATTTTTTTTTTCATTTTGTACCAATAACACTGCTCTGCAAAAAATCACTTTTTGGATCTCCTTTAAATAAAACTATGTGGACTATATGGATTTTGATGCGCTAAACTCAAATCCCCTTTTTGTTTTTCTCCATCACGTAGGGATTTTTTTTTATGGGCGTGCCAATTTTTTTCCCTAAATTAGTCAGGTAGGAAGACATATTTCAGCCTAACTCGGGAACGATTTTCATAAGCAAAACATCAAAAGATAGGTAACAGAATTATATTTAATTTAACTCCACATAATTTTTTTTATATTATATATTTTATCGTTTTGGAAATATTCAACAATTTAAGAGGAATAAAAATTTTTTTCTTGCAAAATTCGGTTTTTTTTAATTTAAAAATGCAATAAAAAAAGAAAAAGCAAATATTTTATATTATGTACATTTTTCTGAGAGAGAGATAGGATTGCGTTAGCTTAGCAGGCAGGTGATGAAAATAAAGTACAAGGATGTTTTGTATGGTTCTTGGAATTAAAAAGTATAATATAGCATTTTTCATTTAACTGTACATTCATATTTGTAGAAAAATTCCCAGATAAAAAATACATGTAAGTGAAATGCACCTAAACAATAAATACTGTAATGAAGTATTTTTTTTTTTGTTATAAAGTCGGGTTATTCATTCATAAATTGATATACCACAATTGCTTGTGAAACCAAAGGGTCAAGTGTTGTCCGGTATAAAAAAAAAGTTTTGAAATTGCATCTACTATAAAAGCATCAACCAAAAAGTGCTCAGTAATCCTTTTATACATAAATTTTTGGTTAGTACTATTTATAATTTGAAAGTCACGTACTTTCGAAATAGAGAACAACCTTTTTTGAGGTACTTCACCAAAGACGACGATTTGGTATTTTGTAATAATGCTGATGGACTTATGCGACAACTGTGTTTCAGTGATAGGTCTGAGGAATGGCGGCTTTTTATGGATTCATCCAAGACAAGTTTGAAAGCTGTTTTGCTTCACAATGGCAACAAATATCCATTGGTACCACTCGCGTATGCTAGAAATATGAAAGAAAGCTTTCATAACATGAAGATGATACTTGAAAAATTAAATATACACATCACTCAGGGAACATATATGCTGTTTTGAAAGTTATAGCGATGTTACCCTGATTACAAAGTGGGTATGCTAAGTTCTGTTGCTTTTTATGTGAATGGGATAGCCGCGCGAAAGAAAAACACTGCAACGTTAATTTTTGCCGGCAAGAGTTAATTTTATTCCAGGAGAAAAAAATGTATCAGAAGAACCTTTAATTAAAAAAAAATTTTTTTTCTACTGCCTCTTTATATAAAGCAAGGTCTAATGAAAATTTTAGTTAAAACAATGAACAAGTATGGTGAAGGCTTTCTATACATTAAGAGCAAATTTTCGTTCGTGGCCTAGGGACTTCAGAAAGTTGATTTTAACAGCTACACGGACAGACAGACGGACAGTGCTTATTAGACTCCGTTATTCATAAGGATTCAGAATATATATACTTTATAGGGTGTCCCATGCACGGTGTAAAAATTACAAACGGAATAACAAAGTTATATATGTACTCGTATAGTACATTGTACATTGAATACCCTTCTTACTTACAGTGAAGGATATAAAAAGGATGCTTTGTTGGCTCTTTAAGTGTTTAAAAAGAATGAACAAGATTAATAATAAAACTTTCAGCAAGTAGCTGAGGGTTTTGTGAGAAATTGAGAAGCAAAATTTTTTATCTTTTCGTTAAATCCAGTTATCTCGCCTCTCGATTTCTCACATTTCTCAGCTACAATTTAACTGTTGGCTCACAGGTAAATAAACATTAAAATAATTAATTTATTATAGATATAATATCGTTATATAATTAAAATAATTATTAGAAAATCTTAATTATTGTCCAATTGAACTTGGATACTCAATTGGTGCATGATTTCTGTAAGCCACAAGTTGTATGGCACTGAGTTGAGAGGATACTCCTAAAGGTAGCGTAGAGCAGGTCTTCATTGCTTCTATTACTCTAAAACAGAGTACCCGATGCACCTTGATGCGAATTATCTGAGTTTATTATTATTTTATTTTTGCCCAAAGTACTCGGGACGCAAGTGATGATACAAGTGATCTCTTTTCCTTATCGAGGCACCCTGTCCCATCTATCCAGAAAGCATAAGTAACCATCGATATCATTGTAATTCTGTAGAATCACTCAATAATTTTGTATCTTAAAACTCACGTTTAATTATACAGATTTTTGAATACATGAGTTACTCTTAATGCATTACACACATTCGAGACAGAAGGCTAACGACTGCAACCTGTCAAAAATATAATACATGTGTTTATATGAAAATGATTATTTTCACGACAGCACGACTACATAGCTACACGACCACGGCTGTAGCTGTCGCCAACTTTAGGCCAATTTCTATTTTCGTCGGCAGCAATGAACATTTTAGTGCTGCCAGTATAATAAAAAATTAACGTTTGAAAATATTTCATTTTATTTGACAATCAAGAGGTTTTAAAGAAATGTATCGAATTGTTTTTACATTATTACGTGTTATATTTATATACACAAAAGAATGCGTTTTTATGCTTTTTTGTGAGTTTGAATAATTTTATTTTTCACATATTAAAAAATTTAACGTGGCACCACTAAAATATGTCTTTCTATAACCTAAACAATTGCTGCTGCCGCTTCTAAAATAATTAAGTAGCTGGCTACACGGCGACATTTGTAGCCAACGCCATTTGTAGTCTTGTAGTCGGTATCCTGCTGTCTCGAATGTGTTTTATGGATAACGCACAAATGTTTATTTAAAGTTAGATAGAATTTTATGTAGATGCTCCAACATTTTCTCAGATATCGTTAAATATAATAAAATGTCCTAATTTTATTATATTTTATCCAAAAAATATCATGCTACTACTGGAAAATTCATAGAAATGCCATATGTGTGGAAAACAACACATGAGGGTAAACAACTTAAGTTTTCTTGAGGATGAGATGAAGGTTAGGTAATAAGGTAATATTACGTACAGCAGAATAAATTATTTTCGTGTACCACTTGAATAATTGATTTTATAATCCTGTTCATAATTTTGTGACTTATTGACTTCGAATCTACAAACTCGACTTGAATTAATTCTTTTGAAAGTTCGGTGAACCACCCAAGTTAATCGAACCATCTAAGTTAATCGATTCAAAGGAGTCTAAGACAATCTTAATGGTACTTTTTGATTTTTTTAGTATTAACGATTAATGTGAATTTAATGCTAATCCTTTATAAAATTGTTTAAAATAAATTACAGAGTCGAAATTGCAGCATCTCGGGACTCTGGGTTCGTAACATGACATTTAATATGAATCAAAATTATATGAAGTGCTCGATTAATATTGAATGCAGCGTTTCGGAACCAGATTTTATATCTAACTATTATTGAAAAGTTTAATTTATTATTTTTAGGCATCTTAAAACGGAACATTGCTTAGACGATCGATCTACGGCACAGGCTCGCGTCCAAATGCAAGTTGTATCTCAACTAGAGATGCATTTGCAAAAAGAACGCGATCGTTTGCAGGCCATGATGCATCATTTATACCTAACAAAACATTTCGTTTTGCCTGAGGAGCCACAGGTTAAAGCTTTTTTGTTTATTTAATATTTTTTATATTTATTTCTTTACATCTTTAGGAAAATATTTCACATAATCGATACAAAAATGTTATTAGATCAGTTTCCAGCACGCCAGATGTAAACAAAAGCAATAATAATAGTAGTAATGATGACTCTAACGGAGCTAGTGATTTACAGTCGCTCCTTATAAATTCTGGTAGTATAACTGCTACAAGAAAAAGAATTTGCGACAAGACCCCTTTGGCACTAGCTGGTGGTAAGTTTTTGAGCAAAAGTATCGAAAAAACTGCAAGTCAGTGTGAAACATAACAGGCACATGACAAGTTTTTATTCGCTGTGTGCTATTAATAAGAACGAAAGAAAATTTCTTTAATTTCTTCTGTAGGTCTTCCATACATGTTGGAAAGAGCTGGACTAGATGTACAACAAGGTATATTTAAAAAGAAAAGTTTTATTATCAACTCAAATTCTTGTAAAACTTATAAACAAATAAGGCGTTTTGTTATCACAATTCATGATATTTTATCGCAAAATGCCCAGATGAAATTTGGTATAGATACAAATAAATACTTTTATCTCTTTTAATTATAAAAGTACTCGGCCTAGGACCAGAGCAATTGAAAACTGTTCCTTAAGTTTTTCAAGTTGGATTTAGTTTCCGAAGAAATAAAAAACGGTTTATGTCATTTGATAAAAAGAAAAATGCTCAACTTCGCATTAAAATTTTCTTTAAGTTGTACCTGTGTACATTGTTTTTAAATCTGCTTAAAATTGAGAATTATTAGCTTTTAATAATTTTTTATTGAATTTTTTTGATAATTTATTTATTATTTAAAATAGAAATATATAAAAAAGGCACAGGGTCACACAGAGGTGTCAAAGGCAAAACGATACAGGATATATTCATGAGATATCAATTTGCAATTTTGTTTTGATACTAGTTTTCTGGTGCTGCAAAAATTTAAGAAATTCGCAAAGGGAAAAGTAATAAAAAGCGCAAGCATTTCGCTTAAAAATTGCAGTAGTGTGTTTTAGTTTTTCTTTTTTTTTACATATTCAAATATTTTTCTCTTTTTTTTTTTTGTTTTTATATTTTTGCTGTGTTGTTGTTGTTGGAATTGCATACATAAATGTAAATAAAAATTTAGAGGTTTTGTAATGAAATGAAATAAATAGTTTAACGCTTTTGTTTGTAGTTAAGGAATACAGAGGGGATGTAATGCTAACCAGCAAAATAATAAATTATGGGCCATAAAAATACCGCTATCTTTAAGATTTAATGGGCAGAAATTAGCTACATATTATTATATCATACTGCCATATTCATAAAAAGTAATAAAAATTGTTTCTAAATTTGTTCTGAAACAATTTTTTTAAAAATCATAAATATAATGAACTTTGAATAACATAAAGCCTTAGTTGTTAGAATATCACATAATGTTGAAATTTCCAATTTATTTCTTATTTTACTTTTATTTAAATTAATATGGGAAAATATTCGCTCTGTTAATATAAATAGAAACCGCATAAATGAAGTTTTTTTAAAACGGGAAAAATTCCAAAGCCGTTACAACGCCTTTCTTTGAATAGTTTTTGAAATAAACGAAAAATAATGAATGGAACTAACAACAAGTATGAAAAACTTAAGTCTAAAATTTAAAATTTAGTCCGCCATTACCAGATAAAAGGTTTTAGTTATCGTAAATTTTATTAATGTTTTAAAATCTTATGTTGAACATATTGAAATTTTAGATCGCTGTGAATGTTTGAATTTTTAACGTATTATTCTGAGAATTTTGCTTTGACGTCTTTGGACTTTTTAACATTTGAAGCTGAGACATTTGGATTCCATAGGTTCATATTGGTTTGAGAATCGATTTATTAATTAAAAGTTTGCAGTCCAGGCTAAGGACAGAATTTCGCCCAATTAGCCAGTTTAGTTGAACTCTTTTAAATTTTATTTGAGTTAGTTTTGTCTCTATGTGGTGTTTCCATGTTACACACCTATCTATGTGTAAACTGAGATACTTGACCTCAGTGTGTTGTGGTATTGGTTGATTATCAATTCTGATAGGTAGACATTAGACCGGTCGTTATTTTCCAAAAAAGTGTCTGATTTTGAAGTGCCGGGCAGATTTTATTTCCTTTTGGTCTAAAACCATTAAATTTAAAATTTGGGGCTGATCGGATAATATTTAGTGGCAGCGCCCATCAACCAAAAATTTAAATACATGAAATATATGGAAAAAATTTATATTTACTTAATTAACATAATATATAAAATGCAAGGGAAGAAAACAGCAATAATTAAGAGATTAAACTTATTTCTGAGTTGAGTGTAGACTTGTTATGAGTCGGAAATTTTGTCCTATATGCTTCAACAAACTGAAAGACCAATTGTTTTTGTTCTTCATTCTTCGTTAGAATGCGGTTATAATCTTTCATAAATTTCACACCGCGTTCTGCATTATCATTGACAACAAATAACTGCCGACTAAAATTCAATGCTGCTTGAAAGTCTTCGTTTTCTACCCATGTTGATGATTTTTGGTTGATGGGCGCGGCCACTAAATATTATCCGATCAGCCCCAAATTTTTAATTTAATGGTTTTAGACCAAAAGGAAACAGAATCTGCCCGGCACTTCAAAATTTATTTTTAACGATCGGTCTAGTAGACATGTGTCCCTGCTCAAAGTAAAAGTAATGTGAACACATTTCTGCTCATTGAGTTTTATTCGCAATTTTTTTAGCCATTCTTCTAATTGGAGCACATGACCTTGTAGGCGTCGCATAGTGACTCATTTTCCAAAAAACCGTTGTCAAAATCAAAAATTCAACTATAAAATTTTGACAAATGCATTATCGCATATTATAAAATACAACTTACTCATCAAGAATCAAAAACCTGTTCTTAAATTGGATGAAAATTATGAGTTTTAGAACTGGTTAAAGTTGTTAATTTTTTTTTTACTGTAGAAGAAAAATTCAATTTCGACAAAAACTTCAGATTCAATAAAAAGTTTTCGGTAAAGCTGGCAACCGATTGTTACTTCCTTGATTTTACTGAAAAATTATTATTATTATTATTATTATTATTATTTATTTAGTAGTATTTTTTAATACTTTATATTACAATTTACATAAATATCACATTTATATGCTCTGCTCTAATAAACATTACAAGTTTCTTTCTAAATTGATAAAAATTTCTTTCAGTCTTTATGTAGTTTGGCATCTTGTTGTATATATTTAGCCCTTTGTAGAATAGCGTTCTCTGCCCTCTAGTAGTGTTTCCTGTTTGTAATCTGAAATCCATGTCATTTCTCAAAGTATACGGTTGCGTTTCACCTACGTACTTCAGTTGCTCAGTTAAGTACTCAGGAGCGCCTCCTAACTTCATTCTATGAATAAAAATCATTGTATTTAATTCCAGCCTTTGGTGAATATTAAGCCATTTTAGTGATTCTAAGTAGTTAGGAATGGGGGAGCGAAATTTTTTGGTCCACCATCAGTTTTGAGGGCAATAAAAATTTCTCCTTCCTCATTGGTTGATTTCAGGTTTCTTTTGTTTTTTTGGACGAATCATTGACGAATCGCTAGTAGTAGTTAGGAATGGGGTAGCGAAATTTTTTGGTCCACCATCAGTTTTGAGGGCAATAAAAATATTTTTTTGGTACCTGCTATGAATGAATCAAAATTTTCTTCATAAGGTTAATCGAAATTTTTTGGTCCACCATCAGTTTTGAGGGCAATAAAAATTTCTGCTTCCTCATTGGTTGATTTCAGGTTTCTTTTTGAGGGCAATAAAAATATTTTTTTTGGTACCTGCTATGAATGAATCAAAATTTTCTTCATAAGGTTAATCGAAATTTGTTGGTACCTGCTATGAAAGAAGAATCTAAATTTTCTGCATAAAACAAGCATTAATCTACATTTTTTGATACCTAGTATGAAAAAGGAATAGATTTTTTTGTTTTTAATAAAACAAACCTTGAATTATTTACACGGTGTAGGTAAAATATATTTGTTATAGTAAATCTACATACTTCGAGAGATCATACATATATACATAATTTTTTTTTTCAGAGTAAAATTAGTGTCATAATAACATGCTACTACTGAAGTAAATTATATTTATGTATTTGTACATGTCCTGTTACACAGCTATTTCACAATGCATAGCAATGCTATGTATTGTGAAATAGCTGTGTAACAGGACATATTCACGATTTGTTTTGTTTTTTTTTAAACAAAACAAATCGTGAACGATCTTGCACAGTTTGGGTAAAATGTAATGTGAAAATATAAATTAGCTATATGTATTTGCACATGTCCTGTTACATAGCATATCATTGTGAAATAACTATGCATGTAACAGAACATATTCAAAATTTGGTGTGTTTTTTAAAACAAATCGTGAACGATCATGCACAGTTTTCAGAGAAAATCGTATTATACACAGTTTAGGTAAAATGTATTTTTGAGAGAAAATCTTGCCTTGCTTTCTAAAAGTAATGCATTGTGAAATAGCTATGTAACAGGACATATTCAAGATTTAGTTTGTTTTGTTTTTATTTTAACAAAACAAATCGTGAGATGATTTACATACATATATTTACAACAATATAAAACAAGAATTTATTTTTCCCACTCACACACATTTACACTCAATTCAGCTCTTATTCTCATGCAAATATATTTAGGACATCTTCTTCTCACTAAACATTATATAGAGATGATTTACATACATATATTTATATTCATGGACATTATGTTATTTCATTAGTCTAAAGATTTACTTCAAAGTTGCTCTACAAAAAATTAGTATTTGAAAAAATAAAAGGTGAAATTGAAATTTTAAATCAAATATAAAAAATTATTACCACTTTTATAATAATTTTAATAAATAAAATATTTAAAATAAGATGTCGTCTTTTAAATGTAAATATTGTACATCAATTTTTCCGGAACGTGATATGTTAAAAGATCATGAAAAGCTACATTGCACGGAATGTGGGAAATATTTTTCTCACTTAAAGAATTTACAAGAACACGAGATGACTCGCAGCAGTACATCTAAACTATTTTTAAAAAACCATGAGAAGATTCACACCAGTACATTTAAAAATATTCCAACAACAGTGTCCTCTATCCCTAAAGAAACTGATTCAAACATTCACATATGAAAATAAAAATGAAGAAATTTTACACCCTCAAGAATTTTTTGCGGGAATTAAAAATAGTGTCTTGAAAATTTTAATAGATGCTCTAAAAGATCATACAACTTTTAAATTTAACATGGACCTTGATTGTGAATACATAAAAATTGTAGACGAAGAGTTGACAATGTGTGCAATAACTCATCATTCAAAAATGGTGTTTGTTACATTGGCTGACAACAACGATATAGAGGAGATATTTAATCGCCAAGCAGATGAAATAAGTACGAAAATGTCAGATTTTCAAGAAAGGGATAGTGGATGGACACTTATAACAATTAGATACCTCCATATTAATATAAATCGCTCAGCATTTATAAGAGGTTCACGCTATATCCCTCTCCCCCAATGGATAGAAAAGAATAAAGCGTGCTTAAATATAAAAAACAATGATGAATATTGTTTTAAATGGTGCATAATTGCATCATTTTTACCAAATGGATCTGTCATACAGAATTATCCAATAAACATTAATTCTAGCCTAATAAATATATTTGATCAAAATGTGAATTTTCATAACTTAGATTTTCCTCAAAAAATTTGAAAAACAAAACAACATTAGTGTAAATGTGTTTGGTTGTGAAAATAATCAAATTGTGGGGCCGTATCATCTAACTTCAAACATTAAAGGTCATCATGTAAATCTTCTTCTTTTAACGAAGGACGATATTTTTCATTATGTGCTGATTAAAGATATTTCAAGGTAACTAAATTAATATTATATTTTATATCTGCATTGCTTTTATATTTATTATTATTTTCTCTATAGGTTAATACGAAGTTCACTAACCAGCCATAATAATAAAATATTTTTATGTAATGCTTGTCTGCAATACTCGCATAGTCAAAAGATGATGGATGAGCATAAAAGCGAGTGTAAAAAGATTGTTGCCACTTTACCAACACCTGCCAATTCAACGCTACGTTTTAAAAATTATAAAAAACAATTAGATGTGCCATTTGTGATATATGCAGATTTTGAGGTATATTTAGAAAATTTTAGTAATAATAATAGCAATAATAATATCAGGACTACAACTATTCAAAAACACGTAGCATGTGCTTTCAGTTATTACATTAAATGTAGCTACAATGATAATTTAGACAAATTTAATATTTATTTTGGTGAAGACGCACCCTATAAGTTTTTAGAAAATTTGATTAATGATATAAAGGAAATTTATTATAATCATTTATCAAAAATAGCTCCAATATCAAGACTTAATAATAATGAAGAAATTGATTACAATTCATCTAGAACATGTCACATTTGTAACAAAGATTTAGGAACTGATAAAGTCAGAGATCATTGTCAATTAACTGGGAAATATAGAGGACCTGCGCACAATTCTTGCAATATGCAATATAAAGTTTCAAAATTTGTACCTGTGTTATTTCACAACTTTTCTTCCTATGACTGTCATTTATTCGTTAAAGAGCTTCATAATTTTGATGGTGATATAAAAGTAATTCCCCTTAATAAAGAATTATACATATCCTTATCAAAGTTTATACCATTAGATGATGGAAATAGCATTGAAATTCGCTTTTTAGATTCCTTACGATTTATGTCTTGCAGTTTAGAATCACTTGCAAACAATTTAAGCAGTGATGATTTTCATATACTTAAAAAAATGTATCCGCAAAGTGACGAATTTAACTTAATTAGAAGGAAAGGAGTATTTCCTTACTCATATATAGATTCCATGGAAAGGTTTAACGAAAGAACACTACCGACTCGAGAAAAGTCTTATGATCTTCTAAATAATTCTGAATGTTCTGTTAAAGATTATAGCCATGCAAGTACTGTTTGGAGAACTTTTAATTGTAATACTTTGTTAGATTATTCAAAACTATATTTGAAAACTGATGTTCTTCTATTAGCGGACATCTTTCAAAATTTTAGAAACATTTGTAAAGAAGTACACAAACTTGACCCATGCCAATACTACACTTCTCCTGGACTCTCATGGGATGCAATGCTAAAAAGTACAGAAATCGAGCTAGAGTTATTAACTGATATAAATATGTATAATTTTATACAAGATGGCATTAGAGGAGGCTTAGTGCAATGCTCAAAAAGATACTCTAAAGCTAATAACAAATATCTTTTTGAAGAATACGATTCTAGTAAACCTTCAGAATACTTAATATATTTAGACGCAAATAATTTATATGGGTGGGCAATGTCTGAATATCTTCCATATGGACAATTCGAGTGGCTTTCTGATGAATCTATTTCATTTTTAGATATAAATAGTGTATCGGACACATCACCTATTGGTTATTTCTTAGAGGTAGACTTGGAATATCCTAAAAATATTCATGACTTGCATAATGATCTTCCATTTTGTCCTGAAAATAAAAGTGTTGGTGACTCAAAATCTAGGAAGTTAATAGTAGATCTTACATTTAAAACAAAATATAAAATTCATTATAGAGTACTTAAACAATGTTTAAGGAATGGATTGATATTGAAAAAAATTCATAGAGTACTAAAATTTAAACAATCTGATTGGCTTAAAAGTTATATTGATAAAAACACTCACTGCAGAACAATGGCGAAAAATTCATTTGAAAAAGATTTTTACAAATTAATGAACAATTGTGTTTATGGAAAAACTTTGGAAAATGTTCATAAACGAAAAGATGTAAAAATTGTAACACAGTGGGAAAC
This sequence comes from Thelaira solivaga, assembly GCA_947397855.1. NCBI lineage: Eukaryota > Metazoa > Arthropoda > Insecta > Diptera > Tachinidae > Thelaira > Thelaira solivaga. Next base: position 21,419,155 of record OX377615.1, on the reverse strand, counting down.
CACACAAAGAAATCGTTTAGGGGCAAGAGCACTAATCGCAAAACCAAACTTCAAAAGTATTGTTCAATTTTCAGATGAAATGTTCGCAATTCAATTGGAAATAATGAAAGTTACTTATGATAAGACAATATATTTAGGCTTTGCGGTATTAGAACTCTCTAAATGGAAAATGTACGATTTTCTTTATGACTATATGAAACCTAAATATTTATCCAAAGTTGTGCTTAATTATATGGATACTGACTCATTTATCTATTCTATTGAAACAGAAGATTTTTATGATGATATTCGTGGTGATATTTCGTCTAGATTCGACACATCAGATTATCCGACTGACAATGCTTATAACATAAAATTTGAAAATAAAAAAGTTATAGGTATGATGAAAGATGAAAATAGTGGAAAAATTATGAAAGAATTTGTAGGACTTCGCTCAAAAATGTATTCATTCGAAACAATTGGCATGGATGTAGTTAGAAAATCAAAGGGTGTTAAAAAGGCATGTCTAAAAAATTACTCAATTTCAGATTATAAAACAACTTTGTTTGAACAAAAGATTATTTCAGATTCAATGAATACATTTAGATCAAAACTTCATCAGTTGTATACTCAAAAATTTAGTAAGGTTGTCTTGAGCTACTCGGATGATAAAAGAATTATTAGGCCGGACAAAATTAACACATATGCACGCGGACATTACAAACTTCAAAGTGACTTTGATAATTTTTATTCGGATGTTGACGATAATATTTTTATGGAGATTGATAATGATGTTATACATTTCCTTAATAACACAAACGATGATAATATTTTTATGGAAATTGATAATTAAACTATAAATTAAAAAAAAATAACTGTATATATAATACTTATTTGTTAAAATAAAAATCAAAAACTTTTTGTTTTAATTTAATTTAAAAAAATAAAAAATTAAATAAAGAAATTTTTTTTATTATTTATGTTTATTAAATATATAAAAATTTCAAACATAAATGACCACAATTAAATGTATTAAATTTTTGTTTCTGTTTATAATTATATACAATAGGTTTTTTTAGGTATTTAATTACTTCAATTGGGGGATGTAAATTTCCAAAACTATCAAAATATTCTTTATAATTATGATTTTTATAATAGGCTACCCAATGCGTTCCAGGTCCATTTGAGTTATCTAAGTTAATAATAAAACATTCTTGAATTAAAGGTTTCTCAGGCAAACTGTCGCGCATAAAAACACCTCTAAAATGTTTTAAATTACTACAATATTTCATTAAATCTAGATCAGTCAATGGACGGTTGGGTAGATTATCTATAAGTTTTTTGGAGTTGGACTATAAAAGAGACCATATCCTGTTTTATATGGTTTAAGATATAAACCTTTTCCCATAGCAATTGATTCCATACGTCTGTTATGACGATTTGCTTTTGCCAGTTGATCTTTTCCATTATTTATGTCATTTACTGCTTTAGCAATAGCTGTTCCTCCAGACGCCAAGCTTCCAAGTGCTGAAAGAGCTGTTAAAATTGGTATCAATGGGATAAATCCACCAATTTTGGGCATTGGGATTACTCTTGGTACAGCGATATTAGATCTTTTCTTGTTTTTGAAGAACGAATTTACAGATTTTTTTGCAATTGTAATAGCGTCATTTACGTTATTAGGTTTTTCCTTTTTTAAAATTTGTAAAGTGCTTTTAACAGTCTTCGAAAATAGATTTTTATTATATTTTTTTTTATTTTTCAGTTTCTTCTTCAATTTTTTTGACTTATGAATTTTTGCATTATTGATGCCCAACCCCAATTTAACTTTACTTTTCATGGTATTTGTTACAAGCCAAGCGTGTATACGTTCTTTTAAATCACTATCTTTAGATTTTGCTCTTTGCCAAGCTTTTTCAGCTAATATTTTATCTGCTTGATGTCTCTTATTAATATCATTTGACTGTAAATATGCAATATCGTGCTCTCTACAAGCTTCGTCTAAATAGTTTATTCCTTTATCTCCTCTTGTTAATCGTTTTTCTAGTTTTGTTCCGGGTCCGCAGAACTGATATCCAGGTAAGTGTAGTTCAATAGGCAATTTGTTAATTAAGTTGTTTACAAATCCGCTTCCAAGTTTGCACTGAATATTTTGCATTTTTTCCATAATAATTTATAATAATTTTTCTCTTCTTAAGTGCAAACCTAACAAACCTTCAAAACTAAAATGATCTAAATTTCGTATAAAAGATTGAATTTATATGATTAAAGGACAGTAATCAGTATGCGCTTAATAAAACAAGAAAAGCAAATTATTGTAAGAAATGTTGAAGGAGATAATAAACAGAAAATAGTTCACAGTACTTTATTACCCAATTCAATACGAGCGCTAATTGTAGGACCATCAAACTGTGGAAAAACTAATGTTATGATTAGTTTAATAGAAAGTCCCAATGGTCTTAGATTTAAAAACATATACCTCTATTCAAAATCTTTATATCAACCTAAATACTGCTATCTTAAAACATTGATCAATCCAATAAAAGGATTAAATATCTTTACATTTACGGAAAATGAAAAAGTTTTAACACCAGCTGAAGCAAATTCAAATTCTATAATAATATTTGACGATGTAATATGTGGAAAACAGAATACAATTAGAGATTACTTTTGTATGGGTAGACATAAGCATATTGATTGTTTTTATTTATGTCAAACTTACACAAAAATTCCAAAACATCTTATACGAGATAATGCTAATTTGATAATTATATTTAAACAAGATGAAATGAATTTACGACACATATATAATGATCATATTATTGGTGATATGTCATTTCAAGAATTTACAGATATATGTAGTGAGTGTTGGAAAGATAAATATGGGTTTGTTGTTGTGAGTAAAGATGATTTAATAAACAAAGGACGATATAGAAAAGGTTTCGATAATTTCATTCAACTGTAAATTCAATTCGACTGTGAGCAATTCCTGCATAGATATAAAGGAGGCCATAACTATACGTTAAGCAGATTGTAACCAGATACAGAACAGATCATAACCGGATACAAAGCAGATCGTACCCAGATATAAAGCAGATTATAGTCAAATTATATCAATTAATATGGATAATAATAAGCTGTTAAAAAATATTGTTAAAACTAGGGAGATATTAAAAGAAAAACTAAAAAATATTAAATTAAATAATATAGATATGGCTAATCAGTTGGAGGACACATTTCAACCTATAACAAAACCTTTGAATCGTATAATTGAAAAGCTTGAAGATAATCAAAAAAGTGGATCTTCAACAGTTTCGTTCAAACCACTAAAAAATAATTATGAAAACGAGCAAACCAATGATATAAGCAACTCAAAACATGTTTACAATGATGATAATGATGGTGACGTCGACGATATTGAAGTTGATATGATTTCTAATGCGAGTGATGTTGATGATCATTCTATTAACGTAAATAAATCGTCATTATTCAAAAATTTACAATTACTGTTGGATAATAAAAAAGTTGATACAGTTTATGGCTTTAATATAGATGAAGAGGGGAATTGGCGTTATGGAAAAAATAAAATAAAATTTAATATGGATAACACAATCCAGCTAGCAAATTTTAAGTGGGAAATGAGTCCAGGCTTATTTGAATTAATGTTTCATTCAAAACCTATGCATTACAATAAAATTGATTTAAAAAAATATAAAGAAATTTTAAAAATCACAAATGCACATAAGCGAAATTATCAATCAAAATCACAAATTAAAGGTACAAGGGCATTTAAGTATCAACACATAATAAGAAAACTATTTAATACAAAAATCAATATTCTAACAAAAGGCAGTGGATTATCCTTAAAAACTGTAGACAATCGTAAACCAAGCTATATATATTGGGATGATCCTAATGAGTTAGTTGACAGACTACGTTTACTCCTTTCATCGGAAAGTGTTGGTCATAATAATCATAAAAACGAAATAATAGCTATTGTTGAAGAACTGAAAGAAGCTAATATTATTTATTAATAAAAAAAAATGAGTTTTATAAATAAATTTGGAGAAAGTTGGATAAAAAACAAAATTAGTAATCCAAAATTAAGTAAAGATCTTTTTAAAATGTTTGATATTAGCATAAACAACAATTGTTTAGATCTAAATGGCAAGAGAATTAGTAATTTGTTGCCACCAGCAGATTCAAAAGATGCAGTCACTAAAGTTTATATGATGAAAAAAATTACTTTAATATTAGATAAAATAACTGAGTTGGAGAATGAATATGATTCTAAATTCAATGCTATTAAAAGTGATTTAAAAAGGTTACAGGAATCTGTTAAAACCAATATCCTTGACGATTTGAAAACTATAGAAAAAGTTGTTAATGATCAAATGTATAAAACAAATAAAGAACTTATAAGAAATTTCGAAACAAGGTTCAGCAAAATTGAAAATCATATTTTCAAACAGATCGTACAAAATTCTACAGGGGATGATGTAAAAAAGCGAAAAATTCCACCTCCACCCAGAATTAAAGTAGCATAATAAAAATGAATGTAATATATATAAAATAACGCAGACTTATACTCACATGCAAACAATATGAATCTTAACACAGATAAGAGAGAAATAGTTAACGAATTACATAAACAAGCGCGTAAAAATTTTAAAAGAAGACGAGTTATTGTGAAAGGAATTGACGATTTATGGCAAGCAGATTTAGTTGAAATGGGAAATTATGCATCAAAAAATAATGGTTTTTGCTATCTTCTAACAGTTATAGATACATTTTCAAAAAGAGCTTGGGTTGTACCAGTAAAGAAAAAGACCAGTGAAAATGTGTCACTTGCCATGAAAAGTATTTTTATTAGAAATCATCGCAAACCTAAAAATTTACAAACTGATAATGAAAAAGAATTTTTTAATAATAAATTTCAACAGCTAATGCAATCAAATCATATTAATCATTATTCAACATATAGTGTTCTTAAAGCGTCCATTATAGAACGATTTAATAGAACATTAAAGGGGTTGATGTGGAAAGAGTTTAGTTATCAAGGAACATATAAATGGATTAATAAATATAAAGAACTTGTTGATAAATATAATAACACATTTCACAGAACAATAAAGATGACACCTAATGAAGTAACCAAAGCAAATGAAAAATTTATTCTAGACACAATCTACAATAATTTAAAAATATTCAAAAAACCTAACTTTATAGTTGGTGATAACGTTCGAATAAGTAAATACAAACATATATTTGAAAAGGGTTATACACCAAATTGGACCACAGAAGTATTTAAGATCAAAATTATTAAAAACACAAATCCTAATACATATATTTTGGAAGACTATCAAGGGCACGAAATCAAAGGCGGATTTTACGACTTTGAACTAATGAAAACCAAGTATCCACAAACTTATTTAGTTGAAAAGGTTTTAAAAAGGAAAAAAAATATGTTATATGTTAAATGGTTAGGATTTTCCTCAGAACACAATTCTTGGATAAATACCAACGATGCTTATCTATAAAGATTAATATAATATTTGAAAATAAATTATTCATTCATCAAACGTTAAGATGTCAATAACATTAACATTAAATGGAGATTCTTCATTCCTTGTTGCAAACTATTTTCCACCAATAGAACTTAATCAAAATTATGTTTGCGGATTAATAAGCTTCGATACTTACCATTCTATTCCTAATGTTGATGTGGAAAACAACTTATTTCATATTGGCAAGCATTTAATAGAAGTTCCTGTAGGATCGTATGAATTAACTGATATATCTGATTTCATTACAACTAAATATCATCAACTAAATGAAAAGGGAGTTTTAAAAATTCAGGCTAACTACAATACATTGCAAACACACATAAAAAGCAAAATTGATCCAATATTTTTTAATAAGGAGCGCTCTATAGGATCGTTATTAGGCTTTAGTGCCAAAAAATTAGAACATGATTTGGACCATTATTCAGATAAAACAATAGATATAACAAAAATAAATACAGTAATTGTTGAGTGCAATATTGTTAGCGGTTCATATATAAATAACGCCTCTGCACATACTCTCCATCAGTTTTCTCTTGTTGTTAGTCCAGGTTATAAAATAACGGAAATACCTGCTAACGTAATATATTTGCCTATGAACACAAGAACAATAAGTACTATTGTTTTGAAAGTAGTTGATCAAGACGGAAATTTAATAAATTTTCGAGGTGAAAAAATAACAGTACGATTACATTTAAAACCAATTAAAGAATGATTATATTTAATAAGAGTAACTCACATAAGATTTCAACATTCATTCTACCACCATCAGTTGAAGAAGAAACTAAAAAACTAATACACTCTAATAATCACCAAGAAGTATTAAGTAAACAAATTAATCGAGTAAAAAGAGATCAAAAGGCGATACATATACTAAACAAATCTAATTTAGAATTTTTAAAAAGTTTAGGATTTAAAATAAAAAAATGAGTAGCATTATTAATATATTGCAAAAACCGCACTTTGACAATTCAATTATTAAAAAAGAATACCACAGTTATACATCATATTTACAATCATTCAAAAATAATGATGAAATCCGTATAACAATTCAAAATCAAGATTTGTATGTGTTACCAAGTGAAAGTCTTCTATATGTTGAAGGATTAGCATCAAAAGAAGATTCAGATACTTCTGCATCTGTAGAGCTTTTAAATAATTCTGTAGCACATATGTTTGACGAAATTCGATATGAACTTAATGGTGTAGAGATTGACCGTACACGTCACTTAGGTATTGCAACTGAAATAAAAAACTATGTATCACTAAATAAAAGTGAAAGTGAAAGTTTTTTGAATGCTGGATGGACACCATTTAATAATGAAAGTCTTAAATCATCAAATGGATATTTTAATTTTTGTATTCCATTAAAATTATTACTTGGATTTGCTGAAGATTTTAACAAAGTAGTAGTTAACTCAAAACATGAATTGATATTATTGCGATCAAAAGATGATAAACAAGTTTGCAAATCTATAATATCAACCGAAAAAAGTAAATTAACATTATTAAATATTACCTGGAAAGTACCACATATTCAACTTGCTGATGCTTATAAATTAGAAATGTTAAAAACTATTAATAACCGGCGACCATTAAATATATCTTTTAGAAGTTGGGATATGTATTATTATCCCTCTCTTCCACAAAGTACGGTTGTTTTGTGGAATGTTAAGTTAGCTAATGAAAACGAAAGGCCTAGATTTCTACTCTTGGGATTTAGAAACAATGAAAACAAATTTCAACATTGTGATTTGACTGACATAAAAGTTCATCTTAACTCTGATACTTATCCTTATGACGATTTAAATCTTCAATTCGATCGGAATCGGTTTGCTATATTATATGATATGTATTCAAAGTTTCAACAAAGTTATTATTCACGTGATCCCCAGCCACTATTAACAAGAGAGGATTTTAAGACAAAGGCACCAATAATTGTCTTAGATGTAACACATCAAAATGAAGCAATTAAAACAGGACCGATTGATATTCGTATTGAGTTGAAAACCTTAAAAAACATTCCTCTTAATACATCTGCATATTGCTTAGTAATACATGATAAAATGTTTGAATATGTTCCACTTACAAATGAAATAAGAAAACTAGTAATATAAATATTAAGACTGTAAATATTAATGAATATTTTAATGTAACTCGTTCAAGTACGTAGTCACACCTCAGTGCTAATAAAAAACGATAATAAAAGATATTTATAGATTTTTAAAAAAATTTTCAAATATTGTTTCTGATGAGGATAAAAATAAACTCATTAATTATCAATCACATTTGGAGTACGCAAACAATTTTAAAGCAACGAAAAATAAGTTTGGTTTACATTATGCAGATTGTGTGTGGGCAGATGAAAATACAACATGTGGACCAGACACCTGTTCTTGTTCATATTATAGAAGAAGAAATATGGAAATAGAAGAAGAAGCAAAACGGCTTATTGAACACTATAACAATATAAAAGGTGATTTTATAAGAACTATCGGAAATTTAAAAAAAAAAACACATAAAATTCAGAAAAATGCATGAAATATTTATTTGGATCGATAGTTGGGTCAATATAATTTAATGTTTGAAGATTATTTCATGCAAATGTTGGCCGCGGCTGCGCCTCAAATGGTCCATCCGCTTAGTCCAATTTTGGCATACTCTTTCCAACATTTCGGCCGGTATCTCACGAATAATGTTGGCAATGTTGGCTTCCAGTGCGTCAATGGAAGCGGGCTTGTCCTTATAGACATTAGCCCCACAAAAAATAGTCTAGAGGCGTTAAATCGCACGATCTGGGCGGCCAATTGACTGGTCCCAAGCGTGAAATAAACTGTTCACCGAACTCGCCTCTCAATTGGTCCATTGTTTCGCGTGCTGTGTGGCATGTGGCACCGTCTTGTTGAAACTACATGTCATGCAAGTCAAGCTCATGTCATCTTTGAAGAAATACGGCTCAATGATGCCGCCAGCCCATAATCCGCACCAAACGGTTGTTTTTTGTGGATGCATTGGTAGCTCTTGCAATGCTTCTGGCTGCTCTTCACTCCAAATACGGCAGTTTTGCTTGTTCACGTATCCATTCAACCAGAAATGAGCCTCGTCGCTGAACACAATTCTTCGATAAAAAAGTGGATCTTCATCTAACTTTTCAAGAGCCCATTCACCAAAAATTTGGCGTTGTGGTAGGTCGTTTGGCTTCAATTCTTGCACCAGTTGTATCTTATAAGGCTTCACACCCAAATCCTTCCGCAAAATTTTCCACGTAGTGGAGTAACAGAGGCCCAATTGCTGCGAACGGCGCCGAATCGATAATTCACGGTCATCACCAACACTGGCCGATACGGCTGCGATATTTTCTTCAGTTCGCACTCTACGTAAGCGTGTTGGTGGTTTAATGTCCAACAATGTAAATTTGGTGCGAAATTTTGTTACAATAGCCCGAATAGAAGCCTCAGTAGGTCGATTAAACTGACCATAAAATGGAAGAAGCGCGCGATGAACTTTCTTAACAGAGCACGCATTTTGGTAATAAAATTCAATAATTTGCAAGCGTTGTTCGTTTGTAAGACGATTCATGATTAAATTATAGACCAAACTGAAGATGTTTGACAGTGACACAAGATACAAAACGTGCGTGAGCTGTCAAAACTAGTGTTGCCAAAAAGATAATAGCAAAAAAATCACTCTTTATATATCACAAAATGTAGAAATTGTAATTTTAATAAAATTTAAAATGTATTTTGTATTTACTATAATATATTTTTTAAATAAAAATTGAAAAAAAAAAAATTAAATAATAATTAAAATTCAATTATTCATCTAAAATAATTTTGGAATTTTTGGTGTTTCATAACTAAAAATAGCTGGTGAATTAGATATGTAGAATCTTTCATCTTGGCTATTTTCATTTTCCGGAATAAATTCTGATAACTCCAAGATTTCATTATTATTTTCCAATTTTTTTGCTAAAGTAAATTGCTGATCTTTTACTCCTGCAATTACTTCATCCTCCAAAATATTGTATCGCCTAGGAAGATAAAGCATTCCACCTTCGAGTTCAGCAATAACTATATTTCCATATTTAGTTTTATGTCGAAACATCATCATAACCTTATACGCCTTTGATGGTTCCAAAGCCTTAACTGATATATATGATTTTGTCTTTAATTTGTTGAAGGCCTCAAGAATTTTATTTTTTGAAATATTGTTGAAGGACATTTTTCTTTCACTTATTTTTGTTTAACTAATTTGAAGTTAACCTTTAGACTGATAAAAGAAACTATTTTTGTATTTCAATATATATATATGTTCAGCTCTAAAAAGGTGTATGTATGCGTGCGTCAGCTCTAAATATGTATAGTATTTATGTATTCGTGCAGTAAATACTTTTGTTTGTTTTCTTAAAAATGTTTCTCTTTTGAAATTATTTTAGTATAGGTAAGAACAAATGGTGGTTAAATTATTTATAATATAAATCAAATATTGCCTCATAATTGTCTTGTAATCTTCCTTTGTAAATGATAGTCCAACATTTAGAATTGATTTGTGTTAAAAATTGATCTTCTTTTGTTAAGAATTTATTTATCCTTTGGGGAAGATAAAACCATTTATTGTTTTCTAAGTAAACAACAACTTTTTGTCCATGTGGAGTTTCTTTCCACTTAAAATTTGAAATTTTATTAGGGTGTTGTAATGGAATGTCATCAACTTTTGTATATTCATATTTTATATTTTGAGCAATATCAATTAATTGCTTATAAAACTAATAAAAAAATAAAAATGATTTTTTTTTAAATAATCAGTATTATAGTGGCTACCAACATGAATTAAATATCTTACCATTTTAGCGATGCAATTTTTTAAATACTAATTTTTTGTAGAGCAACTTTGAAGTAAATCTTTAGACTAATGAAATAACATAATGTCCATGAATATAAATATATGTATGTAAATCATCTCTATATAATGTTTAGTGAGAAGAAGATGTCCTAAATATATTTGCATGAGAATAAGAGCTGAATTGAGTGTAAGTGTGTGTGAGTGGGAAAAATAAATTCTTGTTTTATATTGTTGTAAATATATGTATGTAAATCATCTCACGATTTGTTTTGTTAAAATAAAAACAAAACAAACTAAATCTTGAATATGTCCTGTTACATAGCTATTTCACAATGCATTACTTTTAGAAAGCAAGGCAAGATTTTCTCTCAAAAATACATTTTACCTAAACTGTGTATAATACGATTTTCTCTGAAAACTGTGCATGATCGTTCACGATTTGTTTTAAAAAACACACCAAATTTTGAATATGTTCTGTTACATGCATAGTTATTTCACAATGATATGCTATGTAACATGACATGTGCAAATACATATAGCTAATTTATATTTTCACATTACATTTTACCCAAACTGTGCAAGATCGTTCACGATTTGTTTTGTTTAAAAAAAAACAAAACAAATCGTGAATATGTCCTGTTACACAGCTATTTCACAATACATAGCATTGCTATGCATTGTGAAATAGCTGTGTAACAGGACATGTACAAATACATAAATATAATTTACTTCAGTAGTAGCATGTTATTATGACACTAATTTTACTCTGAAAAAAAAAATTATGTATATATGTATGATCTCTCGAAGTATGTAGATTTACTATAACAAATATATTTTACCTACACCGTGTAAATAATTCAAGGTTTGTTTTATTAAAAACAAAAAAATCTATTCCTTTTTCATACTAGGTATCAAAAAATGTAGATTAATGCTTGTTTTATGCAGAAAATTTAGATTCTTCTTTCATAGCAGGTACCAACAAATTTCGATTAACCTTATGAAGAAAATTTTGATTCATTCATAGCAGGTACCAAAAAAAATATTTTTATTGCCCTCAAAAAGAAACCTGAAATCAACCAATGAGGAAGCAGAAATTTTTATTGCCCTCAAAACTGATGGTGGACCAAAAAATTTCGATTAACCTTATGAAGAAAATTTTGATTCATTCATAGCAGGTACCAAAAAAATATTTTTATTGCCCTCAAAACTGATGGTGGACCAAAAAATTTCGATTAACCTTATGAAGAAAATTTTGATTCATTCATAGCAGGTACCAAAAAAAATATTTTTATTGCCCTCAAAAAGAAACCTGAAATCAACCAATGAGGAAGCAGAAATTTTTATTGCCCTCAAAACTGATGGTGGACCAAAAAATTTCGCTCCCCCATTTTATAAGAACTATCGGAAATTTAAAAAAAAAAAACACATAAAATTCAGAAAAATGCATGAAATATTTATTTGGATCGATAGTTGGGTCGATATAATTTAATGTTTGAAGATTATTTCATGCAAATGTTGGCCGCGGCTGCGCCTCAAATGGTCCATCCGCTTAGTCCAATTTTGGCATGCTCTTTCCAACATTTCGGCCGGTATCTCACGAATAATGTTGGCAATGTTGGCTTCCAGTGCGTCAATCGAAGCGGGCTTGTCCCTATAGACATTAGCCTTAACATAGCCCCACAAAAAATAGTCTAGAGGCGTTAAATCGCACGATCTGGGCGGCCAATTGACTGGTCCCAAGCGTGAAATAAACTGTTCACCGAACTCGCCTCTCAATTGGTCCATTGTTTCGCGTGCTGTGTGGCATGTGGCATCGTCTTGTTGAAACCACATGTCATGCAAGTCAAGCTCTTCCATTTTGGGCAAAAAAAGTTTGTTATCATCGCACGGTAGCGCTCACCATTCACAGTAACGTTGTGATTCGCATCATCTTTGAAGAAATACGGCCCAATGATGCCGCCAGCCCATAATCCGCACCAAACGGTTGTTTTTTGTGGATGCATTGGTAGCTCTTGCAATGCTTCTGGCTGCTCTTCACTCCAAATACGGCAGTTTTGCTTGTTCACGTATCCATTCAACCAGAAATGAGCCTCGTCGCTGAACACAATTCTTCGATAAAAAAGTGGATCTTCATCTAACTTTTTAAGAGCCCATTCACCAAAAATTTGGCGTTGTGGTAGGTCGTTTGGCTTCAATTCTTGCACCAGTTGTATCTTATAAGGCTTCACACCCAAATCCTTCCGCAAAATTTTCCACGTAGTGGAGTAACAGAGGCCCAATTGCTGCGAACGGCGCCGAATCGATAATTCACGGTCATCACCAACACTGGCCGATACGGCTGCGATATTTTCTTCAGTTCGCACTCTACGTAAGCGTGTTGGTGGTTTAATGTCCAACAATGTAAATTTGGTGCGAAATTTTGTTACAATAGCCCGAATAGAAGCCTCAGTAGGTCGATTAAACTGACCATAAAATGGAAGAAGCGCGCGATGAACTTTCTTAACAGAGCACGCATTTTGGTAATAAAATTCAATAATTTGCAAGCGTTGTTCGTTTGTAAGACGATTCATGATTAAATTATAGACCAAACTGAAGATGTTTGACAGTGACACAAGATACAAAACGTGCGTGAGCTGTCAAAACTAGTGTTGCCAAAAAGATAATAGCAAAAAAATCACTCTTTACTATTCTATCATAAATCTTATTGGTTTTTGTTTTTTGTTTTAACTTGATTAAATAAAAATTTCTTAGCTTTTTTTTACATTAATAGGCGTGGTTTTCCGCTACCATATATTAGAACTAAAAAAGTTACACGAAGGTACGTGATATATTACATACACACTTTTATTGTTTCATACACTAACTAATTTAAGTAAATTTGGCAACCCGAGCTTACCCGTTTACCTGAATTAAATTTTTTTTTTTTTTTTTTTTTTTTTTTTTTTTAATAAAAATATTAAATAATAACATAATTTTGTTAATATGCTCAAATAAGTATATAAAATTATATATTTGTACATGGACATATTAGCAAAAATATTTAACAAAATTTATATTTGTTTATTAAATGTCTATAATTTTTTTTGTTAATAAGCACATATTATTTATATACAAATAAGTGTGTTCATGTACAAATATATAATTTTTTATATTTATTTGAGCATATTAACAAAATTATGTTATTATTTAATATTTAAAAAAAAAAAATTTTAATTGTTACTTGTTACATACATACATAATTCATTTAACACATACATTTTTATAACAATTGTTTTATATATACATTTTTAACATATTACTTTTAAATAATTTTCAAATTTTGTTTGGGATACCCTTATTATTGAACACCCTAATTTAATTTTGTCAAGAACATTTTTTAAATATGTATTTTTAATAATTTGATTAATTTATAATTATATCCTGAAGAAGCTACAAAAATTGGAGCGAAATATCGATATAAAAATAAAAAATTTTTGAAAAATAAGACCTCAAGCTTAACAAAATAGCCATTTTAATTAAAAAGAAAAAGGTCAAATAAAACTAACTAATAAATAAATAGTAGAGTTTTCACTGCTATTTTTAAAAGCTCCAATAGGATCTTATTACTTAATTTATCAACACCATGCATTTTTTTTTTGGGTTTAGGTTGACAATAGCCTTTGAAATCTCTTGCACCTCTAATATTAAAGTCACATCCAGAACAGATACTATTGGTTTTAGATCAGTAACGTCTGACGTAATACTTAGAGTGAATACATTTAAAAGGTGTTTGGAGAAGAGATTGCCTTTTTCCACGCCGTTTCTTGCCCAATCACCACTTGGCGAACGTAAAGCGGGCTGTCGTATTGTAGATCGCTTATAGTTTCTTGTTGCACGCCACAATAAATAGTCTTAGTGCGGGGTCGCGTCAAGATTTTTCAAATATCTGTTAAGGGCACCAATTTTTCTCGGATCGAGCAGGGCACGAAGCCCTTTTGTACATTCTTTCAAAATATTTTTAAGTTGAGGTGACCTATGCACTTACGAACTCTTCTGTTCTCTGAAAGAAGTTGTTCCACATCTGATGCATATACACTATTTCTATCGTGTTTTGCAGCTAGAGTTAGCTGGTCATTAAAGAAGTAAATAACGGTATTCACATCCTGTGGTGTACGTAATGCCATATTTTCTCAGAAATAAAAGCTAAGATTTTTTTATATTATAGTTAAGCCAATTTATATGTATTTTTGTAGGTAGTGGTTGGATGATAAATTTAAAAAAGCCTTAACATTAACAAACTCGCCAGGAAAGTCAATGACTTCAGGGATTTTTTATCTGTGGGTGGGCCAATTAGTTGGCTGGCCGCTAGAAATCGCATTTTGGAAATTGTATCAAGCAGGATGCGACCTTTTGGGGTGATCAGGGGTGACCCCCTGTTGATGTGCTTCGCGTTGTAGTCGCCAGCTATCAGAAAACGAAGACCTAACGATTTGTAGAAATCGCTAAATTTATTTTCCGTGATTGAAAATCTGGGTGGACAATAAACTGAAGATATTACAAGGTTACGATATGTTTCTTAAAAAAAAAAATTTATGTTGATGTAATCCGTAAAAAACTTCATCCATTAAATAGTGTTTAAGTTGTGAGTTAACTAGTATTGGTGACCCGTTACACGCTCTTCCTCTGGGGTTTTTAAAAACTATAGGCATTGATTAAAAAAATTTTTTTCCATCATGAACTGTTCAAGTTCGTTTTTACGTTGGCGGACGCCATTAGCGTTCCAGAAACATATTTTTAGGTAGTTCATGGCTTATTGATGACAGTCCGCCACGATTCAGACTGCATCTGCAGCATTTGCATTAGAAAGAGTTTCCCATCTCTAGAGTGTCGTCTCTATTATTGAATCTATTAATTTTATTAAGTTTTGTTACTTGTTGCACATTTTTTATAGAAGCAGATTTCTATATCAAGACATTGGCATATGAAAACTGTCGATTTATAAATGCAATCGGCAAGGGTTGAGACAGATGAGGAAAGTATTTGCACTAATCAATGATATTAAGCTCCTTACCAATTCATTTCAGTTCTTTTCTCTCAAGTAGATAGAAGGATACATGTAGGACTTCTGAGGTATTTCCGTTTCAATCACTTTTTCAGTACAGAGGTGATCTCATAGGAAAGTTAGTATTCTTAAAAGAGTGAGTGTTTTGTATGGGAATGTATAGTAAGAGCAGCCGATTAAATTTTCCATCTCTGAATTTAGAGTTGTGTTTTGAGATTAAATGATTATGCATGGATGGAAAATTAAGTATTAAATGTTTAGTATGGAAAATCTATATCAAAAGCATCAGATTTATTATTACAGATCTGATTTGTGTTTTTCGTAACTAAAAATGTTGCCACACTTTTGTGTACCAATTTTAATGTTTTATTATTAAAGACGTAATCCTATGGTTTGAATATGTTATTATTATTATTTTTATCAAAGATCCAACTCTGATGTTTTCTTATTAAAGACATGATCCTATGGTATTATATAAAAATTTTATTATAATTTTTTTATAAAAGACATAATCTTACGGTATGAATTTGATAATATTGTTGTGTGTGAGCTGGCAAACCTTTTGCATGTAAAGCACATATGTCAACAATTAACCACAAAGAATATTTTGGTAGAAGTTTTAGAGAAAATTGTTTACAAAAATTTAAAAACATTTTTGAATTATATAATAATGTCCCATAGCTCAAAAAAACCACAATTTAATGGATTACAAAAAATTTTTCACAAAGTCGCTTTCACACGCTTTTTTTAGTTTTAAGTTTTATATAAAGTGATTCTTATTTTATTAGAATTATGAAATTGAAATTAGAAAAAATTGCTTACAAAACTTTTTAATATAATGTCCACTAGTGCAAAAACCGCAATTTAATCGTTAACATAAAATTTTTAATAAATATGTTTCACAGGCTTTTTTAGTTTTAATTTTCATATGAATAAACTAAAATGAGTAAAATCAAATGTTCTGGGTTTTGAATGTAAACAAAATTTATTTTTATTTTATATGTACAATTAACTCACTTAAAAATATTTACAATATTTTTCTTATTTCATTTGTAAGCGCTGTGTATTCAACATTCTATCATGTATAATTAAACAATATGCAGATGTGTTAGCTGGAATATTTCCTAGAGTTTTCAATTCAATTCGTATATCAATAGGTCCAGTTTTTACCGTTGCATTCTGATGCGTTACATCTAATGCAATTACTGGAGCCGTTGTTTTAAAAGCTTTTCGTTTTAATAGTGGTTGAGGGTGGCGTGAATAATAACTTTGTTGAAATTTTAAATACATATTGTTACGATTTATTTATTTCATGGTGTTGAAGTTGCTAAATTAATTAAACAAGATCACCACAAATTCTCGCATGATAGAATATACAAGGTGGGCTAAAAGAAATCACCCTGTTGGAAGATGCTATTATTTTTTATCAAATCTGTTTTGACATTTGTGAACTAGACAGATGTAGAATACAAGTGAACAAGCCATGGAGCGATATACTCCCCAAGAACAAGGAATAATCAAAGTGGACAATTTTTCGACCAAAATCATAATGAGCGACGAGGCTTATTTCCACCTCAGCGGGTACGTGAACAAGCAAAAATATCGCTTCTGGGTCACCGAAAATCCGCGAGTGATGCACGAGGAGCCATTACACCCGCTCAAAGTAATTGCATGGTGCGCTGGTCAAATGACAACAGTGAACGGTGCGCGCTATAGGGCCATGTTAACTGAATTTTTGCTGTCGCAATTGAACGAATTAGGACTGGAGGACATGTGGTTCCAACAGGACGGAGCAACGGCACACATTTCATTTTCTTTTGGCCCACCTTGTATTTTTAATATATTCCCATCAGTGGCTTCTCAAATTAAATGAGCACAATAATTTGCATTTGTAATGTACTCTCCGATCAATTACGCTAAATTAACAGAGGCCGCGCATTAACTAAATGTTAGCTTGATATTACTTGCCTTTTCTTATGATTGAAAAATGTTTCATCGAGCAACATTTTTTTATTCACTCACATTGAAGTTCAAATTAAATTCTTTTGTAAAAATACCAATTTTTTTATGATCTTGATTTAACTTTAAAAAGATCAAAATAAGGTCATTCTGGGAATAGAAGGCAAACTGAACACGTTATATTAAATTTTGTCTTTAATTTTAACTTGAAACAAAAAAAAAATATAATAAAAGTTAAGAAAAAAAATAGTTACATAAGACAGCAACCAATAATAAAAATTGTTTAGCTGTTATAATCATATAACATTAAAAAAAAAAGAAAAAAACTTTACATCAATAATAAAAATTAACTTTCGTGCCGTAAATACGGAGCAGCCAATGGTCTTTGCCTTTTTAGTGGAAACAAGGAAGTTATAGAGTGCCTGATACGCCATAGTCGCTGCTGTACATGAGTCATTTTGGGTAGGACAGCTATTATCATCTACTAGTCTAATTAGTGAATAGCAGGTTAAGTTAGCCCAAAATAATGTAAGTTACACACACGCATTTTACTAACTAAAGCACAAGGCGTTTCGTTTAACTACTATTCTTAATGCAATATTGCAATAGTCCACAAGAAGAATATTAGTAAAAAAAATTTTTTGTTTTTAAATTTAGATTGTTTAAAAATATAACGTGTTAACTAAATAAACCTATTATTTTTTCCATTAATGCATAAATGTTAATTATTATAATAACAAAATTATTTTTTGCTGTAAAACCTACTCTACCATGAATTATACCTAAAATTGTCATTACTGAAAAGCAAAATATTTATGAAGAAAGAAATTGTTAATCATAGTGTTAATGTGAAAACGTATTATTACTAACTTAATTTTTATTAGTGTATAATATCAGTATTATTGAATTAAATTCATATTAATTATTAAACCATAAATTTTTATAGAAGAAACAAAAAAAGCCCAAAAACAACAATAATATTTTGATCATCATCGTGTATGGATTGCTGGGCCCGACAATCGCAACATCGTGATTTGATTTTGTTTGTAAGTAACCCAGTATTTTTGTTTTTATGAAGATTACTATTTATTTTAAAATGGTAATTACATACGAGTACATACATATTCATTCATAAAAGGGTTACATTATAATACTTTTTTTTTTCTTCTATTACTTCATTGAAGATAATATAAAATATAATTTTTTTTTGTAAATCGCCTAATTTTTCTAAGCAAATATCTTGAATGAAATGTAAAGAAAATAATAATAATAAATTTGTAAGTTCTTTTTTTAAATGAATTGTAAAAGAAAATAATGATTTTTTAATTTAACATTCAGAAGGGAAGGATGGCTCAAAGTATAGGTAAATAATCATGTCAAAATTAGGGACAACTAGAAATAGGGTCATAATAGTTGTCAAAGGAGTAAAGAACAGGAGGGAATAGTAACCATCATGGTGCCAACCTTTGCCATGAAATTTTGTATTCTTCAAAATTTTTTTTTACTTTTCTTTTAAAATTTACATATTACCCTTACTGTCATATAAGGGTAAATTATATTAGAGAGGAAGACACGTAACAATATCATATACTCGTAGAGTGCGAATTTAGTTCTAGTAAAATTAAGATTAAGATCATCGTAGGGATATGCATCAGAGATGAGATGAACTTTAAAATCAGTTTAATTACAATATATAAACTTGTTGGAATTATTTCGATATGATATAAGCAGGAATCGTGGTCTTTCATTTTCACTAGCAAACTTAACATTCCATAGTACAGTTGTGCTTACATGAAGAGAAAGATAGTAATACATATCCCATCTTCTAAATTGTATATTGAAAGGTTGACGATTAGTAATTGTTTTATACATTTCCGTGTAATATTTAAAATGGTTATTTTACTTTTTTCATTTGGTAGAATAGACTTGATGACTTGTGAATCGTATTTAGATCGTATGAGAATAAGTTCATGTTTAAGATTAACTATTATCTTATAGTGTTTTCAGACTGAGTGAATTTAACATAAATGCGATTTTAACGTTAAATCCAAGTCATAAAAACTGTACGAGTATTTACCATACAAAGTGAATTTAATAAATCCAACTTAAATGCTATTTTGGAATTGAATTTAAGTTGGTTTTATGAAATACAACACTATTTTTTCCGTTCAGCTCAGTGCTACCAAGTTAAAAAGATCTGTAAATATAGCAACAGCTGATAATGTTATTGAATAAAATAATAAACTGAAACCATTTCAAATATTTTCAGAAGAAAATGCTTTCAATGGCAGCAGCAATAAAAGCATTTTGAAGAAAACGAAGTTTTTCGACGAAAGACAAAGAAAATATGTGTCTCGTAAGTGTATTTCCCAAAGGTCACACATGTTGTGGCTGCTGTACAGTTGGTCAAATAAGTTTTGTACAAAGTAACTCATCAAATACACTTATTTCTATGGGAAATTTTTATTGTTTTGTAAAAATTTATTTAATACACTGTAAGTTAAATACTGAATTTAAAAAATTTGCAGTGTGCACGCAAAATAATCTGTTGGTGAATTTAATGTTAAATGCAGTATTTAACTTGGAAACTAGTTGTAATGAGTATCCATTTAGAGTTAGTGTTATACTCATCTTAACGTATGATGGGCAAATAATTAATGTTAAAAATCTGCAATGTATTTTATAATTATGCTGTTGTTGTTGTTGATGATATATCATTTGACTTAATCCAAGAATTGTGTTCTGATGCAAAACCCAACCATTTAGCATACAATATATTCCCCCTTCTCTTTAACACTTTTTCAACTAAATATGTTTGCGGGTATTTAGTTTTGAAAAGATCATATTCATAAAATCTATCTTTAATTTCAACACCATGATAGTCTTCTAAAATATAAGTTGTAGGATTTGTATTCCTGATAGCTTTAACTTTGAATGTTTTTGTAGTCCACTTTGGTGTATAGCCTTATTCAAATACATGTTTATATTTGCTTATTCTAACATGATCGCCAATTTTAAATTTTGACCTTCTAAAAACCTTCAAGTTATTATAGACAGTATTCAAAAGAGATGATTTATTAGACGAATTCACTTCATTCGGTACCATTTTAATTGTTCCGTTATATGTATTTTTAAATTTATCAACAAGTTCTTGATATATGTTTATCCATTTATATGTTTAACCATTTATATGTTCCTTGATAACTGAACTCTTTCCACATTAAACCCTTTAATATTTTATAAAATCGGTTTACAGTGGACGCTTTTACAACACAATATGTTGAATAGTGGTTAATGTTATTAGATTGTATTAAATGTTTGAAACGATTGTTAAAAAACTCTTTTCGATGACTGCTAATAAATACACCTTTCATAGCATTCGTTACGTTTTCTGCGGCTTTATTTTTAACAGCAACAGCCCACGCTTTCTTCGAAAACATAACTATTACTGGTAAAAGATAACGATATCCATTATTATCTGCTTCACAGTTTATCATTTCAACTAAATCTGCTTGCCATAAATTATCAATTTCTTTTACAATAACTCGTCTTCTTTTAAAATTTTTAAGCGCTTGTTTATGTAATTCGTTAACAATTTCTCTCTTATCTGTGTTAAGATTCATATTGTCTACATGAGAGTATAAGACTATCACCCCTATCGTAAATATTTTTTCCCTCGAAATATTTCGCTTTTCCCTAAAGGTGCAATCGTGAATTGAAAAAAAATCGCATGTTCGAAAAAATTATGGTATCGCCGATTTTTATTCCCGTGGGTTTTTTCCCAAAAGTATTGTCACATTTTTCACAAACATTTTGATTGGGAATAAAATTTAGAATTGTTGCAACGGCAAATAAAATTAGATTAACTGAAAATCAAGCAATCTAATAGCAATGATGGACTGTAAACATGTAAGAATGTGATAATTTTTTAGTTTTAAAAACGTATATTAATTATGAATTAGAATTTTTTTATGTGCCTGTTTATTAAAATTTTTTGTGATACATGAAGTACAACCAAAAATAACACTAATGTGATTTATTGTTTTTTAGATTTAAGATTTCGTATCTTCCTAAATAATATTTCTTTTTTAATTTTTTGTATCCTATGAAAACCGTAGACATGTTGTAAGCTACACAACACAACGACTTTCTGGTAGGCAGTTCTGGTTCAATATATCTAAAAGGTATTTAAAAGCTGCTTTGTTAGCTAGTAAATGTTGTTAGAACCTGCAAAGAATTTATTTATATGTACATATATGTACATAATGTTAACAATTCTTCATGTTTTCACTTACATTGTTTCTGGTAAGCACAATGGATTTGATGCATCTCTTAAATTCCGTCTTTTTATTTTCTGCAATAATTTCTTCTCTTTTTCTAATAAAATAAATCGAAGCGAAATACTATGCATTTTATTGAATAATAAAGATTTATTAAGAAAATTACAAAAAAACACATAAACAATTAAATTACATCAATTTATGTTTCTAAAATGTATTTTATTCCCTAACAATTGGCGATAACAAATTATTGTTCATGGGAATAAACAAATTATTCTCTTTGAGATTCGCCATAGGGATATGTTATTTTTAAATTATTACATTCGATTTTTATTATGCTATTTTAATTGTAGGTGGAGGTGAAAACTTTCAGTTTTTCAAATCATCTTGTAGCATTTAACGATAAAGGGGAAAATAAATAAAACCAAAACAACACCACTGTTGCACTAGCATGCATATAAAGAGTGATTTTTTTGCTATTATCTTTTTGGCAACACTAGTTTTGACAGCTCACGCACGTTTTGTATCTTGTGTCACTGTCAAACATCTTCAGTTTGGTCTATAATTTAATCATGAATCGTCTTACAAACGAACAACGCTTGCAAATTATTGAATTTTATTACCAAAATGCGTGCTCTGTTAAGAAAGTTCATCGCGCGCTTCTTCCATTTTATGGTCAGTTTAATCGACCTACTGAGGCTTCTATTCGGGCTATTGTAACAAAATTTCGCACCAAATTTACATTGTTGGACATTAAACCACCAACACGCTTACGTAGAGTGCGAACTGAAGAAAATATCGCAGCCGTATCGGCCAGTGTTGGTGATGACCGTGAATTATCGATTCGGCGCCGTTCGCAGCAATTGGGCCTCTGTTACTCCACTACGTGGAAAATTTTGCGGAAGGATTTGGGTGTGAAGCCTTATAAGATACAACTGGTGCAAGAATTGAAGCCAAACGACCTACCACAACGCCAAATTTTTGGTGAATGGGCTCTTGAAAAGTTAGATGAAGATCCACTTTTTTATCGAAGAATTGTGTTCAGCGACGAGGCTCATTTCTGGTTGAATGGATACGTGAACAAGCAAAACTGCCGTATTTGGAGTGAAGAGCAGCCAGAAGCATTGCAAGAGCTACCAATGCATCCACAAAAAACAACCGTTTGGTGCGGATTATGGGCTGGCGGCATCATTGAGCCGTATTTCTTCAAAGATGATGCGAATCACAACGTTACTGTGAATGGTGAGCGCTACCGTGCGATGATAACAAACTTTTTTTTGCCCAAAATGGAAGAGCTTGACTTGCATGACATGTGGTTTCAACAAGACGGTGCCACATGCCACACAGCACGCGAAACAATGGACCAATTGAGAGGCGAGTTCGGTGAACAGTTTATTTCACGCTTGGGACCAGTCAATTGGCCGCCCAGATCGTGCGATTTAACGCCTCTAGACTATTTTTTGTTGGGCTATGTTAAGGCTAATGTCTATAGGGACAAGCCCGCTTCGATTGACGCACTGGAAGCCAACATTGCCAACATTATTCGTGAGATACCGGCCGAAATGTTGGAAAGAGTATGCCAAAATTGGACTAAGCGGATGGACCATTTGAGGCGCAGCCGCGGCCAACATTTGCATGAAGCGCACTTCTGGTTGAATGGCTACGTCAACAAACAAAACTGCCGCATTTGGAGTGAAGCTAATCCTCAAGTGTATGTCGAAGCACCTTTACATCCAGAAAAACTGACTGTTTGGTGCGCTTTATGGGCGGTGGAATCATTGGTCCGTACTTCTTCAAAAACGATGATAGCCAGAACGTTACAGTCAATGGTGATCGGTATAGAGCCGTGATTACTAACTTTTTCATTCCTGAATTGAACAACCATGATGTCCAGGAGATGTGGTTCCAACAAGACGGCGCAACATGTCACACAGCTCGTGCCACAATCGATTTATTGAAAGACACGTTTGGTAACCTGTGAATTGGTTTCCAAGATCTTGCGATTTAACACCGCTAGACTACTTTCTGTGGGGCTATGTAAAGTCATTGGTCTATGCGGATAAGCCACAAACGCTTGATAATTTGGAAGACAACATTCGCCGTGTTATTGCCGATATACGGCCACAAATGTTGGAAAAAGTCATCGAAAATTGGACGTCCAGATTGGACTACATCCGAGCCAGCCGTGGCGGTCATATGCCAGAAATCATATTTAAAATGTAATGCCACAAGATTATCTTTCGGATAAATAAAATTCATGTCAATCGAATAATCTATCGTTGTTTTATGGCAATTTAAAGTTCTATACGTCTATAAAAAACACCCTTTACAATAATTTTTCATTTCACATAACCTGAAGTGCAAAAAAATTAGAGCGAAATATATACGAGTATATAGAACAAAAAAACACATTTTCTTATTTTTCTCTTCTATTCAACTCTTATTAATCACTACATAGTATAAAGCAAAGTCGCTTCCCGCATCTATCCCTATGTCTGTATGTATGCTTAGATCTTTAAAACTAGACAACGGATTTCGAAGCAGTTTTTTTTTTTAAAGATAGAGTCATTCAAAGGAAGGTTTATATGTTTTATCTTGGAAGATTTAACGTCACGAATCCGCCCGGCAGGTAGCGCTATGGTTGGTTGGTTGGTTTGTTTACGTGGCGGCCTAAATAGCTTTCAATTAGAGTCGTAAGACTCCGTTTTGATCCACCTACTCGTCAAGACCATGTAGCCGTAAGGTGACCTAGATCCACCCCGTGACATTCAGATATCCGAGAAGGTCTGCTAACCTTACTCCCGATATCTCAGGTAGTTCGGCCATCAGATGTGCACCGAGAAATCTGTGTCTCGAAGCCATAAGAGCCGGGCAGTCACAGAGAAGGCGAAAAACTTTCTCCTCCTTCTTGGGTGACCGGCAGCTATCGTTGAAGGGCCGTCCCAGCCTGCTGGCATGCTTACCGATCGTCCAATGGCCGGTTATCACCGCCACCAGTCTGGAGATGCCCCTTCTACTCCTGCTCACTAATTGAATAGAGCGTTTACCACCATAGCGGGGCCATAATTGACGCGTGACCTTACACGTTTGTAGACTCCGCTATTTGGTGTCTGCCCTTTTCCGGCAGTGATCAAAAATACCACTCCTGATACTAGAAAGCGCTACAGGGACTGCCTTTGCTATAGAAACCTCCATGTTAGAGCCAGCTCTAGCCAATTCATCGGCCTGCTCATTACCAATAAAACCACTGTGTGCAGGAATCCATACAAAAGATACGTCAGCCTGACGTGCTAGGTTGGATTACACAGTTTTGCATTGGCCCACTAGAGCAGAGAATGTATCATATGATTGAAGTGCCAAGAGAGCCGCTTGGCTATCTACGAAGATGCCAATAGCTCCCCTGATACTCTTGTTGTACAGAGACTCACATGCCTCCTTGATGGCCAGTATCTCCGCCTGGAAAACAGTAGACCTATCCAGAAGTCGGAATGAGAGTGTCATATCAAGTTTACTGCAGTACACTGTAGAGCCAACACCGCAGGTCATCTTAGATCTGTCAGTGTATACCTTGGTGTCATACCCACGTACATAAGTTCCCTTTTTCTACTCCCGCCTGGTAGGAAACACAATCCTGAAAGACCTATCAAAGTCTATCTGGGGAACTATGTAGTCGGTAGGGATCCTAAGATCCGGATGCAATCGATTCAGGATCTTAGCATATTCATATATTCTATGCCCCCACCAGCCGGATGCAGACAACTTAGTCTCACTGCTGGCTGATGTGGCCATCAGATGTAAATCTATAGGAATGAGGTGCAATACCGTATTCAGAGCCTCCGACGGACTGGTACGCAAGTACCCAGTAATTCCTATACAAGCAGATCTCTGAACCCTATACAGCTGGTCCACTACGTATCTCTTCTCAGTAGCGGTCCACCATACCAAAGATCCGTATGTAAGGATTCGACGTATAATGGCCTATGGCTTAAGCCCCATTTCAAGCCAAACATTCTGCGACAGGTATAGCAGGCAACCGTTGCCCTCCTAACCCTATGCCGTACATTGGCCCTCCAGGATAGTTTGGAATACAAAATCACTCCCAGATTTTTCGCACTATCCGATAAGGATAATTCCTGGTCCTTCAACTGTGGGGGATTGTAGCTCTGCACCTTGGTCTTTGTGGTGAATAGAACCAGGACTGTTTTGCCTGGGTAAACTCCTAAGCCGCAGCCTGCAGCCCAGTTGTTGAGTAATCTTAAGGCACTGGTCATGATATCACTTATCATGTCCATAAACATTCCTGCTACTAGTATCACCACATCGTCCGCGTATGCAACAGCTTTAATCCCCCTATTATGCAGCTTAATTAGGATCAAATCAATAACAAGAAGCCATAGTAGAGAAGAGATCACACCACCCTGAGGTGTACCCTCTTGCACCCACTTGGTATTCGTGCTATTGCCGAGTATCGCAGTGGCATACCTTGACTCTAACATCTGTACTATCCAGATTCTGATGTACTGCTCAACATCAAAAACCCCACAGATACGTTATTGAAAACACCATCTATGTCTAACAATGCTCCCAAAGTATATTGCCTGTTCTCCAGAGATCTTTCTATGACCCCCACCACCTCATTAAGGGCAGTCTCCGTAGAGTGGCCCTTCAGGTAAGCGTGTTGGCTCGTAGAGAGTTTTGACGAACTCTTAACTCTTGTCTAATGTGTATATCGATGAGTTTCTATAGTGTCTTGAGTAGGAAAGATGAAAGACAGATTGGTCGGAAGTCTTTAGAATTCTCGTAACTACTTTTACCAATCTTTGGAATAAATATAACCCTTACTCTTCGCCAACTAGTCGGAATATAGTTGAGAGAGAGGGAGATTGTATATAGTTTGCTCAACCAGGGAATGATGGAGTGCTTAACACTCTGACACATCTTCGGCAAGATGCCATCAGGTCCCGGTGATTTGAAAGGTGAGAAGCTATCGATCGCCCAAGTAATTCTCTCTTGGGAGATCTTTATTGATCACATAAGGGTCCCCGCAGTGCAATGCACCCATTTCGGGTATATCCATTGCACCCGGGAAATGCGTATTCAACAGAATTTCCAGAGATTCTGCAGAAGATTCGGACCAGGAGCCATCAGTCCTTTTCACAAAAGTAGGACTCGAGTGACTCCCATCCAAAACCCTACTAAGCCTTGCAGAGTCTCTAGTACTGTCAATCGATTCACAGAATTCCCTCCATGAATCTTTTTTTTCGCGATTCTTAGAGCCTTCTTATAGGCCCGTAGCTTATCCCGATACGTCCTAGTTACAGGGCAGGAAATCTCATACGCCTTAGCAATATTACTGCGTAAGATTTCCTCGTTCTGTTCGAGTCAAGTAATAGTATTCTCTATTGCGGGTGCTCCTCTCAGCCGGTGCCCCAGAACCCTACTGAACTTGTCCCAGTCCATTCTCCTAGGATTCCTAAAGCACTGTCTTTTCGTGATAGATGGTTTTATCTCGAATAGTATCCAATTGTGATCCGAAAAAGACCTCTTATTGGACACTCTCCACTTCTTGATCAAAAACCCAAATCTGCCGTTAGTAAGTGTAACATCCAGATCCTCTTCCCAACCACTGAATCTGTCCGAACTCGGAAAGATGAATGTGGGAGAAGATCCAGAATTACATATCGTAAGCAGGTGGAAATTAATAAAGTCAAGGACGCACTCACCTCTATCATTAATCTCCCTACTCCCCCAGATGGAGTGTCTAGCTTTCACATCGCATCCAAGGACGATATCAGCATCAACTCCAACGGCTTCCATGAGCTTCTTCGCTTCGTCTGGCGGGGCAGATCTGTCATGTAGCATGATGCCATATAAAAACTCCTCCCATCAGTCAGTTCGACCTTCCCTACAGAAAGATCCGCTGTACTAAGCTGTGGGATGAGAAAAATGTTCAAATGCTTTCTGGCGATAAGATAGGACCTTGGCTTACCCTTGTGCAGAACAT
The DNA here is from genome assembly GCA_947397855.1 of Thelaira solivaga. Taxonomy (NCBI): domain Eukaryota; kingdom Metazoa; phylum Arthropoda; class Insecta; order Diptera; family Tachinidae; genus Thelaira; species Thelaira solivaga. Next base: position 21,391,486 of record OX377615.1, on the reverse strand, counting down.
TGTACGTGGTAGCTAGGAACCCTTTTACCTCTGAGTCAATAACCCAGGGTTCCTGGACCAATCAGATGTCCAAGTCCTCCTCAGCTTTGAGGACCTGAAGATTGTCTGTAGCACTTTTGGAGTGCTGCAGATTAATATGTGCTACTTTTGGGCCCATCGTTCGACATGGTGTCCTTTGGCTTGGACAGCTTCATATCGCCTAGGAGGTTACTGGTTGCATCCACACTATCTCTGTCCTGCCCTTCAGTACCCGTCGGCCGTAACACTTTGACTTTGGCGCCCCTTACGGCAAAGAACAGCTTATGACCAGCTTTCTCCAACGCCACTGCACCGCACTCGGTGATGGCGAGTACTAAGCAGGTGCTGTTGTCACCATATTCTTCCACGCGGATGACCAACAAATCATCCATTGGAATGATGGGGTTCTGTCGCCTCAGACACTCCATAATTTTTTTTGGCTTCATTGGTCAATTTCGGTAACCAAACTCTTGCACAGGGTCTCATCGGAATTTCCTCAGCCGGGATAAGCCTGAGTCTTAAGTCACCCCATGTATCCCTGATTTCAGCGATACACTTGCTTAGGAATTCTTTAGAGAAAGCGTCCAAGCATTTGATTACCCTGTAACCCCGGTGAACCTCACCGGAGTGGAATCGATAGCACCCTATTCCGTTATTACAGGGGAAATCGCTCCGTTTTCTCTGACGCCAAGGCCATAAGGATGTGATCCTTCACCACCTCATTGAATAGTCTTCTCTTGACCACTGACTTAAGAGGTTTAGGAGGAGAGACCGATTTCTGTACCTTCCTCCTCTTAGGTACGCCATCATCCTCAGCCTGAGAACGATTTCGCTTGGCGCTTTCCTTGGCAGCAGCCTGAGAAGTGCTGGGTATGGCATCCTTGATCTTAAGATACTCATCTACTACAGAATGGTACTTCAGCCAATCCTCCGCATCATGTATATGGGTAGTCCTTTTGGCAGCATTCTGTTCTATCTTTTGCAAGATGAACATTGCCTTCGAGTACCTTCTCTTTAGGGACTCCCAGTTCGTCTTGCGTTTTTTCCCTTGGACTGACCTTCAGACTTGACGGCCGGCGGTCGGGATATTTTAGGATTGTGTGCGGTCGGTGGGGTACGATCAATGTCTCCTGACTGGAGGCAAGTAGATCGTCCTCTCAGGAAATGTCTTTTACTCTGGTTGTTTTCTTGTTTGTTTTTTTGTTTTTAAAATTGTCGCGCATGTAAATTGATGGACCATCCGCGCAGTGACGGCGTACGACTGACAAAAATATCCAACCGGCCCGTGTCCTGGCACCGGAGGGGAGCTGTTAATGTTAACAACTAGTCTTCTTTAACCACTGACTAGCCATTCAAGTCCTCGGCACAGCTGCCACCTTGACCTTACAAGTGGCACAGGGATATACCGCCCTGAAACGGTCGTCAGAGCCTCGTTTGCGAAAACAGGGAACACCAAGCCCTAAAAAGGACAGTGGGTGAGGTTGGCAGTAGGAGAGGAGTGGCTATGTATTGGCATCACTTTCCCTTGCTCCCAACAGATGGCGCTATAGTCGGTATCTGGCTTATTTGCCTACTACTTGTTTTTACCCGGTCTCGCACGGTTCTTTACTCTATGAGTACGAGTGTAAGAAGATCACATTATTAAGTAAATTTTAAGAAGACTTTAAAGTTTTAGTACAATATTTTTATTAACAAGCTTTACTTATTTATGCAATTAACAAAAAAAAAAAAAAATACTAGTCTTTAATAATCAAAATTTTCCAAAAATTTTTGTTCTTAACTCCTATTAGAAATTTTAATTTTGAATTTAGAATAGTTTTTCTTTTCTCTACAACTTTAATTTCTACATTTCTTATTTAAAAAAAATTTAATTATAAATTTTTAAAGAAATAAAAATAATTCAACCTGAGATGGGGGTTGAATTTACAATCATTCATTTACAAGTCTACGATACTTGTAATGTGCTATCTATTCACGAAAACAACGTTTATTTATTTATTATTATTTTTTTTTTAGTTGCACATGAGCAATAAATAAACTTGTAAATATCAGTAATAACAAAATAATTTTATTAAAATTTTTGTTTTTTTTTTTGCCTTTTTTTTTCTTTTATATATATTACTATCTGTTAACCGCAGATCCAGCCCTGCAGTTTTATTTATTTGTAATGTTTTTACTGAAATCAATTTAAGGTCAACACATTTAAATCATACACACAAATATACCAGCGTATATATGTACATTAATATCTTTACTCTTATGTGTACCGTTTTTTTGAATATAATATTAACAATAATAACAATATTTTCAACAGCACATTTAATAAAGCTGTTCTAAGTAAAGGTTTAATAATCTTCAGTAATGTTGCTGCTTTGAAATTATTGTTTGTGTTTTTATAAATTTAAGTAGTTGTATAGAAGCAGTCAAATAATAAAGTTGAATTTTAATTGTAAGAAGCAATATATTAGCTTGTTTCAATTCCTTCGCAACTGCCTGTAAAAAATCTTATAGGCTCAAAACACTATCTTTTGCCCGCGGCTTTGCACGCGTTAAATTCGTAGTAAAACAATTCCCCTTTCCCTATATTGTGAAGATTTCCTGCTATCTTTGGAATATCTAAATTCATATACTAAATTTTTACTTATTTATTTTTTGCATTTTTATTTATTTATTTTACTTTTATAATAAATATACTACAGAATCTCTATATATACAACAGCTTTCTTGTTAAAAATTTTTACAAAATAATTTCACTAATACTAAATTGCCTTACCTTTAAATTCCGACCAAGATCTTAATTCAAGAAATAGAATTGATAAATTATGGTTTTAATCTAATATTATCTAAGCTAATGTAAGTACTTATTAAAATTAACCTTAATACCGACTAAAGTAAAGGGTGTTTTTTATAGACGTATAGAACTTTAAGTTGGCATTACTGTTCAAGATGGCGACCGATTTAACAGCTGTCAAGTGATTTATTCTCAGTTTGGTTTGGCAATTCATCACGAATAGACTCACGCCTGAACAACGCTTGCGTAGGTTCTTCGAATGGGCCCAAAACGAAATTGCCGTTGTTCCCGATTTTCATAAGCGAATTTTGTTTAGCGATGAAGCGCACTTCTGGTTGAATGGCTACGTCAACAAACAAAACTGCCGCATTTGGAGTGAAGCTAATCCTCAAGTGTATGTCGAAACACCTTTACATCCAGAAAAACTGACTGTTTGGTGCGCTTTATGGGCGGTGGAATCATTGGTCCGTACTTCTTCAAAAACGAGGATGGCCAGAACGTTACAGTCAATGGTGATCGGTATAGAGCCGTGATTACTAACTTTTTCATTCCTGAATTGAACAACCATGATGTCCAGGAGATGTGGTTCCAACAAGACGGCGCAACATGTCACACAGCTCGTGCCACAATCGATTTATTGAAAGACACGTTTGGTAACCTGTGAATTGGTTTCCAAGATCTTGCGATTTAACACCGCTAGACTACTTTCTGTGGGGCTATGTAAAGTCATTGGTCTATGCGGATAAGCCACAAACGCTTGATAATTTGGAAGACAACATTCGCCGTGTTATTGCCGATATACGGCCACAAATATTGGAAAAAGTCATCGAAAATTGGACGTCTAGATTGGACTACATCCGAGCCAGCCGTGGCGGTCATATGCCAGAAATCATATTTAAAATGTAATGCCACAAGATTATCTTTCGGATAAATAAAATTCATGTCAATCGAATAATCCTTCGCTGTTTTATTGCAATTTAAAGTTCTATACGTCTATAAAAAACCCTTTATATGCTTTGAAAGAAAAACACCTTCATTAACAAGAATGTGTGATCGTTCACTATCAGTCATAGGTTGTCCAAATGCAAATACAAAAAACTATGTTAAGACTTACTGTATAATATGGTATCCCTCGTCGAAAGATCTTTCGATGGGCTGCATCTAGATATTGTTGGAAAAGTTAGATGATCGTCATATTTAATTGTATCTGCATTCTTGTTGATGTACCTATGTATATTATTTGCTTGGCAATGCCTAAGGAAAAATTTTGAGAATAATATTTTTTTTTTGTTTTTAATTATTCTTCATGGCAATTTATTATAATTTAAATGATCTCAACAATATATGTATGTACATATATTTTGTTCCCAGATGTTAAGTAGCTTTTTAAAAAAAAATATATCTATGTACGTAAGTTTCTTCCACTTCATGTTAGCAGTCAGGAACATAAAAATTTGCGGGTTTCTGCTGAGGGTTACCCGTTCCCAAGAAAAATATCCAAGATTGAAAAAAACTAACAGACTACCTCTAGTGTTGGTTTCTGTGGCCGCCTATCTTGTATCTGGAATCAAGCTATGTTCCTCAGTTGCCTGCACTTTAGTTTTTCTTTCTTCTAATCTCAGTACGGAGTACCTTTCTCTGACTTTAAATTTGGCTTGAATTTAATGAAAAAAATTTTTCTCACATGCCACGTATTCTAAAATTAAAATGTACACGTCAGCCTTAATTAAAATTGATTTTTTTTACTTTCCCACTTACTTTGTTCGACAACCAAATATGATATTTTTTCACACAATAGGATTTCCTTATTCATCAATATAAAAAAAAACTTCTAATTACTCACTGTATTATAGTTATTAATTATAAATTAAAATGGAAGAGTTTTAGCCTGCTTGGCAGTATTTATACCTCCGTCAATGGAAAAATTTATTTGTTGGAAAAATGCGCCATGTCGGTGTAATTTTTTTATACATAATTTTATTGTGTTGTACCAACCTATACAACGCTATGTTTTGACATGCACTGCCTTATCTTATGGTCATATGTGAGACGAAAACGCAAGTGGTAACGTTTGACTGTTAGGAAAAAGTTGATTTGATTTATTTGATTTGCCATTCAATTATACCACCCTATTTATTATTATCAATAAATATTGTTGCTACAAGTGCCACTACAATCTCTTTTAGAATGCTTACCAATATTTTTAAAAATAAAACCTTCGATTTTATCGAAGCGTTCTTCGATATTAAGCATAAAATCTGCGTTTGCTTTAAATTCTTTACAGCATTATCAATAACTGATACATTTTCTTCAAAATCTTTGGCAATTGTTAATTCCAACTTATTTACACTAGTTTTAATACTTTTCATTAGATTTTCATATATTTTCCTTAATTCTTTTCTGGTTCAATAAATTGAAATATATTATTTTCAATTTTATTTAATCTATTTTCAATTTTATTAATTAACCAAGTTTCTAATTTCTCTATGGCACTGTCAACATTTTGTACTTGTGAATTGAGCATTGTTTTTAGTGTGTTTATTTCTTTTGATAACATATCACATTTTTTAATGGGATAATTTTTTGTTATAGCATCTTTTGGATTAGAAGGTGATAGTAAATTACTAATTCTCTTTCCATATAGATCTAAACAATTATTTCTTATATCAACATCAAACGATTTTAAGAAATTTTTGTTGAACTTTGAATTATTAAGTTTGTTGTTCTTGTTGTGCAAACTTTCTGCAAATTTATTTATAAAACTCATTACTTCTAATAGACTTTGTTGGATTCTTTAAGCTCTTCAATAATAGAGATTAATTCATTTTTATAATTGTTATGACCAGCACTTTCCGATGATAGAAGTAAGCGAAGTCTGTCAACCAGTTCATTAGGATCATCCCAATATATATAGTTTGGTTTACTATTATCTAATGATTTTAATGTTAAACTACTGCCTTTTGTTAAAACGTTTGTTTTTGTATTAAGTAAAGGTTTAATTAGTCGTTGATATTTGAATGCTCTTGTTCCTTTTATTTGTTCATTAGGTAGATAACGACGTTTATGTACATTGAAGTCATTTTGTGAATAATGTAGAGGTTTTGTATGGAATACAAGTTCAAATAATCCGGGTGTCATTTTCAACTTCATATTTCCTATCCGCATAGTATTATCTAGATTAAATATTAGTTTTTTTTTCCATATCGCCAACTTCCTTTTGAATCCTTATTAAAACCATAAATTTTATCCAACTTTCTATTACTAATAAGTAATTTAATATTTTCAATTAATGATAGATTTTTCTTGGATTTCATACTATAATCTCTACTTAATTGTGTTTCCCTCTTATGTTTTGAAAATATATGCAGTTTTATTTCGTTTCTAACAATAATCAAAATCATCATAATCATCAAATACATTTTTTCGCTTTAAATTTCGTTCACCTCTAATTCGTTTTGTGTCATTACCTAACATTGATATATTTTTCAATTGACATATTAAAATAATTAATATCATTATCATCATTTTTAAAATCGCCAGATGTGTTGTTGTTATTGTTGACATTGTTGACATTGTTGACATTGTTGTCTTCTTGTCGTTTATTATCAAGTTTTAAAATTAATTGTTTTAGGGGATTTGTCATTGGTTGAAAAGTATCTTCTTATAAATTAACTCTATCCATTTCATTCAATTCTTTTCAATTTTTCTTTCTAAAATCTTTAAACATTTTATTATGATACCCTTCACTGTAAGTAAGAAGGGTATACAATGTACAATGTACTATACGAGTACATAAATAACTTTGTGATTCCGTTTGTAATTTCTACACCGTACATGGGACACCTTATAAAGTATGTATATTCTGGATCCTTATGAATAGCGAAGTCTAATAAGCGCTATCCGTCCAACTGTCAGTGTAGCCGTTGAAATCAACTTTCAAAAGACTCTAGACGACATACAGAAAAGTATAGCATACCAAACGGTCAGTTGTTTCTGTAAGACTAATACTATTGAAATTCAGCCAAAGCGGTCTATAAATGGCTGAGCTATGAGTCAAAAACCGCAATTTCCTCTATTTTTCAACATTTTTTGAGTGGGTTTTTGGTTTCTTTTTTTATTAACTTAAAAATTTAGTGCCTGCAGACATTTTATTGCTTTTAAAAATGAAGTTCTCAGAAAGGATTGTTTTTTAGAATTGGTTAATTTTAATTTCTTGAACTGAAAGTAATTATTTATTCAGGATTAATAAAAATAGGTATTCGAGAAAATTATTTTTATCAATATATTAATCTTTATTTGTGCTTAATTCCAGAAATTGTAAATTTTTATCAATGTTTGTAATTTTTTTTTTATTGTTTTATAACTTTTTAATCGTAAGTTTATATGACTTTTTCCTTTAAACCGCTAGATTTTTAAGTTTAATTCGTATTAAAAAAAATTATTTTTTTTATTGATATTTCTTTCCAATAATAAATAAAGAAATTTTTATATTTAATATGACCTCAAGTGAAGATTAATATGGTTAGTTAAAGATGTTTTCACGTAATTTCTTATGTGTTTTAGTATTTGTAAATATCTTTTCAGTATACATAGATACAAATGTGCATAAATATGTTGATTTATCTAAGAGATTGCAAAATAACGAACGAATATTACGGGTTGGTACACATATCATTTTAAATAAGAGATTGTCTAGATTAGTAATCTATTGCCCAAGTACTCAGAAAAAAAAACTTAGAACCTACAGATTAAATTCCTTTTTGGTATCATTAATTTGCATGTGGAAAATCGGTAGTGGTAAATCTGTAAAATGGGGAATGGTAAAAATCTCTAATAGTAAGAGTACTAGGGTATATGGATATTTCAAAAATTTTTTTAAAAATAGTCGAAAGTAACTTCTGAGATATATGACCCATCGCGCAATCTTCTATGGTTCGTCCGGAAGTTACTTTGGATTATTTTAAGAAAATTTTTTAAATTCCCTCCTACCGCAGCACTCTTCCTCTGATGGATTTTTATCATTCCTCATTTTGGCGAGGTACCATTTCCGATTTTTGAACAGAAATTTACTGAAACCAAACTGGAATGAAATTTGTGAGCTCTACGCTTTCTGGAAGCGTTTTAACATTTACGGGAAATTGCCAAAACCCTTCAAATTATTCAAAGTAATTTCTGAGTATTTATGTGGTAGACTCCAAATGTAGACGATCTCCCCTTTAAAATGATGTGTGTCCCATCCCGAAATAGTTTATGGTTCTTCATGAAGTTGCTAAAATACCTCAGAGCAATAACACTGCGATATATGAAAATTAAAAAAAAAATTTTTGAAATATCCAAAGTAATATCTGGTTGGTAGGTTACAAATATACTACTAAAAACATTTAATATTTAATGAAGTAAGACGTATTTGATAAATATGCCATTACTATTAAAAAACGTAATGGGGTATGTTAAATCATATTTAACGCGGCATATTTCACTCATTTTTTTTATGGTTTTGATATTATAGAAGAATGTAGAAAGGGAAAAATATTAATATTTCGCAGTGAAGGGTATATTTAACTGGTTTTTATTTCTTTATCTAGAGTAGATAATATTATATTTACAAAATACATTTTTGCTCTCAACCCAATGAATTCCTTAATAATATTTCCATTGCGTTTGTCTTCCATCATTCTTAATACTTTCTTATTTACTAATGGTAAATTAGATACATTATCTTTTGGATATGCAGATGTATCAAAATGATAAATAATATCATTTCTAATATCATCATAAACGTCATTTGTTCTAATATCATAAGTAAAGGAATCAGTGTTCATATAGGTAAGACTAATATTTTCTCGATTTTTTAATTTTGATAAATCTATAACACAAAACCCAATATAAATAGTTTTATTATAATCAGTTCGCACTTTTCTCATTTCAATGACAACCATATCATCATGAATTTTTAGACAGCAATAAGAGTTCTAGCTCCTAATCACATACCTCTACTTTCCCACTCGCATACTATTTTAATGTCATTTCTTTTATAATTTTCCATAGTCTTACCATATACAATGTTGTTTAATAACTTGAAAAAATTCTGTTCAAATACGAGTATGTTTTTAGTTAATGTTCTATGATAATTGTTCAAATCAAGATATATTTTTTTAACCAATTTGACTGTTTAAAGTCAAGTATTTTATGGATTTTCTTTAAAATCAAACCATATAGAAGATTACGATAATGAATTATATAATTAGTTTTATTATTTAAATCTTTTATTAATTTTCGCTGTTTCATATGTTAAATTTCATGCAAATTGGGTAGATATTCCAAGTCCACTTCTAATATGTAACCACATTCTGAATCTTCTTCTACACTATTTACATTTAAGTCATCACAGTTTTCAATCCATTTAATATTTTTATAGGGGAGATACTGTGACATTGTATAACCATATAAATTATTTACATCTTAATACAGGGTGGGCCAAAAGAAACCAAGGGGTGTAAAAGTTTAATAACTTTTTTGTTTATTAACTTTTTTTTATTTTTTCTTTCAGATTATATAATATACAAAATGGAATTTTTTTTACACTAAGTAAGAAAAATTATGTCTCTTAAATGACCACCGTTTTCAGCTTCGCACTGATGGGCTCTTTTTAGAGCATTTTACATAACATCTTTCAAAACTTGAGGCTGTAGCGTTCGAATTTCTGCAACAATGTTTGCCTTGAGTTCAAGGATTGTCTCTGGCTTGTTCACATACACTCGCTCCTTCAAAAAACCCCAAAGAAAATAGTCGGGTGCTGTCAAATCTGGCGATCGCGCTGGCCAAATAATTTCCGAATTTCGAGAAATTATTCACTCTCCAAAAATTTGACTTAAAAGTGCCATTGTGTTTTGGGCAGTATGGGCAGTGGCTTCGTCCTGCTGAAACCACATACCAGGTCTGTTTTCAAGAGCAGGACGTAAAAAATTTTCTATCATAAAACGATACCGCTCTCCATTTACGGTTACAGCACTTCCATCTTCATTCTCGAAGAAGTAGGGCCCAATGACATTTTCAGATGTGATCCCACACCATACTGTACACCTAATGGGGTGCAATTGGCGTTGATGAATGGCTCTTGGATTTTGAGAACCCCAGAACCTACAGTTCTGCTTGTTAACAAAGCCATTCAAATGAAAATGAGCGTTAAAATAATTGATCTCTGGTTTAAATAATAAAATTCTATTGTTCTGGTTCTCTGTTCAGTTGTGAACCTCTCCATTCTAAATTCTCCAAGTGTTGTCTATATAATCTGAAAGAAAAAATAAAAAAAAATTAATAAACAAAAAAGTTATTAAACTTTTACACCCCTTGATTTCTTTTGGCCCACCCTGTACATTAAATAATTAGATTCTTTTGTTGAATCATAATCACTAACATATTTATTATTAGCTATCGAATGTCGTACAACGAAATTATATATTTTAATATCAGTTAACAATTCTAATTCAATTTCAGTTGTTTTCAACATTGCATACCAAGATAAACCCGGGGTAGTATAGTATTGACAGGAGTCTAAACTATAAATGTTTTTACACACTTTACGAAAACTTTCAAATACATCACAAAGCAGTAATACATCTACTTTTAAATATATTAGAAGATATTTATTCTAATAATGTGTTACAATTGAATGTATTCCAATATTTTCAGCGTGTTCATAATCATCTGCACTACACGACTCATTAGTAAGCTTATTATAGAAACATGATCGTGGTGGTAACTTTGTTTTTTTTGAGGCGATTCACTGAATCAGTTTAAATTTATTAATATCATCATAAGATGCTTTGACCATTTTCAAATCGTCATTTGATAAGTAACTAGATACAATACTTGTCACTTGAATAGGACGCCCCTAATAGTTTTCCTAAAAAGTTGCTTAAGAATTAAAGCGTGTAATTTTTTCTAAGTTTCTTTTGTTCTCTCATTCGGTAAATTACACTTGTTCTCTCTGAAAGCCTTTTTTCAAGTTTATTTTGAAGTACCGTTGCTTTTTTTATGTTTTCTTTTATAGATGATCGAAATTCTTGCAATTTTTCGCACCACAGAATAGAACAGTCTCAATTGATACGAGTTTTTTAAGAGTTCACGTGTTGTGATTTCAAAATTTTTGTTTCTTTATACAATTTAAGATTTTTAAAGTAAAAAAAATTAAAAATGGGTGGCGGAAAGGGGCTGACCGAAGCAAAAAAAATAAAAATAAAAAATTTTCATGCTTCCGGGAAATCTGTTAATCAAATCGCCAAAGAAATTGGTAGAAGTCGCCATGTCGTGTCAAATTTTATACAAAATAATGAAAACTACGGAAAAAATATGAAAGGCCGTACAAAAAGCGTGAAATTTTAGATTAGCCTCTAATTCCCACGATACTGTATCCCAAATAAGAGCTAAATCGGGTGTTTCCGCCAGTGTGAGAACTGTACAGCATGTTATTTGAAAAGCTAGACATTTGAAGCGACTAAAATAAAAAATAAAACTCCACTAACAGGGGTCCGCAAAGAAATACGCTTGTCATACTGTCGCAGTCATATGACATGGAGTAATGAGTGGTACCGCGTCGTCTTTTCTGACAAAAAAAAAATTCAAATTGAGGGTCCAGATGGATTTAACTATTATTTTCACGACTTGCGCAAAGAAGAACATAATTTGAATCGCCTACATAGTCGGGAAGGGGGTGTTATGGTCTGGGGCAGTATCTCTTAGTATCTGCGAGTTTCAATTTTTGACCACTAAAATGAATGCGAATTGCTACAAGGGTGTGCTCCAGCGACTTTTCCATTCTTCAGCGTGCGTTTTCGAAACCTGCAGTGGACGTTTCAACATGACAATGCTCCTATTCACACCGCCAGAGCAGTGAAGTCATGGATTTGTGACCAGAATGTAAGAACGCTTGATTGGCCACCATACTTCCCAGACCTGAATATTATAGAAAGTGTTTGAGGTTGGCTCGCTCGAAAGGTTTACGCTTCCGGTAAGTAGTACGATACCAAGGAGGAATTTATTGAAGCGATCAAAACTGTTTGGCCTTCAATTTCCTTCGATTATTTGAAATCCTTATACGACTCCATTCCAAACCGTATTTACGAAGTAATCCTTAAAAAAGATTGGCCCAACATATTACTAGTATAGCTTTAGAACATTTAGAATTTAATAAAATGTAAATAAAAATATTTAAATTTGTTCAAAATTGTGAAAAAATCTTTTTTTCTATGGGGTGTTTTATTCAAGTGGACTGTAAAAAAATAAATGAAAAAATTTTTTCTTCCACTTTTATTTCTAAAATTTCCGCGATGTGCACTGAACTTTACCAAAAAAAAAAAATTATGATTACAGAAGTAGTGCCAGAGCAGCAAATTTTGCAATTGTGCCAGACCAAAAAGTTTTGCGCAAAAATCAAACTAGTTTTTATTTTCGTCAAATTCACAGACAACGTGTGACGGCCATCTTTGAAAAACACGCACACACCCTTATGATTGACGTTGAATGATTGATCGTCTAGCACCCACTTTAGACATAAATTTCATAAATGAATATTAGTTTTATAGTTAGTTATTTGTCGTATTATTAATTTCAAATCAAATAAAAATGTTATTAAATAATTTTTTAATATAGAACTTTAAATTGCAATAAAATAACGATGGATTATTCGATTGACATGAATTTTATTTATCCGAAAGATAATCCTGTGGCATTACATTTTAAATATGATTTCTGGCATAGCACCGCCACGGCTGGCTCGGATGTAGTCCAATCTGGACGTCCAATTTTCGATGACTTTTTCCAACATTTGTGGCCGTATATCGGAAATAACACGGCGAATGTTGTTTTCCAAATGGTCAAGCGTTTGTGGCTTATCCGCATAGACCAATGACTTTACATAGCCCCACAGAAAGTAGTCTAGCGGTGTTAAATCACAAGATCTTGGAGGCCAATTCACAGGTTACCAAACGTGTCTTTCAATAAATCGATTGTGGCACGAGCTGTGTGACATGTTGCGCCGTCTTGTTGGAACCACATCTCCTGGACATCATGGTTGTTCAATTCAGGAATGAAAAAGTTAGTAATCACGGCTCTATACCGATCACCATTGACTGTAACGTTCTGGCCATCCTCGTTTTTGAAGAAGTACGGACCAATGATTCCACCGCCCATAAAGCGCACCAAACAGTCAGTTTTTCTGGATGTAAAGGTGTTTCGACATACACTTGAGGATTAGCTTCACTCTAAATGCGGAAGTTTTGTTTGTTGACGTAGCCATTCAACCAGAAGTGCGCTTCATCGCTAAACGTAGTAGTGCGCGATACGTATTCCGCACAGAACCATTATTTTCGAAATAAAATTGCACTATTTGCAAGCGTTGTTCAGGCGTGAGTCTATTCATGATGAATTGCCAAACCAAACTGGGAATAAATCACTTAACAGCTGTTAAATCGGTTGCCATCTTGAACAGTAATGCCAACTTAAAGTTATATATGTCTATAAAAAACACCCTTTACTTTTTGGCTTGGAATTTTTATACTGATACTTTAGGTTATAAACAGGAAATTTAACTGATAAGGTTTTAAAATTGATAACAATAAAACCACAGAAATTAACTAATTAGGTTCAAGGGTAAATTATGTTATATTATACTACCTCTCTCTCTTTATTTTGTTTATCTGCCTCTCTCTCTTAATAAATTTTCACAATATATTTTTAGTATAAATATCACTATATTTTATATAAAATAAATTAATTCTAATAGAAAAGTTGACAAGTAACTACCTACTGCTTTAAATAAAAAAACCATAAAATATGAATACTATTGATGTTTTAAATAATATTGGAGAAAAGAAACATAAAAAAACAATTTTATTATTAAGAGACTTCTCATACAATGAGCCATTGGAAATCAAACGTTGTGAGAAGAAGCTTACATTATATGGAATTCGAATTATGCCAGAGTTGGAGAGTCATCTAGTTTTTCTACCGGAAAACTAGATGATCTACTGGAACTAACAATCTTGGAAAATCAGGCTTTTGTACAACGGTTGCAAACGGATATTGCGTATACGGACTTTAGTAAAGCATTTTATAAGGTGAACTATAAATTATTGTTAAAGAAATTGGACTTAATTGGCTTTTCTTATAATTGCATTAAATGGTTAAAGCCACATTTACTTAACAGAACGTAAATAGTTCGTTTTAAAAATAGTTTTTCTAAAGTGATAAATGTTTCATCTGGTGTTCCACAAGGAAGCCATGTTGGACCTTTTCTGTTGACCATTTTCATCAATGATCTTCCTGACATAATCAAATATTCAAATATATTACTATATGCTGATGCTGTAAAAATGTTCCGCAGCTTTAATAAGTACCATGACCATATGCTACTTCAAAGTGATTTGAGTGCGTTTCAATTATGGTGTAACACAAACTTGATGGAGTTGAATCTGAACAAATGTAAGCATAGAGGAAACTATATGAGATTAAGTTTCTCACTTGACAATCACACTTTGGTAAAAGTTGATTCAATTTTAGATCTTGGAATTTTGTTGGGTGCAAAGCTGAACTTTATTAAACATATTTCTATGACTGTAAATAAAGCTCATAGTGTTCTTGGTTTTATTAAACGATGAGCGAATTAATTTTCTGATCCGTATGTTACCAAACAACTGTTTGTTTCGCTAGTTAGGCATGTTTTAGAGTATGCGTCTATAGTATGGGATCCTATGTACAAGACACATGAAAATATGATTGAATCAGTCCAAAAGCAGTTTCTGTTATTCTGCCTCCGCAGCTTACTTTGGAGCCCAGTCAATCTTCCGTCATATAGTAGCAGACTCGCGTTAATTAACCTGCCTTCTATGAAAAGTCGGAGAATCATGTTAAATATATCATTTATAATGAATTTAATTAATGGCAAAATTTGTTCTGGATTTTTACTTGATCACATATCTTTTAATATACCTCAACGCCCTACTCGTCACTATGAATTTCTGTCAGTTGACTATTTTAGAACAAACTATGCCAATGCCGATCCATTTCGGAAAATATGTACTGAGTTTAACAGACTAAATCGACTCATTGATTTTTCTTTAAATTCTAATAATTTTAAGTGTAAGATTATATTGTTTTTAAATAATCAATAATATTCGTTTTATATGTACATATATATTTTATCATTATCATTAATTTGTTGAAAATTATTTAATTTTGTTTTAGGTTGTAATATACGCTTTAAACTGTCTGTAAGGATTTTGAATCCATAGACTTTAATAATAAATAAATATAAAATTATTTTTGAAAAAGAATAAAAAAATTTTTAAATTAATAAATATGTATGTATATCTTCAGATAGTACATCAGATAATGTGACTTTTAATAATTATTATCAGTTGAGTTAAGGTAATGAGTTGGAATAGAGCTATAATTGTGGGTGTACAAGGTTTTATTATTAATAATAATTTATATGCAAAGGAAGTCTGCGTATCAGGAGTTAATTCAGATATTAAAACTGTTCTCATTCTACCTCCTCTTAAATATTCAGAGTTAGCGAATAAGAAGAGGGCTACAAATAATTGGTTGAGTTATCATTTACATGGTTTATGTTGGAATGATGGTGACCCTACATGTAAAAAATTTAAAGAATATTTAGTATCATATCTTAAAAAGGAATCTGATTCAATTATAAATGTTAAAGGTGTGGAAAAAGTAAGATGTTTAAGTCAACTACTACATGAAGGAAAAGGAATATGTATTTTAAATTTAGATGTTAAATTTAATTCTCCACATATAAAATCATTGTATTTATAAAAGAAATGTTAACATTAATATCTGTAATTCACATCAAAATAATGGTACACAAATGTGTGCACGAAAAAGCCTAATTTTATTTAAAAAAATTTATTAATTCAATTATAAATAAGGAGAACATTGAAAAGTTATAATTATTATTATTATTATCTAGTTAACAGAGTAGATAGCTAACTCTGTTGTAAGCAAAATAAAAAAAATTAACTGATATATAAAATGATTACTGTTGATGAATGGGAGGAATTATTAACTAATTACGGATTTAATATAGATGAAAACCATTTAAAGTTGTTTTTGGAGATGATTGACTTTTTAAGAATATGTAATAATATTAATAATCTTTTTTTATACTAAAAATGAAATTCATATATTTAATTGCAATAATATTCATACACCAAATGTAAATATATGTGCATGTATTCATTATAATAAGTATATATTGTTAGAAAAAATATTTAATTTATACAAATGTCATTTTAGTTATATGCATTAAAAAAATTAGTAGCGTTTTAGTTTTATAATATTGTGAAATTCTTTTAAAAAAAATTAAAGAAACGTATTATATAAAAGGATGTTAAATTATGGTTTTTTTATCATTTGAAATTTAGTTCTATATCTAACAACAAATATCACATAGAAAAACAATGAAGTTTTTCATATTATTTTATTTTAGTTGTATTGGGAGTACTGACTGGTAAATCACTATCTACTATCAGTACAGCACAAATTGAATCGAATTCAATAAGTATTGAATTCAGTTTTACGCTTCCCAATAGCGCTTTCTTAAAAATATATAGTTATTTCTTTCAATCAGACGCATATGATGAAATAAGAACAACAAAAACAACAGCTATATCATCCAAATTAGAAGATATGGAAAATACTAATAATAATCGTTTTTTTTAAATATTTCAATCACAATTTCATAACACCAAACACATCAACAACAACAACTAGTTCACCATTTACAGCAGATGACTCAACAGTACAATGAGTAATTACTGTAGATGACGTAATATCGACATTTTAATCTTCAACATGAAAACGTTGATATGTCTATTCGTTGTACCTATTCGTTGTGCATATGAAAAACAATATTTGAAAATAAATTATTTTGAATATCGCGAAATTGAACAGGAAATAATTTTAAGCAATGGTGAAATTGAGAAAGTTCGAGTACAAGACTTAACATGGAAATTACAAGACTTTAGAATTGCTAATCTCAAAAATTACTCACAAACATATAAAATTACTATTAAGTAATACTTTAACTATTACTATAATATTAGCTTGTAAAAAGTAAACATACAGGGTGGGCCAAAAGAAACCAAGGGGTGTAAAAGTTTAATAACTTTTTTGGTTATTAATTTTTTTTTATTTTTTCTTTCAGATTATATAGACAACACTTGGAGAATTTAGAATGGAGAGGTTCACAACTGAACAGAGAACCAGAACAATAGAATTTTATTATTTAAACCAGAGATCAATTATTTTATTATGAGTGATGAAGCTCATTTTCATTTGAATGGCTTTGTTAACAAGCAGAACTGTAGGTTCTGGGGTTCTCAAAATCCAAGAGCCATTCATCAACGCCAATTGCACCCCATCAGGTGTACAGTATGGTGTGGGATCACATCTGAAAATGTCATTGGGCCCTACTTCTTCGAGAATGAAGATGGAAGTGCTGTAACCGTAAATGGAGAGCGGTATCGTTTTATGATAGAAAATTTTTTACGTCCTGCTCTTGAAAACAGACCTGGTATGTGGTTTCAGCAGGACGGAGCCACTGCCCATACTGCCCGAGACACAATGGCACTTTTAAGTCAAATTTTTGGAGAGCGAATAATTTCTCGAAATTCGGAAATTATTTGGCCAGCGCGATCGCCAGATTTGACAGCACCCGACTATTTTCTTTGGGGTTTTTTGAAGGAGCGAGTGTATGTGAACAAGCCAGAGACAATCCTTGAACTCAAGGCAAACATTGTTGCAGAAATTCGAACGCTACAGCCACAAGTTTTGAAAGATGTTATGGAAAATGCTCTAAAAACAGCCCATCAGTGCGAAGCTGAAAACGGTGGTCATTTAAGAGACATCATTTTTCATACTTACTGTAAAAAAATTTCCATTTTGTATATTATATAATCTGAAAGAAAAAATAAAAAAAGTTATTAAACTTTTACACCCCTTGGTTTCTTTTGGCCCACCCTGTATAATGTTGACAGTACTTTTGAAAACGATTTTAATCATTCTAATTAAATTTTGTGTGGTAAAGTCTAATACACAATTTTATCAACAACAACAACCAATGTCATTAGATAAGGAAACAAGCAAATATATTGATTAAAGGACTGCACAAGCATACTTGAAGCAGCTTTCAAGCATGATTCCTGATTTCAAATACTGTCAAGTATTGTTCTATCCCATATCAAAACAAATACTTCAGTGACAAAATGTTTGGCACTGCAGTAAAAATTAGAACCCCTAGAACATAGAACAATCAGAACACAAATACAGTAGAACAAAACTGAACATAACAATAACGTAGTAGAACAAGCAACACGACAGCAGAACTTTATAGAACTTTGCTGTATTCACACATACTTCGTTTTTTTTTATGGAAATTTTTAAGCTATGTAAATATGCGTAACGTTTGTGTACACAAGCACGATGACATGTTGTTATGTCTATGTATGTAATAATTTGATTAAATGAAATGCTAGAAGTTTTTTTTTTTCTTTTTTTTCTCTATTTGATTCAATATTTGTTTCATATAGGAAATTCACATTAATTTGTTTAAATAAAAATGTTAATAATAATGATAAGTTTTTGTTTAAAAGAGAAGGTTTTACTTTTAAAGATAAGTTTGTACGAACAACTTTTAAATAAATTCTTGATAAATTTTTAGCACAACTTTAAATGTTTGGTTTTTCTTTAATAAACTTTTGTTAAATAGAATAAATCAACCTTTTTTTTCTTTTACTTATCAACTTTTCCTTTTATTACAATAAATCAAGCGGTCTTCTTTTACCGACTTAAGGCACGATCATTATTTTACAACTGACAACTGACAACTTTATTTCTTGTATTATACTTTAAGCACTTTTATCTATCTTTATCTACTCTTTCAACCCTTTACACTCGGCCATTCTGATCTTCATCTAACGCTGAGCTTCATTTCCCCACGGCTTCATGAAGTCCGAACTCGTGGATGTCCGGTTAGGTCCCTCAAAATTGCCAAATTTAAGGACATCATAACGGTCGTTCCGTTTGGCTTTATCAGCCTTATATGGGCCAATGAATTCGCCTGCCAACTTTCGACCTGCCACAAATTGCGTCCTCTTTATCGCCACTAAGTCGCCTACCTGGTAGCCGTCAGACTCTTTACGCCTTTTGTCAAAATTACGTTTGTATTCGATTTGAGCCTTCTATATTTGTTCTTTGGCTTCATTGCGCACCTGTTGTCGGTCGTCGTCAAACTTTTCAATCATTTCATCCTGTAGGAGTTGCAACACGTTGTCGTTTAATCCAATTCGCATCTTGACTCCTATTAATATTTGAAACGGTGTAGTTTTTGTTGAATTGTGCATGCAACTGTTGATAGCTTTTTGCACATCACCATTTCGTTGGATCTTCGTTTGGAAGTTTTGCAATGATTGATAATATAACACGATTGACCCGTTCGATTTGATCATTACCCCGCGCAACGCCTGTTGTTGTTAAGACATGTTCGATACTATTTTGCTTACAAAAATCTTCAAAGCCTTGTGAGGTGAAGGCTGAGCCTCTATCGCTTATATTTCTTGCTGGAAACCCGAACGTACCTGACCATACTTTTAGACATCTGATTACCTCTTCAGCATTTGTTGTTCTAGTTGTGAACAACCACACAAATTTTGAGAATCCATCCACCATAGCTAAAATATATTTGTACTTCTTGGTTGTGGCGTCCATAGGGCCGAGGTGGTCGATATGAATGGTTTCTAATGGTACATCACCCTTGTTGATACAGCATAACAAGCCTTCCTTCTTACCGGTTTTTTTTTGTTGTGAATGATACACTTTATGCAGTTATCGATGATCTGTCTAACCTTTTTTCTAAATGCGGTATATAATATTGTTGTTGTATTGCATGCATGGTCTTCTGGGTAGCATAATGACCGTTTTCGTGAGCGTTTTTAATTATGTCCACTTCCATCAACTTTGGTACAAGCAGTAAGTCATTGCCATTAATAGTTTTGTATACTAAATCACCTTTCAACTTAAAACTTTCGTAGGGGCCAAATTTTAACGATTGTATAATAGCTTTAATGCTTTCAACCTCGCGTTGTTGTTGGAGCAATATCTGAAGAAACGATCATCACATCCGCTGGGTAACGACTTAATGAGTCCACATGTTTCATTCGGTTACCGCTTTTGTGCTCGACTGTATAGTCAAAGTCTTGAAAATATAATATCCACTGAGCAACATCTCGTGGCACATCTTTTTTTGAAATTGTTTGCTTAAAGGCAGAGCAATCCGTCACTAATTTGAAATGAATGCCCAAAATATATTGTCTAAACTTTTTAAATGCAATATATGCCGCTTTAACCTCCAAAATGTAGCTATGAAGTCGCCCTTCTTGAACTGATGCAACTGGCCCTCAAAGTTTTGCAGCAGTGTTGCCCCAAATCCTTCTTTTGATGCATCTGTATGCAATTCAGTGTCTGCTTCCCGACAAAAAATACGTAAAACTGGCTCATTAGTGAGCGAAGCCTTCAACTGATTAATAGCGTTCTTTTCGTTTGTTTCAATTTTAAAAATAACATTTTTCTTTAGTAAGTTTGTTAATGGCTTTGCCATGTGAGCATCATTTTGGATGAATTTTCGAAAGTACCCAGTCAATCCCAGGAAAGATTGGACGTCTTTGATGTTTTTCGGTTCTGGGAAATTAGCAACAGCCTTTGTTTTTATTTTTCCAGGCCAAACTTTGCCGCCCTTAACAGTGTGTCCTAGAAAATCAATATTGGTTTTCATAAACATACATTTCGACCATTTAATTTTCAAACCATATTGTTGCGATACCTCTAGTACTAATTTTAACTTATTAATTGTGTCTTTTTCCGTTTCGCCGTAAACAACTATATCATCCATATATAATTCCATGATATTTGAAGATATTAGCTCTTGAAAGATAAAGTTAACATATCTAATGAAATAAGCTGGTGAATTGCAGAATCCGAAAGGAGCACGATTGAATTCGTATAATCTCTGCTTAGTAACAAATGCCGTATATTTCTTACTGGATTCCTCAATAGACACATGGAAGAATCCATTTTCTAAATCCATGACACAGAAAAATTTAGCCTTTTGTAGTTTTTGTAATACGTCTTCTATCACCGGAACTGGAAAACCGTCTTTTAAAACCATATTATTTAGTTGTCGAAAATCGACGCAAATTCTATATTCTCCAGTTTTCTTTTTAGTTACAACTATTCGGCTGGCAACATCTGAACAGGATTTGCGCACAATGCCTTTTTGTAGCCACTCCTGCACTTGCTTATTGACTTCTTCTTCTTCTGGGAACGGTAGTCTTGTCGGAGAGTGACGAAAACGTTTAATTTCTGAATTCGGTATAATTTTCATCATTACTGGACACTGTCTATCTGCTTTTTCCGGAGTGTATTCTTTAATTAAATTTGTAATTTCGGTTCTGAACTTACCGTCGACATCGATTTCAAATGCGTGAATATTAAATACGTTTAAAATATTTATTTTATCTGCATTCTTGTATTCAAATATATAACCATCACTATCAACAGTCATTTTAAATTTTGATATATAGTCATAGCCAATTAAAATATCGCACTTTATTGCATCATTCGGTAAAATTAAGAAATCTTGTTCTGTTTCGACTTCATCAACTTTAACTTTGCATTTAATTGAGCCGTATGGTTTTGTTTTTGTGTTACATAGTGCGGATAATAAGGAATCACAAACGTTCAACGGGCAGTTTTTAAACTTATTTATATATACACAGTACTTCATTATTGAAACGTCCAATCCAGTATCTATTAAACCGTTTATCAATTGATCATTTACTTTTAAACATTTGTATCTTTTTTTGTCACCTATAGTAATAACTTCTTTTTGATAATTCTGATTCGTTTTACACTATTTGGCAATATGTCCGTATTTGTTACACTTAAAACACTTCGTTTGAGTTTTACATTCATTACGTTTGTGATCTGTAGAACCGCAGTTATAACAATGAATTTTATTTTCAGCTATTTTTGTAACATTTACTTTTTCCCACTTTTTGTTTTGATATTCTGTTTACGTTAACGCGTTCACAAATCTCATAATTTTCGCGTAATTCTCCGAAGGTTTTTGAGGTATATAAATTTTGTTTAAATATGTCTTTAATCGGTATACCGTCTACAATATATCTTATAACAGCGCGTTCTTCTACATCACCTAAAGTCGCAATTTTACGCATACAAAGAATATATTCGTGAAATGATTCTGTTTTGATTTTCTTTCTTTCTTTAAGCATTTTATGTATTTCACCACTGTCATAATCACGTTTGAATTCCGTAATAAGTGCTTCTTTTAAGCTTTCATAATTACTAAAGGTACTGACTCACTATCCTAATTAGTCGTACGATCTGTCTAAAAACGCATGTGTGCTAAAAAGTATGCTAGTTAGTGTGTATTGAACAAGCAGACTTTTTGACAGGTCTCTCCGATTTTTTAATGTTATGAAAATTTTCATAAAATAAATTTTATCTGTGCGATCAGAGTTGCATTTTCTATGTTCAAGGCAGAAAAATAGCAACGATACCAAGCTTGTGTTTTGTTTATACAAACTTTTAGGTTATTTTTCATTGTACATATTTGTAAAAAAAATATTTTGTGGCAAAGAAGAAAATGAATCCTTTAAAAAGTATTAAGCTGATTAAACATATGTTTTTGCATCTTTTTTTATATAATAGTGTGGCCATTTTAAAGCGATTTCTTCAAGTAGGACAGAATTCTGTCACACATTATTTTGGAATAATCGTACGATCGTGTAGGATAGTGAGTCAGTACCTTAACACTTTTTGTTTCTAAAAACATTTTAGCTACTCCGATCATTTTATTTCTTGCTTGCACATATTTTTGTTTATCGCTTAATTCGTATGCATCTGCGTTTTGTTCAAAATTACTAAACCATTTATCTACCGGTATGTTTTCTCCATCAAAATCACTTATAATTTTTGCAAATGTGTCCACTGTAATTATTGTTTTATTGTTTTGATCATGTTCATTTTTAACTTGTAACGAAAGTTATATTAGTACTGTCCGTATCGTATATTTCAACTTCAATAAACTTCTCTTTTCCGTTATGCTCCACCGAGTCGGATTCGCTTTTACTTCTTAATGTCTCTTTTGTTTTATTCTTTTGCGACCGTAAAGTATATGTTGTTGTTGGTATATTATTCCTATTCTTTTGGCCTTTCTGCCAGTGCAAAATACCTGGGAGTGATTCTGGATAGGAAACTCTCATGGAAGGAGAATGTAGAGGCAAGGGCCTCGAAGGCAAATGCGGCGATATACGCCTGCAGGAGGGCCATAGGGATGAAACGGGGCTTAAATCCTCGCAACGTTCACTGGCTATTCAAGATGGTGATTCAGCCCATCTTGTTTTATGGAGTCGTGGTGTGGTGAAAAGCACTGAACACGACTACGAACCGATCCCGATTTGAGAGGATTTTCAGATGCATGGCCACCTTGATTACAGGAGCCATGAGATCAACGCCCAATAAGGCACTCTTTACGATGCTAAATTGGCTGCCAGTTGATCTACAAGCTGAGAAACTGGCACTATTTGCATTCGGGGATAATTGGTACTTGGGGGGATATTTCCAACCTCATTGACTATGTCACTCCAAAACAATTCCTACAGAGGAACTTTGGATTCACGATTTTGGACGAAACGGGAATCTCAATGGGATCTTCTCATACAGGAGAAGATCTGGATGTCTTTACCGATGGCTCCAAGAATAGTCATGGAGTTGGAGGTGGAGTCTATATTGAGGAGTTTGGGATTAGTATATCCTTCAGAGTCCCTAATCAATGCAGCACTCTACAAGCTGAAGTGTTGGCTATAAAACAAGCAGCAGACTGGCTGTGGTACATGGAGTATTTGGCAGGAATATTCGCATTTATACCGACAGTCGGACTGCAATCAGGTCCTTCCATCCTTAAATAGAATGGCAAAGCATTCGGTGATCACCCTCATTTGGGTGCGTGGACATGGGACTTCAATGGGAAACTGCAGGGCGGATGCCAATGCGCCCTATGGCATCTCTCTATCGGTCTGTAAAAAGGAGATCGAAAGCATATTCTTGCGAAAGGCACAGTCCAGATGGAGAGACGAAGGGACGTGTAATACGGCGAGGATGATCAGGCCTAGGCTGGATAGCAGTCGCAGTAGGGATTTGTTGGGGCTCCAAAGAGCCCGACTGAGAAATGTGGTGGCTGTAGTAACGGGACACTGCAACTTTGGCAACCATGCTAGAAGAATGGGCTTGCGTTTTTATGACTACTGTAGAAGTTGTCAGGACGAGGAGGAGGAGGAGACTGTGGAGCACCTTCTCTGCCAGTGTCCGGCCCTGGAAGAGCGGCGCATGATCCACTTCGGTGAGCGACGCCTGCAGGGTCTCACTGCACTGTCGAATGCAAGTGTCGACACGCTTTATGGCTTCATTAGAAGCAGTGGTTGGTTTGTGTGACGAACTCACTCACTTCTTTCTTTCTTTCTTTCTCTATCTTCTTTCCTCCCCTTCACTCTACTATCACTATCGCTATACAGGTATCACAAAGGGACCACGTCAGAGGACCCAAGTGAGCCCAGCTCTGTTTTACTTTTTTCGGGCGACCTGTTAACCTAACCTAACCTAACCTAATAGTTAAGAAGTTTTCTATTGTCATTTTTATTTAAAAATAGCTATACTGAGATAAGACTTCGTTGAACATATTATAAATAGTAACTATAAATATCATCGACTTATTATTAATATTTTTCAATATAATCCCGATAAAAGAAAGCATAAACATAAAGTAGAAGATATTGATTATTTTAATAATCAATCTTCAAATCCTATATAAAAATATATTAATATTGTTAAGTTTTTACACTACTATAAAAACGTTTAGTTTATTAAGGTTCTTTATTGTAAAATAAAAACACAATTAGTTCTCTTTTCTCTACACTTGTAGAAACACACTTTATTTATTACCGTCACAACGATTCTTTATTGTTTATGACACTCCATGTTTACAGTTTAATGTTTCAACTAGAACTGAACTTGTTTGTCAATCTCAGCATTGCTTTATATACTGTTACACTTTAGCAAGCTGTAACGGATATTACAAATTTATAGTTTAGCCTAGAACCATCTACAAACATCTAAACATTACAGCATACTTCTAGGTGTATCAAGTATAGAACAAAAAGGTAAATGAAAATTCTTAATTTAGCAAATTGTAGAACATTTAAAGCTATCATAAAGCTTATACACGAACACAGATAAAATTAATATACATCTTACATACAAGCATTACACTATCAAATTCTACGCATTAACATAAATACCGAATTGCTATATTTACACATACATAAATACCATTTCTTATGAATAATAAAACACAGTGATTCAACAGAGTGATTTTTCGTAACAATATAAAGGATTATTCACAAACACTACACATAGATGTAGAGTAGTAGTAGTAGTAGTAGCAGAAAATCGGATAATGATGTTTAAAAAAAATATATAACTTTTTAAAATTATTCTCCAACATAATTTTCGATGAAGATAAAACAAAACTCATCAATATACAATCGCAATTGGAGTATGTTAACAATTTAAAAACATTCAAAAAATAGACATGGTGAACATTTCGCAGATTGTATTTGGTCAGATGAAAACAATACATGTGGACCTGACACCTGTCAATGCATCTATCATAAGCGTATACAAAATCAAGCTGAAGAAGAAGCACGGCATATAATTAGCTTCTATAACTTAATTGAATATAAACACTGTATATTTAATATAATTTAATTAATGACTTTTTACTAAAACATTTTTCTATAAATCAAAATAATATTTCTTAACTTATATCTAAATGAATTTATTGTCTAATATGAAATAAAAGAAATGTCAAACAATTTTTGTAAACAATTTTTTCTAAAAATTCTATTAATATATTCTTTGTGGTTAATTGTTGACATGTGTCCTTTACATGCAAAAGGTTTCCCAGTACACACGCACACAACACTTAAAAATATTACCAAATTCATACTATAGGTGTATGTCATTAATAAAATAATAATAATAATATTTTCATACCATAGTACACACACATATTATACGGTCCTGTCTTCGATAAACTAACAAAAGTGTAGTTACCTTTTTAGTTACGACACACACAAATCAGAGCTGTAAAATTAAATCTGATGCTTTTGGTATAGATTTCCATACTAAACAATTAATATTTAATTTTAATCCATGATCATTGAAACTCAAAATACAACCTTAAGTCCAAAGATGGAAAATTGAATAGGCTGCTCTTACCATACATTCCCATACAAAACATTCAGTCTTTTTAGAATACTAACTTTCCCATCTATGTATGGGATGACATCTGTACTGAAAAAGTAAGTTGGAAGCGCCATAAACATACTACTCTATTGGTATTGTTAAAATATTTTTTTTGATTGCTGTCCGATTTAAAGTAAATATGTCTGATCATTTTATGCGAAAACTAAAAGACTTGACTCTTTCAGATATAATTTTAATTTATCAATTTATATATAAAAAAATAGTCACTCTTTTCCCTGGTTACGGCATCACACGTGAACAAACAAATAGTTAGATATAGTTAAAACTATTGTTAAGTATAAAAATTAAAAAAAAAACAAAAAAATTTTTATTTGAGAAGAAAACTTAAAAACTTTTTTTTTGCATCTCAAAAACTTAAAAAAAAGTTTTATATATTATGGACTTTTATTTTATTTATTTAAAATGTTTGAAATATTTTATTTATTTGTAATAAAAAAAAGAATAAAAAAGAATGTTATAACTAATTCACAAAAATGTACAGCGAGATTAAACTTCTTTCGTCTTCAACGGTCGCGCACTGACTGACTGTGTTTTATTTTGCTTCTCTTATTCTCATCCCACAATTCGGCCATCCTGCGTTGAATTCGCCTCGAATTCATCATCATCATCTACATTGCAATACCAGGGTTTAATATATTCAGCACAAGTTGTTGTATTTTTTGGGCCCTCGGATAAGCCAACTTTGGTAACATCATAGGTGTCGTTTTTCTTTACATTTGTGATTTCGTAGGGACCTAGGAACTTAGCCTTCAACTTAAGTCCAGGACCAAACTGGGTACGCTTTATAGCAATAAGATCACCTTTTGCATATTTGTTAGGCTTCTTGCGGCGTAAATTGTAATTTCTACGATTTTCGTCCTGCATCTTCGCTATTTGCTGCTTAACTTCTTGTCTTTGTTTATTACGCTTGTTCACAAATGTTTCAATCAGCTCTTCTTCTATTAGCTTCACGATTTCATGGTGTCGTTTGGTACGCATTCTTACGCCAGTCATCAGCTCGAATGGAGTAGTATTTATGCTTCGAGAATGCGTTGAATTGATGATTTGCTGAACGTCATTTACGTATCGGTACCATTTTGATGGATCTTCTGCAGAAAGTTTTGATAATACAGATATTATAACAGCGTTTAGTCTTTCAATTTGTCCGTTTGCTCTTGGTAAACCAGTCGTAATTAGAGAATGTCGAATACCTTCGTCTTGGCAATACTTCCTAAAATCTTCGGAGGTAAATGCGGTACCCCTATCGGAAATAATTTGAACAGGATTTCCGAAAACCGAACTTTGATTTGTTAAACGAGTAATAACTTCATTAGCTGCAGTGGTTCGCGTCGGATAAAGCCAGCAAAACTTGGTAAATCCATCAATAACAGCAAAAATATGTTTATACCTTTTACTTGTCGACTCTAGCGGTCCAAGATGATCGATATGGTAAGTATGGAGAGGTTCATCGTTTTTAGGAATCGGGTGTAATTCGCCTTCTTGTTTTCCGCGTTTTCTGTTACTAAGTATACATGGTAGACAGTTTGTTATATGAAATTGTATTTTATCTACTAGCTTCGGGATGAAATAATCACGTTGAACTAATTGCTTGACTTTTTCTGTTGCAAAATGACCTTTTTCATGAACACTTCTTATTACTTCACGTTGCATTCCTTTAGGAACAACAAAAACTTCATTTTCATTCAAAATTTTGTGTAACAATTCGCCTTTCAGAAAATAATTGCCATGTGGTTCATTTTGTTTAAGTTTATTTATAATCGTCATTACATCTTCGTCTTGTTCTTGGGCTTTCTTGAGTCTTGTTAGAGTATTATCTTCACTTATAATCATAATTGGGTGTCTGCTAAGAGAATCAACGTGTCTCATTTTTGTTCCTGCTCTATGTTCAACTTCATAATCAAATTCTTGTAGTAGTAAAACCCAACGAGCCACTCTTGTACACAAGTCTTTTTTATCCATTGTTTTAGTAAAAGCGTTACAGTCTGAGACAATTTTAAAATGAAGACCGAGCAAGTATACCCGGAACTTTTTTAAAGCTTCAACGACAGCCAGAATTTCCAGCTCGTAGCTCGTATATTTCCTTTCGGCATCTGTAGTTTTCTTACTCATATAGTAGACTGGATGAAATTTATCGTCATCAGGTGATTTTTGCAGTAATATGGCTCCATAGCCATCGCTGGACGCATCTGTATGCACCTCGGTCTCATAACGTTGGTTAAATATGTTAAGTACAGGCTTCTCACTTAGAGTCTTTTTAAGCGCGTCAAAGGCAATACGTTGTGGTCCGTCCATAACAAACTTTACGTTGGATTTTGTGAGATCGCTAAGCGGCTTCGCAAGTATCGAAAACTGGGGAATAAACTTGCGGAAGTAACCTGCAAGACCCAGGAAACTTTGTAGTTGTCGCAAATTCTGAGGTATAGAAAACTTAATTACGGCTTCGATTTTCGAAGGAGAGGGAAACACTTTTTCATCCTCAATAATATGGCCAAGGAACTCTATTCTTTTCTTTAAAAATTCACATTTTTTCAAATTTAGTTGTAGACCGTAATCTTTACAAATATTAAGTACTTCCTCTAAATTTTCGATGGCTTCGTTTTCGTCTTGACTGGGTATTATCACATCATCCACGTATGGAAGTGCGATGCCTCTTCTTGTTAAGTCTCGGAATATGGTGTTTATATATCGTTGGAAAACGGCAGGAGAATTGGAAAGTCCAAACGGCACTTTGCAAAATTGATACTGACCACTGTGCGTCACAAATGAAGTATATTTAAGGCTTGATTGTGCTACATCGACGTGAAAGAACCCATTTTTAAGGTCGATCGTACTAAAAATCTTTGCGCCTTGGAGTCTATCCAACTGATCCTCTATTAAAGGCAATGGATAACGATCTTTCAATATGACTTTATTAACTCTTCTGTAGTCAACACATAACCTTAATGATCCATCTCTCTTTTTCACCATAACTACAGGACTACTAAATTCTGACTCTGAATGTTCTACAATTCCGTCCTTTAACCATTGATCTACTTGATCTTCTACAATTTTACGTTCTGTCATTGGTAAGCGACGTGGTCTCGAATAAATTGGCGTTTCGTCTTTTAAAAGAATAGTCATTTCAACGTTTGTCGACATACATTTATCTGGAGCATAATGTTCTACTAAATTCAAAACATGTTTCTTTGCGTCTGGTGTTGCTGTTTCGCCTATGTCAATAATGTCGACTACATTTTCATTATTCGTGTTAATCATCATTATATTGCGCACATCGTCATTTTCGGTCTTTACTATTTTGGAAAATTTTAGCTCTTGTGGCGTTATTGTTGCGCAAGCATGTGCACAAAACTCTTTGCCAAGTACAACATCTATATCTAGTAAACCGTTTTTCACAACATGAAAATCTAGGTTGTAAGTCTCGTCTTCAATTTCGACTTCATGGGTAAAGTTACCAAAAGGTTTTACCTTATTTTCCTTAGCATTTTTTCCAAATCCCATTAAATAAAAATCTGATCTCTTAAGCTGAGGTTTATTCAGTGAATTATAAACCTTTTCACTTACCACATTATATTTACTACCTGTATCAAATAATGCCACAAATTGTTGACCGGAGAATTTAATAGTTTTATGCATTATATCATCTACCACTAAACGACTGGAGATATGGCCAAAATTATTACTGCAGTTTCTAGACGTATGCCCCTTTTCGCCGCAATTAAAACATAATTCTTTCTTAATATTTTGTACTGGAATCTTAGCTGATAATGGTGTTCCAAAATCATTTTTAATCTTACTTTTCTCTTGCATGATTTGATAACACTTTAACTTTTCTTTAAATTCTTTCAACTTTGAAGCGTCGTACAATATAGACTTGTTAATGTTGAGGTCACGTATTCCATCAATCACGTACTGCATTAACGCATCATCCTCAATATATCCACGTGAGGCAAGCTCTTTCATTTTTAAAAAATAATCTTGATAACTCTCATCTTTATGCATTTTTCTCTCAACTAACATCTTGTGCAACTGCGCGCTGTTTGTCGCTGCTTTAAATTCATCTAATAATGCTGTCTTTAATTTAATCCATGTGTTTATTCTTCTTTCCCCTGCAATAAATAGTTTTGCAAGACCCTTCAATGATCTTTTAGCAAATATAAATTTCTGAAGATCGTCCCAGCCCATTATGGAAGAAGTTTCTTCAAATTCCTCAACCCATACGTTTACTGGAAGATTACCATTACCGTCGAAAGTTCTTACTGACTCTTCAATATCACGGAAATTCAATGAAAATTTGCGAGTTTGATTAAATTGTTGCATCTGATAAGAATAATTTCGCTTGCCGTCTATACGTTCGTTGTTTATTATCTCGTTCTTGTCAACAGCAGGTTGTGTAGTTTCTCCTTTCGCTGATGCGGCCGTAGCACTCAAAAAACTTGTAACACTTGCTGTTCTAATAATTTTTGTTTGAAGTTGGTCATCACTGTCTACTTCTTCATCATCGGCGTCGTTGTCTTCATTATCGCTATCTTCATCATCACGTTCAGCACTCTTCAACATCATGCCTTTTCGAAGATTGTTGAAAATGTGTAAAAACAAATCATCTACCTGATAGCTAATGCCCAATACGTTACAAATTGAAATCAAATCGGCAGTACTCAGATGTTCTGCTACATACGAAACTTTATCCTTAAACTTTCCACTTTTTTCATCATACTCGAACCCGTCAAATGCTCGTAACCGTTTTCTATTATTTCTGTCCCCCTCTTCTTCATATATAAATTTATGCATGGCAACCACGACTGTTTTTTTAATTGTTTTTAAGCTATTGCTTACCGACAAAAAATCTCCTAGTGAAGGCATACTTATTTTTTTTTCCCCTTTTTCCTTCTTCTTCTTTAGTCTATGTATTTCTTTAATATTGTTCTCTTTACGTTTAATAAAATCTTAGTTCTTCTTCGCAATCAAACGCAATAAGTTGTTGCTTTCATCTACATACAACATCAACAGTCTTGAATTATATACATACAAACTCACGAGTTACATATATATAATTATACTCTTCAATCTCTTCTCACTTCTTATGAATTTCAACTGTTATTCTTTTGTAATATACTTTTGGTGCCTCTTTTTAATGTAATTACTCTCTCTTTCTCTCACTTTTTATTTAATTTAACTGTAATTTTTTTGTAATAAGTATTTAATTTTTGTTGTAATTTTTAATATATCGAGAAAAAATAGTCTTGATGTTGCTTGACATCAAGATTATTTTTCAGTCTTTGACTTTGATTGAAGAATAAAGAATGTAAATCAAAAGCGTGTAATACTTTTGCTTATAAATTTTACTGGCGACGAGGATGGGATATGTTGTAAAAAAAAACATATCCAGTGATATTCAGTGTGAAGATTAATATTCTTTCGTTAAACTGATTTGAATCCAAATTGAAACATTTAAGTATTTGATTTATAATATTAAAAAAAAAACACAATAATTTATGTTAAAGACATCTCAAAAAGAAATAAATTGTGAAAAAAAAAGAAACTTGGACACTTTATATAAAAAGTGCAGAAAGAAAAGTGAATTTCTAAAAGAACTTAATAAAAATAATATATAATTATTATATAATAAAGTTTAAAATCTTAACTTAAAACTAAATATTATTACGGAACCAAAAATACATACATTTAAAAAAAAAATAATAACCTTCAAGTGAACTTTAACTATGTAACGTTAATAAAAAATAATATTGAAAAAAAAAAAACAACAAAAATTTTAATACATCAATTTTAGAGAAATAATGACCTTGAAGTGAATTTACCCTTAGTAACATTAATCTAAAATATTACAAAAGAGAAAACGATAAAAGAGTTAGAAAAAAAAAAACTTTAACCTTGAAGTAGGAAATTAAATTAGAAGGGAGAACACTCTTAAAAAAAAAAAAAAAAAAAAAAAAAAAAAAAAAAAAAACCCAACACAAAGGCAAAGTAAGCTGCTGCACTAGATTGATTACAACAAAAATAATGGCATTAACATTAGCTGAAAGCTTACGTGAAGCCCGGAGTTTACCGGTTTTCAATGGAAGCAGTGATTATAAGCTCTGCAACTACTTAAGGGACGTATCGACTGTATTGCAGTTGACACCAGCTGAACATCAAGATACCATAAAAAGCGTTTTAAGTAATAGGCTGCAAGGTAAAGCATTGAGAGCAGCTGAAACTTTGTTTAATCCCACATGGGATAATATCATTACCAAACTGAAAGAAGAGTTTGGAGTTAAGCGAAGTTTTTTTAATTTAAGAACTGACGCGCTAAATATTGATGCTAGAAATATTGAGGAACTTCATTATAAGCTAAATAAAATTTTAAGTTTAATGAACACGAAATATAGCTTGGACCCAGATGTGTCATACACACCTGTAAATAATGAAAAACTTATTTTTGATATATATGTAAATTTTTTGCCTATTAATATTAAAGTATTACTTATTCAAAATGGTATTAATTCCATAAGTACTTCCTATACCTTTTTTTTGGAAAATAATTTGTTGAAAGACATCAAATTAATTAACATAAGAAAAGCATATAATTTTGCTAACAATAGTTTCACAAATAATAATTTTCAAAATAGAAACAATAATCTCAACTATAATAGTAATTCTCAGCAATTTTCTCACTCTAACTATAATAGAGATTTTCATACCCAAAATAGACTGAATTATAGTGGCAATAACAACCGAAACTTTAGAAACAATGAAGCCCAATTTTTAGCCAGCAGCAACAGGAATAGACAAAATTATAGTCATAATCCTAACAATTTTGAACAAAATCAACATAACCCAAATAGAAATTCTGATCAACAACCAATGGAAGCTGAGGCTATAAATACTACTGGAAATTTTCATGCACAGCCTCAGAGTCATTACTACCAATAGTATTATTAAAAATAAATAATATAGAAACTAGATGTTTGATTGACAGCGGTGCTGCCACAACTCTAGGAAATTATAATTTTTTTTCTAAACTTGGCACAAGGAGGGAACTAGTTAAACCAATGCTATTGAATACTTTGGTGGGTGATGATCTTATAACGGAAGAGGTAATTGTTAATGTGCCAAGGGAATTTAGGGAAACTGATAGTACCATGTCAGTTAAACTTACGAATTTCATTAATAAAAAATTTGATTGTATAATAGGTATAAACATTCTGCGTCCTATCGGAGCCACCATAGATTTTAGACGCAACTTGCTTATGGTTAATGATAATGTGATAGAATTTATTGATAACGATTTTTATATTTCTTATGAGGATGTTCATTTCCTAGAAAAATTTGAGATTAATGGTCTTAGGAGCTTACTACCTTCTAATTTGAATGTAGAAGAACATATGCTATTAGAGCGTTTTTTATATGAAAATAAGAAAACCTTTTATATTGAGGGTCAAAATTTGACTACAACAACCTGTGTGAAACATAAAATAATAACCTCTTGCAATAGGCCAATATATTGTAAGAACTATAGACACCCACATATATTGGAAGATGAAGTGGAAAGACAGATAAGTGACATGTTGCGACAAAATATAATTCGACATAGTAAATCACCATATAATTCTCCTCTATGGATTGTTGAAAAGAAGTCTAATAATTTGAATGAAAAAAAATGGCGATTAGTCATAGATTTTAGGAGATTGAATGAAATTACAGTGGATGATAAATTCCCGCTACCAAATATAGAATCATTGTTTGATAAGCTAGGTAAGGCTCAATACTTTTCCTCATTGGACCTTGCGAAAGGATTCCATCAAGTTTTAATGGAGGAAAGTGACATAGAAAAAACGGCATTTTCTACATCAAAAGGTCACTTCGAGTTTATTCGAATGCCCTTCGACCTAAAGAATGCGCCTGCAACATTCCAACGAATGTTAAATTACATTTTATCTGACTACATTAATAAAATTTGCATTATTTATATGGATGATATACTAGTTTTTTCGACTTCTTTAACGGAACATTTGGAAAGTTTACGGAAAATATTTAGAAAACTAAACGAGTTTAACTTGAAAGTTCAGATTGATAAGTGTAAATTCTTATCTAAAGAGACAAATTTTCTTGGTCACATTATTACAAATCAGGGTATAAGGCCAAATCCGGAGAAGATTAGTGCAATACAAAATGTGCTGTTACCAAGGACCGTGAAAGAGATCAAATCTTTCCTGGGATTGACCGGGTATTACCGTAAATTTATTAGGAACTATTCGTTGATAGCTAGTCCGATAATAAAATATCTGAAAAAAAAACAGCAAAATTGATAGTAATGATAACTCATATATTGAAGCATTTGAAAAATTAAAAAGAATTTTGGTGAATCCACCCTTATTGTGCTATCCAGATTTTAATAAGAAATTCGTGTTAACAACTGATGCTAGTAATTTGGCCATAGGTGCAGTGTTAAGCCAGGAGGGAAAGCCGATAAGCTATGTCAGCAGGACCTTGAATGGACACGAAAAAAACTACTCAACATTAGAAAAGGAGCTTTTAGCAATCGTGTGGGCAATAAAATACTACCGCCCCTATCTCTATGGCCGCAAATTTTTGGTTCAAACGGATCATCAACCACTAAAATGGCTTTATTCGTTGAAAGATCCTAGCTCAAGGATAATTAGATGGAAGATTTTGTTAGACGAGTTTTATTTTGATATAGAGTACCTTAAGGGGAAAGAAAATAAGGTGTCAGACTTTCTGAGTAGAGTTCAGTTGAATCAAACCTCAGTACATGCAATTCCTAACGGGGAGGAAGATCTATGTGAAAATTTTTTTACTGTGGACAAAATTTTGAACAAATATAGGACACAAATTAGAATTGTGGAAAATGGAAATACGGCGACTGAAATACTGTTTAGAAAATATAAAATAATTAATATGTCGAAAAATGATTTAAAGGATACGAGTAAACATTTTTTGAACGATTTGCTTAGAAGAGAATTGAAAAAGGGAAAAATCGGTGTATATTCTAAGTGTGAGAATGAGTACAAAATAATAAACAGGAAATTAATTGAGTTATTTGATGGTAATAATGAATTAATTTTTATAAATTGTTCTAAAATCGCTGATGATATTGAATCGGAAGAATCTTTACTGACTATTATTGATAATATTCACATGAA
Source organism: Thelaira solivaga (assembly GCA_947397855.1). Classification (NCBI taxonomy): domain Eukaryota; kingdom Metazoa; phylum Arthropoda; class Insecta; order Diptera; family Tachinidae; genus Thelaira; species Thelaira solivaga. Next base: position 21,356,035 of record OX377615.1, on the reverse strand, counting down.
AGGTAATCACAGGGGAATTCAGGAAAATTACGAACAATTGAAGGATAATTACTTTAATCCCAAATTATTTAAGATCTTGAACAGATATTGCAATAATTGTAGAGTATGTAGTGAAAACAAATATGATCGCAGACCAATCAGAAAGCAGTTTAAATATACTGTAACCCCGGACAAACCAAACGAAATAGTACATATGGACATATTCCAAATTCAAAAAACTTATTTTTTGACTACAATTGACAAGTTCACAAAAATAGGAACAGCACATAAACTTAGTGATAAGAACATGATAACCGTTAAAACTAAAATTGGGGAGCGAATTGCGTTTTTGGGAAAGCCTGAAAAACTGATAATGGACAACGAATTCAATAATGCACATATAAATTTATTTTGTCAGGAAAATAATATAGAAGCTCACTTTACTACACCAAACTCTCATGCATTTGACGCTTTTAGAACACATTAGAATACTCAAAAATGCTGAAGGGATTAATGACCCTGAGGAATTGGTACTGAAAGCAATCGAATATTATAACAATACAATTCATAGCACAACTAAATTAAAACCATTTGATTTTATAAATAAACAAGATATAAATTTAAAAGAAGTTAAAGAAAGATCTGATTCTAATAAAAGGAGAGTTATTGATCGAAAAAATATTAATAGAGAACAATTTGCTTTAAATTTATGTAAACCTAATCTATATATTAAAAATCCTGCTGCTAAAAGGCAAAAAATTGCAAAAAGATTTAATAAGTACCACCCTAGTAACCCAAATAAAGTTGATATTGCCCAATTCAAACGACCATTAAGGTCAGTAAAATGATAAAAGAAAGTTGCAAAGCTGTTTGCTTGTTTTATTGTTCACGTAAAGAATGAATTATTTTCAAAAAAAAAAAAATAAATAAATATATGTATAATATACATTGTATATATAAATGCATAAACAAAAGGCATATTTTAAGTAAACTTGTTTCCAATTATATTACTATTATAAAAAAAAAAAAAATATATATTTTTTCTTTATTAAATAAATCTTTCAACTACGAATTCTTTAAAGTTAAATCTGTAATAAAAAAAAATCATATGCTTAATATTATTAATTTTACTGGAAAAGCAATAAATATTTTCATCACACATACTTTTAAGTTATTTTGAGAATAATAAAAAGAGGAAAAAAAATATATATGTATTAGCATAAGTAAAATTAAAATTTTTTCTATAATCAAATATTCGAAGGGACTCGAATTTTTTACTGTAGTGTATTGAAAAGCTGATGTGTTTCGGTTCGAGTTCAGTTCTTTATTGAGCCATTAATAAAAGATAAAGTGGTTTACAAAGTATAATTCAGAGTTGTTTATGAAGGTATCAAAGTATAAAGATGATGGCTACATGTTAAACAAAATACATAACACGCCTCCACTCAATTTAGTTTCAGAAAATATTATAAATTAAGTTTGTAGTTGAAATACATAATTGTATACAAATTACGTAAAATACATGAATGCATATACAATATACATATATATATTTAAGAATGTTCCATTATATATTTTGTATGTGTGTAATATACATCAGGATACGCCAATATACATATATATATATATATATGTTTAAATGTATATGTAAAAGGATATAGATATATTTATCATAATTACTTATTCACTATAATTAATTAGTAGATATAAGTATCTATAAATATTTGTTATTTATTCTTATTATTATATTTTTTTTTTCTAGGTCTCAATATTCTTGTTGATATATTTTCATTTTCTTGATTTTCCAATTTATTATCAATACATTCATTATTATTTGTATTTTCATAATTAGAGTTTACAACTTCATTTTCTATTTCAGAACTACAAATCAATTCATCTTCATTATTGTTATTTGTATGTGGCTGTCCAACAGTTTCACAGTTTATATTATTTCCACTTGACACTGTTGGTAATTCTGACACTATCACTTTATTTTTAACATTATCACTTTCTTCTACTCCTGTCCTTATTTGATCAGTATGTCGTTTTATAATTCTACCTGTCGAGAGAATACATTGATATGACCTCGGACCTATTATGTCCTTAATAATGGCAGGTTTCCATGATTTCTTATTTACATTTGTATAGTCTCTAATGATAACATTTTGTCCTTTTTTAAAAATAACAGATCTTTTTCCTTTGTAGTTCGAAATACTTTTAATTTGTTGTTTAACTATTCTATCCTTTATAAGAGGTGCTTTAATCAAATCAAGTCGCGTTCTAATCGATCTGCCTATAAAAAGTTTTGCAGGACTTTCCTGAGTTGTGCAGTGTTCTGTGTTACGATAATCCATTAGAAATCTATTTAACACAATATCAATATTCTCATTATGCTCACTACTTAAATTTGCATAAATGGATTTTTTTAGGGTTTTTACAAAATTCTCAGCTTGGCCGTTTGTGGCTGGATGACCAGGAGCTGTTAGAATGTGCTCTATTTTATTATTCTTGGTAAATTTGTTAAAATCTGCAGAGGTAAATTGTCTGCCATTATCACTGACAATAGTGTGAGGAATACCGAAACGGCAAAAAATTTCTCTTAATTTTATAACTACAAAATTGGAAGTGATTTCCTTAGTTTTAAAAACCTCCACCCATTTAGAGTAAGAGTCAATGATAATAAAAAAATAATAATTTTGGATTGGACCTGCAAAGTCTATATGGATTCTTTGCCATACCGAGTTTGTCGGCTTCCAAGGTATGAGACTACTTTTTTCTGGACTAGCAAGAAGTTTTTGGCATGATGAACACGATTTTACTAAATTTTCAATCTCATTGTCGAGTTTGGGCCACCAAACAAACGACCTGGCTATTGCTTTAGTTTTTACAATGCCCAAATGAGATTCATGCAATATTCTAAGTACCGATGTTCTTAATTTTTGTGGAATTATGACTCTGTAACCCCACAATAAACAATCGTGTTCAACAGTAAGTTCATTTCCTTTTGTAATAAATGCTTTATATTGTTCATCTTTTAATTCTCTAAGTTTGCCCAATTTAACAAATTCACTTACTTTAGAAAGAATGGGATCACGTCTGGTTTCTCGAGCTATGTCCCTAAAATCAAGATTTAAAAAATTTTCTTTTTCTATATAATTTACGAAAGTACTATTGTCATTAAATTCATTGAAGTTATTTACTTCTTTTTGTTGCGGCATTCGCGATAAATTATCTGCTTCATTTGAGTGACCTTTTATAAACTCTATTTTGTAATTAAATCCCGAAAGAATGAAGGCCCATCTTTGAACACGTGCAGCTGCCATTATGGGCAAGCCTTTGTTTTCACCAAATATAGAAATTAGTGGCTTGTGGTCAGTTCTCAAAGTAAAAAAATTTCCCATTAAGTATTGTTTTAGTTTACCAACGCAAAAAACTATAGCTAAAGCTTCCTTCTCATATGTGCTATACTTTTGTTCAGCTTTAGACAAAGCTCTTGATACAAAAGCTACTGGCTTGAAACAATTGTTATCAAATTTATGAGAAAGTATACCAGCAATAGCACAGTCTGAAGCATCAGTTGTTAGAAAAATGGGTAATTTAGGATTAAAGTGAGCTAAAATTGTGTCTGATGTAATTTCCTTTGTTATAGTGTCATATGCCAGTTGACAATTTTCAGACCAAATATATTTAACATTTTTTTGTAATAATTGATATAACGGAATCATAATTTTTGCAAAATTTTTTATAAATTTAGAGTAATAATTTGTCATGCCTATAAAAGCACGTAGCTCAGATATATTTTGTGGAACTGGAGCATTTATTATAGAATTTATTCTTTCTTTATTTTTTTTAAGACCAAATTTATCAATGGTAAAACCTAAATAACAAATTTCTGTTTTAAAAAATTCACATTTTGATAAATTTAACTTCAAACCAGCCTGCCTTAATTTATTTAATACCAATTTTAAATTCCGGATGTGTTCTGACATATCTTTGCCTGAGACAGTTATGTCGTCTTGATATACTACTACAAATGGTATACCTTGTAACAGATTTTCCATAATTTTTTGGAATATTGCAGCTGCTGGTTTAATGCCAAAAGGAAGACGTTTCATCTTTAATGTACCAATGTGTGTTGACCACGTACATAAAAGCTGTGATTTCTTATCAAGAGTCAATTGGTTGTATGCATTCGATAGATCAAGTTTTGAAAACAATTGACCTCCTTGAAGCGAAGCAAAAATTTCATCAATTAAAGGGAGTGGATATTTATAATCTGATATATATTTATTTATAGTAACTTTATAGTCACCACAAATCCTAATATCTCCGTTCGGTTTTAAAATTGGAACAAGTGGTGTGCCCCAATCTGAATGGTCTACTGGTTCCAAAACATCATTCGCAATTAAATCTCTTAGATTTTTTTCAATTTTGCTTTTCCAGGCAAATGGAATTGAACGTGGTTTGCAGAATACTGGCTTTATGTTATTGTCTATGTCTAAAGAAATTTTACCAAATTTATAACATCCAAGGTCATTGTTGAACACTTCATGAAATTCATTTATTAATTGTTCTGTCATAATGGAATATTGATCAGAGTTAGCAGATTGATTAAAGTTAATAGAATTTACTTGAACAAGTTCAAAATTAAAAGTACGTAAAAAATTTCTGCCAAACAATGGACTATTGTTACCACTAGTTACCACAAGTTTTATTGCTTTCTTAATTCCCTTAACTTCAATTTCTTCATAGTATTCTCCTAACACTTTTATATTATTACCATTATAATCGACATACGGATCTTTACAAGACATGAGACTTACTTTTTTATTTAATTTGTCTACAAACGACTTTGATACTAGACTGCAAGGAGCACCAGAATCACATACAACATCAAAGGAAATTCCATTTATTTTAATAACAATCTTATAAAATTCAGTTGAACTGCCACCACTCTCAATATTGCTTATACTGTAAATAGAAAAATTATTTAGATTAATATTATTACAATTTAAACTATCTGCTTCAGATTCAGATACATAATTTACAGCTATTTCTTTTCTTTTGCAAACTGATGCCAAATGTCCAATTTTGCGACAAAAGTTACATTTACTTTGTTTATATCTGCCAACTTGCAAATCATTATTTTGTTTTGCTGACAATTTCATCTCCATAATGAGAGCCTTTCGGAGTGCCTTATCAATTGTCAATTTTTCATCTTCCTCGCATAGACGTTCGAAAATTTTGCTATTTATACCCATAACAAAACGATCCAATATAAATGAATTTAAATTGTCACCAAATTTACACAGTAGAGCTAGTTTTTTTACTCTAGCATGCCATTCTGCTACTGTTTCATTGTCATCTTGTACCGCAGTGTGAAAATTTTTGCGCTCTCTAAATACAATTGTTGGTGGTGTGTAATGAGTTTCAAGTAACTTACACAATTCTTTATACGTTCTAGAGACGGGAGTATCAGGGCTGCATAAATTATGTAGTGTCTCGTACGCCATTGGACCTATTGCTTTTAACAAAATTGTTTTCTTTGCATTCTCCTCTACACACTGTATTTCAATCAGGTGGATCTCAAATTTCTCCTTCCAAAGCAGCCATGACTCACTGCGAGGTGAAAATTGTGATATGCTGTTTGGATGGTAAATCATAACGGTACCATTTTGGCCTTGATTGTTCTCCGGCATTTTTATTTAATACACGTGCGATTTTATATATATATATATATGTGCAATACAAATGAATACGACTGAACTCTTAAGTATATGAACCTTTATTTTACACGATATAAAACACCATAAAACTTTTTATCTACAAAACTTTTTTTTTTCTTCCTTCTTTTTTTTTTTTTTTTTTTTTTTTTTTTAACTCGTCGCCAATGTAGTGTATTGAAAAGCTGATGTGTTTCGGTTCGAGTTCAGTTCTTTATTGAGCCATTAATAAAAGATAAAGTGGTTTACAAAGTATAATTCAGAGTTGTTTATGAAGGTATCAAAGTATAAAGATGATGGCTACATGTTAAACAAAATACATAACATTTACGGAGAGGCGAGTTACATATATATAATTATACTCTTCAATCTCTTCTCACTTCTTATGAATTTCAACTGTTATTCTTTTGTAATATACTTTTGGTGCCTCTTTTTAATGTAATTACTCTCTCTTTCTCTCACTTTTTATTTAATTTAACTGTAATTTTTTTGTAATAAGTATTTAATTTTTGTTGTAATTTTTAATATATCGAGAAAAAATAGTCTTGATGTTGCTTGACATCAAGATTATTTTTCAGTCTTTGACTTTGATTGAAGAATAAAGAATGTAAATCAAAAGCGTGTAATACTTTTGCTTATAAATTTTACTCACGTCGTTATTATTTACTTCACTGCGTCGTCAAGTGTTGTAAATCTACTGTACATATTCATCGGTATGTATGTATTTATAATCGTCGTCAAAATAATTTTGTTTTTGTCTTAAGCATATACAAATTTTGCTTTTGTCTTCTTTGCACACGTACATTATCCTTATGAATTTTAGGAAGACCATTAATTCTGGGTGCTACTGCAGTTCTCGTTATTAGTTTATTTTTCTCTTTTATGTTAATTATGTTCAATTTATGTAATCTTTCTACTAAGATGTTGTTTTTTGTCTGTAAACTTGAAGTCGGATCTTTCTTTAATCTTCTATATATGCACATATTACCTAAGATTTCTGCCATTTTTGCGTTATAATCATTTCTATTCATAGCAACGGTTTTGTTGCCTTTATCAGATTTTACAAAGATGAAATCAAGTTTGGACAAAATGGATAAAACTGATATTGTATATGGAATTACGTGCAATGGGAATGATACAGGAACGTGCGAAAAAATATATATGTCGGTACTACAAAAACAAAATTAAAAACGAGGATATACGCTCACAAATCTGATTTGAATTTGAATAATTCAAAAATACAAAAAACTGCCCTCGAAACAAACTGTTTGAAGACTGGCCATAAACCTGACTTCGATAATGTGAGAATATTAACACAAGAGAAAAATTATTGAAAAAGATTTATAAAAGAGACAATTCACATTATAAATACTCCAACAAATAAAAGACTTAATTATAAAACTGATACAGATAACTGCGCTCATATTTACAGATATTTAATAAACAAACATAATAACAGAGTAAGATAATAACAACGATATTATTTAGTTAGTAGACACTCAAAATTTGTTAAAGACGGTTGGTAGGTAATCTATTAAGTTTAAAAAAATTTTTAGGAAATGTTTTTATATTGTTTTTTTGTGTTGTTATTTTAGTTTAACAATTTTCCCTGAGGATGACCAACAAAGTTGGCCGAAATATTGAATATTTTAATAAAAATTAATAAATTTATAAAAAAAAACCTTGGTTTTTTACTTATTGTTTTTGTTAATGTAAGGACCAAAAATAGCCGAAAATAACTGAACATATATAATTTAAAAAGGTCCACATGCAGTTAATTAAAAAAGTTTTATATCAATTCTGCTGAAGTTTAAAACAAGCTCTGCTCTAATTTACTCGAGTTTAATGAGTCTCTTTTACATGCCCCTTGTCCCTCCTCCGTGCGCAGTAGGGCACGAGTGAATTTGTTGTTTACCTCCAAGAAGGGCTCTGGACAGATAGTCTGCCATTTCATTGCCTACATGCCATCATTATATCACAGCTGTCGATTTCCGGCTAGTATTATTTCACTGTTTTTCCAAGCAGAGCGTTTACTAATGACCACATCAAAATGCGACCAAACCAGTGTCAGGGATTAAAATCAATCTTTCTGCATTTCAAAAAAATATTATCAATGGTTAAATTGAATAAAATAAAAAATATTTCATATATGTATATATACCATCAATAAAAATGGAATTGTACGGTAAAATATTGATAGTTACATATGTATAGTATAAAAAATTAAGAACTAATTAGCGTAAAAATACAAGAAAATACGTAAAATAAATTGTTCACAAAATTATAGAAGTTTAATTCTATATAAAAAACAAAAATATAATTTTTCAATAGAAAGAAGTTTAGACTAATTGGTCTATCCGACAACTTCCTGCCCAGTTTCGGAATGTACCGAACGATTACTTCCTTCCATTTCCTATTTATTGCTCCCCAAGCAACGCTCGCTCTGAACGTATTAATCAAAAGTCGCATAATAAGACGGATCCCTTTCTGAAGGAGTAATGGAATAATTCCGAATTCTCCAGTAGATTTGTATGGATATAATGAGCCTATAACCCATGCTATCTTTTCCTCTCAAAATATCTCCCTGGCTCTTTTCTAATCTTGAGACCTTAGCCTGGATAGATTGTCTAAGATAATAACGGAACATGGAAAATGAACGCTAGCCAGAAGCTCTAAGGTCTCAGAGCTATTGTTCGGAAATGATCCGTACGGCTTTTTAAGGAGCCCCATAGAGTTAGTATGCATTTTTCATAGAACCCTGTGAACTTTGGAGTAACTGTTTAATTCTGAAAATCCACTGCAGAATTTTTTCCAGGATTCCCTCTTACCTCTTCTAATATCTATGTTGTACTTCGTAGGGCCAATTTTTATAGGGCCCGGTTACCCGTTCTTTTACACACTTTGCTAAGAGCTTTTGAGTGTTAAATGTGTATGGCTGTTGTGGTACGTAAGAGACAGCCACTCGTCTCTATTTACGCAGCTGAGATTATCGCTTAGATTTATGGTCTTGTCCACCTCAAACAATAAGCTCTTTTTTATCAGATCAATCTGACTAGCACTTAATTCTACTTCAGGATACTTGGAATATTTAATGGCAACCTGGCATGCGCTCAACATGTCGCTGTACGTAGGTAAGTCAAGTGTCCTGAGCATCCTTTTGGGCTTTAGCCAGCTTTAGGGGTTAACTTTTTTCCACCTTCTGCCGGTTTTCTAAATATTTTTGCTTGTTGTATCACGTCACTGGGCGAATCGTAGGCCGATCTGCAGCGCTTTGACGAAAGAGCACCTGACGCCTGGTTCTTATTAACCTGGGCATACCGTGTGCGCATTTCTGTCCTCGCCTCTTCAGCCGTCATACCATCTCTGATCTTGGCTTTCACACGACGTTTATTGGCACCAATGAAATAATCATTCTTTTGGTCCTTTGCTTCGCTTTGTACGCTTAGTTCCTTTGCATCAGGCTTCGTCGTGTCACTAGCTCTTGGTTCAAGTGGACCCTGCGCCAGGTATTCCAGAGGATGTCTCCGTTAGCGATGCACATATTTTAATTCCCTGCACATGTCTTTGGCACAATTCTGAGAATTGGCTTGGGAATCGGTTGAGATTTAATTTTCGGCATCTCCCCAAGAACCTGTCCGACATGGTTGAACCTAGGAAGGCATTGTTCCTTGGTTCATTTACCCTACTTAAGCCCTTAACCAAGTCAAGATACATCAACCAAGAGGTGTTGGTTGGTTGCTTTAAGTGGCCTTCAATTAGGATCGGAAAATTTCGTTTTTAACCACCTACTCGCCAAGATTTATGTAACCGTCCACCCCGTGAAATTGAGATATCTGAGAAGGCCACCTTACCTTACTCCCGATATCTCATTTAGTCCGGCCATCCGATTTCCCTCGAGAAATCTGTGTCTCGAGAGTCAGGCTCTCGCAGAGAAGGTGAAAGACTGTCTGCTTACTCTCGGTCGGCAGCTGCGGCAGATTTCGCTGAAGGGCATTTGCCAGCCTGCTGGCATATTTACCGATCACCCAGTGACCAGTTATCACAGCCAGCAATCTGAAAATGTCCTTCCTATTCTGGCCCAGTAGTGGGGACATAATTGACACGTAGCCTTACACGTTTCCAGACTCCACCATCTGGTATCCTCCCTTCCCTGGTAGTGATCAAAAATACCGATCCTGATACTACTGAGCGATACCGGGACTGTCACTAACATAGAAACCTCCATTTTAGAGCCACCCTAAGCTAATTCATGCCCTTTCTCGTTACCAATGAAACTGCTGTATGGAGAAATCCATACCAAAGGTACGCTAGCCTGACGTCCCAGATTGGCTAACACAGCTTTACATTGGCCCACTAAAGAAGAGGATGTAATATTCGATTGAAGTGCCAGGAGAGCCTAGTGATTATCTACAAAGATGCTTATGCCTCCCCTGTTCCCCCTACGGTACAGAGATTCACCTGCTTTCTGGATGGCCAGTATCTCCGCCTGGAAAACACTTGACCTATCCGGAAGTTGGAATGAGATTTGTATGTCAAGTTCTCTGCAATACAATCCGGTGCGCTCGTCGCAGAACATTTTAGATCCGTCAGTGTATACTATAGTGTCATACCTACTGTTGTATCCAGAGCTGTCATGCTGGCAACTCTGGTGATCGATTTTCTACTGTTTTTTCTTTCTTTCGTTAGTTGTTAAGTTTAGCCATGAAATAAAGAGAAGAGAATAAGAACGCGTGATTTTTAATCAATACATATATTTTCAATAAGGTTACAACACCTACGTACATATGTTTTTCGTTTCCACTTCCGCCTGGAAGGAAAGACCACCTTGAAAAACCAATCAAAGTTTATATGGGGAACCATGTATTTAATGAATCCGATTCAGGATCTTAACATGCTTATATGTCTTATGCTTCCAGCAGCCAGATACAGATTCTATAGGAATGTGGTGTAGTACCGTATTCAGAGCCTCTAATGGACTGGTACGCAAGTACCTGGTAATTCCTTTACTAGCAGATCTCTGAACCCTGTGTAGCTGGTCCACTACCAAGAGGGGAAGGCTCGTCCTATATATATTTGTCAACCTAGGTTCGAGCACGTCAACATTCCGTCTCTGTCACAAGTGTATCTCCACACCTGTTGAAGGTGAAAAATTTACCGGCCAATGAGAGTTCACGTCATGTAGACGTCAGGTACCTAATGACCTAACATCTTCACTGTCCTTTTTTAGAGTAGGCGGAGCCCGGAAAATGTGTGTCCAGCAGAAGTTTTATTCCGTTTCTTCCAGACACTATGTGAAACATCCTTCAGTAGTTTTAAGTATTGAAAGTCCGTTCGAGTGATCCTTCGTAATCTAGCAGATACTGGAAGGGTTTCAACTCCTAAGAGTGTTTCTTACATGAATCTCTCTTTTATCTTTTCAAGGCCAATTCCCAGTGTTTCTTCACAACCAATTCACAGCTATTCTCATAAGCTAGGGTTATGATGGTTTCCAGCTTATTAACTTCAAGATCTAATTCCAAATAGCTAGATATTTTTTCATTGAGGCACCTTATGACTTATTAAAAATGAAAATTATGCAGCGAAATGTATTGCCTGTATTGCCATTATATCTCTTCGTACAAGCTCTGAAATGTTTTTGTTGACCATTAAGGACGCCCTAAATCCGTTAATTTCATCGTCATAGATCAACTTACACTTATTTGTATGCAGAGCGTTAATTCGTCAATTTGCGGCCAATGGTTCTTGGATGGCTACAAAATCCAGACGCTGTTTTTCCATCATGGCACTAAGCTGGTACGAGGCTACTATTGCCTTACGGAGATTTATCTGGAGACAGCTAAACTGCCTCCAGAGAGTGTTGCAGCTTAGTTGGGCCTGGGACATTTATTCTTAGTCTGCCCTTTCGGGCCTTTCTGGCGGTCGTACTCCGTACCAGTGACGCAAGCTCCTGATTTCCATATCCCGATTTCTTCATGCAGACTGATGTAGCGTTGGTTTTCACACAATATGCTCTAACTTTGGCCTTCCCTACTACTGGTGCAGACTTTTTGACGTAGGGACCGTTTTGGGTCACAGGTCGGGCTTCAGAGTACGAGCTTTTGCAGCCTATTGCCCATCTGTTTCGCTCTGATCTGAACACAACCAAAGCCATAGTAAACTTTGTTGCATTGCTTTTCGGCATTGTCAGACGATATGACGATGGAATATGCACAACTACCTGGGACTTCACTTGCCTCCAAAGTGCGATCGTTCTGCCATGTTTCCGAACCTGGAAAGTAGCCCACGAATATCTTGGCCCTTGGCACATTTGTCTTATCCAGGACCTTCAATTTAGCCCCTTCCCATGACTTCAGTGCTTAAAACTATAACCAGCAAACTGCGGCTTTACCGAGCCCTAACGGGTTCCGTACATTCTATCAAGAATGCACTTTTGTACCTGAAGAATTTCTTCAGAGGATCATGTTGTCTCTGGAAAATTCTTAGGTATGACCCTAAGTCTAGTAAAGCGACCATCCTTAGAGATGCCCCCTTCAATGTCAGCCCATCGTCCACCCCTCGCTCAACTTACCGACTGTGGTCTATCCGCTGTGATTTGTTCACGTCCTGCACCCCGCTGCACGTTGGCGTTGCGGTCACAAGCAGCGCAATTGGCTCATTAGCCTTGACGCTGTCAGCAAACCGATTCAGCTGACCAGAGCTCGACGTTGCATATATTCTGCCATCCAAGAATACTTACGTTCTATTCTCAAAAAAATTTAATAGTCAAAATCAACATCACGTTCTGTTCTCAACATGTTGCATATAAAAGATGTCAAAATGGTACATGTTTTGCACTCAACTTATAAGTGTGGGTAAGATACTGCCCTTTTTTACAACTGTGTCAACTACTTGTTTATACAATTAAGTAAATTATTTAATTTGCATTTATATGAAAAACGAGATTCAACATTTTCTCCGTCAAGATATTCTTCATAAAAATCCATTATTGGTCACTTTTGAAGCAAAAATTAATTTTTATTTTATTTTTAGTGCAAAGTTTTTTTGTGTCAGCTGTTTATCAGTTGTGTTAATGTAATCGGATTTAGCAAATCGCTCTAAAAGCGGGAAATATATAAAAATGTTGCATGATAAACTTATTTTTGTTCTATTGAAAACATAAAAAGCCATCGCCTTGTGCAGTTTTAGGCAACCTGTTTAAAATATTACATAATTTAAAGGGAGAATATATTTTGAGAATAGAAAACGCCATAAGTGAAAACTTTTAATATTGCCTTGAACACTTTAATTTAAAATAGTTGCGTGGTTGATCAAGAAATATGAGATCAAAACATTAAATATAATACTAGTATCGTATTTATAATTTTTCTTAATACCTTTTTGTTTCATATTCTTACTGATATAGTTTTGGATTTTTGCAATCCTCTCATATTTGTTGATTAACCCCATATACAATAAAAAACCGAACAAAATATAAAAAAAAAATATATTACAAATTTTACAAGAAAAAAAGATTAACCGAACTCTAAAAAAAAAAAAAATTCAATCCGCGAATATAAGAAAATGTTTTCTTTTCTTGTTCTTCTTAATTAAATTTTTTTTCCCATGAAATAATCGAAAAAAAACCTGTGTTATATGAATTGTTTAGTAATAGTTAATAAATAAAATGAAACACTTGGAAAAAAATATTATGAAATATAACTAGTTTTAAGGGTGTAGAGGTAGAATGAACAATAATATGAATTTAATATAAATAAATTGGCTTACTTTTCAAAATGGATAATTAATTTGGTTTAAGGCTAATCCTTGGAGAGAGATGGGATAATGAATTGTTTTGGGTTCCATTTAAAATTAGTGCTATATGGAACATGGTAGGGAGGGTTGTGAGCACGAGGCAAAACATCTGCCAGAAGAAAAAAAAGAATAAGTAGGAAAGAGGATAAGCAAATGGGTCGGAAAGCTTTGGGCATGTATTCCGCCCTTTTTCCCTGCTGTTGGTACAAAAACAACTCTTGCTCTGCCCCCGTTGTTTAGTCAGTATTACTAATTCTATTAATTAATCAGCTTAGGTGTAAGTTCATTTAGTTTTGTTGACTATAAAGGTTTTAGGGGCTAAAGCGAGTTTCCTTCTTTTAAAAATTAGGTACCGGATGCTCTTGACCTCTTCACTATCACCTTCACAGTAAGCGCAGCCCGGAAACTGTGTATCCAGCAGAAGCTATGTCGTTTCTCCCAGACCCTCTATAAAATCTCTGTCATATAAGAAAGAGGTATTTTTGTAATTCAGTGTTTATTGTATGGAATATTTTACCTGGCTAAATATGTTCTTTATATTTTTTCGATAAAAGTACTGTTTCCTTTCTTGAAATAAAAGAAATACCAAGTCACAAAAAATAGTAATATACGTCAAGATGCAGAAGTAGCTTTCAGTGATTTTTTCGAACAATTGTTGGCATATAAAATTTTACACTTAAACAAATTTGTACTGTTTAGTTGAAAAATAAATATAAAGCAGAAAGTGAAGAGATGTTGATAAATAAGGATTAAAACCACTAGCTAAAAATACGAAAAACACCACCTTAGTTAGTGCCAATTATGTTTTGATACAATGAACAACAAGGTTGCATATTTAGCCAAAGAAAAGCACAATAAATAGTGCATAAAACACCAAGTTGGCACCGCTGGTAACAGTCACCTCCAAGAATGATAGAAAGACAAGATTACGCCATGCGCATGATTTCGCATTAAATTACATGACTTTACAAATCATCAGGTGAAAAAAGGCCTCCAAAAATTATTTTTATTTATTTAAAATATAATATATTATGTGCTGTATGTTGTTTTATTTTTTGTTTTTCTCTCTCCCTCTATTGCTCTCATGCTAAAAATTAGAAATCCAGCGAAATCGTGAATTTTACAAAAATGCTGACGTCCGGCCACCATTCACTTACGCTTCACTAATTAGACAAGTAAGTTAAAAAAGTACAGAACCATAAAGACTTTACGTTATGTACGTGTGTATGCTAGTAACACTACATCTTCGTAAAAGTCCACAACACTGCTCAGCAGCAAAATCCTCCTTTAAATAAAGCTATGTGGACTATATGGATTTTGATGCGCTAAGCTTAAATCCGTTTTTGGTTTTTCTAAAGCATGTAGGAATTTTTTTCATGGGCGTGCCAATTTTTTTTCTTAAATTAGTCAGGTACGAAGACATATTTCAGATCAACTGGAGAAAGACTCATCCGATTTGCTTAAACAAAACACTAAAAGATGCGCAACAATATTATATTTAATTTAACTGCATAATTTTTTTCTATATTTAATCGTTTTGGAATTATTCAAAAATTTAAAAGGTTAAAAATTTTTTTTCTTGCAAAATTCGTTTTTTTCAGTTTAAAAATGCAATAAGAAACGAAAAAGCAATTAATTTATATTTTGTTCATTTTTCTGAGAGCTAAATACCTCAAGAATAAAATAAGGTATAAAACATGAAAATCGATCAAAAAATTTTTTATTTTTCAGCGGACAACACTTGACGTTTTGGTTTCACAAGCAATTGTGGTATGACAATTTATGAAAAAATAACCCGACTTTATAACAAAAAAATACTTCATTACAGTTTTTATTGTTTAGGTGCATTTCACTTACATGTATTTTTTATCTAGGAATTTTTCTACAAATATGAATGTACAGTTAAATGAAAAATGCTATATTATACTTTATAATTCCAAGAACCATAGAAAGCACCCTTGGCCTTTATTTCCATTACCTGCCTGCTAAGCTAACGCATTCCTGTCACCATATGTTACGTTGACTGCACACATATTCTTTCAATATTGGGTACCTACGGTAAATTAAGAATAAAATCCGAATTTGTTAGTAGATTTTCATGATTTATACCTTATTTTATTCTTGAGGTATTTAGCTCACAGCAAAATATAAAATTATTGCTTATTCTTTTTTTATTGCATTTTTAAACTGAAAAAATAACGAATTTTGCAAGAAAAAAAAATGTTTCCCCTCTTAAATATTTGAATAATTCCAAAACGATAAAATATAGAACAAAATTAAACGGAGTTAAATTAAATATAATATTGTTACGCATCTTTTGGTGTTTTGCTTATGAAAATCGGATAAGTCGTTCTCGAGTTAGGCTGAAATATATCTTCGTACCTGAATAATTTAGTGGAAAAAAATTGCCACGCCCATAAAAAAAATCCCTACGTGATGGAGAAAAACCGAAAACAGATTTGAGTTTAGCACATCAAAATCCATAAAGTCCACATAGTTTTATTTAAAGGAGAGCCAAAAAGTGATTTATTGCAGAGCAGTGTAATTAACCATTTCATTTATTAATATTAAAGTATAATTTAATTTTAAAATATAAATTTGTTTTAATTATTTTTAAGTCGATTATTGAGTCACCCGACAAGCAGTTGACGTTAAATGAAATTTATAATTGGTTTCAAAACACATTTTGTTATTTTCGACGTAATGCAGCTACTTGGAAGGTATGAGCATGTGAATTTTGAATATTTATCAACATGTAATTACATATACGTACACATAATAAAAATATATTATTTACACTGCTCAGGGTCACAATAAAATGAGTATGATGTTGCAATGACCCCACTTGTACACATTTTAAACGGCTCTTGCTATGAGACCAAATGCATATAAACAAATAAAAGAACCATCTTATGATATGCAACTTTAATTGTTTAAAAAGCAGTACCTGCAGAATTTTTGAAGTTATTGCTTTCTTTTGCTAGGCCAAAATCTGGGATCTAATCACCGCATTCTATATCGAGTAAAATTTATCAAAATTTTCCATTTTGGTATCATGCCACTCGATATCGAGTAACATGTATCGTAATTTGAGATGAAAGCATTCGATAGCGAGTCTTAGATCGAGTCTAAGTTTAGTAAACATCATTCGATATCAAAGTACCTATCGTAGCCAAAACAAATTACTTTTTTATCGAGCACGGTCAACAAAATGCTTAAAAAATTTAAGTTTTATTTAGTTTTAGGATAAAACAATTAGTTTTTGCAATTTTTAATAAGCTTTCACCTTTTGAGTAATAGATTTCTTTATATGATTTTTTCTGTGAACTATTTGTTTTTAATTAAGTTTTTCGTATGCATATTTTTTCGAAGAAACCAGTGTCTGGGGTTAAAATCAATTTTTCTGCATTGCAAATATCAGAAATTAAATAACAAATAAAAATATTATGTAACTTCAATAATAAGGAATTATATGAAAATATACTAAAAATACGAAAAATATATCAGAAGAAGCAATTCATCCATATTACCAAAAATTCTTTTTGCGTGTATAAATCGATTACAATGTATAAATCGATTACAATTTAAAATAAAATTACGATTCGTTAAGTATCGCATGCGGTAATTTTCTTACTTGACACGTATCGAAATATGCGATACGATAATCTACTCACTATCGAATGCGGTGATTAGACCCCTGTAATCTTTGATGTGAAGTAAAGCTTATACGTAGACCATATCAAACGGCCGGCCCAAACTTTTCTTAGTTTTAAAATCATTTATTGAATCATCTTACAATAATTATTCAAGTCTATCTACTAAATAATTTACTAGTTCATATATAGAACTAGAATGAGGAGCGGAAACAAGTCACCTGGTCACTGCGGCCAAAATAGACTTATTGTGACACTACTCTCAAGTTACAAGTTCGTTATGAATTTAGTATGCATTTAAAATTCAAAGACTTTCTTGAGTGCTTTGTTAGCCATGTCCGACAGTAATTTACTCCTACCCTTCCGATATCGCACTGTCATGAAAATTTTCGCTACCATGATTCCTTTTGTTTCCAGCCACGCCTTGAAACTGAGCTTAATAATGCTTCAAATGAATTTTTTAGCCTCGCCTTTTCTTGCGAGTTCGCCTGCCTGCTCATTGCCTGCATATTTACAATGATCTGGCACCCATATCAAGTAAACTCTCTTATTAGATGCTAATAAATAATACCAGGCTTTATAAGTTTATCAGTCATTTTGCTAATATCATTCAATAAGCATTTTCCTCTTAAATGATACATATGCATGTATCTAAACTGAATTATTATTTTAATGTTAACCAAATTTGCAAAGGTCGGTGATTTGAATAAACGAAATAAAAATAAAACTTTTCATTTTAAAAATAAATGTAAAAAAATTCAAAAATCAATAAAAATGTCATTTACAGGAAGATTTTTTATTAATTTTGGCTTTATTATGAGTGTCGTATGACCGTGCTAAAGAAATTGTTTTACGTGTGGCCGTCATTATCGATATTCGTCTACAAAAAGAACACTCTTAATAATGCCCATTGTGAAGTTGATATAAACATGCATACATATATAAAGGGTGGTTTAGGAAATTATTTTCATTTCTTTTTATTATGATAATATGGTATAGTTTAATTATGCATTAAACAACATATCGGCCAAATGGCCGCCGCGTTTTTGGCGGCACACCTCCATCCAATGGTCCAAATTTTCGATGACGCTGAGGCATAATTGAGGTTCTATGCCGTTAATGTGCCCAATTATCTTATCCCTTAGCTCTTTAATTATTCAAAGAAAGAAGTCCAACAGTGTCAAATCACATGATCTTGGCGGCCAATTGACATCGCCACCACGAAAGATAACACGGGCATTGAATTTGTCACGCAAAAGAGCCATTTTTTCGTTAGCTGTGTGGCAAGTGGCACCGTCCTGTTGAAACCACATATCGTCCACATCCATATCTTCCAATTCGGGCCATAAAAAGTTCGTTATCATCTCACTATAGCGAACACCATTCACAGCATGACGACGTGTTAAGGTGAACGGCTCTTCAGCCACACTATCGCGAACAATAGTAATATTTTCTGCAATACGAGCTGTACGAGCATGCACTGGTGTTTTCACATCTCCTACGAAGGCAGATTGATGTTGAAGCTACCTAGCGCTAGATGGCAGCACAAACACAAAAACTTTTTTTTAGAAATTGCGATCTGTCAAACGTCAGCTGTTAAAATTTCACCCAAATTCATCGATTAGTTTATTTGTTATAGTCGTTTAAAGTAAGCAACTTTTGTGTTGCTTTAAAAATGGAAAAAAGTGAACTTCGTGCAGTGATAAAGCACTATTATTTGAAAGGGAAAACCACGAAAGAGACAAAAGAAAAGCTCGATAAACATTACGGTGAGTCTGCTCCGTCAGATTGCATGGTAAAATATTAGATTGCTGAATTTAAACGCGGCCGAACAAGCACTGCAACAATACCATCAACAGGAAGGCCAAAAGAAAAAAGAAGAAAATCCTCGATATCGTTACGAATGATCGCCTAGTCAAGTTACGTGAGATTGTTGAAATAGTAAACATATCATATGAACATGTGTTCAACATTTTGCATGAACATTTGCATATGAAAAAGCTATCGGTAAGATGCGTGCCGCGTTTGCTCTTTCTTCAAGACAACGCACCGGTTAACACAGCATTAGATACGATGCTAAAATTACGTGAAATAAACTTCGAATTGGTTGATCATCCACCTTATAGTCCAGATTTAGCTCCTAGTGACTTTTTTCTTGTTTCCAAACTTTAAAAAATGGCTCACAGGAAAAAGATTCGTCTCAAACGAAGAAGTAATTACGGAAACTAACGCGTATTTTGAGGGGTTCCCAAAATCGTATTATTCAGATGGTATAAAAAGTTGGAATATCGTCTTACTAAGTGTATAGAGCTAAAAGGAGACTATGTTGAGAAATAAATGGTTTTTGAAAAAAAATGTTTTTTTCCTACTTAGGCTCAAATATCAATCCGTCTTCGTACATACCCGGTTTGCTCAAATTTTTCCGATTGTACGCACATTTGGACGATTAAATTGACCGAAAAAATCACTAAGTGCACGATATGTATTTTATTTGAACGCCCATTTTCATAATAAGCCTGAATAACTTTAACGCTTTGCTCGATTGTATATCTTTCCATGGTTCAAATTGAGTTAGTCTGAAATTGAGAAATGTCAAATGAAATGCAGAAAAAAACTTGACGTTTAGGTGTGGTTCACATTCAATATCGGCCCTTAAAATGTAACCACGCTTTATGTACATATGTCAATTGTATGTACATTTGCCATATGTATGTAAATATGCCATATGTATGTACATATACCATATGTATGTACATATACCATATGTATGTGTATATGTATGCATGATATCAAGTAAATTTGATGCCCTGAAATTTTAAAAAGATTTTATTGTAACATGGCAGTAATTTTTTAAGGACATTAAACCATGAAGCACAGACAAAAGTACGAACTGAGTCTGTGGACAATTAAAAAAAATTAAAATTTTTAATCCCCACATACTATATTTATACCATATGCATATGTATCAATAGTGCTTCATTGATTATTTATCAGTTAGCTATATTTATGTTATGTCTTATATACTATATTTTAAAAAGGTACATACACACATTAATATTATGGTACATATGTATCTATGGATCTATGTAATTGCATGCGCATGTTTTAATTATTAATTATTAAAGTTCTTAAATGAAAAATCAATATCTGAGTAATTTGTAAACGAATAAAAACAATAGAATAAACGTATAGAAGATAATTATATATAAAGTAACATAAATATATGGAACATTGTATTAGAATGCAGTTAGACACAATTTATCCTTGCACAAGTGCTTTATGAGAGTTGAGAATGTTAAGGGTGCTGTATGGACGGTTGACGAATTGGAATTTTATAAACGTCGACCACAACGTTCAACTGCGACTGCTGCTGTTGTCTTCTCATCATCATCAACAACATCATCGTCAACATCCACAGCGAATCCAGCAGTAGCGTCATCTTCATCAATTGTTACTTTAATGAACAACAGAAATGTTTTTGGTTTTGGGTATGTTTTTCGTTTTTCCACAATACCCTTGAAAAAATTCATATTCTACTATATATGTAATAATTTTAATAAACTTACTAATTAATTTCTTAATACATTTTATTAACCCTTTTTATTCATTAATCGTTCTCTCTTTCTGTTTTTTTTTTTAATATTAATAAATATTTTTCATATCAAATACCTACCACCATTAAATTATATGTATATTATTTATATATATACCTACATACATATGTATAAATACCACTCGTACGTATATTGTTTACTTTTCTACTTTGAAATATACATATGTAGTATGTAAATATTAAACTGCACAAACCTACTTGAAATGGCTTACAAGCACTTTCCGGCACACACACATATTTTGATTCCTTTTTTGTAAGTTGTATAAGTTTGTGATTCCGTTTGTATTTTCTACACAGTGAATGGGACACCCTATAAACTACATATATTCTGAATACTTGTAAGTAGCGGAATCGATTTAACGATATCCGTGTGTATGTTGAAATCAATTTTCTGAAGTGTCTAGAAACCTACAGAAAAGTTTAGTATGTAAATTTGTTGGAAGTTGCTGTGAGCAGTTTTATCAGAGATAACAATCATAATGTCTGCGAAAAAAATTAAAACAATCAGTACACAAATGACCAATAAAAATCAAAAATACAACCGATATTTAGATTTTCATTAATTGTTGCTTTGTTTTTTTATGGAAATTTTTAAACTATACATGTGCGTAATGTTTGTGCACATAAGCATGAAACCAAAAACAAAACAGAAAAACAGAAGGTTTATCTATATACCCTTCGAGTGTAAACATAAATGTAATGAAAGAGTATGAAAAACAAAAACAAAAAAGAAAAATAAAATGTTTATCTATATGCCTACTGTTTTGTTTTTCATACTCTTTCATTACATTTATGTTTACACGCGAAAGGAGTTCATATGTAAAAAAGAAAAAAAAAATAGAATATTTCTATTTGCTTCGTAATGGTTGATTGAAAAATTTTGTTTATTTGGTTCAATGCCTACTTTGTTAGTTTTTTATTTTCTTGTTTGAATATTTTGAAACTTTTTGTTTGCCTATTGACTAAAATGCTCATTTGGTCGATTGGTATAATGCTTTGGTTAGAATTTAACAAGACTTGGGAGTAATCTACTGAAGATTCAGAGCAGCGTCTGATGAAAAAGCTGTATAGATATGCTTTCCCTCTTAGTACTTATTGTACTAAGTAAACAATTTTTTAAAATTTTCCATGAGAATATCGTGAAAAATAATGCATTTTGCACACCAACATAATTTTTGAATTAAGCACAAATAAAGATTAAATTTTGTTAAATGAATTACAATATTTTTTTTTATTAAATTTTGACCTTCCATATAAAGCCCGCGCCACATGCGCATGTAGCTCTGACGTAATTTTGATGTCAAGAACCCGCATTCGTTACATGCCGTGTACTAAATAAAAGGTGATTTTATAAGAACTATCGGAAATTTAAAAAAAAAAAACACATAAAATTCAGAAAAATGCATGAAATATTTATTTGGATCGATAGTTGGGTCGATATAATTTAATGTTTGAAGATTATTTCATGCAAATGTTGGCCGCGGCTGCGCCTCAAATGGTCCATCCGCTTAGTCCAATTTTGGCATACTCTTTCCAACATTTCGGCCGGTATCTCACGAATAATGTTGGCAATGTTGGCTTCCAGTGCGTCAATCGAAGCGGGCTTGTCCCTATAGACATTAGCCTTAACATAGCCCCACAAAAAATAGTCTAGAGGCGTTAAATCGCACGATCTGGGCGGCCAATTGACTGGTCCCAAGCGTGAAATAAACTGTTCACCGAACTCGCCTCTCAATTGGTCTATTGTTTCGCGTGCTGTGTGGCATGTGGCACCGTCTTGTTGAAACCACATGTCATGCAAGTCAAGCTCTTCCATTTTGGGCAAAAAAAAGTTTGTTATCATCGCACGGTAGCGCTCACCATTCACAGTAACGTTGTGATTCGCATCATCTTTGAAGAAATACGGCCCAATGATGCCGCCAGCCCATAATCCGCACCAAACGGTTGTTTTTTGTGGATGCATTGGTAGCTCTTGCAATGCTTCTGGCTGCTCTTCACTCCAAATATGGCAGTTTTGCTTGTTCACGTATCCATTCAACCAGAAATGAGCCTCGTCGCTGAACACAATTCTTCGATAAAAAAGTGGATCTTCATCTAACTTTTCAAGAGCCCATTCACCAAAAATTTGGCGTTGTGGTAGGTCGTTTGGCTTCAATTCTTGCACCAGTTGTATCTTATAAGGCTTCACACCCAAATCCTTCCGCAAAATTTTCCACGTAATGGAGTAACAGAGGCCCAATTGCTGCGAACGGCGCCGAATCGATAATTCACGGTCATCACCAACACTGGCCGATACGGCTGCGATATTTTCTTCAGTTCGCACTCTACGTAAGCGTGTTGGTGGTTTAATGTCCAACAATGTAAATTTGGTGCGAAATTTTGTTACAATAGCCCGAATAGAAGCCTCAGTAGGTCGATTAAACTGACCATAAAATGGAAGAAGCGCGCGATGAACTTTCTTAACAGAGCACGCATTTTGGTAATAAAATTCAATAATTTGCAAGCGTTGTTCGTTTGTAAGACGATTCATGATTAAATTATAGACCAAACTGAAGATGTTTGACAGTGACACAAGATACAAAACGTGCGTGAGCTGTCAAAACTAGTGTTGCTAAAAAGATAATAGCAAAAAAATCACTCTTTATTAGTTTTTGGTACATTTACATGCAGTATGCATTTGCATGTATACTATTTATTTGTTACTTTTTAAACACATGCAAACATGCGACTTTTCTACATGCCGTCTACTGCCTAATTACATAAGAATTTTGACATTCACAAAAAATTCTTACATGCGCATGAGGCTATCACTAGACATGTAAAAGTTCGAATTTTAAAACAACATGCGTATGTAATTATCAAAATTTATTTTTTTTATCGAGCTTCCCGAGCTGAACTTTCACCGGCAAAAAAAGTATTGAGCAGGGGAGAGAACAATTCATCATATTTGGATGGACAACGAAATCAATCGTTTGATAGTGGCTGTAGAGCATTATTTATTTTGTCTTTCTAATAAATGAGTGGCCAAGATAACGATAACAAGCATAATTTTTTTTCCATTTTATTAATTTTTATCCGAAATAAATAAAACCAAAACATACTGTGACAAGCAATCAGTGCTGCCACTACTTAAAACTTGTTTTGGACGTTATTATGAAAGAATATTTGGCTTAAATTTGTTTTAAGCACCCACCGCAAATTAAAAAAAAATTACCACTGGTCATAGAAAAATAAATTCTAAGAAGAAAATAATAAGTAAAATTTATCGAGAAAATCGATATTTTCCGAGTTATAGGCCTCCAAAATTTTCATAGCTTCAATATAAAATTTTTAATTTTTATGTAATAATTTCTATTTGGAATTTAAAAGTTTAACAAAATATTAATCTTTATTTGTGCTTAATTCCAGAAATTGTGTTGGTTTTAAAATTTATTCTTTTACTCATGATATTCTCATGAGTTATTTATTTAGTACAATAAGTACTGAAGGGAATATCATACCTATATGGACCATTTCATCAGACGCTACTCTGAATCCTCAGTAGGTTACTCCCAACGTTTCTTGCAAACATTAGAACCTTTATATTTTAAAAGCAATTGACTAAATAAGAATTATTAATCAATAGTTACAAAAAGATTCAAATATTCAAACAAAAAAATTTCAGAAGAGAAGAATAAAAATAGAATATATAGTTTTCAATATTAAAATGTTGGTTAGGAAATTAATTTATTTATTTATTCAGTTCAACGCTTACTGAGTTTTTTTTTTGAATATTTGAATCTGGAATTAAGCACAAATAAAGATTAATATTTTGTTAAATTTTTAATAAAAAATAAAAAAAAAACAAAGAAACTGATAAAAAAAATTAATTCTCACAATAAAACATTAAATAAATTTTGTTATGTAAACCCATATTTTCAGAGTTATGGGCCTCTGAAATTTTTGAGTCTTCTGCAAATTAAAGCTTATTAAAAATACTATCAAGTACGAGTATTATACAAATTACTAAGACCATTTACCCATTTGGGTAATTTAATAGGGTATAAAATTCAATTCAATAGAGAAAATCCGTAAGTTGGCCAAAAGCCGACTATACAAGAAAACTTTTCAAAGGAATTGTGGTATTCCTTCAAAAGTTGGAAACAGAGCGGACTTTTATCCTACTATATGTAAGAGTACATATGTGGACATATGCAAGGTGGGCCAAAAGAAGTCATCTGATGTTGTTCTGATTCGTTCAATTGCGGCAGAAAAAACTCGGTTAACATGGCCCTATAGCGCGCACCGTTCACTGTTGTCGTTTGACCAACCCGATGACTCCTCCAGCGTGAACAGCGCACCATGCAGTCACTTTGAGCGGGTGTAATGGCTCCTCGTGCAACACTCGGGGATTTTCGGTATTGATAATACATAATGAAAATAAGCTACTACATAATAAGTGTCATGAAGAATAATATCTACATTCGTCACATTTCGATTTTGTGACAAAACAACATTTCATGTACTATCAAAATTTTAATACATGCATGAAAACAAAATGATAAACTTATCGTCACGTCAGAGCTACATGCACATGTAGCTTTTTATATTTCGTGTACTGCGGGCTTAACTTGTACGTATAATGTAAATACAGCTCAGGTGTAGTCTGTGAACTTGCAGTGTATTGTGCGAACACTCCGATAATTTACCAGATTTTCTACTATTCTTTGGGCATTTTCATAGTTAATACTTAACTTGCATGTGACAGCGCTGACAGACACATCAAACTATGCATTTGTGTTGATTAGAAATGTTGAAGCTTTTGACACACTATATCAAACTCATTTTTAAGTGATTTGTGTTATGTGTAAAAACTTGAAATTTTCCGTCAACAAAACACATTAAAATAAAAATAATAAAATTTGGCGTCGGTAAAACACTTTTATTCTGGTTCCACATCAAAGACAAAATATATTATCATCATGGGCTATGATCGCACCGCGACCTATAAGATCTATTGTGCAAAATATAGGGTAATGTCTTTAAAAAAATAAAACAATTTCGATGAAGGACTGGTTAAAAAGAAGGAATGAGTTTCCGATTCCGTACATTTTTTTAAAATATTTTTCTAACAGAATTTCGTGTTGTATATGTTTTGTCTTTTAATTACTATATTCTTTGCTTCTTACATCCCATAAAGTTGGCAATGAGGGATACACTTTTAATAATTCTATTATAAAACTAGCTGACCCGGCAAACGTTGTTTTGCTTTCAAATTTTATTTATATTAAAATATTTATTAGTTAGTTTTATTTGACCTTTTTCTTTTTAATTAAAATGGCTATTTTATTAAGCTTGAGGTCTTATTTTTCAAAAATTTATTTTTATATATTTTTTAATTTGATTAATTTATAATTATATCCTGAAGAAGCTACAAAAATTGGAGCGAAATATCGATATAAAAATAAATTTTTTAAAACTAAGACCTCAAGATTAACAAAATAGCCATTTTAATTATATTAAAATATAGTTCAAAGAGAAGAAAATAACGTATTTTCGGCAGAATAATACATGACATTTTTATTTTTTGTCTAACTCGTAACCATATAATCCTGATAGTATTTATTTCGAAACGGGAATATGCAACATACAATTGACCATGGGAGAAGAAGTGAATGCCGGAAAAATTTGTTAATTTTCATTGCGAATGTAAATTGTACCGAAAACTGCACGCGTTTAAAATAAAATGGCATATTAGTCAGAACCATTGTTGTTAATGGTATCAAAAGTCTTCTCTTTTCTATTTTGTCTTAAATATTGTTGCTTTGATAACAGAGTTCATTAGGTTTACCGCAAGCTGAGTGCCATTGTAGTTGGTTTATATTTCGCAATATTACAACTACCAAGATGACTTTCAGCTGTACGAGTATATTGTGAGTTTTAAAACTTGGGTGGATAGCTGCCGACATTGTTCTGAGAAGTAACGGAGGCAAACGATTTGTACGTCGCAAATTCGTGATCAATTTCACTTTGAATCTAAAAATTCAATATGTAATTCCATTGTTATATATCGTGAAGATTACATACAAAAATTATTTATTTTGCAAACTGTTTAATATGTAAACTTTTTTAATACCATTATGAATATAAGATCCGCTAGGATTTGAGCCTCCATTTATAGGATCTGGTACTTACGACCACCGTAAATCACACTCTTAACTCGTTATTTTATAATTTCAATCAATTTATTAATCCATTTTAGCTTAAGATTATAACATTTTCAGTTTATATTTTCTTAACTTATTCGGTTTGACGACCGATCACTCCGTCTTATGTTCTCCTCATACTACATTTTAATCACGACTCTCTGTAAGTGGTTTGATGACCGATCTTACTTCTTCCATGTCTCAAACACAATTCTTTTGCTTTTTGTCTGTCTGGTAATTTTATGTATGTTATGTCATTTTTGATTAGTTAAGTCGTATTATTACAGTGTTGATAATTTAGTACGTATTTACCCCGTTTCCACATTCGGCCCTCCTGATAATGACTTCGCCTCGAAGTCATACTTCGAAATCATCAATAGTATTTATTGATACTAAAGTCATAGTAAAAAACATTCTAATACTCATATTCACCATTCACATTAAACTCTTGGGTCTCTTCTCCATAAGTTTACTCTAGAACGTCTCTAGAACCTCCGTTCTATAAGTTCACTCTAGAACTACCCTATTAGCTCCCTCGAGAACCTCTTTTCTGTAAGTTCCCTCCTCAACATATCTATAGGTTCCCTCTGGAACCTCTTCCCTATAAGTTCCCTCCAAAACTTCTCTATAGGTTCCTTCCAGAACGTTTTCTCTATAAGTTCCCTCCAGAACTTCTTCTCCACAAGTTGTTAATGCAACCATTTCCTTCTATATCCTCAATTGCATTCTATTTGCATAAAGGTTTGACGACCTTTCTGCTTAGAAAATTTTCTGTCACCTGTACAATATAAATATCAGTCCATCTCTGTCTCTGATGTCTCTAATTTTAATTTTTCGGCCGTGGTATTCAATCTGTCTACTGTCAGTAATAAATTGTCTTAGTATCAATATTTCTCCTTTCTAACCACCCTCGCACGCTCACTCTCCGTGTTACATACATGTGTTTAATGTAAAAAAAATAGTCTTACTTAATTATAATAATACAATACAATATAATATAGTAACATAAGATCTATATAAATGTTAGACTAAAGATTTATAGTTAATGTTTATTTTTTTATATATATCTATATTCTTTTTCAATAGATAAATCTTTAGAAAACGCTTCTTAAAAATTTCATTATAATTAGGTTACATTATTTCATACTTTTTTTTTTCAAGAAAATTTATTTTAAAAAAATCTCAAAGTAACATCTGTTTTCGTTACTGCAAATTTTCTCTATTATTTTAATTAAATTCAAATATTATTTTTAAAACTGAAGTAATAATTTTTAACTCATGTAGACAAAAAATTATTTGGTTTTTTCTGTAACTATTGAAAAATTCTTTACTTTTTTTTGTGCAATGTTCTGTTCATATTACCTTTTTTGTAAGCTTAAATTTTTAGCAAAAAAATTTTTTTCTCTTAAACAATAAATATTTGTTTTTCTTTCATTAGAAGTATTTTGAAATCAATTAACGTTAAATTAAATATATTTAGTTATAATCATTATAATGCAAATTATTCACTCATACATTGCTAATTATAAATACAGGGTGGGCCAAAAGAAACCAAGGTATCATTGGGTATCGTTTTATGATGTAAATTTTTTACGTCCTGCTCTTGAAAACAGACCTGGTATGTGGTTTCAGCAGGACGAAGCCACTGCCCATACTGCCCGAGACACAATGGCACTTTTAAGTCAAATTTTTGGAGAGCGAATAATTTCTCGAAATTCGGAAATTATTTGGCCAGCGCGATCGCCAGATTTGACAGCACCCGACTATTTTCTTTGGGGTTTTTTGAAGGAGCGAGTGTATGTGAACAAGCCAGAGACAATCCTTGAACTCAAGGCAAACATTGTTGAAGAAATTCGAACGCTACAGCCACAAGTTTTAGTAGTTAGTCAATATCATCATCATTCACTACTAAATAAAAATTTAATTATTGATCTTATAAAAATTGCTATTTATTATAATTCATTTTTTTTTTTTAATTTTATCTCTACTTTCACATTCACATAAATATTTACAACTCTTAACTCAACTGTATGTAACATACATACTTATTTTCAATGCTATTACTTATACCTTTTGCTGCTTCTTCTCAATTGTCCGCATGCAGGTTTCGCCTTCATCTTGCTGCTGGCTTTCAAATCATACTCACTCATGGCAACTTCAAGTATTGATGTTACAAACTTATTTTCAACTCTTATTTTCTGTACACAAGTACTATTTATGTTGTTATTGTTGACAACACTCAATTTTTCGGTTACTATTGCTTTATTTTTATTTATACGTCTGTCCATTATTTTGATAAGAAATTTATTTAATAATGGTGTTCTTGCCATCCAAGTGTTAAAATTGAATTCGGTGTAGATACGCCTTTAGGTGGTAGGAACCTGTGGCAACCTTTTTCTTTCTTTTGACAACTTTTGACATGAGTTTTTTTTTGGTGAGAGTGATTGTGAACATACGCTTGAATTTGTATAATTGTAATATAAATAAAAAAATATTGAATTCCTGACTAAAAACACGTCTTTTCCTCATTACGGAAATATTTGGTCCTATCGAACCGGCAAAGGAACAGAACACCCAAAGACAAGGTTTGAAGAACAAAGGTACGTTTCAGTGTACTTTATATATATGTATACATAATATGTAAACATATATATGTATACATAATATGTAAATAAAACACAGATATTTAAAAAAAATCGTGAAACTTTATTATATCGTAAAGTAGACAGAATGGGGTTAAGTATGGAACAACATATCGGGCAGATGGCCACCGCGGCTTTTCTGGCACACAAGCGATCTTTTAATGAAATTTTCAATGACCGTTTTGCATAAATGCTGTGGTATTTCATTAATGCAGCGTCCGATTTCCTCTTTTAAGGCTTGAGTCGTCGTCGGCTTATTCGCGTAAATCATCGACTTCAAAAAACCCCAAAGAAAAAAGTCTAATGGTGTTAAATCGCACGATTTAGGCGGCCAATTCTGGTCTCCAAAACGCGAAATAACACGACCGGGAAATGACTGATGCAGCAATTGAATTGTTTCTCTGGCTGTATGACATGTGGCGCCGTCTTGTTAAAACCACAAGCCCTCCACATTCATTTCTTCAATTATAGGCAAGAAAAAACTAGTTATCATTTCACGATACCGAACACCATTGACTGCTTGTGCTTGACCTTCCTCATTTTCATAAAAAAAAAGGTCCAATGATTCCTCCAACCCAAAAACCACACCACACAGTGACACGTTGAGGATGCATTTGCTTCTCGTGAACCACTCGAGGATTTTCCTCACCCCAAATGCGACAATTCTGGCTATTGACGAAGCCATCAAGATGGAAATGGGTCTCGTCACTGGAGATGATTTTATCGGCAAAATCAGCATTTTCATGTTGTCTCTCCAATACCCAATTAACGAACTCCCTTCGCTGTCCATGGTCAGCTGGCTTCAGTTCCTGAGTCAATTGAACTTTGTATGCATGAACATGCAAATCTTTCGTCAAAATTCGCTGCATAGTAGATTTGGAGACACCAATTTGCTGAGCTCGGCGTCGAATTGAGGTGGATGGAGTTTGAGCGACATCAACACGTACAGCTGCGACATTTTCGGTCGATCGAGCTGGTTGTTGTCTTTACATCACTAACAGACTCAGTTTCGGCAAATTTATCTTTACAGTTGGATTTTTTTCAGCATTATTGTGACCCCAAATTGATCGCAATTTGCGAACTGTAGCCGCAAAACTTTCACCATTTTGGTAAAATAATTTCACAATAAGAATGCGTTGTTCATTCATGTAGCGTTCCATTTTTACTAACCTCGTACCTTCTACTAGCAAACAATAACAAGTGTTCAAATGTCAAACAATGACACTTTGAATGGCGCCAAATTTAAATCTTGCGTTCTTGTTGGGACACCCTTTACATACGTACAGAGTGCAAGTAATTGGAAATATAACTGTCTTAAGTGGAAGCACATACATACATTTCGAAAAAAGAGATAATTAAATACACAAAAAGTAATTTCTTCCGTTATAAAATAACACTACAAACAATGACAAAAAAATATTACAACAACAAAATATAAAAAAAAACACATTATTTACAGATAGAAGCAATTATTATAAATTTTTGTTGTTGCTACTCTTTTTGCATTGCATGAGGTTACATCCTGGCTCATTAGAACAATTAGTACTGTGGGTCGTCAAATACAAATATTTTTTTTCTTTTTTTTGTGTATTGCCTTGAAGTAACGGCAACTACTGACTTAATAATTAACATTGATTGATATAATTTGTAAAATGAGCGAATTGAAAAATTATTTGTTAGCCTGTGATGAAGTAACCAAATTCACGGTGTGCCTCAAAAAATTAGATTCATCAAAACTAAATAAAGAAGCGTGGTTAACAGAAAGACATGAGCTTGTTGAAACATGGAGTGGGTATAAACTCGCGTTTAAAGCATATTTAGCAGCTGCCTCAAATTTGTCAGCTGAAGACCAATCTTTAGCTCAAACTAAAAGTTTGTCAATGCACAAAACATATCTCAATTGTGTATCATACATCTCTGAAAAGGCAAATTCTTGTAAGGAAACTAAAGTAGAGAATAAGGTAGATGTTACAAATTCCCCACTTACTGTTAGAGTGTCGCCGTGCGAGATAGGTATATTTAGTGGTGATTATACTGCATGGCCCATATTTAGGGACATGTTCACAGCTATTTATGTAAACAACAAGAGTTTAAGCGGTATTGAAAAATTTTGTCACCTTTTGGAGAAAACAGAAGGTGAAGCAAAAGAAATAAACATCAATGTACCTTTAACCGAGCAAGGGTTTGAAATTGCATGGGACAATTTAAAAAATAGGTATGAAAATAAGAGGCTTTTAATTAACAACCAACTAAAAAAACTCTTTAATTTGCCCCAATTAGCTCAAGAATCAGCAACTGCTATTAAACGATTACAGACTGAAATTAATAACTGTATTTCCATTTTGGAGCTTTATAATATAGATATTATATCATATAGGACCCCTATTTTTGTCTACCAGTGTTCTTCGCATCTACCTAAATTGACTTTATCTTTATGGGAACAAACTATTTTAGATAAAACGGAGTTGCCTCAATGGGATGCCTTAAATACAAATCTTACGCAAAGATTTCAAGCATTAGATAATGTTTCGGACATATTAGGGACTATTAGGTCTCATGAAGAAAATTATGCACATAAATTCCCATATCAGAATAGAACTATACAATCAAAAGCTCTTCACACAAAAGTGGATAATAAAAAAATTTGGAGTTTGCAACAATATACACGTTTTAAGGCTGTGTCCCATTTTTTTGGACATGAATTTTAGAGATCAATTAACCACAGTGAAGAAATATAAGCACTGCATTAATTGCTTAGGCTTAGGGCACATTGCCTCAGATTGCAAAAGTAAGATTTCTTGTTACAAATGCCAATTGAGTCATCACACCCTATCGCACAAAGATAATAGTGAAGAACTCGAAAGTGCATCTATCACAAGTAGATAACGAGGCATCGACTTCACAAGCCTATAGAATACAGTCCACAGAAAATCTTTTTATTTCAACAGAAACCACTCAAAATCATCATATTTGAGTCTCAAAAAAAAGTGCGTGCCTTAATTGATCCTTGTTCAGATGATTCCTTTGTTTCAGAACGAATTCAAAAAAAATTAAGTTTGCGGACCGAACCGATCTCAGCTAATATCACGGGTATAGGTGGGGACCCAATAACAAGATGTAACAAAATAGCTCACTTTACGATAAAATCAAAAGTTAAACCTAATTTATTCATAGAGATAGATGTATTAGTAGTAAAGAACGTAACTTAAAACATTCCCACTCATTCCTGTCGACCCATGGAGGGTCATCCATTACCAAACTTAGAGTTTGCTGACCCTGAATTTTATAAGAGTGGCCCGATTGATATTCTTCTGGGCTGCAATCTGTATACTTTAATCTTACTTGGTGGGGTACAACACGATGTTATGGGTTTGCTTATAGCCCAGGAAACTATATTTGATTGGATTGTAACAAGACCAACCCAAACTTCCGATGAAAATCGAATAGTATCTGTGTCATATTGTACTAATATCTCAATGGACAAACAATTATCAAAACTTTGGGAAATAGAGAAAGTCTCCAAGCTACCTTCGATGTCCAACGAGGACAAGACTTGCGAGGTAATCTACTGCAAAACAACACAGCGAAATTCAGAGGAAAGGTAGATAGTGAATCTTATCTTCAAATCTATTAACTCAGTTCAACTAACACTAGGCCTCAGTAGGCATTTTGCTCTTAGCCAGTTTTATAAAAACGAAAAATCAATGATTCGAAAAGCTGAGTATAAATCGTTATATGGGCAGGTCATAAAAGAGTATATAACACTCAATCACATGGAAAGGGTGAAACCTCCACTCGGGAGTAATAGTTGCCCACAATACATATATATATTATGCCTCATCATGGCATTGTTAAGTCAGATAGCACGACAACGAAATTAAGAGTTGCTTTCAATGCCTCGAGTGCCTCATCTAATGGGAATAGCTTAAATGACATTCTGTATACAGGCCCTATCCTTCAAAGGGATATCGTATCCCTAATTCTTAATTGACGTTTTTTCAAAATAGTTTTTAACGCGGACATAGAGAAAATGTACCATCAAATTCTCGTTAATCCTACACATGCCCCATGTCAGAGGATTTTTTTTCGGGAATCCGCGGAAAAAAATGTAAGATTTTCAATTGAATACAGTGACATTTGGTGTAAATTGTGCCCCTTATTTAGCCATTCGTACCCTACTACAATCGGTAAGCGATGAAGAACATCGATATCCGGTTGGGTCAAAAATTTTGAGACAGAATATGTATGTATATGACGTTTTGGCGGGAACACACAATATTTCTGAGGGTTTAGAAGCAAGGAATCAAATAATTAATATCCTGCAATCAGCTGGGTTTCAGCTGAGAAAATGGACATCTAATGCAAAGGAACTTCTCACTGATTTACCTAGTCATATTTTGTTACATGAAGACTTTTTAAATATTGATGAGAAGAGTTTCACAAGAACTTTAGGCGTAAGGTGGAATGCAGCTTCGGGGCATAGTTACTAAAAAAGTTTCAACGCAGTCAAACGTGTCAGCTATTAATGTCTTGTAAACAATTTTATAAACTAAAAAAATAACAAAATTAAAAATGCATTCCATTAATTCCATGTTTGTTCATTTTTGTGAAATGTATAAAGCTAGAAAACAAAATCAGCAGCAACAAACGTGGCAGGTAATAAAAATTGGGCACAAACTGGATATTTCCAAAAAAGAAAAAGCTTACGGGCGTAGAGCTTTGTGTGGCTTTAGAAATTGCATCACTTAAAAAAGATGCCATGTTGATCTCGTCGACGCACCACTTCCACATGGCTCGATGGTTTGTTGACATTCTCTCGTGTACCATCTGGCAAAGAAGTCCACCTCCGGATCATTGCTCTTCTGCCAAAAACACATTTATTTTTACAGAAAAAATTCTGTACAAAGCAATTTGGCAATCTTTTGCCAAATTGCTTTATTCTTATCTGGGAACTTATAATATAAGTTGTCTTTGTTGAAAATTTCTTCATTTTCTTGTATAAATAAATAAGTTTACCATTTTTATTTTGTTTTTTTGTATGTAAAAATTTCTTTTTGTCTACCGCGTTTTTATTTGTCAAAGTTTGACGTTAGCAACGTAAAAACCTATTTTCTGTACATTTCTACGTTGAAAACGTTGCCACTACATTTTCTATAAACACTAACATGGTTTTGTATGTGACGGATTTTATCAGCTGATCCACAACCTCACGATACGATTTTACTAATTCCAACATAAGAAGGGTATATATAACTTTGTGTTTCCATTTGTAATTCCTACACAGTGCATGGGACACCTTATGTCCGTCTGTGTGTCTCTCTGTCTGTCCGTGAAGTCGTTGAAATCAACTTTCTGCAGTCCCTAGGGAACGTACAAAAAAGTTTAGTACACCTATCTCTCAGCTCTTTCTGTCACATTATTGTTATTCAAATTCAGCCAGATCGGTGCATAAATGGCTAAACGTGGTTTTGTTTAAATTGACAGTCGTAATACCTCTGCCAAAAATTAAATAAGTTCATAAATGGCTGAGGAATATTAAAAATACAACCGAAATTTTTGATTTTCTTTCATTTCTGGTTTGTTTTTTTTTTGCGTGTTTAATATAAACTAAAAAAAAATAGTAAACATTAGTAGTATCTGGTCCAAAATTCAGCTGGATCGGTCCATATGTGGCGCAGCTATTAGTCAAAAATAGCGACTATCTCTTTTTTGATAATTTTTGGTGGTATTTTTGTTTAAAAAACAAAACGGACAAAAAACTTTTTTTTTTTTATTTATTATTGAATTTTTCTATAAGAAAATTACAATAAGTATCCAATTTTTAACTGTAAAAAAATAAAAAAAACTTAAAAAATTATTACCAATGTAATAACTAGTTACTTGTACTCAAATCTTAAGAATAAAAGAATATTCAACGTTTAAATAAAAAGGTTATATGTCTCTTTTCACTAGCCGCAAGGTATCACTTCTCTTAAGCTTCCTGTGTCCCTCGAACTGTAACAGGTCCCTGTCGAGGGCATTTAGATGTGTCGCCCGCTTGTGAACGTACTTAGTACAATATTTTTCAATTTCCTCCCGAACCGTTGGAATTTCTAGATCTCTGTGGATATTCTCATTTCTTATATACCAGGGGGCGCAGACTATTGTTCGTAAAATACTCGACTGTCTTCTTTATAACTTTTGGATGTTAGATGCACACGCAGTTCCCCAAAGCTGAATGCCATATGTCCAGATTGGTTTAATAATGGCTTTATATAACAAAGATAGAGCTGAAAATGGACCTATTAGCCACATTATTCGAGCTGTTTTTAGTTTCATAGCTGCGATTTTCGCCTGAATGTGACGTGACCATGTTAGGCGTCTGTCTAGATGGATTCCTAGATATTAAGTTTGGGTTTCCAACGGAACAATGACGTTATTTATTTTTATTGGCGGACAATTTGCCTTTCTTAGTGTGAAAGTCACATGGGCACACTTTGATGGATTTACTTTGATTTTCCATTTATTTAGCCAACCTTCCAGCTCGTTTATATGAGCTTGTAAGTGCTCAGATGCAGTTCCTGGATCTTTGTTCACACTTAAAAATGCCGTGTCATCTGCGAACGTTGACGTGATAGTATGTCCATTTGTAGGCATATCGGATGTATAGACGATGTATAATAGCGGGCCAAGTATACTTCCTTGGGGGACGCCTGCACAAATCTTCTTAACTGGTGAAAATACATTTTTTGACCGTACCTTAAATGTTCTATCAGTCAAGTAACTTTTAATCAGCTTGTGGGTGTTAGCAGTAAAAAGTTGTGTTACTTTTGTGAGGAGACCATCATGCCAAACTTTGTCAAATGCTTGGGAGACATCAATAAACAATGCTGAACAAACCGACTTTTTCTCGAAGGACGACCTGATAGCAGTAACAATTCTGTGAACCTGCTCTGTAGTTTCATGGCCAGCCCGGAAGCCGAATTGATGTTCTGGAATAATATTTCGCTCTGCTAGATGGGGCATTATTTTCTGGAAGATGACCTTTTCGAACAGCTTTGAAAGGATGGATAATAAACTGATAGGTCTGTATGACGTAATTTGAGTAGCGTCTTTACCCGGTTTTTGAATCATGACTATTTCTGAAATTTTCCAAGAGGACGGGAAGACCCCCACTCTTAAGATGGCATTAAAAATGAATAACATAATTCTCACAGCGCAATCTGGCAAGTTCATCAGCATTGAACTAGTAATTCGATCAGCGCCGGGCGATTTTTTCGCATCAAGATTTTTGATTGCCTTTTTGATTGAGGGCAACCGCATCTTTATATGATTTTCAATGGAATCGCTGATGTATGGAGGATTAATATCACTATTTATTTCATGTGGAGTGAAAACGTTTTCCAGATCGCTAGCAAAAGCATTTGCTCGTTCACTAGAATTTTTAGCCCAACTAAGGTCCTCAAGTCTTAGTGGAGGTTCGGAGGAAGTAGGGCACTTCATATGCTTCACAGCTTTCCATAGGCTGTGGTCGGTTTTTGTTGTCGGATACAAGTTACTTAAATAATTTGCAAGCGCTGACTCATGCTATAAACGCAGCTTTTCTTTAAGTAATTTTTGACACAAATTCAATTGGGTCTTTAAAGCTGGAGAACGATTTCTCTGCCATTCCCTTCTCAATTTTCTTTTTTGTGTTTCAATATCAGCTGATGACTTGAATGGTTTCCTCCTATATGTTTTTCTCATTGGAGTTGCATTCCTAGCTGCACAAGTAATAACGTCTGTAAGGTGGTTCACAGCACATTGTATATCAGACGAGTTCCTTAGAGGGATGTTCTGGGAGAGATGAGAGCTCACATACATTTTATACTTTAGCCAGTTCGTGTATCGGTTCGGATAGAACATAGGAGATACTTCAGGGTTTATAAAACTATTACGTAGTGTAATTATAGTTGGCGAATGATCAGATGATAAGTCTTCTAGGGGACTAATCAGAAGTTGGTCACATTTAATATTTCTAATAACAATGAAGTCAATAAGGTCTTGCTTTTTCGTACAGTCTGTAGGCCAGTATGTGGGCTCACCGCCACACTATTTTGAGCAATGGCATTGTACAGCTGCCTACCTCATAGGCTAATAAGTCTAGGGCCCCAGTTTGTATGTTTAGCGGGTTAGTCTTCTGCTGCTAGGAACTTGTGCCCCAATGTTGCGAAGAAGCTTTTGAAATTGTCGCTATTAATTATGTGTCTTGGAGGACAATATACACATGAAATTGTGGTATGGAAATCAGTAAGACTTATACAGGTTGCCTGAATATAATCCTTCCCAAATTCTGGCATAACAAAGTGCCTCACGTTTTTACGCACAATGACGGCCGTGCCACCACATGCCTTTCCACTTGGATCTTTAGTGTCATAAATAAGGAACCCGTTAATTCTAAAGCAATTCTTTACAGTAAAATGTGTTTCGGCTACCAAAAGGATGTCTATTTCCTTCCTGTGTAGGAAATTTTCTACCTCGAACCTATGTTGGGATAACTCGTTCGCATTCCAGTAGCAAATACGCAACTGGGTCATTCTATTTTTGCCTAAGAAGGGTCTGCAGAATCATGTTCTGATTCCGCATCATCTCTTGAAACATGCCCTGCATATTATTCATAAAACTGTTCATGTTGGTCATGAAATTGTTCATTGTCTCCGTCAGCTTGTCGATTGAACTAGAGCTGGTATCGTTGAAGACCTGAGGGCTGCTCCTTAATACTTGGGCATATGAAAGTTTTTTCACGTTGGGCCTATTTGACGTTGGTAAGCCATCGAAGTGTTGCTGGGCATAGTTCATTTTATTCCCATGTACACCATTAGGCATTGCATTAGCTTCAGTATGAAGGCTCGGATAATTCGATTCGCGATATTTAGCATTTGTACGACTTCTAGGTTGTTTCGATTTTTTTATCCTCTCGAATACTTCACATGCTCTATAATTAGCAGAATGTCTTCCACCGCAATTGCTGCACTTTCTTACATTGGGTCGTTTTTAAGTGCTGTACACTCCATGGTTTTATGCGCGTTACCACAAACTACGCAAACAGATGGAAGCTTGCGGTCAGATTTTGTTTGGCCGAACTCTTGGCAATTAGTGCATTGTGTGATGTTATTACGCTGATGCGGTTCCTCTAAAACTTGGTACACAGTTTTATCAAAAATGACACTCATAATGTCTTTGCAAAAAATTAAAAGAATCGGTCAACAAATGGACAAGAAAAATCAGAAATACAAACGAAATTTTAGATTTCCATTAATTTCTGCTTTGTTTTTTTTGCATTTTTTATCTAAACTAAAAAAATTAGTAAGAAGTTTTTTCAGATATCATAATCCGCTGATTCGGTCTATAAATGGCGGTGCTATGAAACAAAAATCGGGACTACCTCTATTTTTTGACCATTATTGGTGCGGTTTTTTGCGTAATTTGTCAAAACGATCAAAAAAGTGTATTAATGGTTTTACCAGAAATAGTATTCGTAATTTCTCTGCAAAAATGGCAGAGAAATATCACAAATACAACCGATATTTCACATTTTCATTCATATTTTGCTTTTGCTTTGTTTTTATGGAAATGTGCGTAATCGAGACAGCAGGCTACCGACTACAACTTGTCAAAAAGTGGCTACACGACCACTGATATAGTTGCCGCCAACTTAGGCTAATTTCTATTTTCGTCGGCGGCAATGAACAATTTAGTGCCGTTTAGTGAGCCTTTGAAAATATTTCATTTTAATTGACAATCAAGAGGTGTTAAAGAAATGATTCGAATTGTTTTAGATTATTACGTGTTGTTCAAAACGGAGTCTTGCGATTCTAATTGAAGGCCGTTTAGGCCGCCACGTAAACCAACTTGTTATAAGTATATCTATTTATATACACAAATGAATGTGTGTTTACGTCTTTTTGTGAGTTTGAATAAATTTATTTTCACATATATTACAAAATTTAACGTGTCACCACTGAAAAATGTTTTCTATATAAATATAACCAACAGCTATGTATTTACATTCCTAAGCAATTGCTGCTGCCGCTTCTAATATAAGTTACACGGCGACATATGTAGCCAACGTCATTTGTAGTCGTGTAGTCGGTATGCTGCTCTCTTGAATGGGTTTAATGCACAATGCTTGTACACACAAACACAAACCCTAAAAAAGTGTATGTTTGTGTATGGTTTTTAATGCCTTGAGTGTAATAGCATTGCGAATAGAGACACCTTTATGAAAGAGTTTTTTCAATGATTGTCGTTAATTAAATATGTTTGGCTTATAAACTTTTGCAAATGTGTGCAAAATTAAATTATCTTTGTTAGAATTTGCTTTTTGTTTAATTTAAAAAATTTAGTGCCTGCAGACATTTTATTGCTTTTAAAAATGAGGTTCTCAGAAAGGATTGTATCTTAGAACTCTTTAATTTTAGTTTCTTGAATCAAATAAATTATATTTAGGATTATTAAAAAATAAGTATTCGAAGAATATTATTTTTATCAATATTTATCTGCACTCACTTAAATTTTTGCATATTTTTTATATTTTAGAAGAATGTGGAAAGTGAAAAATATTAATATTTTGCTAACACAGTGAAAGGTATATAAGACGCAGCCGAATTTAACGTATTTAACTCTCTTTTTTAGTCTTTAATTTTCTTTTTGTTGCTGTTTTGATGAGCAGTCGGTTACAAACCAAAAAAAAATTATTTTTATTCCTTTCACTGTTCATCATTCTTCTTTTCTCTGATTTAACTGCTCATTTATTCTTTAGATTTCAACTTTATACTATTTGCTTACACCATCACTTTCTGTCTTTTGTCCGTTACTTTGTGTTTTAGTTATACCCGAAATATTTCTTTTTTTCTGTTTGAATTTTTTGCGAACATTCAGCACAAAAAAAATTTATTGGCTTTTTCCTTACACTCTCATATTTGTACTACACTGTGTAAAAAAAATTGTGTTTCACAAAGTTTCGCTTCTTCTGTTTTTTTTATATACTGTTGTTCTTACTGTTCTGTCCAAAAACTTTATTTTTTATATCTTCACGAATTTGTCCTTTACTCCATCTCTTCCATCCTCGCATGGAGTCATCTCTTCCATCTTCACCTGCATTCATTTCTTCCATCTCCTCCATCTTCTCATGGATTCATCTTTTCCATTTTTTTTTGTTTAATAATTTTTTATGAAATTGGTATTATTTTTTAGATAATTTTTGACGAAATTACTATTGCCCTTTTAGTTGCGTCTTCTTACTTCTTTAGATTTTCTTGCTTCTTACTTCTTTTCATCTTCTTAATTCTTACATCTTCTCGTCTTCTTACTCTTTCTAATTTTGTCTCTACTCTGCCTTTAGTTTGTTCAATTTTTCGATTTTATATTTTTACGAATATTCACTTTGTCCTCGAATTTTTTTGATTTACCGCTCTGTGTATAATTTAAATTCGATACTCGTACAGTTACAATACTAAATTCATATTTCTTTTTAAAAAGTTTCAACGTTTTCATTTTGTCTGTAACTTTAACTTTTATTTTTATAATTTCACCAAGAACAAAAAAATTTATTTGGTCCACTTTTTTTCACAATTTACCTGGTCATCAAAATAAGTTTGATCTTTCTCAATTTTCGGGTTGATCCCATTTGTAGGATCTGCCGGCTTGAACCCCCATTTGTAGGATCTGGTACTTAAAACCACCGTAAATCACACTCTTAACTCGTTATTTTATAATTTCAATTCATTTATTAATTCATTTTAGCTTAAGATTATAACATTTTTAGTTTATATTTTCTTAACTTCTTCAGTTTGACGACCGATCAATCCGTCTTACGTTCTACATCTTAATCACCACTCTCTGTAAGTGGTTTGATGACCGATTTTATTTCCTCCACGTTCCCACATGAGTTAAATGAAAAAGATATGAGGATGTCCATTGTTCGTATTGAAATTTATGGTCTTGATGTGATACTTTTTTTTTATTTACAAATTAAAATTACTAAATTGGTCCAAGCGCTCAAATGGGTTTGGTAAATTTTTCTTTCCTTAAAAACCTCCAGCCGATCTCTGTTTTATATGAATTAAAAATGTGGATTTAATAATGCGCATGGTCAATTTTTGTTTTCATAAAAGCCTAAGTTGGGTTATGTCGAATATATAACAAAAAATTATACAAATCGGTTCACAGTTCTCATGTGATGCAATTACAAACGAATGACATTTGATTTTTCGTATTTAAAATATTATTCTTATATTTTTATTTTAGCAACTTCTGCAATATGCACTCAACGCAAAAAAAAAAAAACCACGTGGTGATGTTAGGTGCAGACTATGTAACATGTTTGCGCAATGCGTTTTTTGTTCAGGTTGCATATTTTGATACAAACACTGAAACGAACAAATAAAATATTTTGATATTTTTGACACTTCGAATGCAATACGAAATTAAACTATAAATAGGAGTACACACTACGCAAACAAAAATTAAACATGCCTGGTTACATAAACATTAAAGGGCTCCAGAAGCCCATTTGAAATATACGAAACATTGCTGGATACTAGAATAAAACACAGTTTCTAGTGTCATTTTTACACTAGAGCAAAAATTTCTGTATAAAAATTACCCAATAGAACAAGCATTGACACGTTTCGAAAATTTTTTAAAA
Source organism: Thelaira solivaga (assembly GCA_947397855.1). NCBI lineage: Eukaryota > Metazoa > Arthropoda > Insecta > Diptera > Tachinidae > Thelaira > Thelaira solivaga. Next base: position 21,313,782 of record OX377615.1, on the reverse strand, counting down.
GTTTTGACAGTGCTTGCGTTTTGTATGGAAGCAAAAGTGTAAGACAATTTTTTTTTAAGCAGTGACGTCAAATTGAACTATGCATACTATGTATACTAAAGCAAAGGAACTATTTTCTTTTTTTGCAATATTACCCGATCCCGGTGGATTGGTTCCAAAAGCACCAATCGTACGTACGTCAAAAGGTATCTCCAGTTCTCAGTTGTTTTCATCATAAACTGGATCACATTGTAAAGTCCAAATTCACTTTTTAATTGTAGTTCTAGGTATGCCTTTGCGGCATCAAATCTTAGACAGACGAAAAATACATATTTAGTGTCCTCGAGCACATTGTGGCACTGTGGACAGTATGGTGAATCCGTCAGTCTAAACCTATACAAATACTGCCTATGGCACCATGCCCACTAAGAAATAATATAGTACCCTAAGTCCCCGTGTTTTCTTTCCTTCCAGTTCTTTGGATCGCTAATTAACCTATTTGTCCACCTGTCTCTGCTACATTTGACCATATATTCTGATAAGTCCTTATAGTCTCTGTTCTCCTTTGACATGCCATCATTATAAACTAGCTTACACTCCCTAGCTAACACGTCTACTGGAATCATACCTGCTATGACAAACGCAGCTTCTGTAGGCACAACATACTCTCAAGGCTGCCAAACTTCACACTGTGTTCAGTCTAGCAGAATAAGACTTGAACCTCATAGAGATTGCTCATATTGGAGTAGCGTATAGTACAATACTCCTAACTACTCCCGCCAAGACCAACCTTCTATAGTATTTAGGGCCTCTTGTATTTGACATAATCTTACAGAGTGATGCAGCAGTTTCCTTAACTTTCCCTACTACGTATTCAATATGGCTCTTGAAAGATAAGAGACTATCCATCAAAACTCCAAGATATGTTAGCGAATCCTTGGAAGTGATGTCATACTCACCTACTCTTATTGTTATAAACTCCCTAGTTTGTCGGCTCGATATAGCTACAGCCTCCGGCTTCTGGTTCGCTTGCTGCAGACTCATCAAAGTTAACCATAATTGCACTACTCTAATGCTCGCATTTGTAATTTTTCATACTCATTTAATTCAGACGCTTCAATTACCAATGCCATATCGTCAGTAAAGCTTATAGTCTTTACACCTACCAGCAAATTCGGTTGCAGAATGCCTTCGTACATTATGTTCCACAAAAGTTGCCCAAGAAAAGATCAAAGATCTTTGAGTGATCAAGAAGCACTAAAAAGTTCATTTTACCATCATCCAGATCACGCCTGATACTCTCCGATACATCTACTAAAGTAGTTATGCAGCTGTGATTTGGTTGAAAGGCTGATTGCTTATCAGTTATTAAATGATTTCCATATACATATGTACTAATTCGTTGGTGTAAAATTTTCTTTAAGGCTTTTGAAAGAGAGCTTAATATTGATATTGGACGATATTCGTTATTGGATTTAGGAATATTATTTTTGCATGCTTCCATTTGACAGGAAAAGAGCTACTGTGTAATAATGGTCTTAAAAAAGTGGGTTATGTATGGTAGAAGACAGTGTAGAACTATTTTTATGAACTTGGGATGCAAATTATCGTATCATGTAGCATTTGATTTTATTTGTGTACAACTTGAAATAACATAAAGCTGGCTGGCACATGAAAACTCAAGCATGCTTTGTTCAATAAAAGGATGGTTATCATACGCAATATTAACATCGCTTACTACGGTGTTATCCAAAGCAAGTGCGGCATTAGCAAATGTAGCATTTAGTGTTGTAAAAGTATCGAGTATTAGGGTAGCGAGTACTCGATACCGGCTGTTTTTTTGAGTACTCGATAGTCAATACTACCTATTCGATATTTTTAGGGTTGCTTCTTTCGTAACAATATTCTACTCAATATATTACAACCGTTCGTTATTTCAAACTAAACTGCAGGCAAGTGAACAGATTTTTTTTTTGAAAAGTTAAAGAAAGTTAATTAAAACTAAAATAAAGATTTAAATATTAAAGAAAAAATTTTTAATACAAAATGGCAAGAAAAAGAAGTCAATTGTGGCTATATTTTGTTGAAAAAGCTGAAGAAAAAGCTCAATGTAATATATGCAAAAACTTCATATCGTATAAAGGTAAATACATATACAAATATTTAGTTTTATGTTATTTGTGTTTTTTAAGATTTAAATATTTCAACAGGTGGATTAAGCTCTAACTTAAGAAAACATTTAAGTTCTATGCATCCGTCCATAGACTTAAAAAAAGTTAATACAAGTGAAGGTAACTCTTATTTCAACAGGTCGTAGTTTGGAATTAGATAATTTTTAATTTTTTGTATTTGCTGAAGATTTTCCACGACGTTACAAAAAAAATTGGAAGAATGTAATATAAAGCACATTTGTCTAAAGCTAGAGAAAAGGAAATAAATAAATCTTTGATTAAAATGGTCACTGTTGATTTACAGAATCTCTCTCTTGTTGAAAATAAAGGCTTTCAGTCGCTTGTAAAAGATTTAAATCCATCGTATTCAATTCCATCACGTTACATGTTAACCAATAATTTTTTAAACGAGAAATATTTAAGTGGTGTTAACAAATTAAAACAGCAATTAGCAGGCGCTAAACATGTATGCTTAACTACAGATGCGTGGACATCTGTTGCAAACGAGTCATATATATATTTAACAGCTCATTTTATTGATGGACAATGGTTGCTCAAATCGAAGTTTTTGAATTGTTTCCAGACGGTAAAAGATCATACTGCTCAAAATTTATGTGATGAGATTAAAGCAGCCGTTAGTACTTATGAGTTACAAAATAAAATATCATGCGTAATGTCTAATAATGCGGCAAATATTCTGGCTGCTATAAAAATTGCTGGATGGCCTAACCTACCATGCTTTGCTCATACACTACACCTTATACTTATAGATGCTCTAAAAGATAATTCTGTAGCCTATTTTGTTAGTAAATGTAAGGCACTTGTCGAACATTTTCATCGTAGCACCGAAGCCTCTAATAAACTAAAAGAAATTCAAACTCAAATGGGCAAGAAACAACTCAAACTTATAAACTCCACACAAACTAGGTGGAATTCAACAGTACAAATGCTAAATCGCATAATTGAAGTTCGCGAAGCCTTGGAAGCAACTATGGTGGTATGTCAACAGAAATGATTTCTCTAGAAGAATGGATTAGTTTGAAAGAAGTTGTCAACATTTTACGTCCATTTAATGAAATTTCAGTAGAAATGAGTGCAGAAAAAATACTACTGTATCTAAAGTTATAGTTTTGTGCGAAGTCTTTCATCGTTTTTAATTAAAAAAAATCTGAAATCAACTCGAATAGTATAACATTACTTATAGATCGGCTTTTGTGCAATTTAAATAAACGTTTCGCGGTAATTGAGGAAAATAATATTTTTGCAATATCGACCTACTTAGATCCTCGATTTAAGTGCAAGGGTTTTACTGATACCATAGCTTTAAATAGAGTAAAAAGAAAATTATTTTCCATGAACTATCTTCACAGTGAAGAAAGTTCATCCAATAAGCCAATGGAAAACAACAACTCTATTTGGACAGAGTTTTATAATAAACATACACCAAAGTCTATAACGCCAAAAAATGTAATTGAGTTGAACAACTTTAGTCAAGAAGATACATATATTAGATAGAAAAGCTGACCTATTAAAATGGTGGCAAATACGAGAATCAATATACCCCGGACTTGCTGCAATAGCTCGTGAATACCTTCCGATTGTAGCTACATCGGTTCCAACCGAGAGAATATTTTCTATAGCGGGTCAGGTATTAACTGATAGAAGAAATCTATTCAAATCAAAAAATGTTGAAAAAATTATTTTTCTCCATTTTAATACAGACTAAGCTCATTATCTTCATATACAAGGTGTCGCAAAAGTAATCCTCCTATCAGAAAATGCTATAAATTTTGCGATTGGCCCCTAATGTCAGCTCTGTTTTGTCATTTGTGTAGTAAACACATGCGAAATACACGTTAATAAACAATGTTACGCTACACTGCTCCAGAACGCGCAATATTGGTGACTATTTATATGACCAATAATCGATCGGTGACTTTGGCACAACGTGAATTTCGTCGCAGATTTCCTGGCCGTCCAACGCCTACTGGTGAAACACTGCGACGTTTAGCCGCTTGCCTCGAAGAGACTGGCACAACACGAGATGCTGCCAGGCGTGGCAGACCCCGGAGTAGCCGTTCTGCAGAGAATATTGCTGCTGTAGCCGAGGATGTCATGGAAGCGCCGTCGACATCGACCAGACGACGTGCCACACAAATGGTATCAGTCGACGGTCTTTACAGCGAATTTTGGTACAAGATTTGAAGATGTTTCCGTACAAACTCCAGACGGTGCATCAACTGTTAGCTGCTGACCGCCAATCGCGTCTAACATACGCTCAAGCCATCCTTAATCACCACCAAGAGGAAGATGATTTTTCATCAAAAATAATCATAAGTGATGAGGCCCATTTCCATCTCAGCGGGTACGTAAATAAGCAAAATTTACGCTTCTGGGGCACTTAAAATCCGCGTGTAACCCACGAAGAGCCATTACACCCGCTCAAAGTCACTGTATGGTGTGCTGTTTTCGTTGGAGGAGTCGTCGGACCTTTTTTCTTCGAAGACGTCGCGGGCCAAACGGTTACTGTGAATGGTGAGCGCTACAGAGCAATGATCAACGAGTTCTTTTTGCCGCAACTTGATGAATTGGGATTGGAAAACATGTGGTTCCAAGAAGACGGTGCAACAGCACACACTGCACGTGCCACAACCGATATGCTGAAGGATGCATTTCCCGGGCGCCTAATCTCCCGTTTTGGCGATTTGCACTGACCGGCGATCGCCTGATTTGACCGCTGCAGACTTCTTTTTGAAGTCGCGGGTTTATGTCAACAAGCCTCAGACTCTTGCAGCTCTTAAAGACAGTATCCGTCAAGAATGTGAGGACCTATCGCCGGAAGTTTTGGCCAAAGTGATGGAAAATGCCACAAAAAGGGCTCAAATGACAATCAACTGTGGCGGCGGCCATTTACATGACATCATATTCTCGACTTGATGTAAAAAAATTAAAAGACCAAATAAAAATAATCCACAAGAAGAATCAAAGTTTTTAATTTTATTTTTAAATTACAGCCAAAAAACATCGGAAGGTTATTTTTGCGCCACCTTGTACATAAATATGTAAAAACCTTTTTTTGAATACAAATTGAATACATAATATGAAATAAAAGTATTTAAGTTATTTTATTATAAAAAATACCATTATATATATTAATTGTATTACTAATGATAATCCGTTTGCAACATGAATTCCTTATTAATAAAAAGATATAATAATAAATAAAATAATAAATTTATATAGATTTTTTTTATAATTTTGGAACAGCGTTGTCAACTCAGAGTTTTTAGCAGTTTTTAGTGCTTTTTAAAATTTTCGACGCGAAATTTTTTCAGGTCAGTGCTCAGTGCTTTTTTTTCTACTTCAATGACACTGAATTAAAATTTTTTTTCTTATATGGTAACACAATTTATGCTAAAAATTTGATTTTTAACAGCAACAGTGACGATATGACATGCTATATTTCTAAAAATACAACCTTTACTGTTAAGTTAATCGAAGTGTTAAAGGAAATATTTAAATGTGAACTAAATTTAATTGCTAGTATTCAAATTTCTTTAATATTAAAAGCTTGTAGGTTTGTGTGATATACATATACATATACTGATGGGCTCTTTTTAGAGCATTTTCCATAACATCTTTCAAAACTTGTGGCTGTAGCGTTCGAATTTCTGCAACAATGTTTGCCTTGAGTTCAAGGATTGTCTCTGGCTTGTTCACATACACTCGCTCTTTCAAAAAACCCCAAAGAAAATAGTCGGGTGCTGTCAAATCTGGCGATCGCGCTGGCCAAATAATTTCCGAATTTCGAGAAATTATTCGCTCTCCAAAAATTTGACTTAAAAGTGCCATTGTGTCTCGGGCAGTATGGGCAGTGGCTCCGTCCTGCTGAAACCACATACCAGGTCTGTTTTCAAGAGCAGGACGTAAAAAAATTTCTATCATAAAACGATACCGCTCTCCATTTACGGTTACAGCACTTCCATCTTCATTCTCGAAGAAGTAGGGCCCAATGACATTTTCAGATGTGATCCCACACCATACTGTACACCTGATGGGGTGCAATTGGCGTTGATGAATGGCTCTTGGATTTTGAGAACCCCAGAACCTACAGTTCTGCTTGTTAACAAAGCCATTCATATGAAAAAGAGCTTCATCACTCATAATCAAATTTTCAATAAAGTTGATTTAATTTCTGGCCAACTCTTGAAATTTAACTGCAAAATTTAGACGTTGCCGATGATCTGCGGGTTTTAATTCTTGGACCAATTGCACCTTATATGGGTATAACTGTAAATCTTTTTTTTAAAATGCGCCGTAGGGACGTACGAGACATTTCTAGCTAAGCAGAACGCCTTCTACCAGATGTTTCTGGTGCTTCGTTAACACTTTGCTGTACTCGTTCAATATTTTCCGCAGTGCGACTTAAACGTGGTCTACCGGTTCGAGGCAAATCTCTTACGCTGCCATGTTGGTGATGACGATTAACTAAGCAACGAATCTCTGGTTTAAATAATAAAATTCTATTGTTCTGGTTCTCTGTTCAGTTGTGAACCTCTCCATTATAAATTCTCCAAGTGTTGTCTATATAATCTGAAAGAAAAAATAAAAAAAAATTAATAAACAAAAAAGTTATTAAACTTTTACACCCCTTGGTTTCTTTTGGCCCACCCTGTATATTCCATTAGTTTAATAAATATACTTAATAAATCAAGTTGATTAATTTAGTGCTTTTTTAAAACAAATACGCGTTTTTTGGGGTTTGCAGTGCTTTTTTAAATTTGAAAGTTGACAATGCTGCTTTGGAACATATTTTTCAGGAAAGCAAGTTGAGTATTGAGTAGTATTGAGTACCCGTCTAAATTGTATTGAGTAGTATCGAGTATTGAAAGTATCGACTTTTTACAACAGTAGTAGCATTAAGCTCATCGGCATCAACAGAACAGTCCACGGTCCAATCCGTATTACTAACTCCAATGTCTTTAATAGTCTTCCATGTATGTTTGTATTCTAGTGCATAACTGAATCGGTCAGAATAATAAATACTTAGATTTAGCATCTTATTACGAGAGTCGTTTTAGTAGTCGAATTAATGACAAACTAATATAAAAAATATGATCGGCGTAAGTATATATCACTAAATATTATACATTCACGCAATTATTTACATATTTACTAAAGCAATGCGCAAGCATACTTGAATAACACACATCATAACAAATATGTGTAATATTTTATACTGGAAAGTGCTTGAACCCATTTCAAGTATGACTATGCAGGCCTTTAATATTTACATAATACGTATGCATATTCGAATGTAGAAAAGTATACAATATACGAGTGGTGTGTATTAAAGGCACAAGCACACTTGAAATTGCTTTCAAGCATCATTCTTGATTTCATATATTGTGAAGCACTATTCTATTGCATATCAAAACAAATACTGCAGTGACAAAAATTAGTACCACTACAACATAGAACAAACAGAACACAAATACACTAGAAGAAAACTGAACATAACAGTAATTCAGTAAAACAAGCAACATGACAGAATATGTCGGTACTTAACGTGAGTGCCTGCCCGAAGGCCCTAACTCACGGCGCTCTTAACGCACGGTTGAATACAATGCGTCTACCAACGCCCCCATATGCAACACATATGAGTACCAATTTGAAACCATGCTATTTGGACATGGCTCCCCCTTGGGTAGGAGCGGAGCCTATCTAACACTCCTTTTGATCTATGTGTCACGGCACCCGGTTGCAATGCAACGCCACACCGAGCAGAAGCTCTTCCCGCTTTGGGTACAACCACAGCCACCACGTAACTCCCCTAAGGGCCTCACCATCGTCAGGGCAGAACCAAGGTTCTGTGGGCCTCCTGACGCCCGTGGTACCAGATTTAAGTCTCCGGTCAGACCTCGTAGCAGACTTGCTACTACCAGTTGAACTCCAAACAGTTCGGGACTGGTGGCCCCCCACCCAACAAAACATAAAAACATTCAACAACAAAAAGGCACGACAACAACACGACACAGAGCACAAACACTCAACAGCCGCCCTCACGGGCGACACTTTGTGCCACAAAAAAGTGGCACCAGCAAGGACGGCAACGAACAACGTACAAGACATGACCACAATCAACAGGTTTCCCTTACGGGACAAGTCACCTACGACAACCAGACAACTGCGAAGGAACCATGCAGCGAATGTACGCAGCAAGACAGCTTACGCAACCAAGCGATCAGCAAGCTGTAACACACACAGGGATCAACCAACCTACCTAACCAGTCTCTGTCTTCTTCTAGAGAACGCGATATGGGCAAACTCACCCAACCTAGTAACTGTACGCTCGTCCACTAAGGCCCTACTAAAATCAAAATACACTGTTGCATGGGCTATTCCCATACTATCTAAGTCGCGTACATCATTCAGAAGATGACATTCCGTCAGTACATGTTACCAGTCCTCCGGTCCTTCGCCACATCGGCACAGTATAGTGTCAGAAAGACCACTTGAATGCAAAGATGCATTCAATGAGCCATGTCCAGTCAACAAGTAACCCAAACTCAGGCTAATCCTGAAGTCAGGGCGTCCACGTAGAAAGTCCGCAGTACGAATAAATTCGTACGTTAATCTACCGTTATTAGAGTCAGTCCACCTATCCCTCCATTTGGCCCCAAGGAACTCATCCAGTAGAGCCCTGACTCGTATGCAATCAACACCATCAACGTCAGAAGAAGAAACCCAATCATGTGCTAAAATCGGCAACCCATTTTTGATTTTGAAAGCAATCGCACGACGTATTACTTCCAAATCAAGAAGGGCAGCACCCAGCAAGACCTGAAGAGATTCAGTAGAAGCTGTGCGACAAACAGGCATGCATGCAAGCAAAGCGATCCTCTGATACGCCTAGGACAGACATGAAAAGCTCGTCCCATACAGGCGCACCCCACGCAGCACAAGCCGCGAAGAGCCCACCGTATACAATACGAACCGCACGTCTACTCAGACCGCAGTCATTCCTAAGAACACGCCTAACCTTACCTACAACAGCACTCGGCTTATCCCTAACATAAGAAAGATGACCCATAAAGTTCATCGTCTCCCCCACTATTATCCCCAGATACTTAACCTGAGTCTCATATCTGAGGCTAACATTGCCAGATCGAACATGCGGCGGGCGACGAGGTGATAATTTTCCTTAAGCAGTATCATCACCGTCTTATCCGTAGCAACCTGGACACCGGCGCGAGAGAAGGAATTTAAATGAGAATGATTGTTTTTCATTGTCTGCCGAGACTGTTGTTGCCAGATCTAACGTAATGATGTTTCTAAAAGTCGCCCCGACTTATGTAAATACACATTAAATTTTTACGCACATATGAAGTTACATTTTTTATTCTTTTAAATAAAAGTGTAATGTATATTATATTTAAATATAATTTATCATTCACAAGCTCAAATTTTATAGGTTTATAATATACAAAATAGAGTTATTAATATCTGTCGATTTTCGTTGAATGATTTGGCGATTTCGTATTAAGAAGTGTGGTAGCTCCAACAAAGTATTTGGTGTTCCGCAAATACAGTATTCATTTTTGTAGTACTTTTTTCGCTGAGTGATTTGCTTTTTCTTGTTACTATTTTGAGAACAAGGTTTTTTCAAATGCTTACGGATATGAACTTGAAAAGCAACACTTCACTACTCTTTACTATTTGAGCTCTGTAAGCAAGTACCTACTTGTGGCATATGTAAATATTTACAAATACAAAAAAGTTATTTGTTGCAGATGTCTAGTATAAACTATGCATAGTATAATTTGACATCTCTGCTTCAAAACAAAATCTTGTCTTCCATACAAAGCACAAGTACTGTTAAAACTGTAAAAAAATTTCAAAACGTGTCTACTGTAAAAACCACACTGGAAACTTTAATTTGTTGTAGTGTCCAGTAGTATTTCGTGTATTTTAATGGGGCTTGTGCAGCTCTTTATATGTATACATATGTATGTTTATGTAATATTTTGATCAATTAAAATATTTCTCTATTTTAAAAATATGAATATAAAACTCACTTTTGCTAATACTTTACCAATTTTATTTACTAAAGGTTTTTCGATTTCATTTGCATAATACTTGCGATATCTAATGGATTTATCTCCTTATTTACGCATACCACTATACAAATATTTATCTATATTTACATACATGTACCTACTAAAGGGCTGCACAAGCATACTTGAAAGGGCTTACAAGCACTGTTTATTATAAAATATTACAAAAGTTTGTAGTGATGTGTGGGTTTCAAGTATGCTTGTGCAGCCCTTTAGTACCTATATATTGTTCGCATGAGTTTCTTTTTTCTTGTAATTCTGTTTGAGAAAAGTATGTATGTATGTATGAATGTGTGATCTACTCATACATACATGCATATGTAAATACATTTACATTCTTATTTATTTGTGCTATTATATTGTACAATAATCTTAGACGTTTGTATGCTTTTTAAATAATATTTTTTTTTCTATTTTTATTCAATTTTATATTCTCTCTCTCCTTTTTATGTACTATTTTGTTAAAAATTTTATGTATAAATAAAAAATAAAACGCTAAAAACAATGTTTATGCTTCCTAACTGGGCCTGGGTTTGTTTAATTTGACAAAACGCTCAATGCCTCTGATTAAAAAAAAAATTAAATGGCAATTGAAAAGAATGCTATACGGACTAATTTATCATTGCACAAATGTTTTGTGCGTTACGAAGATGACTTTGGCTCCTTTTGGATGGTTGATGACAGTGAGTTTGTTAAAAGGCGTCACTTGTCAAGAGGCCGTCCGCGCAAATATGAGCCGTCTTCATCGCCCAATTCGAACTCACAGTTAGGTAACACGATTTCATCGGCAACATCTAGTGATGTAGTTGATAGTGTTTCCAATGAAAAATTTGCCACCACCAGTCCAGATTCATCAACTGCTGGCTCATCGTCCCGACAACGATGTGCTAGCAGTGGTAGTACCTGTCAAATATCTGGTAATAAAAATAATGGTAGTGAAAATTATGGCGGTAACGACGACTATGATATCTGCGAAGTTAGCCAAAGAAGTCCAGCCGGGTATCAAACTCACATGCATGGTGGTACAAAACAATGTTGTAGCTCAAAACAACGCCCCCATCTGCAAGGCTCTATACTTGGTATTTCAATCAAAACAAATATCAATTCACTTATGGATCACAATCGCATTGTGAATAGAATAAATGCTGATGGTGGTGTTGTAGCTGCAGTAAATAATCCTGGCGTCGGTGGCATTGGTGACATTGGCTCCGTTGGAAGCTTAGATGTTGATAATCAGAATCGCCCTCATATAAATATTGCCAATACGGGTGTCGAAGCAGAAGATCCTAATGAGTGCGATTTTCACACACAGTAAGTACTAAAATTATTTAAATAAGCTATTGTTTTTTAATTTTTTTTTGTTCTCTCATTCAAAAAGCGGTTAATATTGCCCCATATATCTTGTTTGCTATATAAATTTTTGTTTTCCAACGGATTTGTATGAAATTTTGTACGCTCATTTTTAAGGCACGATTTTCAAAAAGACGTGTTCCCGTACTAAATTTAAGCCTGAAATTATGCTTTGAAATATTATATTTCACTTTGATTGGCACCTCTGCTAATAATTCTGACAAAACATAAGCCACCTTATATGGCTGTATTTATATGGATGGGTTTTTCAACAATTAATATTCTATTTGTAAATGAATTACTCTAAAAATTGCTACATAAGCTCTCTATACTCTAAAGATACATCTGGTATATCTACACGTAGAAAAATAAGAGCGAGACAAATTTTTTCCCACCTTAGCACTGTAAAAACTATGTTTAAATACAACCCGAATTTATACCAAGTAGACGCTTCGATACAAAAACAATTTTTTTTAACAATACTGTCAAACACACACACATACATCACTTACCAGCTGCCATAAACTAGTATATAATGTCACACTCAGTGCGACATGCATGTACATTAATTCTTCCTAACTAGTAACACTATGAAATTTTTAGTATATTTAAAATATAATTTGACCTATTTTTTTTAATAAAAAAAAATTATAAAATGGTAGAAGTTTTTTAAAAAAAATATTGTACATTTTTTCTTTCAGTTTTGGAGTTAAATTTTTTTTATATTTTAAAATTTATTTTTTTATCAAAAAATTATAATAAAAGAAAGATCTATGCGAATTGGTAAGCGGGATATTTAAAAAAAAATGTTTCTATTAGAAAATATACTCCAAAATCACGGCATTCGATATCTAGTAAACTATATTATCGAATAATACTTCGATACGCTTAGAGCAAGCAAATCATAACATATTCATAATTTTGTTCAAATTATAATGGATTTATACAAAAATGTTTGTCAAATGCAAGTAAATAAAAAAGATTAGGTGTATTTAGGCAACGAAGAATTTTTTAGAAATTTATGGATAAACAATTGCTTCTTCTGGCATCTTTTTCTTCAAATTAAAAAGATGAAAATTTATTAAAAATTGTAATAAATAACTAACTGTTTTAACCTAAGACTAAATAAAATTAAAATTTTTTTAAACTTGTTGACCTTTGAGGATTCACACGCCAATTTCGAGTGAAACGGAAAGATTCGCCATACAAAATTAAGTGAGCAAACCTGCAGGTTTAATTTTGAACATTTAGTGTCATCCCTAATTTCTATCGCTAGTTTATCTTAACTAGCTGTCAAACAAAAGAAATTATATAAAAAAAACCATTATTTTCTGCAGACCTTCAATCTTATTAATAAAAAACAAAGGAAAGTTTGCTAAATTGAATTAATAGTTAAAAAAAATTAACACAATAAATAATAAGATAAAAGAAACTCCACCATCTGACTGCTGAACACAAAACGAGATTTGTTAAAAATAATGTATGCACTATTAATTAAAAGGAAAAATGGACACTACCTACTGCCGATTTAGAATGGAAAATAGTATACATATCTAATCTCAATAGAGTCAGAAGAATATGACCACGTGCTAGATACAATATATGTTGGTCCAGTACCTGAGGGTAGACACATTTTTCAAGCTGATCCAACTTATGTAAGCAACATACCTGATCCTATTGACCCAAAATATTTTAGAAACAAAACCGCCTGTACCATTTTCAAAATCAATCTTTTAAATGACTTGGCAGACATCAACAGTCATGACGACGGACACATTAATAACGGTATACAATGTGGTAATATGAATGGTGGTGGCTCTATATCAGCACCTGCAGCTTCATTGTCAACAAGCCACACATCTATGGATCCGCCAGAAACAGTAATATATGATAATAGCTTATTAATGCCTAAGAAAATGGTGGGGCTGCTTTAAGTGAAAATTCAAATTTATTGGCCGTTGAGTTTGAATTTGACAACAGTTTGTGATCTATGTAGGCTTAGCTGAAAACTATTTTTCTTTAATATAATGTAACAAAACAGTCTGAATCTTATATTAGAACATCAATAAATTCACTTTACTGTAAAAATATCAATTACATGAATGCATGTAGGATATGAAACAAAGTCGAACCTGACTGACGACTGAGAGACAGAATGAGTAGACAACGACAAAAGTTACATTGAAGAACAGACAGTATAGAAGTACCTGGCATTCGTAGAAGACTAACATTGAAATAATATTTGATTTAAATAAGAGTAAGTTTGTTTTGAATATAAAGATTTACTGTCTTATGCAAAAAAAAACAGCGTCAACTTCAAAGTTGACATTAGTTAACAAACACTTTAAGCTTAAGAAACGTATGATAAAAAATAATCAGCCTTATTACGAATGTCGTTGTCGTAGTCGAATTCACGGCAAGCCCATATAGCACATATGGCCGACGTTGCCACATATCACTGTTTTCGTCACGACAACGACACTCATAATCAGGCCTAATATTTTAAAACAGTGCGTTAACTGATGTATGCTCCAATACATTTTATATGTTAATACTGGCAACACCACCATTATATTCTTTCTCTTTATAAGTAGTGATAGATGAAAACGAATATTATATTGTTTACTCGAATGAGTACCCACCCAACTTTATTAAAAAGTTTTATATATTTGTTTAAATCACTTTTTTTTATTCAAAATATAAATTTTTGATTTTATTACGCGAACAGACAAAATTAAATACATTAACAATAATATAAAATATTTAACACTAAAAAGTTTTGTAAGAATTGATACCAATTACTTCATTAGCGAGTTTAATTTACTTTTGGTGATTGTTTATGCAGCACTATATTATTTTATTAAAACTTGAATGAGAAAAAGAAAATTTAACATTTACCTAAATTGAGTCTTTGTTTAAAGTTCCTTGTGCCGATGTTTCATTTATGCTCTCTAAATAAAACATCACAAAAGGAAAACTAATTTTTCACAAAATAAAAATTAGTCTCGCCAATTGTGCATACAAAATTTTTCTTTTATTTTTCTTATAAATGAACCCAAAAATTTTCGTTTGTTAAAGATTAAAAAAATTTTTTTTAATAAAATGTGTAAACATAAAATCGTCACTTCAAAATTTTGAATGATGATACTTTAAAGCCCGCAGTACACAAAATGGAAAAAGCGTTGTTTTTTTTTTGCATAAGACCGTTATTCAACACATGAATAAAAAATCTAGATATTGGTTGTTGTTGAATTGATAAGAAAAAATAATTTTGTAAAGAATAAAAAAAAAGTTGCAAACAGTTGAAGGTAGGGTTCATGGTATAATAAATCAGGTAATGCAGTCCCTACAACAAGTACAACATTGCAAGAACAACAGGGCTCTTTTCATGTAAACAGTTTTGCGCTTGTCAAAAACAGGCGACTAAAAAAGCAAAAAAAAAAGTGTTTTTTATGGTTTTCTACCATGGAGATGAATAATTAAATTGCTTATAAAATATTGAACAATTTAAATTAATAAAATAAAATATTATTTTGCTGAAGTGACATCAATTAGATGCAGAAAATAAAATGCAACGCGATTATTTATTGAAATTTAAAAGCTTTTAAAATACTCCCAACACAAATAGTCCTCCAGCACAAAGTAGTGTTAGCTCACCAACACCTTTCACAGGTGGAAACGAGGATCCAGTTCCTTTCTCGTATTTTTTTTCTTGCACAACGTACCGAATTAGTTTTTATGTAAATAGTTTATTTTAAAAGAATGTTTTATTTATATATTTGGTTTCAATTTCAGTACAAGTTTTTCACACAATAACTTTTTAGTTGAAAAAATTAATATGGCGCCTTGAAAATGTAAACAAATTTTGACAATCGGAGAACTGAACAGCCATAAGAGCAAAAAATGTCCAGCTGGGCGAACTGCATTACCTGATATTATTATATCATGGTAGAGTTCAAAGGTGCTTGTTCGCTAAAACATCAGCAAAAACCTTGAAGAAATAATTTGAATAAAAAAGAATGAAATGAACAGTGAAATCAGAAAAAAGAAGAATGAAGAGGAAAAAAAATATAATTTGGGTATAACTAAAACATAAAGTAACGGACAAAGAACAGAAAGTGATGGTGTAAAGAAAATAGAACACAGTTGAAATCTAAAAAAGAAATGAAAAGTGAAATCAGAATCAGAAATAAAATGATGATGAATGAAGGGAATAAAAATAGTTTTTGTTCGCCAAAACAACAACAAAAATAATTTTTAAAAACAGAAGAGAGAGTGTTTGAAAGAAAAAGCAAAAAACAAAAATTGTGTGTGAAAAAAATATAGAGACAGGCAAATGAATGCGTATGTCGATTCAGCTTATTTGATATCGAGAGAACATATGAAGAAAGAGCCGTTACTAAATAATCAACCCACTAAATACATACCCAAAGTTAGTTAATAAAATGCTGAAATATAATTCTAAAAGAAATTTATTCTTTGTTTGTAACAAGAATGACAACATGTGTCAAACATAAATATAAAGTTAACATGTCTTAAAAAGCATAAATTAAAAGTGCTGCCAATTAGTACAAATCATTAGTCGATTTTCACACATAACAACTCTTCCCTCACCTCCTCTTCAACGGAAGAACCGTAACCGTTGTCTCCGGACTCTAGTTGATCTCCTAAGTGGTTGGTCTAAGAACCAAGTTGTAGTTCTAGAAGGTGCATGGGGCAGCGGTGGTTGCATTAGCGTATTCGATGACGTTGGTGTTGTTCGGTTATTCGGGGTCACTATCGATGGGTGAGTACTTGCCAAGTGACTATATGATGAACGTGATAGTTTTATTTCAATATCTGATCTTGGTGCTATTGTCGTTGTTAGTGAAGTTCTATCGGTGTTTCGTTGAGTTGATAAATCATTCTGTATCGATATATAATTTTACTTCCGCAGTGAAATAGTTCTATATGAATGTAGTTTTCTTTCTTTCATTAATCCTTCAGAACGCTTTGGCTGCTTTCTCAGTACCCTATATATAATTTGGCCAATGTGACGCTTGTATCGCTTGCCTTGAAACATAATTTCTTAATGTAAGTCTCATATTTTCCGCTCTATTATTCCACGTAACCATTTATCATATCTGTTATTACTTGACTGAAACCAGACCTTTTGGCCCACATAAAATGACCTGCAGTTGGGATAGGCCTTTAAAAATTGCTTTTCGTAACTGTAGTTGAAAAATTCCGAGGAAAAACTAGATTAAGTCTAGTACGGATGCTGCCAATTAGTACAAATTATTAGTCGATTTTCATACATAACAAGACAATCGTAGAGTAAATAAAGAAAAGAATGAAAAAGAAAATAAGAAAAAATTCCGTTATTAAATAAATTGTTCATCAAAAGAATTTACAGACAGATTAAGGACGCAATATCTATAAATAATTGAAATAAAGCAACAGTAGCAGAAAAAATGAGTGTTGTCAACAATAACAATAAGAACTAACTGCCTATTTCTTAGCATGCGAACGAAAATTTGTACTACACCTATTCTACTCATGTGATAATTAAGTCTACATCTCATGTGAAAATTAAGTATGCGTTAGCCCGTGAGTAGCTAATGTAGAGTTTTATACTATTTCTGCTGAAGTTTAAACAGCCTCTGCTCTAATGTGATCGGGTTTAATTAGTCTCTCTAACTGTCACATTCCCCTTCGGCTCTCCAGTAGTCTTGTAGACTTTGTCCCATTTCCTGCGCAAGTAAAGTTGTTGTTTATCCTGCGGAAGGGCTCTGGACCTATAAAATAAGTATCCCTTTTTAGGCAGATAGTCCGCCATTTCATTGCCCACATGCTCTTCGTGACCTGGCACCCACAATAATGTAAATGAGTTTCTCTCTGCTTATAGTAATATTAGAGCAATCTTTGTCGAGAAGAATAACTTGCCAATGCTCATAGAGCTGTTTGATTATATGAGAGAATATATATTTCGGTACCACAAGTAGATATTATCTACTACATAGCCCTATGACGTGGACCTCCGCCTGAAATATGTAGCGGAGTAAGCCTAGTGATCATACCCCAGGCTAGTGTAGGGCACGTCTTCATGGCCCGCATTACACTCAAACAGGCTATTCGATGCACCTTGCTAAGGATTATCTGAGCCTGATTTGTTCTACCTTTGGTCACCATACTAAAGACGCATGAGTGACCATTGGTACTATAATGGTTTTGTACGACCACGCCATCATTTTTGGTCGTAGACCCCACGTTTTACCACATTCTTTGCCATGCAAATATTACCCTTAAGGCTTTGCCAGAAATTAAAATAAATGTTTGTTCCAAATAAAAGTCTCATTTAGAACTACTTTTTTTCCGATTTATCGAAAGTCCCCTCTCCTGGTACCATCTGTGAGTCTTATCAAGAGTCGTTTTCATTTGATTGGTAATCACAGAGTCCACAAAGCCCTGAATTTTGTATCCGAGATTGCTGAGAGTCTCCAGAAGCCCATCGGCGACCAATAGCCATAAGAGTGGTGATAAAATGCCCCCTCTGAGCATCCTTTGGTTGTCCTGACAACTAATTTTCTTGACTCCGCATTGAAGATTATAGTCCTGTTACTCAGCATATTGAAAACCCATACTATGAGCAGTAAGGGTATTTCCTCTTTGATCATTGCTTCTTTACCAAGGAAAGATTTTTAAATTTTACTCGTTAGGCTATGCAGTGCAGTCTCAGTTGATCTGCCTGATTGGTAAGCTTATTGTCTAATATGGAGAATGTTGTCCCTAAAATGAATTTTTCTGATATGATGGTCCATAAGTTTTTCAAAGCTTTAAGGACGTTAAGCAAATGGGTCGCAAGGCTTTGGGCGTGAAATCTGCCTTTTTACCTGCTTTCGGTATAAAAGCAACCCTTCATCTGCCCCAGTGCTTAGGCAATACTCCTAATTTTAGGCTCGTCTTAAATAAAACATTGTTCACACAAAATAGAGCCGCATAAGAAATTGAATATATATTTGAAAGAAAAAACTATTAAAAAAACTATTGCGCGCAAATTTATAGTATTAATTGCTTTTCAGAAAATATTAAGAAATAATTTCAATTGATTTCCTCTAATGAATTTTCGATTTTTTGGCGTAATAAATTCCATTAATTTCTGCACATTGTTACAAATTTGTAACAATTGTTACTGGAAAGTATTCATTAACTCAAAAAATTTGAAAGGAGAGAGCGTTAAAAGAGAGTAAAAAATTGAGAGACAAAAAAATTCTTGCAAATTTTTACTGGTAAAATTTTTACTTGCAAGAATTATTCAAACAGCTGTTTTGTGTTTATGTTTACAAATCATGTTTTGTAAAAGAAGTTTAAAATAAAAATATTTTGTCAAATTTACAAAATTGTAAGTAAATATAAGCTTTTAAGCCTATAAGAAGTATTAAAACAATATGAAATAAATTTTAGTTTAACTTAGGATCAACATCACCAAAGTAAAATGTCGAAAACAGTTACACTAAGTAAGACAGAATCTGGTACATCAAGGTTAGAAGATGTTACATGTACAGGGTGGGCCAAAAGAAACCAAGGGGTGTAAAAGTTTAATAACTTTTTTGTTTATTAACTTTTTTTTATTTTTTCTTTCAGATTATATAATATACAAAATGGAAATTTTTTTACACTAAGTATGAAAAATGATGTCTCTTAAATGACCACCGTTTTCAGCTTCGCACTGATGGGCTCTTTTTAGAGCATTTTCCATAACATCTTTCAAAACTTGTGGCTGTAGCATTCGAATTTCTGCAACAATGTTTGCCTTGAGTTCAAGGATTGTCTCTGGCTTGTTCACATACACTCGCTCCTTCAAAAAACCCCAAAGAAAATAGTCGGGTGCTGTCAAATCTGGCGATCGCGCTGGCCAAATAATTTCCGAATTTCGAGAAATTATTCGCTCTCCACAAATTTGACTTAAAAGTGCCATTGTGTCTCGGGCAGTATGGGCAGTGGCTCCGTCCTGCTGAAACCACATACCAGGTCTGTTTTCAAGAGCAGGACGTAAAAAATTTTCTATCCTAAAACGATACCGCTCTCCATTTACGGTTACAGCACTTCCATCTTCATTCTCGAAGAAGTAGGGCCCAATGACATTTTCAGATGTGATCCCACACCATACTGTACACCTGATGGGGTGCAATTGGCGTTGATGAATGGCTCTTGGATTTTGAGAACCCCAGAACCTACAGTTCTGCTTGTTAACAAAGCCATTCAAATGAAAATGAGCTTCATCACTCATAATCAAATTTTCAATAAAGTTGATTTCATTTCTGGCCAACTCTTGAAATTTAACTGCAAAATTTAGACGTTGCCGATGATCTGCGGGTTTTAATTCTTGGACCAATTGCACCTTATATGGGTATAACTGTAAATCTTTTTTTAAAATGCGCCGTAGTGACGTACGAGACATTTCTAGCTGAGCAGAACGCCTTCTGCCAGATGTTTCTGGTGCTTCGTTAACACTTTGCTGTACTCGTTCAATATTTTCTGCAGTGCGACTTAAACCTGGTCTACCGGTTCGAGGCAAATCTCTTACGCTGCCATGTTGGTGATGACGATTAACTAAGCAACGAATCATCGCTTCAGAGGGCGAAATTCTGACGTTAAAATGTCGACGATATGCTCTTTGCGTTAAAATAATTGATCTCTGGTTTAAATAATAAAATTCTATTGTTCTGGTTCTCTGTTAAGTTGTGAACCTCTCCATTATAAATTCTCCAAGTGTTGTCTATATAATCTGAAAGAAAAAATAAAAAAAAATTAATAAACAAAAAAGTTATTAAACTTTTACACCCCTTGGTTTCTTTTGGCCCACCCTGTATATGTATTCATAAGGTGGTTTTATCTAATAGGGTAAAGAAAAAGGTCTGAATTTTTTTGGGGGCTCACCCTTAAAATGTTTCTTTCTGTCATATTTTAGGATTGCCAAAGTTTGAGCATGATTGAAAGATGTTAACACGTGCCACTGGGGCCTCAAAGTTTTGAAAATCTCGATTTTTTGCCAGTTTGGCGACTTTGCCGACCCATATCTCTAGAACGGTTTAATATATTTACCCATGTCATACATCAAATTAAGGGCGATACTGTTTATAATATTTTGCATGCAATAAAAAATACGTAAGTAGTACTGAATTCGAGATAATGAAGACAATGTCCCTAAAAACGTGACTAGGTACCCCTTAGAGCGAAGATGGAACCTATTGTAAAAAAACACATTTTCCTTCCTATATTATCAATTTTTGGAATGAAAACCATTATATATTTAAAAAATCAAGTTTAATCTTATTTAAATTTATTCAAGGGACTGACATAATGTGGTTTTGGTGCTATCTGGATACAGCTGGCGGCATCTGCTGACTACTTGGAGAACGTATTGTTTTTGTTGTTCGTCCTTTGTAAGTAATTGGTTGTAATCTATGATGAGCTTGCTCCTCGCTCTGCCATGTCGTTCACAACTTTCAAGTTGCTTACCATCTAGGTCTTGTTTTGGTGCTAAACACGCTCTGGGGGCGTTAACCAGGCTTTACAGTAGACTCGAACGATGAAAACACAAAGTGCTTCTAGGGCCTCTTGTTCTTGGAAAGTCAGCTTAAACTGGTCACGGAAGAGTTATATTTTCAGACAGTAAATAGCTTTTGCCATCCACCGGGCATGGTGTACTGGACCTGGAGACCTGAAGCGCATATCTTTTCCGTCAGGATGACCAAGATTTATCAATGCCAACTGTAACAGCTCTTTGTAGTCGTCTCTTGGCTGGCATTCCATTAGTTTTCTTTGCAGTTCTTCTTTGATATTTTCTACTTCTTCTTTGCACAGTAGTTTCAAAACATTCTCGGCTACATCGAATTTAGATTTATCAATCGCCGACCATTCTTTTTGAAATCTCTTGAAAATGTCTGGTTGAGGTCTCGATGTGCTTCCAAGCTTGCAGTCAAAAACCCCTCTCAACAAGACTGCTAAAACGTACAGGAGCAGGACCTAATATCTGCTCCAGGAGATTGCACGATCCATTGAGTCTACCAGTATTTGATGCTGTTGTATCGAAGCACATAGCCATGACCGAGCTGGCGAGACCCTATTCCTCTAGACATTCGCACAGGAACGCCCAGGAGTTGTTCTTTAGCCCCATGTGATACCAGAACAGCAACCCGTTCTTTCTGCTCTGTTTTGAGGATACCTGGTAGTAGTTTTCCATCCCAGTGCACGCATACAGCCTAGTTTTGGGGTATCTTAAGTCTGTCTTGAATTTGTTCCGTGTATTTTTTACGGTATATTCTGCGCTGTTCACGGATAACGCTTCTGGAGATCTCACATTCTTTGGGATCCTCTCCGAGAGCTTCTATTTTAGCCAAAATGATACGAGTAGCGTTCCTATCGGGCACCTTACAGCGGTCCAGCAACAATGACAATTTCATGGTTAGGACCTCTTTGAAGCCACGCTTGATTCTCTTGGGGCAGATGGTTCTTCAGATTCTACGTTCATCTTGAGCTCTTCATACTGCGTTTCAGATCCTTCTGACTCTTCTGTTGTCTCGTCGTCCGTGAGCTCCACCGTCTCTGTGAACAATGAGATGAGACAATAAGTATAAAGTTAATATTGATGTAAATTTCAGCTAATGATCTAGATCTTATAAAATTTCGCTACAAGGAAAATATTTTTTTTTAAATGCTTACCCAAATTTCCCGCTTCAAGTTGTTTGTCCAAGACCTTCCGTTGTTTCTGTAGTAGTCTTACTTCAGCTTGAGCGAACTTCAGGTCAACTCCGAGCATGGAGCATGGTCTTCTTTTCTGTCTATGTTTCAACAGAAACCTCTTGGTGGGCAATATCAAAGAGATCATCCAACTTTAGGGTAAACTCTTACAGCATTTCTTGCACTTTCCGTTTTTCTATCCTTGTACTTTTGCATTTTTCTCCAATCATCGTACAGTTTTTCCAGCTTTACTATGAAATTTTTCTTTTGTTTTGTAGGAATTCGAGCTTTTGTCCAAAAAACGAAAACCTCGTCAACAGTAGTTGTGACAGAGTCTCTCACATTTAACTTCACAGTACGAAAATTGTAGAACATAGTCGCTAGAATTTATCGATTGGAGGGCAGCTTACATCCAGTTATCTGATGAGCTGGATAGTCAATTAGAAAAATTTTGTCTCTACCTCTACTTCTCATGCCAGATACAGAAGCTATCACTTTTACGAGAAATAAAAATGTTCACTAGAAGAAAGAATAAATGACACAGAATGACACTAACTAAAACATAGAGTACGTGTTAGTAGGTACCGACCTAATTAAAATAAAAATATCTTTTGTAGTTAATATTTAGTGGGCTTTTTAAACTCGATCACACGAACGTAGAACAAAATACGACTTTCACTGTTTAGTGAATACTTTTCAACTGACCAAGAAACAAAATCATAAAAGCAAGAACCACCTAGCTATCCTTCTCTTTTTTTAATAACAGACTCTGAACCCCTGAATTTCTGCTTAAAATATAACAATAGGTAGTAGGCTAACCCAATACATTTTTAAACCAGTTTGGTTTTACTTGCTTGGGATCACCAGTGATATAGTATGAGAAAAAATAGATACATAACTGACATTAGAAAAAAAAACATTGTTGTTTGTCTAAAATTAACGGTATACCTTTAACGGTATATATTTAAATGAAATGGGATTCCAAAATACAATTATTTGTCCGTAATAAGTGTTGTATGTTATTTATTTACATTTTCAAGTCTGCTCTACTTGTCAACACTTTTTCAATAATGTGTTAACCCTTTTTTCTATTCTCTTACTTATATACTCATTTCTTTTTGTTCACTTCACTTTATTAACCTCGTGTGTTACACAACTGAATTTTGTAAATTAAATACGCTATCAATATATGAATTATTATATATTACTTTGAAATCAATAAATTAAATATATATTTTCATTCTCGAGCTGTTTTAATTATTATTTCCAACAATAAGCAATAATAATACAAATAACGCATCTTCGCTCTCAGGGGTACCTAGTCACGTTTTTACTGACATTGGCTCTATTTTTTCGGTTTCAGTATTAGTTGCGTATTTATTGTGAAGAATATAAAATGTTAAAAACAGTATGGTCTTTAATTTGGTGTATGACACGGGCAAATAGCTTTAGCCGTTCCAGAGATATGGGTCGCCGAAGTCGCCAAACTGCAAAAAAAATCGTGATTTTCAAAACTTTGAGGCCCCAGTGGCACGGGTTAACATCTTCCAATTGTGCTCAATCTTTGACAATCTTAAAATGAAACATTTTAGGGGGGTGCCCCCAAAAAAAAATCCGACATCGATTTTTTAAAACCACTGTAGTATTCATATATTACAATATTACTTTAACTTGCAAGTTTTGACTCTTAAAGTGTTCATTTACTTTGTAACATTTTTGAGAGCTATTTTGCAAAATTTCTTTTTACTCTCTCGTTAGTTTTTGCTAGTAAAGTAACCTTATATGTATGTGTGAATGGGTTTTAATGCATTGAGTGTAATAAGATTATGAAAACAGACATCTTTATGAAAGAGAATTTTTTCAATTTTTGTCGTTAATTAAATATTTAATTAAAATTTTTACAAATGTTTGGATAATTAAATTATATTTATATAATTTGTATTTCTTATTAATATCTTTCTTAGAATTTCTTTTTTTATTAATTTAAAAATTGAGTGCCTGCAGACATTTTATTGCTTTTAAAAATGAGGTTCTCAGAGAGGATTGTTTCTTAGAACTCGTTAATTTTAGTTTCTTGAACTGAAATTAATTATTTATTTCAGTATTAGTAAAAAAAATTACATTCCACGAAAAATTGTTTTATCAATGTTTCTGATTTCTTTTTTATTTTTATATATTTTTTTATTTGTAAGCTTACATGACCTTTTTTCATTGAAGGCCTAGTTTATTAAGTTGAGGTCGTTTCAGTTACATAATTTTTTAAGTCAGTGAAGATAAATATGTTGAGTTAAATATGTTTTAAAGTAACTCCTTACGTATTTGTAAACATCTTTTCAGTATTTATGACATACTTATAAATATGTTTAGGAGAAATATAAGAACATACATAGATAAAACTGTGCATAAATACGATGATTTCTCTAAGAGATTTTAATAATTTGCAAACGAACCATAGAAGATTGCAAGATGGGACACATACTATTTTAAAGGGAATGTCGTCTAGATTTTAATCGACAGTCAAAATACTCATAAATTACTTTGAATTATTTAAAAAAAAATATTTTAAAATTTCCATATACCCCAGTACTCTTGCTCTGAGTGATACTTACTAGAGACCTGAAAGTGTTGAACTAAAAAACATAGCGACATGTGTCGCATCATGCAAGTGTCAATTCATGCAATGCATCTCAAACATGCTTAACAATAACATATGAAGGCACTGTCGAATAAATTGAAATCAAATCTATGCATAGTTTTTACAGTAACTTCGCACACATTAACATAGAAAATCAGTATGTCAACACACATGCGACATATGTGTTATTAACTATGCCTTCTAATCATTTAAATGGCTCATTATATAAAATAAAACTGCAAATAATATAACGAATTAAGGAGTCTTTTAAGCTTTATTAAGAAAAAATATTAAATAAACAAAATTAATAAGTGTGTAAGGAAATCTTGCATACATTTATTAAAAAAATATCTACACTAATTTGTTATAAAACAATTAATAGCCACGGACATTTACTGTTGTCTAATATTGACTAAATATTTCGAATAAAATTTATTTAATTATTTTTAAGTAGGCCTCAGTGTTAATGCTTCTTCTTTTTTCTTATTTTTATTACAAAACATATTATGAAAAACATAAAAGAAAAACGGTAGTAGAATAGCGGACCGTTAAAATTGAAACCTGAATAAATTTTTTTTGTTTAAAAACTTGTGGAATTTTTTTCCATTATTTTATTTTACAAATTAAGCGCCAGTCCCACGATATCGAAACGATACGTACGTTTTCACAGATATGGAAAATAAAAAAAATTTTTATTTTTGTTTAACATATATCTATGCGAACGTTCGTAGTTTCGATATCGTGAGACCGACCCTAAGTTTTAATTTTGAAATGAAATAATTAAAAACGAGTAATATTATTTTTTGTTAAAAACTTGCAAAATATACCGTCGTTATTTTAATAAAAAATATTTTGTAAGCATTATATGGATTATAAAAATAAGGTTTTATTTTAATTTTCAAAATAAATATTTTTTTTTCAATCTAAACCATTTTTCATCAATTATTTATTTGATTTGTGCAGAATGAAAAAAAAATTATAGAATTAGGGCATTGATTTGGAATCTTTATTTACAAAATACAGAACAATAAATTTTTTCATACAAGGCAGGATTAGGCAGTGTTAATAACATGCTACTAAAATAACATTAAAAGACATGCCATTAAACACAACATGGTACAACAGCTTAGGCAATTTGCAATGACATTCTAAGACAATATGTTTGAATTGGCAAAACTTGGCATAACACCTTACTTAAGTTGACATGATATAGCAATGCATTATATTTTTGTGATTGACATTTTTACAGAAAATGTTGAATTGTGCAGGACTCTAATACTTACCATTCCCCATTTTGTCAAAGTACCATTTTGCACATGAAAATTACCAAAACCTAAAGGAAATTTATTCTGTAGGTTCTAAGCTTTCTGAAAGGTTTTTAACATTTACGTAAAATTTCGTAGTTTTTATTTTATTTCAGCAGCACTGAAGTACATAGAAATTTCCAAAAAAATTTAATAATTCAAAGTAATTTCTGAGTATTTGGGTGGTAGGTTACAAATGTAGACGATCTACGCTAAACTACTACTAAAAACATATATAGAAATATTTAATGACGTAAGTCGTATGTGATGAATATGCCATTAATACTGAAAACATATATAATACAAATACTAAAAAACTTGAGGGCTTACGTTAAAACATATTTATTTAACTCGGCATATTTATCTTCACTCACTTAGTTTTTTGTCTATTTTTAATATTATAGAATAATGTGGAAAGTGAAAAATATTAATATTTTGCTAACATAGTGAAGGGTATATAAGACACAGCCGATTTAATTTTTTTTTTGTATTTTATTTACAATAAAGATATTAGAAAATTTGTGGAGCGATTAAACGGAGAAAAAATATTGTTTGAAGTCAGCATTTTCAAGTTAAAATTATATGTGTGACATAGAGTGCAATAAACAAACTAAACGGAAAAGTGTGCTCTGTCTTAACCCCTGACTATTAAGTTGAGAACATTTTGGACTCCATATGGTTCATATGCTGCTATTCTTACAATTTTTCATGAAATAAAATGATAAAACTTGTCAGTTTTGAAGTTTTTTTTATTTAGTTTACATTTTCTGCGGCCCATATAAATACTAGAACAGCATGCATGATATCAGCCAACTGGTGCAATATAAATTTCATTAAAAAAAATTTGCTGGTTGGTATGGGCGGCAAATTTTTTTGCTTTGAAGTGTTTAAAATATTAATAAATAAATAAAAAAAAAAGAAGAAAATATTGAAAGTACAAAGCGAGTTTGGACAAAGAAATATCTTAATTTTCAATAAATTATAGTTTTAATGCGTACCGTAATCGTTCCTCTTCGAACTACTTTTCTCAACTGAGCAAATTTTTGCCATAGACAAAACCAGGAAAGCTAATATTATCAGCAAAGTATCAAAATATGTTTAATATTGCTACAGCAGAGTGTACAATCACACAAAATGCCCATACACTACAAATTCGTTGACACAAGCCTGAATTCTGGTGTCGCGTATGGGCGCCTCTAATTATAATATACATAGTTTTTCAAAATTAACGTTTGGTGGTTGAACAAGAAAGAACTTAAAGTAAAGGTGGGATCACACGATTGCCGCAAATCCACCAATCTGGCACAAATTTTATTGTACTGAATTGCCGCACAATATTGAAATTGGCCTAATCAAATCCTATACAATCACACGATTGGCTCAATTTCTAAAAGTTTTATTGCCGCAAGTTGGGCCACAACTATAAAGCGTCAAAAATTGCCCTAACTCCGTCACACGATTGTTCTTGTTCAGTCAACTTTTAAAAAAGCTGTTGTGTTTATTTTGTAGCTGCAATCAAAAGTGTACAATTATTTTGTGAATTAAAAACTTCAATAAACCAATCTTAATTTTTATGTAAAAATGGTTTCGACTTTAAAAAAAAGAAAATTGTGCCAGCTTTGTATATTATGTGTGCCTTAAATATGCAAGCAAATCAAAACAAGAAAAAAAGATATGGGAAAAAACAAAGTACATGGCTCAGAAAGCGGCTCACAAAAAGAGATACTGATGGCGGATATGAAAAAACATTACGGGAATTCCGAGAGATAGATAACCAAACTTTTTTATTTAAAAACTTTATTCGTATGGACGATGAAATAATAATAAACTTTATAAAGGGTGTTTTTTATAGACGTATAGAATTTTAAATTGCAATAAAACAACGATGGATTATTCGATTGACATGAATTTTATTTATCCGAAAGATAATCTTGTGGCATTATATTTTAAATATGATTTCTGGCATATGACCGCCACGGCTGGCTCGGATGTAGTCCAATCTGGACGTCCAATTTTCGATGACTTTCCAACATTTGTGATCGTATAACGGCAATAACACGGTGAATGTTGTCTTCCAAATGGTCAAGCGTTTGTGGCTTATCCGCATAGACCAATGACTTTACATAGCCCCACAGAAAGTAGTCTAGCGGTGTTAAATCACAAGATCTTGGAGACCAATTGACAGGTCCAAAATGTGAAATTAGGCGGTCACCAAACGTGTCTTTCAATAAATCGATTGTGGCACGAGCTGTGTGACATGTTGCGCCGTCTTGCTGGAACCACAGCTCCTGGACATCATAGTTGTTCAATTCAGGAATGAAAAACTTAGTAATCACCCATTTGCAAGCGTTGTTTAGGCGTGAATCTATTAATGATGAATTGCCAAACCAAACTGAGAATAAATCACTTGACAGCTGTTAAATCGGTCGCCATCGTGAACAGTAATGCCAACTTAAAGTTCTATACGTCTATAAAAAACACCCTTTATAATTAAAAGTATATAAATAATTTTTTTATTTTCAAAACTCAGTCTTGTATTACTGTCACTCCTATCAACTAATATATACAATATCATAGAATTTATAATAATCTTTATAGTCTAAAGAAAAAAATTCCTAAACACATGGGTGTTCTTCTATAGCCATTATGAGATCATTTATAGCATTGACTGTCCACGATGAAGTAACACTAGGTTTCTTCCTTTTCTTCAGCACAGATTTAGGTGGTGAACTACAAATAGCATTTGGCACAGATGTTGCTGGTGAATGGTCGATATCAAATTCTATACATAGGAAATCTTGAATTCCTTTTTTTTTTATTATTTATTATTATTGAATCTTTCTATAAGAAAATTACAAGTATCCAAATCTTAACTCCAAAAAAAAAATATAAAAAAAACTTAAATAATTATTACCAATGTAATCAATAGTTACTTGTAATTAAATCTTAAGAATAAAAGAAATATTCTACGTTTAAATAAAAAAGTTATATGTCTCTTCTCACTAGGCGCAAGGTATCACTTTTTTTAAGCCTTCTGTGTCCTCGAATTGTAACAGGCCCCTGGCGAGGGCGTTTGGATGGGTCGCCAGCTTGTGAACGTACTTAGTACAACATTTTTCAATTTCCTCCCGAACCGTTGGAATTTCTAAATCTCTGTGGATATTCTAATTTCTTATATACCAGAGGGTGCAGACTATTGTTCGTAAGATGTTCGACTGTCTTCTTTGTAACTTTTGGATGTTAGATGCACACGCAGTTCCCCAAAGTTGAATGCTATATGTCCAGATTGGTTTAATAATGGCTTTATATAACAGAACTTTATATTCCAAAGATAGAGATGAAAATGGACTTATTAGCCACATTATTCGAGCTGCTTTTAGTTTCATAGCTGAGATTTTGGCCTCAATGTGACGTGACCATGTTAGGCGTCTGTCTAGATGGATTCCTAGATATTAAGTTTGGGTTTCCACCGGAACAATGACGTTATTTATTTTTATTGGCGGACAATTTGCCTTTCTTAGTGTGAAAGTCACATGGGCACACTTTGATGGATTTACTTTGATTTTCCATTTATTTAGCCAACCTTCCAGCTCGTTTATATGAGCTTGTAAGTGCTCAGATGCAGTTCCTGGATCTTTGTTCACACTTAAAAATGCCGTGTCATCTGCGAACGTTGACGTGATAGTATGTCGATTTGTAGACATATCAGATGTATAGACGATGTATAATAGCGGGCCAAGTATACTTCCTTGGGGGACGCCTGCAGAAATCTGCTTAACTGAAATAAATTTTTTGACCGTACCTTAAATGTTCTATCAGTCAAGTAACTTTTAATCAGCTTGTGGGTGTTTGAAGGAAGAAGTCGTGTTACTTTTGTGAATAGACTATCATGTCAAACTTTATCAAATGCTTGGGACACATCAATGAACAATGCTAAACAAAACAGCTTTTTCTCGAAGGACGACCTGATAGCAGTAACAATTCTGTGAACCTGCTCTGTAGTTTCATGGCCAGCCCGGAAGCCGAATTGATGTTCTGGAATAATATTTCGCTCTGCTAGATGGGGCATTATTTTCTGGAAGAGGACCTTTTCGAACAGCTTTGAAAGGATGGATAATAAACTGATAGGTCTGTGTGACGTAATTTGAGTAGCGTCTTTACCCGGTTTTTGAATCATGACTATTTTTGAAATTTTCCAAGAGGACGGGAAGACCCCCACTCTTAAGATGGCATTAAAAATGAATAACATAATTCTCACAGCGCAATCTGGCAAGTTCATCAGCATTGAACTAGTAATTCGATCAGCGCCGGGCGATTTTTTCGCATCAAGATTTTTGATTGCCATTTTAATTGAGGGCAACCGCATCTTTATATGATTTTCAATGGAATCGCTGATGTATGGAGGATTAATATCACTATTTATTTCATGTGGAGTGAAAACGTTTTCCAGATCGCTAGCAAAAGCATTTGCTCGTTCACTAGAATTTTTAGCCCAACTAAGGTCCTCAAGTCTTAGTGGAGGTTCGGAGGAAGTAGGGCACTTCATATGCTTCACAGCTTTCCATAGGCTGTGGTCGGTTTTTGTTGTCGGATCCAAGTTACTTAAATAATTTGCAAGCGCTGACTCATGCTGTAAACGCAGCTTTTCTTTAAGTAATTTTTGACACAAATTCAATTGGGTCTTTAAAGCTGGAGAACGATTTCTCTGCCATTCCCTTCTCAATTTTCTTTTTTGTCGGATGACGGCTTCAATATTAGCTGATGACTTGAATGGTTTCCTCCTATATGTTTTTCTCATTGGAGTTGCATTTCTAGCTGCACAAGTAATAACGTCTGTAAGGTGGTTCACAGCACATTGTATATCAGACGAGTTCCTTAGAGGGATGTTCTGGGAGAGATGAGAGGTCACATACATTTTATACTTTAGCCAGTTCATATACCGGTTCGGATAGAACGTAGAGATACTTCAGAGTTTATAAAACTATTATGTAGTGTAATTATAGTTGGCGAATGATCAGATGATAAGTCGTCTAAGGGACTAATCAGAAGTTGGTCAGGTTTAATATTTTTTATAACAGTGAAGTCAATAAGGTCTGGCTTTTTTGTACAGTTTGTAGGCCAGTATGTGGGCTCACCGCCAGATACGACATCTAGACTATTTTGAGCAATAGCATTGTACAGCTGCCTCTTGAGCTAATAAGTCTAGAGCCCCAGTAAGTATGTTTAGCATTGTAGTCTCCTGCTGCCAGGAACTTGTGTTCCAATGTTGCGAAGAAGCTTTTGAAATTGTTTCTATCAATTACGTGTTTGGGAGGACAATATACACATGAAATTGTGGTATGAAAATCAGTAAGACTTATAGAGGTTGCCTGAATATAATTATT
The DNA here is from genome assembly GCA_947397855.1 of Thelaira solivaga. NCBI lineage: Eukaryota > Metazoa > Arthropoda > Insecta > Diptera > Tachinidae > Thelaira > Thelaira solivaga. The sequence goes on along the minus strand of OX377615.1, from coordinate 21,282,120 downwards.
CCCAAATTCTGGCATAACAAAGTGCCGCACGTTTTTACGCACAATGACGGCCGTGCCACCACATGCCTTTCCACTTGGATGTTTAGTGTCATATATAATGAACCCGTTAATTCTAAAGCAATTCTTTACAGTAAAGTGCGTTTCGAATACCAAAAGGATGTCTCTTTCCTGCCTGTGTAGGAAATCTTCTACCTCAAACCTATGTTGGGATAACCCGTTCGCATTCCAGTAGCAAATACGCAACTGGGTCATTTTATTTTTGTCTAAGAAGGGTCTGCAGAATCATGTTCTGATTCCGCATCATCTCCTGAAACATGCCCTGCATATTATTCATAAAACTGTTCATGTTGGTCATGAAATTGTTCATTGTCTCCGTCAGCTTGTCGATTGAACTAGAGCTGGTATCGTTGAAGACCTGACGGCTGCTCCTTAGTACTTGGGCATATGAAAGATTTTTCACGTTTAGCCTATTTGACGTTGGTAAGCCATCGAAGTTTTGTTAGGCATATTTCATTTTATTCCCATGTACATTAGGCATTGCTTTAACTTCAGTATGAAGGCTCGGGTAGTTCAATTCGTGATATTTCGCATTTGCGCGACTTCGAGGTTGATTCGATTTTTTTATCCTCTCGAATACTTCACATGCTCTATAATTAGCAGAATGTCTTCCACCGCAATTGCTGCACTTTCTCACATTGGGGTCGTTTTTAGGTGCTGTACACTCCATGGTTTTATGTGCGTTACCACAAACTATGCAAACAGATGGAAGCTTGCAGTAAGATTTTGTGTGGCCGAACTCTTGGCAATTAGCGCATTGTGCAGGGCCATTACGCTTATGTGGCTCCTCTACTGTTATTCTTCGGTTAAGAAGATATCTCAAATTGTAAATAGCATACGTTGAATTTTTGGTCTTAATAAGAGCTGCATTAAAAGCAATCTCCACACGGTGCATTGGTTGGGGAATTTTACCTTTGTTGTGTATGTTGTGAACATTTCTCACATCGTAGCATTCATTCTCAATAGCTTTCTTGATTTCGTCAACAGGGACGGAACTGTCAATGCCCTTTACCACAACCACGAGGTCCTTAGCACTGTTTAGTTGGTACGTGTACTAATTCTTTTTTTCGGCGTTAAGACTATTAACAATCAGACGATAATTCTTCTCAGTATGGGTTTGGATTTTCGTTTCCTGTATCTGATAAAAGATTTACAATTGCGTTCGATGTTTGCTGGCGCAAATAGATGGGTGGAGGTTTGTGTTCCTTAGACGCAGGTTCTACTGGTGCATCGTCTGTGGGTGCAAGTATTGAAAATCTATTTTCGGAGACTTTTATCGTAGCCGCCTGACTGACTTTGTACTGTTTACTTGTGCGCTCCTGTTGATTAGTTCTAGGACTAGCCTTACGTTTGGTAACAGTAACGTATCTGTGCATGCCGGTTTGTATTTCCTTACCTGCCGGAGTAGAATCTGCCTTTGGTGTTGGTGTATCAACCTTAGTCTTCGAAGTGGTTCCTGTTGGACTAGTTACCTTGTCAAACTGGCGCGTAAAAATTTGCTCGTCCCCAATCGCATTTGGCGTTAAAGAGCGAGTCCTATTCTCAAGCCTGTCTGTTAAATATGCTTCATCGTCCTTCTTACTATTCATACTATCTGAGAACACATAATATGCATTGTTCCTACTCAGTTTTTCGTTTGGCTTGTCATTTATGTTTTCGCTTGTTTTTGTTTTTTTATTTAATGATGTCATTTTTCTTTATATGGGTCCCAACTTGAAGTCGTTATCTAAATCCGTAGTGCAGTTACCCCTATGATGACCCCGAGGATCCCTTTACATCCAGTGAGGTCATCGCAAGGGTCGACACAAGACCTTATGGGCGCTTGTGTTCAGAGCCAGGTCGGGCGTTAATTAGGATGTCGTATCAACTAAACCTGCACGGCCAACTTAACGACGACGTGATTTAGAGCGTTCTCCAAGTCCTTGCCAAGGTTTCACCGGGACGGAAGGCAGCTGCGACATTAGCTTGAAAGCTCTTTTTACGCGATGTCACTCCCGTATACTAAGGTAACAGAATGCCACAGCTGTCAGCCCATTTGCAAGCAATTCTAATAAATAATCAAAATCAAATCCATAGTATTTGCCGGTTCATAAACGTTGCAGTAGTAGCCTGAGGTTACTATCTGCATATTCGCATACACACTTTAGCTATCGCCAGATCATGTGATCCGGACGGCATTACCAGGGAATACCACGTGGTGGTAGTGAGATGTTTGGGCAGTTCAGTGAAGGAATCACCTCTGGCTATTCCCAAGTGAATAGCGATCAGAAGGCTTTCAGCCTCCATGAAATACCCCATTCCCCATCTTGAATTCCTAAACATTTTTTGGTGTGGAACTCCATATTAAAGCTGGGGCATTAATTTTTTTCACACACACAAACTATAAAAAATTTATAAATATTGGCACGTATCGGCTTACGCAATTGGCGCGCAAGAACACAATTAAAATTGGTGCGATTTTTGTTATTTTATTGAGACATGGTTGCTGATGAAACGATCACACGATTGCCGCAACAGTAGCATCTGATTGGAGCAAGTAAGTACAATTTTAGTCTCGATTGCCACATGCGCCAATTTATTGTGAAATCACACGATTGGGGCATAAAATTATGCAATAATTAGTACATTGCGGCAATCATGTGATCCCACTTTAAGAGTACACTTCCTTATTTTATAAAAAAAACACTTATTTTTTAAAAGAGTTGTTAATTTAAGCGTATACAAAATGTAGAAATTTAACTATATTGCGGAACCAATAATTGCAAATTTTGCTTCCGCGCAAAAAATATTTTCCACAATCGTGGAACGGATTGAATACTTAGACCCAATTTTTTTAATTAGTAATATTCCGATCTTTACTCTTTTCAAAACAGAGCTAATTTTCAGTATCAAAATTTGGTTTAATACCGTTGAATCAAATGCCCATACACGACCAAGCTTCATTTGCGCATGCCTGATGATGTCGTTTATGGGCAGCTTTAGCTAAACAATCACTGTTAGTAGCAAAAATCAAAATATGAGTGAACAAAATTAATTACAAAATCAATAAAAGAATCCGCCTGTTTTGGAAATCGAAACGTTAAAATTTTATTGATGAAATTTTAATGATATTAAATTCGCCTCGTTTTTCAAACAGAGGGATATACATTAATTTTTTATCTGTACTTATTTTTGTTGTTAAAGGTTTGTATGAACTATTAACTTTGTTTTTTGGCCTTTCATAATTTTTAAATTCATTCATCTCTTTAATAAATTTTCTTATTTTTCTGTTTGATTTAATTATATTGTTATTTTTTTTATTTTATTATATATATTATACCATTAATATATATTTAAGTGTGTATAATTTTTATTTATTTATTAAGAAAATTTCAAACTATCTTTTTTTACCTTTTTTCTGTTAAACATTTATTTCTAAAATAAATTTAATGAAAATTTTAAAAGTCTATATCTATAGCAAAATTAAGATAATACTTTCAGCAAAGGACTCAAATAAACAGCAATATGATATATAAAGCGGCCTATACACGAGAACAGCCTACAGCCGTAAACTGGTGCAATATTAATTTCATTAAATTTAAAATACTAGCAAATAGATAAAAAGAGAGAAGAAATTGAAAAAAAGATGTTTTGAAGAAGAAATGGCTTTATTTTAATAAATTGTGTTGGTAATGCATAGTATTGCGATGTTTATTCTTTGAAAATTTTCATCAACTTAGCTAATTTCGCCAAACACAATACTATCAAACATACAATCACTTGATTGCACATACCGTCGTATATAGGCCTCTTAACCTGACTGAATTTTGAGTTTCATATACTCTCTAAGTTGTAGCTCCAACGCCAAATAAATTGAATTCCTCAGTGGGCTTTCACTGTAGTAACCAAAATGTATTCATTCTTGTTGAATATTAAAAAAACAAAATTAAAAAAATCTCAAAAAGCTTTGCAATGCAATTAAAAATCACCCAAAAATACGATCTAGCTTACAAGACACTTAACAAACACACATAGACATATACAAATATATCGGGTTAATCATCGTGAGGTTTGATATTCAAAATATTTTTTGACGGATAAAGCGTGACACATATCAAACGTAAATTTAAGTGCCAATTGACATTAGTAGATGAACTTCGATTGGTGAGAGCACCTCCAGTGCGTAGCTGAGAGTGTACGCGAAGACTGTGACGAATCGATTCGTTGTTGAAGTAAGAAATATTTTTAATCCGCCCCAGATCCAACAGAAAAGAAGAAAATAAAATTTTTTTTTAGATATCAATTTAATTTAATTTTTATTCATGTAACGTAAAAACTTAACATTAAATTTTAATTTTATTAAAAAAACTATATTTTTACTTTAAGTTTTTTTGGCATTTTCAAAAAAGTAAAAACGATGTACGTCGATTTGACAAAGAAAGTGCGTGCAGGGTTAAGTATTTCATTTTACACTAGCATTTAACTCGCTACTTCGTCAGCGACGCTATTATAATTTCTTATTTCTTTGTGGAAAATTTAATCTAAGTTCTAGGTTTTTTAATACAAATAAAATCAAAAGATATCATTAAAGTACCATTTTGTCAGTTTATTGATCTTTCTATTTACTAAGCACTATTTAAGATCGGTCTAATAGTTCTAGATTCGGAAACGTTAAAAAATCAAAAAGTATAATACCATTATAGTATATGAATAAAAAGTGCCGTTTTTTTCTCTTAATTATTTTTCACCTTGTCCCGAACCGCTTAAGCTCAGTCTAATAGTCTTAAGTTCGTTAATATTAAAAAATCAAAAAGTACCATTCAAATTAATAAAAAGTACTGTTTTGCCTCTTAATAATTTTTTACTTTGCTCAAAACGGTTTGATCCCAATCTCATATTTCTAGTGCTGTTAGCATGAAAAACTCAAAAAGTACAAATAGAAACAATAAAAAAAACCATTTTTTCCCATTCATGGTTTTCCACCTTGCCTCATATCATTTGAGACAAATCCCGTACTTTTACATTCCTTAATAATAAAATAACAAAAAGTACCAAAAAAATTAATAAAAAGTGCCATTTGTCGTATAGGCAGGTTCGTTAACATTAACAAAACAAAATAGTATTATGAAAATTTATAAAAAGTACTATATTGTTCCTTAATTATTTTTCAAATTGATCCAAAAATAGATGTGGTCCGTTATATACTTTCCAAACGCGCTGAATTTCAATAGAACTCTGACCCCTATACAGATATACAGGCGGACAGACGTACATCGCTAAAATGACTCTTCGATCTATTTATAAGAATCCAGAATATATAAAATCACACTAATGTTCGTAACGATACCGCACGAACTGAACACAAGAATTTTTTATTTAAATCAAAACAAAAATTAAATTCTTTTGGATACAGACTTTTCAAAAATTTTGTTCTAACATGAGTGCACGTTTTTAAGAAGGTTTTTTTACTACTATTATATAATTTAAGTACTTATTCTTTTACATTTATTGAATAATTAAAGAATTTTATTGAAAACAAATTGTATTATTTATAATAAACGCAGAGGCATATCGAATGACACCACTTTAAATTCACCAACTGGCAGCAAAAGCAGTAGTGGCAGATACTCTCCAAACTTACATGTAAGTAATAAGTAGATAATTAAAAAAAGCTAAAAATTCGTTATATTTATGAGAAAAAAGTTAAAAACTTAATCAAAAACACATTTCTATGTATCGTCTGTAAGCAGCTCTATTAGAGCTGGGAAATTTTGCTGGAGAATAAAACTTGAAAAGAAGTTGGTAAACCAGAAACGTAATCTAAAGTAAAGTCTAAGAAAATGCTGCAAGGAAACCAGGGTTCCCAAATCAAAAACCATGAGTTTTGTTATTTTCTTTTCGCGTGCTTTTCGTTTCCTTTTCAGTAAATATTCTTAATAGTTACTTTTATCAACTCTACATACATGCTGTGCAATAAGTACGAGTATGTGACTAAAATTAAAATTAATATAAAACATCATCCCAGATCATTCTATAAGTTACGTTATATTAGGTTACACAGGGTGCCCAAATAATTAAAATAGAAGCTGGGCTCGGTTGGTTGGTTTACGTGGCGGCCTAAACGGCCTTCAATTAGAGTCGTGAGACTATGATTTGAGCCACCTACTCGCCAACACCATGTAGCCGTAAGGTGACCTAGATCCACCCCGTGACATTCAGATATCCGAGAAGGTCTGCTAACCTTACTCCCGATATCTCAGGTAGTTCGGCCATCAGATGTGCACCAAGAAATCTGTGTCTCGAAGCCATAAGAGCCGGGCACTCACAGAGAAGGTGAAAAACTGTCTCATCCTTGAAGGGCAGTCTCAGCCTGCTGGCATGCTTACCGATCGTCCAATGACCGGTTATCACCGCTACCAGGCTGGAGATGTCCCTTCTACTCCTGCTCACTAATTGAATAGAGCGTTTACTATCATAGCGGGGCCATAATTGACGGAAGCTGGGCTCACTGGGGTCTTCTTATGTGGTCCCTTTGCAATATCTGTAAAAGAGGAAGTGAAAAAAGATAGCACTAGAGATAGAAAAGTGAAAGGAAATAAATAAGAAGACAAAACAAAAAAAGAAAATAGTCCATCACATAAGCAAATTGATACTTCTAACGAAGCTATAGCATGTCGACGTTTATAGTTGACAGCGCAGTGAGACCCTGTAGAAGGTAGTAGGCAAAACATCGACAGAGAAGGTGTTCCACAGTTTCCTCTTCCATTCTCCTAGCATGGTTACCAAAACTGTAGTGGCCTGTAATTACTGCCATCATATTTCTCAAGTGGGCTCTCTGCATTCAAAGTAAATCTCTGCTGCGATTGATATCCAGCCTAGTCTAGATCATCTTGTTCATCTGAACTGTGTTCTTCCTAAAGATATATTCTCGGTCTGTTGTGTGCAGACCGAGAGAGAAATGCCACAGGGAATGTCTGTATTCTGCTCTGGCAGCTTAAACCCTTCCTTTGCCAAGTTATTCGCCTTACAGTGGTCCCACACTTAGATTAAGATAACAACCGAATGTACCGCCATTATGTTTAAGGATGTCCGACATTCAAATTGGATGTCGAATAGACACCCATTAAAGATCTAATATGAGTCCAACTGTCGCTATAAATGCAAATATTCATTCCGAATATTCCATGGTACCACAGCCAGTCTGTTTCTTTTCTTATTGCCATCAATTCAGTTTATAGTGCGCTGTATTGATCACGGAATCTGAAGGATATAACGGGTGGCCAAATGGGACCTAGTGAGCGTATTGTAGCCGTTGTTGGGGGTCTTGCGGTAGAAGCTGTTGCAGAATTTGAACTTTGTATGGATACATCTTAAGATCCAGCTTTAAAATTCTCTGTAATGTTGTTCTGGGTATACCCAATTGGCCGGAACGGCGACGAGTTGAGACAGATGGATCATTTGCAACACTCTGCTGCACAGCTTCCACGTTGTCTTCAGTACGAATATTTCGATGAACACCTCTTCCTGGACGGTCAGCAACTGAATCCAGTTCCTCAAAACGGCGAACTAAACTTGTAATCAGAGAAGATGTGGGCGCTGATCTTACGTTAAAAAAACGGCGATAATTTCGCTGCGTCAGAACAATTAATCGTTGAGAAGAATAATAAAAATCGATAATTTTAATGCGTTGTTGTGGACTGTACGTATTCATTTTAAATTTCCAAGAGTTCAGTTATAATCTGCAAAAAGAAAAAATAAATTATGCTAAAAAATAAAAAAGTTATTTGTGTTTCACATCAGCTGGTTTTATTTGGGCCACCCTGTAGTAGTCCCAGACTATTGTGAAGAGGGTCTTATTGGGCCTTGATTTCATGGCCATTGTAATGAAAATGACATCCAAAAACTCTTTCAAACCGGGATCTATTGGTTGTATCCTATAAGTTTGTTAACTCAAAAAAAAAATGCCATGGACTCCAAAAGTTATGAAATACTTGAATACTGAGCTTAGCGAAAACGAGTAATCAGCGATTTTTTTGCAGAAGTTTTTTCCGCTACTTATTCTCATATGAATATATAAGTGTCGTAAACCATTTAATATATCTTCTGGACAGCCAATTTGTTTTAGTTCAATATATTCTTCAGACGAAATAAATTGTAGCATATGGACTGGTTAAAGTACCAATCTGCATTTTAATCAGTTCTGCTGAGGCTATAGCATACCCGTTGTCTATTATATTTAACAAATCTTTAAAAATCTTGGAAGCAATCGTACATTATTCTTTTATAAAAATCTGCAATTAAATCAAATACAGTAAATTACAGAGGAATAGCCATACTTGGTTTAACCAAAACTGTTCGAAAAATATTTAGTTGATTCCATTGTTCAAGTTTCATCTTTACTGATAGTTTTCACAAAAGACTCTCGGTATTGACGAATATTTTACATCCAACAACTCTAGTTAATGAGGGCTTTGTCAATGGTCAGCATTAATTCTCATTTTGCTACAGATAGTAATGTTAAATATATAAATATATATAAAGAAATTCCACAAGCAGCAAACAATAAAAATACAAAAGCTTTAAATTCAATAGTAGTTTATAATTTCTTTATTTTATATATTGAGTCTTGTGTGCTTCTTAAGTTAAGACAACTTGAACCGCTAATGGCCAAAAAAGCTGTTTTAACAAATTTAAAGAAGATACAAAAATATGTAACATATGCAAGTGACATTTATAAACTTCAAAGATAACATCCACTAAATGCATATTTACAATATTACCATATTTTCTTCTATATATGAGAAAGCGTTATATTCAACAAGTAATTATAGGATGTTATCCCATAAAAGAATACTTCAAATTGATTTCATATCTTACATTTTGCTAAAGATTGACAGCTAAATTTATTTTGTCTAACTTAATGTAAAGTTTTGCTGAAAATAAGAGTTTTTTCAAAAAGAAAGTTTTCTTTAAACAAGAAATTTTCTTTGTTAAAAAAGGGATAAAATAAACAACCCAATTATGAATATTCCTCAGGTATTTTTTCAAATTTTGGGTTTTGTTATAAAATACTTTAAATCAGGAAATTTTCTGAGTTAAGATATTGAAAAAGGTGTAGCGGTCTTTGTTTGTTATAAAGAAAAAAATATTGTTAAGCAGATAGTAAGTCAGAATCTTAGTTTTTTTTAAACATATTTTTTAATATTTTCCACAGGTTACGTTTCTCGTGTACTCTTCGACACACCATCCAAATTTAAAAGTGAAATTTAAGTGTTTTTTAATTACTTATTATTTATGACCATTATTACAACTAAATGATAACTAACAGATAAATGTCTTTTGATTATTATAAACAAGCATTAACAAAAAAATGTATGATAAGTTAAAGACATCTTCATGTTGCTGATAATTTTTACCGTAAACTTTAAGCGTTTTATTTTCAAATAAAAATCAAAATGAGAAAAACCACAAAGAGGTTAGGGTTTCCAGACAATTATATCCGACTTTTTATTTTTTGTACTTTTCCGCCATGTCTACCAATAATATCTCTTCTTGAGCTGTGTACATTCTTGCATGTTTTCTAATATTTTATGTCTTTTATTTTATTTTTCTTTTTTCGGCACAGGCATTTCTATTTGCTACATAAATTAAAAACAAAAATTTAAAAAAATTTTTAAAAGTATAACAATTGCCTCTTTATTTTAAACATTGATATAATACAATTTATAATAATCATGGCTATTCGAGAAATCACCTTCACCTAAAATATTCGTCAGTTTGGCATATTGCTATTCTATAATACGTTAGAGATGTGAATGCGAAAACATATGTTTTGCCTTCTAACCGTATGTATTATAAATGCCTTGTGACCACATTTTTATGTCATTTTTGCTCGTCGCCAACTTTAGCGCATATTTGTGGTGAACTGAACATAATAATCAATTTCAAGCTTAAAAAATTAAAAAGAATTTTTTATTTCGACAAAATGTAAGTAAAAAATAAAATAGATAAATTTGGAGGTTATAATACATATTTGTTTTGCATCCAGGTATAAAAAACAAACAACACCTTAACAGTTCGTAGCTATGGTTAAATTTTTGACGGTTTATCCAGATTTTGCAAAAGGGACCAGTCAAAGAAGATCGGAAGAGAAGGCCAAACTATGGGATGAGCTTAATCAGAAACTCAATTCAATAAGCATCCCATAAGAGACGTTGCGACATGGAAAAAGGTAAAATATGGCAGACCGGGAGTTGTATGGATTTGAGTGTTTTCAAAATGTTTTTGGCTGTTGTGATAGACCATTTTTTGTGCATCTTTGCAAAATTCAACGAAATATACACGACGTGCAAAAGCATTGTAACCAGGAAGCTAAAAGAATGACACTTCCACACCGTAAAGATCCCTTTGCAAATATGAATAAGAAAGATAGACCACTAAACTGCCAATAGTATGTACTCATAACTTTATTCTAGGTTTGGAGAGACTATAAGGCTAACACCAAAAAGAAAGTGGTCACCAACCGGCAACAATAAAACCGTTTGTTTGAACGACTTAGAAGAGGCTGTGACGGAGCTACTGGATTTCGATAAAAGCGTGGGCGGAATCTCAAATGTTAAATCATTTGGTATTTCCACCAAACCAGTTGAATGTAGTCAATTACAGGATGACGGTGTTGAGTCTTTTACAAGTTTTGATATACAAGCAAGTATCAGTGCAAAGAAAAGAAAAGATGAACAGCCAAGTCTGTTACAGCAACAAATCAACTTGCAAAAGTCATTTTATGAAAGTTACATTTCATTAAAAAAAGAAGAAATTGGCTGCTTAAAAAAGATTGCTGACGCAATTAATACTTTAAAAAATGACTCAGATACCTGTGACACAATTTTATTTTAATGTGTGTCATATTATATATATAACCCCAAATCATGATTTCAAATATCGAGTCCTTTTTTATAAGCTAACCATTAAAATGTTATAAAAATGTTTGCCTGTAACTGAAATGAATTCCTTTTTATTTTAAATCCAATTTTTATTTCGAGTGTTTTTAAACCCTAAAAAAAATTTATAATAAAATGTTGAAAAAAGTTAAATAAAGGGTGTTTTTTATAGACGTATAGAACTTTAAATTGCAATAAAACAACGATGGATTATTCGATTGACATGAATTTTATTTATCCGAAAGATAATCTTGTGGCATTATATTTTAAATATGATTTCTGGCATATGACCGCCACGGCTGGCTCGGATGTAGTCCAATCTGGACGTCCAATTCTAGATGACTTTTTCCAACATTTGTGGCCGTATATCGGCAATAACACGGTGAATGTTGTCTTCCAAATGGTCGAGCGTTTGTGGCTTATTCGCATAGACCAATGACTTTACGTAGCCCCACAGAAAGTAGTCTAGCGGTGTTAAGTCACAAGATCTTGGAGACCAATTCACAGGTCCAAAATGTGAAATTAGGCGGTCACCAAACGTGTCTTTCAATAAATCGATTGTGGCACGAGCTGTGTGACATGTTGCGCCGTCTTGTTGGAACCACAGCTCCTGGACATCATGGTTGTTCAATTCAGGAATGAAAAAGTTAGTAATCTATACCGATCACCATTGACCGTAACGTTCTGGCCATCATCGTTTTTGAAGAAGTACGTACCAATGACTCCACCAGCCCATAAAGTGCACCAAACAGTCAGTTTTTCTGGATGTTTCGACATACACTTGAGGAATAGCTTCACTTCAAATGCGGCAGTTTTGTTTGTTGACGTAGCCATTTAACCAGAAGTGCGCTTCATCGCTAAACAAAATTTGCTTATGAAAATCGAGAACAACGGTAATCTCGTTTTGGGCCCATTCGGGCATTATTTGCAAGCGTTGTTCAGGCGTGAGTCTATTCATGATGAATTGCCAAACCAAACTGAGAATAAAGCACTTGACAGCTGTTAAATCGGTCGCTATCTTGAACAGTAATGCCAACATTTTTTTTTTTAAATTGTTTATTATTATTGAATCTTTCTATAAGAAAATTACAATAAGTATCTAAATCTTAAATATAAAAAGAAAAAACTTAAATAATTATTACCAATGTAATAACTAGTTACTTGTACTTAAATCTTAAAATAAAAGGAATATTCTTCGTTTAAATAAAAAAAAAAAAAAAAAAAAGTTATATCCCTATCTCACTAGGCGCAAGGTATCACTTCTCTTAAGCCTTCTGTGTCCCTCGAACTGTAACAGGTCCCTGGCGAGGGCGTTTGGATGTGTCGCCAGTTTGTGAACGTACTTAGTACAATATTTTTCCTTTTCCTCCCGAACCGTTGGAATTTCTAGATCTCTGTGGATATTCTCATTTCTTATATACCAGGGGGCGCAGACTATTGTTCGTAAAATACTCGACTGTCTTCTTTGTAACTTTTGGATGTTAGATGCACACGCAGTTCCCCAAAGCTGAATGCTATATGTCCAGATTGGTTTAATAATGGCTTTATATAACAGAACTTAATATTCCAAAGATAGAGATGAAAATAGACCATCAGCCACATTATTCGAGCTGTTTTTAGTTTCATAGCTGAGATTTTGGCCTCAATGTGTCGTGACCATGTTAGGCGTCTGTCTAGATGGATTCCTAGATATTTAATTTGGGCTTCCACCGGAACAATGACGTTATATATTTTTATTGGCGTACAATTAGCCTTTCTTAGTGTGAAAGTCACATGGGCACATTTTGATGGATTTACTTTGATTTTCCATTTATTTAGCCAACCTTCCAGCTGGCTTATATGAGCTTGTAAGTGCTCAGATGCAGTTCCTGGATCTTTGTTCACACTTAAAAATGCCGTGTCATCTGCGAACGTTGACGTGATAGTATGTCGATTTGTAGGCATATCGGATGTATAGACAATGTATAATAGCGGGCCAAGTATACTTCCTTGGGGGACGCCTGCAGAAATCTGCTTAACTGAAATAAATTTTTTGACCGTACCTTAAATGTTCTATAAGTCAAGTAACTTTTAATCAGCTTGTGGGTGTTTGAAGAAAGAAGTCGTGTTACTTTTGTGAATAGACCATCATGTCAAACTTTATCAAATGCTTGGGACACATCAATGAACAATGCTAAACAAAACAGCTTTTTCTCGAAGGACGACCTGATAGCAGTAACAATTCTGTGAACCTGCTCTGTAGTTTCATGGCCAGCCCGGAAGCCGAATTGATGTTCTGGAATAATATTTCGCTCTGCTAGATGGGGCATTATTTTCTGGAAGAGGACCTTTTCGAACAGCTTTGAAAGGATGGATAATAAACTGATAGGTCTGTGTGACGTAATTTGAGTAGCGTCTTTACCCGGTTTTTGAATCATGACTATTTTTGAAATTTTCCAAGAGGACGGGAAGACCCCCACTCTTAAGATGGCATTAAAAATGAATAACATAATTCTCACAGCGCAATCTGGCAAGTTCATCAGCATTGAACTAGTAATTCGATCAGCGCCGGGCGATTTTTTCGCATCAAGATTTTTGATTGCCATTTTAATTGAGGGCAACCGCATCTTTATATGATTTTCAATGGAATCGCTGATGTATGGAGGATTAATATCACTATTTATTTCATGTGGAGTGAAAACGTTTTCCAGATCGCTAGCAAAAGCATTTGCTCGTTCACTAGAATTTTTAGCCCAACTAAGGTCCTCAAGTCTTAGTGGAGGTTCGGAGGAAGTAGGGCACTTCATATGCTTCACAGCTTTCCATAGGCTGTGGTCGGTTTTTGTTGTCGGATCCAAGTTACTTAAATAATTTGCAAGCGCTGACTCATGCTGTAAACGCAGCTTTTCTTTAAGTAATTTTTGACACAAATTCAATTGGGTCTTTAAAGCTGGAGAACGATTTCTCTGCCATTCCCTTCTCAATTTTCTTTTTTGTCGGATGACGGCTTCAATATTAGCTGATGACTTGAATGGTTTCCTCCTATATGTTTTTCTCATTGGAGTTGCATTTCTAGCTGCACAAGTAATAACGTCTGTAAGGTGGTTCACAGCACATTGTATATCAGACGAGTTCCTTAGAGGAATGTTCTGGGAGAGACGAGAGCTCACATACATTTTATACTTTAGCCAGTTCGTGTATCGGTTCGGATAGAACGTAGGAGATACTTCAGAGTTTATAAAACTATTACGTAGCGTAATTATAGTTGGCGACTGATCAGATGATAAGTCTTCTAGGGGACTAATCAGAAGTTGGTCGCGTTTAATATTTTTTATGACAGTGAAGTCAATAAGGTCTGGCTTTTTCGTACAGTCTGTAGGCCAGTATGTGGGCTCACCGCTAGATACGACATCTAGATTTTTTTGAGCAATAGCATTGTAGAGCTGCCTACCTCGTGGCCTAATAAGTCTAGAGCTTCAATGGGTATGTTTAGCGTTGTAGTCTCCTGCTGCCAGGAACTTATGTCCCAATGTTGCGAAGAAAGTTTTGAAATTGTCGCTATCAATTATGTGTCTTGGAGGACAATATACACACGAAATTGTGGTATGAAGATCAGTAAGACTAATAGAGGTTGCCTGAATGAAATCCTTCCCAAATTCTGGCATAACAAAGTGCCTCACGTTTTTACGCACAATGACGGCCGTGCCACCACATGCCTTTCCACTTGGATGTTTAGTGTCATATATAATGAACCCATTAATTCTGAAGCAATTCTTTACAGTAAAGTGTGTTTGGGATACCAAAAGGATGTCTATTTCCTGCCTGTGTAGGAAATCTTCTACCTCAAACCTATGTTGGGATAACCCGTTCGCATTCCAGTAGCAAATACGCAACTGGGTCATTTTATTTTTGTCTAAGAAGGGTCTGCAGAATCATGTTCTGATTTCGCATCATCTCTTGAAACATGCCCTGCATATTATTCATAAAACTGTTCATGTTGGTCATGAAATTGTTCATTGTCTCCGTCAGCTTGTCGATTGAACTAGAGCTGGTATCGTTGAAGACCTGACGGCTGCTCCTTAGTACTTGGGCATATGAAAGATTTTTCACGTTTAGCCTATTTGACGTTGGTAAGCCATCGAAGTTTTGTTAGGCATATTTCATTTTATTCCCATGTACATTAGGCATTGCTTTAACTTCAGTATGAAGGCTCGTGTAGTTCAATTCGTGATATTTCGCATTTGAGCGACTTCGAGGTTGATTCGAATTTTTTATCCTCTCGAATACTTCACATGCTCTATAATTAGCAGAATGTCTTCCACCGCAATTGCTGCACTTTCTCACATTGGGGTCGTTTTTAGGTGCTGTACACTCCATGGTTTTATGTGCGTTACCACAAACTACGCAAACAGATGGTAGCTTGCAGTAAGATTTTGTGTGGCCGAACTCTTGGCAATTGGTGCAATGTGCGGGGTTATTACGCTTATGTGGTTCCTCTACTGTTACACTTCGGTTAAGAATATATCTCAGGTTGTAGATTGGATGAGTTGAATTTTTGGTCTTAAGAAGAGATGCGTTAAAAACAATTTTCACACGGTGCATTGGTTGGGGAATTTTATCCTTGTTATGTATATTGTAAACATTTCTCACATCTTAACCTTAATCTTCAATAGCTTTCTTGATTTCTTCAACTGGGACGGAACTGTCAATGCCCTCTACCACAACTACGAGGCCCTTAGCACTTTTTAGCTACTACGTGTAGTAGTTCTTTTTTTCGGCGTTTAGACTATTGACAATTAAACGATAATTTTTTGCAGTATTGGTTTTAATTCTTGTTTCCTGTATCTGTCCCCTTCGTAAAGAAGCTACGTAAAAATTATCTTTTCTCACAATCTTTGATAAAAGATTTACAATTGCGTTCGATGATTGGTCGCGCAAATAGATAGGTTGAGGTTTGTGTTCCTTAGACACAGGTTCTACTGGTGCATCGTCTGTGGGTGCAAGTATTGAAAATCTATTTTCGGAGACTGGTATCGTATCCGCCTGACTGCCTTTGTACTGCTTTGTGCGCTTTTGCTGATTAGTTCTAGGACTAGCCTTACGTTTGGTAACAGTAACGTATCTGTGCATCCCGCTTTGTATTTCCCTACCTGCCGGAGTGGAATCTGTTACAGTCTTTGATGTTGGTGTATCAACTTTAGTTTTCAGAGTGGTTCCTGTTGGGCTAGTTGCTTTGTAAACTCGCGAATAAAAATTTGTGCGTCCACAATCGCATTTGGAGTGAAAGAGCGGGTCCTATTCTCAGGCCTGGCTGTTAAATATGCTCCGTTTTCAGTCTTCTTATTCATGCTATCTGAGAACACATAGTATGCATTGTTTCCACTCTGTTTTTCGTTTGTCTTATCATTTATGTTTTTTTAATTAATAATGTCATCTTTTCTATATGGGTCCCAACTTGAAGTCGTTATCTAAATCCGTAGTGCAGTTACCCGTATGATGACCCCGAGGGTCTCTTTGCATGCAGTGAAGTCCTCGCAACGGTTGACACAAGACCCTATGGGCGCTTGTGTACAGAGTCAGGTCGAGCTTTAATTAGGATGTCGTATCAACTAAACCTGCACGGCCAACTTAACGGAAACGTAACTTAGAGCGTTCTCCAAGTCCTTACCAAGGTTTTACCGGGACGGAAGGCAGCTGCGACATTAGCCTGAAAGCCGTTTCTACGTGATGTCACTCCCATGTACTAAGGTAACAGAATGCCACAGCTGTCAGCCCATTTGCAACCAATTCCAATAAATAATCAAAATCAAATCCATAGTATTTGCCGGTTCGTCAACGTTGCAGCAGTAGCCTGAATTACATCGGTTTTCGCATGCCTTTCAGGTTTCTACCTGCATATTCGCATACAAACTTTAGCTGCCGCCAGATCAGGTGATTCGGATGGTATTACCAGGGAATACCACGTGGAGGCAGTGAGATGCTTGGGCAATTCAGTGAAGGAATCACCTCTGGCTATTCCCAAGTGAATAGCAATCAGAAGGCTTTCAACTTCCATGAATTACCCTATCCCCCATTCGTATAATTTACAAAAATATTTAATTGAATCAATGAAAGAATTTTAATTAAATCGTTTCGTTGGATTTATGATATATATTTTCTTTCAGTGTAATAGATTGGGTTGCAATTGTCCCCAGTAAATAATAATAGAAAAAATTCGATTTTAAATAATTAAAAATTGAGTCTTAGCTTAAACAAGAAATTACTCAAAATACCTTTTCAATTAACCTTCATCTCATCCCAAAAAAAAACTAACGTTTTTTACCTTCATGTGTAGTTTCCACATATATGGCACAAATTTTTTAGTAGTATTTTTTTTATCGGCAATAATAAAATTATTATATTAGATAACTTGGAATACACATTAGTAGTATGTTTATGTAGGTTCGCGACCACTTTCTCCATACAAAAGTGATTATTTTTGACCAGTGCTGCCAGATTGTTAAAATAGTGAATGTTTATTGTGAGGATGTATGACAAGAGCGGCCGATCCAATTTTCCATCTCTGGATTTAGGGTTGTATTTTGAGTTTCAATGATCATGGATTAAAATTAAATATTAATTGTTTAGTATGGAAATCTGTATCAAAAGCATTATATTTAATTTTACGGCTCTGATTTGTGTTTGTCGTAACTAAAAGGGCTACCGCCATTTTATTAGTTTATCGAAGACAACCCTATAATATGGTATCAATATGCTTTTCGAAGATAGAACTCTGTGTGTATATCAATTTTTAAGTTTTTTTTTTTTTAAAGAAATTGTTTACAAAAATTTGTCCACTAGTGCAAAAACCACAATTTAATCGTTTAACCTATGGCATGTTCTGAAATCAATTGGTTGAGTTATCATCTACATGGATTATGTTGGAATGAAGGTAACATTGCATAAGAAGAATTTAAATAATATTTTATATCATATCTTAAAAAGGATTCAATTATAAATGTTAAATATGTGGAAAAAGTAAGATGGTTAAGTCAACTACTACATGAAGGAAAAGGAATATGTATTTTTAATTTAGATGATAAATTTAATTCTCCACTTATAAATAATGGTACTCAAATGTGTGCATGAAAAAGCGTAATTTTATTTAACAAATTTATTAAATCAATTATAAATAAGGAGAACATTGAAAAGATATGATTTATTATTAATCAGTTAACTAACTATCTACTCTGTTGTGTGTTAGTTGTAAGCAAAACAAAAAAAAAAATTAATTGATATAAATAAAATGGTTACTGTTGATGAATTAGAGGATCTATTAACTAATCTATTAACAATATATTTAGGTGAAAATCATTAAAATTTATTATAATTCACATATATTTTACAATTCAGTTTTTTTATATGCGTATTGAAATTTATAGGTCGTCCCGCGAAGCCTTCAGGCTTGTCTGCATGACTAGTCCACGTAAGACGCCTATCAAGATATTTCACGTGGTTGTCCTCTGGTATTGTAACACCATATATCGTGATGGGGAGACAACTGTCTCTTCTCAAGGTAAACGTGATAGGAACACACTTTGAAGCATTTGCTATTATCTTCAACTTTGAAAGCCATTTCTCCAACCGGTTTATATGTAATTGAAGTTGTTCACTTGCTATTACTGCATTTTTATGAATGCTCAGAAAAGCAGTATCGTCTGCAAAAGTTGATGTATGGGTCAATTGACTCGTAGGCATATCCGCAGTAAATAAAATGTACAGGAAAGGACCAAGAATACTTCCCTGTGGAACACCAGCATGAATATGCCTGGTGGAAGATAAGGCAGATTTCGATCTAATGTAGAAAAATCTGTCTGTTATATAGTTCTTGAGCAACTTATGGACGTTTTCAGGTAGCAGGTTTACAATTTTGTGCAACAGACCGTCATGACAGACTTATTCGAATGCTTGAGATATATCAATAAAAAGTGCTGAACAGTATTCCTTATTCTCAAAAGCTTTTCGGACAAAATTCGTTATTCTATGCACTTGTTCCACAGTGCTGTGCATTTTTCTGAATCCAAATTGATGGTATGGGATAACAGAATTTGCATCGACGTAGGGCCTTAGTTTCTCGAGAACCAATTTTTCAAAAAGTTTGGAAAGTATCGGTAACAATCTTATTCTGCGATATGAAGCTACTTGCGCAACATCTTTACCTGGCTTAGGAATCATCACAATTTCGGAGTGTTGGCATGACTTCGGAAAGGCACCCATATAAGGCAGTGACATATAAGTGCCAGAATGCAATCTAGAGTCCATTTTAGACTCAGTATATGCAGATTTGACCGGAGATATTAACGAGCCAAGTACGTCTCTTGTAGCTCTGGCCCAACCTGAAAGCTCACCTGCAACACGCATGCGCAATTCGATATCGTAGATTTTTTATCAAAAGAAAACCAAGCCGATAGGAAACTTATAGAAGATCTCCTGAATTGCGAAAAAGAAAAATTAAAAATTGAAAAAGAAAAAATTTAAAAATAAGAAAATTACGAGTAGTTTTATTATATATTTTTAAAAGACTGATTGTAAATATTATATTTTATTTATTAATTGATCTTATTTATAAATTTGTTTTTATGTTTTTATTTAAGAATTTGTTTTAAGTATAGCATACCTACGTTGAATTTAAAGATTTTTTAAGTTTTCAGAACATGAATAAAAATCTTTGTTTAATTTAGAAAAGTAGTTATCATTTCTCTTTTCATTCTTGTTTGTTTTATTGGTGTTTCGTCATTTGGAATGTTATTGGTATAGGTTACAGAGTTTATTTCATCAACAGTCTCCCCGTCATCAGGAGACCCTACTATGGCTAAAAAAAAATTAAGGTTTAATTTTAAAATCTTAAAATTAAGCTTTTTAGCATGCATAATACATTTTCTCTTCTTCAGTTTATTTGTTTCAAATACCATTTTTGTAAAAGAAACTTTCGTTCCCTCGTCATTGTTTTCGTTTAAGTTTAGTTCGTTCGTTCATTTCAAATAAAGAGCAAGGAAATGAACTACAGGAATTCAAAATTCGGACTAGTTCGTTCACTTCAAATATGTGAATAGTTCGTTCGTGTACTACCCAAGACTAATATTTATAGTTCTTGCTAACTTTACATTACGAATTTCTATAATAAATAATTCAATATTCGGAATTTTTTCAATATTCCAAATGCTTGCTCTATGCACACTCGAGTTTAACTTAAAATTGTGTTAAATCTGATTTGCTCAGCTGATAAGTAACCATTATCACGATAAGGTACCATTAAATAATTTTCTAAAGGATAGGCTGCGTCGCCTAACAAGTGTCAATTAGAAGGGAAAGCAATCTGGCCTGATGTAATTGCACGCTTTAAATTACTATCGGCCCATACAGACGCATCGTGACAACGACCTGGATGTCCCACTAAAACGTCAAGGAATCGGAATTCACTATCAGACACAGCCTGTATGTACAAATGAAATTTGTAAGTAGTAAAAAAAATTACCTGCACTATTATAGAATATGTTCCCTTGCGATTATAATAACTGACACTATCATTTGATGGCTGTGATATTTTGATGTGTGTACTATCAATACATCCCAAGACGTAGAGTAAAAGGTGAGATCTAAGCAATTCAAAACATTCCATTATTTTTGTCCGGCTTGATTCCGAGTTTGGAAATTTTATGAGTTGTTTTTGTTTAGCAATAAGCTGAACGCAATCGGTAAATCCTCTGTAGCACGCACCCATGCCAACATTAAAACGATCGCTTACTTGACGAAAGCTGTTTTGATTGGAAAGTTTCCAGAGCGTTATAAAAAGAATATTCTTTAATTCAAGACCAGACCAGTCTGAGCCTTTTTGTATGAACCACTTAACAAACACAAAAGTTTCTAAAAATTTAAACAAATTAGTTTAAAAATTTTATATATAGATTTTTATTTACTTAAGTACTTACATCAAAAGTCATTTTTCCCATTCTAAAGTGGCTGTAATAAATATCGTCAGGCATTTCATTAATTGTTTGCGCAAGGCCTTTTGTTTTTGGTATCCTTTTCGATACCAGTGTTTCTTTTTGCAACACAACAAGGCGTTCCTGCTTTCTTTTTAAAATTTGTACAGCAATAAAACATCGTCTTCCGCCATTGTTCGCTTTATTATTAATGATACAATGCATATAATTGTCCCTAAAATATGTCAGGGTTGCAAAATATTAGAAAAGTAACTACACAATGTGTCAACTTGGTATTAATACTGTATTGATGCATTGTAATTATACGTTTAGGAAGTCAGCCGATCTCTTGAATATTGGCGATGTAAACATAGATATAAATAAAAAAAAATATAACAACAACAAGATATACAGAAATGATATCATAAATGTGTAATAAATAAAGCAACAAGAGAAGATATAAATAAGAGAACAAGCTCATGCATTGATCATATACTCTTAAAGCTAAACAAAACAAACACACAAACATACTCCGCAGTAGTGAGAACAAATATCTCTGATCACCTTTTGTTGTATGCAAAACGTAGAAATAAAAAAAAAGTTAAACCAGGAGTCAGAAAACAGCTAATATATGGGGGCCAATTATAAAAGTATTAATAGCAATAAAGTTAGTACAAATATCAAAACAATTAAGTTGTGTTCACATTATGTGTACAAGTCATATGGAATGCCAAAAGTTTTTAATTATGGATTTTCATATGTACGTCAAAATTTGCGTTTTACATACGGTTTATAATTTTTGTGTTCACACACATATGTATATTTTATGTACATATGACACCTCTAATTTACGAAAACAAACAAACATTTATTAAAGCAGCTGCTTTATTAAGTGTTAATCATACAGCAGTTTTATAATTTTTGTTGCGTAATAAACGTTCTACACAAGTATGTTAAATGTTTGCTGGTGATTTTTTTTATATTTTTTAACGATACATATAAAAAAATAAAACGAGCAATAATATCAACAAAAATTATATACTAAAAGCTTAAAGAAGGAAGCTATGGTTAAAATGATCTTTTTTGTAGCTGTCCCCTTAAATTTTGTTTGAGCGGAAATTTGAAATGAAAAATTGACATCATTCAATACATACGCTTTTCCACATCAAATAGAACGAGCTCTAACTTGGGTGTCACACGATCAAGTTTTCATTCAAATTTTAAAATTTCTAATTTTTTTTTTACCAGTACACTCACACTTTTAAAATTTGCTGAGAGTTCTCTTTCAATTGAGTGTTTCAAATTACAGTCAAGAAAACAGCTGACTGCAGTTTTTTTATTCCAAATTTGAATTCTTATTCTGCCGCCAGTATTGTTTTGCTTTTTTTTTAAATATGTTTGTGAACAAATTAAACAAATATAACGACGTTTTGCAGTTCATAGAGATATACAGAAGGCATGAAGTTCTGTGGAACATGAATATTCCTGCATATAGACGGAATGATTTAAAAATTAAGGCATATAACTCTATTGCCGCCGAAACAAAACTGTCGATGGAAGAGGTTAAAAAAACAGCAAAAAACTTGCTTTGAAATTGCGTGCAGCCTACGTCACAGCTTTCAATTTTTGTGAATTTTGACGACTTGATCTTGTGACTGCAGTGTAAATAAAAAAACTAACATTGCTATCACACATAAGAAAAACACATATGTTATATTTCAAGAGGATCACACTATGTGTATTCTTTTATGTATGTTAAATTTTGACATTCCGTATGACTTGTACACATAATGTGAACACAGCTTTAGTTGGGCTGGCTTAGTAAATTCAGATATGAAAACAGAAGAAATTAAAAAAAAAATATATGAAACTTTACAAGAAATTTATTCAAACTGCACATCAATTATTGAAAATTAAGGAAAAGAAGTATTAAAAAGATACTGTGAAGCTCAGGATAAACTATATGTAAATATATTAAATGGTTAAATAATAAAAATAACAAAAATTATGAATATGATTATAAAAAATTTCCAAATGTGCTAAACAAAAAATTAAACTTTGTAAAAAATAACTATTTTAAAAACAAATTTATTGAAAAACAAGTTAAATTCGTCTGTACCGAGTGTTATATACCCTTCTTTGTGTTAGCGAAATATTAATAATTTTCACTTTCCACATTCTTCTATAATATCAAAAACATACAAAAAATTAAGTGAGTGAAGATAAATATGCCGCGTTAAATATGTTTTAACTAAATGTACGTGCTTTAGTATTTGTAAATATATTTTAAGTATTAATGGCATATTTATGAAATACGCCTTATGTCATTACATATTTTTATAGTAGTTTAGCGAAGATCATCTACATTTGTAACCTACAAACAAATATTCAGAAATTACTTTGGATTATTACAAAAAAAAAATTTTTTTAGTTTTCATATAAAAGGTGATTTTATAAGAACTATCGGAAATTAAAAAAAAAAAACACATAAAATTCAGAAAAATGCATGAAATATTTATTTGGATCGATATAATTTAATGTTTGAAGATTATTTCATGCAAATGTTGGCCGCGGCTGCGCCTCAAATGGTCCATCCGCTTAGTCCAATTTTGGCATACTCTTTCCAACATATCGGCCGGTATCTCACGAATAATGTTGGCAATGTTGGCTTCCAGTGCGTCAATCGAAGCGGGCTTGTCCCTATAGACATTAGCCTTAACATAGCCCCACAAAAAATAGTCTAGAGGCGTTAAATCGCACGATCTGGGCGGCCAATTGACTGGTCCCAAGCGTGAAATAAACTGTTCACCGAACTCGCCTCTCAATTGGTCCATTGTTTCGCGTGCTGTGTGGCATGTGGCACCGTCTTGTTGAAACCACATGTCATGCAAGTCAAGCTCTTCCATTTTGGGCAAAAAAAAGTTTGTTATCATCGCACGGTAGCGCTCACCATTCACAGTAACGTTGTGATTCGCATCATCTTTGAAGAAATACGGCCCAATGATGCCGCCAGCCCATAATCCGCACCAAACGGTTGTTTTTTGTGGATGCATTGGTAGCTCTTGCAATGCTTCTGGCTGCTCTTCACTCCAAATATGGCAGTTTTGCTTGTTCACGTATCCATTCAACCAGAAATGAGCCTCGTCGCTGAACACAATTCTTCGATAAAAAAGTGGATCTTCATCTAACTTTTCAAGAGCCCATTCACCAAAAATTTGGCGTTGTGGTAGGTCGTTTGGCTTCAATTCTTGCACCAGTTGTATCTTATAAGGCTTCACACCCAAATCCTTCCGCAAAATTTTCCACGTAGTGGAGTAACAGAGGCCCAATTGCTGCGAACGGCGCCGAATCGATAATTCACGGTCATCACCAACACTGGCCGATACGGCTGCGATATTTTCTTCAGTTCGCACTCTACGTAAGCGTGTTGGTGGTTTAATGTCCAACAATGTAAATTTGGTGCGAAATTTTGTTACAATAGCCCGAATAGAAGCCTCAGTAGGTCGATTAAACTGACCATAAAATGGAAGAAGCGCGCGATGAACTTTCTTAACAGAGCACGCATTTTGGTAATAAAATTCAATAATTTGCAAGCGTTGTTCGTTTGTAAGACGATTCATGATTAAATTATAGACCAAACTGAAGATGTTTGACAGTGACACAAGATACAAAACGTGCGTGAGCTGTCAAAACTAGTGTTGCCAAAAAGATAATAGCAAAAAAATCACTCTTTACAACAGTGCTGTTGCTCTGAAAAGTTTTGGCAATTTCCGGTTTGCATCATAAAATAAAAACTACAAGATATTCCGTATATGTTAAAGCAATCCTTAAAGCTTAGAGCCTACAGATTAAATTTCTTTTGTTTTCATTAATTTGAATGAACAAAATCGGTAGTGGTACCTTTTCAAAGTGGGGAATGGTATAAATCACTGATAGCAAGAGTACTAGGGTATACTCAAATTTAAAAAAAAAAAATTATAAATGTTCCAAAGAAATTTCTGAGCATTCGGAGATAATAAATCTAGACCACCTCTTCTTTAAAATGATATGTGTCCTATCCCGTAATCTTCTATGGTTCGCTTGCAAATTAGTAAAATTTCTTAAAGAAATCAAAGTACTTATGCACATCTATGTATGTACTTATATTTCTAATAAACATATCTATTAGCATGTCATAAAAACTAAGGAGTAAAGAGTTAAGTTAGAACATATTTAACTAACCATATTTATCTTCAACCACTTCAAAAAATTATGTAACTGACGCCTGGTTTTTTAAGCTAGAGGTCATATTAAACATAAAAATTTCTTTATTTATTATTGGAAAGAAATATATATAAAAAAATTAATTTTTATAATACGACTAAAATTAACGAGTTCTAAGAAACAATCCTTTCTGAGAACCTAATTTTTAAAAGCAATAAAATATCTGCAATCACTAAATTTTTAAATGAATAATAAAATAAATATTAAATAGGAATTCAAATTATATATAATTTTGCAAACATTTTTAAAAAATTTTAAAGCCAAACATATTTAATTAACAACAAAAATCGAAAAAATTCTCTTTCACAAACATGACACTCATGGAATTAAAAACCACACACACACACACTTTTTTAGGTTTCCTGTTTGTGTGTACAAAGCTTCACACAAAAACAAAGCAAAACAAAAATTATTAAAATTCTAAAACTTCAGTTGTATTTTTGATTTTTCTGGTCAATTTGTGGTCCGATCTTACTTATTTTTTGCACAGACATTACGACTCTCATTTGTGATAAAACTGAGTACCACTTTTTTTCGTCTTGAAGTTTAGACAAATTACGCAAAAAACGCAACAAAAAATAGAGGTAATCGCAATTTTTGACTCATAGCTAAGCTATTTATGGACCCATCCAGCTGAGTTTTGGTTACGATACTATTAATACAGGGAGGGCCAAAAGAAACCAAGGGGTGTAAAAGTTTAATAACTTTTTTGTTTATTAATTTTTTTTTATTTTTTCTTTCAGATTATATAGACAACACTTGGAGAATTTATAATGGAGAGGTTCACAACTGAACAGAGAACCAGAACAATAGAATTTTATTATTTAAACCAGAGATCAATTATTTTAACGCTCATTTTCATTTGAATGGCTTTGTTAACAAGCAGAACTGTAGGTTCTGGGGTTCTCAAAATCCAAGAGCCATTCATCAACGCCAATTGCACCCCATCAGGTGTACAGTATGGTGTGGGATCACATCTGAAAATGTCATTGGGCCCTACTTCTTCGAGAATGAAGATGGAAGTGCTGTAACCGTAAATGGAGAGCGGTATCGTTTTATGATAGAAAATTTTTTACGTCCTGCTCTTGAAAACAGACCTGGTATGTGGTTTCAGCAGGACGGAGCCACTGCCCATACTGCCCGAGACACAATGGCACTTTTAAGTCAAATTTTTGGAGAGCGAATAATTTCTCGAAATTCGGAAATTATTTGGCCAGCGCGATCGCCAGATTTGACAGCACCCGACTATTTTCTTTGGGGTTTTTTGAAGGAGCGAGTGTATGTGAACAAGCCAGAGACAATCCTTGAACTCAAGGCAAACATTGTTGCAGAAATTCGAATGCTACAGCCACAAGTTTTGAAAGATGTTATGGAAAATGCTCTAAAAAGAGCCCATCAGTGCGAAGCTGAAAACGGTGGTCATTTAAGAGACATCATTTTTCATACTTAGTGTAAAAAAATTTCCATTTTGTATATTATATGAAAGAAAAAAATAAAAAAAGTTAATAAACAAAAAAGTTATTAAACTTTTACACCCCTTGGTTTCTTTTGGCCCACCCTGTATTATATATAAGAAAACTGTGTACTACTTTTTTTAGTTTAGATACAATACGCAAAAAAACAAAGCAGAAGTGAATGAAAATCTAAAATTTCGGTTGTGTTTTTGATATTTCTCGGCCATTTGTGGATTGATTGCTTTTAATTTTAGCATTATGGCTGATACTTCAAACAAAACTGCATACCAAGTTTTTTGTGCGTTTCTTCGTTTGGACAAAATACGCAAAAAACCCACTCAAAAAATGGTCAAAAATAGAGGTAGTTGCGGTTTTTGACTCATAGTTCCGCCATTTATAGATCGATCTGGCTGAAATTCAATAGTAATAGTCTGACAGAAATAACTGACAGTTTCGTGTGTTAAACTTTTCTGTACGTTGTCTAGGGAATTCTGAAAGTTGATTTCACCGACTTTACGGAGAGACAGACAGACAGACGGATATCTCTAAATCGACTCCGCTATTCATAAGGATCCAGAATATATATACTTTATAGGGTGTCCCATGCACGGTGTAGAAATTACAAACGGAATCACAAAGTTATATATATCCTTCTTACTTACAGAGAAGGGTATAAAGAAATGATATACGAGCTACTTAGCAAATAATTAAAGAAATAACAACCAAAAAATTACAAGTATTGACTGAAAAATAACAAACAATTTGAAAAATTAGCAATTAATACATATCGCAAACAAATTTTGCTACCAATTTTAAAGATAATGTTAAGAATATTTTACACAATTGTGACATGAAAACATGCCAAACTCAGTATAGAACAATACAAAACTCCATGTTTTTGTCATCCACAATGGAAGTGGAAGTGTATAATATATTAGTAAAACTTAACACAAATAAAGGTGCAGGAGCGGATGAGATTAGACCTGAAGACCTTTAGTATAACGATAAAGTTTTAACACCAGCCATAACTACCTTAAGTAACGCGAATATGACTAATGCTTCTATACCACAACTGTTGAAAGCCTCATTAATACGTCCAATATACAAAAGAGGTGGCAAAAATAACTGCAATAATTATAGACCCATTGCAATACTGCCCGTCATTGAAAAAGTGTTAGAGGAAATATTGATATGAAGACTCAATAGTTTCCTAGAAAAATACAGGATCATAAATAAAAATCAATACGGGTTCCAAAAGCACAAAAATATAAATAAACTACTAGGCGACTACATAAATACATACTCTACCTAATATATACGAATGAAATGCTAGACATGTTTCATGAATGCACAATATTTGCATATGCTGATGATACTGCAATTATATTTGGAAATAAAAATGTTGATACGGTTTATCAAGTAATGCAGAGGAAAATGAATGAAATATCGAGATAATCGCCTAGTAATTAATGCATCAAAAACAAAAATATTACACATCAGACCACCGTATCTCAACAGTGTAGCAACGCGTATCAAGTTTCACGATTATCAATGCCTACATGACTCAAATAAAAGGTGTTTTTTATAGACGTATAGAGCTTTAAGTTGGCATTACTGTTCAATATGACGACCGATGTAACAGCTGTCAAGTGCTTTATTCTCAGTTTGGCTTGCCAATTCATCATGAATAGACTCACGCCTGAACAACGCTTGCAAATAGTGCAATTTTATTTCGAAAATAATGATTCTGTGCGGAATACGTATTTCACAAATTTTGTTTAGCGATGAAACAAAACTGCCGCATTTGGAGTGAAGCTAATCCTCAAGTGTATGTCGAAACACCGTTACATCCAGAAAAACTGACTGTTTGGTGCCCTTTATGGGCTGGTGGAATCATTGGTCCGTACTTCTTCAAAAACGATGATGGGCAGAACGTTACAGTGAATGGTGATCGGTATAGAGCCATGATTACTAACTTTTTCATTCCTGAATTGAACAACCATGACGTTCAGGAGCTGTGGTTCCAACAAGACGGCGCAACATGTCACACAGCTTGTGCCACAACCGATTTATTGAAAGACACGTTTGGTGACCGCCTAATTTCACGTTTTGAACCTGTGAATTGGCCTCCAAGATTTTGTGATTTAACACCGCTAGACTACTTTCTGTGGGGCTATGCCACTTAAAGTTCTATACGTCTATAAAAAACACCCTTTATAAAAATTAATATTAAAATGTAACTAATATAAAAATTACCAAATTATTACATTTTGCTGCTCTTCTTTTCTGTTAATAAATGCTTTTTGCAGGCATTTTATCCTACTTTTTGCACCACTACCACTGCACATACACTTTTCTTAATAATATAACAGAAAAAAAGAGGAAATTTCGCCAAAATTTATGATAAATTTTGGAATAATAGCAATATTCCTCATTTTTTGTGTGCTTAAAAAATTCTAAAATAATACTTTGAAAAACAATTAACCCCATAAAAGAAATAAGAGAAAATACAAAAATTTAATATATTGCTATCCTTCACATATTAAGGGATTAACACAGAGTTGCATTTCACTGCAATGGCAACATCAAAAGTTGCCACCTAAAATTGGTGTCGAGTCTAGTCTATGCTAATGTCTCAACCAGAACTGAACTTATCTGGCAATCTCAGCATTGCCTTATATACTGTTGCATTTAAAACTAGATCTATATAGATTCGTGTAGTAATAATGATTCACTGTAACTGTCAGAAACGTCTAGACATTACTGCATACTTCTAGGTGTATCAAGTATATAACAACAAGGTAAATGAAAATGCTTAATCTAGCAAATTCTAGAACTAAAGTTATCATAAAGCTTATACACTAACACAGATATAAATAATACACATCTTACAAACAAGCATTACACTATCAAATTCAACGCATTAACATAAATACTGAATTGCTATATTTACACATACATAAATACCATTTCTTACGAATAATAAAACACAGAGTAATTTTTCGTAACAATATAAATCAAACACAAACAACATACAGATAAATATTTACAAACACCACAAACCAACATAACAAAATTGCTAGTATATTAGGAATCCTAAACGTTAAAAGTTTACACCACGTAACTCTAATCAACGAATTTTAGAATGTTCATCGCTTTTTGAACAGATTAAACCACGCGCAGAGGGAAAATTTCAAGTACAACGTTATAAAAATAACTATAGAAAAAACTCTTTAAGCACCACCTTACCCAATATATTTAACAAGCTACCACCAGATGTAAGGAACGATTGCAGTGTACAAAGTAGAAAGTCGAATCTGAAAAGATACTTCTTTCAAAACCAATGAAAAGTGGATTACCGTTTACATTTACCTATTTTTAAATATATACTAGAATACATATAAAAAAGCACATTCAATATTTAGCCCTGTATTCAGCAGACAAGCCTAAGGGCTTCGCGGCAACAACTATAAATTGCAAAATGCACATCGGAATGTATTATGAAAATTAATTATTATTATTATTATTATTTATTTAGTAGTATTTTTTAATACTTTATATTACAATTCAAATAAATATCACACTTATGTGCTCTGCTCTAATAAACATTACAAGTTTCTTTCTAAATTGATAAAAATTTCTTTCAGTCTTTATGTAGTTTGGCATCTTGTTGTATACATTTAGCCCTTTGTAGAATAGCGTTCTCTGCCCTCTAGTAGTGTTTCCTGTTTGTAGTCTGAAATCCATGTCATTTCTCAAAGTATACGGTTGCGTTTCACCTACCGTACTTCAGTTGCTCAGTTAAGTACTCAGGAGCGTCTCCTAACTTCATTCTATGAATAAAAATCATTGTATTTAATTCCAGTTTTTGGTGAATATTAAGCCATTTTAGTGATTCTAGCATAAATCTTATTGATGTATATTTGTTGCATCTTAGTATTACCCTCATCGCCTTGTTTTGCAGCTTCTGCAATCTATTAATTCATAATTGTATTATATATTGTTATTGCTGTTATTATCGATACTCTTTTCCGGATTCTTTTGAAGAAACCAATTTTTTTTTCAATTTTCTTACTTATGTATTCAATGTGTTCTTTTAGCTTTACTTCTTTATCTATTATGAACCCTAGATATTTAATATTTTCTATATTAACATTATTTATTATTAATGGTATATTGGTGACCATATTAATTTCAATTAATTTTGTTTTACTTTCATATAATTTAAGTTTGTTCATTTGTAACCATATATTTATATTGTTTATATCCGATTTTATATTATTAAATTAATTAATATAAATCTTGATTATTTGACCTTTTCTATCTGAAAATAAATATTTTTTAAACTTTTAGGTCTTTTTATATATTTTAATTATTTTTAAGATAGTTTCAAATATTTCGACACGCCTTCGTGTGTCTTTCTCAAGGAAAATAATTTTAAAATGAAATGAAAAATTTTTTTTGAAATGTAAGTAAAAATTATGATATTAAAAACTTATTTCAAATATTAAAAAAACATATACAAAAACAATAATAACAATTTTATACAAAAGACAATTTAACAAAAACAATATACATTATATATATTATATTATATCTTTTCCTTACTACCCACGGTAACCCTTTATACTGCCGAGTACGAAAACAGACAGACAAGACACAAGAGAAAAAGACAGACAGCAGTCATTAACCTACCACCGCCGAGTAAGTCACTAAGCTACCACCGCGCCGTGCTCATTGTTAAATTAATTACACAAAATTAACAAATAAAATATTATTATATATTATATTATTATAATAAAAATAAGAACAAATGAAATAATAAACAAATAAAAATAAGGATAAACAAAATTGTGTTTCACTATTCATACTTGCCTATAGTGGAACCCACAAATGGGGGCTCAACCAGCCGAAACCAAAGTGGCATAATTATTAAAGAAAAGCAACTATAATTGAACTAAAAGGGTTAAAGATAAAAATTAAAAAAAAAAAAAAAGCTACATAAACTATGTGTTAAAAAACTGAAAATCGAACATTTCAAATTGTGTTTTAGTGATTAACAATAAAAAGTTGCGAGCAAATGGATAAGCGCTGCTAATCAAAGCATTGGAAAAAAAATCACACAAACAGTTCGTTTATACAGTAACAATACAACAGTTACAGTTTTATAAATAAGTACATAAGCACGTAAAGAAAAAAAACAGCAAAGAAATAAATAAGAAAGTACGGTTATAAAATTGACTAAACAGAAGTTGAAAAATAAAAGTATATAAACACAGAAATCTAAAAACTGAAAAAAAAATATAATAATAAGAAAGCAAATTGAAAAGTCAAGAAGCCTGGAAGTTAACCGTTAAACCAAACGTGAGAGTAAATGAGTAGCAACAGCGTATCAACAACAATTCAGATAGAGGTTTGTGGTTGATGAACCGTGCAGCCAGCAGTGAGCCAATAATCTTATTTTATTTATTTTAAAGAAAAGAGAAGTTAAAGAATTTAATCTTCATGTAATAAGAAGATTTTATACTTTTGTTTTTAGAAAGCTTTAAAATAATAGAAGTCGGAAGAAATGAATTTATAGAAGTTTGTTATGAATAAAATAGAAGTTTGTGATGAAAAATAGAAGTTTGAAGTTAATAAAATAGAAGTTGAGATGAATTAAAATTAAAATTGTATAAATTAATATCTATAAGAGAGAGGAAAAATAAAAGAAGACATTATAAGTTGTGATGTTAATATTGTAAAACGTAATAGTGAGAAGGAAGAGATTTAAAAATATTAAATCATTGTAAATTTTTCAAATAGAAAAAAACAATATATAACATATTTAAAACACAATTAAAATATTCAAATTATTAAAATTCAAAATAGTTCCAACTATTTTGCGGAATTGAACAGTTTTTTAATTCTTAAAACTTATAATACACACCTATATATAAATTATTTTGAAAATAATATTGTAAATATTCTGAAAATTTTAAGTTCCATTTTGGTTTATTTATTCTATTTTACCTTTTTTTTGCTACAATCATTTTATAAAACTTTTGTAAAACATCGAGCAATGGACGCTGAAAAAATTTTGAGTTTCACGGTAGAAGAACTTAAGACAAAATTGGGGGAATTAGAACTGCCCAAAACCGGTGTTAAGGCAGAGCTACAGAACAGATTATCACAACACTACGGACTACAGAGAGACACAGATTCGGAATACGGTAAAGCTTCGGGAGTAGTGGAACGCGTTATCGAACGCAGTAACATTTTCTCACTACGTGACATTCAGGATTCGGTCTCAGCTTTTAATGGAGATGGCTTACCGGAAGTAGAGCAATGGGTACAAGAGTTCGAGGACGTCGCTACCACGGTCGGTTGGAACAAGTTAAGGAAATTTATATACGCCAAGCAGTTGCTTAAGGGGGCTGCAGGAATTTTTGTTCGAAGTCAATCGGGCATAACTGATTGGGCTTCCCTTAAGGAGTCTTTAATGAAAGAGTTTGGTACAAACTTGTCTTCACTGGAAGTGCACAAAATTTTGGCGAGTCGCAGGAAAAGACATAACGAAACGCTGAGAGAATATTTGTGTAGTCTCCAAGAGATAGGTAAGCCTATACAATTAGACGAAGAGAGCCTCATCGAGTACTTTATCCAAGGTATTAAGGACACAGTGGCCAATAAGTCGGTTTTGTACCAGGCCCGAGATTTGGGAGATCTGAAGGCAAGAATAAGGACATACGAGAAAATTAAAGCAGCCGGAGAATCATCAAACTCAAAAGCGTTCAGCTCTGACATAAAAAGGAATTTTGACAGTAAAAGTGAACAACGTTGCTTCAAATGTGGTGACAAAGGGCATTTAGCAAACGAATGCAAAAAGTCGGAAGTAAAATGCTTCAAATGTAAGGAATTTGGCACAAATCGTTCAATTGCAACAACAATGTGAGAAGAGACCGCCGAGATGACGGAAATAGAAGAGGTGGAAAGAACAACATACACACTTTAGCGATGACGTTGCTTCCAGGTCAAGACGAGTTTTTGCCGAAGTGGAGTTATGCAAAAAGAAAATCACTGCAATAGTGGACACAGGCAGCGATATAAGCATTCTTCGCTATGACACGCTAATGGGGTTAAGCGACAGGGAACTCGAATCAAACAGCAAAACATTAACGAGAATTGGGGGTAAAACTATTAAAACGTTACGAAGTTTTACTTCAGTTACAAAACTAAACGCAATGGAAATAGAAATAAACTTTCACATAGTGAAAGAAAGCGATATTTTGTACTAAGCCGTTATAGGAAACGACGTTCTAAGCAAAATGGACCTGATAATAGATGACAAGGGAGCCAAATTTCGCGCAAAAACAAAAGCATGGTCGAGATTTAATGATTCGATGGAGAACATAGTGGAAGTTGCGGAACCCAAGAAAGAATTAGAAGTTTCGGAAGTAGTAGAAGTCCCAAACCGTGGAAAAATAGTAGAAGTTCCAAAGTCTAATAGTCACTCAGCGACAGACATCAGCCCGATCGCAGAACTGACCAAAGAGTTTTCGGAAATAGTTCATTGCGCCTCTATAGGAAATTTCAAAGATGATGAAATTAGAATCGAACAACTTGATAGAAGTACACGACAGATAATTATGAAGAGAATAAGAGCATACAAGTCAATAAAACCAAAATCATTCCCGGTGAAGATGAATATCATCCAAAATGACGACACACCGGTTTCACACAGACCTCGTAGAGTACCACATAGCGATCAGCTCATCATCGACAACCAAGTTGAAGAATGGCTACAAGACGGTATTATACAAGAAAGCTACTCCGAATACTCAGCTCCAGTAGTTTTGGTACAAAAAAAAGATGGAACGAAGCGTTTATGTTGTGATTACCGGAAACTTAATGAAAAGATCACGCGAGACAATTTCCCAATGGCACTAATAGATGACGTAGTACAAAGGTTTAAAGGCGCCAAGATTTTTTCAACATTAGATTTGCGAAACGGATTTTTCCATGTTCCGATTGGGAAAAGTTCACAAAAGTATACCGCTCTTGTTGCAAAAAACGGTCAATACGATTTTAAATTTGTACCATTTATAATTTCAAACTCCCCTGCCGTGTTTTGCAGATACATCGCATCGATTTTCCGAGAGCTTATTAGAGATGGAACCTTAGTGATCTACATGGATGACATCGTGATACCGTCAGAAGATGAAGGTTTAGAAAAGTTGGACAGAATTTTGAAAGTCGCGGAATCAAACGGACTTAAAATAAAATGGGCAAAATGCCAGTTTTTACAGAAGAAAATCAACTTTTTGGGTTACGTTTTTGAAAATTCAACTATCTCTCCTTCAATGGAAAAGACAAATACAGTGAAAAATTTTCCAGTGCTCAAAACCGTCAAAGCTTTACAACGATTTTTAGGACTAACCTCATTTTTACGGAGGTTTATTCCAAGCTATGCATTAATGGCTAGACCACTGTCAAATTTATTGAAAAAGGATACAAGGTTCAAAATGGGAGACGAGGAAATTCTAGCATTCCAACAACTAAAAAATTCAATGACCAATCCGCCAGTATTGAAGATTTTCGATCCGAAAGCACTCACGGAGATTCACACAAATGCTAGCGCGTTTGGATACGGAGCAGTTTTGCTGCAAAAAGATGAAGACTCACATTTCCACCCGGTTGAATATATGAGCAGAAAAACCACAGACACTGAACAAAAATATCACTCATACGAGCTAGAGGTGTTGGCAGTAATAGAAGCTCTAAAGAGATGGAGAATGTTTGTGCTCGGGATACATATAACTATCGTTACGGATTGCAACGCATTCGCACTAACGATGCGCAAGCAAGACGTACCGCCACGAGTGTCTAGGTGGGCACTTTTTCTACAAGAATTTAACTACAAAATAGAGCACAGACCTGGTTCGAGAATGAAGCATGTAGATGCTTTAAGCCGGTTAACATGCTTACTTACAGAAGACTCGTTAGGACATCGTCTGAAACTGGCACAAATGCAAGATGATTGGGTAAGAACAGTCAAGAAAATTCTTGAGACTGGACCGTATGAAGACTTCTTCATTAAGTTTGATGTAGTTCACAAAGACCATAATAATGAACTTATAGTAGTGCCAAGCTCAATGGAACAGGAAATCATCCAGATTGCACATCGGCAAGGCCATTTCGCTTCGCGTAAGACACAGGAGCTTCTACAAAAAACTTATTATATTCCTAACTTAGCTGACAAAGTCAATCGAGTAGTCAAAAGCTGCATAGAATGTTTGATGACCGAAGCAAAAAGAGGTCGAAAGGAAGGATTCCTTAGTCCTATCGACAAAGCCGACAAGCCTCTCCTAACATACCATATTGACTACATGGGCCCAATGGAATCGACCCAAAAACAGTACAACCATATATTAGTTGTTGTAGACGCATTTTCCAAGTAACGAGTACAGGCTCAAACGAAGTTGTGGATCGTCTAACCAAACAATCGATAATTTTCGGAAATCGAAGGAGAATAATAACCGATAGAGGTGGCGCTTTTACGTCTGCACAATTTAAGGAATATTGCACTGAAAATAGTATACAACACCTCATGATAGCAACAGGAGTTCCCAGAGGAAACGGCCAGGTATAAAGGATGAACAACACTGTGCT
The DNA here is from genome assembly GCA_947397855.1 of Thelaira solivaga. Classification (NCBI taxonomy): domain Eukaryota; kingdom Metazoa; phylum Arthropoda; class Insecta; order Diptera; family Tachinidae; genus Thelaira; species Thelaira solivaga. The sequence goes on along the minus strand of OX377615.1, from coordinate 21,245,835 downwards.
TACCATGTTGTCAAAACTAAGCAGGGAAAATCCTAGTAGTTGGTACAAACACGTAAGTCGAGTCCAGCAAGTAATGAACAGCACACCACCCAGAAGTACGAAGTACCAACCCTTCAAGCTACTAACCGGCCTTGACATGAGAATAAACACAGCTGCAGACGTGAAGGAACTGTTTAACGACTTAGCCATAGAAGATCTAGACACCGAAAGAGAAACCATCAGAGAAGAAGCGCGACAGAATATTCTTGACCTACAACACGAGAACTGTAGGACGAACGTAGAATCAGGATGGCCGGATGTGGGGACGCTAATATTGACACGACAACACCGACATAACCCACGGTTACCCTTTATACTGACGAGTAAGAAAACAGACAGACAAGACACAAGAGAAAAAGACAGACAGCAGTCATTAAGCTACCACCGCCGAGTAAGTCACTAAGCTACCACCGCGCCGTGCTCATTGTTAAATTAATTACACAAAATTAACAAATAAAATATTATTATATATTATATTATTATAATAAAAATAAGAACAAATGAAATAATAAACAAATAAAAATAAGGATAAACAAAATTGTATTTCACTATTCATACTTGCCTATAGTGGAACCCACATATATCTATAATTTTGTGCTATATTATCTGTATCCATTTAAAAATTAATTCTACTATCGTTTGATACATTTATTATTTCTAACATTTCTAATAAATAACGACGAAGTTTGTTTTTGGTTGTACCAACATATATTTTATTACAATTTTCTGTGTTATTTCCACTACAAGGTCCGCCAAATAACTTTTTTTTTTGAAAATGCTATAAAAACATCGAGTGTAGCTTCGGCTGTGTGGCACGTAGCGCCGTCCTGTTGAAACCAAATGTTGCCAATATCCTCCTCTTCAATTTTTGTGAACAAAAATTCGTTCAACATGGCCCGATTACGATCGCCATTGACTGTAACGGCCACTCCTTGCTCATTTTCGAAGAAAAATGGCCCAATTATGCCTCTGGACCAAAATCCGCACCAAACAGTGACTCGTTTTGGGTGCGTCGGCTTTTCAATGTATGCGTGCGGGTTTTCTGTGCCCCAAATGCGACAATTTTGCTTGTTTACATACCCGCCACGATCAAAATGAGCTTCATCTGAAAAGATGATTTTTTTTAGCAAAATCGGCATCTTCTGTAAGTCGATCGCAGGCCCACTTAGCGAAGCGAAAACACAACCATATTGTTTCAGCGGAATAATAAAACTAATTATCTGTCAAATCAGACATGAGCTAAGTGTTACCATTCACGAAATAAGCACTAGTTGAAAAAAAAACGTTCGATGGCGGACCCTATACTATGTAATAATCAATTTTTGTTAGCACAAAAATTTCCTTTTTGATTTTTTTTGTTATACTCTTACAGCCTTATTCAGAGAAGAAAATTAGTTTCTATATGATATCTACTTTAGTTAATAAAGGCTTTAAGCTAATAATCCTATATTAACATTTTTATATTCAAGGAAGGTTTATTAACTAATATGCCCTTTAGCAAATTTTAAAATTAGATTCTGGCAATACTATTGTTTTGATTTGCCATTTTTAATATTATTGTTGTGCATAAAAGATTGCTAAATTATTCGGTATTCGCAAATATATATTTCAGTCGTAAATTTTTTCTTATTAAGCCACAAAAAGTTTATTTAATTTAAAGAACAGTGTATATTACAACATGTTTACTAGTTTATCTTTAAAATAATTAAAAAAGTAACAAAATTATATAGGTAATTTATGTAACCTCTTCACAACCAATAAAAAGAGAAATGATTACCCATTACTTTTTTATTTGTTTTGATTTTATACACGTCTCTGAAAATTAAAATTTAAAATTTGTGAATTTGTGTTAGGTTAGGTTAGGTTAACAGGTCGCCCGAAGAAATAAAAACAAGAGATGGGCTCACTTGTGTTAGTTTTACCAAAAAAAATTGTAATAAAAATGGAAAATATTAAAAGAAAGAGGTGTGATTCCATATTTTTTTAATTAATTAATACTCTTTTTTTTCAGTAAAATAAAAAAGTTATTTTAAATTAAATGTTAATTAAGAATCATAGAAAATGAAAAGGTAGAAAAAATTATCAAATAAATAAAAAAGTTATATTAACATTTAATTTGTTTTAACAAAATGTAATAAAAAAACAAAAACAAACAATCAGTTGTCACAGGATTATTAAGATTAAAAACGTCTCTGAATATAAATTAAGCGATTTTAACTTAATAACGGCTTGCAAACCTATATTAAGTCTCTCTGAATAAGGCTGTTAAATTGTAACAACTATTTGAAAAGTTTATTTAAAAAAACAATACCGTTTTCTTTGTTACTGATATTTACATGTCAGTACGTTTTCCAACCAAAGTTGTGTAGGCCCGTAAGTTGTCAATTGAAATTTAGTTGGTATGATAGAGTTACGTCAATATTATTGTCAATTTAATTTCCTTCAATTTGTCAAGTGTATGATAAGTTCTTTTTTTACTCAACTTTTGACGAGAGAACACATATCTGCAATCATCAATTATACAGAAAATATAAGCAGAAATGGGACTTTATTATAAATAAATTAAAGTCTTTATTGTTATTTCTCATATTTGTGCCACAATTTTAAGACTCATACAATTTTCCGGATCCCACTTGGAGGGGTCGGGAGTTTTTTTTCACCCGAGTAATTCTTCTGTCCGGTTGTACGCAGTTGTGGGCTTATTGAGAGCCACATCTATACTTGTTCTATCGTACGACCTCCAGAAGAAAATGTTAATAAGAATATAAATTGCGGCCGATCAAGTAAAGAGGAGTTGAAACTAATCTTATTTTGGGTCGTTGTATGTGGCTAATCTAAGAGCACATAACTAGCTCATTCCAAGTAGTGGTACTCTCGGTTCTGCCATTAAAGGATTGCACTCTTGATAAGTGCGGCAAACAACCAACCTCCATAAAATTTTCTTTTATTGATAGCTCGGTCAAACTCCTGCTTAGGATTTTTCTGCCACACAACTTCAGGGTTGTACACACTTTCATCTGGATCATCATTAACAATTTATATTTATGGCTTAGTAAATATAAATACTAAAAAGTTGTACCTTAAATAGTGTCTTTGTAGTTTTTTTTTCTAATTAAGTTTATTTAACTTTAGCATCAGACAATTTTCATAAACTTAAATTCATCGACACCTTGGAAAATTTTGTACAGCACACCCAGCAGCTACAAGTTGGCGAGGCCTCATCAACCAGCAGTTGGCGAATTATGTTGTATGATTGGTGAGTCCCAATTACCTATTTATCTTATTTGACAAAACAATTATACCACTTTATTAACAAACAAAAAAATAAAAAAAAATAAATTTTTTTTTTATGAATTTAAAATTATGCATTTTTAATCTGTTTTTCTATCCTGTAACTGTTGCCATCCCTGGAACAATTTTTTTCCTTTAGTTATATATATTAGTTGGTAACTTTTGTTAAATTTTTCTTGTTATTGTTCTGGTTTGTTTTTTTTGTTTGATCGATATTGATCATTAACAAGCCAAAGAAAAAAAACACAAAAACAAAACCCAATTTCTTTAACATATTACTCTCCAGTTGTTTCACTACTCGCTTATAAAAGCTTCACTAGTGAGAGGGATATTACAGTTTTCGTCATAATTAATTAAGAGAAATCTTTCACAATACCTTCTCAAAGAACCAAAGAAAACAATAACAACAACATTTTTTCCTTAAACTCAATGTGTTCTCATAGTTTTTTTTGTTGGTATTTCATGTATTAGCTCATCATTTCAAATATTTTATTAAATAAAAGAGATATAATGGATTAAAATACATTAACCTCAGAGTTATTGAAATGTAAATAGAACGCAACAAAGTATGTAATATTTCGGTTGTCATATTAGTTCCGTTTGATTAATATTATTTTTGCAACATTAATTATTATTATCTTTAAAATATTTTAAGTTTTTCTCTTCTCTTCTCGTACATTATTAGCAATGTCATTACCTCTTTATTTTTTTATTTATGTTTGCTTATTTTGAATTTTTTTTTTTTTTTATTATTTGTTTTTATTGTATCTTCATGTACCTTATGAACTAACAATAATTATTCAAATCTTAAAACTAAAACAAATGTGTAGTAAATATTATTTCAGCCAATGCTAGACGACAAACTAGTGTGCAATTGAAAAAAATAAAAAAAATGTTCATTAACAGTTGATCATCTGAGAGCGGTGGTGTCCCTCCTTTTCAAACGATTGTGCCCGCGATGTTGTAAAATATTACGAGCAAGGGGATTTGGATGAGTTTCCAGTTTTCTTAAATAATGAGCCACGTATTTTGAAATTTCACTTTTGACCAAAGGGACATCCAGATCCTTATGTAGATTGCTGTTTTTAATGTACCAGGGGCGGCAGTTACCATTCTTAGGATTTTATTTTGACGACGTTGAATTTTCTCAATATTGGAAGCAGAGGCAGTGCCCCATAATTGGATCCCATAGCACCATATTGGCTTCAAAATTGACTTGTAGAGTAAAAGTTTGCAATCCAGCCTGACAACGGAGTTTCTACCAATGAGCTAATGTATTTGAGCTGCTTTCAGTTTCATTTGGGTCAACTTTGCATCTATGTGATGTTTCCATGTGAGACGCCGGTCCAAGTGGATACCGAGATATTTACCGTGCGGGTGTTGAGGCACTACTTGGTTATTTATACGAATGGAGGGGCAAGATTCCCTTCGTAGGGTAAATGTTATGTGAACACATTTCTGTGAGTTTGATTGGTTGTTGGTATGTCCGCTGTGTATATTATATATAGTGTTGGGCCCAAAATACTACCTTATGGTACACCGGCTAGGATTGGTTGAGGGCTGCTTATATAATCTCCTTCTTTAATTATAAACTGACGGTCGATGATATATGTTCGTAGTAGGTTGTAGACATTTACCGGCAAGTTCTGCTTCAGTTTAAATAAAAGGCCTTCATGCCACACTTTATCAAAAGCTTGTGACACATCGATGAAGAGCGCGGAGCAATACTTCTTTTCTTCAAATGCGTTTCTTATAACTTGTACCAATCTGTGTGATTGCTCGGTGGTGCTATGTTGACGCCTGAAGCCAAATTGGTGATTTGGAATTCTATTGTTGGCTTTCAATATCGGTGTCAGTTTCACTATTAACAATTTTTCGAACAATTTAGATATAGTTGACAGCAGACTTATTGGCCTGTACGACTCAACTTTTGAAGTTTCTTTTCCCGGCTTTGGGATCATTTTAACTAAGGCAACCTTCCATTTTGTCGGGTAGTATTCAAGCCTCAGGATTGCTTTGAAAAGAAATAGAATTATTCTCTTTGCTATGTGAGGCAGCTCTAAAATCATTTTGTTGCTAATTTTATCAAAACCAGGCGCTTTTTTCATATTTAGATTGTCAATAGCCTGGACAACGTCTAAATAATGAAATGATATTTGTACCGGTGGTCTTGCCACAACAGGTGGTAGTTCACTAATGTCAGTATCTGTATTGGGAGTGAATACATTAATTAGATGTCTTACGAAAAGATTACCTTTATCCTCATCATTTCTTTCCCATCGACCATGTAAATTACGCAGAGGAGGTTTTGCGATTACAGGTCTTTTAAGGTATCTGACTGCACGCCATAACGAATAATTTGGCTGAGAGGTCGTATCTAGACTTTGCAGATGTTCCTTCAAAGATGCTACTCTTTGATTTTCCAGCAAATTCCTGAGCCGATTTGTACATTCTCTCAAACTGGTTTTAAGTTGGGGCGATCTGCGTTGTTGCCATTCTCTTCGGACTCTTCTTTTTTCAGACAAAAGCTGTAGCACATCTTCAGAATAAACTCGGGTGTACCTGGTTTGACAAGAGGAAGAAGAAGCATGTTCGCCGGCTTTTTTCAATATGTTCACTAAGGCTACTAGCACAGGCATCAATATCTTCAGGAGTTTGTAGTGATAGACTTTCAGTACAATGGGAACTGATATATTTTTTGTATTTTATCCAATTCACCCTTTTGGCTGAAGATAAACAATCAGTTGCGATTTGCTGAGGGCTGCAGATGGTTACTATGGTGGGCGAATGGTCTGAAGATAGTTCAAGAGATGCTTCAGCCTCAATAAGTTCCGAGGATATGCCCTTCACCACGCCGAAATCAATTACGTCCGGAATTTTCTGCTGGTCAGTAGGCCAATAAGTTGGCTGCCCATTTGAAACTACACTTAGACCCAATTCGGTAATGGAATCATACAAGCTGCGACCTCTGGAGCTAATGAGTCTTGAACCCCAATACGTATGTTTTGAGTTAAAATCGCCAGCTGCTATAAATCTGTGACCAAGTGAGTTAAAATAGTCACTATATTGACTCTTGGTTATTGCAAACCTAGGGGGACAGTACACTGAAGAAATCACTAGGTTCTGGCAAAAATTCTGCACACAGATACTTGTTGCTTGAAGATAATTATTTTGAATAAAAAATATAATTATAATGGAAGTGTAAATATTAATATCTTTTCTTGTATGATATGATCGGTTAACAGTAGTACTTTAGGGATCCTAACAAACCAAAATAAGCCATAGGATCATAGGTTGGGTGGGTAGTGAAGCGTTATCCTTGGTTAACATCCAGAGGATACAACTTAGTAAATTTTCAGTGATACATGGTAGACTGTCTGCTTATTAACATGTTGACCAGTTAGGGGCATAGTTCAGGGGTCGACATTTTGGTCCATATACCGTTTTTTTTTTATTTTAGGGAGCTTATAATTTTATTTATGTATATCGTAACTTTCCTATCGGTTTGAGATTTGATAGAACAAGAAACCCCCTTCCCGGCTGATTGCTAGCGGCTTTAATAACTCCCGTTGCTTCTTCATATTTCCCAGAGCAATAAATAAGATTACATAATACCACCTGCGATAGATGCTATTTTTCTGGGAAGTGTATTCCACCTATTAGGAAAATACCAATTACTTATTGTCATCAAGTACATTAGATAAATTGGCGCCCAACGTGGAGCAGGGAAATTTGATTAATTGATAGTTAGTTAGATTTTCGTTGCACATTTCAATTTAGAGTTCATAAAAACTGCAATTGTAAACACTTTAGCATATTTTAAAAAAAATTTTTCCAATATCTTTTGACTCGATTCTGGATTTTCGAGTAATGTTCGATTAAGTTGAGCTCAAAATTTCATTTTGCGAAAGGTTGGGGTGATATGCAAATGTTTATTATTTCTTCAAGATTCTTAGAATAAGTTATGAATTAGAAAACATTTTTTTTTTGCTGAGATGCTGATATCTAGCTTTGCTTGGAACTACAAAATAATTGCGGCATGCAGATTTTTGTCCAGTGAAATTCATTGCGAAGGTCATAGCTGTATATCAGGAATTAGAAATTTTTTTTTCTGGTCATGACTATTTCAGAAGCTCCATAAACACTATTTTGTTCTCTAGTCAATCATGAAATTACAAAATTTTTACTAATTTTCTTAACCGTATCATATTACCATGCAGGAAAGAATAAATAAATTTTATATAGATAATTATACTATATGTTTTCTGACAGAGTGAGAATAATAGTTTTGTTAATTGTCGCTGAAATTTTTTTTAAATCCATAATAATAAATTCTATACCTTAATGAATTTTTGTAATTTTCTTGGTATCGTTAAAAATACTTAGCAAATTTAATTTTCATAATTTAATTGCTTTGAATATAAACCTTTATATTTGTGTTGCTTACACAGTATACGTATCTTTCATAAATAAATTGTTTAAATACGTGTGCTAAAAATTGTAGTGCCAATCGAATGGAACGTTCACCATTTGTTCGGCCCGAAGATTCCCAGACTTCAGGTGCACAATTATCTTTGACTGAAATGTCACTCAAGGATGAAAAAACTTGTATAATTTGTGAAAGTCAAATGACTGAAACACATGAATTGGTAGTTATGTCAGTTTGTAATCACATTTTTCACAGTACATGCATACTAAACCATTTCTAACATTCATCCGAATGTCCGGTATGCAAAAGAGTATGTGCTTTGGCTGAAGTTAAAAAATTGCAACTACCACCAAAGTTCAAAGTTAATCGTGAACAAAAGACTGGTCGTGGTAAGCCTCGAGGCGCTACAGTTAATCGGTATAATACGAGAAATAGTTCTAAGAATTTATTTCCTGATTCAATTCGAAATCATATAATTGATTTGCATATACCTCAGGGAATTGAGTGTCAACCACTTTCAACCCCATCTCATACCCAGGATGATCCAAATGATCATCAAAGCCTTCCTATTAAGCCCTTTTCAAATCCGGCTTCACCAGAAGTTAATTACAAACATATTAGTCATATGATTGAGACTACTGTCACTCGTTTATTAAGTAATATTAATTTATCCCATACTTCTCAGAACACCATTAGCCGAAACCCAACTTTGCCACAACCTCAGGCCAGATTTGCACCTCAAATAAGGAATCAGGGGACTTCAATTGATCAGACACTAATGTCACAACCGTCAAATTATCAGGGTCATAATTATTTAGCTCAGGATAATGCTAATATCTCGTTTCATGAACAATTCACTATGCGCTCTGATAAGATAACATCAGTTAATCAGAATTGGCAAATTAGATTCGATTGCTCGGCCCAGGGTATAAGTGCCGCGGAGTTTTTGTACAGAATCCAAGTACTTACCCGAGAGCATTTTAATAATGATTTTTCAGCTATTTGTAAAAATTTACACATTCTATTAACTGGGCGTGCTCGAGACTTGTATTGGAGATAAGAGTTAAGAAACCGAACGATGAAACCATTTGAAACAATTGAATCCTTTTATGAATCAATTTCATCTATTTTATACCGACTGAATAAACCAATTCCAGAAAATAAGTTGGTAGAAATTTTAATTAGAAATCTTCGTCCTGAAATTAGACACGAACTACTGTATGTCCCTATATATTCTTTGGGACATTTACGTAGGCTCATACAGATGCGAGAAAAACTTATCCTGGCGTGCGTGGTCATGTTTCCGAAATCGAATGCTTAGAAAACAGTAACCTTGATAATAATGCTATGCATTCAGAATTTTCTATTGATGCTATTCAACAATCACCTAAATATTGGAATTGTGATCAAGTGGGTCATACGTAGGAAGACTGTTTACAAAACAGGAATATATTTGGTTATGGGTGTGGAGAAAAGAATACTTACAAACCTCAATGTGCAAAATGTAAGTCAAAGAAAGAAAAGTCAAAAAAACTTACAAGTACAAAATCTTCCTCATCATCACTCCTAACCAATAATTTTTTAAATAAAACACGTGATTCTGTCCAGATTTTAGCACATAATATAAAAAGTGGGAGTAACATGAATGAGGATGTTAATAATAGTATGGCACAATGCGAACCAAAATTATATCCTATTTTACCCTACCATAAAAAATGGGAAAACTATATGCAAATTCGAAATAAAATTTTTAATGTATCTTTACTAACTAATACTGTTTCAAAAAAACAAAAACGTTATACCAAACGATTACGCCAATACTTTAAATATCGAAAAATTTCTTCAAAGTTTATTTTATCTGCTATCACCACCAATCCTGTAGATAATCGACATCATGCCTCAGTCAAATTTTTAGAATTTAAGGAATATGATCTACTGGATACAGGAGCCAATATATCGTGCATTGGATCAGATTTAGATTCTATTGATTTTTCTAAATATTCTGAATTTTTCCCCTTAAAGTCTTTAGTAAAAACTGCAGATGGAAAGCCACAAAAATTTGTGGGCTATTTGGAGGTGAATATTTCTTTTAAAGATCAGAATAGAATATTAAAAATTTTAATAGTACCGTCAATTTATCAGAGATTTATATTAGGACTAGATTTTTGGCAAGCATTTCAATTGGCCCCAGATTTTACAAGACATCGTGTATTCAAATTCTCGTTATGATTCCTCGTCTTTAATTGCGGAAATGAACAATGGTTGCACAAATACAAAATTTTTACAGGAAACCATGAATGCAAATGATGGAAAAAATTATCCTTTAGGTAGTGGGTAACGTGAACAGCTTGCAGTAGTAATAAAGTTATTTCCAAGTTTTGAAAAGCAAGGATTAGGTAGAAATTCGTTAAAAGAACACGCAATTGAGGTTGGTGACAATCGGCGTGTAAAGCAACGTTTTTATCCTGTCTCTCCTGCTGTCGAAAAACTTTTGTATGGAGAAATTGACAGAATGCTTGATTTGGGCGTGATAGAGCCATCAAACTCAACATGGAGTTCTCCTATGCGATTAGTTTTAAAACCAGAAAAAGTACGTTTGTGTCTTGATGTTCGGACGCTTAATTTAGCTACCAAAAAAGATGCATATCCTTTGCCCAGCATTGAGGAAATTTTTTCTAGATTACCACAGGCAAATATTATCACAAAACTTGATCTGAAAGATGCCTATTGGCAAATAGCGTTAGCAAAAGAGTCAAGACCACTGACGGCCTTCACAGTGCCTGGGCGGCCTTTTATATCTATTTGTTGTTGTGCCCTTTGGCCTGTGCAACGCCCCATCTACTATGTTCCGTTAGATGGATCAGTAATTCCAGCAGACCTTCGATACTGCGTATTTGGCTATATAGATGACTTAGTCATTGTATCTGAAGACTTTGAGAGTCATTTATCTGTACTGGTTAGGATTGCGAGTGAGTTTAAGAGAGCAAATTTGACATTGAATAATAATAAATCAAAGTTTTGTCTGACCGAAGTGAATTATTTGGGATATATTATTGGTAACGGTGGTATTAAAACTGACCCAGAGAAGGTATCTTCAATAATTAATTGGCCAATACCGAGAAATTTGCAACAGGTCCGCGATTTCCTCGGCTTAGCTGGTTGGCACCGTCAGTTTATCGCAAATTTCTCCACTATTGTTTGTCCGATTACTGAAGTTTTGTCTACTAAAAGAAAATTTTTTTGGACATGTGAGGCCCAATATGCTTTTGAGAAAATAAAAAGTCTATTGACGTCAGCTCCGGTCCTAGCAAATCCTGATTTTGAGAAAAAAAATTATGTACATTGTGATGCAAGTGGCGTGGGTATAGGTGCAGTTTTAGTTCAAAAAGATAAAGATAGCAACGAGACGCCCATTGCATTCATGGCACATAAATTGAACAGTGCACAGCGAAATTATAGCGTTACCGAGCGTGAGTGTTTGGCAGCCGTTGAGGCCATAAAAAAATTTCGATATTATCTTGAATTACAAATTTTTGAAATCATTACTGATCATTCCTCTTTTATGTGGTTGATGAAACAATCAGATTTGTCAGGTCGTCTGGCTCGGTGGGTTTTCAAATTGCAGGGGCTTAAATTTTCGATATCGCAAAGAAAAGGTAAAGAGCATATAGTACCTCATGCTCTCTCGAGAATTCTGAGTGAAGATATAAATAGTTTAGAATTTTCAGCCCCAGAGATTGATCTTAATTCACCTCATTTTCATGACAAAGATTATGTAGAATTGAAATCCAAGATCATTGAGAATTGATGACGATTTTGTTTATATTCGTACTCAACATTATAATGGTAATATAGAACAGGAGAACGAGTGTTGGAAATTGTGGATACCTTTTGAATTACGACATTCTATAATACAAAGAGCTCATGATACGCCAATAACTGCTCATGGAGGCATGGCCAAGACAATTGATTTAATTCGACGAAATTTTTTTTGACTAGGATTGGTAAGTATATTCGTTCTTGTGAAACATACAAAACGACTAAAGCTCCTAATTGTATATTGAGGCCTGAAATGGGAAGTATTGTGAAAACGGAACGACCTTTTCAAAGCTTATATGTAGACATATTAGGCCCCTATCCACGTAGTAGACAGGGAAATATTGGTTTGTTTATTGTATTGGATCATATGAACAAATTTCATTGGCTTTTCCTGTTGAAGAAATTTACTTCAATTATTTTGCAAAATTATTTGTTAAATTATATTTTTCGGTGTACCGGAAATATTAATAAGTGATAACGGATCGCAATTTAGATCGAATGAGTTCAATGCGTTTTTGACATCGTTAGGCATTATTCACTCTCCTCAAGCGAACGCTTCTGAGCGAGTAATTCGATCTTATGGGATGGAAACCTTAGTGCTATTAGTTGTGCTTTACGCAACTCGTTTCACCAGTCTATTCAATGTTCCCCTTACAATGCAGTGTTTGGGCTTAATATGATTACGCATGGCTCATCGCATTCATTGCTGAAGAAATTAAAAATTCTGGATGAACCACAGATGGAACTAGGTAGAGATGACGAACTTTACTTACTACGAACAAAATTAACGTATCATATAAAGCAAGCTTATGTGACGAACAAAAGTCTATATTGTTGGTCAAGAAGTTTATAGGCGTAATTTTGCTCAAAGCAGTTTGGAGAAGAAATTTAGTGCCAAGTTAGCCCCCTTATATCTGAAATCCATTATTAAAGAAAAGGTTGGAAATAATTATTACATTTTACAGGATATTGGCAAAATATTGGGCACGTATCATGCTAAAGATATTCGGCCTTAAAACGATTACCCTAATACTAGTTTTTGTCTTCATCATAGTATTTATTATGTGGTTTGTAATAATCAATTTTTGTTAGCACAAAAATTTTCTTTTTGATTTTTTTTGTGTTATACTCTTAAATTGTAACAACTATTTGAAAAGTTTATTTAAAAAAACAATACCGTTTTCTTTGTTACTGATATTTACATGTCAGTACGTTTTCCAACCAAAGTTGTCTAGGCCCGTAAGTTGTCAATTGAAGTTTAGTTGGTATGATAGAGTTACGTCAATATTATTGTCAATTTAATTTCCTTCAATTTGTCAAGTGTATGATAAGTTCTTTTTTTACTCAACTTTTGACGAGAGAACACATATCTGCAATCATCAATTATACAGAAAATATAAGCAGAAATGGGACTTTATTATAAATAAATTAAAGTCTTTATTGTTATTTCTCATATTTGTGCCACAATTTTAAGACTCATACAATTTTCCGGATCCCACTTGGAGGGGTTGGAAGTTTTTTTTCACCCGAGTAATTCTTCTGTCCGGTTGTACGCAGTTGTGGGCTTATTGAGAGCCACATCTATACTTGTTCTATCGTACGACCTCCAGAAGAAAATGTTAATAAGAATATAAATTGCGGCCGATCAAGTAAAGAGGAGTTGAAACTAATCTTATTTTGGGTCGTTGTATATGGCTAATCTAAGAGCACATAACTAGCTCATTCCAAGTAGTGGTACTCTCGGTTCTGCCATTAAAGAATTGCACTCTTGATAAGTGCGGCAAACAACCAACCTCCATAAAATTTTCTTTTATTGATAGCTCGGTCAAACTCCTGCTTAGGATTTTTCTGCCACACAACTTCAGGGTTGTACACACTTTCATCTGGATCATCATTAACAATTTATATTTATGGCTTAGTATAAATACTAAAAAGTTATACCTTAAATAGTGTCTTTGTAGTTTTTTTTTCTAATTAAGTTTATTTAACTTTAGCATCAGACAATTTTCATAAACTTAAATTCATCGACACCTTGGAAAATTTTGTACAGCACACCCAGCAGCTACAAGTTGGCGAGGCCTCATCAACCAGCAGTTGGCGAATTATGTTGTATGATTGGTGAGTCCCAATTACCTATTTATCTTATTTAACAAAACAATTATACCACTTTATTAACAAACAAAAAAATTAAAAAAAATAAATTTTTTTTTTTATGAATTTAAAATTATGCATTTTTAATCTGTTTTTCTATCCTGTAACTGTTGCCATCCCTGGAACAATTTTTTTCCTTTAGTTATATATATTAGTTGGTAACTTTTGTTAAATTTTTCTTGTTATTGTTCTGGTTTGTTTTTTTTGTTTGATCGATATTGATCATTAACAAACCAAAGAAAAAAAACCCAATTTCGTACATTTATTATGTCATTACCTCTTTATTTTTTTATTTATGTTTGCTTATTTTGAATAAAAAATATAATTATAATGGAAGTGTAAATATTAATATCTTTTCTTGTATGATATGATCGGTTAGGAGTAGTACTTTAGGGATCTTAACAAACCAAAATACGTCATAGGATCATAGGTTGGGTGGGTAGTGAAGCGTTATCCTTGGTTAAAATCCAGAGGATACAACTTAGTAAATTTTCAGTGATACATGGTAGACTGTCTGCTTATTAACATATTGACCAGTTAGGGGCATAGTTCAGGGGTCGACATTTTGGTCCATATACCGTTTTTATTTTATTTTAGGGAGCTTATAATTTTATTTATGTATATCGTAACTTTCCTATCGGTTTGAGATTTGATAGAACAAGAAACCCCCCTTCCCGGCTGATTGCTAGCGGCTTTAATAACTCCCGTTGCTTCTTCATATTTCCCAGAGCAATAAATAAGATTACATAATACCACCTCCGATAGATGCTATTTTTCTGGGAAGTGTATTCCGCTTATTAGGCAAATACCAATTACTTATTGTCATCAAGTATATTACAACTATTTATATTAGATATTTCTAGTTTATTTAATTTATCCTTAATTTTTGTAAATAATTTATAAAATTTATTGTATGTTTTGTGTGCCATTTTGTAGTTATGTCTACCAAATATTTTTGATTTTTCCAATTTTTCTGACATTTCTGGTACATATATTAAAGACTTACAAATTTTATTTTCTTGTGTTCTAATTCTGTTATCCTTGTTCCTATACGAGTATTTATTCTTTTTCATGTATTGTATGTTTTGTGTGCCATTTTGTAGTTATGTCTACCAAATATTTTTGATTTTTCCAATTTTTCTGACATTTCTGGTACATATATTAAAGACTTACAAATTTTATTTTCTTGTGTTCTAATTCTGTTATCCTTGTTCCTATACGAGTATTTATTCTTTTTCAATAACTGATTTATTATAATAAGTTTTTTGGAAAATTATTATTTCTTAAAATATTCTTAATTATTTCCCCATTTTTATAATGAAATTCTTTATTACTAATTTCTAAAATTGTATTTATAAAATGTATTGTATGTTTTGTGTGCCATTTTGTAGTTATGTCTACCAAATATTTTTGATTTTTCCAATTTTTCTGACATTTCTGGTACATATATTAAAGACTTACAAATTTTATTTTCTTGTGTTCTAATTCTGTTATCCTTGTTCCTATACGAGTATTTATTCTTTTTCATGTATTGTATGTTTTGTGTGCCATTTTGTAGTTATGTCTACCAAATATTTTTGATTTTTCCAATTTTTTTGACATTTCTGGTACATATATTAAAGACTTACAAATTTTATTTTCTTGTGTTCTAAATCTGTTATCCTTGTTCCTATACGAGTATTTATTCTTTTTCAATAACTGATTTATTATAATAAGTTTTTTGGAAAATTATTATTTCTTAAAATATTCTTAATTATTTCCCCATTTTTATAATGAAATTCTTTATTACTAATTTCTAAAATTCTTTCTATCATATTATAAATACTGCTATTATTATAATTCTTTTGCGATGTTTAGAATATTAAAAATATTATCAAATTCATACATAAAAATAATAATAATATTTTCATACCATAGGATTATGTCTTTAATATAAAAAAAACATAAAAATTTATATTCACAGAGTTGTATCTTTAAAAAGTATAGTGATACCATATTAAATGGCGGCAGCCTTTTTGGTTAAGACACACACAAATCAGAACTGTAAAATGAAATATAATGCTTTTGATATAGATTTCCCATACTAAACATTTACAGCCTTATTCAGAGAAGAAAATTAGTTTCTACATGATATCTACTTTAGTTAATAAAGGCTTTAAGCTAATAATCCTATATTAACATTTTTATATTCAAGGAAGGTTTATTAACTAATATGCCCTTTAGCATATTCGCAAATATATATTTCAGTCGTAAATTTTTTTTATTAAGCCACAAAAAATTTATTTAATTTAAAGAACAGTGTATATTACAACATGTTTACTAGTTTATCTTTAAAATAATTAAAAAAGTAACAAAATTATATAGGTAATTTATGTAACTCTTCACAACGAATAAAAAGAGAAAAAGATTACCCATAACTTTTTTATTTGTTTTGATTTTATACACGTCACTGAAAATTAAAATTTGTGAATTTGTGTTAGTTTTATAAAAAAATTGTGATAAAAATAGAAAATATTAAAAGAAGATGTGAAGATGTGATTCCATTTTTTCAGTAAAATAAAAAAAGTTATTTTTAATTAAATTTTTTTTAAATATTTTAATTAAAAATCATAGAAAATAAAAAGGTCAAAAAATTATGAAATAAATAAAACAGTTATATTAACATTTATTTTGTTTTAACACTGAATAATTTGAATCAATCACCCCTATCGGCAATAACATGTGAAATATTTTTTCCCATGAGATTTTTATTTCCCTCGAAGCGAAAAATGCGATCGTGAACAAGAACAAGCTGATTGCGAAAAAAATTTTAAATTTAAAAAAAAACAAATTCAGTGAAATAATGTTTAGAAAAAAACAAACAATCAGCTGTCACAGCGTAATATAGGTTTACCATAGGATTATTAAGATTAAAAACGTCTCTGAATATAAATTAAGCGATTTTAACTTAATAACGGCTTGCAAACTTATATTAAGTCTCTCTGAATAAGGCTGTTTATATTTAATTTTAATGCATGATCATTGAATCTCGAAACATAACCCTAAATATAGAGGTGGAAAATTGTATCGGCTGCTCTTGTCATACACCCTCACGCAAAACATTCACTATTTTAACAATCTGGCAGCTCTGTTCAAAAATTATCACTTTTGTAAGGAGAAAGTGGTCCCGAACATACTACTCACATTTACAGTACATAACCGGTCAAGTGTTAAGAGTAATATTCTCGTGTCAAATGTACAGTAAAATGTGAGGTTTACGATGAAAATGTGTGATGTAGTAAGTCTACAAAACTACAATACAATACTACCGCCGATTAGCTATGCCTCCTAGGTCGGTTTCACAGAGCATTAGTCTTGGGTAGTACACGAACGAACAAGTCTGTGTTTTGAATTCCTATATTTCATTTGCCTGCTCTTCATTTTAAATGAGGGACCTATAAATGAAGGAAAGAACTAAACATAAACGAAAACAAAGACGAAGGAAAGAAAGTTGCCAATTATTTTCTTTTACAAAAATGGTATTTAAAACAAATAAACTTAAAAAAAAAAAATTTATTATGCGTGTTAGAAAGTCAATTTTAAGCTATTTTTTAAATTAAACCTTAAGTTTTTGTAGCCTTAGTGACTGAAGTACTTTTTTAATTAAATTATTAAAAAAGAAATCGAAAACTAAATTTAAAAATTCTTCGAATTTTGTTTCGTTGTTTTGCTTTCTATTTTCGTAAAAAATTGCTTTCGACCCCTATTCGATACATACGAGAACGTTCAATGACAATCAAAAGTATAAGTGATAAAGATACAAAAGATCAAATGGGCTATATGAACGACCTATTCTTTTTTTAATTTTTGAACTAAGAAGAGCGCTCACTAATATGAACTACGGGCATCTCACTAAAAAATCTGAATGGGACTCTCTTATGTTCTCTGATAAGGTCGACACTAAAATAACAAAATTCTAAAATAATCCGTAACAAGGTTTATCGGATAGATAGTCCGTTTTAGCGCAAAGGAGCAAATAAATAGCATGTTGACTATACTACCTTTAGAAATCTTTTCTATACTTATTTCCCTACGCCTTGTACATGTACAAATTGACATGTACAAATTGAGTATTTGCATTTTTGAAACTGTCCGTGTCTCGCCATGTCAAGTAGGATGAATTGAACACTAGACCTCTCCAGCCCAGGCGAAATGATCATCTGTGAATACTAATCTTAGAGAAACGGTATTGTAATAGATTTCAACATTGAAGCGTCCATACCTCCTAGTTGTATGTAAAAATCTTTAAGTGAGGCCACTCATGGTATGGGAATATATATTCTCTTAGATAGCTCAGTAACTCTAAGCATATTTGAAAACTTTCTCCCATCAAAGCTATAAACTTCTCTATGTTTTATCAAAAAAGATTTTCATTGTTCTCGAGTATGTGCGCAACCAAATGGCTGGCTATTAGATTAAAATTGTTACGGATACCAATTTTTTAGGTTAGAATTCTTCTACGGGATAAATCATTACTTTCCACGTAATTTATTAAGAAATAGAAATATCTACAGGATTATTGGAAAGCAAAAGTGGGCATGTGGTAGCCCTAGGTCTAAGACTATTCTGAGCCTTAACTAAAATTACTTTACACTGAAATATTTACAGATCGTCAAAATTGTATTAGAGTGCAATATGCAATATGCAATATGTGTGGCAAACCACACATTTTTTGAATGTCTTTCCAAAATAGACAATTTAAAAATTTTTATAATTAATATCGACAAAGCCAAAAAATGTTGCTTAATTTTTTTTTCAAATTTAGAAAAGATAATTTTTTTGTGTCATTTTCAACACAATAATGAGATGAAGGTTAATAACAATTTAATATGCAAAGCTTTAATACGAGAGGTGTAGGAAAAACATAATTTTTAAACAATTTCAAATTGGACACTTTCATACTTTATTTATATTAATATTTTTTTTTTATAGAATATGTGGCCGATTGGGTCAAGTCTTGGCGATGAAGTAATTTCTGCCGAGTTTAACTGCATAAACAATGATCCTTATCGCAACTTTGTGACTGGCCTACATTTGCAATCACTGACACAGCGTCATAATATTAATCAACATAAATCAATGTCTCACCATGTGCATCCAAAAATTCAACATCATCAGCCTCAGAACACATTACTCAATAATAATTCCAATCAGCAGCATGATGTCAGGTTTGCAGAAAAAACAAAAAATCAAATCAACTATTATTTAAATTAAAATTTTTTCATTTGAAATTTTTATTTATTAACACAAAATATGCAACATAAAGGTTAAGAGCATCTCATTTAAGCTTTGTGTTCGCATATATTCGTGGACTCATGCACAACAAGAAATTTTTTCACTTTTTATACCCTTCACTAAAAGTAATAAAGTAAACATTTCTAAGTTTGGTATGTACCAGTAGTCGTAATTTTTGTTTTTATATTGATAGGAATGTCAGAGATAATATACTCAACTCTCTTATAAAGGGTGTCCCAACAAGAACCCAAGATTTAAATTTTAAATAAATGACTGATGCAGCAATTGAATTGCTTCTCTGTCTGTATGACATGTGGAGAAGTCTTGTTGAAACCACAAGCCCTCCATATTCATTTCTTCAATTCTAGCCAAGAAAAAACTGGTTATCATTTCACGATACCGAACACCATGGAATGTTTGCGCTTGACCTGAATCATTTTCATAAAAAAAAGGTCCAATGATTCCTCCAACCCAAAAACCACACCAGTGACACGTTGAGGATGCATTTGCTTCTCGTGATTCACTCGAGGATTTTCCTCACCCCCAAATGCGACAATTCTGCCTATTGACGAAGCCATCCAGATGGAAATGGGCCTCGTCACTGAAGATGATTTTATCGGCAAAATCAGCATTTTCATGTTGTCTCTCAATACGCAATTAACGAACTCCCTTCGCTGTCCATGGTCATTTTTTACTAACCTCGTACCTACTACTAGCAAACAATAACAATTGTTTAAATGTCAAACAATGAGGAATTTATTCAAAATTTTTTTTTATTCTCTATGTCTTCTCTGAAACATCTGCAGAAGTGATTGTTTTCCTAAAAAAAAGCTTAGGAGCAAGTCCAGTTTTAAATGAGCTGTCAACGATCTAGACCAGATGGAAGAACGATATTTTTACCAGTAGGCCAAAGTAGTAATATAGGCTTATTAAGCTAAAAAAATTTTTCAATATGGCGAAAAATGAGTTTTATAAGCCGCTACATACATATATGTAACAGTGGGTGCCCCCATAGACTAGTGGCTAGTGTCTTAACGTATGAATCTGGCTGTAGTAGGTTCGGTTTCTGCCGTGACCCTGACGCGTAAAAAAGCTTCAAGTATTTGTATTGTTTTTGTAACAAAAAAATATTGGACGTTGCATAAAAGTTGTAATATTCAGGGTTTAAAAAAAATTTGATTTTTGATACATTTAAAAATTTATTCGGTACCGAAAGAGAGTATTGAAACTCTACATTTTACATCCAAAACATAATAGTTTGCCTTTTATGAACTATTTGCAACCATGGACCATCGATTCATCATATGACAAAAAGTTTTCAGGGTCAAAATGTTTGAAAAATCGTTTTTATACGGAATCCGTATATGGTCGACTTTTCCAAATTGTATCATCTACTTGTGGTTTCCATTATCAAAGAAATGTATGCCGCTGAATATTGTGTCAAAACGATTTTGATGAATTAGATAAGATCACTTTTATTTGCAAAAGTAGCCTCTTTTTAAAGGAACAAATGAGAACCCAGTAATTATTGCCTTCATTCATTCGAATAGTACGTGAGGCGGTAGATTGGTACATACGTTTTGAAGAATGTGAGGTTACTGCTGATGAGTGGAATGACTTGAAAAAGTATCATCAAATTTGTATACTGAAGCTTAAGTTATTTTTTTTTTTAATCTTTGCTACACACACATTATGAAACATAACGGGACTAAATTTCACAAATGTTTTTAACAATAGGTTTTCAACAGACTCAAAGCAAAATCAAAACATTTTAAATTATTCAATTCACACGTTACGTTGTGTGTGATCTTGACGAAAATCAAAACTAGTTTGATTTTTTGGCAAAATTTGCTGGTCTGGCACAACTGTAAACTTGCTGGTCTGACACCGTTTCTATAATCTAGACAAAGGCGAATTCATAGGAGGTGGGCGCAATATGTATTTTGTTAGTGTAAAATATCTAGCAAACTGTCAAAATAAAGAAACAAAACAAAGAGAAAAAATGGGGATGAAATAAAATAATAAAATTTGTTATAAAGAAAAAGAAAATATTAATTTAATAATAAAAAAAAGTAATAAGAAGCGTGCAACAAATTTAATTGTGTAATATAGTTTTGTTATTACTATTTGTGAAATTATTCAGTGCTCAATTATCGCCCAATTGTAGTTTTTGCAGTTTTATTGATGAGGACGCTAAAGGTGAAGGTACACAGCACGCGTTTCACGCGCAACGCGTTTCATACTTCTTGAGCGTTTTACGCGTTTAAAGCGATGAGTTACACACAACGCTTTTGACGCTTTTTTTATAATCAGCTGTTGAAAGAAGTTATATTTTTATTTGGTAGAGTGACACAACAAAATGGATAACGAAATAATTTTACGTCAAGATTTTTTGCTTTTTTACCTCTTCCATTAATTTTTCATCCATTTTTTTCAATTTAAATTTTGCTTTGTATAACAACAAATGTCACTTGTCAACTGTCAACCGCCTACAACGCGTGAAAAGTTAAAAGTTGCTTAACTTTTTGCGTCACACGCTTCTTTATGTACCTTGCTTCATATAAATACATTGTTTTAACTTTTTTGACAGAAGCGTAAAACGCGTTGACGCGCGCGACGCGTGCTGTGTAACTTCAGCTTAAGCCATTTTACATTGGTAGTAGTGCCAAAAAAGTTTCTTATAAACACACGCTTTTTTTATAAATTTTCTTATAAGAACGTTTAAACAAATTTAATTTATAAATATATTGTAGGCACACAAAACAAAAGGAACAAAAAAGTTTTCTTATAAGCACATGCTTTTCTTATAAATTTTCTTAAACAAATTTAATTTATAAATATATTGTAGGCACACAAAACAAAATGAATTAAAAATTTTTCTTATAAACACACACTTTTTTCAGAAGTTTTCTTATACGGATGTTTAAATAAATTTAATTTCTAAATATGTTGTAAACACACAAAGCAAAATGAAAAAAAAATTTTACGTTCAGCCAAATAAAACATAAATATAAATAAAAAACACCGAATCAGTTGCGCCTACCTCCTATGAGTTCGCCTTGATCTAGATTTTGGCATATTCGTTGAGATTTTTCAAATCAACTAAATGACTTAGGTCATTTTAATCGTTCATCGTACATTTCGGACACTGTACGATGGCTTTTGGTTTTCATTCATCTTTCCTTTCGTACACTGTAGCAACAAGCTTATGACCTTCGTTTATTGTAAATTTTATACACCGTAATACCTTTACAACTGATTATTGAATTTAAGCATGTGTGATTTTAAATTAACTATCAATTTTTTATGTTTAAGTCTGCAATAAAATTTTGCTACATTTTAACTAAAACAAATTTTAGTTATTTTAATCCTAAACAATAAGTCAGTGAACGATGAATGAAATAATTTAAAAAAATTGGAACGTCCGAATCGTTTATATGACCTAGGTCGGACATGAACGCCACAAGCCTACTGTAATCACCGATGAGAAGAAAACAAACTTTTTTTCTACTACTTTTTAAGGTTTTATAAAACTTTTTTACATGGTTGAAAAAAAAGGTACATGAGATGCATGTGGCGGCCATTCGCCATGTAAAAAAACCATAATAAATAGTGCAAAATATAGTGCATTTTCAAATGCATTAAAAGGGTGCTAGATCTAATTTTACAGATGTCACCATTTTCATTATTACATTCAGCCTGATATAGTGGCCGGAAAATGAACTTCCTGGATAAGGTTTTTTGACTATAAAATCTGACCTATTTGTTGTACCAGATAGAGACTACCACCAATCGATTGGGGATAAAAATGCATTTCAGAAATTGCACAAGTCATTTTCTCAAATGTGTTATTTCAGAAGCTATAGCGTAAAATGTTAAAAAATTAGGGTACAAAATTTTAGGGAGCTATAGCTCCAAAACTAAACATTGTGCATATATGGCACTACTCTCAATTGATAGGGGCTTGAAATAGAAATTGTTAGAGGTATGTCTTAATGTGGCATAACGTTTCTGAAAAAAGTTATAGCCCATCAAACTTTTTTAAAATTCACATATTGGCTCTACATTGGAATACAAATTATGTAGATATTTAGGTTAGGTTAAACAGGTCGCCCGAAAGAAATAAAACAAGAGCTGGGCTCACTTGGGTCCTCTGACGTGGTCCCTTTACGATACCTGTATAGAGGAAAATAAAGAAGAGGAGGGATAGTAACAGAAAAGTGAAGGGGAGGAA
The DNA here is from genome assembly GCA_947397855.1 of Thelaira solivaga. NCBI lineage: Eukaryota > Metazoa > Arthropoda > Insecta > Diptera > Tachinidae > Thelaira > Thelaira solivaga. Next base: position 21,222,598 of record OX377615.1, on the reverse strand, counting down.
AGAAGGTAGAGAAAGAAAGTAAGTGAGTCCGACACAAAAACTAACCGCTGCTTCTAATGAAGCCATATAGCATGTCGACACTGTTACATATGTAACATAATACATCTTATCTTATAATATAATGTACTAAAATATTGTTATGATATGGCAACACCTTAATTAACAAATAAAATAAAAGACACAGTCTTTAACAAACATAACATGGTGTCAGAAGTCTAAAAGCGAAGACGGACTGAAAAAAAAAAAAAATTTTAAAAGACAGAAAATGGCGGTTAACAAAAATACTGAAAATCAGCCTTCAACATCGAAAGAAGATGGTGGTCAATTTTTTTCGTCATACTTGAAGCCCATAAATTTGACATCTGCAAATCTTACTAAAGAATGGAAGTTGTGGCATACACAATTCACAATTTTTATGACTGCAACAAATTTGGAAACGCAACTAGATAGACGTAAAGTAGCTTTACTGCTTCATCACATGGGCAGTGAGTCAATAGAAATTGTCAGTTCGTTCAATGTAAACTTGGACACCATTTCATATGCAAGTTTAGTAGAAAAACTTAACGGGTACTTCATCCCAAAGGCAAATATTGCTATGGAACGACACAAATTCTTCACATGCAAGCAACAAGAAGATCAGACAATTGATCAATATATAACAACACTGAAAAATCTGAGTCTTAATTGCGAATTTGGTAACTTACGGGAAGAGCTAGTCAGGGATATATTTACTTGCGGTTTGTCTACAAAATTATCAAATATTCGAGAAAGACTACTTGGTGAAGGTGACATTACACTTGATAAGGCTATTGGCATTGCAAAATCCATTGCTTTGGCAAAGGAGAATGCAATAAAACTTGAAGTTATGCAGGAAGATGAGCCAGTTATCAATGTCATAAAAAGAAAAAGTTTTAAAGTATCAACATACAACAATCAACAGGGTGCTAGTTGTAGTCGGTGCGGACAAATGCACAAAAACAAATGTCCTGCAGATGGAGCCAAATGCTTTAATTGTGGAAAAATTGGCCATTTTGCTAAACTATGCTTTATGAAAAAACGGTATGTAAAAAACATTAATAAGGAATCTGAACTTGAATATTGCAATGAAGAAGAAGAAGAGGGTGATTTATTTGTGGGTACTATTTCAAAGATAAATAAGTCAACATCTGCGGAGTGGATTATTGAAGTCAAAATTAATGATAAAAAAATGTTATGTCAAATTGATACTGGGGCACAGGCCAATATAATTTCTAAGAGAATATTATTAGATCATTTGAAATATTTATATCCTTTGAAGAAAACTAACATTAACCTCTTCACTTTTAGTGGTGAACGATTAACTGTACTAGGTGTTGAACCGTGTTCAACAGTAGCTTATATTTTGCTCTTAATTTATCTTAAATTTCTCAATAATTTAGCCTCATGAAGAGAGCACAATTTAATCTTTTTTTTGAATTCTTGTTCTTGTTTTTTTTCTATATGTACATACATACGAGTACATTCCTATCAAATATGAATTTTTAGTTTTAAGTTGGAAAAAGGCTGTTGAATAAAACACATCGCAAGAGGCGAACAATCGAATCCAACTTCAGCATTTTAAACTTTTATTGGAGTAAACACTCCCACATTTTGGTCCTTCGACAAGTCCTAGAAAGGCTAGGACTCGATTACAACTGGTGACCGGGGGTCTAAGAGCTGGCATAAGCGGTTGTCCTTTGAAAGCGACAACTCCAGGTGTTTAGACAAGGGGTCCATTACAAACGAAGAAAACTGGCATAAGCGATTGTCCTTTGAAAGCGACAACTCCAGGTGTTTAGACAAGGGGTCCATTACAAACGAAGAAAACTGGCATAAGCGGTTGTCCTTTGGAAGCGACAACTCCAGTGATTGGGACATATGGTTTATAAAGAAAAACAAACAGACAATTAGAACAAGAGGTCCACTAGACAAAATATAAAAAAGAAGTCAGCAAACGTGGGTAAAATTTCAAAGTCATATGAAAGGTAAAGGTATGTACAATTAATTAGAGTTACAACGGCATAGTGTCTCTGGTATCTAAAAAAAAAAAAAAAAACAGTAACAGTAACCTTCTTGATCAGTGAAGGTCAGAAGATAGGTATATAACAACGAAAGTCGCAGTGAAGGTTAAACATTAAGCTGTAGATCATTTACATATATACATACAATAAAGAAACGGTAAACTTTTTATTGTTAACATTCATACGTATGTAATAAAGCGAAAGAATAAAAATAGCAATTTTGATGATAACAACTCTACTTACAGTACGTGCTAAATCAAGTTGTCAACTTTACATGTAAATAGAATTTTTTTTCGCCTCAATACGCTAATGAGCAACGTTGGTCATTTCAATAAGAGCAAAGAAAAAGTGTGGAGTAGCAAAGAAAACAAAAAAAAGTTTCAATTATAATTTAAAAATCTATTAAAACATTTACACGACGAAAACTGAAGAGTACAAAATTTAAGCACACAAAAAAAAAAACAAAAATTAACACACAAAGGTAAACTACTACTTAAACGGTAAATAACAAATAATAAAAACAATTTCCACACAGATTGAAGAAAAGAACGAGCAATTGTTAAATAGGGTTTCAGTGAAGAAAAAAAAAAGGGAAACGGTAAGTGTGGGAATTAATTATTAGAGCTTATTTTGTGTGGTTGGAATTTGAAAAAGTAATTTGAGCACCACAATCAGGAAACAAGGTATTTTTTATTACCATATAGTGAAGAAAATAGCGCAAAAATTTATTATTGAAAATGACAACAAGGAGAAAATGCAAATTTGACATAATTCAACTGGAGAATTTTGTCACAAATTTTGGAAATATTTCTGCAGAACTATTAACAAAACCTTTACTTGAGGTAAAACAAACTGAATTGGAGAGGAGATGGGAGCACTTAACAGAAAGTTATGCAACCTTCATGATTGAGGAAAACAAGGAAGAATCTGATGAAAGTAAAAACAGGGTTTCTGCCAAATATGAAGACATTACTGAAAAATATCAAAACTTAAAGGCAAGTATAATAGATATAGTAAATAAGCAAAACCAATCTGAGAGGACAATCAAACTAAATCAAGAGGAAACTACAAAAAGTCGCCAAGTGGGCACTACGCTGAAATTACCGCCATGTGATATGCCGCACTTTGAAGGTGGGTATACAAAATGGCCGGAATTTAGAGATTTATTTCAATCACTGGTCTCTAAAAACAGTGAGATTTCTCCAGTAGAGAAATTACAATATTTGCGAAGCAAAGTGAGAGGGGAAGCTCACCAAATCGTGAAGAGATTCGATTTGGTGGGAGAGAATTTTGAGTTGGCATGGAAAGCACTACAGGATCGATTCGAAAATCCACGAATAATCGTTCATCAACAGATCAAACAATTGTTTACAATTCAGGCCGTACAAAGTGAAACATCAAAGGCAATACGACAGATTCAAACAACAATCGATGAAACCTTAGCTATTTTAAAAACGTGCAAAGTGAACGTATCAAACTGGGATCCAATTCTTGTTTACATATGCTCGTCCAAGCTCCCAGAAGAAACGTTAAGGTATTGGGAAAATTCTTTAAATAATCATAAGCAACCACCTACATGGCAGGAAATGAGTGATTTTCTCAAGGGGAGAATTGAAATGCTAGAAACTGTTTCTGACTTAAGGAAACCCAATTACAGGGAAGTATCAAAATCACAAACATTTCATGCGCAAGCAGATAATAGAAAGAAAAATGAATATTGCAAAAAATGTAAACAATTTCACTCTTTAAGGAGGTGCAAAGCATTCACAGCATTATCCATTAAAGAAAGACTAAATTACGCATTTGCTAATAAATATTGTACAAATTGTTTATCTTCAGATCACTTTAAGTCCAAATGTCCTAGTAAACATGTGTGTTTCCACTGCCATAAGAAGCATCACACACTGTTACATTTTGAAGCAGGTGGAAAGGAAATTGAAGGAGAGATTGCTCAAAGAAATCATTCACCATCATATCAGATCAAGGATGAAATGCCATCCACTTCTAAATATCAATCTGAGATTATTTCCTACAATACTCAGATTAATAATAGGAAATTGAATTCTACCTCCACTAGTGGTAATTTATTCAAGGGTAACACGACGATTTTACCAACGGCTCTCATATATATAAGACATGCAGGAGAGCTATTTACAGTTCGCGCACTATTGGATGCAGGCTCGGAGAAAAGCTTTATATCCAAACGACTTCAGCAACAATTAAGTATTTCGACCAAAGCTTACAGTACAACAATTTCTGGTTTAGGAGGAACCGTTGTTAGTAGCTCAAGAGGCGTATGTAATATTATCTTACAATGTAGAACATCCAATTTTCAAATAAAAATTAGTGCAATAGTTATATCAAAACTATCCCATTTTTTGCCTTCAAGGCCCGTTAGAACTAATCAACTAGACGATATTAAAACTTTAAATCTTGCAGATCCCCAATTTTATCAACCGGGTCCTATTGATTTGATAATCGGAAGTGACTACTTGCCACTTATAAATATGAAAGGCGTAAAATTCATCGCAAATAATTGCATAGAGGCAAGAGAATCTAAATTTGGTTGGTATTTATTTGGTGCTGAATCAAAAGTTGAATCTCATCATGAGATTAATTCTTTTTGTACGACTGTGTCAGCTGATGACATATCGCTTGGAGAGCAAATACGAAAATTTTGGGAATTAGAAGAGGTGGAGCACAATAAGATAGAATCCGAAGATGATCTCTATTGCGAACACCTTTTTCAAAGTACAACTACTCGCCAATCTAATGGCAGATATATGGTAAGATTACCATTTAAGCAAAATTATCCTGAGGAGATTTTCTTAGGCTCCTCAAGGAGTACAGCATTTGCCCAGTATTCCCGAATGGAAAAAACACTAAAAGATCCAGCCTTTAAAAGGGAATACAACAAAGTTCTACAGGAATATATCGACTTAGAACACATGGAACAATCATTTTTTAGTGAGCATAAGACTAACAAATTGTTTTCATTTTTTCTTCCTCACCATGCTGTCATCAAATCTGAGAGTAAATCAACCAAGCTACGTGTGGTTTTCAATGCCTCAAAAAAAAAGCAACAGCGGGTTCTCATTGAATGATGTACTTCTAAAGGGACCCACTCTACAAAAGGATTTAGTTCAAATAATTTCAACATGGCGAAATTATAAGTATGTTTTTACGGGTGACATACAAAAAATGTATAGGCAGATTTTGGTACATAAAGACGATAGACCATATCAACAGATATTTTTCCGGGACACAACCGATGGAGTTATAAAAACTTATCAGCTCAAAACCGTTACCTTTGGTGTAAGTAGTGCTCCTTATTTGGCAATAAGGACTCTTCTAGAGCTAAGTAAAGATTGTGAGTACTCACTGCCACTCGCTTCTACGATCTTGAAGAATGAAATGTATGTTGACGACATTCTATCAGGAGGACATAATATTGCAGAGGCAAAACAAAAACAATATCAACTTAATAAGGCTTTAAATGCAGCAGGTTTTCCATTGAAGAAAATAACAGCCAATAATAGATGCTTCTTAGAGCATCTGGCGAGGGAGGATCTTCTAAACGAAGAATTTTTAAAGATCGACGGTTCCAGCACTTTGAAGACTTTAGGAATACGTTGGAACGCCAAGGAAGACGTATTCTATTATGTGGCTGCACCTATAGAAATAGAGCAGCACATGACAAAAAGACAAATTTTGTCAATTATAGCAAAACTGTTCGATCCACTCGGTTGGTTAAGCCCAACCGTGATAAAAGCAAAACTTTTGATGCAAGAATTATGGATGGGTAAGACAGACTGGGATGAGAGTATTCCCCTTGCAATCTCAATTAAATGGAGAGCATTTATCACAAATTTAGAGGATATATCTCGGATCAGAATTCCCAGATGGGTACAATTTTCACCATTTTCTTACAATCAAATACATGGGTTTTGCGACGCCTCCGAAAAAGCATATTGTGCAGCAGTTTACTTGAGAACTGTAAACCGAGAAGGAGAAATATTTTGCTACTTGCTGATATCAAAAACCCGAGTTGCACCAATCAAGAGAACTACAATACCCAAACTTGAACTCTGTGGAGCCTTGCTATTGGCAAAACTAATGACGAATATCACAAGCAATTTAAATTTCTCATATGACCGTTTTTTATGGACCGACTCATCTATAGTATTGAGCTGGTTGCAGAAGTCGCCTCAGAAGCTAAAAACGTTTGTGGCAAATCGAGTTACGAAAATTCTCGAACTTACCGAATGTACACTTTGGAACCATGTCCAAACATGCGACAACCCGGCTGATATTGGTACACGGGGCAGCTCACCACGAGAATTGGAGCAGTGTAATTTATGGTGGCATGGGCCCACCTGGCTATTAAATCCTGTCGAATTCTGGCCAAAGCCAAAAACATTTGAATCTACAAATTTGGAAACGAAGCCAATTCTTAATTTTCATATGATGCCTCTTTCTGAGGACATTATGAAAGATTTTTCTTCTTTGCCAAAGGCCTTAAGGGTAATAAGTTATTGTTTTCGTTTTATTAATTTTATTCTTAAACGTCCTCGTTCAACAGAACAATTTATTACCACAGAAGAAATACGTTTTACTAAATCTCGTCTCATTATAGCTGTTCAAAAAGAGCATTTTTCCTCAGAATACATAAATCTTGAAAATAATAAACCATTACATCAGAAAAGCCGTCTTTTATCCGTAACTCCTTTTTTGGACCAAGAGGGTGTCTTACGAGTGGGCGGGAGGCTCAACAATTCTGGGCTGAGTTTTGAAGAACGTCACCCAATCATTATACCGGAAAGGTCTCATTTTGCTGTGCTATTCATTGAATACACACATAAAATATTACTCCACGCAGAGCATCACATAATGCTGCGGGCTATAAGACAAGGGTTTTATATACCACGAATTAGAAATCTAATTAGAAAATGTATACGAAGCTGTAGAGCATGTACCATATACAAACATAAGTTTCAGCATCAGATAATGGCTGCGCTTCCCCCTGAACGAGTAACTTTCTCATTGCCGTTTACATATACAGGAGTAGACTTTGCAGGTCCATTCCATCTAAAATCATCGACTTTACGCAATGCCAAGATCATAAAGGGTTATGCCGCGGTATTTGTCTGCTTTTCTACTCGAGCAGTTCATTTAGAAGTCTGTTCAGATCTTTCCTCTGATGCCTTTTCAGCATGCTTTACGCGATTCACATCACGAAGAGGTTTACCGAAAACAATGTTCTCCGATAATGGACGGAATTTTCTTGGAGCCAGTTATATTCTTCTTAAAGCTTATAATGCCTTTCTGAAGGAAGCAGAGAAATGCCTTATTGAAAAATACGCGACACATGGATTTTCTTGGTCGTTCATACCACCGTATGCGCCACACATGGGCGGAATATGGGAAGCAGCCGTCAAGAGCATGAAATCACATCTCCGCAAAGTCGCCGGTACAACTTCTTTTACATTCGAGGAGTTCTCCACTCTGCTAGCACGTATTGAAGCAGTTTTGAATTCCCGGCCACTTGGAGCATTGACTGGAAACCCATCAGAATTACTTCCCCTCACACCGGGTCATTTTCTTCGAGGTGCTCCCCTGATATCAGCTCCCGAGACGCCTCAAGAGATTTTGGCCAAGCCCCTGTCATTATTAAAACAATGGGATAGACTCAAAGTCCTTCAACAAATATTTGCTCGTCGTTGGAAAAACGAATATATTCTAGAACTGCAGCGACGAGTCAAATGGAAGACTACACAACAAAATGTAAAGCAGAATGATTTGGTAATAATAAAGGATGATGGCTTACCAGCCACTGAATGGCGTCTTGGACGAATACAACGGACATTGCCCGGACGTGACGGCAAGGTCCGCGTAGCAGAAGTCCTTACACAAAATGGTCTTATAACTCGACCAATTGTAAAGTTATGCATTCTACCTACAGACGACCATGCTTCCAACACAAACCAACAAGAAGCATAAATTGAGATTTATACCCACAAGATATTAAGAGATAAAGTCGTATATTAATTCTAATTTAGTTGTATATATTCTTTTCATTCACAGTTCAACATGTTCAAAAAACCTCGCTGCTATTTATGCTCGCGCAATCATCCCGTGAAATATTGTGTCACCTTTCGTGCAATGAATCCGGAGGAAAGGAGATCGTTCGCTAAAGGAATGGACTATTGCCTAAATTGCCTAGCGCAGAGCCACCAGAGAGCGTGCTGCGAGTCCACTAATAGATGCGATATCTGTTCAGCAAAACACCACACCATGATACATCGAAGCCCCTTTGAGGGTAATCTCTCGTCATCGAGCTATGAAGAGGATATACCGGCCCCCATGGCTGAATCCGCAACAGGTCTCCCTAAGTTCTACGATCCCACTCCATACGTCCCACCTTTAATTGAAGTCCGTCTCTACAATAACGGCATTTGTTTGAATGCCACTCTTTTATTGGACCATAACTCCAACCATTCTTTTTTAACCCGTCAAGGAGCGACCAGATTTCCGAATCTAATTTCAAACAGAACCAGCACTGGCCAAGAATATTCAAGTTTCAAAATAGCTGCTGCTCATCAATTAGGCACCATGGAGTCATTACCTTCATGGCGGCTCCAAATACGCGATAATATCATATTCACCTTACCAGAGCCGATTTGGGACCCTCTAATAAGGGAGCATTTTCATAACCTAAAGCCACTGGCTCACTCCCGGTTTGCAACTTGCCGAAAAGTGGACGGAGTACTAGGAGCCAAAACAATCAGATCAATTTTAACGTCAAGGGCCCAGCAATCTCCACCGGGGCTACCAAAGGCTCAGAATACTATATTCGGATGGGTAATATATGGACCGTGGAATGGATGTTTCTGCAAAACCCATGCGGGCGTGGGAGAATGTTGAACCGTGTTCAACAGTAGCTTATATTTTGCTCTTAATTTATCTTAAATTTCTCAATAATTTAGCCTCATGAAGAGAGCACAATTTAATCTTTTTTTTGAATTCTTGTTCTTGTTTTTTTTCTATATGTACATACATACGAGTACATTCCTATCAAATATGAATTTTTAGTTTTAAGTTGGAAAAAGGCTGTTGAATAAAACACATCGCAAGAGGCGAACAATCGAATCCAACTTCAGCATTTTAAACTTTTATTGGAGTAAACACTCCCACACTAGGTACTGTAAATTTTGAAGTATATTATAATAATACTACTCATGTATTAAAGTTTTTTGTATTAGATATTGACTGTAAAAATATTATAGGTTTAAATTCGGCTGTTCATATGAATTTAGTTAAAAATGTAAATGTTTTAACAGTAAACAATATAACTGAAAAATATTCTGATGTGTTTGATGGTCTTGGTCTTTTACATGGGAGTTGTAGCTTGCAAATAAGAGGAGAAATTCCTCCTGTAGTTGATCCTCCTAGAAAAATTCCATTTAAATTACATGATAAATTAAAAATGGAATTAAATAGAATGACGAAGTTAAAGGTGATAAAACCAACAGAGTGGGTCAATTCTATTGTACTTGTGTCAAAACCAAATGGAAGTTTGAGACTTTGCTTGGATCCTCGAAATTTGAATAAGGCTATTTTAAGGCCACATTTTCCTTTTCCAAACATTGAAGAATCTAAAGCAAAACTTAATGGTTCAAAATACTTTTCGTTACTTGATGCTAGCAGTGGGTTCTGGATGATTCCGTTAGATGAACAATCTTCAAAATTATGTACATTTAACACACCTTTTGGGCGCTATCGATTTTTGCGGCTACCATTTGGAATTAACGCGGCACCGGAAATTTTTCATGCAGATAAAATTGTTTGGGGATATTCCTGGTGTAATAATTTATATAGATGATTTTCTGATACATACATCTACTAGAGAGGAGCATTTAAGAATTTTAGAAACGGTTTTTCAAAGAGCGAAAGAGGTTGGCATAAAATTCAATAGAACTAAATGTAATATTTTGCAGACTAAAATAAAATTTTTAGGTCACGTATTTAGTAATTTTGGCATAAAGCCAGATGAAGAAAAAGTGAAAGCTATTGTTCAGATGTATAGGCCAGAGAATGTGAAAGAATTGCAAAGATTTTTAGGCATGATTAATTATTTGGGATCTTTTATAGAAAATTTAGCTTCAAAAAATAAGTATTTGAGAGAACTTTTAAAGAGTGACATTGCTTGGCATTGGAACGAAAACCATGAAAAAGAATGGAAAGATTTGAAATGTATAATAGCTAGGTCGCCAGTTTTGACATATTTTGATCCAAATAAGAAAATAACACTATCTGTTGATGCTTCTAAGGCTGCTCTAGGTGCCACTATTATGCATGACAAGCATCCAATAGCATATTCATCAGTTTCGTTAACACCCTCTCAGCAAAACTATGCACAGATAGAAAAAGAATTATTTGCAATTTTGTTTGGATGTACAAAATTTCATCAGTTTGTGTACGGATCAGAAGTTTTGGTTGAAACGGATCATAAACCTCTACATAAAATTCCAGCTAGACTTCAAAGGTTTATGTTACGTTTACAATCATATAATCTTTTAGTAAGTTATAAGCCAGGAAAGGACCTAAAGATAGCTGACACTTTGTCAAGAGCACCTTTGCTAGAAAGTACGTGGACTGAAATGGATAAGGAAATATCTCTTCATTGCAATCTTTTGGCTTCTTGTTTGGAAATACCTTTTGTAAAAATCGATTTTATAAAAGAACACACGCAAAGTGATGAAACTTTCAAAAAGATTTTTGAATTCATAAAGACCGGATGGCCTAAAGATAAAAAGAGCATTCAGGCAGATGTGATGCCATATTTTAAAATAAAAGAAGATATTTCAGTTTTAGATGGAATTCTATTAAAAAATCATCAAATAATGATACCAAAAATTCTACGCAGTTCAATCTTAAAAAAAATTCATGAAGGGCATTTGGGTATACAGAGATGTAAAAGTTTAGCACGTAAATCAGTTTACTGGCCAAATATTTACAATGATATAGAAAATATAGTTTGAAACTGTGAATTTTGCATGCGTTACCAGAACGCTAATCCTAAAGCACAAATTATTCCACATGAAATTGTGCTAATGCCTTGGTATAAACTGGGTTGTGATATATTTGAATTTAATAAAACATTGTATCTACTTGTTGTTGACTACTACTCTAAGTACATTGAGATAGAATTGCTTGGTTCTGGTTACAAAAGCTCTCAGGTAATACAGAAATTGAAATCAATATTTTCTAGACATGGAATTCCTTGTATTTTAATAACAGATAATGGACCTCCATTTAATTCTAAAGATTTTAAGCTGTTTTGCCAGAGTTGGGAAATAGAGCACAATACGTCGAGCCCTTACTTACCGAGGTCTAATGGTCTAGCAGAACGTTCTATTCAAACAATTAAAAAATTATTAATAAAATCAAAAGAAAGTAATTCAGATCCATATGTGGCCCTGCTTCAATATAGAGCAACACCAAAAGGTACTTTACCTAGCCCATCAGAACTGCTTATGTCAAGGTCTTTGAGAACGAAAATTCCATCTCTGACGAAAAATTTTGAACCAAAACTTATAAATAAAAACGAGTATAGAGAACAATTAAATTTAAATATTAAAAAGTATTCTGAATGTTACAATAGAACAGCAAAGCAGAAAAAATCTGTGCAAGAGGGAGATTCGGTGGTATTTAAGAAAATGCCAACCAGCTGTTGGTTGCGAGGTCAAGTTGTAAATACATGTAAGGAACCAAGATCATTTATAGTAAAAGATAATAGTAGTACTCTTTACAGAAGAAGTCAAGAACACATACAGAAAACTCCTCAAAATAATACTTTTGATAATATAGCTAATAAGAAATTACCAGAACACATACAAGAAAATCCTCAAAATAATACTTTTGGGAATTCTGAAAATAAGCAATTACAAGATAATCAAAGACAAAATGAATTATCAGATAATACTTATGTAACAAGGAGAGGTAGAATTGTAAAACAACCTGATAAATTAAATTTATAAATTATTTAATAACTTTAATTTCTATGTACATATATCTCACATTTATTAAGTATTTATACCTATGGGTATACAATAACACAAACTTTGTAAAATAATAATTTATCTTTAAGAAGGAAGATGTTACATATGTAACATAATACATCTTATCTTATAATATAATGTACTAAAATATTGTTATGATATGGCAACACCTTAATTAACAAATAAAATAAAAGACACAGTCTTTAACAAACATAACAGACACTTGCATTCGACAGCGCAGTGAGACCCTGCAGACGTCGCTCACCGAAGTGGATCATGCGCCGCTCTTCCAGGGCCGGACACTGGCAGAGAAGCTGTTCCACAGTTTCCTCCTGCATTGATTAGGGAGTCTGAAGGATATACTAGTCCCAGACTCCTCAATATAGACTCCACCTCCAACTCCAGAACTATTCTTGGAGCCATCGGTAAAGACATCCAGATCTTCTCCTATAGGAGAAGATCCCATTGAGATTCCCGTTTCGTCCAAAATCGTGAATCTGAAGTTCCTCTGTAGGAATGGTCTTGGAGTGACATAGTCAATGAGGTTGGGAATATTCCCCCAAGTACCAATTATCCCCGAATGTCCCCATGATCTATGCATGCCGCATGCAATCGCACGGATGCAAATAGTGCCAATTTCTCAGCTTGTAGATCAACTGGCAGCCAATTTAGCATCGTAAAGAGTGCCTTATTGGGCGTTGATCTCATGGCTCCTGTAGATATTTAACATAGTTGGCAATTTCATATTTATTAAGGCAAAATGTCAACACATTTTAAAAAGAAGAAGAGTTAAATGGAAAATAAAGCAAAAAGACAATAATTAAAAATAAAATGTCTTTTATTAATTCTGATAATGGTAAGTATGTTCTAAAAAATTAAATAATTAATTTAAAATTTCTTTTTATAGCAATATTTGTGTTTTTTTAGCAACCATGAACACTGGTCGACAAGCTGCTTTTATTATTGTAGAAGTACTCGTGGGGGCGTAAACGTGGTGCTGCTGCTCTGTTCTTGACCTCTCCGCGCAATAATTATGCACCCGTTAAGAGGCAATGTATTTAAGAAATGAAATACTTATGCAGTGTTGAAAAACCAGAGGCCAATAAAATACACATTTGGTGTTAATGCCTCGAATGAATGAAGTACAATGGAAATTTTCTGTGCTTCATAGTGATTCACGTAAGCTCGATAATAGTTTATACCAAGAAAAACTTAACAATTTTTTTTAAATTGTTTATTTGTTTTAGAATATTTTTTTTCCTGTGTGGAAGAAGAACAAACAATTTGGCCACTGCTGTCAGGGTTCGCTCGAAAGCCTACGTGCGCTAGCTTCAATTTGTTGATCTTCAAAGTGTATTAAAAATATAAACCAAAATGTTCTTATGAACAGTCTCCCGTATTGACCCCGTTGCCAGGTCTACCCTTCTTAACGGCACCAAGCAATACTTGCGACCTCCGAGCAGCGCAGTTATTAGCCAAAGCCAGACTTTGGCCACAGAACACAGCCCCAGTTGCTTTATTGCCACAAAACAGGTCATTCCAGACCTTCCCTGTCACTCGTGCCATTGATTCAGCTGCCAAATTCATTGGTGCTGGAGCTGCATCAGTCCGTGTAGCTTATTCCGGTGCCGGTATTGGGACAGTATTCGGTTCCCTTATCATCGGTTATGCCAGAAATCCATCATTGAAAGAACAATTGTTCTCTTACGATATCTTGGGTTTCCGTCTTTCTGAAGCTATGGGTCTTTTCTGTGCTATGATGGTTTTCTTTTCGCTTTTTAAAGTGTGTATTTATGTCCTAGGACGAAGATTATCTGATAACAAATTTAACTGATATCTTCTGTGCTGCAACAAATACAGCTCCATTATCTACGAGTACATTGTTTTTAAAAAACATCAAAGAGTAATAAAGAAAGAAAAGTAACTCTTTTTATATAAGTTTAAAACGGAAATAAATTTGACACACTCGGCTCACCACAAATAAATTTATTAGCTTCAGGTGCAATTCCACGTATAAAAAAGTATATATAGAGCAAGAAATGAAAAGAATCGCTTTCGCTGCTACCTCTGTACGAATTCTGTTTGTCAATATGTTAAGCAAAAAATTAAAAAAGTGATTTATTTAACAATTCATTAATCATTTTCTTTTTTGTTGTAAGTGTGGAAATAATTTTATATATGTAAATACAAACTAACATTTATTTTTAAAGATAGAAATAAGAGAAAGCAATATTTAGTAATTTCTATTTGGAATTTAAAAGCTTAACAAAAAATTCATCTTTATTTGTGCTTAATTCCAGAAATTGTTTTGGTTTGTAAATTTATTCTTTTACTCATGATATTCTCATGAGTTATTTATTCAGTACAATAAGTACTGAAGGGGATAGTATACCTATATGGACCATTTCATCAGACACTACTCCCAACATTTCTTGCAAACATTAGAACCTTTATATTGTAAAAGCAATTGACTAAATAAGAATTATTAATCAATAGTTACAAAAGATTCAAACAAAAAACTCAGTAGGCATTGAACTGAATAAATATTTAAATAAATTTCCCAACCAATATGTTCATATTGAAAAACTATATATTATATTATTAAGCACAAATAAAGATTAATATTTTGTTAAAATTTTAAATTCCAAACAGAAATTATTACAAATACTATTTTTTGCACTATTTATTATGGTTTTTTACATGGCGAATGGCCGCCATGTGCATCAACCATGTAAAAAAGTTTTATAAAACCTTAAAAGTAGTAGAAAAAAAAGTTTGTTTTCTTCTCATCGGTACTGTAATCATAATTTTTTTTTGGTAAGGTTGAGTGCACATCGCGGAAATTTTAGAAATAAAAATTAAAGAAAAAATTTTTCATTTATTTTTTAGTCCTTCATCCAAATTGTTTTTTTTATTGCTAGTACCAATGCAATAGCAATAAAAAAATTTTGTGACATAATCTAATTTGTTTTCTTTATGTGCAATCAGAATAAAAGTGTTTTACCGACGGCAAAATGTACTATTTTTATTTAATGTGTTTTGCCGACGGCAAATTGTAAGTCTGCACATAAGGAAAATCACATAAAAATGAGGTTGATATCGATAAGTTTGATGTGTGTAACAGTCAATTTAATTTTTCACTAGCATACTCGTAAATGCATAATTTGACGTTGAATGAATGATAACATAGCAGCCGCTTAAAGCATAGAACTCATACGTAAATTTGATGTAGGTTAGTGCTAAGAATATAAAAATTAAATGAATAAAAATTTAAGTTTTGTTTTTTTTTATTGATTGTGAATTATAATTTTATCTTAAATATTTTTAAAAATAGCACTAACTAAAAATTAAAGAATTTTCCCGAAATATTTCACTGCGCGTGAAATTTATACGTTAGTATTAACGTATTCTGAAATAACAATAGTATTGCAGGGTTAAAAGCGTTATTAAACGCATTCAATTAGCCTCAACTATTTGCTGTTTTACAAGGTAAATACATCTATATAAATAACATTAATTTTTTGTTTGTTTGTTCGATATACAAATTTTTGTATTGTAACGGATTTATCTGAAATTTGTTACATATAGTTTCTATACTCCATTGAAAGTCGCCATATAATATGAGTCTTTGAATTATAACAAGTTTAATTCGGCTTTGCCGAGTCTTATATTTCCTTCACTGTGTCAGCAAAATAATAATATTTTTCAATTTCCATAGCCTTCTAAAATATCAAAAACATACAAAAAAATTAAGCGAGTAAAGATAAATATGCCGAGTTAAATATGTTTTAACGTAACCCCTGAAGTCTCAGTATTAATGGTATACCTATCAAATACGTCTTACGTCACTAAATATTTATACATACATACATATATATATGTGTGTGTGTGTAAGGAAAATTAATTCCCTTATTCAAACTTCTGTTTTTGCCGAATCGTTGTTTTTATTAGATTGAACTTTGTTAAAATGTCAAAGGTGAAAAACAGCTGTTTTTTAATCATTTTTGTCGAATCGTTATTTTTTAATTTGATTTAACTTTGTTAACAATTAATTAAAATTTTAGTTAAACTGTATTAGAATTGACGAGAGGAATTTTACACAGCTTTAGCATGCTTATAAGGAGTACTTTAAATTCAGAATGGAACGACTGGAAAAATAATTTTTGTGAAACCTATGCCGATAAGGGATAGAACCCAATAAAATATACAATCAGGGCTGTCATAGCATCCAATGTTGTCGGTATTGGATTTGAAACCGACAAAAAAATTACTTTAGTGTTATGAAATCCAATGTTGTCGGTTTCATTTTCGAACTAGAATTAATGTCGGTTTTAGGTGTCACAGAAACCAATGTTATCGGTTTTGCTATTGGATTGAAACCAATCAGTTGACGTTGTTGGTTTGTTTAATTTCAAATAAAGCAAGTGACTAAAACGGACTTTTGTCATTAAAAATTCACCTGCAGTTAGATATTTAGTAAAACTTTAAGTAAATTAATATTAATTCTACAAAAATAAATTTTTACTCATAATATTTTTTCCTCTAACAAAAAAAAAAAAAAAATAGCACTTAAAACTCAATAATTATGCATTTTATTGAAAAATATCTTGATAAGCCAACTGTATGATCTCTTTGACAACACGCCAAAAAGATGTAAACGGAAAGCTTCTTTATTTAACCGCTAATTTATGAATATTCTTTTTACTTTCTGTGAGCGTTCTTCTAATAATAAAAATCCTACAACGGCAAAAGCCATTGTATTTCACTACTTATTTCACTGACACTAATTATATATTTTTCAATAAAAAACCTTCGAACAATTAATGGTGAGATAAAAGCAGAGGGTGTGATTAGAATAAAAATAAAAATTTTTCAAATAGAAGAGGAAGTAGATTTGTTTGTAATAGATGATGAAAACTTTAAATATGACGTACTAATTGGGCTCGACATGATTAAAATATTTAAATTAAACCAGGATGAAAATCTTATAACAACTCAAACATCCATCAATTCCAAAAAGGAGCAATATTTAGATGACCAAAAAATTTTGGGAATTTATGCTAGAAATAAAATGTGAGTAGAATAGCAGAAAAATATACAATAAATTTTAATGAACATTTAGAAGTAAACAATTTTGAAATTTATATACGCCATTTAAATATAAAACAACAATTAAAGATTAATGTACTCATCGATAAATATAAATCAATTTTTACAAAGGATAAAAAAGGGTGGTTAAATTGTAAGGGTCAATGTTGATTTTGAATAAAACACAAATTATTTAGGAAATTATTGTCATTTCTTTTTATTATGATAATATGGTATGGTTCAATTATGTATGGAACAAAATATCGTTGAGGTATAATTGAGGTTCTATGTCGTTAATGTGCCGAATTATCTCATCTTTTAGCTCTTGAATTGTTGCTGGCTTATCAATGTACACCTTTTCTTTCAAATAACCCCAAAGAATGAAGTCCAAAGGTGTCAAATCACATGATCTTGGCGGGCAATTGACATCGGCACCACGTGAGATAACGCGGCCATTGAATTTGTCGCGCAAAAGAGCCATTGTTTCGTTAGCTGTGTGGCAAGTGGCACCGTTCTGTTGAAACCACATATCGTTCACATCCATATCTTCTAATTCGGGCCATAAAAAGTTCGTTATCATCTCACGATAGCGAACACCATGCACAGCATGACGACGTGTTGAGGTGGACGGCTCTTCAGCCACACTATCGCGAACAGCAGCAATATTTTGCAGTACGAGCTGTACAAGCATGTACTGGTATTTTAACAGCTCCTACATACCCGGTTTGCTAAAATTTTTGCACGATTTTTCCGATTGTACGCACATTTCGACGATTAAATTGGCCGAAAAAATCACGAAGTGCAAGATATGCATTTTGATTTGAACGCCCATTTTCATAATAAGCCTGAATAGTTAGTCTGAAATTGACAAATGTCAAATGAAATGCAGAAAAAAACTTGACGTTTAGGTGTGGTTGACATTCAACATCGGCCCTTAAAATTTAACCACCCTCTATGATACAGGAGCAGTAAAAGATTACGAGGCTTATATAGACCTAAAAATAGATAAATATTGCAGTAAAAGACCATACAGATGTTCAATAGAAGAGAAAAAGGAAATTAAAAATCAAATCTCACAACTGCTTAAAAACAATCTGATAGAGGAGTCTTATGGTCCGTTTGCGGCCCCAGTAACTTTAGCTTATAAGAGAGAAAATAATAGAAAATCTAGACTATGTATTGACTTCAGGGAGTTAAATAAAATTGTAATTTCTCAGTCACAGCCTTTCCCATTAATTAAAGATTTAGTGGATAAAACAATAAATTGTAAGTTTTTTTTCAACACTGGATATAAGCTCAGAATTTTGGGCAATCCCACTAAGAATTCAAGATCGACAAAAAACAGGGTTTGTTACTCAAGAAGGCCACTTTCAGGGGACATGCTTTCCATTTGGGTTGAAAATATCACCAGCAATCTTTCAAAGATTATTGAGTAATATAATAAGAAAACATGAACTTTCGAACTTTACGGTGAATTACATAGATGACATATTGATATTTTCTAAAACTTTTGAACAACATATACAACACCTGGAGAAATTATTAAGCGCAATAATGAAAGAAGGCTTTGAGCTACAATTATCAAAATGTAAGTATGCGGCAGATTCTGTAAAATATCTAGGGTACGTAATTGGAAGTAATTCTATAAGCCCTTTGAAAGATAACCTGATTGCGATAAAATAGTTTCCAATTCCTAAAAGTCAAAAAAATATTCGACAATTTCTAGGAAAAATTAATTTTTATAACAAATATATACCAAGAATCTCATTTATATTAGATCCATTGCATTAAGAGAAGGGATAAAATTCATTTGTTCGAAGGCATGTAATGACGCTTTCGAGAGTGTAAAAGAGTTAAGGCCTCGTTATGCGAACGTTGAAATGTAGAAATGTAGGAATGTAGAAATGTAAATATGTAGAGCTCAAGTATAGAAACGTAGAAACGTATCATGTGTTTTTTATAGTAAAAAAATTTCAAATAAACAACAAAACAGCCGTTTGAAACATTGATGGGGGTATTATGTCCACATTATCTGTATTTTTTTTGGAAAAAGTACCAAAATGCTTCTGGTGGTACCAACAATTTGATTTATATTTATAAACAATAACTTAATATCTGCTTAATATATTAAAATTAAATTAAATTATTTTAAAGTTTTAGTAGTATGAATTTGTCTTATGTCAATTTCATATATACATACTACATATATACATGCATTACATTTGTATTAAAATGTACAAAATGACTGCATATGTATACTTTACGTACATATATACATATATAGAAGTGCTAAAAAATATTTTATATGTATAAATATATGTAGTATGGTATATTTGTTATTCGTATTATTAATATCTAAAATAATTTTTTGAACACTTGTATGTACGTATGCACATGCGTTCAAAATATGTGGTTCTTTTATTATTTTTACTACAAATGTTGGTAAATATATATGTTTTATATATATTAGCATTAAATTCTTCTTTAATTTTCTATTTATATATAGAAATTAAACATTTCAAATAGTTCTTATATAAAAAATGTACCATATAAAAGGGCTAAAATGTGCCACACTTCCATCAATACGCATACATCCCATCACTGGCTACATTTTGTTACGTAAAATTCTAAATTCAACAGATTGCTACGTTACATGTGCATTACATTTCAGTCAGCTAAGCATTTGCATTGCTTTCCATATACCAGAAACGATCAGCTGACTTCTACATTTTAACATTTCTACATTTCAACGTTCGCATCACTCGGCCTTTACTCTGCTCAAAACCCATTTTAGCAATTTTTGATAAAGATTTACCAATTATTATTTATACAGATGCCAGCATAAAAGGCGCGGCAACAATTTTAAAGCAACTACAAAAAAATGGGGAAGAGAAACATGTGGCATATTTTTCAAAAAAATTAAATCAAAGTCAACAGAAAAAAAGCCGTCTATTTAGAATCTCTGGCAATAAATATAGACTTATGGGTACTAAATTTACAGTTGTTTGTGATCATACGCCATTGGAAAACATGAAAATAAAAGCCAGGACAGCTGAAAAACTAGGAAATTTAACATATTACTTATCTCAGTATGATTTTCACATAAAGTATGCACCCGGAAGGAAGAATTTTAAAGCTGACTGTTTAAGCAGAAATCCAGTATTAGAAGCATATGAAAATGATGATGATTCATTAAAAGTAATAAATTTTATTACAATAGAAGAAATCGTAGCAGATCAGCCTAAAAACATAAAATTGAAAACAAACAAGGAGAAATTTATTTCAAATCAAAATATTATAAAATTGCCAGAAGCAAACAAAAGATTGTTTTATCTGAATCATTTAGTAAAGAATTTATAAAAAGAATACATGAATATTTTTGTCATATAGGAATAAAGCTAATGAAAAAAAGATTTGTCCATTTTATATCGCTGAAAACTTAACCCATAATATAAAGAAAATTTGCAGAAACTGTGAAATATGTGTTAAGAATAAGTCCAGAGATGGACTTAAAATTGGTCTGCTTTTACATTTAGGTTCAGCAAAAAAACATTTGAAATAGTTTCAATAGATACAAAAGGAGGATTCGGAGGCTCGATATCTACAAAAAAATATCTATATCTATTTAGTAGTAGTAGTAGTACAAGATATGCATTTATTTTAACGTCAAAAACACAGACTGCGAAGGATTTTATAAAACTAATGGAAAAATTAGCAGATAATTATAGAATTGGTATGGTTCTATCGGATAAATATCCTGGATTAAATTCAAAAGAATTCAAAATTTATTTAGCGAAAAAATCTATCCCCATTATTTGTACTGCAGTTGACACACCATATTCCAATGGACTAAATAAAAGACTAAATCAGACACTTATAAACAAAATCAGAAGCAGGATAAATGAAAACGATAACAAAAAGACACGAGTTTGGACAACAATAGCCCATGAATGTGTACAATTATCAGGGCTGTCATAGAATCCAAGTCGGTTTTGTTAATTGTCGGTTTTGCAAACCAATATTGGTTTCAATAAAATGCATAATTATTGAGTTTTAAGTGCTATTTTTTTTTTTTTTTTGCTTTTGGTAGAAAAAAAATTATGAGTAAAAATTAATTTTTGTACTTAAATTTTTACTAAATATCTAACTGCAGGTGAATTTTTAATGAGAAAAGTCCATTTTATTCACTTGCTTTATTTGAAATTAAACAAACCAACAACGTCAACTGATTGGTTTCAATCCAATAGCAAAACCGATAACATTGGTTTCTGTGACACCTAAAACCGACATTAATTCTAGTTCGAAAATGAAACCGACAACATTGGATTTCATGACACTAAAGTAATTTTTTGTCGGTTTCAAATCCAATACCAACTACATTGGATTCTATGACAGCCTTGTATATAACGAAACCGAACATACAATTACAGGTTTTTCAGCACAGATTGCACAATATTACCTGATGAATTAAAACAAAAAAGTACACAAGAAGGATGGATAAACAACAAGAAGAAAGCCTTACAGAACACGATAAAATCCCGCAATTACAAAAATAAAATTTTGATGACAACAGAACGCATTATGAATTCCAAATAGGAGACTGAGTATTTGTCGCAAACGGTCACAAACTAAATCGGAGAAAAACGAATGAATTTAAGATTGGCCCTATAAAATAATAAAATTGTCAAATTCAATTTACAAATTAAACACATGTCATAGAGAATCTGAATCGAGATTTTTTTCACATTACAAAGTTAGTTCCTGTTTCCCAGATATAAAAAAAAATTATTAAAAAAATTTTTTTTTCCCGGGAAGGGAGATGCTTCTGTTTTTGCCGAATCGTTGTTTTTATTGAATTGAACTTTGTTAAAACGTCAAAGGTGAAAAACCGCTGTTTTTTAATCCTTTTTGTCGAATCGTTGTTTTTTAAATAATTTTTGTCGAATCGTTGTTTTTTAATTGGATTTAACTTTGTTAACAATTAATTAAAATTTTAGGTTAATAGCGTAGACAGACGACGGCGTTAATTTGCATTAAAATTTCACTAATGCAAATTAAAATTTTACACTGACAGATGACAATTTCTGCATTTAGTAAACAGTTGTTTGCATTTAAATTTATATATGGTAAGGTATTCCCTACAGTAAAAATTAAGATACAAAAACAACCCTATCGTATGCACTAAATAAAAATGAAATTCAATGCAGATCCGGCATACACTCGCATTTCTCTATGTATTTTGAGCACAAAAACAATGGCGGCCCCAAAATGTGAACATATATTAAAAGCTCAGAAGCTAAAATGAAGAGAGCAAAATATGTACAGCTGTCCTAAATGCTTTACCGTGTATAATTCTGGCATGGCTATTTGTTTGTAAACATGGTGTAAGAAAACCAGGTGACACTGAGACGCCAGCTGAATCCTGCATGATTGAAGCTCGTTCTGTCAAAAACTAAGAGATATCAATGTGTTAAAGAGAAATCAAAAGCGGAAACAAATGTTTTGTTTCACTATAGCAGACTTCTTAATATCAACCACCGGAAATAATTTTTGACAGGAGGAGCCTCAAAAGCAATAACAAAATATATGGGCTTTTTCTAATGTTGTTATTTTTGTATTTTTGAAGTTACCTGGGGGGTTATGGTGGAATTAGTAAAATCGTATCGTCTTGCTGTAGAAAAATCGTATCGTACAGCTTCGGGGCATGGCTTGTAAACATTTTTATAAATTAATAAAAAATAACAAAATTAAAAATGCATTCCATTAATTCTATGTTTATTAATTTATGTGAAATGTATAAATCTAGAAAACAAAATAAGCAGCAACGAAGATGGCAGGTAATAAAAATTGGGCACAAACTGGATATTTCCAAAAAAGAAAAAGCTTACGGGCGTAGAGCTTTGTGTGGCTTTAGAAATTGCATCACTTAAAAAAGATGCCATGTTGATCTCGTCGACGCACCACTTCCAGATGGCTCAATGGTTTGTCGACATTCTCTCGTGTACCATCTCGCAAAGAAGTTCACCTCCGGATCATTGCTCTTCTGCCAAAAACATATTTATTTTTACAGAAATACTTTTATTAAATTTTTTCACTATACGCACCTGTTGTACTCATTTCTTTGGCAATATTTTGCCAAATTGCTTTCTTCCTATCTGGGAACTTATAATATAGGTTGGCTTTATTGCAAATTTCTTCATTTTCTTGTATTAAATAAATAAGTTTTACAATAATTCAAAACCCAGTTAAAACTTTACGTTTCATTATTGATACTGGAGCAGAGTTCAGCATCACAAATTAAAATTTGTGTAACAAAAAAGGATACACAACATAAGTATTACGTTAAGAGCTATGGGTAAGAAATTTCTAGTAAAAAAAGCTTTGTAGATTCCCAATCTTTAAAAAATTTAAATGCTAAATTTTTGCAGTACAATTTTAATAATTCTTTTGACGGATTAATTGGTAATAATGTTTTATCGGAATTGAATTGTTTGGGGATTATGAAAACAGACAAATAAAATGTTAATCTTCCAATTTACCTTAATTGCAAAGAAGAAGAATATAAAAATAAGTGTGTTGAAGAAAATATTGTTGAAATTTTTCATAATGAAATAGAAGTTAGTAACACCAGCTCCATATCTAATTTACAAGCACCGCACCTAACAGCGATAGATAGAAATAAATTGTTGTCTATTTTGAAAACGTATAACCGAACCTTTTATAAAGAAAATGAAAATTTATCATTCACTAGTAAGATACAACACAGAATAAGTACCCAAAATGATATTCCTGTATATTCTAAGCTCTATACCTACCCAGAGGTACACAAGAAGGAAATTGATAAATAAATAGAAGAAATGTTACGACAGGAGATAATAAGAAAATCATCAAGCCCCTGCAACAGCCCAGTTTCGATAGTTCCAAAGAAAATTGATGCTTCCGGTTTTCAAAAATGGCGTCTTGTGATTGACTATAGAAAATTAAATCAAATCACTATTGAATATAGGTTTCCAATTCCAAATATAGACAATATATTTGATAAATTGGGACGATTCCAATACTTCACAACCCTTGACTTAGCACAGGGATTTCGCCAGATATAAATGGATGAAAGAGATATTCATAAGACCACTTTTCCAACTGATAATGGTCATTACGAGAATTCTCCACAAGTTGTAATATTATATAATTCAAATTTTGCAAAATTTACACTCAATGATTATTGAAAGAAATCAAAAATAAAAATAACACCTTCTACATTACTTTACCTTATTTTACTTTTTATTTAACATATTTTGTATTCTTTTTTTATTTTCCCTTAATATCAAAAATCTGTTAATTTACCTATCACTGTTATTTTTTTTCTCTTCATTTATACATATTTTCTGTTCTGTACTTTTACATGATGATCTTATCCTGAAATTTTTTTATGACAGGGTTAATAAAGAACATACAATGTTAATAGATTCTTCAACACATTTATTTGTGCTCCAAAAGTTTGGTGCTGTTAAGAGCGATTCAATATTATTAAAACGGCTAAATAACATCGACCCAAAGTGTAAAGTTTTTTTTGAAGTCTCTCGAGTCAGCTTGTGCCAAGGGTGCACATGTCTCATCTCGTAGGACTTTTCGTTTAAATTTCCATCTGTAAATTACTACCCAAATACCCTATTCAATATGGATCACTGCCATTAATATTGAAGAAGAAAGACGAATTCATAAACCTTATCTTGAGACTATTAATAAAACGGACTACAAGCTGCATACTTAGAAGACTTCAACCCGGGAAAATTCCAAAAATAGCATTTAAAAACCTAAAGATAAAAGCCACATTCATACTAAGACTTACTAATTAAAGATTTTTTTTTCGGAATTTAACATAATAACGAACAAAACAAAATACGTATGTTAATAATTAATTCAAAAATTTGCTATCTAATACCTAACACAACTATCGAAGTTATGGTTCTTTTGCACCAGAGTCAAAAAAAAGAGAAAAGAAAAATATTAAATAAAACACGACACTTCTATTCACAACATCAACGTCAACTGACTGTAAAATTTTATTGATAATATTTTTATAGTTTACAAATGATTACTTAGCTTAAATGATATTTTGAATAGTAAGCTTTATTTTAAAATATTTATTAAAAGATATTTTGCGAAATAAGTTTATTGTTTGCTTATTAAAATGATTACTTAGCTTAAATCATATTTTGGACAGGAAGTTTTATTTTCATCAATTTAATTACCAAAAGGTATTTTGCTTACAAATAATAAAATGAGTTTATTGAACTGCTAAACTTTAATATTCGCTTGTTGCGACATACAAATAAAACAATAGTCAGCAATATTTAGTTGGTCCATGGTTAACAGTGGGCTTAACTTCCCCCTTCTTAAGAATCTGGGTCTCGCGGATTAAGTAATTTATCTTTATTTGTTCTGTGATGAAAGTTTATGTTTTTTGCTATTGTGTTTTGAAAAAATATGGCAAATTAAAAAAATTACACAGGCTGTTAAGAGTATTGTAACCCGTGAACTAATAGAAAATTTGTTCTGAAGTGAAATTTTGTCTAGTTGTTCTACATTATCCAAGTGAAGCTTGTGAAGATAATTAAGATCTATTTTTATGTCTTTCTCAGTCAAGTTGTTTAATAGTACGGGAGGAAAAATTTGGTGGGAGATAATTTCATAGTTACTGTATTCCATTTCATTAAGCTTTATCGTTTCGTTAAAAAAAATTATGATCACCGTTTATCTTTTGCGTGATGTTCCTATAAGTAAGGTTCCCTACATAGTTTGTTGTAAATATTATAATGTCATGAATTAGTTCTATAACGGGCTGATTTTGAGCTTTTCCCCCGTTTAAGATCTGAGATATACAGTGTTCTAATTTTTCCAATTCGGTCTCTTTACAAATTTTTACATCTTCAATAAAGTACATGTTTATTATTTTTAACAGTAGGTCTTATTAAAATATTGTTGAATAGTGTGTCGTCAGTCTGTGGTATAGATAGTACGTATAAGAGAAGCGAGTCCTTAACTACTATTATAGGTTCTGCAAATTCTATTGCTTGAACTTCGTTTCTATGTCTGTGCTATGATGCTAAATATTTCCGCTCTGTCTAGTAGGTTAGAGTGTACAATTCCTCTTTTTGCCATTACAATTTGCTCTACTTCATCTTTTAAAATCTGTAGTTTATTAAAAAGGTATTGTTCAACTTTGCCGAATTATTTATATCTATCATGTTAATGATTTTATTGTAACTCCCTATGATATTGTTAGTGGCTTTCAGTAAGTGACTATTAATATTGTACTGCTCGTTATTGTTTTTAGTTAAATCATTGGTCTTCTTAATAATGTGGTCCCAGTCAATGGCATCGGCGTTGCCTCCTAACCTTTTCCAGGCAGAACCAATCCAATTGATTGACCTCTTATTCTTTTTTAAAGGTTGAACACAAAGTTGGTTTAACAGTTTGTCAATTTTATCTATCTGGTGTTCTAATTGCGATGCTAAAGTTCCAACTTTCCTTATTTCATGTTATACGGTCGGTCTGATGTCGTTCAAAATATAGTCGAAGTCGTCCAGATTTTAAAAGATCCTTTGAAAATTTTCCCATTTCCTATTCTAATTGCAAGCAGTGGATTGTTGTACTCATATGTGTTGACTGATGCTTGCGCCCAATGAAGAGACATTCTGAAAGAAATTTCTAAGTTTTAATGTGTGATTTGTGGATTTTTTTCCGGTGGTAGTAGTTATGGTTACTGTATTATTTTTTGCTACAGTTTCTTTTTCGTATAAGGGCTTGTTTTTTCCTTTTATTTGGTTATTCCTTTTATAAATGATTTCACCTGAACGAAAGGCTTTTTAATTTTTTGATCTAGTAAGGTTGTGCCTATAAAGATTTCTTTGTTGATTCCTATTGCATTTTTAAGATCTGAGTTTACTATATCTTTAAATTTAACTAAGTTCTGATAATTTATTCTTTGTGTTCTGTTAAAAAAAATGTTTGCTGGTTTATTTTTTGTTACCGAATGTACGGTGTTATTATATCTATCTACTGCGATAGTTATAATTTCTTTCAAAGAGAAATCGGGGTATTCTCGTATAAGACACCATATAATTTCGAGAACTGTGGAATGGACTCGTTCCACTGCACCATTTACCTCACTTTTTTGTGGAGGTGCTAGGTAAATTGTTATACCGAGTCCTTCTAGATAGTTTAGTATAATGGGACTCACAAAACTAATTTCGTTATCTATAACGAGGAATTTTGGAGCTGTAAAATAATGGAGTAGTTTAACTAACTTATCTCTAACATGCAGTACAGATTTGTTCTTTATCCAAAAATATTTTGTGAATTTCGAGATTTTATCAATAACTGTAATAAATTTTTCTCCTTTAATCTCTATGATGTCGATGTGGAGAATTTCCGAGGGATAGGACGGAATTGGGGTTGGAAGATCGGGTTTTTGAGGGTGGGGGTCATATTTGTTTGAGGAGCAGATTTCGCAGGTCTTTGTATAATCCTTAATAAGTTTAGCCATCTTTGGAAAATAGTAGTTCTCTAACATTTGTTGTCTGTTTTCTTTTGGGTTTCTATGGGCACGTTTGTGTTTGGGTCTCTTCATCAGTAATGTCAGTAACAATTCTTTGCGTTATTCTTGCTTTAAATTTCGAAAAGGTTTCCCCGAAAATTTCCTGAAGTAAGGGAAGGTGCTCTTCCGGTACGGGTTGTATCACGGTTGAGTTCTAGTGAGTTGAGTTGGATGTTTTTCTTCTTCGGTGTTTTCTTCGATTTCCTTGCTGGTTCTACAAGGTTTCCGGCAAAATTAAGAGTGAATCACTAAATTTTGTGGTGAATGATTGGGTCTTTTTAGTTTTTTTTTGTACAGCACTATTTTATTAGAGTCCCTGCCGACTTTGTACTTTTAATAAGTCTATTTTATTAAAGTCTTTGCGGACTTTATAAATATAACAAAACTGTTAAAACTGCTCGGGCGCCAGTTATGGTTCTCTTGCACCAGAGAGCCAAAAAAAAGAGAAAAAAAAATATTAAATAAAACACGACACTATTATTCACAACATCAACGTCAACTGACTGTAAAATTTTATTGATAATATTTTTATAGTTTACAAATAATTACTTAGCTTAAATGATATTTTGAATAGTAAGCTTTATTTTAAAATATTTATTGAAAGATATTTTGTAAAATAAGTTTATTGTTTGCTTATTAAAACTGTTTGTACTGAATTAAAAATTGTTATTTGTATTAATTGTAATTATGAGCATATGTCACTGTAAAAACATAATACTTTTTAAAATTAATTTAATATTATTTATAATACATTACATATGTAAACTATGTAATGTAAAGTCATTGTGTATTAAAAAGTTGAACCAATTATTCTTGCAGTGTATTTTCTTCTTGTTTGTGTGACATTTTAAAGAAAAACAAAAAGAGAAACTGCAAGAATGTCATACTTGTTTGAAGTTATTATTGAAAAGAAAAGTTAGAATTAATAAAACCACCAGCCTGTGCAGTTGAATTAGCGCACAATAAATTTTGAATAAACTTTGTTTCTTTTAGCATCTTGGGTAAAAACTCTTACTTAACATTTTGGCGCCCGAGCAGGGACCGCAGTTTTTTTAGTCGGAAAAAAGTTTATTGGTTTCAATCTAAAAAATTAATTATAATTGTTGAACATATGCACAAGGTTAGTGGTCATCGTTGTCATCATCTTTAATTCTCGGAAAATAACATAATTGGATTGTTGCTGCCAATTTGGACTCTATTGGATTGTCGTCATCAAGGTTGAGCGTTGGAGTTATTGTAGGTATTGTACAAATCTGATATTAAAAGTGCGGTCGAAAAGTTGAAACTATCAACTGTACGTTCATCGGTTTTACATTAAAAAACCCCCGAAAAAAGGAACAAAAATAAAAACCATAGCTTTTGGTTATAAAATCAACATAGTCGACTGCACTCACAATAAAACATATATACATATTAAAATATTCTACATTACATATTTACGTCGCTCAAAACTGCCAAAAACACACAAAAAAAAATAGAAAAACACTTAACAAAGAACCGTTGTTACAGTTATTTAACATTCTCGTCGTTGTGAAGGGCATTTGTTGTTGGTTTCTTTATTGCCTATTCTTCCTTAACAAAATATAGCGGACTTTGTTGGTGTTGTAATTAAAACTTCGTTGAATACACAAATATAAATAAGTTGTTGTTGCAGTAGCTGTTATTCAAATTTATAATTCTGTACACTTGAACATACGATCGAACATTTGGTTGGACACTCATCAAACACATTCAAACTTGTTGTCGTTGAATCAAAAACATTTATCGTAGTGGTTGTGAAATCGTCAAGCAATCATAAAATTAAATATAAATTTGGTACTAAACACAAATAGCAAATACATCAGCATAAACATATTGGTTGAAACATTTTTATAATTTATAATTACAAGGGATTAAACATTGTAAGTATATTACGTATATTCAAATTATTTCGGAATTATTGAAGACATACTTTTATTGAAAAAAAAAAAATGCCCGTAGAACCGGAGCCCGCTGAAGCTGCAGCTGCCGCTGTTGCAGATAATTTAAGTTCACTACGCCAGCAACGAAGCATTGACAAAGGCAATATTACTCGCATAAAAAACAATATTGGTGCTTCAGAACGTTCAGCTGTGGAGCTAGAATATAAGCTTGATATTTTAAATTCCTACATAAAGCAAATAATGACATACCAAACTGAAAAAGAAAAAATATATCCACAAGATGAACGTCGTCCTGAAATCGAAGAGCTTTGTATTAGTACAAAATCAACAATTATGTCGTTACTTGGACCTAGAGAACATTCGTTCCTCGAAAACACATTTTCAGTACACCCATTAAACCGTCTACCACATTTAAAACTGCCTACCTTTGACGGCAAATATTCAAATTATAAAAATTTTATTGCTTCATTCAATAATTTAGTTCATGATGATCCAACGCTCACGGCTATTGAAAAGTTTAATCATTTGATAACGTGCCTGTCTGGTGACGCTCTTCGCACTGTAAAAGCCTTTCAAATAACCAGTGCTAATTATACCAAATCCTTACAAAAACTAGAAGAACGCTATGACAAAAAATGTTTAATTTTCTTTGATTGCGTTGAGCAAATTTTCGATATTCCAAAGATGAACAAACCTAACGCTTCAGCACTTCGAAAAGCTGTAGATACCGTATCTGCTATTTACGATTCGTTGTTATCACTGGGCGACGACAAAGACATAACAAACGCATTATTGATTCACCTTGTGCTCTCAAAAGTTGATTCGGCTACCAAATGTAAATGGAACGATCAACTTGATTATGCAAATTTGCCTACATGGGAAAATTGTGCAAAGGTGTTAATTAGACGTTGCCAGGCCTTAGAAGTCAACGAAGAAAAAACAAACAAAAATTAAAACATTACTTTGCATACTAAAACAGGATCAAATAATGAAAAAAAAAACAAAATACAAATCGTCGTTTAAGTGTACTCAAGATGTTAGCATAGCTAAATGCATTTATTGTCGTTCATCTGACCATCTAATTTATAACTGCAAGCCGTTTGGATCACTTGAGGTTACGCAAAGATACAATTTCGCAAAAACAAATGCTCTTTGTTTAAATTGTCTAAAAAAGGGTCATTCCGTCGCACATTGTGGTAGTTCTCGTTGTCGATCATGTAAAGGGCCACATCACACACTTTTGCATAGACAACAAGATACATCATCAAACAATATTGTTGAATCGCCATCGACTTCGATGAACGCTGAATTAAATGCTTCATCATCTATGCATACCAATTCTAATAATATGGTTTTACTTGCTACTGCTGTAGTTCAATTACAAGATAAATATGGGAATTTGCATAATGCTCGTGCAATGCTAGATTCTGGTTCCCAAGTAAACATTATTACTGATGAGCTCGCAAATCGATTGAAAATGAAACAGTTTAATGCACCTAGTCATATTACTGGAATTGGGCAAATTAGTGCTACCACAAATCAACAAATTTCTACAGTTGTCAAATCAAGAGTAAATAAGTATGTGGTTGTTGCTGATTTTCACATCATGAAATATATTTCAACTTTTCAACCAAATGTTAATATAACTACACAAAACTGGAGGTTACCAGATAATATAATTCTCGCTGATCCACAGTTTCATAAAAGACAAAAAGTTGACATTTTATTGGGAGCAGATGTTTTCTTAGATCTTCTCTGCGTGGGACAAATTAAATTGAGTGACTCTATGCCATTGCTGCAAAAAACACTTCTAGGTTGGGTTGTTTCAGGCCGTTTTAAACCATTAAAGCAACATATACAACAAACGTGTCATTTAATTCAGGAAAATGATACATTAAACAATATTGACGCTACTTTGAAAAAATTTTGGCAAATTGATGACCTACCAAATTGCAAGCAACAATTTTCGAAAGATCATCAAGATTGTGAGAACCATTTTAAAAATAATATAAAATGGCTACCTGAGGGTCGCTTTCAAGTAAGTCTACCATATAAGACTGACCCTTCTCATCTTGGCTCACCATATGATGTTGCAAAACTTCGTTTTTTAGCTCTTGAACGAAAGCTTCGTAACTACCCTGATACACAACAAATGTATAAGGAATTCATGAAGGAATATTTAAATCTCAAACATATGACACCGACTGATAATATATTACCTATTGAGTCACACTATGTTATTCCACACCAAGTTGTTTTAAGACCTGATAGTGTAACTACTAAGCTACGCGTTGTTTTTGACGCTTCGGCAAAAACTACTTCTCAATTGTCGTTGAATGATACATTATTAGTTGGTCCTACCATTCAACCGGATTTATATACAACATTGCATAAGTTTCGTTTAAGGAAGTACGCTATTACTGCGGGCATAACTAAAATGTAGTCAGGTTTTAGTTGATGAGCGAGATAGAAAATATCAACTAATATTATGGAGAGAAAATCCCAATTTGCCTTTACAAATTTTCCAATTGAATACGGTTACGTATGGCACATCACCAGCCCCGTTTTTGGCCATACGTTGCTTAAACGAATTGGCAGAAAATTATAAAAATAAGTTCCCAGAAGTGCAAGGGTGATAAAAGAAGAATTTTACGTTGATGATTTACTATCAGGTGGAGATAGCTTAAAACAATTAGAAACTATTCGCACACAAACAACACATATTTTGGAATCCGCTGGATTTAAACTTGCAAAATGGTTTTCGAATCATAATTATTACACTCGAAATGCTATGGATGAAAAATGTTTAGATTTCAACAATGACGAAATCACAAAAACTCTTGTTCTAAAATGGTTTCCCAACACTGATTTATTGAAATATAAGTTGCCAAAAGATTTTTCAAGTGAAAAATCAACAAAAAGAAATATATTGTCGACAATCGCACGTCTATTTGATCCATGGGGACTCGTATGCCCAATAACCACTAAATCAAAAATATTACTTCAAGAGTTGTGGATAAATAAATTAGATTGGGATGAGTCTATATCTCAAAAGTTAGATACTCAATGACGTTGTTTTAAAACAGATCTCGAAAAAATTTATTCAATATCCATACCTCGTTATGTTCACACATCGTTCAACAAAAAAATTACTATTCATGGTTTCTCTGACGCATCAATCTGCGCTTACGGTTGT
Source organism: Thelaira solivaga (assembly GCA_947397855.1). Taxonomy (NCBI): domain Eukaryota; kingdom Metazoa; phylum Arthropoda; class Insecta; order Diptera; family Tachinidae; genus Thelaira; species Thelaira solivaga. The sequence continues at coordinate 21,189,692 of OX377615.1, read as the reverse complement.
TGTATTCCCAAAAAACAGTTTCACATCTGCTTACAGCTAAGTCTAAGGTTGCGCCCACAAAAACTATAACGTTGCCACGGCTCGAATTTTGTGCTGCCTACTTACTTGCAAAACAATGGAATCAAATCGAATCATTGATCGCACCCTTTTCAACTGAAGTAATATTTTGGACGGACTCAGAAATAGTATTGCACTGGTTAAAAATGCATGCGTCTACTCTGAACATCTTCGTTAGTAACCGTGTTTCACAGATACAAGAGTGGAGTAGTAAAGCAGAATGGCGTCACATTCCCACTAAGATGAATCCTGCAGATATTGTATCGAGAGGCTGTACTATTGCATTATTGAAATAATAAATCGAAGTTCGTCGTATTTAAAAATATGAAAAGTTGTTGCATACATATACAGATTTATTATCCCTAACAATAAAAATAAATCAAAACATACACAAACTAGCGTTATTGTCAAAAGAATTTTGAAGCCTATGTTAGGCATTCAACGCGGCCGGGATGTTTGTACTGAATTAAAAATTGTTATTTGTATTAATTGTAAATATGAGCATATGTCACTGTAACAACATAATACTTTTTAAAATTAATTTAATATTATTTATAATACATTACATATGTAAACTATGTAATGTAAAGTCATTAAAAAGTTAAACCAATTATTCTTGCAGTGTATTTTCTTCTTGTTTGTGTGACATTTTAAAGAAAAACAAAAAGAGAAACTGCAAAAATGTCATACTTGTTTGAAGTTATTATTGAAAAGAGAAGTTAGAATTAATAAAACCACCAGCCTGTACAGTTGAATTAGCGCACAATAAATTTTGAATAAACTTTGTTTCTTTTAGTATCTTGGGTAAAAACTCTTACTCAACAAAAATGATTACTTAGTTTAAATCTTATTTTGGACAGGAAGTTTTATTTTCATCAATTTAATTACCAAAAGGTATTTTGCTTACAAATAATAAAATGAGTTTATTGAACTGCTAAACTTTAATATTCCCTTGTTGCGACATACAAATAAAACAATAGTCAGCAATATTAATTGGCTCGTGATTAACAGTGGGCTTAACTTCGATAATTATTAGAAACATTTTCTTTACATAATTAATTTCTTTTCTTTTATTATATTTAACATTATATAACAATTATTCTTAGTATAGAATAATTAAAGTAATAAATTTTTTTTTGTGGAATATAAAAATAACAATTAAAATTGTACCATAAATTAATGTTAGCTGCGAACCCTAATTAAATATTAACATTACTAATTAATATTCATTCATCACCCTACTTAACCAAAAGAAAACAAGAAAGAGAAAATTCCAACTACAACAACATTATCGATCATGCGGCAGGAATTCAGCAACGTAGGATGAGTTCTTGTAAGTCGCTCATACAATTACAAAAGGTATTTTTTTTTCTTCTTTTTACATACATACTTTTTTTCTTTAATAGTGTTTTCAGACTGAAAGTTAAATACCGAATTTAACATTAAATTCAAGAACAGATGATTTTGTGTTCACACTGAAAATTTTTTAAATTCAGTATTTAACATACAGTCTGTCAAATAAATTTCTACAGAAAAATAAAAATTTCCCATAGAAATAATTGTACTAGATGCGTTACTTCGTACAAAACTTATTTGACCCACTGTACAGCAGCCACAACATGTGTGACCTTTGGTAAATACCCTTACGAGACACATATTTTCTTTGTCTTTCGTCGAAAAGCTTCGTTTTCTTCGAAATGCTTTTACTGCTGCTGCCATTGAAAGCATTTTCTTCTGAAAATATTTGAAATGGTTTTTATTTTATTATTTCATTCAATGACATTATCAGCTGTTGCTATATTTAGAGATCTGTTTAACTTGGTAGCACTTAGCTTAACGGACAAAAATAGTGTTGTATTTCATAAATCCAACTTAAATTCAATTTCAAAAAAGCATTTAATGTGGATTTATTAAATTCACTTTATATGGTAAATACAGTTTTTATGAGTTGGATTTAACGTTAAAACCGCATTTATGTTAAATTCACTCCGTCTGAAAACACTATAAGCTAATAATATTTTTGTGTAAGACAAAACAAAGATTTTATTGGTTAAAATATGTCGCTCGCTTAAAAAAATGCACTATTATTTAATACTGTTGTGAGTCGCTATTTTTATTTTTATTTTATTTTAGCACAATGACTTATTGCGACATGTTAATTATTTCGCAATAGTCATTAATAAGCATTAATTGTTATAAGTAGGTCACTAAGAATAATAATTATAAGAAACAAAAAATATGTAAATAAGCATTTTTAGAATTAAGCAATAATCATAATAAAAATTAATTGTTAATAAGTAAGCAGATTTATTATAAAAAGAAAAGAAATTGCGAATAAAGGCGGGGTGAAGTCAAGTAAGCAAGTGGGTTAACTACAAGTAAAAGATTGTCTTTGGCGCAGCCGGTAGGAAAAATTTTCTGAAAAAGGAAGTTGTTTACTTGGGACACCACTGCTCAGAGAAAAGTGTGTTACCAGACCCCGGGACAACCAGAGCCGTTAAAAATATTGCCCCGCCAAAAAATATAAAAGAACTACAAGCATTTCTTGGACTGGTAAATTATTACCGAAAATTCATTCCTCGAGCATCAGAAATATCTTTACCGTTGAACAAATTACAAAGGAAAGATGTAAAGTTCACTTGGGGACTAGAATGTCAAATAGCAATGGACAAATTAAAAACGGCGGTTATGAATCCTCCGCTGCCACAATACCTAGATTTTAGTAGAACATTTGTTTTAACAACCGATGCTAGCAATGAGGCATTAGGCGCAATTCTTTCGCAAGGGGAACCTGGAACAGATCTACCAATTTATTTTGCTAGCAGAGTACTCAACCCAACGGAGAAGAGGTATTCCACTATTGAAAAGGAGTTGCTGGCAATAGTGTGGGCAGTAAAAATATTTCGACCTTATCTGTTAGGCAGAACGTTTGTCATTTATACTGACCATAAGCCACTAAAAGGTATAGCTAACTTGAAGGATCAAGAGGGTAGGCTGGGTCGTTTGCGATTGAAACTGCTGGAGTATGACTTTGAAATTAAATATAAACCCGGTAAGGAAAACCAAAATGCTGATGCATTAAGTAGGCTTCCTGGAAAAAGTGTGAATATAGGTGTAACCACCAGAGAAAAGGCCCGACAGCAACAATTAATGAGGAACAGAAACAACACTCAGTTAGAGCCAAATGAAAAAACGTAACAGAAAAAGAAGAAACGGAAGATTCGGCAATATTTTTAACCAACCCGGTGGATATTAAAAAGGTGTTGAACATTTTTCTCGACGCACCTATTGGAGGCCAAATGGGAGCATTTAAAACATATCATTGCATAAGAAAACAATTTAAATGGACAGGCATGCAACGCCAAATTAGAGATTACACATCTGCTTGCAAACTTTGTCAACAAAATAAAAGCTGTAGAACAGACAAGATGCCAATGGTACTAACGGATACACCAAACCTTCCTTTTGACAAGGTATTTATGGACATAGTTGGTCCTTTGCCTGAAACCGCGCGAGGAAACAAATGCATAGCAACATTCCAGGACGATTTTTCTAAATTCTTTGCAAGTAAAGCAATACCCGATATGGAGGCAGCCACAGTGGCAAGAGCATTTTTTGAAGAAATAATTTCACGATATATGATTCCCAGAGTGTTAATAACGGATAACGGCACTAACTTTACGCCCAAGTTGTTTAAGGAGACATGCAAAATTCTTAGAGTGAGAAAATTAAAAACAACACCGTATCACCCGCAAGCCAATGGTGCCTTGGAACGTTCACATCGCCCTCTCGCAGAATTCCTAAGAATTTTAGTAGATATGGATGGAAAGAATTGGGATATGTGGTTACATCATGCTATGCATACACACAACAAGTGGCGCAGCCGGTAGGATTTCATAAGCGACTTGCTCGAACAACAGGTTGAAGAAAACGAGGAATTGATCAAGCAACTCAGTTTGAAAGGACAGAGTCAGAAAGAAATTGAGAAACAGCAATTAAGACTTAAGGAATTGACTATTAGCAGACTTTCAATCTCCTTGACGAATGCACGTAGGGAACTAGAGCTCCAAAAGCCAACATCAGCCGTGGAGGTCAGCAAAACACACATACCTGAGATCTTGATTAGTGACGGTAAGGAAGGCTTAGAGCAGTTGACAGATAATTGCCAAGCATCAGAGGAACTAAGAACCAAAGTTAATGGTATTTTAGCAAATGCTAAAAAAACGTACTACAGAGTTTATACGGAGGAAACAAAGCAAAAGAAACTCGGAGAGCTAACCATGTGTCGTGAAAAATTTTATAACCTGAACCAGAGCAGAACAGAAGATACAGCTGAGTTCGACGCACTAATTAATCAGGCATTTGACGCTCTGGACAGGATTCCCACAACACCAAGAGGAAGTGAAACAGGAAGGAATGACAATAACACGCACCTTCGCTTGCACGAAATTATGAAACAGGTCGAGTCGGTGGTACCTATGTTTACAGGGACACCAGGCCAAGACTTGAAAGCAGATGTACACAGATTCATAATAGGATATAAGTTAATCGAAAATGAATTTTCAGAGGCCCATATTAAGACAGCAATAACATGTATAAAGCAGAGGCTACTGGGTAGAGCGTTTGAGCATTTTAGCGGAAGACAATTCAATACAATTGGGGAGCTTTGCGAAGAAATACGAAGAACATATCTGAAGTATCGCGGTATCGAAACATTACGTGATGAAATAAGGTACTGTAAACAGGGCCAGCAAACGTTTTTGGAGGTCGATTGGAGTCTCTGGCATTCGAGGCGAAGGAAATTTTAGACGCAGAGTACGGCAATTCGCTAGGGGCGAAAAAAGAAATTAACCAGTTAGTAGTGCGAAGTTTCATAATGGGCCTAAGAAATCAAACTATGATGAATCGACTAATTGGCAAGGAAGAGCATGCTAGCGCACTTGTGGAAGAGGTAGATAAGGCGAGTCGGTTCTACGGCGAGTCAATGCCAAGACCAATTAATACAGTCTACGAAGACATTAGGTGTTCATATTGCCAGGCGGAAGGTCACACTATGAAGCAATGTGTGGCAAAAATGGGCTCCGTTCATTACATCGGGTATAGTAAAAGGCATGACCAAAATGTTAGTCCATTCGTAGCAAGTAGACGATTGGGTGTCAAACGACAGAGTTGCGATTATTGCGCAATCATGGGACATAATGAATTAGAGTGCCGAAAGCGGCTAGGGAGTTTTTTCTGCGGTGCTTGTAACGTCGCAGGTCACCAGCAAAACGCTTTTTGCAGTAGGAAAACGGTAGAAAATAAGCAAAGAAACACTATACCCTCACAGAATGTAAGCCAACCATCCTCCGTAGCGTGAAGGCAGATCATATGTTTTAAATGCGATCAACCGGGGCATTATGCATATAACTGCCATAAAAACAGCAATTCACGGGACAATAAAAATAGTGGAAATAACCGAAATAGAGTCACTGGCAGTAGCAATAACAACGAAAACACTAATAGAGGCGGTAGCAGAAATAGCTCGGGAAACTGAACTCGGCCCAATCAAAGTTAATTGATTGGAATGCCGCAAATAACAGGACATTTAAAAAACAGTAATAAAAAGATGATGGGCTTATGGTTAAGCGATGAGCTTATTTTCGTTTTTTATTCATTTTATTCTTAAAATAAAACTAAACTTAAAAACTAAATTGCAAAAATTATTAAGCTGAGTTTGCGTCTGGTGTTCTATTTGAACAATGTGTGGAATATTGTTGATTGCACAACATAAACGTGTTTGTTAATGACTTGTTTGTTTAACACTAGAGTAGAGTCGCTAGCACTTGAACCAGGACTCTATTGCGTTATTACTTGGAGTTATCGGCACTTGAACCGAAACTCCCCAAAAGAAATGATTTGATCAAAAGTAGAGTAGAGTAGAGTCGCTAGCACTTGAACCAGGACTCTATTGCGTTATTACTTGGAGTTATCGGCACTTGAACCGAAACTCCCCAAAAGAAATGATTTGATCAAAAGTTATTACTTTCTTGAAGTCTTGATTGACACTTCCTTTATTACAGAATTTTACAATTCTTAAATACTGAAATAATTACTTATAAAAATAAGCATAAACGGTAGTTAGAATAAACTAAACTTAATATATAAAGAATTTAAAATCAGCAAAGTATGTCTGTTGTATATGAGTTCAACGAATTCATAAATACTATATCAAATTACTCTATTTTGAGTGCAATGAATTTTAATAACAATAAAAAATAATTAAAGAATTTAAAATCAGCAAAAGCATGTCTGTTGCATATGAGTTCAATGAAATAGTAGATCAAGTTACTATTTTGAATGCAATGAATTTTATAAGCAATATGCAAGTAAGCAACTTAATACATTCTTGCTGTAAGTAAAAGAGTTAATTCGTTTGTGTGTTAACAGTGTTGATAAAGTAATAATCTAAATACCCTTTGGGAATTTAGAGTTGTGTTAACTTATACACGAATTTGTAAAATGATAATTTTTTTTTGCAATCATACCAGAGATCAAACAAAAGTTTTACATAAAAATTTAATAATTATATCGATAATTATTAACAATGTCTACTAACAGTAACGAGTACGTTGTTTCACAATATGAGAATCATAGTTGGCCGCAGTGCAGTTTTCCAGAGAAATTATGAACTAGATAAAGTGATAGTTTCGGCACCTTGTAATCAAGTGTTTCACAAAGCATGTATAGTCAATGTTTTAAAGGAAACGTTAGGTTGTTCAACTTGTGGAAAAGCTCTATTGGTAAAGAATAGTTATTACAAAGTATCGAGGAGCCTTTGGAATCATTAAGCAAAATATTGGACAGCTTGTCAAAAGCAAACCTTAAAATTCAGTTGAATAAATGTACATTTTTAAAACAGGAAACGGAATTCTTGGGTCACTTGATTACAGATAAGGGAATAAAACCCAATCCAAAGAAGATTGAGGCAATAGATAAGATTCTCCTTCCAAGAAATCAAAAAGAAATAAAATCCTTCTTGGGAATAACGGGGTATTACAGGCGACTTTTCAAAAGTGGCATACCCTTTAGTAAAATTTATTTAAAAAAGGGAGCAAAAATTAAACTTGAGAATACACAATACAGAAACGCGTTCGAAAAATTAAAACTTTTAATTAAATCAGACCCAATTTTGGTACAACCTGATTTAAAAAAAGTCACTATGGACGGATGCCAGTAAATTTGCATTGGAAGCGGCTTTGATCCAGAATGACAAAATAATTTACTATGCCAGTCGGCCACTAAATGACCATGAAAAAAGCTATAGTACCATTGAGAAAGAACTCTTGGCTATAGTTTGGGCGGTTAAGTACTTCAGGCCCTATTTATTTGGAAGACGCTGTACAGTAAAAACTGAACACAGGCATGTTGAACTCTCCCATTTATAACTAAACAAAATCCCCGAGCAATTCAAAACACGTTCTACCTTGATGGGGGTTGCTTATCTAATCTTTCATCTTTTATTTATCTCATCTTATCTATGTTTACATGTATGTATTAAATAGTAATACAGAGTTGCTAATAAAAGGAGTGTCAGTGTTGATATGCAGAGCTGGCACTACACCTCCCTTTTTTTAGAGATTTAAATATATTTATTTAAATAGGTAAATTAAATTTATAATTACGCTTATGTTTACAATATAACAATATAAGTTATAATTACAATTATAAATTTGATTCACAAAAAAAGTTTGAAATTGAAATAATAATCAAAATTATAAATTTTGTAAGAAAACGTTTGGCATTTCAAGTACTGGCCTTGTACCTTTCTTTATAGGTACTGATTGAAATTTTTTTTTTTTAATAACAATTATTTTTTTATATTTATATATATAATTTTAACATTTCCGAATTATATTTTTTCTCATTAAAGTTTGAATATGTTATAATTAGAAATAATTTATCATTTTGTGGCTTTATTTCTTTTATTGTTTTCTTATTCGGTTTTTATGAACAGTTTTCTGTTTCTTAGTTACAGAGGCATAAATTGTTACGTTAACTTCATCTATATTAGTAACGACATATGGAACTTCATATATGTTCCCGTGTTTGTCATACGGTTCTTTCTTTAGTAGAACAGTATCATTAATTTTCAGGCTAATAGGCTTAGAGAATTTGTCGTAATATTTCTTTGCCCTATCTTTATTTTTGTCAATGAGTTGCTTTGCAAGTAAATGTGTCTTTTGTAATCTGAATTTTACTTCTTTGCTGTAATTTTCAGTATTGTAAATTGGGTCTAAGTTGCTATTAACTTCATCTGGCATAGTTACACGCTTACCAAAAACGAGTTAAAATTTAGAAAATTTGTTGTCAAAGGCTGTGTTTGTCGTACTATTACGATAGAACGTAAAATACTTGAAGTATGTGTTCCATTGAGTCATATTTTCGACCAAATATTCTCGAAGGTATTCGTTGAATACCTTATGGTTGCGTTCTATAGTTCGGATTGTCTGGTGGTGATATGCTGTTGAAAAATTTATTTTAATTTCCAGAAATTTACAGAGCTCAGTAAGAAGTTCGTTTTTGAACTCTGTTCCCATATCTGTTTTGATTATATTCATTTTTCCATAGATTAAAATAAAACTTTCGAATATTATATAGGGACAGTAACTAGGTACTTAGTCAAGTCGCAAATCATCGTTATTGCGTATTTGTTACCATATGAGGATTGAACTAATGGGCCTATCGTGTCTAAAACAACGATATCGAATGCTTTAGTTGGAGTTTGAGTAAAAACGAGTTCCTGTATGTTTGCTGGTCTAACTTTGTTTACAATGCACTTTGGACAATTACGAACAAATTTTGCAATGTCCTTTGTCATGCCTTTCCAGTGAAATTTGGTACGAATTTTCGCGTAGAGCTTCTTTTGCCCACAATGGCCGCCTTGTAGGGGGTCGTTGTGGTGTGTTTGCATGAGTTTTTGTTTTTTGTCGTTGTCAGTAACGAGTTCTATTGGTTCGGTCAATAGAATTTCTAATGATTTTAATATTTTATTTCCATAATCTTTCAAATCTCGAATTGAGTAAAGTTTAAAAACTAAATCGTCTTTTGGCCATTCTGCCCTGTAAATTTCACAATTGTTGGCTGAAGTTTGTAGCCTCGAAAGCAAATAGTCTATTCTATAAGTTTCGCTAACAAATTAAAATTCAACAGAAAGCAGTTTTTTAAATTTCATATAAAAAGTTATGCATAATGTCTTTGTTTCTGAATAAATATTGATTATTTGTGTTCTGACTTTTGGAATATTTTTGTTAAAATCGTTGGAAAATTTGTCGTATACCTTAAGATCTGGGATATTGATAGATTACTCTGGAGTAGTTTTGTTATATTGTTCGTTTTTCGACCTTGAACGAGTTGTCAAAGCAAGGACTTGATCGCTATTAGTTTTTAAATCTTTGATTGAAATTCTCCATAATGCGTCAGCGCCAACATTAGACTTTCCTTTCATATATTCTATAGTGAAATTATACTCGGCGAGCTCTAAGCGTATGCGAGCTAAGTTTGAGGAAGGATCCTTTATATTGAAAAGGTAGACCAAAGGTCTATGATCAGAGCGAACTATAAAATGTGTTCCATAAATGTATGGACGAAATTGACGAATTGCAAAGTGAATTGCTAGAAGTTCTAGTTCTATTGTTGTTTTTTTTCGTTCAGATTGGGAAAATAATTTTGAGGCGTAATATATAGGTAAATCGTTACCAGTAAAATTTTGACTGAGTATCGCACCGCAGCCAAATTTCGACGCATCTACCGTAACTATGAATGATTTCGAGAAGTCTGGATATTGCAGTACTTGTGGGGATAACAAGCAAGATTTTAGTTTATCAAAAAAGTTTTGACACTTGTCAGTCCAAGAAAATTAAACGGCCTCTCTTGTCATTTGATTCAGTGGAGCTGCTAGAATAGCAATGTTCGGAATGAACGTCCTGTAGTAGTTGGCAAATGCCACGAAATGTTTCACGGAGTCTTTATCATTTGGTGTTGGGTAACTTTCAATAGATTTAATTTTACTATCGTTTATCAAAAGACCGTTTGCTGTGCAACGATGACCGAGAAATGTAACTACTGGTCGAAAGAAATCGCATTTATATGGATTTATTTTTAAATTGTGTTCACGTAGAACCTGAAATACATCCTTTAAATTACTTAAATGGTATTGCTTACTGCATGCGACTATAATTATGTCATCGACATATAGAAAGGCTTTGTTTGGAGCGAGCATAGAAAACGCTATGTTCATCATTCTGGAGAATGAATTTGGAGCTATATTAAGCCCAAATGGTAAGACTTTCCAACGGAAAGAGCCTTTATCAGTGCTGAATGGCGTGATATCCCTAGAATCCGGGTGCAGAGGGATTTGATGAAATCCGAAAATCTATCTATTATGGAGAAATATTTCGCTCGGCCTAAATTGTCCAATATGTCATCGATGCGCGGTAACGGGAATTTGTCCGCAATAAGTTTTTTGTTGACAGTATACACATTCGATATGACTTTTTATCGCCGGAGCTCGTTTTAGGGACCAGAATTAGAGGATTATTGAAATTTGCTGTACTTGGTTCAATTAGGTCATTTTTGAGTAAATTTTCGACTTGCTTACCGATTTCTTCTCGTTGACTATGTGGAAGCCTATAGTTCCTGCTATAAACAGGTGAAGTATCAATCAGTCTGAGCTTCTGCTCATAGAAGTTGTTAGTTGTCATTTTGTCATTATCTAGTGAAAAAATGTCAGCATATTGCTCACAAAGTAGCATTAAATCATTTTCGATCTCCTTAGGCATTTGACTTTTCAAAATATTGTTCAATTTAACTGTTCTTTCATTATCAATTTTGTTCTCATTTATTGAGTATATATAAAAATTACTGAGTTTCTGTGTTCTGAAGTTATCGTTCCGGATACATTTCTATTTATCAGTGGTATTTACTACACGCAAAGTAGGATACTTGGAATCAATAATGGTTTTACCAACAAAAATGCCATCACATATCTCGTAAGAATCAATAAACATTGGCTCTGTTATATTGAGCAAATTAAATATCCGAAAAACTTCGCATCTCGGAGGGATAACACAAGTAGAATTAGCCATTCCATGTAGAATTGGTAATCTCACTATGTCATTCCTAATATTAACCGATATTGTAAAGTTCTAATAATTTATTTGGCAACCATTCTCTTTGAGAAAATCTTTCCCTAAAATTCCGTTTGGTGGAATATTGAAATTATCGTTGACGATATGAAAAATCTGAGGAATTAATTTGTTCGAGATGATTAAGCTTGTGCATATTGTACCTAAGGTGTATATTGGGTCAGTAGTTATACCAGTGATGCTAATTATTTCGTTTCTGTTCAGGATACTTTCACAGGTTAAACAAGAATTTTTAATTAAAGAAATGTCGGCTTGCGTGTCGACAAGAAACGTGCATGATTGATTTGTGTCAGTACAATTTAGTCTAATAAAATCGGCGTAATTAAGATTTAGACTGTAAATGGATTTTTGTTTTTGTAATATATTGACTTCAACTGCTTTTATTGAAAATTAAATGTGAAGTGAGTTACAAATCATTTCTTTGAACTTTTGTTCATACTTCATTAACAATAATTCAGTAACGGTTTTCTTAAGCTACGCTTAATTAAATTAAAGATGTACATATATACACATATAAATATTTATACCTGTGTAATATGTAAATACTGGTTTTACTAGATCGCTACTAAATGTAGCTCTGCCAGTAATATTATTTCTCATACTTAATAGCCAGGGTTGGATATACTACATTCAGCCCCTTCATAACTTAAAATTATATACATGTTACAATATTTGTGTATAGTTAATTTTATGACAAATGTGATAAAAAAAAATTTCATGATAAACATATACATACTCGTACTTCTAACATATTGCAAATGAGTATATATAATATATAAAAAAAATAAATATTTTTCACTAATTTTTCGGTTTTCTACTTCGTAAATCATATTTTATTCTAGGTGTATTGAGCTTTTTCTCCAGACATTTTTCTTTTACTTCTGTGCTCGGTGTTAACTTTTGCAAAGGATCCAAAATTGTACTTGGTATGAGATCAGTCGCTACGTTAGCAGCTATTATTTGGTTAGCATGTGTTTTCCAACACACCTTGTCAGTATTTGTAACCAAATAAGTCTGTTTTCCAATTTTTTTCTTAATAATCGCTTTTTTTCAGCTTATTTTACCTGGAGTTGAATAATCTTTAACTAAAACTGGTGTGTTTACCTCATATATTACATTTTTAGAACCTTTGTAAAAATTTTTCTGATTATTTTGCTGCTTTTTAACATTGTTTTTAATACTTTCATTACTTATATTCAAAACTTTTCTTCGGGGGTTGATTAAATCTAATCTTGTTCTTAACGCTCTTTTGTTAAACATTAAAAATGTTGGTGACACTCCTGTACTAAAGAGTGATTTTTTTGCTATTATCTTTTTGGCAACACTAGTTTTGACAGCTCACGCACGTTTTGTATCTTGTGTCACTGTCAAACATCTTCAGTTTGGTCTATAATTTAATCATGAATCGTCTTACAAACGAACAACGCTTGCAAATTATTGAATTTTATTACCAAAATGCGTGCTCTGTTAAGAAAGTTCATCGCGCGCTTCTTCCATTTTATGGTCAGTTTAATCGACCTACTGAGGCTTCTATTCGGGCTATTGTAACAAAATTTCGCACCAAATTTACATTGTTGGACATTAAACCACCAACACGCTTACGTAGAGTGCGAACTGAAGAAAATATCGCAGCCGTATCGGCCAGTGTTGGTGATGACCGTGAATTATCGATTCGGCGCCGTTCGCAGCAATTGGGCCTCTGTTACTCCACTACGTGGAAAATTTTGCGGAAGGATTTGGGTGTGAAGCCTTATAAGATACAACTGGTGCAAGAATTGAAGCCAAACGACCTACCACAACGCCAAATTTTTGGTGAATGGGCTCTTGAAAAGTTAGATGAAGATCCACTTTTTTATCGAAGAATTGTGTTCAGCGACGAGGCTCATTTCTGGTTGAATGGATACGTGAACAAGCAAAACTGCCGTATTTGGAGTGAAGAGCAGCCAGAAGCATTGCAAGAGCTACCAATGCATCCACAAAAAACAACCGTTTGGTGCGGATTATGGGCTGGCGGCATCATTGGGCCGTATTTCTTCAAAGATGATGCGAATCACAACGTTACTGTGAATGGTGAGCGCTACCGTGCGATGATAACAAACTTTTTTTTGCCCAAAATTGAAGAGCTTGACTTGCATGACATGTGGTTTCAACAAGACGGTGCCACATGCCACACAGCACGCGAAACAATGGACCAATTGAGAGGCGAGTTCGGTGCACAGTTTATTTCACGCTTGGGACCAGTCAATTGGCCGCCCAGATCGTGCGATTTAACGCCTCTAGACTATTTTTTGTGGGGCTATGTTAAGGCTAATGTCTATAGGGACAAGCCCGCTTCGATTGACGCACTGGAAGCCAACATTGCCAACATTATTCGTGAGATACCGGCCGAAATGTTGGAAAGAGTATGCCAAAATTGGACTAAGCGGATGGACCATTTGAGGCGCAGCCGCGGCCAACATTTGCATGAAATAATCTTCAAACATTAAATTATATCGACCCAACTATCGATCCAAATAAATATTTCATGCATTTTTCTGAATTTTATGTGTTTTTTTTTTTAAATTTCCGATAGTTCTTATAAAATCACCTTTTACATAGTATATGAAAATGAGAAAACAAATGTATTTATAATATTATTATTATTCCTGTTGAAGTTAACCAAAGATAAGCTAAATATTGGTTTACTAAATACGTATTATAACGTTTAAAAAAAAAATTAATAAATTAAAAGACTTTAAATTTGAAAAACATACTCTTTATTATTATTTTTTAATGATATAAATTGAAAAAGTAAGTATACATATTATATTAAAAATATTAAATAACTTTTTGAACAATTCCAGTTAATGGTGTGTACTTCACTAAGCGATCGTAGAGAACTAAACAATAAGCATTTTTATTTTCAGGAACAGCTTTTCCCGTCTCAAATTCAATTTTTACATCAACAGGTCCGGTTTTAATCATTTCATTTTGATGGCTTACATCAATAACAACAATGGGGGTGTTTTTGAAATTATCGCAAGAGAGAAATGGTTGTGGATCCCTCATATAAAAATTTTGTTGAAATTTTGCATACATGTCATATAAAATGGCATAGCGATTATCCTCAAACTTCAAATTCAAATCATCATATGGATAAGAATCTGAATTTAAGTGTACTTTTACATTTTTCAAATCAGAGTGAATGTATTTATTGTTATTTTCCATTACTAATATTATAAATCTTGGTCTTTCTCTGTTCATGGATAACTTCACATTCCAACTATGATTTTTTCGGCCAGAAAACGTGGGAGTAAAGTAGCAGTCCCAACTACGTAACGCTATTCGTAAAGTTTTTCCATCCCTAATTATTAAAATTTTTTTGTTTTGATTTTTATAATAGATTATCATTTTTCTATTGGTCTCAAATTTAGTCTAAGCGTTATTTCTTCACATCTAAAGTTTATTAATCGACCTTCCTGATCAACTATAAAAACTTTTGAACATGTTATTTCTTTTACGTTCACCGGCAAATAAATGGAAGGAGGAACATTTAACGCTGGAGAATTATTCATATATGCTCCTCTTACAATATTACATTGCACTTGTATAGCATTAACTTTCATAATATTTACGGGTTCATTTGAAAAATGTTTTATACCAGCTTTTAACACACCTTTACTATATCCAAGTAATTTTCCAATAGACCGCTTTTCATCAAAGGAAATAGAATCGTTTGAAGAGGTGATTTCAATTTCCAAAGTATTGTTATTAGCCTCAATCAAAATTGATTTATTATTATTTTTTTCTTTTGCTTTGTATTGCGCAATCAAATAGTCAGCAATATCTTCCAGTTCATACGATCCTATAGGAATTTCAATTACTTTCACCAATGTGAAAAAGATTATTGTTGTAATCTACATTGGGAATAGAGTTGTATGAATGAAAATCAATCAGACAACATTCATATTCATCTTTTAATTCTATTGGTGGAAAATAATTTGCTGTCAAAATTGAAGAATTTCCGCTTAATGACAATGTTATGGACATCGTGAATTCCAATGTGCAAATGAAATAAAAATGCAGAGAAAGGTTTTTTTATTTTATTATTAACTTTTTATTTAATTTTTATGTAATAAATTCAATTATTTTAATTTTAATATTACAATATATCAGTTTTGCTTATCTAACAATTGTGCCTAGCCACTTTACAAATGCATTATCTCCTTTAGTTTTCAAAATTTTTTCAACTAGATACGTATTTGGAAAACGTATACGTCGTATCTCTTCCTTATAAAATGCACCTTTTACTTCATTTCCTTGATAGTCTTCAAGTAAAAATGTTACAGGTTAAGTATTCTGTATAGATCTTATTTTAAATATTTCTGTAGTCCAATTCGGTGTATACCCCTTTTCAAAAACGTGCTTATATTTACTAATCCGTACGTTTTCGCCCACTGAATTTCTGAATTTTATGTGTTTTTTTTTTAATTTCCGATAGTTCTTATAAAATCACCTTTTAGAATGTGGCGTATTTCTATAATCAAATAAGAATCTACTCAAACCATTGTTGAATTCTGCTGGAGGTATTTTAAATAAGTTACGCTTTAACGCTGTTTTTACCGTTTTTACCATATTTTCTGCTTGTCCATTAGTAGAAGGATTACCCACCGCTATAGTTGTACGACCAATGCCATTTAATTTAAAAAAAAATTTTAAATTCTTTTGATACTAAAGCTGTGCCATTATCAGAGACAACTATCTTTGGTAGTCCAAAGCGAGCAAAAATCTCTCTTAATACACTGATAACTGCCTTACTAGTAGTATTTTTTGCCATATCAATACACTCAACCCACTTGCTTGTACTGTCTACGATTACTAAACACCATCGATTCATAAATAGTTCAAAAAAATCTATATGTACACGAGACCAAACTTCATCAGACCTATCCCATGTAATTAGCTCTTGTTTGGGAGGATTTGCTCGAGTCATTAAACACGGTTCGCATTGCTTTACAACATTTTCTAAATCTGTACTCTGGTCAGGCCACCAGCAGCACTCCCTAGCCATTAACTTCATTTTCACTATTCCTAAATGTGTAAAAATGACACGATGCTATCTCGCAGTTCTCTCGGTATGACTATACGATACCCTCAAAATAACCATCCCTTTTCTTCGGACAACTCCCATCTCTTAAGAAAATATGGAAGTAATTCCGATTTAGGACATTTTTTCGGCCACCCTATATATTTCAACACTTCCTGTAACAACTTATCAGCTTCTGTTTTCATTTTAATTGCTTCAAAATTAACACCCTGTCTACTTTCTGGTAAATCTTTTAAAAAATTCATGTAAATAAAATCTGTTGTGTTATTAGATAAATTATTAGACTTTTGAGGAAAACGTGAAAAATAGTCTGCTATATTATTTTTTGATTGCACATGCTCTACGTCATAACTATAACCTGATAAAAACAAAGCAATCCTCTGTAGTCTATTCGAAGCCATCTGTGGAATTCCCTTGGATGGATTAAAAATGTACTGAAGAGGTCGATTATCGGTTACTAATGTAAATTTGCGTCCATACAAATATTGGTGAAATTTTTTTACTCCAAACAATATAGCTACTGCCTCACGGTCTAATTGAGAATAACGAGTCTCGGCAGGAGACAGAGTTCTTGATGCAAATTCAATTGGTCTTTCCAGTTTTGTACTACCAATTTGCGATAAAATCGTACCTACTCCTACTTGACTTGCATCTACAGTTAATTTTGTTTCATACATTGGGTTATAATGAGCCAAACAATTTTCTGCTGTCAAACAAAGCTTTAATTCGTCTATAGTTTTTGAACAGCATTCAGACCATACGAATTCGGACTTAGTTTGTAACAATTCATATAATGGACGTAACTTGGTCGAAAGTTTGGGAATGAATCGCCTATAAAAATTGATCATTCCTAAAAATGACTGTAATTCCTTAATATTAGTAGGATATGGAATATTTCGAATCGTATCAATTTTAGCTGGATCCATGTGTAACCCATTTTTATCAATAATATGATCTAAATAATGAATTCTTTTACAAAAAAATCACATTTATCGACTGATAACTTAAATCCACTATCGCTTAAAATTTTTAACACTTTTTGTAGCCTTTCCAAATGCACTGTAATTAGTACGTCGTCTAGAAATACAACTACACCATCTACACCAATTAATAAAGAGTCCATAATTTTTAGAAAAATAGCAGGTGCTGACGCCAAACCATAAATGAGGTGTGTGTATTGAAATAGACCTTTTGATGTTGAAATTGTAGTTAGTTTTTTTGAATCTTCATCCAATTCAATCTATTGGTAAGCCATGGTTAAATCTAACTTTGTAAACTCTTCTCCCCCATGCAATTTGGAAAAAATTTCTTCTATGCGTGGAAGAGGGTATTTATCAACATTAAGCCATGGATTTAAGGTAACCTTGAAGTCACCACAAATCCGTATACTACCATTCTTTTTTATTATTGGTACAATAGGTGTACCCCACTCACAAAATTTAACTGGTTCTAGTACCTTTAATGATATTAATTTATCTATTTCACTTTCTACTTTTTCTTTAATTGCCAATGGCACAGGTCTTGGCCTAAAAAATTTTGGTTGTGAATTATCTTTCAAATATAACGATGCTTTACCATTCTTGAATAACCCTAACGTACCATCAAAAAGATGTGAAAATTTTTGTATGATACTATCATAATCATTGGCTGACTTCACGGCATAATTAAAATTTGAAATTTGTACATTAAATATTCTCAAAAAATCTCTACCCAATAACGGAGGACCGCCCTTCTTAATCACAACCAACGAAATCAATTTTGTTTTACCCCGATATTTCATTTTAACCTCACAGACACCCATAGGATGAATGAGCTTACCATTATAAGTTTTCAACAACACTTTGATCGGGGTTCAATTTATAATTAAAAAATATAGACTTGTATGTACTATCCGAAATTACATTGTATTCAGAACCTGTATCTAGTTCCATTGAAAATGGATTACCGTTTACACCAATTTCAATTTTAATTGGACCATCACTCATTGTTCTTAATGAAAACAAACTAAGTTCATTATCTATATAATTCAAACTTTGTGCTCTACACATTTTTTTCAGATGCCCTCGTTGCCTACATACATTACATTTATAATTTTTAAACTTACAGTCTACACTGTTATGATTTGTATATCCACAAACCGCACATTGTTGTTGATGCTGCTGGACACCTCCTTTTTTTAAATAAGACTGTTTGTTACTAGCCTTCTGATTTTCAGGCTTTGATCCGGGTGTGTGCTTTTGCTTTTTTATATAGCTTAAATCTGCTTCTTGATTAATTTCCGGTAAACTGTTGAAGCATATATTCTGTATTGTTTGCGATTTCTCTGACTTTTTCCAGTGTTGTTGATACTGGTTCCAAGAAAATTTTGTCTTTGGCCGGACTCTTTTCCAACCCCATTACAAATTTGTCACGAATTGCAATTTCTAAAAATGACCCAAATTCACAGTTAATTGCCAATTCTCTGACACGCACTGCCCAATCGTTTACAGACTCCGTCAATGATTTTTTTGCACTGTAAAACTTGTACCGCTCAGCAAAACCACTTGTTGCGGGTTTAAAATGACTTTTTATTGCTCTTATACAACGGTCAAATGTTGCCTCCACCATTCCAATAAGTACAGGTGAAAGTAAATTTTGCAGCAACATATACGTACCTTCTGCCAAAGAAGTTACTAAAATTGCCTTCTTTTTCTTTTCTTCCGTGATGTTATTTGCAATTAGGAATTGTTCTAATTGCACCTCAAAAACATTAAACGCTTTTTCTGCATGGTTAAAAAAAGGCACTCTTCCAATAATTGGAGCATTATCATTTTGAACTACGGGATCTGCAGGCATTTTAAATTTTTTTTTTTTTTTTACTATTTTTTCCTCGTCGCCACTGTAATATATTGACTTCAACTGCTTTTATTGAAAATTAAATGTGAAGTGAGTTACAAATCATTTCTTTGAACTTTTGTTCATACTTCATTAACAATAATTCAGTAACGGTTTTCTTAAGCTACGCTTAATTAAATTAAAGATGTACATATATACACATATAAATATTTATACCTGTGTAATATGTAAATACTGGTTTTACTAGATCGCTACTAAATGTAGCTCTGCCAGTAATATTATTTCTCATACTTAATAGCCAGGGTTGGATATACTACAGTTTTAAATTTGACTTCGGTGAGTTCGACTTTATAGTTCCTCCTCTTTTGGCCTCAACGCCGACTGTTGAGGGACTTCCGTATTTAAAAACCTGACGGAAGCCTTGGATGTTCGTTCCGAGTTAAACTATTACGATTGTCACCACGATAGTTATAATTGTTTTGTCCATGGCTGCTGTTAAAATTTCTACTGTCCGTGTTAAAATTACGACTGTTATTTGTCTGATAATTTCTATTAAAGAAATTGGGACGATAATTTCCCCTAGAGGAATTTAACTGATAGCCACCTCGATTAAAATTATTAGTATGAAAACGGTTCCAATTGCCATTTCGTTGAAAGTTAGTGTTCCTGTATCTGTTCTGGTTCTGGATAGCAAAAACTTGTTTCTCCTTTGTTTCATTCGTTTGTTCAACTACAAGTTTTGCTACAATGTCCTTTGGGTCAGAAAACCTTGTTGAAGCTAAAATTGACTTGACCAGATCTGATTTAGCGTTTAATCGGCAAACTTGGACTTTGTTATGGCCTCGATGATTAGAGAACGCTTCAGTGCATCAGCAAGCTCTTCAGCTTGCTTACTAAATTCTACAAAATCGTCATTTCTGACTGTTAGTGCTACTAATCTACCATTTATAACCTTCGAACTATCAGGTTTTATCCCGTTTTTTAAAGCAATTTTAATGTTGTTTATTGTATTAATAGTTTCCGGTAACACTTCACGTGCTTTACCCTCTAATTTTGATTTGATAAAATTCAGAAATGTAATTTGCAAATTCGGATTGGTGAGATCTTCAATAAGTTCAATTTTGTCTAGAAAGGACTGTAACTGTAACGCGTTTCCGTCATAATTTTCCCGAATGATCGAAGCACATATTTTGATGTGCGATATTTTATCTTCTGTCGATGCCATTTCAAATTCTATTTCTATTTTATTCTCGCCAGTAAAATTTTCGACGTTCTCTATATCAAAAAACTTTGTATCTTTCCCGCTTGTTACTCTAGTAATTGTATCAACTTGTAGCAATGAATCTAATTGCAGTGGAATTTCCAATTCATAACCGAGTTTCTGAAAACAGTCAAATAATTTTGTTCTAAAATGTGTGATTTTCGAAACAATTTTATCTTTATCAGCTTGCAATTGTTTATCGGTGGTAGAATTTATGTAATCTATAATTAAATTATACTGTTTTATTAATAATACCCTGTACTCTTCTAATTTTATTAAATTTGATGAAAGAGGGCGATTTTGGAGAACTCTTTTTACGACCTTATAAAATTCTTGCTGTAATTCTCTGAATTTATCGTCATCATATTTTGACATTTAAGGGAAACTCTTTCTACTACTTTATAAAATTCTTGCATAAACCCCGCAAAAACGAACTAACCTTTGAAATATCATTTATCATTTGAGAGTAAACCTGGTTTTCAAACGTTATTTAAACGTTCAGTCAGTGTTCATGTTTTTTAGTAGTTCATGTAAATATGAATAATTTTAGAATATAGTTTAAATATTAAAATACTTTACATTGCATAAAAATTTTATTTTGAAAGTAATGTTAACTGTTTTTACATTAGTTATCGCTGTTTTTATACCCTTCACTGTAAGTAAGAAGGGTATATATAACTTTGTGATTCCATTTGTAATTTCTACACCCTACATGGGACACCCTATAAAGTATATATATTCTGGATCCGTAGCGGAATCGATTTAGCGATGTCCATCTGTCTGTCCGTGTAGTCGTTGAAATCAACTTTCAGAAGAATCTAGACCACATGCAGAAAAGTATAGCATACTAAATGGTCAGTTGTTGCTGTAAGACTATTGCTACTGAAATTCAGCCAGATCGGTCTATAAATGACGGAACTATGAGTCAAAAACCGCAACTACCTCTATTTTTGAATATTTTTTGAGTGGGTTTTTTGCGTATTTTGTCCAAACGAAGAAACGGACAAAAAAAACGTGGTATACAGTTTTGTTTAAAGTATAAGTCATAATACCTGTGCTAAAAATGAAAGCAATCGGTCCACAAATGGCCGAGGAATATCAAAAATGCAACCGAAATTTTAGATTTTCATAAATTATGGCTTTGTTTTTATTCGATTTTTATCTAAACTGAAAAAAAGTAGTACGCAGTTTTTTTAAACATCAAATTCATAGTATCCTAACCAAAACTCAGCTGGATAGGTCCATAAATGACGGAGCTATAAGTCGAAAATTGCGATTACCTCTATTTTTAAATATTTTTGATGTGTTTTTTGCGTAATTTGTCTAAACTACAAGACGGACAAACAAACTTGGTACAAAGTTTTATTACAAATAATAATTGTAATGTCTGTGCCAAAAACCAGAAAAATCGGTCCACAAATGGACCAGAAAAATCAAAAAATACAACCGAAATTTTAGATTTTCATTAAGTTTTGCTTTGTTTTTTGCGTTTTTTATCTAAAGTATAAAAAAATTAGTAAACAGTTTTTTCAGATATCATATTCATAGCATATGGACCAAAATTCAGCTAAATCGGTCCAAAAATGGCTGAGCTATGAGTCCAAAATCGCTACTACCTCTATTTTTTTGTATCATTTTTGGTGAGTTTTTTGCGTAATTTGTCTAAATTACAAGACGGACAATAAAACGTGGTACGCAGTTTTATTAAAAATAACTGCTGTAATGTCTGTGCAAAAAAATCAGATAGATCGGTCCATAAATGGACCAAAAAAATTAAAAACACAACCGGCATTTCACATTTTCAATCATTTTTGTTTTGTTTTTGCTTTGTTTTTTATTTTTTTTTTGTTCAAATTTTTTAGCTGTCATGTGCGTAATGCTTTGTACACACAAACACGAAAAATAAAAGAGTGTATGGGTGTATGCGTGGTTTTTATTGCCTTGAGTATAATAGTATTAAGAATACAGACATCTTTATGAAAGAGAGTGCATTAGATCTTTCTCGATAATTAAATATTTAATTCAATATGTTTGGCTTAAAAATTTGTACAAAAATTTGCAAAATTAAATGAAAAAAATTTTTTTGTTTTTCTATTTAATATCTTTCTAAGAATTTCTTTTTTACTAATTTAAAAATTTAGTGCCTGCAGACATTTTATTGGTTTTAAAAATGAGGTTCTCAGAAAGGATTGTTTCTTAGAACTCGTTAATTTTAATCGTATTATAAAAATTTACTTTTTTTATAGATATTTCGCTCCAATAATAAATAAATAAATTTTTCATATTTAATAAGACCTCAAGCTGAACAAAGTATGCGTTTCAATTACATAGCTACTTTTTTTGAAGTGATTGAATATAAATATGGTTAGTTAAATATGTTTTCACGTAATTCCTTATGTTTTTTAGTATTTGTAAATATCTTTTCAGTATTTTTAACATACTAAGATACAAATGTGCATAAATACGTTGATTTCTCTAATAGATTGCAAACGAACCATAGAATATTACGGGTTGGTTCACATATCATTTGACACAAGAGGTCATCACCAAATTTGTAATCACCCAAGTACTCAGAAAAATCTTTGCATTATTTTTAAGAAATTTATGAAATTCCCTCATACCCCAGTACTCTTCTTCTGAGGAATTTTTTATCAGGAAAATTACTAAAATTAAAAAGGAATTAAATCTGTTGGCTCTAAACTTTCTGGAAGTGTTTTAACATTTTCTGAAAATTTCGTAGTTTTTATTTTATGATGCAAAACGGAAACTGCCAAAATCCTTGAGTTCAACAGTACTGGGGTGTATGGAAATTTCAAAAAAATTTTAAAAATAGTCCAAAATAACTCTGAGTATTTTGGCGGTAGACTACAAACCCAGACAGTCTCCTCTTTAAAATGATATATGTCTCATCTCACAGTAATTAATGGTTCGTCGGCAAGTTCCTAAAATCACTTAGAGCAACAGCACTGGGGTATATGGAAATTTAAAAATAATCCAAAGTAACTTCCGAACGAACCATAGAAGATTACGAGATAAGATGTATATTATTTTAAAAGAGAGGTTGTCTAGATTTGTAATCTATCTTCTAAGTACTCAGAAAAAACTTTACATTATTTTTAAAAAATTTTTAATTTCCCTCCTACCCCAGTACTCATACTCTGAGGAATTTTTATCATTCTTCATTTTGGCAACAGAAACGTACTGAAACCAAACTGAAATGAAATTTGTAAATTCTACGCTTTCTGGAAGTGTTTTAACATTTACTTGAAATTTCGTAATTTTTATTCTATGATGCAAAACGGAAATTGCTTAAACCCTTCAGAGCAACAGCAGTGGAGTATATGAAAATTTAAAAAAAATAAAAAAAAATTTTAAATATTCAAAGTAATATATGAATATTTGATTGGTTGGTTACAAATATAGATGATCTCCGCTAAACTATTGCTTAAAACATTTAATATTTAATGACTTAAGACGTATTTGATAAATAAGCCATTAATACTGAAAATATTTAAAAATACTAAAAAACTTCGGGTTTTGCGTTAAAACATATTTAACGCGGCATATTTATCTCCACTCATTTAATTTTTTCTATGGTTTTGCTATTAATAAAGAGTGTGGAAAGTGAAAAATATTAATATTTCGCTAACACAGTGAAGGGGATAAAGAATCGGCACTGCCGAATTTAACTTGTTATACGTTGTATTTAATATTTTTAATTCACAGTTATAAAAATTAATCAAATAGTTTTTATTTAGGACAATTTCCCTGTTATCATAATCCTGTGTTAAGATCGTGTTGTTTGCATTTCTTAATAAAATTAAATCAACGTCGATTAATTCGACGTCAGTTATATTGTTATATCTCAATTTAAAATGTCCTTTTACAATACAATTCTTACTTATTTTTAATTCACTAAGTTGTATGTTTTTTTGTACGTGTAAATCTTGTTATTGACAGTAACAATCAATCTCTAGATATTTGTCATTGGGTAAAGGGGTAATTAATTTCAAATCTGTAATAAGAAGTCAATTGGAATCTTTATGGCAATAATTAATGAATTATTTTCGTAAGTCATGACTCCCATTTTATAAGCTTCAATTTAAAATAGTCAATGCTGAATTTGTTTATATCGTCAGGGGGAAGTACATCGGGACGTGTTATATTATTTTTTGCTGATGCTATGTTTTCTTGTATTTGTGTTACCTTGTTTTCTAGACTCTTTAGCATAAGCATTTGAGCTATCTATTGTAATTGCCTGATAATTTAATTATTTGTACTACCTATTGACCTAATAGAATTCTTTATCTGAGCTCTGTCAGTTTCAACTGCCTTTCGAAATATTTCTATGGCTTGGTTAAAATTCTGGTTGATGGTAATTTGTTTATTAAGAGTATTAATTGCGTTATGACTATTAATATCTGTATACTTTAGGTGCTCCAAAATTTAATCCATATCATTTGTTATCAAGGTACGCCAGCCACAAGCCTAGTGACTTCCACGGGGATTTTGAATAAAACACACTTGTAAATTTGACAAGATATATTTATATTAAAATTCCTAAATTAATTTTATATAACAAATAATTAAAATGGCTATTTTGTTAAGCTTGAGGTCTTATTTTTCAAAAATTTATTTTTATATCGATATTTCGCTCCAATTTTTGTAGCTTCTTCAGGATATAATTATAATTATAATTATATTTTAATTATAATTATATCCTGAAGAAGCTAAAAAAATTGGAGCGAAATATCGATATAAAAATAAATTTTTGAAAAATAAGACCTCAAGCTTAACAAAATAGCCATTTTAATTAAAAGGAAAAAGGTCAAATAAAACTTACTAATAAATAAGAATTAATTATATTATTATTAAATAACAAATTGTGGTACATACTTTTTGGTATGAAAACCACCAGGAATTTTTAAAGTTGATTAAAATTTGTATCCGAGTACTGCGCACAGCCAACTTATCTGATTCGTATTTATCAAGAAAATGACTGGTAAAATGGCGCGTATTCAGGGACAATTTTTATATCTACTCGTATATAATATATATCTATTTTCGTTAAGTTTTATACTACAAGTGTTGTAAATTGTAAATATACAGTGCAACTATGTATTGGCGCTGCCAGAGGGCGCACAAATTAATCCCTATTTTGATGATAGCGCCAACATCATTATTATCCATTAGCCAAATAGTCATGTATAGATACTTCCTACACCGTCAGTTAGACCTCTTTTTTTCTATTTACGTAAAAAGGTATGATAGTTATAATTTTTGCTCTAATTAGTTTAATTTCATTTCTTAGGATTTCTTTTTCTTGTAAGTCCATGTGTTCCACATTTCTTTCTATTTGGTTAATCATGTTCAGTATTTCCTCAGGGTGTATTATATGTAGTATTATGTGGGTCATATTGATTATTTCTGTTTTTCTAATCTGTATTATTTAATAACCGGAGTTTTCCTCAACTCTACTGACTTGTAGAAGTGCTCGGGCTGTCACCACCCACACGATTTTCATGTAGATTATCCTGAAAACGATATTTCTTTTTAACTTGCGTTTTATATACTTTTCTGAATTTATTATCTTCACTGAACAAATGGTTATCTACTATTTTATAATTAACAATCTTCCTATACTTAGGTTGAGTCTTACTTACTCTATAATTTTTTATGAACTTGTTTCCAAAAAATTCGAAAACTTCTGCTAACTTCTTTAAATCCTCACTTGGTGTTATATTATTAATAAAATTTATTGGTTACGTTTTTGTGGTAGAATGAATTATATATATTATTATAAGCTATTATTGCTTTTACGACTTTTTCTTGTAGGTTATCCTCATTATTTGCATCCGCATTGAATAATGGAATATGTTCATTCAATGTTAGATGGAGTCTCTCAACATTCGAGTTACAAGTTTTGTTTTAAGTCGTTGTAAAATGAACCTTAATTCCATAATAAGAATTATTTCACTGCCACAACATCCAATTCATTATCCGTAACCACAGTATCTGGTTTTCCAAGATCCTGTATACGTGTTTTAATTGCGTTAACAATTGATACCTATATTCTGTCTTCTAGTGGGTGTGCGGTTGCGTATTTTGTAAATTTATCGATGCTCGGTAGGAACATTATGTTTCTTTGTGGATACCAAATATCAATATGGATTATCTCATTGTCTTTTTGTTACATTTAACGAGTGTTTTATGGGATTTCTGTCATATTTAACTCTAGTGCAGATCTCACAATTATTAATGTATATTTGAATGGTTTTTTTTTTTAATTCGGATATAAAATTTTCTTTTCATTTCAGCGAAAATTTCATTTATTCCCCTGTGATTATTTGCTAAATGTTCTGCCTCTATCAATTGAAGAATTTCGCCTTCATCGGTTATATCTTCCAAGACGATACACGCTTTCAAGATTTTAATATTCCTGTTCCTTGCAAAGAATTCAATATACAAGTCCTCAAACTTCAAAAATAAACTATTATCTTGGAAAAATATTGCTAACAGTGCCTTATCTGGTAATTTCCCCCTTATAATCTCTAACAAATCACTATGATATGTGCCAAGTTTGTCTAGTTTTCTTCTTGAATAAATTTTGTTTGCTCAAGGATTGTCTCCGCATTTTTTAATATTAATTTATTTTTAAATAGATTCAATGGGCTTTCGGTTATTTTAATTAAATCCGTACCATCAGTACTTGCTCTGTGCACAGTCTCTACGTCCTCCGAATACAATTCATTTAGATTTACAATCACATTGTCATCTTCGTGTGGGACGATCCTGCTGAGACCATCAGCAAGGACATTTTCCTTGCCCTTTATATAGTTGACATCAAAATCACTCATTTAGTTTAATTTTCAATCTTTGTAATTTAGAATTTGGTTCCTTAAAACCACACCAGGGGCCTGTAGTGCCAGCTCTGCATATCAACACTGACACTCCTTTTATTAGCAACTCTGTATTACTATTTAATACATACATGTAAACATAGATAAGATGAGATAAATAAAAGACGAAAGATTAGATAAGCAACCACCATCAAGGTAGAACGTGTTTTGAATTGCTCAGGGATTTTGATTAGTTATAAATGGGAGAGTTCAACATGGCGATCCTGCCAGATACTTACAATATATTACTTATAAGAATATTTCTTAAAAGAAAAAAATATCAGACGATTAGCGTACACGTAATAAATTTAACAGAATTAATTAACACAAAAAAGTAATGCAGCTGATGATAAAATTGTAAAAGTAAAGTGTTAGCTACGGTCATCGCAATTATTCGCAAACATTGTCTTGATAAAATTGCGTCATATATATAATAATATGAGCATTTGATTATAACAAGCCTTGTAACCACTCTGATGATAATTCCAATGAAAATGTAGTGGGTATGTGTAGCTGCTACTTTTTTTATGTGAAGAGAGAAAAAATTATGAAGATTATTGAAAAGTATAAAAATTTGTTTAAGTATTTACAATCGCAGCTGCCCACCGAAAAGAAAACTAATAAAAATACATAAATGTTCAAAAGAATTCTCTATGTGTATTATGTACAATATTTTTATATAAGGCGACCAATTTAAAATATAAACATCAGTTAATATTACAATTTCTTAGAGCATGGATACTTTAATGAAAAACTATCTTCTACGTAATAAGGTTCACCAACCTCAAATATATGACGTTGATTTTGATATGGATTACTTTTTAAATTTAAAATTGAAAGTGTCCTGTGGCTTTTCAACCATATGCGGGTTTAAGCCAATGATATGGCTACATTTTAAAGATAAAGATTTTATTGGCCTTGATCGCGAAGGATGGTTACACTTGATGAGCTACAAGGAATATATTAGCAATGTGCTTTCTCAGCGCGAATTTCTAAACTCTATTAATTTAATTGAGAAAACAGTAGAAGAAGACATTGAGTACAGTTTTAAATGTAAAAGTCGTGTGTGCTACTTGATAATGCGACAAGGAAACTATAAAATAAAAATTGATCCTGAAACGTGGAAGTCTCTAATCCGGATTGGAACATTTCTTACCACGAATGGAATTTTACGACAACAGATTTTACACTTTTACTACCAATATTTCATTCCAACATGCTACGCACTGAATATATTCAAAAAGCAACTTAAATTAATTTGGGACATCCCGAAAAAGGTTTAATTTTACATAAAAAACATTGGAAAAAATATTACAAATAAAAAGTTAACCGTGAAATTAAAGTACAGTTAGATCAAAAACGGAAAATTAAAAGACCCAAAATTTTATAAAAAAAAAGAAAAAGAAAAAAAGACTTAACTGTACCCGTTAAAAAGTTGAAAACCACGTCTAGTATGTATAAGTTAACAACAATTTTGTCACTTTTGCACATTTCTGGTTAAAACTAAAATCTTAAAAATAAAACACAATAATTTCCAACTACATTAAATTTATGGCATCTTGTTGATTTGCAAATATGCTTCCCATAATGTTGTGAAACACTTGCGACTCATATTACTGTGTGTCGCAACTAATTAAGAAGAATTATATTAATAAATAAAATACTGTATTTGTAAAGTGTTGACGCTATGTCTGCTACTTACCTGTTAAGTACAGAGTGGGCCAAAAGAAACCAAGGGGTGTAAAAGCTTAATAACTTTTTTGTTTATTAATTTTTTTTTATTTTTTCTTTCAGATTATATAGACAACACTTGGAGAATTTATAATGGAGAGGTTCACAACTGAACAGAGAACCAGAACAATAGAATTTTATTAGAAATCAACTTTATTGAAAATTTGATTATGAGTGATGAAGCTCATTTTCATTTGAATGGCTTTGTTAAGAAGCAGAACTGTAGGTTCTGGGGTTCTCAAAATCCAAGAGCCATTCATCAACGCCAATTGCACCCCATCAGGTGTACAGTATGGTGTGGGATCACATCTGAAAATGTCATTGGACCCTACTTCTTCGAGAATGAAGATGGAAGTGCTGTAACCGTAAATGGAGAGCGGTATCGTTTTATGATAGTAAATTTTTTACGTCCTGCTCTTGAAAACAGACCTGGTATGTGGTTTCAGCAGGACGGAGCCACTGCCCATACTGCCCCAGACACAATGGCACTTTTAAGTCAAATTTTTGGAGAGCGAATAATTTCTCGAAATTCGGAAATTATTTGGCCAGCGCGATCGCCAGATTTGACAGCACCCGACTATTTTCTTTGGGGTTTTTTGAAGGAGCGAGTGTATGTGAACAAGCCAGAGACAATCCTTGAACTCAAGGCAAACATTGTTGCAGAAATTCGAACGCTACAGCCACAAGTTTTGAAAGATGTTATGGAAAATGCTCTAAAAAGAGCCCATCAGTGCGAAGCTGAAAACGGTGGTCATTTAAGAGACATCATTTTTCATACTTAGTGTAAAAAAATTTCCATTTTTTATATTATATAATCTGAAAGAAAAAATAAAAAAAGTTTATAAACAAAAAAGTTATTAAACTTTTACACCCCTTGGTTTCTTTTGGCCCACCCTGTATTTATGTTTTTCTTTTACAAAATAAAACAAACAAAAGTTTATTGTTAAGTAAGCAAAATTATTTTATTAAAATAAAGAATGATTGACTTAGACGAGTTAGTCGCAGTCAAGTACTCGAAAACACAAAAAAAAAAATTTAGTTTTATTTAACTGGCGCCCAACGAAAAAAAATCCTAAAGTAGGATACCAACGGAAAAAAAGTCCTAAAGTAGGATACTAACGAAAAAAATCCTAAAGTAGGATACCAACGGGAAAAAACTCCTAAAGTAGGGTACCAACGAAAAAAAAATCCTAAAGTAGGATATCAACGAAAAAAATCCTAAAGTAGGATACCAACGAAAAAAATCCTGAAGTAGGATACCAACGAAAAAACCCAAAGTAAAGTTAAAATAAAAATTACTAAGTGAAATATAAAATGTGAATGTTACAAATAATATAAAAAAGAAAACTTAAAATTTTGCAAGAATAAAATAATTACTTTTAGCTGAAAAAGTGGGGTATGTTTGTGATACTCAAGAAGAATTACAACAAAAAGCTCTCAAATAGTGTAATATCAAGCAGTGTTAAAAGTAGAAAATAATACAAATAACTCAAGCATTGCTACTATTAAAAAACTAACGTTAAAAATCATTTTATTAAAACAAAAGAATAGAATTCTTGAAAATATTTACCGCGAAACAAGAAAAAGAGTAAATAAACAATTAAGTTGAAAATATTAAAAATATTAAACATTAAAATTAAATAAAAAAAAAAAATACAAACTTTCTACATAAAAAAAAATCATATTAAATAAACAATTCAGTTAAATTAAAATACTGCATAAACAACAACCAGAAGATAGCCAAAAATAACAACAACCAGAAGATAACCAACAGTAACAACAACCAGAAGACAACGAACAATAACAACAACCAGAAGATAACTAACAGTAACAACAACCAGAAGATAACCAACAGTAACAACAACCAGAAGACAACCAAAAAATAACAACAACCAGAAGATAACCAGCAGTAACAACAACCAGAAGCTAACCAAAAATAACAACGAAAGCATGCAACTAATATTAATGTACATTTTGTAAGTCAAACATTAGAATTATTATCATAAAAATTGGAATTATTATTATTACCATTAAAATTATTTAAGTGAAATATACCAAATTAGTTTATTTTTATAATGGCCAACCCTAACAATCTAATAAGACCATCTCTTCTAAATAATCCCCTACCTCCTGGTAAAAACAACCCTCCAAATCCCCAAAATCCATTTAATAATCCTCAAATGGAAGCAGCAATAACAGGACTTGTTGCTCAAATATGTAGGGAACAGTGTAGAAGTATAGTAGAAAATATTGTAGATCCAAATGCTGACATTGTGGTAGGAGACCAAATCATAGAAGAACCATATAGAGAAAATATTAATGACATGGACAAAGTACCTGATATTGTGCGTTGCCTGCGAGAATTTTCTGGCAATCACTCAGAATTCAGCTGTTGGAGAAAGAGCGTCGAACGAGTTCTAAAAATTTATGAGGCACAAAAAGGAACACCAAGGTATTTCGCTATCTTGAATGTGGTGAGAAATAAGATCACTGGAGCCGCTGACTCAGCACTTGAGTCTTACAACACTCCTTTGTGCTGGGAGGAAATATTACGTTTTTTAACAATTCACTACGCGGACAAACGAGACATAACTACCTTGGAGTATCAACTAACAACGCTTGTACAGGGAAACTCATCAATACATGATTTTTATCAGGAAGTGTACTCACACTTGTCATTGATAATTAACAGCATTAGCTGCATGAATATAGGCAGAGAAGCCATGGATGTTTTAATCCAAACATATCGTGACAAAGCTTTAGACACTTTTATAAGGGGACTAAGAGGTGACCTCTCAAAACTCCTATGTATACGGGAACCAAATAGCTTACCCCAGGCATTACATCTCTGCCTCAAACTTCAATATCAAAACTTCAGAACAGATCACGCCTTAAATAAAAATCCTAGGCCAAACACTAGGAACCAAAATTATAGACCTCAAGCAATACCGGCATTTTTCCCTCAACCATCCATAATCCAAAGAAACAATCAACACACAGTGCAACATCCAAACCAATATCCCACCCAACATCCAACCCATTATCCAAATCATTACCATAACCCTTATTTCTCACAATACAGTCATCCTGATAACAAAATACACCACAATTTCAAAATTCCCAAAAACAAAACTACAATACTTTTCAAATACCCCCTGCAAGAACGAACGCACCAAAACCCGTACCAAAACCCATCCCTATGGAAATCGATCAATCTATCCAAACTAGAAATGTCAATTACATAAACCGACCAAAACCCAATGATAGATTCATGGGAAAAAGACCTCTGCAACCATCTGTATTTCAAAAACTAAAAATTCAGAGAAATTACAACATCCAAACATATAATAATGACGTGGACGAAGAAATTCATTACAATCAACAAATGGAATCATATGAGTCTGAGAATAATCTACAACCACTAGAGGAGTATAATAACCAAAATGATTTATACGCTACAGACCACGAAACAGAATCTATTAACGAACAAGATCTCACCGATATCCATTTTTTAGAATAGATTCGTCTTTGCCGTATTTCGAAGCAAAGACAAAAGACGGACAAATTTTCAAAATTTTAGTTGATACTGGTTCTAATAAAAACTACATCCAGACATCATTGATGAAGTTAGCCATTCCTAACGAAAAAGACTTTTTTGCAAATTCCGCCGGAGGAAAAATCCGTATATCTCACCATACTTTCATAAACCTATTCGGACTTAAATCTACAAACCTAAAATTTTTCGGTTTACCAAATCTCAAATCCTTTCATGCCTTAAAGAGTTATCGGCCTTTATCTATACAGGAAAGAGTTTGATGACTATTAAGGACAGTATAAAAATTAAACTTAAACAATATGTTTCGGAGAACGTCAACAATATTTCACAAACCCCAAGTAATATACGACTAAGACAGAATCATATGACAAAAGAACAAAAACTAAAAATTACAAAATTAACAACAGAATTCCCAAATCTTTTTGTCGAACCTAATGAGCATTTGACCTATACAACTAGAGTGGAGGGCGAAATAAGAACAATAACGGATAATCCCGTTTATTCTAGATGCTATCCCTACCCAGTACATCTCAAAGACGTGGTAGAACAGCAAGTCAAAGAATTACTTGACCAAGGGATTATTAGACCATCTAAGTCCCCATATAACTCACCAGTTTGGGTTTTTCCAAAGAAGATGGATGCCTCGGGCGAAAAAAAGTACAGAGTAGTTATTGATTACCGAAAACTTAATACTGTTACGGTACCAGATTGGTACCCAATACCCGAGATAAATGAAGTTCTATCGCAATTGGGAGAAAATAGTTTTTTCACGGTGTTGGATCTCAAGAGTGGATTTCACCAAATCCTCCTAAGGGAGAGAGATATCGAGAAGACGGCATTTTCCATCAACAATGGAAAGTACGAGTTTACTCGTCTCCCATTTGGGTTGAGAAACGCGCCATCAATCTTTCAGAGATGTCTAGATGATGTCTTAAGAGAGCATATCGGGAAAATATGCTTTATTTAAGGTATAGCTGGACAAATGTGACTTTTTGAAACCAGAAGTGGAGTTCTTGGGATTCATTATATCAACATCAGGAATTCGCACCAACCCACAAAAGGTAAAAGCAATCTGTAATCTGTCCACTCCAAAGACTTTGAAGGATTTGAGATCATTCCTGGGTATGTCAGGATTTTATTGCCGTTTCGTGAAGGACTACGCCAAACTCGCGAAACCACTAACGGCTCTTTTAAGAGGGGAGGGAGGACAGATGCCCAAATCTTTATCTAACAAAATAATTTTGAATTTTAATGAAGAAGCAATAGAAGCATTTAATAAGATAAAGAAAACATTGGTTTCTGACGATGTAATGCTATCATACCCCAATTTTGACAAAGAGTTTCAGTTGACAACGGACGCTTCCAAGTACGCAATTGGCGCAGTACTAGAACAAGAAAGTAGGCCATTAACGTTCATTTCAAGAACCTTGAGCATTATGCCACGAACGAAAAAGAAATGTTTGCAATAGTGTGGGCACTCAAGAGTTTGAGAGACTACCTCTATGGAGTAGCACGAATAAAAATATTCACGGACCACCAACCATTAACACACGCTCTGTCGAATGGCAATACTAATAGCAAGCTTAGAAGGTGGAAAGCAACGCTAGAAGAATACAATTATGTACTGCAATATAAGCCCGGAGGAGCAAACGCGGTGGCAGACGCATTATCCAGGCCCCCACAAGAGATATGCAAAATGGACTCAACAGCAGCCACCCAACACAGCACACAAAGTTCCCCTGAAAACTCTATCCAGTATACAGAAACGCCGATTAACGCGTTTAAAAATCAAATAGTCATAGAACCACATAACACTTCGGAATATGAATTTCAAATCGTTTTTCCGACCTATCACAGGCACATCGTTCATGAACCAGACCTCTCCCAAAATAAATTAGAACAGATTTTTGAGAAATATCTTAATCCATCAGTGACAAGCTGCGTGAAGACTACAGATGCAATTCTGGGTAAGTCACAGCAAATATTCTCTAAGCGCTTTCATAACTATAAGGTTCTCTACACAAGAAAAATGGTGACCGATGTTCAGGACGAATCAGCACAAGAAGTTGAAATAATCAATGAACACAACAGAGCGCATAGGAGTGCCGAAGAAAATAAAACACAGCTTTTAGAAAGGTATTATTTTCCTCAAATGATGGCAAAGGTTAAGAGAGTAACAAGAGCTTGTAAAATCTGTAAAGAAAATAAGTACGATCGTCACCCCAATAAAATTGGATTTTTTGAAACACCTATTCCACAATACCCTGGACAAATTGTCCATATCGATATTTTCATTGCGGAGAAAAAAATCGTCTTAACAGCAATCGATAAATTCTCTAAATACGCTCAGGCTAGATTATTGAAATCTAGAGCATCTAAAGATATAAAAGAACCACTGAGAGAAATTCGTTTGACATTTGGAATGCCGGAAATCGTCGTGATGGACAATGAAAAATCTTTCAACGGTGTGGCTATAAGATTCATGTTAGAAAATCAATTCAATATTAAAGTATTCAAATCGCCTCCTCACTCCAGCTCATCTAACGGTCAGATAGAAAGGTTTCACTCGACATTGACAGAGATAATGAGATGACTTAGAACGGAAAACATTCAAAAGACTTTTTCAGAGCTCCTCTATAGATCACTCCACGAGTACAATAACTCTGTTCATTCTACCACACTCAAGAAACCATCAGAAATATTCCTTGGTAAACGTACATCCACTGAACCCGATAGATACGAAAAAGACAGACAGGAGATAATCGAAAGACTGAAGAAAAAACAAGCCAGAGATATCGAATGTCATAAGAAGAAGAAGTCTCGACTAAAAGATTATGAGGTAGGCCAAGAAATTTATGTCAAGGTTAATAGGCGATTAGGGACTAAACTGTCCAAAAACTATAAAAGGGAAATAGTAAAGGAAAATAGACACACAACTGTAGTAACCACAAGCGGAAGAGTGGTACACAAAAATAATATTAGGAACTAGGGAATAAATTTTTTTGTTTTTTTGTTCTCACTTCTTTTTAGAATACAAATACCTGCCCTAATGAGCGAGGTAAGAATTATGGATTACACCAATTCAAGGATAGTCGTTATTGATACTGGGTTTGCTAGAGTGCAATCCGGCACTGTAAAATTAGTTCATGTGGTTCATATAAAAAATAATGAAACAGCGATCGATGACATACAGTCTGTCATCCAGACTAATGTGAGCAGTTCCCATCCTCTATATCCTTTCCTTTCATACGAGATAACACAATTAAAAATGCATATTAGTAACCTAAAGCCAAGAAGTAAGAGATCCTTAGACTTTATTGGGTCCGCATGGGAATGGGTTGCTGGTAATCCAGATCATGCCGATTTTAAGATTATAGAACAAAAAATAAATAATGTATTAGAAAACAATAATAAACAAGTGATAATCAATAGAATGTCGCTGGAAAAATTAAATGAATTAACCTCAAGAACAAATAAAATTTTAAAATCTGTAATAAATGAAGAACCGAAAACTTATCTAATAAACGAGTTAAAATACAAACTAGAAATTCTAAATAGCGAAATTTTGAATCTTAAATATGCAATAGATTGGGCAAAGGTAGGGGTCATCAATTCGTTCATATAATCTAACTATGAAATGGATATGATCAAAACTTTAGCTGACCAAGAAAGCATAAACTATTTAAACATTGAAGAATCTCTTAATTTTGGAGAAGTAAGAATAGCTTCCAGCGACGATTCTATAATTTATATTATTAATATTCCAACTACTTATAATGAATCATGTAACAAAATTACCATTAAACCTATAAAAATCAACAAGATAGCTATTAAGATTGAATTCAATGAAATTTTGGTTTGTGAGAAAAAGGTATTTGGTATCAAAACTGAATGTAAAGTTTTCAGTGGATTAGCAGTGTGCAGGAATGATAATATTAAAGATATTAGAACCTCCGAATGCCTTCCCAATTTGGTTCACGGTAAACCCTCAAATTGCAACATGATAAATAATCTTCACATACCGACTATACAAGAAATATTTCCTGGCACGATTCTTTTGAACCAATTCAATGGAACAATTTCCTTAAGCCATGAATCTTACGACTTAAATGGTACTTACCTTATAAAATTCCAAAACGAAACATTATCAGTAAACAATAAAACATTTTCATTCTCAGAGATTTCTTATTCTAATCCATTACCGCCAGTGGTACAGCCAATAGTTGGAAGACCACATGTAGAGGAGACTCTAACATTAGAATTGATTAAAGAAATGAATACCAATAATACAGAAGCTCTAGAACTTCTAAATATGAAAAGCAAACTTGGCGATATTATAAGTTATGTCTTAATTACTCTTACGGCCATAATAATAATATTATTTTGTTTGAAGAAAAAGGTTAGCTGGGGAAAAAAGCAACGTTCGGAGAATATTACCATTAACGCCCCACTGCCATTACAAAATGTTATCCTGAGTAACAATGACTCCAGAGGACCACCAATATCAAAGATTACCCAAATACCCTATTTTTGATCGTGGACAATCAATCTGAGGGCGGAAGAGTTAACAACAATTTTGTCACTTTTGCACATTTCTGGTTAAATCTAAAACCTTAAAAATAAAACACAATAATTTCCAACTAAATTAAATTTATGGCATCTTGTTGATTTGCAAATATGCTTCCCATAATGTTGTGAAAAAATTGCGACTCATATTACTGTGTGTCGCAACTAGTTAAGAAGAATTATATTAATAAATAAAATAGTGTATTTGTAAAGTGCTGACGCTATGTCTGCTACTTACCTGTTAAGTATTTATGTTTTTCTTTTACAAAATAAAACAAACAAAAGTTTATTGTTAAGTAAGCGAAATTATTTTATTAAAATAAAGAATGATTGACTTAGACGAGTTAGTCGTAGTCAAGTACTCGAAAAAACAAAAATAAAATTTAGTTTTATTTAACTTATATCATAGAAAATTAATAATGAAAGAAAACGCAAACGAAAAGAACGTTAAAGAGTACAAAAAAAAGGAGTTCAAAGAGTAAATCGAAATGAGAACAAAAACCAAGTACAGTGAAGCAAGTGACTGAAAAAAAAAATTTATTAAACAAAACAAAACAATCAGAAAATATAAAAGGAAAAGTGTGTTAAATATTTAGAAAAAAAATCACTTGAAGCAAACGAAAATATAAGAATAATTTTTAGAAAAACTCAAACACACAAAAGTTAGTTGCGCTTAAAAAAATTAATGCAAAAAATTGATGCAGGTCATTTTAAAATATTAATTTAAATAAATAGAAATAATTGTTGTAAAAATTTGTACAAGAGTGTGTGAGTGTTTCTAAATACCAAAAAAATAAAAGAAAAGAAAACGAAACGAAATATAAAAAAGGAAAGAAAAAACAAAAAAGAAAAGAAAGAAAAAGAAAACGGAACAAAATGAAAAAAAATTTTACTCAACATACAACAACAAAAATATGCAACTTTAAAAACTACCACCACAAAGGAATAGAGAAAAATTAGTAGAATTGGTGTGAGAAAAAAAAACAACACTTTGTGATCAAGATAACAATACACATCAGGAACAAAAATCTGTACGAATACCTATGTACGAAAAAACAAAATATTATACAAGAACTAAAGTGAGAGCATTATGGAGAATTGTCACAATGAAAACAAGAGGCAACAAAACATCAGCAACGTCATCACAGAGCATTATGCAAATTCATTTTTAACAACATGCAGCAATAGACTGCAATAACAAAAACATCAACAGAAACAACATATACATAAAAAGCTGTAGTCAACATGAGCAGCAGAACAATTATTTTAAATAATAACAAGTTAAATTCGGCAGTGCCGAGTCTTATATACCCTTCACTGTGTTAGCGAAATATTAATATTTTTCACTTTCCACACTCTTTATTAATAGCAAAACCATAGAAAAAATTAAATGAGTGAAGATAAATATGCCGCGTTAAATATGTTTTAACGCAAAACCCGAAGTTTTTTAGTATTTTTAAATATTTTCAGTATTAATGGCTTATTTATCAAATACGTCTTAAGTCATTAAATATTAAATGTTTTAAGCAATAGTTTAGCGGAGATCATCTATATTTGTAACCAACCAATCAAATATTCATATATTACTTTGAATATTTAAAAATTTTTTTTATTTTTTTTAAATTTTCATATACTCCACTGCTGTTGCTCTGAAGGGTTTAAGCAATTTCCGTTTTGCATCATAGAATAAAAATTACGAAATTTCAAGTAAATGTTAAAACACTTCCAGAAAGCGTAGAATTTTCAAATTTCATTTCAGTTTGGTTTCAGTACGTTTCTGTTGCCAAAATGAGGAATGATAAAAATTCCTCAGAGTATGAGTACTGGGGTAGGAGGGAAATTAAAAATTTTTTAAAAATAATGTAAAGTTTTTTCTGAGTACTTAGAAGATAGATTACAAATCTAGACAACCTCTCTTTTAAAATAATATACATCTTATCTCGTAATCTTCTATGGTTCGTTCGGAAGTTACTTTGGATTATTTTTAAATTTCCATATACCCCAGTGCTGTTGCTCTAAGTGATTTTAGGAACTTGCCGACGAACCATTAATTACTGTGAGATGAGACATATATCATTTTAAAGAGGAGACTGTCTGGGTTTGTAGTCTACCGCCAAAATACTCAGAGTTATTTTGGACTATTTTTAAAATTTTTTTGAAATTTCCATACACCCCAGTACTGTTGAACTCAAGGATTTTGGCAGTTTCCGTTTTGCATCATAAAATAAAAACTACGAATTTTTCAGAAAATGTTAAAACACTTCCAGAAAGTTTAGAGCCAACAGATTTAATTCCTTTTTAATTTTAGTAATTTTCCTGATAAAAAATTCCTCAGAAGAAGAGTACTGGGGTATGAGGGAATTTCATAAATTTCTTAAAAATAATGCAAAGATTTTTCTGAGTACTTGGGTGATTACAAATTTGGTGATGACCTCTTGTGTCAAATGATATGTGAACCAACCCGTAATATTCTATGGTTCGTTTGCAATCTATTAGAGAAATCAACGTATTTATGCACATTTGTATCTTAGTATGTTAAAAATACTGAAAAGATATTTACAAATACTAAAAAACATAAGGAATTACGTGAAAACATATTTAACTAACCATATTTATATTCAATCACTTCAAAAAAAGTAGCTATGTAATTGAAACGCATACTTTGTTCAGCTTGAGGTCTTATTAAATATGAAAAATTTATTTATTTATTATTGGAGCGAAATATCTATAAAAAAAGTAAATTTTTATAATACGATTAAAATTAACGAGTTCTAAGAAACAATCCTTTCTGAGAACCTCATTTTTAAAACCAATAAAATGTCTGCAGGCACTAAATTTTTAAATTAGTAAAAAAGAAATTCTTAGAAAGATATTAAATAGAAAAACAAAAAAATTTTTTTCATTTAATTTTGCAAATTTTTGTACAAATTTTTAAGCCAAACATATTGAATTAAATATTTAATTATCGAGAAAGATCTAATGCACTCTCTTTCATAAAGATGTCTGTATTCTTAATACTATTATACTCAAGGCAATAAAAACCACGCATACACCCATACACTCTTTTATTTTTCGTGTTTGTGTGTACAAAGCATTACGCACATGACAGCTAAAAAATTTGAACAAAAAAAAAATAAAAAACAAAGCAAAAACAAAACAAAAATGATTGAAAATGTGAAATGCCGGTTGTGTTTTTAATTTTTTTGGTCCATTTATGGACCGATCTATCTGATTTTTTTGCACAGACATTACAGCAGTTATTTTTAATAAAACTGCGTACCACGTTTTATTGTCCGTCTTGTAATTTAGACAAATTACGCAAAAAACTCACCAAAAATGATACAAAAAAATAGAGGTAGTAGCGATTTTGGACTCATAGCTCAGCCATTTTTGGACCGATTTAGCTGAATTTTGGTCCATATGCTATGAATATGATATCTGAAAAAACTGTTTACTAATTTTTTTATACTTTAGATAAAAAACGCAAAAAACAAAGCAAAACTTAATGAAAATCTAAAATTTCGGTTGTATTTTTTGATTTTTCTGGTCCATTTGTGGACCGATTTTTCTGGTTTTTGGCACAGACATTACAATTATTATTTGTAATAAAACTTTGTACCAAGTTTGTTTGTCCGTCTTGTAGTTTAGACAAATTACGCAAAAAACACATCAAAAATATTTAAAAATAGAGGTAATCGCAATTTTCGACTTATAGCTCCGTCATTTATGGACCTATCCAGCTGAGTTTTGGTTAGGATACTATGAATTTGATGTTTAAAAAAACTGCGTACTACTTTTTTTCAGTTTAGATAAAAATCGAATAAAAACAAAGCCATAATTTATGAAAATCTAAAATTTCGGTTGCATTTTTGATATTCCTCGGCCATTTGTGGACCGATTGCTTTCATTTTTAGCACAGGTATTATGACTTATACTTTAAACAAAACTGTATACCACGTTTTTTTGTCCGTTTCTTCGTTTGGACAAAATACGCAAAAAACCCACTCAAAAAATATTCAAAAATAGAGGTAGTTGCGGTTTTTGACTCATAGTTCCGCCATTTATAGATCGATCTGGCTGAAATTCAATAGTAATAGTCTGTACGTTGTCTAGGGACTTCTGAAAGTTGATTTCACCGACTTTACGGAGAGACAGACAGACAGACGGATATCTCTAAATCGATTCCGCTACTTATAAGGATCCAGAATATATATACTTTATAGGGTGTCCCATGTAGGGTGTAGAAATTACAAACGGAATCACAAAGTTATAAATATCCGACTTACTTACAGTGAAGGGTATAAAAACAAGAAAACAACTGTAAAAAATTGTTTTTGAGGAAGAAATCAGTTTTGAGAAAATCAAATTAAATCAATTTAAAAATATTGAAGAACAAAGAAATATCATAAGAATGTATCCTACGGTATCAATATAACATTAACCATATTAATAATAGGTACAATTTTATCATTTGTATTTTATAAAACATACTGTAAAAGAAATAGAAATGTACATGTAAACAGTGGACTAAAGCCTATCACCACTCTTTCGACAAAGAACGTCGAATATGAGGATGGAAAAACTATATGGTCAAAGAAAAATTTATAAGCAATGAAAAAATAAATAAATATATAAAAAATACTATAAGTAGAAATTAAGTTCGATGAAAACACGGCCTGGAAGCTATTACTATCTATTCTCATTGTGATATTGTCAGCAGAGACTGCTGAAGCTAAGGATGGAGGAGTTACGTATTAAAAATATATGTAATAATTTCTATTTGGAATTTAAAAGTTTAACAAAATATTAATCTTTATTTGTGCTTAGTTCCAGAAATTGTGTTGGTTTTAAAATTTATTCTTTTACTCATGATATTCTCATGAGTTATTCATTCAGTACAATAAGTACTGAAGGGGAGAGCATACCTATATGGACCATTTCATCAGACGCTACTCCGAATCCTCAGCAGGTTACTCCCAACGTTTCTTGCAAACATTAGATCCTTTATATTGTAAAAGCAATTGACTAAATAAGAATTATTAATCAATAGTCACAAAAAGATTCAAATATTCAAACAAAAAACTCAGTAAACATTGAACTGAATAAATAAATAAATTTCCCAACCAACATTTTTAATATTGAAAACTATATATTCTATTTTTATTCTTCTCTTCTCTTTTACATTTGAATGCCCGGTGGGTATTACTGAATGTAATTAAAGAGTATATGAAAAACAAAAACAAAAAATTATAAAAAATAATAAGATAATAATAATAATAACCTACTGAGGATTCGGAGTAGCGTCTAATGAAATGGTCCATATAGGTATGCTCTCCCCTTCAGTACTTATTGTACTGAATGAATAACTCATGAGAATATCATGAGTAAAAGAATAAATTTTAAAACCAACACAATTTCTGGAATTAAGCACAAATAAAGATTAATATTTTGTTAAAAAAAAATTATTTATCATGTCTAAGCCCACCTTCATATAAGATGCTGACAGCATGTTGTAAATATTACTTAAAGTTTCTGGAATAATTGAAGTGATGGCTTGGCGAGATATTCTAAATCCATAAGACAGATCCTTAAATGAGTTACCAGTTGCTAAGTATCGTAAAGTTACAAGCAGCCTGTTGAAAAAATTTATAAAAACTTCTGTTATCTATATTCTTCTAGTAAAACTCACCATGTTGTTGGGGAAATGGCTTCTCTTAGGATTGTGTCCTGCTTCTTAATATGTGGTCCCACAATATCGAGGAGTTTCGAAAAGCATTCCTTAGTGAGCCTAGTAAAATTTTTGAAGATTTCTGGATCTTCCAACCGTAGTTCATTATCAACAAAGCCCGTAAAGTCCTTACCACTATAGCGTCTGAGCAACCATTCCCGGCACCAAAACGTTTTATTTTGTTTATGT
The DNA here is from genome assembly GCA_947397855.1 of Thelaira solivaga. NCBI lineage: Eukaryota > Metazoa > Arthropoda > Insecta > Diptera > Tachinidae > Thelaira > Thelaira solivaga. The sequence goes on along the minus strand of OX377615.1, from coordinate 21,146,598 downwards.
TTACTTTTTAATTTTACTTTCTTATATTTATTAATTTTGCACAATACAATATAAATTGACACCATTTTCATTTTATCTTTATTTGTAAAATACATTTTTAATATCCCTGCGATTGAAACCGCAAACCAAAACAACTATTAATTAATTGTGACAAATAGCAGAAAACATATGTTTTTGCATCTTTTTTATATAATAGTGTGGCATAAAGTTCGCCATTTTAAAGCGATTTCTTCAAGTAAGACAGAATTCTGTCCTACTTTATTTTGACATAATCGTACGATCGTGTAGGATAGTGAGTCAGTACCTTTATGCTTTCTAATATTGCAATATTTCTGAGTGAACTCTTGGGAGCCTGAATCGTAAAAGTCTTTTCTAATCTTACAAGAAATTAAGTTATGGTCAGATAAGTTAATCTCAACAGAGTGTTAAGAAGATTAGTGGACACATTGTCGATCGATGTTCCCCATATAGGGCGAGTTACCAATGTATGACTATTAGTAAAATCATAACTTTGCAATAAATCTGATAGCCATATTGATGCACTTTCAAAAAATCAATATTTGAATTACCTACTATAATACAAGAACCTCTACCATATGTTTCAATTAAATTTTCCTAACGATAAAGTGCTTAAATTACAAAAATTATCATTTTTATTTAACTCTACACTGTACTGAATGTTTCCACGTATAAACAAGAAGGTTCCACCATAACCATCCGCTCTACAATTATGAACACAATTTTAACCAGGAATTTGATAAATTTAAGCTAATTCCGAATGAAACCATGTCTCCTGTATTGCTATAGCTGTGTTCACATTATGTGTACAAGTCATATGGTATGTCAAAATTTAACATACTCGTACATAAAAGTATACACATAGTGTGATCCCCTTGAAATATAACATATGTGTTTTTCTTATGTGTGATAGCAATGTTATTTTTTTTTTATTTAGAGCTCGTTCTATTTGATGTGGAAAAGCGTATGTATTGAATAATGTCAATTTTTCATTTCAAATTTCCGCTCCAACAAAACTTAAGGGAACACAGCATACAAAAAAGATTATTTTAACCACAGTTTCCTTCTTTAAGCATGTAGTATATAAATTTTGTTGATATTATTGTTTGTTTCATTTATATTTAAAATTTTTTTATATGTATCGTTAAAAATAAATTACCAGCAAACATTTAACATAATTCTGTAGAACGTTTATTACGCAAGAAAATATCAAAATGCACTACTGGAAACAATTTTTAAAGCAGCTGTTTTAATGTTTGTTTGTTTTATGACGTACATATCAAAATCCATAATTAAAAACTTTTGGCATTCCATACGAGTATGACTTGTACACATAATGTGAACACAGCTTATGATATCAGACATTTTTGGAAGTTTGGCAATCAGTGTTTTAAAATTATTAAATTTATCTTTTGATGAAATACTTCTGATATTGAAAGAATATATATATATAAAAATTAAAATTTTAAAGTATTTAAATAATTCACATAATCATTAAAATAAGAAAAAATTTTAAATCGATTATTATTTATCATTAGATAAGGATATAAAAGAAAAATAAAACTCAAGATCAATAAACTTATTATTATTATACCTATTGTAAAAGAATTGTTTATAAAGTTAAACTTCTAAACAGGAGATCAAAATTACTAAACATCATCATCATCGATAAATTAACCGATCTTCTCTTTGAACTAGATGTAGCAGCTTCCATCATTATTTCATCCACTTCATCCTCACTTTTTAATAATCTTGCTTTTTATGTATCATGTTTTTTCACAAAAACTCTACTGTATAAACTTGACTGCAGCCAAATGATTTCAAACCTATAGCAAATTAGAACAGATTAAATGTTTCTTTCGATAAGAAGTTGTTATTAAAGACTTTGTTTGTATTTTCAATTTCTTTACGTTTAGATTTTGACTTCATACGTTCATCCTTCGACTTTTTATTTACAAATTTTACCACCATTGCCTTTTTTCCTTGTTTTTTTTTCAGCTTTATCTTTAAAAAAATATGCATATTCAATATTATTTGCTTTCATTTCTATGCCAACTGTTTTAGAGAGTTCTAATACAGTTTGAATAGCACTGGAGTTTTCGTTTACTTCAACCAAAGACTTTAAAGGCTTGTTTAGCTCAACGTTGTTGAAAACTTCTGTCGACGCCCCTTGACGTTAAAACGTTTGCGTAGTTATAGAACATTTAAAAACGTGTCATATGCTTTTCACATAAGAAAAAAAAATTTTTTTTACAAAAAACTGTATCACACTTTTTGTTGTAGTGTTTAATTATTAAATATTGTTGTTTTTAGTTGATTTTTGTTATTTTTAAAAAAGTTTTAATCACTTTAATTATTTAAACTTTCTTTTATACGCGCTTCACTTCTTTTTTTTTTAAATAAAGAACTACTCTGTCTCAGCTGTGCATAAACGTCCCGTAAAAACGTTGCTAAATTCTATTTTATACAAATCTTGCCGTACCGTCAACGTGACATTTGTTTTCGATAAGCACTTTCATTGTTTTTCATATAACTAAACGGATCAGCTGGTAACGAAATATTACGGGACGTTCGGTTAATTCTAGCTTTAAACTATTTACAAGATGGTATTAGAGGAGGTTTAGTCCAGTGCTCAAAAAGATACTCTAAAGCTAATAACAAATATCACTATGGAACATTTTTGGGATTATTGTCTGGGGGTGAGAAATTCCAAGTCAGGGTGATGGTACTAGGTCAGTATAGTAAAACCCTCAAAGGGTTTGGCGTTCGTATGTGTCAGCTTTTTTTTATGACCTTTTAAATATTTTCCTTATCTTGATCCTTGATCTTGATTAAGTAAACATTTTTATAATTTTTTATTTTTATTTTATTTATTTATTTTTATTTATTTTAATAAATATTGCCTAGACTTTTTCGATGGTGGTTGTTCGGGACTAGTGGCATCGCATTCATCGCTATCATCAGTTTCTGAACCACACATAATGTCAATGTGTGACTCCACTGTTGGCCCTTCTGCATCTCCTGAAAATTCTTTATCATCAAGATCAACCTTGTCTTGCCACACAAGCTTACTCCACCAGCAAATTTCCGCAATTATTGCACTCGGCGACTTTTTGCCTCTATATCTATAAGTTTTTGTTTTATTAAAATGAGTTTGAAAAAATAAAAAATCAGTATTACCTCATTTCAAATGGCATAGCAACTTGATGATAGCGTTCACCTTGTTCATCTGATTCGGTAGCCAATTGTTTGCTGAAGTAGTCCAGATGATGATGTAAATAATGGATTTTCAAGGACATGTGGACACCAATTTCCGAGAATGCTCTTAACATCCTTGCGACAGAAACATCGTAGTTGTTAGAACGATGCTTTCCCAACAAGCCTTCTATTACTTCTTTGATTGCCTGCCATGCATTCAATTCAGCGTCAATCAAAATATTGTTGAATGCGTCACTTTTAATCAGCTTTCGTATATCTGGACCATTTACTACGCCTGATTGGAAAAAATTAATTTGTTAAGATGGAAAATCATGGGAAATGAATGTGATATTATAACTTACCTTCTTTAATTTTACTTTCGCTGAGTCTCGGGTAAATTAGTTTCAAACACAAGAAAACTTCATCTCTTTTGACGACAGTTTTGATAAAATTCTTAACAATTCCAAGTTTAATATGCAGTGGAGGCAGCAATATCTTCTCCTTCGGCAATAGAGGCTCACGAATAATATTGGCCGTTTGTAACCTGCTGTGCTCTCTGAGTTTCCATCCGTGGCATGCATATTGGTCACCGGAAAATCGTGTGTCCCAATCGCACAAAAAGCACATATATTTTATATAGCCGCTTTGAAGACCGCAAAGCATTGCTACAACTTTTAAATCGCAGCATATGCGCCACATATGTTTGGCGTAGTTAACCATTTTTAAAATATTTTCCAGTGCATCATATGTTTCTTTCGTTTCTGTACTATAGGCGATTGGAACTGAAGGTTTTTTATTGGTCTTATGCAGTAAAACCGCCTTCAAGCTGAGTTTTGAACTGTCAATAAATAATCTCCAGTCATCTGCTTCATATTTTCCTACATCCGGGAAATATGCAGAAGTTTTTTCATCATTCACAAGGAATAAACTTTGGAGTGTTGCCTGACGACTTCGATAAGCTGTGACTTTCACACCGGGTGCCAACAAATTGTTTGATTTCAAAATGGAAGCCAGCTCTTCCGATTTATGTTGTGTTAATTCCAACTTGGCAACAATTGAATCAAGCTTATTTTGATTTATTAAAATTGGCTCATTGGATACTGATGGCTCATATGGGGGATCATCACGTGCATGATATGTCGGAGCAGTCGTAGAAGAGAAAATATCTGGGATAGAAGCTTTTCAATGGATTGTGACCTTCGCCAGGATTAGTCCAAGTCATTGGGATACCGAATGGCATACTTTCACGTCTTCTATTTTTCCAATCCATTAGACGGTTGTAGCAGCTTTTACACACTATATTTGGTACACAATTTTCGTTCACTATAACATTTTGGTTGAAGTACATCTCGTATGTTTGAACAAAATCAGTACTGAAATTTCCCCTTTTTTTATGTGTTGAGACATATTGACCACAGCAGTAGCAAAAGCTATTTATATCTGGCTTGCACAGTTCCATATTCTGTTCAGTTTTGTTCACTTTTAAAAAACTGGAGAAAAATCACTTTTACTGTTCGCGTTCGTCGGCACTTGTTGAATGACAAAAATCACAGAACCAGTGTGAGAAAGAGAAGAAGTATAATGACGATGCATGTTTTATCTGAACAATACAGAACCAGTGTTGCCACATCAATATTTCTCTTTTAGTAAAGTAGAAAAATATGAGAGTTCGGCTTGTGAGTGTCAATGTTTTCTCCAAATAATGTTGTGCATATCTGGAGCAAATTTTTGAAATTCATACATTTACCTAATTGTGAATAAATGAGAAACGCGTGCATCGATTTTCATGATCTACGCCTTTTTTTGCTCATGAGTTATGTGAATTTACGCGAAAGTAATTAGTTTAGCACTTTTTTCCATTTTGGATTTTTTATGAATTTAAAAAAAAAAAAAATATTTAAATTTTTAGGCAAAAAATACTTTTTTCCCTTCATACATTCATTTTTAACTTCGCGAGTGTTGCACATATAGGAAAACGGTATAGAAACAGATTAGAGAAATTGTAATTCTAAATTTTTTTGAGTTTGTTTTAGCAAAATCGGACAAGTGGTTCTCGAGTTATGTTAAACTACGTTTTTGCCAAAATGTTACAACTAAGCGAAAAAACATCAAGATAAGGAAAAAATTTAAAAGGTCATAAAAAAAAACTGACACATACGAACGCCAAACCCTTTGAGGGTTTTACTATACTGACCTAGTACCATCACCCTGACTTGGAATTTCTCACCCCCCAGATAATAATCCCAAAAATGTTCCATAGTGTTATTGGAGCGAAACACCGATTAAAAAATAAATTTTAATAATACGACCTCAACTTAATAAACTAGCCTTTCAATAAAAAAAAGTCATATAAACTTACAATTAAAAAGTTATAAAAAAAAAAAAAATTACAAATATTGATAAAAATAATTTTCTTTGAATACATATATTTTTATTAATCTTAAAATAAATAATATGACTAATTAATTAATTTCAGTTCAAGAAACTAAAATGAACGAGTTCTAAGAAAAAATGCGTTCTGAGAACCTCATTTTTAAAAGCAATAAAATGTCTGCAGGCACTCAATTTTTAAATTAATAAAAAAATTAAAAAAAAAATACTAAGAAAAATATTAAATAGGAATGCAAAAAAATTGATTTTCATTTAATTTTGCAAACATTTATAAAAATTTCTTAAGCCAAAATATTTCATTCTCTTTCATATATAAGTCTCTATTCGTAATTCTATTACACTCTAGTCATTAAGAACCACACACACACACACATACACATTTTACGTTTCGTATTTGTGTGTACAAAGCATTGCGCACATGACAGATTAAAAATTTCCATAAAAAAAAAATCAGAAGCAAAAAATTAATGAAAATGTGAAATATTGGTTGTATATTTAATATTTCACTGCCATTTGCTGACCGATTGCTCTCCTTTTTTGCGGAGACATTAAGAATGCTATTCTTGTAAAATATAAAATAATTGAAGAGTTTTTTATCTTTTGTCTTTTCTGTTCAAATGATATTTTATTACTTCAACTTACAAATAAAATATGTAAAGCTATTTTTGACATAAAAAGAAAAAATTTATTGCTATAATATAAAAACAAAATTCATGGCTAGCTATACGTATGTAATAAAAATTTATACATGAGTGTTGTTTTAATTAATATAAATATACATATATGTTAAATGTAATTATACAAATATTCAACACTTCTCCTCAACACACATGTTAGTATAAAATACATACACACATATAATTTTTTTTTTTTTTAACAAAGATTTTTTGCAATAAACATATTAATTCATATATACTAAATTCGACAAATTAACAATTTTTCATGTGTTTTTTTAGGTAAGTTCTTTGTAAATATATCAGCTATATTTTCACTAAATATTTTAAATCAATTACTTCGTTTTCATACACATTTCTTACATGGTGATATTTTATGTCTATGTGTTTGGTTCTATTATGATAAATTGGATTTTTAACTAAATGCAAAGCACTAACCCCAGTTTTTGACTTCGTATTTAAATCGAGAATTAGTTGATTGTCGTTTTGAACTTAAGTTGCACTTAAATACAGTTTCAGTTTTTCAGTCTTAAATGATTGTTCTTATTTATTTGCGATAAAAGTGTTGCAGCATCATGAATTATTAAAAATTAATGATCATTATCCAAAAAAACAGCTGTGTCAAAGCAAAAAAAATTGATAATAAAAAAGTAATATTTTGAAAATGGAAAAAACAACATAAAACAAAATGAAAAGAGCTGAAAATTTTGTTTCAGCTAAAGTTCACTTTTTATTGTCTGCTGTAAAAAAATGCAGCAGCATAATTGAAAGCATTATTGTTTTTTATTATATATATTTATTAAATTAAACACAATAACCTTTTTTGTACGAGATACACAAAAAAAATTTCAAAATCATATGTTTAATATGTGCAACTATGTGGACTTTAAATGCCCAAGATTGGCCACTTAAATATGATTTATGTTTATAGTTAGAAACTCAATTTTGTATCTAAATGGAACTTAAAGTTCAAATGACACTTAAGTGCGAAGTCAAATACTGGGCATAAGATTATCACAATTTATTTCAACTTTTTCAAAAGAATGAATTTTTATCTCATCTAATAGATTCTTTACCTAGCGTTTACACAGGAAAGTACTTTCTTGAAAGTTGCAATGCATTCAAACTTTTTCACTGACACATTGACAACTTTGTTACTTTCCACCTAGTTTTCAACGATATTTTCAAGAAAGTAATTTTTTTGACACTTTCTGAAAGTAAAATGACAAATAGATAACACTGTTACCCTTTCAAAAGATTAAAACAAATGTACAGGATTGTGGTAAAATTATAATTGTACATTTAACTGGTTTTGTGTATATATTAAAATAATTGTAATATTTTTTTATTAAATATATAAATTAATTAATAATAAATATTATTTATTTATTTGAACCACTTTTTTATTTGCTGCTTCACTATATTAGATTCAGAACTAAATATGAAGAACAATTTGTTCAGGTAGAATTATCTTTATTGAACGTTAAAAAGTAATTGAATTATTATTTTACCTTTAGCTTAAACTAAACTTAAGAATAAAGAAAAACCTGCAATGTCATCATATTCCGTTTCACTATGTTTTACTGTTTATTCTGCTTCGGTCATTAACTTCTGTTTTTCATTCGAATAAGACAGGTCAACAGCTTTTGCTTATTTGCAATAATAAGAAGACAATTCTTTAATTTAATTTATTTTTAAGAAATATGAAACCGACGATTTCCGTTCATTTTTTTATTTAAATTTAGACGGAAAAATATTAACAACTTTTCCGTTGTTAACTTATATAAAGAAGACAATTGATGTCTTTTTATAGCAATAAACTCATAAAAAATTTAAAATAAAAATTATTTCCAACTATTGCCATATAAATTTGTTATTGTCATAGGGATGGTAATTCTATTTAGGTAACAAACAAAACAGTAAAGATGAAGACAAAATTTAATACTCAAAATACAATAAATGTATATAAATAACCTTCTTCTAATCACTGTTTTTTTCTTTTAAATTTTATTGTTTTTATTTTGGCTTTTCATTTCTATTTTTTAATGCAATTTTTTTAATTCTTCGCGCCTACGACATTTTAAAAATGAATTTTTACTTTCCTGTGTAATCGCGCAAGAAATTTACAAGAAAGTAGCTTATTTCATTGAAATTTTTATTCATAATACGTATACAAAAATTTCAAGAAAGTACTTTCCTGTGTAAGCGCAGGGTTAAGTAAACTGCTTCTTTTACTGCTGAAGATAGTGCCATATATTCGGCTTCAGTGCTACAGTCGATTGTTTTTTTAGCTTCCCAAGAAAAAATTCTACCAGCTAAAATAAAACTATAGCCTGTATATGATTTTCTTGAATTTGTGTCACCACCCCAATCTGCATCTACATAGCAAGGTAAAGGTTTTCAGGTTTTAAAATATTTTAACTTTAAATTTATTGTTTTATTTAAATATTTAAGAATTCTTTACGCTGAATTCATGTGTTCTATATGTGGATCAATATTTTTCTGCGATAATTTCGAGACGGAATGCAATATATCTGGTGGAGAACAAACCGCTAAATACATTAATGAACCAATCAGTGACATATTCTTTAGCCCTTTCGGGACTGCTGGGACAATACATCCCACCAACTTTCAAAAGTTTGTATTTCTTATAATTTTAATTAAATTGCTTGTCTAAATAGACCAAAACACAGGTTAAAGTGTGTTTTATGAAGTGTAAACAAAAAAATAACGGTAAATGTTAGCGTACTCACGCTAACTGACGATCTATTTCATAACATCGGCGAAATTTGAGCAGTTCTGATCGAAAATTTGCTAAAAACTCATGAAAAAGAGTATAATTTCATTAAAACAGTATAGTTTTGTATAGGAAAGTGTTTTATTTGTTAATTAAATTGATTGGTAGTATTTTATAAAAAAAAAGGTAAGTTTTAGATGATTTTGTAGAGTTGGGATATATAGTCCCAATACGTTTTTTACATGGGATTAATAGTCCCATACCACATTTTAGATGCCAAAAAAGAAGCTTTCTCTTGAGGATCTTGAGCGTATTGTATGCGAAGAATCAGACTCTGATGTCGACTTTGAAGACTCTGGAAGTGAATATTTAACTGAAAGTTCCAATGATACCGAATCTGCCACAGAATCTGACCATAATCCTAATGATCCCTGTGAACTCCGTGCAAACAACGTCACGTTAGAGCCAGTCTGCCAGTGGATAAATGTTAGCCCTGATTACCGGCAGGATTTCAAGCCAAAGTACTAGTTCCCGACTGATCGGGACTGCAAAGGCCTTCTAAATCTTACTGAGGAGTGCAACGAGTATAAAGTCTTTTCCCACATATTTCCCTACAGTTTGTGTATTCGAATTGCTGAATACACTAATCAGCGTTTAACAATTTTCACGTGCACATTCAAAACGAAACTTAACCGACCTGAATGAAATCCTTGTTTTTCTAGGTGTTTCGTTGGTTATGCATTATAATAAGTTGCCATCTCTGAAAGATTATTGGAGCAAAGACCCATCAATGGGCAATCCAGTTATAAAAAACTCAATATCACGAGATCGGTATTTACTACTATCATCAAAGCTATATTTCAACGACTGTGAAAAGCCCACAAACGTTTCTAAGGGCTATTACATCTCCGATGTTGTTGACTGTCTAAAATCCACATTTCCAGCTGCTCGTAGTGAGAGTTCTTTCCAGTCCATTGACGAATGTATGGTAAAATTCAAAGGCAGATCAAGCATGAAGCAGTATATGCCCATGAAACCAATAAAACGTGGAATACTTACGATTTTAATGTTTATACTGGAAAGGAAGAAAATACTGTGCAATCGAAAATGGCCACTCTTGGCGAAAAAGTTGTATCAAAATTGGTTTCATCTATTCGTGAGAAAGATGTGTGTTTAGCGTTTGACCGCTTTTTTACTTCAATAAACTTATTGGAAACAATCGCATATCCTGCACTTGGAACTTATATTCAAAACAGAAAAAATACACCAAAATTTATCGGAAAGCTAACCAGAGAGCGCCAGCTACAAATTAATAACGGTGGTATTTTGGCAGCTCGATGGATGGATTCAAAAGAAGTTCTTTTAGCTTCTAATTGTCATTCGCCATCGCTTGTAGACATTGATAGAAAACAAAAAGACGGCTCAAAGAAGAAAATCAAGTGTCCTGAGAGTGTAAGCGACTATAATAAAATTATGGGAGGAGTCGACATATCCGACCAGAAGACGACCGTTTATGATTTATACCGCAAGTCACAAAAATGGTGGAAGAAAGTTTTCTATAAACTACTGATGGTTAGCGTGGTAAATTCGTGGATTGTCTATACGGAACACAAGAAGCAAAAATTATCGTTAAAAGAGTTTTTGGTCCTGCAGTTTTTGGTTGCTGCAGGTTTGATTTCTGAAGGACGAAAAAGACAGCATACAATTTCTCGTCGCCAGGGCGGAAGAACTCCCAAACGTCCAAAAACTGATAGCCTCAATGTTGGAGCTCACTTGCCAATATAGCAAGAGAAGCGCTGCCGATGTGTCCGCTGTACTTCACTTGGTATAGAAAGGCGCACAAAGATGATATGCTCAGGCTGTAATAACGCTTTGTGTTTCAAATGTTTTGGACCATTTCACAAACTAAATTCTTAATTATAATTTCATAATGATATTTACTCATAACTAAGACAAATAAATGTAAATTTTTATAAAAAAAATTTATTAATGTTCCAATTTTTTCTATAATAAGTTACTCAAATCATCTACCAATAACACTTATTGGGATCTTATGTCCCATGTAAAATGTTTGGTGGGATCATATATCCCACGAAAAATGCTTATTGGGATTATATGTCCCAGGATAAAAGGATGTTTTTAGGATTTCTGAGTATGCAGAACATATTTTATTAGCCACAGCTCTTAGAATATGCAAAATTTTTTACCAAATATGGTTTGGTTTTTAAAATAAAACTCCGTCCCGAAAGGGTTAGGACAAATTTTCTTACATGAAATATTATTGCATGTACTTTGATATTTTGGTTCCAATGGGGTAGAAACTGCTCTACAATCTTCCATTTTATATTGTTTTAATAACTCTTTTATATATTTTGTTTGATGAACAAATAAGGGTGTCCCAACAAGAACGCAAGATTCAAATTTTAAATAAAACAGATATTTAAAAAAAAAAATCGTGAAACTTTATTATATCGTAAAGTAGACAGAATGAGGTTATGTATGGAACAACATATCGGGCAGATAGCCGCCGCGGCTCTGCTAGCACACACGCGATCTTTTAATGAAATTTTCAATGACCGTTTTGCATAAATGCTGTGGTATTTCATTAATGCAGCGTCCAATTTCCTCTTTTAATGCTTGAGTCGTCGTCGGCTTATTCGCGTAAATCATCGAATTCAAAAAAACCCCAAAGAAAAAAGTCTAATGGTGTTAAATCGCACGATCTAGGCGGCCAATTCTGGTCTCCAAAACGCGAAATAACACGACTGGGAAATGCCTGATGCAGCAATTGAATTGTTTCTCTGGCTGTATGACATGTGGCGCCGTCTTGTTAAAACCACAAGCCCTCCACATTCATTTCTTCAATTCTAGGCAAGAAAAAACTGGTAATCATTTCACGATACTAAAAAAAAGGTCCAATGATTCCTCCAGTCCAAAAACCACAACACACAGTGACACGTTGAGGATGCATTTGCTTCTCGTGAATCACTCGAGGATTTTCCTCACCCCAAATGCGACAATTCTACCTATTGACGGAGCCATCAAGATGGAAATGGGCCTCGTCACTGAAGATGATTTTATCGGAAAAATCAGCATTTTCATGTTGTCTCTCCAATACCCAATTAACGAACTCTCTTCGCTGTCCATGGTCAGCTGGCTTCAGTTCCTGAGTCAATTGAACTTTGTATGCATGAAGATGCAAATCTTTCGTCAAAATTCGCTGCATAGTGGATTTGGAGACACCAATTTGCTGAGCTCGGTGTCGAATTGAGGTGGATGGAGTTTGAGTGACATCATCACGTACAGCTGCGACATTTTCGGTTGCACTCCTGTAAGATTAAAAAAAAAAAAAATTGATGTTTTTCACTGTCGCTGATGCTGACTATTTTTCATTGTTTGCTGGTGTTGTATTTGTTGTTGGTCTTCTTGTTTTATTTGCCTTTTGGCCAGGTGGTTTTATCATCCTCACACAGCTGGCGGCTCTAAGGCTTGTCCGCCAGGACTAAAGCGATGATTTTCTGGGGTGCTTGGCAAGCACTCCCTTTTGAATTTTTTAAAACAAAAAAATTCGTATTGGCAGGATCGGCATGTAAAGTTATTTCGTTATAAAAATTTAAATATTTTTGTTTAATTATTGAAAGTCAGGTTGAGCTAACTAGAGCTGCAAACTTGTGTTGAGTTTATTCAATAATTGATTGCCTTAAACAAACTAGTCAACTTATATAGTAATTAGGCTACTCAAACTGGGTGACTTTTTACAGTTACACTCAGTTTCTAAATTCAAACAATACTTATAATGTAAATGTATTATAATTTACCAGGCAATCATGAATTTAGGAGGTTTCCAAAATTCATAATTGAGTGGTTTTAATAATTCATATTTATTTGGGTTTGTTCCCATGTGTTTAATATTATGGGAACAAACTAAGAAATATGATCTATTTTAAATAATTTGTTTATATTATTATTTAACAAATTTTAGTGTGGGCTTAACGCATTGATCGGCGTGTGCACAAACAACAGGAATATAACTATGTGTGTTCATGCTATTGATATTTGTTTGTGTTATTAATATAAACAAGTGTTGTGCATTACATTAGGGCGCGACTGATAGATTGTATACGTTACAAAATATTCAGGTTGAGATATATAAATTTCATCATTAAGGTCACTGTTTAAATATGCTGTCGATACATCCATTTGATGTAAATGTAAATTATATTCTGCAGATAATGCCAGTACCATTCTAATGGTTTCATATCGCACTACTGGTGAAAAAGTTTCGCTATAATTTACACCATATGTTTGAGCATATCCCTTGGCAACTAGGCTTGCTTTAAGCTTTTTAATATTGCCACCAATTGCCACGTTTCTTTGTCCGTTTCGTTGTTTAGAGAAAATACGCAAAAAACCCACTTAAAAATGGTAAAAAATAGAGCTAGTTCCAATTTTTGACTTATATCTCCGCCATTTATGGACCGATTCAGCTGAATTTTAGTCCAGATATTATGAATATGATATCTGATAAACTGCTTACTAATTTTTTTTTTAGTTTAGATAAAAACCAAAAAACAAAACAGAAATAAATGAAAATCTAAAATTTCGGTTGCATTTTTGATTTTTCTTGTCCATTTGTGGACCGATTTTGCATTTTTTGCACAGATATTATGACTGTTATTTTTGATAAAACTGCAAAAATTCGATCACAAATGGTCAAAAAATAGTTGTAGTAGTGATTTTTGACTCATAGCTCTGTCATTTATGAACCGATCTGACTGAATTTTAACAGAAACAATTTTACAGGAACAACTAAGAGAGTGGTATGCTATACTTTTCTGTATGTTGCATAGGCACTTCAGAAAGTTGATTTTAACGACTTGACGGACAGACAGACGGCCATCGCTAAATCGACTTCGCTTTTATATACTTTATAGGGTGTACCATGTACGGTATATAAATTACAAATTGAATCAAAAGTCTCTTACTTAAGGTACTGACTCACTATCCTACACGATCGTACGATTATGTCAAAATAATGTGACAGAATTCTGTCCTACTTGAAGAAATCGCTTTAAAATGGCGAACTTTATGCCACACTATTATACAAAAAAAAGATGCAAAAACATATGTTTATTCAGCTTAATACTTTTAAAAGTATTCATTTTCTTCTTTGCTGCAAAATATTTTTTTTTACAAATACGTACATTGAAAAATAACCTAAAAGTTTATATAAATGAAAACAAGCTTGATAGTGTTGCTATTTTTCTGCCTTGAACATAGAAAATGCAACTCTGATCGCACAGATAATATTTATTTTTTGAAAATTTTCATAACATTAAAAAATCGGACAGACCTGTCAAAAAGTCTGCTTGTTCAATACACACTATCATACTTTTTTAGCACACATGCGTTTTTAGACAGATCTCACGACTAAGTAGGATAGTAAAGGGTATAATAAAAAAGTAAATGCCTTCAAAATGTATTTCTTTTTTAATCATAAATCTGTTTTTGCTATTTAACATAAATAAATATTTAGCAAACAAAGATAAAAAAACTTTTATAAATGTAATTTATAGAATATTAACTAACATAATATGAAACGAACTAAATTTTTAATTTAATTTTTATAAACACAAATTGGAATGTATGTCTGTTATTTATTTTAACTTTTTTTAATAAAATAAAACTAAAAATACACATATTTATACTGTTTTTTTAATAATTTCAAAGCATAATTTAGCCGTTAAATTAAGTACGGGCACACACATTTTTGAACAGTGGCGAGTGAAAATGGTTGAAAAGCGGGCGACTTTCCTTGTGCTATGGAGATTATATATATCAAATTTCAGAAAAATCCCTTGGAAAATACAAACTGGATAAATACTTTGTGTTTATTCCTGGGCTCGCTGGGCAGCAATTACAGCGACAAATTTTTTGTCTTGTTCCTTACCCGAAGTAGATTCACCTTTTGCGTGATCCTTGTCTTCTATTTTTCTTTTATATTAAAACAGCAAGTTTTTCTCCTTTTTTTTCTTCCTTTAAATTAGTTTGTGGTTTAAGTTATTTCCCTTAAGTTGTTTTTTTAATTGCTCAAATGGAAGTAAGTGTGGTCAAGATTCCAGAGAGCTGCGCCGACCATTTTTATCGGCGGCGGCGGCTGTCTTAAAAACTTTTCGGCGGCGGCTTAAAATCGGCTGCAGCCGGCTGAGACTATACAACTATATAATGGAAAAAATTTCGTTGAAATAATCTTTTTTTTGTCAAATAAATAAATTTACTTACACTTAAATTTATAAACACTTTTAATTAGGCAAATTACTATATTATTTTATTTGATATAAAATTAACATTTATTTTCTTTTGCAAATAAAGAATGTTCTTAAAATGAAAATATTAAATTTTCAATGCTATAATTTTGTTTTCATTTATATCAATATGTATCTCACTTTTTATTTGTATACATATAGTTATTAAATAAAAAAAGACTTTATTGTTGATTGAGATTTTTAACAAGTTGGTAATTGTCATGAATAAAGAGCATTGTAAGCTGTTCAAATTTGACCTTTTTGCACTCACTAGTGAGCCAGCACTAGAAAATGCTTCTTCTGCCGATGCACTGGTCGACGGTATGCTCAGTATTGAAGCAGCTAGTTTAGCTATGTTTGGAAATATCTGCAAATGTAAAAGGAAAAAGAAATTTTGGTTGGAAATCATATATGACGATAACTCATTACGTTCCATTTTACCTTTTTGTTCTCTTTCCACCAAGTAAATGTTTCGCAATTATCTTCATTAACTGACTTGAAATATTTTTCAATTTCCTTTTATAGAGGATTTATAGTTTGTGTTGTTGAAGTACCTGCTATAAATTCAGCAAGCTCACTTCGTATTCTGTTTAATGTATTTTTTCATGTTGATGTAATTTTTGCTTTAAAAGGAATATACATACATGCATGTATAATGTATTTTAAGCAGGCATAGAAAATATAAATTAAGGTAGAAGTACTTATATTCAAATAACTCATATTTATGCAAATAATTTATAAGTAATAACTTTGTTAAAACCTTTTTTTAATTTATTAAAGAAATTAAGATTTGAAAAAAATGTAGATGAATGGTATATAAGCATCGGCACGGCCGAATATAGTACTGTTATTTTATGTAAATTACCTGTTTTTTTGGGCTTGAAGGTGCCGGTAAAAGTTTTTCACTGATGAGCTTGATGATTTCCTTGTAAATTAAATTGTATTTAGACATGCCTCCCTCAGGATCATCTTCATTCAATTCTTCATATAAATCCATCTGCCAATTTTTTGGAATTTTCTTCATCCAGTTTTTCAATCTACTCCAATTCTTTTGAAGTGGATCCATCAATGCAGCAACCAAATGTATTTTGTAAATTTTAAATCTTTTTGGAAATCTTTCTTTTACAAGTGATTATATTTTGACAGCTTCTTCAAAACAGGCTTTTTCCTAATTTTGTTTAATAGAAGCATAAATTTTTTCATAAAATACTATATTTGTGTTAATAGTTGGGTATTTACGACCCTATAAATATTTAGTAGCGTTTTAAAAAATTTCTAAAAATATAAGAAATTCCTCCATTAATTGTTTTTCCATTTGGTTTAGTATCAAATCAGTTTTTCCAATTTCTACAAGAGCGACATTAATGACTTTATGATTTTTGCAAAAGCTTTTATACATATTGCATAATGTATTCCACCGTGTCTCATTTGGATTTTTTAACGATCCAAGCAAGTTATGCTGCATTAAGCTGTCAGCGAATTCCAAACCGCCAGCTTTAAATTGATTTTCAGTTTCTATAATGTTAAATATTTCCGTTGCTTCGGATAGAAAGTTCACTAATTGCTCTTCTTCAAAAGCATTTTGTATTTTTAGTATTTTTCCAGTGGAATAGTTGAGGCATTTGTAAATTTCTTTTAATTTTATTGACGTATTTAGAAAAACTGAAAATTGTTTGTTGTGTAATATATCATGAACAATGAAACGATGTAATGAATGACTCGAACATCCTAATCGCTTGATGTTGTTAAGTTTCATAGCAGCAACAATGTTGGCAGCGCCATTACTGACAACTACTATGTTTTTATTTTCGAGTTTGAAGCTATTTAACGTGTTTTTTATGTTATTTGAAATTGAAAATTTTTTGTGAGGGTGCGGAAAAAATTCTGTTTTTAACGATACACAAACAGTGTCAAACTCATGACAAAATAAGACTCGGATATTAATATAACTTAGCCTTTTGAATGAGTCCGTCCACATGTCTAAAACAAGAGCAATATTTTCAGGGCAACGTTGTGTAAATACTTTAATATACTTTTTTTATATGAGCTATATACATCTTGCATTGCTGCTCGACTTAAAGTTGTTGCAGCAGGCATTGCAAGTTTAGGTTTAATAAATTTCATGTAATTGGTAAACCCCTCTTGTTCAACCATTTTAAAGGGACGTAAATCTCTGCAACACATCTGTACGAGTAAACGTGTGTTAGCATAGTTTGCTGTTTGAGGTGTTTCTAGCATTCTGCTATTTCCAGAAAGAAGGGATTTTATTTTGCAATCAGACAATTCAGTCCTTTTTGAATTGACTTCAATTGAATGCGCACTTCGCAAATGGTTTATGAGATTTGAAGTGGAGGTAGATACGCTAAATCTTAAGTAAAATTATTAAAAATTTTATTTAATAGGGCTGAATATGTACATTGGTATGAAAGTTTCTTTTAATTTTATTATTTACCCTTTTAAACGCATGGGTGTCTCATCAAAGCAAACTTTACAAATTCTATATTTTTGCAAAATAGGCCTGTTTGCAATTTCTATTTGACCAAAATGGTTCCAGACAAAGGATCCTCCAGCCGTCATTTTGTCGAGCACAATTTTAGATTTTTTTTTTAATTTCTAATTTGTCTTTTAAAATTTTTATATCGCATTCCCTTTCGTTTATTTCTAAGTCACAATCACTGTCAGAATCAAAATTGGAAGCATTATTTTTTGATGTACTAAAATAACTTGTGATTTTATCTCGTTCCATTTTATTTCTCTTAAAAAATATGCTTGCAAAAATAAATATGTTGTACAGTTATATTCTTTAAATTTTAAAGAGTTGCCGTATCCCATGGTTTGTATTCTACACGGTTTAAAAAACACTGCAGTCACACGATCAAGTTTTTTTTACAATTCTCTTTCAAGAAATTTACATATACTGCTTGTCAAAATTCACAAAAATTGAAAGCTGTGACGTAGGCTGCACGCAATTTCACAGCAAGTTTTTCAACAAGATGTTTTTTTAACCTCTTCCACCGACAGTTTTGTTTCGGCGGCAATAGAGTTATGTGCCGTAATTTTTAAATTATTCCGTCTATATGCAGGAATATTTATATTCCACAGAACTTCATGCCTTCTGTATATCTCTATGAACTGCAAAACGTCGTTATATTTGTTTAATTTGTTCACAAACATATTTAAAACAAAAACAAAACAATACTGGCGGCAGAATAAGAATTCAAATTTGTAATAAAAAAACTGCAGTCAGCTGTTTTCTTGACTGTAATTTGAAACACTCAATTGAACGAAAAATTGAAAGCAAACTCTCAGAAAAATTTTAAAAGTGTGAGTGTATTGGTAAAAAAATTAGAGAAATTTTAAAAATTGAATGAAAACTTGACCGTGTGACCCCCAAGTAAGAGATTTTTTTCATATCTATATATACTAGAGTAACGTCAGTAACTTACTTACTTGACATGTATAGATCCACTAAGAACGGATTTTTTGAAACTTAAATGATAATGGGGTAAAATCGGTAAACTTTATGAAATTTTATATTTTAATAAATTATAGCATGCTTATATAAGTTTTTCCCATGACTCAAAAATAAAACCATTTTATGAAATTTTTTATACAATTTTGTCAGAAATCATCAAAATTTTTTACAAACGATATTTGATTACAAATTTGGAAGTTTTAATAAAAGAAAAATAAATCAGTGATGGTCTTAGCCGAGTGGCAAGCCTAATTTAGGTGACTAAAAAAAATTTAAGATTAACAAATATCAAACAACAGATTTCTACTTTGAATTTCAAACAAAATCTTTTTTAATAGCAATTAGGTATTGCACTCGCAAGTGTGTATTAAAAAAATATATAGTTATACTGAAATTTGCAACGAAAATACAGTTTTCATTGCATAATTATTACTTTGAAATACATACTCTATCTTTTTGTGCATATTTTATGTAATTCAAAACTTTTTGTATTATATTTATATAAAATATATATATGTATTAAATATGAGTGGCAACATTTTAATATAAAAACCCAATATAATATTGAATTGCTTGAAGACTGTCAGAGTGGCAAGATATGGAAATGACGATTTTATGCAACTATTGTCGGGCAGCTGTCTTGTTTTTAACTATTTAGTACCAAAAAAAAGTGTACAAAAAAAATATTTACTCAACGGCGGCTGTTTTTAAGCTTGAAGCCGGTCGGCGCAGCTCTCTGCAAGGTTCTCTCCAGCCAGAAGTTCAGATTCCGTTGTCGCTCCTTTTTGTCGGCGGTAGCACACAGGGGCCGCTAATTGTCAACAGAGCCACGCATGTCTCTTATGTTCGTATGTGAAACATACAAACCACCACACTGCTTACACAGCCGGAACACGAATTGACAATTTGTGGTTTTTTATACGTGTTGCTACGTGAAGACTTTATTCTTTGCAATCAATTCAGCTATGGAGTAGTCTTTCTATATTTTCTATGACAAAATGTCTTCTTTTATGAATTTGTGTATTCCAAAACAAAAAACCCAACTTTTATCTGGACCGCCTTAGGGCAAGAAAATTCTATCTCACGCTTAAAATAAATATATCATAATAAATAGACAACGTTATGACCGCTTTTTATATGATACAAAAAATTATTGAAAACGTAACCCATGATTGTTTTATGAGTTCGTTAATTGAAAAAAAAAGGACTGACTTTCCAGTGACAACCAGCTAAGTCGAGTGACAATAAAATCATAGCCAACATGTTTGCGGACTTTTTCTTTACTACATACTTTAATCCAATACAAAGGGTGTTTTTTATAGACGTATATAAGTTTAAATTGCAATAAAACAACGATGGATTATTCGATTGACATGAATTTTATTTATCCGAAAGATAATCTTGTGGCATTACATTTTAAATATGATTTCTGGCATATGACCGCCACGGCTGGCTCGGATGTAGTCCAATCTGGACGTCTAATTTTCGATGACTTTTTCCAACATTTGTGGCCGTATATCGGCAATAACACGGCGAATGTTGTCTTCCAAATGGTCAAGCTTTTGTGGCTTATCCGAAGAGACCAATGACTTTACATAGCCCCACACAGAAAGTAGTCTAGCGGTGTTATGAGTCAAAATAGAGACTATCTCCATTCTTTGACCATTTTTGGTGGAATTTTTGCGTATTTGTCTAAAAAAGAGAACGGACGAAAAACGTGAAATAACACTGCTCAGCAGCAAAATCCTCCTTTAAATAAAACTATGTGGACTATATGGATTTTGATGTGCTTAACTCAAATCCGTTTTCGGGTTTTCTCCTTCACGTAGGAATTTTTTTTATGGGCGTGGCAATTTTTTTCCACTAAATTAGTCAGGTACGAAGACATATTTCAGTCTAACTCGAGAACGACTTATCCGATTTTCATAAACAAAACACCAAGAGATGCTTAACAATATTGCATTTAATTTAAATCTGGATAATTTTTTTCTATATTTTATCGTTTTGGAATTATTCAAAAATTTAAGACGGGAAAATTTTTTTTCTTGCAAAATTCGTAATTTTTTCAGTTTAAAAATGCAATAAAAAAAAAAGAAAAAGCAAAAATTTTATATTTTGCACATTTTTCTGTGAGCTAAATACCTCAAGAATAAAATAAGGTATAAATCATGAAAATCGATTAACAAATGCGGATTTTATTCTCAATTTACCTCAGGTACCCAATATTGAAAAAATATGTGTGCAGTCAACCTTACATATGGTGATAGGATTGCGTAGCTTAGCAGGCATGTAATGGAAATAAAGGATAATGGTATTTTGTATGGTTCTTGGAATTAAAACTTTCTTTGTAATTGATTAAATATTTTCAGCTGCGTTGGAATTATACATCAATTAAATATTTTTCAGATTACAATGAAAAAAATTAAATTTTTCTGCTTAAAATAACACAAATTTTTTGTTAGTAATATATATAGTTTTTATTTCAGAAACATTGTTAAAATAAAAAGTAGCTTAGTTTTATCTAATTAACATTTCTTTTTTTAGTTTTTTTACAGTGTCAGTTGAAGTTTCTCGCCAAATCGACCAACAAAAATCTACAAGCATTCCTTCTGATGGGTTGCCATTATAACGCTTTTCTATATGTAACATATATTGGTGAAACCTCTCACCTTGCTCATCTGATACAGAATCAAGATTTTTCTAAAAAAAAAATTAGTTGCGAGTCCAAAAAATTAATTTTAAGAGACATATTACATTTTAAAGCTTTGTAGGCAAAAAGCAATTCTTCTATAATTTCATGGTAGTTTTCAGCTTTCCTGTTTCCCAAAAAAACTGACACACATTCACGAAAGCGGTCCATGCTCTTTCTTCCACATCGTTCAATTTCGTTCTAAAGACTGCGTCCTTCATAAGCTCCCGTATTTGTGGGCCTACAAATATGCTTTCCGTTACTTTTGTATCGCTGATTCTCGGAAATTTGCTCTTATTATATAAAGAGCCTTCACCATCCTTGTTCATTGCTTTAACAAAATTTTTCTCTTGGTGTTTTGTTTATGAAAATCGGATAAGTCGTTCTCGACTTAGACTGAAATATGTCTTCGTACCTGACTAATTTAGTTTAAAAAAATTGCCACGCCCATAAAAAAAATCCCTACGTGATGGAGAAAAGCCGAAAACGGATTTGATTTAAGCACGTCAAAATCCATATAGTCCACATAGTTTTATTTAAAGGCGAGCCAAAAAGTGATTTTTTGCAGAGCAATGTAACAGTCATAATGTCTGTGCAAAAAATCAAAAATATCGGTACACAAATGCACACGCAAAATCAAAAATACAAACCGAAATTTTAGATTTTCACTAAGTTTTGCTTTGGCTTTGTGCGTGTTTTGTTTAAACTACAAAACGGTCAAAAAAGGTATTAACAGTCTTAACAAAAAAAGCATTCTTAATGTCTCCGAAAAAAAGAGAGCAATCGATCAGCAAATTGCAGAGAAATATCAAAAATACTAAAAATATGTATTAAAAGAAAATTATTTTTATCAATGTTTGCCATTTCTTTTTTTTAAATTTTTTTCATTTTAAGTTTATGTGACTTTTTTATTGAAAAGGCTAGCTTGTTAAGTTGAAGTCGCTTTAGAAAAACCTATTTTTATATATCGCTCCATAAATAAATAAGATATTTTTTATTTTTAATATGATCTTAAGCTTAATAAACTAGGTGTTTCAATTACATAATTTTTTGAAATGATTTAAATATGCTTTTACGTAACTCCTTACGTTTTTTAGTATTTGTAAATATCTTTTCAGTATTTATGACATACATAGATATAAATTTGCATAAATACGTTGATTTCTCTAAGATTTTTACTAATTTGCAAACGAGCCATAGAAATTTACAGGATGGGACACATATCATTTTAAAGAAGAGGTCGTCTAAATTTGTAATCTATCGCCCAAGTACTCAGCAAAAACTTAGAACCTATAAATTAAATTCGTTTTTGGTTTCATTAATTTGCATGGGCAAAATCGGTAGTGATACCTCTGCAAAATGTTAAATGGTAAAAATCCGTCATAGCAAGAATACTAGGGTATATGGAAATTTCTAAATTTTTTTTTTAAATAGTCGACAGTAACTTCTGAGTATTTGGGCAGTAGATTACAAATTTAGATGACCTCCCCTTTAAAATGATATACATATGTCCCATCTCGCAATCTTCTATGGTTCGTTCGGAAGTCACTTTAGATTATTTTGAAATTTCCATATACCCCAGTGCTGTTGCTCTAAGTGATTTTAGTAACTTCCCAACGAACCATTAAAGCTTGTGGGATGGGACATATATCATTTTAAAGGGGAGATTGTCTAGATTTACAATCCATTGCGGATGTACTCAGAAGTTACTTTGGACTATTTAAAAATTTTTTTTTAAATTCCCTCATACCCCAGTACTCTTGTTCTGAGGGATTTTTTATATTCACCCCTATCGTGAATATTTTTTCCCTCGAAATATCTCCCTTTTCCCTAAATTTGCAATCGTGAATTATTTTCATGGGAAAAAATTCGCATGTTCGAAAAAAAAATTGGCATCGCCGATTTTTATTCCCGTGAGTTTTTTCCCAAAAGTATTGTGACATTTTTCACAAAACTTTTGTTTGGGAATAAAATTTTGAAATGTTGCAGCGGCAAATAAAATTAGAGAAACTGAAAATCAAGCAATCTAATAGCAATGATGGACTGTAAACATGTAAGAATGTGATAATTTTTTAGTTTTAAAAACGTATATTGCCTTTTTTATGTGCCTGTTTATAAAATTTTTTTTGTAATACATGAAGTACAACCAAAAATAACACAAATGTGATTTATTGTTTTTTAGATTTAAGATTTCGTATCTTGATAAAGAATATTTCTTTTTTAATTTTTTGTACCCTATAAAAACCGTAGACATGTTGTAAACTACACAGCACGACGACTTTCTGGTAGGCAGTTCTGGTTCAATATATATAAAAGGCATTTAAAAGCTGCTTTGTTAGCTAGAACATGTTGTTAGAACCTGTAAAGAATTTATTTTTATGTACATATATGTACATAATGTTAACAATTCTTCATGTTTTCACTTACATTGTTTCTGGTAAGCACAATGGATTTGATGCATCTCTTAAATTCCGTCTTTTTATTTTCTACAATAATTTCCTTTCTTCTTCTAATAACATAAATCGGAGCGAAATACTATGCATTTTATTGAATAATAAAAATTTATTTAGAAAATTACAAATAAAACAAGTAAACAATTAAACTACATCAATTCACAATAGTATGTTCGACTTGCCACATATGTTTCGAAAATGTATTTTATTCCCTAACAATTGGCGATACCAAATTATTGTTCATGGGAATAAACAAATTATTCCCTCGAATTTATTCCCTTGAGATTCGCGATAAGGGTGATTTCCCCATTTTGGTTAGATACCATTAACGATTTTGCAACAGGTAATTACTAAAACCAAACTGGAATGAAATTTGTAAATTCGATGCTTTCTGTAAGTGTTTTAATATTTACTAGAAATTTTTTAGGTTTTATTTAATGATTCAAAACGGAAATTGCTAAGACCCTTGAGAGCAATAATATTGGAGTATATGGAAATTTAAAAAAAAATTTTAATAATCCAAAGTAATTTCTTAGTATTTGTTTGGTAGACTACAAGTTTAGACGACCTTCTTCTATGATTCGTCCGGAAGCTGCGAAAATCCCTCAGAGCAATAACACTTGTGTATAAGGAAATTAAAAAAAAAAAATTTTTTAAATAATCCAAAATAACTTCTGAGCATTTGGGCAGTAGGTTACCAATCTAGGCGACCTCCCCTAAACTACTACTAAAAATATACTAAATACTTCTATTTAGTGACCTAAGACGTATTTGATAAGTATACCATTAATACTGAAAACATATTTAGAAAAACTAAAAAACTTCAGTGATTATGTTAAAACATTTTTAACTCAGCATATTTATCTTCTGTCACTTAATTTTTATATTTTAGAAGAATGTGAAAAGTAAAAAATATTAATATTTCGCTAACACAGCGATGGGCACATAAGACTCGGCACAGCCGAATTTAACTTATGTTTCTTTTAACATATTTATTTAACCTGTCAATTAAGTTTGGATACTTCCCGAAAATGTGGAAAATGCATACATTATCCCATTGTATAAATTTGCAAATCAATCTTTTTTTCTTTTTTTTTTATTATTATTATTATTTATTATCAATAATCTTTCTATAAGAAAATTACAATAAGTATCCAAATCTTAACTGTAAAAAAGATAAAAAAAACTTAAATAATTATTACCAATGTAATAACTAGTTACTTGTACTCAAATCTTAAGAATAAAAGAAATATTCTACGGTTAAATAAAAAAGTTATATGTCTCTTCTCACTAGGCGCAAGGTATCACTTCTTTTAAGCCTTCTGTGTCCCTCGAACTGTAACAGGCCCCTGGCGAGGGCGTTTGGATGGGTCGCCAGCTTGTGGACGTACTTAGTACAACATTTTTCAATTTCCTCCCGAACCGTTGGAATTTCTAAATCTCTGTGGATATTCTAATTTCTTATATAGCAGGGGGTGCAGACTATTGTTCGTAAAATACTCGATTGTCTTCTTTGTAACTTTTGGATGTTAGATGCACACGCAGTTCCCCAAAGTTGAATGCCATATGTCCAGATTGGTTTAATAATGGTTTTATATAATAGAACTTTATATTCCAAAGAAAGAGATGAAAATGGACCTATTAGCCAAATTAGTCGAGCTGTTTTTAGTTTTATAGCTGAGATTTTGGCCTCAGTGTGACGTGACCATGTTAGGCGTCTGTCTAAATGGATTCTTAGATATTTAGTTTGGGTTTCTATCGGAACAATGACGTTATTTATTTTTATTGGCGGACAATTTGCCTTTCTTAGTGTGAAAGTCATATGGGCATATTTTGATGGATTTACTTTGATTTTCCATTTATTTAGCCAACCTTCCAGCTCGTTTATATGAGCTTGTAAGTGCTCAGATGTAGTTCCTGAATCTTTGTTCACACTTAAAAATGGTGTGTCATCTGCAAACGTTGACGTGATAGTATGTCCATTTGTAAGCATATCAGATGTATAGACGATGTATAATAGCGGGCCAAGTATACTTCCTTGGGGGACGCCTGCAGAAATCTTCTTAACTGGTGAAAATACATTTTTTGACCGTACCTTAAATGTTCTATCAGTTAAGTAACTTTTAATCAGCTTGTGGGTGTTTGCAGGAAGAAGTCGTGTTACTTTTGTGAGGAGACCATCATGCCAAACTTTGTCAAATGCTTGGGAGACATCAATAAACAATGCTGAACAAAACAGGTTTTCTCGAAGGACGACCTGATAGCAGTAACAATTCTGTGAACCTGCTCTGTAGAGGTCATCTTTTCTATATAGGTCCCAACTTGAAATGGTTATCTAAATCCGTAGTGCAGTTACCCCTATGATGACCCCGAGGGTCCCTTTGCATGCAAATGTTGACACAACACCTTATGGGCGTTAATTAGGATGTCATATCAACTAAACCTGCACGGCCAACTTAACGGCAACGTGATTTAGGGCGTTCTCCAAGTCCTTGCCAAGGTTTTACCGGGACGGAAGGCAGCTGCGACATTAGCCTGAAAGCCGTTTCTACGCGATGTCACTCCCGTATACTAAGATAACAGAATGCCACAGCTGTCAGCCCATTCTCAAGCAAATCCAATAAATAATCAAAATCATATCAATGGTATTTGCCGGTTCGTCAACGTCAACGTTGCAGCAGTAGCACCAGTGCTCGCATGCCTTTCAGGTTACTATCTGCATATTCGCATAAACACTTTAGCTACCGCCAGATCAAGTGGTCCGGGCGGCATTACCAGGGAATACCACGTGGAGGTAGTGAGATGCTTGGGTAGTTCAGTGAAGGAATCACCTCTGGCTATTCCCAAGTGAATAGCGATCAGAAAGCTTTCAGCCTCCATGAAATACCCTATCCCCCCGCACAGGTTGTTATTGTTGTTTTACAGTAGGGAGTAAAACTTGACATTTCATTAACAATGTTTATAATATTTCTTTGCCCTTTTTCCAGCTAAACAATTTTAAATTATAAATTGTCTTTATGCTAATTTAAACAGTTTTATTTAATTTACATTTCTTTTTTTATTTTTTTTTACATTGTCAGTTGGAGTTTCTCGCCCTATCGACCAACAAAAGTTTGCAAGCATTTCTTCTGATGGGTTGCCATTATAACGCTTTTCTATATATAACATATGTTGGTGAAACTTTTCACCATGTTCATATGATACAGCGCCAAGATTTTCCGGAAAAAAATCTAGAAGCGAGTTCAAAAAATGAATTTTAAGAGACATATTACATTTTAGAGTTTTGTAGTTTTCAGCCTTTTCTTCCATATCGTTCAATTTCGTTCTAAAGACTACATACTTCATAAGCTCTCGTATTTGTGAACCTTCAAATATGCCTTCTTTTACTTTTGCATCGCTGATTGTAGGAAATTTGCTTTAGTAAAATTTTTCATTAGGCCTAGCTTTATATGAAGAGGCGATAGAAAATGTTTTTATTTTTAAATTAAAGGTTCTTCTGATACATTATTTTTACTTGAAATAAAATTTACTCTTGCCGGCCAAATTTTAACGTGGTAGTGTTTTTCTTTCGCGCGGCTACCCCATTCACATAAAAGGCAACAGAATTTAGTATACCCACTTTGCAATTCGGTTAACAATGCTACAACTTTCAAATCAGCACATATGTTCCGTGAGTAATGTGTATATTTATCTTTTTCAAGTATCATCTTCATGTTATGATAGCTTTCTTTCATATTTCTTGCATACGAGAGAAGGACTAATGGAAATTTGTAGGCATTGTGAACCAAAACAGCTTTAAAACTTGTCTTGGATAAATCAATAAAAAGTCGCCATTCCTCAGACTTATCACTGAATCACAGTTGGCTCAAAAGTCCATCAGCATTATTACAAAATACCAAATCGTCGTCTTTGGTGAAATAGTTCAAAAAGCTTGTTCTCTATTTCCAAAATACGAGACTTTCACGTCTTTATGCACCAAATTCCATTGTTTAAATTTGGATGCAAGAAACTCAGAGTTTATTTTTGAAAGTTCTAAAGCAAGAGCTAAGTTATTCAGATCAGTTTGATTGGAGAAATAATTCTTGCTTGTTGGACTTTCAAATGAATGCGCAGAAGCACCCATGATGCCATAACTGGATTAAATCCTTGCAGAAAGCCTATCTTCTTCGTCATTTGTAGGAGGCAATGGAGGTATGTAATTAATTGTAAGAGGAAATGGTCGTTTGACAGATAAAGTGTTTGAATATATGACTTTATTGTTTGTTTTTTGTAAACGCACGTGTTTTAGTCATGCAAATCGCTGGCTTAATAAATGGAAAAGACTTATGACTTCCTTTAACTAACCTCTTATATTCCTTGAACAGCTATTACAACATATTTTCGGTAGCCAATTTTTATATCTTTCATCGATAGGAAATCCAAAGTATAGCTGATAATAATCTCGGAAGTTATTGTTTGCCGTTGAGAACTTAAAGTTAGATTGCAACCTACCTAGCAAAATAAATTTGGAGAATTCTTCAAATCCTTGACATTTTGCCATCTGAAACAAAATTTGATACAAAACTATTATTTCGTTTTTTCATTACAATATTTTAAAATGCAGTACTAACCAAAAATGTATTATTATTATTATTATCACTATGTGCTATAATCGCACCACGGGCTTTAAGATCTATTGTGAAGCCCAGTTCCTAAATACAATCCGAGACTCCTTACGAATCTCGTAATTACTGTAGGACTAATCTTGTCTAGATCTCCTGGGACCAATGCCCCACTACCCAAGTAGCTTATTCTGCGTCTTGCTACCGCTGGGCACTCGCAGAGAATGTGTTCCGACGTTTCTTTTGCCTCGCGACAGGAGTCGTCTTGTACCACACCGACTTTACTCATGTGATAGTTAAGTCTACAATGGCCAGTAAGTAGCTCAATGTAGAGTTTAATTTCATTTCTGCTGAGTCCCTTTGACTGCCGCATTTCCTCTTCGGCCCTCCAGCAGTCTTGTAGACTTCGGTTCTCTTCCTTGCGTAGAAGGGCATTGATGAAGTTGTTGGTCTATGGCTCTGGGCCTATGAATGGGGTATCTGCGCCCTTTTTAGCCAGATAGTCCGCCATTTCATTACACACATGCCCTTCATGACCCACAATAAGGTAACCGTGTTTCTCTCTGCCAAAGCATTGAGAAGTTTGTAGCAGTCCCAGACCAATCTTGAATTTCTCTAGTCCTATGAGACTTTTTAGCCAGATAGTCCGCCATTTCATTGCTCACTTGCCCTTCCTGACCCGGCACCCACAATAAAGTAATCGAGTTTTTCGCTGCCAAACCATTGAGAAATTCATAGCAGTCCTAGACCAATCTTGATCGAAAGGATAGCTCGCCAATGCACATAGAGCTACTAGATTATCTGAGAGAATATATATTCCGGTACCACATGTGCCCCTTCGTAAGCATTCCCTAGCACACAGCTCTAAGGCGTGGACCTCCGCCTAAAAAATGGAAGCTGTTTTTCCCATTGCAACTGCCCTGCGGTAACGTGGCCCTGCAGTCCCAGCACCAGCACTGCCATTTTCCATTTTGGACACATCAGTATACCATAATTGACAATTTCGGTCCAGTATTATGTCACCATTTCTCCAAGCAGAGCGTTCATTATTGACCTCCCCAAACCGCCTGGAGAATGTGAGTATCCTATCCATCCTATCAGAGACGGCAAGACATGGAGAATTCCAAACAGATTCTAAAATTTTCACATGCCCACTAAGATTGCCCTCTTTAAGATAGGATAGACTAGGTAGCCTTAAGGCGGAACTAGCTGCTACTCCCCTACTTAAAATATGCAGGGGAGTGAGCCCAGTATCATACCCAAGGCTAGTGTGGGGCATGTCTTCATCGACCCCGTTACACTCAAACAGGCTATTCGATGCACCTTGTTGAGGATTATCTGAGCTCATTTTTGTTCTATCTTTGGCTACCATACCAAGGAGCCATAGGTGACCATCAGTGCTATGATGGTTTTGTAGGACCACGCCATCATTTTTGGTCGTAGGCCCCACATTTTACCATACATTCTTTGCACGCAAATGTTGCCCTTAAGGCTTGGCCAGTTGTGTATAGTAAATGTTTGTTCCAAGTAAGAGTCTTATCTAGAACTACTCCCAGATATTTCATCTCCTCAGACATCACCAAGTCACTGTTCCCCAATTTTAAGGTCCCTAGACTTAGCTTCCTCCTTCTAGTGAAGGGAACCACTTTGCTTTTATTCAGATTTATCGAAAGTCCCATCTCCTGACACCATCTGTGAGTGGTGTCAAGAGCCGTTTGCATTCAATTGGCAATCACAGAGTCAAATTTGCCCCTAACCATGATTACCAGATAGTGCGCAAAGCCCTGAACCTCCTATCCGAGATCGCCGAGAGTCTCCAGTAGTTCATCAGCGACCAATAGTCATAAGAGTGGCGATAAAATGCCCCCTTGGGCGCATTTTTTTGGTTAACCAGACAACTAATCTCCTTGATCCCGCATTGAAGATTATAGTCCTGTTACTCAGCATATTGAAAGCCCATGCAATGATCAGTCGGGGAATGCCTTTTCCAATAGGCTCGAATGTAACGTTGTCAAAAGCCCCTGTGATGTCAATCGACGTACAGAGTACCATTCAACCAGAGCATATTAAATTTTACTCGTTAGGTTGTGCAGTGCAGTCTCAGTTGATCTGCCTCATTGGTAAGCATATTGTCCAATATGAAGAGGGTTGTCCCTAAGATGGACTTCCCTAATATATTGATCCAAAATCTTTTCCATAGCTTTAAGCAGGGAGGACATTAAGCAAATGGGTCGGAAGGGTTTTGGCGTGTAATCCGCCTTTTTGCCTGCTTTCGGTATAAAAGCAACCCTTGCTCTGACCCACTGTTTAGGTTATACTCTTAATTCCAGGCACGTCCTAAATATATTAGTCAATCTAGGTGCGAGCACGTCAACACCTTGCCTCAGTAGGCAAGGATGTATATTGTCCACACCTGGAGACTTAAATGGTCTAAACGTAGAAATAGCCCATTTAGTTTTATTGATGGTAAAGATTTTACGGGCTAATGAAAGTTTCCTTCGTGTAGAAGTCAAGGTCCTAATGCCTCTGACATCTTCACTGTCCCCTTCACTGTGGGCGCAGGCCGGAAAGTGTGTGTCCAACAGAAGCTGTCCCGTTTCTTCCAGGCTCTCCGTAAAACTTCCATCAGCCTTCTTAAGTGTAGAAAGGCCATTTGAGTGATCCTTCGTAAGAGATTTATGTAGTCTAGCAGCTGCTGGAAGGGTTTCCGTCTCCTCACAGTGCCTCCTCCATGAATCTCTCTTTGATCTTCTCAAGGCGTTGTTATATGCCGTTAAGGCACTTTTATAACTCGGCCAATCCCCAGTGCCCTTGGCTCTATTGAAGAGCTGGCGGGCAGTCCTTCGCAGGTTGCCCAGTTCTTTATTCCACCAGGGAACATTTCTGGAACGTTTCTTCATAACCAACTCGCAACTATTTTCATAGGCTGAGGTTATGATGGTTTCCAACTTGTTAACTTGAAGATCTAGTTTCTGAGAGTTAGTTATTCTTTCATTTAGGCACCCTATACCTTGTTCCAAATGAAAGTTATACAGCGACCAATTGGTCTTTCTAACATTTCTTATCACGAAAGTGTCTTCAACATCTCCCCTTAGGTCAAATCAAATATATCTACAGGGAAACCTCATCCAACACCCGCCAATCCGAAATGCTATTGGAAATAAATGCACTAGCAGGGGTAAGATGTAATACCTCCCTTCTTATCGCATTTACAAAGGTAGGCTCATTACCTCTGTTTACTACAACAATATTGTTAGGTTTAATAAAATCAAGAAGTGACTCGTGTGTTGACATCCGTACTTCCCCATGCCGTGTGATGTGCATTTGCGTCGCAGCATGCAATCCATTGCAGGTTGCTGTTGCGCAGTATTCAATGAGCTGCATTATCTCCTCCCATACTGTTTCTTCTGCGTCGCCAGGAAGGTAAACGGATGCCAAAACCACCGTTTTCTGCCCTTGGACACTAGGCACTTCTGCCTGTATTGCCACTACATCTCTTCGCACAAGCTCTGAAATAGTGAGAAAATTCTTGTTAACCATTATCGCCGCCCTAGGTCGGTCGACGTTGCTATTGCCCGGTGGAGATTTATCTAGAGATACTTCAACTCCCTCCAGAGACTGCTGTAGCTTAGATAGACATATGACATTAATTCTTGGGCCGGCCCTTTCGGGCCCTTCCACCCTTACTGCTCCGTACCAGTGAAGCAACCTCCGGATTTTCCCGTTCCGACTTCTTCAGTCAACCAATCGGAGCTTTGGTTTTGACACGAGGGGCAATAATCTTGCCCTTCCTTGCTCCTGGTGCCTTGGGAACTGTTTTCGGTCGCTGGTCGGGGCTTTTGCAGCCGCTGCCGATGTCGTTGGTTGATCTTGAACGGACGCGTTTGCCCTATTGCCCTTCTGTTTCGGTCTGAGCTCGGCACAACCAAAGCCACAAAAGACTTTGTTGCCCTGCTTTTCGACCGTCGCAGACAAGATGGGGTCAAGAGCAATCGCAAGTTCGACAATATCGCCTTTTTGAACGCTCGCATTCTGGGACTCCACTTGCCCCCAAAATGCGATCGTCCTGCCATTTTGCCAAACCTGGGAAGTAGCCGACGAACATCTTGGCCTTTACACATCTGCCTCGTCCACGACCTTCAGTTCAGCTCCTTCCCATGGTTTCAGGGTCGGTAAGTTGGCTTTCGACCAGGCGACAGTTTCGTCGCCCAGACAGTTGATAGTCAGCCATCCGGGTTTGAAACTGTAGCCAGCAAAATGCGGCTTTACCGAGCTCTGACGAGTCTCATACATTCTGTCCAGAATGCACTTTTGTACTAGAAGAATTTCCTTAAAAGACCATGTGGCCTCTGGAAAATTCTTAGGTATGACCCCAAGTCTGGTCGAGCGAACAGTGTCCGCTAAAGCTGGCGTCGATGTGGGAATCTCCAGATATGCTCCCTTCGTCGCCAGTCCATCGTCCACCACTCTCTGCACTTGCTGACCGGAGTCTACCCGATCTGATTTCTCCACTACCTTTACCCCACTGCTGATCGGCGTTTCGGCAGCAGGCAGCGTAATTGGCTCATTAGCTTTTATGCTGCCAGAAAACAGCTTCGCCGGACCAGAGCCCGATGTTGGTGTGGAGCTATCCAATCGGATCCTTTTGGGTGTCGCATGTACGTCACCCGTCGTGGCCCCTACCACCATGGACCTAGCTGTTTCCAGCGGTATGCCCTTGGTAAGTAAAGCTCTGAGCCTTTTGCGACGTGAGCCCGACATCTTCACCCAATTTGGTGGAGTCTTCTTTTTGTTTTGCAGACCCGGCTCCAGAAGATTTCTCTCCAGCTCTGAAGATATAGACAGCCCAGCCGACTCCTGGCTAAGTGGGATGTCCACATCCTCCAATATGTTGAAAGATGAACCTTGTGCCCGTTCCAACATATCGTGGTCCATATTTTCATCGATGGCAGGACCTGTTGCCTCAACCACCGATGACTTTTGCTGGCTCTGATGAGCCCTATCATCTTGCACCTTTGACGGTGTGTAGTCCATATTTTCACTTTCAATAAAATCCATGTGAACATTTGTTTATTTTGGCTGCACTTTTGTCATCCATGGGCGTCAGCATGGGAGGCTAGGTTAAAACCGTGGGTTCGCCAGACCTTGCACGGAGTTTGCTATTAGGCTTGGCTCTACCCCGCCAAGCAAGCAACCGGCATAGCTGTTCCACCGTCGGTTTTGGTGAGATTTTGCCACACTGTCAAGACCATGCCCCAACAGTGTAGTGTGGTCAAATCAATAATATTTTATAAAATCAACATTGAGAAAATTTTCTAATCTTATCGATTATATAGTTTCTATAGCTTATAGTATGGTTGAACTTATAAGAAGAAATTCTATCAAGTTTAGATGCGCGTACACTTTTAAATCCTGTGTATATATCTTTAGTAAGGATTGTTCTTGAATAATGTTCGATTATATGGAATCCGTATTATGCGTGCCATTCAGGTCGTATCAAGTGTGCTTAAAAAGTGTGTAACAGAACTACTTCAAATTTAATATGGCCTTATGAGTTACCATCCTACAACAGCAAAAAGTTAATTGGTCTTCAATCGTTAAGCACGTTTCCACGTGCAAGTAGCCGAAAAAGTAGTCGAAAGTCTTGCAAATTGTATGAGTGTCTACACAGACCAGTGCAAGTTCATTTTCAAAATGTCGTCAAAAGCTAAACATCTCGCAAAATTGGCTGTGCTAATAGAATTAAAAACATTAAAAGAACAATGTGAAACAGAAAGAAAGAAAAGTGAAAAAAAGTGAAAAAAGAGAATTTTGGGTAAAACCTCTTTTAATAAAAAGAAGCGACCACGATATAGAAGCGTTTTTGCTGAAAGATTTACTTTGGCAGGATGACGACAGCGATTTTAACAATTTCTGTCGCTTCATAAATTCATATGACAATTTTGGTTTCAAAATAGGTTAATAATAAAATAAAAAAACATGATAGGCATATGAGGGCTGCAATTCCATCAAGAACAAAATTAGCTATAACTCTGAGGTTCCTAGCTGTTGGAGACTCCTTTAGATCACTGCATTTTTTAACAAGAGTGGCCAGAAGCACAATCAGAAAATTCGTTCCAGAAGTATTACGTGCTATATATGATGCATTGAAAAAAACCAACTTAAAGATAAAAGCAAAATAATTAGGTGACGAGTCTATTATATATACATTAATGTATATGTGTTTGTAATAAGTATTCAGGATTTTTTAAAATTAATTTTTGGTAGGTACCACAAACCGTAGAGGAGCGGACAAATATAGCTGCAGATTTCAAAAATATATGGCAATTTCCTAATACGCTTGGTGCCTTAGATGGTAAGCACATCCGTATTGAAGCTCCGCCACACACCGGTTCCCAATTTTACAAATTTTAAAGGATTTTTCAGTATTGTACTATTTGCTTTAGTTGATGCACACGGCCGCTTTTTCTTTATTGACGTTGGCTGTAATGGTAAAGCTTCTGACAGCACAATTTATCAAGATGGTTACCTATACAACGCTCTGCAAAATGTTAATCTTAATATTCCACAAGGTAGATAACTTGTTCAGGGCCAAGGCGAAATTTCATTTTATTATATTGGAGATGATGCATTCCAATTGGATAAGCACCTTATGAAGCCGTAAAATAGAACACTGAAGCTAAATACACGACAAGAAATATTTAACTACAGATTGTGTCGTGCAAGAATGGTGGTGGAATGCGCATTTGGACGGCTGGCAAAGAGATTTGGGATTTTCAACCGGCCAATTGAAGTAAGTCCATCTACGCTTGATTTAGTTGTAATGGTCAGTTGTCTTTTGTATAATTATTTGACAAAAAAAGAACTGTACCAGAACCAGAAGAATTCGAAGCGCTGAGATTACCCGACACATTATCATCTATTGGACTTCAAAAGAATAAAGTGTATAAATACGCTTCTAGAGTAAGAGATGAGGTATCAAACTATTTAATAACAACTGGCAATGTTGATTTCCAGTGGAAGAAGATTTACCCACACAATTAAACTTATTTATGCTTTTTTTTTAATATTTTGTTAACTTTAATTTAAAAATATTTCTAATTAATAAATTAATGAAAATGTTTGTTCTAAAACTAATCAAATTATATTTATTCATTTATTTTTTTGCTATCGGAAAATTACCGATATTACAACAAAACTACAAACATAACTACACAAACGCGTAAAATAAAAAAATTCTAAAACTAAAGCATTATTATATATATATATAGAGAGAGATTGAGATCAACAATATCAATCAATAGACTTGATAAAAGTGAAATAATAAATGTTAAAAGAATTCAATTCTAATGAAACTGTTCACTGAAAGTTCAATTTAGAATTTAAAAAATTATGCTGATTCAATTTCTACAATGTCGGAAGGTGACTACGAACTACATATATTTAAACTTTCTAATGTTGCTCCACACAATGTTTTCATTTGTTAATATTGGATAAAAAATACGATTCCGCATGATTTTAAATTTCCTCTGAACCAAATAATTTTGAATTTCTCTTATTGTTTCATGTGCATCATTCTCGGGGAGTTTTTGAAGTTGGAATGCTATGCTTGTTCCAAAAGAAGTGAACTCATTTTCACTCTCATTACAACGTATTAATTTATTGAGAGCTTCATTAAATTTTGAGTTCTCGTCTTCTCTGGGACGTTTGACCATTTTCTTTTTTGAGAAGTCATTTTGTCTTCAAAATTTTCGGAGGTTTCAATATTCTGAAAAGTAAAAAGCATACAACATATAAAATATTATTTTCAATTAATTTTTTTTTTGCCATAGAAACTAACTAACCTCTTGAGAGTTATCACAGGACTTTCTTACGGCAATTGTTTTTTTCCAGAAAACGCATTTCCTCAAACCAAAGTCTGGTACATCTGCTGCAGATGATCCAGACTTATTATAAATTTAAATTTGTTCTGCCGTGTAGGTAGTACGCAAATATCTAATTTTTTTCTTTGCGGTTTCTGCCGTCATACCCATTTTCGATGCAATATTTTCGTATGCCTTTATTTTAAAGTCATTTCGTCCATATGATTTACTGCTCATATCCCATAGGACTTCATGTGAACGATATAAAGATATTAATTTTATAACTTCTTCTTTATTTAATTTGTAATCCATTTTTTCTTAAAATTTTTTTATATTTTTGTTTTTGAAACATAGAAACATATAAATGGGGTGTTACCGCGTTGTCAATACCATGAACACAAACAAAAAAATTTGTTGTTAGTATTTTTTTACGTCAAAAATATGAAATTAATATTTAAATTTAACTTTTAAAGGTGTTGCTGTGTCATTATGTTCTTTTTTATTTATTATTTTGTTAAATATGCTAAATATCAATCACTAAGGTAACTTCTATTTTTCCACAGACTAATAAATTAATTTAAAACTCATACTCGGTAGCACTGTTTCTCATTTGTCAATTTACTTGCTGCAAGTGTCAAAAATTTACTTGCTAGAGAATTTGGTTGCCAGTTCAGCTGCAAGTTCGAAAAATATGAGTGTGTTAGTGAAAAAGTGAGAGTGTATTGAGTTTTTCGAACTTGCACTTGCATGTGGAAGCGGGTGGTTACGAACCGGCGCACAGTGGCAAATTGTATTTGCATTTTATAAATGGTAACGTTAACTGAACTTAAATTCGTCTACACGGATTCATTTTATTTCGACCGTTCAAACACTTCTCCAATGAACCTCTTAGAATACGGGTTTGAAGCTTGTATATAAATTTTTTAAATATATTAATATTAATATTACATTTAGTTAAATAAATTTTAATTTAAGCCTTAATGTCTCTGTAAATTTTTAGGGCAATTCGTCCACATTTAGTCATAGGTTCTTGTAAGTCCAAATTAGGAAAGTAGACTTACGGCCATTTTTACAACTTGCTTATAAGGTGTCATAGTTATAATTAACTTTAGTTAAAGTAAATGACAAACTTTTTTCTGTTTTTATAAATTCTTAATAAGATAAATATTATATTATTTGTTATATGGCACTACTGCTATGAATACCGATTACTTTTCATTGCTATAATAGCATAGTGGCAACGGCATACCTTTTTTGGCAATTATTATTCAATTAACTAAGAAATTCGATACTTTTAAAATTTTATTTTAATATTTCTTATTTAATTGTTATTAAGTGCTTAAAGTTCTTGTTTAAGTTATGGGCAACACAAACATGGTTTTAGCTTATCATACACTTCTTGGTTAAAATCTGTAATAACCAAAAATCATTTACCTGTCCTAACATCCCACTTTTAGTTATTTTTTAGTTGTAATAATGACCCTTATTGATCATAATTCACTAACAAATGTAATTTCGGATATTAATATGAACGATTTTATATTTTTTGAACATGAATTCTTAATATTCAAAAAAAGGTTTTACCATTTAGTTTTGGAAAACTATGTATTTATTCCAATATTTTTACTAATTTTTAACGATTATTGTGCTATTTTATTCATATTTTTATGTCAATATGTGCAGAGAAATTTTTCATTTAATTATTTCAGTGCAAATTTCATCTAAATCCATGGCGGTGGAATTCCATTTTTGTCCAATGCTAAACATATATCGATCAGAAAAATAGTAAAGATGCCTTCATTGGCACCACATCTAGATATTTTTCATGTGATGTGCTCGCGAAAATATATATTCTTTTTTGAATAGAGTTTACATATTTTCTACAGTCTTCTGCAGTTATAGTCTTCCATTCGAGGTGCATGTAGCGTTTCAGTTCTTCTTTGTTGCTTATCGCGTGATTTAATATTTCTATTTGGAGTTAGAATTAAAAAAAATCTGTTTTTCTGAACGACGAGCGATCAAATTTTATTTATTTTTTCTTAATTCTAGTGAGTATGTCTTAGTACACATGCTAATTCAAAACCCGACTAACTTCATGAATAGTTTGTCTTATATATTAAATAAGTATTGATAAAGATTAGTTACTCGTCGCTATCAATATGTTTACAAGCTGTTTATTTCTTAAATTACTTTGTTTAGGTATTTTATTCTTATCATATATTATTTTATTTACTTACATGAGATATTATTTTAATCTGTATGACCAACTTATGTTTATACTTAATTGTTACAGAAAAAATTTATCCTTATCTGAACTAAGTATAATAAACTAATCTGCTTAAATTAAGTGTTAAGTTGATTCAATTCAAGGTTGAAAGATAAAATTAGATCGTGCGATTTAACACCATTAGACTTTTTTCTTTGGGGTTTTTTGAAGTCGATGATTTACGCGAATAAGCCGACGACGACTCAAGCCTTAAAAGAGGAAATTGGACGCTGCATTAATGAAATACCACAGCATTTATGCAAAACGGTCATTGAAAATTTCATTAAAAAATCGCGTGTGTGCCAGAAAAGCCGCGGCGGCCATCTGCCCGATATGTTGTTCCATACATAACCTCATTATGTCTACTTTACGATATAATAAAGTTTCACGATTTTTTTTTAAATATCTGTGTTTTATTTAAAATTTAAATCTTGCGTTCTTGTTGGGACACCCTTTATATACTCGTGTACCTTAATTCGTGCCGCTTGACTCTGCGCTTTAATAAGCCATGTAAATATTTTATGGGACTTAGATCTGGAGATTGGCCAGGCCAACCAGAAGATCAACTTGATTTTCCCGAAACCATGCCATAGTGTAAGCTGATTTATGACACGGTGCGTTGTCCTGTTGGAATTTTATTATCATTATTCTTCGAAAAAAAAAATACATGAAAGTACGAGTATATATATATATATATATATATATATATATATTTTGTGGAAATATCCCACTCACATACATAATATATCCGACTTACAACCAGTATAATCGTAGTAGTTCCTAAATCTGCAAACATAAATAAAAAAGATGAACATTTTATATTAGATCGAAGTACGTACTATAATACAGTATAAGTCATATTACGAAATTTTTCACAGAAACAAATTGCGATTAACTTAATATCGAGATTGGGGTATATTTTAGGTCTTTATTGCAATGCACAGATCTAGGATATGAACAACTGAAGGTTAAAATTTTTTTAAATATATTAGAAGTTAAGAAATCCTATTGTGTAAAGAAAAAAAATTGTCCAAAAATATATAAAACCAAAAAAGTTATGCCCACTTGCAGTTAAAACATTTTCTAAAAAATATTGTTACGAAAAATCGTGCTATTGAGCCACTGTGATTTATTCATTATTCATAAAAAATTTATTTACCCTTTTTCTTTTTAATTAAAATTTGTATTTATATCCTGAAGAAGCTACGAAAGTTGGAGAAAAATATTGATATAAAAATAAATTTATGCAACACGACCTCAAGCTTAATAAAATAGCCATTTTAATTTATAAGAAATTGTATTTATGTATGTACACATCGAGCCCTTAGAATAAAAGGATTCCAACCAACATTTCGACCAAAATGCCATTTTCAGTTAAAATGGTTCCAACTACGTTACATTACAATTTTGCTAAGAAACAGTTCCATAATATCTTAAAATGAAAGTACTACTAGCTAAAATTGATTCTAACTCAGAGATTTGGCTAATCTGTTGATGTAAAAAGGTTATATTTGGTAGTTAGAACTTTATTTTAAAATGATACGATTTTGAATGTATTTATTATATAAGTTCCATCTGTTCACATACAAACATTTTTTTATCCAACTTACTATATTAGGTATTAACAGTAGATCATATTAACTCATTTACCATTGTTAAATGCCACTACTGCAGAAGTTGAACTAATACTCAGAATACTTAGAATCTGTAAAGAAATAGAAGTGGACCTTGGTAAATTTTCTATGTATAGATTCATTTTCATTATACTCGTATAGTTAAATTTATCGTTTCATTAGAGGAAATCTGATAGGTGTGATTTCTACGTAAAATACGATATTTGCAAGAAAATAAAATAGAGCTACAAAGGAACTTAAAAGTAAATATGAAGAACATCTGATTAAGAATAAATCTATGCGTGCTGAAAGGAAAAAAAGACATGATGAATTGTTTTTTTGTTTTTACAAATGGATTTTAAAAGTTTATAACTTAACTCCTTATCTCTTCACATCAAAAACTACGTATTGTGCAACATGGATAGAGTGCGCTCCAGGCCTTGGAGTTCATTCCTGTATTTCACCGAACTTAACCTGTAATGAAAAGTGCCAATAATTTCAAATGATAAAAAGAAGGGTACTAAGTCTATGTTATAATTTATGCCTGTTCTTGATCAACAAATTTAAATATAAAACGACTAGCATTTAACTCGCTACTTTGTCAGCGAAGTACCATACTGTCGCTTTCATAATTCCTTATTTCTTTGTAGACTATTTAATCTTAGTTCTAAGTTTTTTAATAAAAATAAAATTAAAGTATATAAAAAGTACTATTTTGTCAGTTTATTGAGTTTTCTATTTACTAAGCACAATTTGAGCTCAGTGCGAAAGTTCTAGATTCGGAAACGTTAAAAAATCAAGAAATACCATTATAAAGGGTGTTTTTTATAGACGTATAGAACTTTAAGTTGGCATTACTGTTCAAGATGGCGACCGATTTAACAGCTGTCAAGTGATTTATTCTCAGTTTGGTTTGGCAATTCATCATGAAGAGACTCACGCCTGAACAACGCTTGAAAATAGTGCAATTTTATTTCGAAAACGAGATTGCCGTTGTTCCCGATTTTCATAAGCGAATTTTGTTTAGCGATGAAGCGCACTTCTGGTTGAATGGCTACGTCAACAAACAAAACTGCCGCATTTGGAGTGAAGCTAATCCTTAAGTGTATGTCGGAACACCGTTACATCCAGAAAAACTGACTGTTTGGTGCGCTTTATGGGCGTTGGAATCATTGGTCCGTACTTCTTCAAAAACGATGATGGCCAGAACGTTACAGTCAATGGTGATCGGTATAGAGCCGTGATTACTAACTTTTTCATTCCTGAATTGAACAACCATGATGTCCAGGAGCTGTGGTTCCAACAAGACGGCGCAACATGTCACACAGCTCGTGCCACAATCGATTTATTGAAAGACACGTTTGGTGACCGCCTAATTTCACGTTTTGGAGCTGTGAATTGGCCTCCAAGATCTTGTGATTGAACACTGCTAGACTAGTTTCTGTGGGGCTATGTAAAGTCATTGGTCTCTTCGGATAAGCGACAAACGCTTGACCATTTGGAAGACAACATTCGCTGTGTTATTGCGGATATACGGCCACAAATGTTGGAAAAAGTCATCGAAAATTGGACGTCCAGATTGGACTACATCCGAGCCAGCTGTGGCGGTCATATGCCAGAAATCATATTTAAAATGTAATGCCACAAGATTATCTTTCGGATAAATAAAATTCATGTCAATCGAATAATCCATCGTTGTTTTATTGCAATTTAAAGTTCTATACGTCTATAAAAAACA
The DNA here is from genome assembly GCA_947397855.1 of Thelaira solivaga. Taxonomy (NCBI): domain Eukaryota; kingdom Metazoa; phylum Arthropoda; class Insecta; order Diptera; family Tachinidae; genus Thelaira; species Thelaira solivaga. Next base: position 21,104,578 of record OX377615.1, on the reverse strand, counting down.
CGCCTTAGTATATGAATAAAAAGTGCCGTTTTTTCTCTTAATTATGGCTCGTTAATATTAAATAATTAAAAATTACTATTCAAATCAACTGTTTTGCCTGTTAATGATTTTTTATTTTGCTCAAAAGCGTTTGATGTAGGCTTACCAGATTCAAATAGTGAAAAATCTTGACATTTTGAGAAAAAAAGCTTGATTTTCGGATAAAAGCTTGATAATAATTTTAGCATTAAAAAATAAAAATGCAATTAAGTTAGGTTAGGTTAGGTTACACAGGGCGCCCAAATAAAAAAAAAAAACAGAAGCTGGGCTCACTTGGGTCCTCTTATGTGGTCCCTTTGTGATACCTTTATAGAAGGAAAAGAAGAAGAGGAAGGATAGTAATAGAAGAATGAAAGGAAAGGAAATTAAAGGATATAAAGAAGACAGATAGGGAAAGAAAGTGAGTCCGTCACACAAACTAGCCGTTGCTTCTAACGAAGACATATAGTATGCCGACCCTTACATTCGAGAGCGCAGTGAGACCTTACAGACGTTGCTCACCAAAGTGAATCATTCGTCACTCTTCCAGAGCTGGACACTGGCAGAGAAGGTATTCCATAGTCTCCTACTCTTCCTTGACTTCTACAGAAGTCATTATATCGCAAACCCATTCTCCTAGCATGGTTGCCAAAATTGCAGTGTCCTGTTACTACAGCCACAACATTTCTCAATCGGTCTCTTTGGAGTCCCAATAAATCTCTACTATGACTGTTATCTAGCACGTCTCTTCACCTGGACTGTGCCTTTTGCGAAAATATGCTCTCGATCTGCTTTTTACAGACCGATAGAGGGATGCCGCAGAGCGAATTGGCATCTTGCCCTGGCAGTCTCGACCTTTCCCTTGCCAGGTTATCCGCCCTGCAGTTCCCTATTGTAGTCCCATGTCCACGCACCCAAACAAGGGTGACCACCGAATATTCTGCTATTCTATTTAAGGCTGTCTTGGACCAGTTGGGCTCACTAAGGACCTAATTGCAGTCCGACTTTCGGTATAAATGCGAATATTACTGCCAAATATACCACAATACCATAGCTCATCTGCTGCTTACTTTATAGCCATCAATTCAGCTTGTAGAATGCTGCATCGATCGGGGAGTCTGAAGGATATACTCAATATAGACTTCACCACTATAGACTCCTCAATATAGACTTCACCACCAACTCCAAAACTATTCTTGGAGCCATCGGTGAAGAAATCCAGATTCTCTCTTAGAGGAGAAGATCCCATTGAGATTCCCGTTTCGTCCGAAATCGTAAATCCGAAGTTCCTCTGTAGGAATGGTTTTGCAGTGATATAGTCAATGAGATTGGCATCTCTCTCCAAGTACCAATTATGCTCGAATGTCCCCATGATGCATCACACGGACGCAAACAGTGCTAATTTCTCAGCCTGTAGATCAACTGCCAGCATTATTGGGCGTTGATTTCGGGATCAGGATCGGTTGGTAGTCGTGTTTAGTGCTTTCCACCACACTACGACTCCATAAAACAAGATGGGCTGGATCACCATCTTGAATAGCCACTGAACGTTGCAAGAACTTAAGCCTTTTTTCGTCCCTATGGCCTTTCCTGGACCGGCAGGTATAATACCCTTCGGTCCAAGGGATTTTTAAGGCTGAAAACTGTCAATGGCCCATTTGAAGGAATTCGTCTCTATTCTCATAGAGGAGGATACCTTACGGTATTGAGTGTCATCGCTTATTGCGTCCAAAAGCGGAGAACATCCCGGAAAGTGGGTGTTCAGCAACACTTTTAACGCTTCATGGCTACTAGTAATCGACTCCCCATTCGTCTTCTGAATATATCCAGGTACCGTTGGGGATTCGGAGAGAACTTTGCGTAGTCGACAAGCCTCCGAAGAGCTCTTAATGTTCTCACAAAAGTCTCTCCAGGACTTACGCTTTGCATTTCTTACCTAATTTTTGAAACTGTTCACAGATACTTTATAGAGTGACCAGTTGACTGTTATCTTAGCCTCGTTGAACAGTTTCCTGTATCTCCTCCTAGATGCTACAATAGTGGCGGACCACCATGGTAGTCTGTCTCGTCTCCTGTATGCGGAAGGTCTGCAAGACCTTCAAAGAGGCTGTCAGAGGCCTTCAAAGAGGCTGTGCTACAGCGCTATCTATGTTCTCAATGCCGCTCAGGGGTTAAAGCTCGGCGAGAATCTGGCTAAGAATGTTTCCTTGAAATTCCCAAGTTCGTTTTCCTTCTATTAATGAAAGAATTTACCGGTGTTCTCATAGCGCGTATACCAAATTCGATATAGCGATGATCGGAGAATAACCAGTCACTCGACACTTTCCAGTTCTCCACAAAATGTGCATAATCTGCGCTAACCAATATAATATCCAGTATCTCCTGTCTGTTAGCAACTACGAAGATGAGCTCCGAACCTCTATTCACTACCACCAAATTCTGGTCAAAAATGCACTCATCTCTCATGCTGACGTCCCTACTACCCCACACGGTGTGATGCGCATTGGCATCGGCCCCAATTACTCATGGGATGCCTCTGTCCTTGCCAGCTGTACCATGCCCCTCGTCAAATTATTTGGCGGAAGGTCAGCATGATTATGCGCCATATAGCTCGATTAGATCCAGGTGGTTGTTCCATCCTTCTCCCATGTCGCGCTTACTGTGTCTGTCACTGTAATCAGAGAGAATGAAGATATTAAGATTCTTTTTAGCTAAAATGCAGGCTCGAATCCTACCTGTACAAATTGCATATAGCAATTTATAGCCTTTTGCCCTGAGCCCAAGAAACTTGCCACCATGATACCAGGGTTCCTGTATCCACATCTTCGTTCCGCTCTCCAAGACGAAGGAGCAATGCAGCAGATGCTGCCTTGCAGTGATGCAAATTAATTTGCGTCACTGTCGCCATCCGGGTCGTAGTTGATGGTGACGTCGACATCCTCTGGGTCTGAATCAGATCCCAGAAGTTTATTTTCGTCCTCTGCAATATCCAGGTAGCCCAGAAGTTCCCCAACCATGCTCGTGACAGATTAGGAATCCTCTGGACATCCTGGCTGTACGGATGCGTCAGCCACGGACCCGGATTTGCCCTCCTTGGCTATAGCTCCTGGTTTTACGGAAACCTCCTTGTCATCACCACGATAGATGATCAGCTTGATACTTCCGAAACCGTAAAATACCTTGCCTTACATTTGCCGTTGTGGTGCCAATGATTCCTTATTCAGGACCATGACCAATTTCCTCTTCTTACCTTCAGGAGCGCCTACCTTAACTACTTTCCAATTATGGGTAGGCAGAGTAGGGCTGCCACTCCTTATGTAAGACAGGATGGTGTTGGGGTCGTGTGGCTTGGACGGAATGGTCATGATGGATCTCGACCTGCGAGGTATAGCGCAGACAATATTCACATCCAACCGCGCGCCCGGCCACACTTCCCCTATTGATGTAATAGCCAACTTAAGTAAGTTGGCTGATCACTCAGTGGAGCAGGCTAAGAGCTTTATATGCCCCTGAAACAAGCCTGCATCTGAGTTTTGTGGAGGGGAACCCGAATTGTCCTGAAGAATCCTGAAGTACACCCCAAGCAGCTTCTCCTGTATCATCTCCCATTTTGCATGGGAGATTGCTCCGTCGCTGTCACTATAGTCGACAATAGCCCGCACGAGTGAGTTCTTCGCAACTTCACCGAACGGCCTATTGACAACTATAGGTTGCGCTCTCTTTGGCTTTTTAGTCACAGGTTGATTGCTCCGCTGAGTAGCTGCCTTATCCCCCGATCGCTGTCGCTTTGTCGCTTCAGGAATTGAGGAAGAGGTGCCAAGTTCAGCTAGGCGCGATTTTGCCCATGCCAAGGAGGACTTTTGCTCGCTTGTTAGCGATTGGATAGGTTTTCTGCCATTCTTATTTATAATACGCATGACAGCTCGCCTTTCTGCAAAAGTCTTCTTTTGCGATTGTGCCTATAAGACAATGGTGGATGTACACGACGCTGATGTTTTGGGTCGGTCCCCACCAACTGCTGGGGGGATCAGGATGTAGAGGATAGGAAAGGAAATAATAGGTAATGGGATATTAGGATTGGGGTTTTATCATGGGCCATGGATGGCACATCGTATTAGATTATGTCATCCGCGACTCCTATCCTTCCCATGAGGCAGGCACCACCCCCAACCAATCTGTGTGACCCCATATTATAGTAGTCAAACAAACCGACCAGAGGATCCCCTATCCGCTACCTGGGGATGCGCCCGATGGGAGATATACAACTCCTCACGGGAAAAATGCAATTGTTTTAAACAAAAATACTATTTATATGTAATAATTTCTATTTGGAATTGAAAAGTTTAACAAAACATTAATCTTTATTTGTGCTTAATTCCAGAAATTGTGTTAGTTTTTAAATTTATTCTTTTAATCATGATATTCTCATGAGTTGTTTATTCTGTACAAGAATTACTGAAGGGGATAGCATATATATATGGACCATTTCATCAGACGCTACTTTGAATCCTCAGTAGATTACTCCCAACGTTTCTTGCAAGCATTAGAACCTTTATATTGTAAAATCAATTGACTAAATAAGAATTATTTGTCAATAGTTACAAAAAGATTCAAACAAAAAACTCAGTAAGCATTGAACTGAATAAATAAATAAATTTCCCAACCAATATTTTTACTGGTGGCCAACAATAAATTAAAAGATCAAGTGCTGGCAAAATGCAGGCAAAATCAAAACAATCCTTAAATTTTTCTCTAGTTATGCCGTCGAACTAGTTTTTAAACGTTTTCATTATTATGGTTTCTACATCTATATATAACGAATTAAGAGCTTTTTTAATGCAGTTGTTTATACCGTGGCAGTTACAATTTGCTTTAACAATTTTGGCACAATTACTTTGAAGTTTTTGGTATACAGAATTATGAACCCCATAATTAACGGCGGCATTGTCAGCACTATATGCAGAAACTGGTTCGTTATTCAATTTATTATCCTTTGTTATTCTAATAAGATTCGAATATATATCTATAGAACTCTCGTAAGGATCGTCGTAGAAACCTAAACTTTTTTTTGCATATTCCTTGTTCAGTGTCAAAATATTGAACAGAATATATTTTCACGTTGCCTATATTAGACGCGTCACTGCTTATTGAAAAATAGCTACTTTTTTTTAGCGCATTAGCCACTTGTTCTTGCGAGAACGGAGCTAAAATATTTTTTGTTACAGCTGCTGCTTTTGTGTAACAACAAGACATTTTGCTTGCGATATTACTATCGCTGTAAATACTTGAACTAAGTTTCATTTGAAGCTCTTGTAGCTGAGTCCATGCATAACGTTATGAAAATCACAGTTCAGCTTTGAAAATCTGTGTTTCTATTTTACTCTCACGTGGCACAACAAAACTTGAAATACTTAGAGTAGCCTTTTTGGAAAACTCCAATTGCCTATGTTTTTTCGTGTTCATATGATCGGCATCCTTCATATTTGACCACAATTTCTGTTTGGCAACATTTTCAAACTGCCTATAATTCGTGTCTTTTTGTAATCCATTTAGAAAATTTTGGCTCAACATTCCACCTATCACAAAAAGTTGTATATCGGGGTTTTTTGATGACCCAGCCTCTTCGTTGTTTTGCAGCTTTTAAATAGTCTAAAAAAAACTATTTATTCTATAAAAATTCAAGACATAAAAAATCAGACTTACCAATAAATTTTTAAATTGTGTAATAGCATGGAATGTAATTGCATCAGCTGTTTGTTTGTAATGTTAACTTACAAATGTTGGCCAAAAATAAAACTATGTAAAGTTTCATATAGGGAGAAATTACCAGTGTTGACACTTACTACTGTGTTGGGCAAATGTTTCTAATAGGTGATCTACATAGTATCATCGTTTATAGTTACAAAATAAATAGATTGTAACAATTATAAAAGTGAGCAGAATAATAAAAATAAATCGAAAATATTATATATTTTAATTTATTTATAGCTTGATATACAGCTTTTTAGCTTGAATCTTGACAAGCCTTAAAAAAGCTTGACAATCAAGTCAAATCAAGCCCTTCTGGCATTTTTCCCATTCATGGTTTTCTACCTTGCTTCAGATCATTTGAGCCAAATCTCGTACTTTTACATTCCTTAATAATAAAATAAAAAAAAGTACCAAAAAATAACAATAAAATGTACCATTTGTCCTCTTAAAAATTTTTAACTTTTCCTGGGACGATTTGAGTCCAATATCATACTGCCAGGTTCTTTTACATTAAAAAATCAAAAGGTACCATTAAAATGTATAAAAAGTACCATTTTCTCCCTTAATGATTTTTCACTTTGACCTGAACCGTTTGAGCGCAGTCTCGTCGTTCTAGGGCAGTTAATACTAAAAAATAAAAAGTACCATTAAAATTAATAAAAAGTACCATTATGGACAAAATGATTTCATATTTTGTTAAGGACCATTTAATTTTACTGTTAAAACTCTAGGCTTAAAGATAACATTAAAAATACCACTAAACTTACTTAAATATAAAGCACAAATCATATATCTCTCTTTTGGTACTTTTTTTCTCCCTTGAAAAAATTTTTTTACCATTGAGTGCTACAACTTAGCATTATAATAAAATGTTTATGTGCTGCATCCATTTACATAATGGTACATATTTAGCAATAGTAGTAAAAAGGGGCAGATATTTTACTCCTTATTTGCTCAAATTTAAAAAAAAAATGTGACAAGTGACCTTTTTAAAAAGATAAGAATACAATTTAGTTTTTGTGGATGTGGTTGTTACTTTGAAAGATAAATGGGCTTAAAAACATTACTTTTTACCCTTTTTAACCCGCTAACGTAGAAATATTGAAGAAGTACCAAATACCCTTCCGCTTATTTTTTAGTAGAATATTTTGTAGTTTGAACTTTAGCTCTATCTGTAGTAGTTCCGAAAAAATAAGAAGTTCGATTTTCCCCGTTTTTACCCTTTTTGACCCCTTAATTTTCGAATTTCCAAAAATCCCTTTTTATTCGTCCTATACATTGCGACAGGAACCTGCTCACCGAATTTTAAGTTTGTAGCATTAGTCATTTGGGCTGGGGCGATGCTGATATGTCAGTAAGTTAGTAACGTTACTCTTTTATATTGTTAAGAAAAATCGCGTGGCTTACGTGGTCAAAAATTAAGATTATACACTTTGAACGCCTAGCGGACTATGATAAAAGGGAATTGCACGTCTATTCGGGACGAAAAGGCTTCAGCGGGCGGCAGTGTTACGAAAAATCACTCTGTTGAATGATTTTGTTTTATTATTCATAAGAAATGGTATTTATGTATGTGTAAATATAGCAATTCAGTATTTATGTTAATGCGTAGAATTTGATAGTGTAATGCTTATGTGTAAGATGTGTGTTATTTATATCTGTGTTAGTGTATAAGCTTTATAATAGAATTTGCTAGATTAAGAATTTTCATTTAACTTTTTGTTCTTTACATGATACACCTAGAAGTATGCAATATTGTCTAGATGTTTGTAGACGGTTCTAGGCTAAATTTTAGATTTGAAATATGCGTTACAGTTTGCTAAAGTGTAACAGTATATAAAGCAATGCTGAGATTATCAAAGAAGTTCAGTTGAGTTCTGGTTCAGACATAAAACTGTAAGCAAGGTTTGTCAATAACAATAAAGTGTCGTTGTGACGGTTATAAATAAAGTATGTTTCTAAAGGGTGTTTTTTATAGACGTATAGAACTTTAAGTTGGCATTACTGTTCAAGATGGCGACTTATTCTCAGTTTGGTTTGGCAATTCATCATGAATAGACTCACGCCTGAACAACGCTTGCAAATGGGCACAAAACGAGATTGCCGTTATTCCCGATTTTCATAAGCGAATTTTGTTTAGCGATGAAGTGCACTTCTGGTTGAATGGCTACGTCAACAAACAAAACTGCCGTATTTGGAGTGAAGCTAATCCTTAAGTGTATGTCGGAACACCGTTACATCCAGAAAAACTGACTGTTTGGTGCGCTTTATGGGCTGGTGGAATCATTGGTCCGTACTTCTTCAAAAACGATGATGGCCAGAACGTTACAGTCAATGGTGATCGGTATAGAGCCGTGATTACTAACTTTTTCATTCCTGAATTGAACAACCATGATGTCCAGGAGCTGTGGTTCCAACAAGACGGCGCAACATGTCACACAGCTCGTGCCACAATCGATTTATTGAAAGACACGTTTGGTGACCGCCTAATTTCACGTTTTGGACCTGTGAATTGGCCTCCAAGATCTTGTGATTTAACACCGCTAGACTACTTTCTGTGTGGGGCTATATAAGTCATTGGTCTCTTCGGATAAGCGACAAACGCTTGACCATTTGGAAGACAACATTCGCTGTGTTATTGCGGATATACGGCCACAAATGTTGGAAAAAGTCATCGAAAATTGGACGTCCAGATTGGACTACATCCGAGCCAGCTGTGGCGGTCATATGCCAGAAATCATATTTAAAATGTAATGCCACAAGATTATCTTTCGGATAAATAAAATTCATGTTAATCGAATAATCCATCGTTGTTTTATTGCAATGTAAAGTTCTATACGTCTATAAAAAACACCCTTTATAATAAAATTATTGCGATTAAAAACAGTGATCACGTTTTTCTCGGTGCCATATAAAGTTACACGAAACCTTCTTATTCTATGGGCTCGATATAGTAATTTATTGTTTAAGTTAGTGCGTAGAATTTGTGAATGTAATGCTTGTGTGTGAGTTATAAAGTAAGATGTAGTACTTATGTATGGGTTAGTGTATAAGTTTCATGTATAATATTGTAGAGTTGGCTAGATTTAAAATGACCGTTGCAGTTTGGTATTATTGTTTGATAAATCTAGAAGACTCTAGACTGAGCTGAATGACCCTTATGGTTTGATTTCATAAATAAATATAATTTTTTATGAAAAATAACATAGTGGTTACACAGCCCCCCGCTTAAGCGTTTTCATCCCGAATAGGTATACAATCTTCATTTTTTATCTTGGACTATTTGAACTTTTGTGTTCTCTAGGTCACATCATTTACCCGTTTAATTATTTTATAGTGGCCATCCTAATGCATGTGAAGTTTTGGTGTTCGTCATCTTAATTCTACTGAGCACGAATTCATAGAGTTCATCAATGTTTTATTTCACCTGGAAAGGACATACTACATCCACTGCATTATATTGCTGAAAACACCCACGACTGTGCCTTTGGCTGCTTTACACTTCGCACAATTTGCTATGCAGTCTGCTACAATTTGTCGCAGTAAAATTTTTACCTTATTTTCTTTAGGGTCTTTGTTACTCCTAAATGCCCACCGCTGCATCCATTATGGTACATTTTTATCACATAGCTCATTTTGGACGATGGCACTACAATTAAATTAGATTAATTAATTTTTTTTTCAAAACTGGGTCATTTCTGTCTGCCGTAGATTAGTTAATTCATTGAATTTTACTTGAATCAAACGTCTTTACTCTGGTTCTTTGCACAATGCTTGCATTTCGCTAGCTCGTTTTAGCTTAAACGGTGGCTTCTGAGACGCTTGACGGCTCACCCTTTTGTTGTTGTTATCTGCTGAGTTTTGTTAGTGCTCTGCAGTTTTGCTGTATATGACTAACCTTACCACAATTGTAGCATTTCGGGGAATTCTTTCATATTTCCTTCTGAAATATTAGCATAACAGTACTTACGCTGAAGTGACACCATTAAGTCATCATAGTTCTTTCTGGAGCACACTTCCCAGTATTTATGCTGCCCTTCAAAGCCATAATCAGATCGATAGCATTTTCTTCGCTGCTCCACATATTTTTGTCGTCCATTGTTTTAAACTGGAACTTGAAGACATTGTGGCATACCATCACAATCTAACGTAGACGACTTTCCTCTGCTTGTATTTTCTGGAACTTTTCTCACAGCTCCTTCTTGGACTTGCAGATTATTCATTATGTGCAATTATTCGTCAACCAGATTTTGTAATTTTTCGCTAATATCTTTTTATAAATTAAACATCCACGTCTCAATTTCGTCTACTCGCTTTTTTACTACTTTTGTATTTTTTGGACTTTTTTAAAAGCTTCTCATTATTGGTACCAGACTCGTCTTAAAATTTTTTTTAAAATTTGTCTTGTGGATTATTTACTAAAAGTTTTTCATTGTTGACTTTAGACTCTTCTTTAACTTTTCGTAGAAGTTTTTCGTGGCTTGTTCTAGATTCTTCACTTACTTTCTATAACTTCTCCATCATAGCCGAGAACATTGAGTTGATATCTACATTATTTGTCATTGGTGATAACATGCAAGTACTTATTTCCAAGTCTTGATTTTTTTTCGAATGATGAGTACTGATATCCATTCCACGCCGCTCGAATTCTTCCAATAGTCGCTTCTGCAGTTCAGCTTTATTTCCAGCATACTCAATTCTTTATTCAGCTGTTCTACTTTAAGCTCCACAAATTTCATGATTGTAGTTTAAATATTATATATAAATATTTATTTATTTTTTATTTATTTATGATATGTAAAAAAAAAGATTGTACTAACAACAGTATTTATTTAATTATTCAGGGACAATATAATTTTATGTTTTATTACACAGATATTTAAAGAAAAATCAATATAACCATACATTTTATTGAAGTCTCTGCATAATCTGATAAGAAGATAATTTTCGAGTAATTTGTTATAAAAGATTTAACTGCTATTGGATAGTAATTACGCGTAGGACGCTGTGGTATATAAAGCGAGATATTGCCAGTTAAAAAATATACATATACATATTTCTATTGATTATGCTTAACATAAACATAATGTTCAGCATTTTTCTGCGGCTTGTAAAGATGGGAACTTAATTAGTGCTAGTCTAGCATTATAAGAAGGAAGAGTATATGAATTCCATTGTAATCTACGAAGACAGAATAATAAAAACTGCTTTTGTACAGATTCAAGACAATTCATATAGACTAGATAAGTTGGGTACCATATTATTGTGCTGTTTTCTAAAATAGGACGAACAAGTGATGTAAATAATTGCTTATTAATATATGGGTCTTCAAATTCTTTAGCCCAGCATTTAATAAAATTAAGCTTTTTTTTTGCTTTATTTACCACTAAATTAATATGTTGTATGAAGCTTAGCTTAGGATCCAAGATCTATAAACGTATCAACTTTGGTCAGCTCGTGAGGACCTAATAGCTATTTAACATTAAGGAATTTATTTCTATAGAAAAACATATGCTTGCATTTTCCGAGCTTAGTACTTTTTTCTCCGATACGAGGAGCAGCGAAAAAAATAAAACAACTTATTTGAAGTTCAATAAGCAAAAAGCGTTCGTTCTTTATTTTCTAGCTTTTTAAATACTATTATTTTATTTATTGCTGCATTTTTTTTATTGGAAATGCAGCTATAAAAATACAAATTAATAAATATAATAATTCTTAAGAAATTTGTCTGGTGCATTTTGTTAGCGGAAATGCTCCTGAACAAAGCGTAACAGTTCTTTGGAAAAATAAAATTAATAAAGTTATAAGCAAAATATTAAAATTCTTTGAAATTAAACTTATTTGCAGCGGATAAAGTATTAAAAGTAATTATTAAAATTCTTAAGAAGTTAAAGCAACATAATAATGTTGAGGGAATAGTGGGAGACACTATAATACCCCCACCGATTGTTTGAGGCTCCGACGAAATCATATTATTTTTATTGGGTTATTTATAGTGGTTTAATTTTTTAATTGTAGGTTTGGAATATATGTTGTTTTTCTGTTCTTAAAGAGGTATATAAAAATAACTAAGATACATATTGATACTCTATTTGTTTTAGATATAAAGATTCAATTTTTATGTCCGCTAGTGTTGTGTTACTAGTGTCTTTAATTTTTGTTATAAGAGTAGGTAGGATAATTTTATCGTACAACTTTTGTCCAAAATTGCTTTGGCCAAAACATCAAAATTTAGTTTTCTTATATTTATTAAACTTTATCATGAAATCATTACTTTATACGCATGCAATTGGAAATATTTGTAAACTACATGTCAATATGTAGTGCGATAAAATGAGAAGTTGAGAGTTTAGCTACACAAAATGGAATTAAGATAAAGAATTTTTCTCAACTTCTCATCTTAATCGTAAGCTACACAAACATCCTTTTTTCAACCGTGTAAACGATTGCGTCTCTCCCTTTTAAAAGTTACAATCAAAAATTTACTGAAATAAACGAAACAAATATACTTATAAGAATATTTCTTAAAACAAAATCAACTTTAATTGGATAAATATACATTGGGAAAATTATTGGGTTACCTTATCTTATCCACTCAATAAACCCCATTAATAATATTTGCCCTTGTTCTGGAGCAAATATTATTAATAGTTTCTTTGCTGGAACGCAAGGAAACTTTACAAATAAAACCCCCAGTTTTATTCAACTTTATTTTATTATCTGAGCCTTCATACTGAACCAATGTACATGGGAATAAAATGAACTATGCCCAACAACACTTCGATGGCTTACCAACGTCAAATAGGCCCAACGTGAAAAATCTTTCATATGCCCAAGTACTAAAGAGCAGCCCTCAGGTCTTCAACGATACCAGCTCTAGTTCAATCGACAAACTAACGGAGATAATGAACAATTTCATGACCAACATGAACAGTTTTATGACTAATATACAGGGCATGTTTCAGGAGATTATGCGGAATCAGAACATGATTCTTCTTAGACAAAAATAGAATGACCCAGTTGTGTATTTGCTACTGGAATGCGTGTTAGAAACTTTCTTACACAGGCAGGAAATAGACATCCTTTTGGTATCCGAAACACATTTTACTGTGAAGAATTGCTTTAGAATTAACGGGTTCATTATATATGACACTAAACATCCAAGTAGAAAGCATGTAGTGGCACGGCCATCATTGTGCATAAAAACGTGAAGCACTTTGTTATGCCAGAATTTGGGAAGGATTTTATTCAGGCAACCTCTATAAGTCTTACTGATTTTCATACCACAATTTCATATGTATATTGTCCTCCCAAACACGTAATTGATAGAAACAATTTCAAAAGCTTCTTCGCAACATTGGAACACAAGTTCCTGGCATCAGGAGACAACAATGCTAAGCATACCCACTGGGGGTCTAGTCTAGATGTCGTATCTGGCGGTTAGCCCACATACTGGCCTACAAACTGTATGAAAAAGCCAGACCTTATTGACTTCACTGTTATTAGAAATATTAAACGTGACCAATTTCTGATTAGTCCCTTAGAAGACTTATCATCTGATCATTCGCCGACTATAATAACACTTCGTAATAGTTTTATAAACTCTGAAGTATCTCCTGCGTTCTATCCGAACCGATACACGAACTGGCTAAAGTATAAAATGTATATGAGCTCTCATCTCTCCCAGAACATCCCTCTGAGGAACTCGTCTGATATACAATGTGTTGTGAACCACCTTACAGACATTTATTACTTGGACAGTTAGGAATGCAACTCCAATGAGAAAAACATATATTAGGAAACCATTCAAGTCATCAGCTGATATTGAAGCCGTCATCCGACAAAAAAGAAAATTGAGAAGGGTATAACAGAGAAATCGTTCTCCAGCCTTAAAGACCCAATTGAATTTGTGTCAAAAATACTTAAAGAAAAGCTGCGTCTACAGTATGAGTCAGCGCTTGCCAATTATTTAAGTAACATGGATCCAACAACAAAAGCCGACCACAACCTATGGAAAGCTGTAGAGCATATGAAGTGCCCTACTTCCTCCGAACCACCCTTAGTTGGGCTAAAAATCCAAGTGAACGAGCAAATGCTTTTGCTAGCCATCTGGAAAACGTTTTCACTAAGCATGAAATAAATAGTGATATTAATCCTCTATACATCAGCGATTCCATTGAAAATCATATAAGGATGCGGTTGCCTCAATTTAAATAGCACTCAAAAACCTTGATACGAAAAAATCGGCCGGCGCTGATCGTATTACTAGTTCAATGCTGATGAACTTGCCAGATTGCGCTGTGAGAATTATATTGTTCATTTTTAACGCTATCTTAAGCGTGGGGGTTTTCTCGTCCTCTTGGAAGATTTAAGAAATTGTCATGATCTAAAAACCGGGGAAAGACGCTACTCAAATTACGTCATAAAGACCTATCAGCTTATTATCTATACTATCAAAGCTGTTCGAAAAGGTCCTCCTTCAGAAAATAACGCCCCATTTAGCAGAGCGAAATATTGTTCCAGAACATCAGTTCGGCTTCCGGGCTGGCCATGAAACTACAGAGCTGATTCACAGAATTGTTACTGCTATCAGGTCGTCCTTCGAGAAAAAGCTGTTTTGTTCAGCATTGCTCATTGATGTCTCCCAAACAAAGTTGGCATGATAGTCTCCTCACAAAAGTAACACGACTTCTTCCTGCAAACACCCACAAGCTGATTAAAAGGTACTTAACTGATAGAACATTTAAGGTACGGTCAAAAAATGTATTTTCACCAGTTAAGAAGATTTCTGCAGGCGTCCCCCAAGGAAGTATACTTGGCCCGCTATTATACATCGTCTATACATCTGATATGCTTACAAATGGACATACTATCACGTCAACGTTTGCAGATGACACACCATTTTTAAGTGTGAACAAAGATTCAGGAACTACATCTGAGCACTTACAAGCTCATATAAACGAGCTGGAAGGTTGGCTAAATAAATGGAAAATCAAAGTAAATCCATCAAAATATGCCCATATGACTTTCACACTAAGAAAGGCAAATTGTCCGCCAATAAAAATAAATAACGTCATTGTTCCGATAGAAACCCAAACTAAATATCTAGGAATCCATTTAGACAGACGCCTAACATGGTCACGTCACACTGAGGCCAAAATCTCAGCTATAAAACTAAAAACAGCTCGACTAATTTGGCTAATAGGTCCATTTTCATCTCTTTCTTTGGAATATAAAGTTCTATTATATAAAACCATTATTAAACCAATCTGGACATATGGCATTCAACTTTGGGGAACTGCGTGTGCATCTAACATCCAAAAGTTACAAAGAAGACAATCGAGTATTTTACGAACAATAGTCTGCACCCCCTGCTATATAAGAAATTAGAATATCCACAGAGATTTAGAAATTCCAACGGTTCGGGAGGAAATTGAAAAATGTTGTACTAAGTACGTCCACAAGCTGGCGACCCATCCAAACGCCCTCGCCAGGGGCCTGTTACAGTTCGAGGGACACAGAAGGCTTAAAAGAAGTGATACCTTGCGCCTAGTGAGAAGAGACATATAACTTTTTTATTTAACCGTAGAATATTTCTTTTATTCTTAAGATTTGAGTACAAGTAACTAGTTATTACATTGGTAATAATTATTTAAGTTTTTTTTATCTTTTTTACAGTTAAGATTTGGATACTTATTGTAATTTTCTTATAGAAAGATTATTGATAATAAATAATAATAATAATAAAAAAAAAAGAAAAAAAGATTGATTTGCAAATTTATACAATGGGATAATGTATGCATTTTCCACATTTTCGGGAAGTATCCAAACTTAATTGACAGGTTAAATAAATATGTTAAAAGAAACATAAGTTAAATTCGGCTGTGCCGAGTCTTATGTGCCCATCGCTGTGTTAGCGAAATATTAATATTTTTTACTTTTCACATTCTTCTAAAATATAAAAATTAAGTGACAGAAGATAAATATGCTGAGTTAAAAATGTTTTAACATAATCACTGAAGTTTTTTAGTTTTTCTAAATATGTTTTCAGTATTAATGGTATACTTATCAAATACGTCTTAGGTCACTAAATAGAAGTATTTAGTATATTTTTAGTAGTAGTTTAGGGGAGGTCGCCTAGATTGGTAACCTACTGCCCAAATGCTCAGAAGTTATTTTGGATTATTTAAAAAATTTTTTTTTTTTAATTTCCTTATACACAAGTGTTATTGCTCTGAGGGATTTTCGCAGCTTCCGGACGAATCATAGAAGAAGGTCGTCTAAACTTGTAGTCTACCAAACAAATACTAAGAAATTACTTTGGATTATTAAAATTTTTTTTTAAATTTCCATATACTCCAATATTATTGCTCTCAAGGGTCTTAGCAATTTCCGTTTTGAATCATTAAATAAAACCTAAAAAATTTCTAGTAAATATTAAAACACTTACAGAAAGCATAGAATTTACAAATTTCATTCCAGTTTGGTTTTAGTAATTACCTGTTGCAAAATCGTTAATGGTATCTCACCAAAATGGGGAAATCACCCTTATCGCGAATCTCAAGGGAATAAATTCGAGGGAATAATTTGTTTATTCCCATGAACAATAATTTGGTATCGCCAATTGTTAGGGAATAAAATACATTTTCGAAACATATGTGGCAAGTCGAACATACTATTGTGAATTGATGTAGTTTAATTGTTTACTTGTTTTATTTGTAATTTTCTAAATAAATTTTTATTATTCAATAAAATGCATAGTATTTCGCTCCGATTTATGTTATTAGAAGAAGAAAGGAAATTATTGTAGAAAATAAAAAGACGGAATTTAAGAGATGCATCAAATCCATTGTGCTTACCAGAAACAATGTAAGTGAAAACATGAAGAATTGTTAACATTATGTACATATAAATAAATTCTTTACAGGTTCTAACAACATGTTCTAGCTAACAAAGCAGCTTTTAAATGCCTTTTATATATATTGAACCAGAACTGCCTACCAGAAAGTCGTCGTGCTGTGTAGTTTACAACATGTCTACGGTTTTTATAGGGTACAAAAAATTAAAAAAGAAATATTCTTTATCAAGATACGAAATCTTAAATCTAAAAAACAATAAATCACATTTGTGTTATTTTTGGTTGTACTTCATGTATTACAAAAAAAATTTTATAAACAGGCACATAAAAAAGGCAATATACGTTTTTAAAACTAAAAAATTATCACATTCTTACATGTTTACAGTCCATCATTGCTATTAGATTGCTTGATTTTCAGTTTCTCTAATTTTATTTGCCGCTGCAACATTTCAAAATTTTATTCCCAAACAAAAGTTTTGTGAAAAATGTCACAATACTTTTGGGAAAAAACTCACGGGAATAAAAATCGGCGATGCCAATTTTTTTTTCGAACATGCGAATTTTTTCCCATGAAAATAATTCACGATTGCAAATTTAGGGAAAAGGGAGATATTTCGAGGGAAAAAATATTCACGATAGGGGTGAATATAAAAAATCCCTCAGAACAAGAGTACTGGGGTATGAGGGAATTTAAAAAAAAATTTTTAAATAGTCCAAAGTAACTTCTGAGTACATCCGCAATGGATTGTAAATCTAGACAATCTCCCCTTTAAAATGATATATGTCCCATCCCACAAGCTTTAATGGTTCGTTGGGAAGTTACTAAAATCACTTAGAGCAACAGCACTGGGGTATATGGAAATTTCAAAATAATCTAAAGTGACTTCCGAACGAACCATAGAAGATTGCGAGATGGGACATATGTATATCATTTTAAAGGGGAGGTCATCTAAATTTGTAATCTACTGCCCAAATACTCAGAAGTTACTGTCGACTATTTAAAAAAAAAATTTAGAAATTTCCATATACCCTAGTATTCTTGCTATGACGGATTTTTACCATTTAACATTTTGCAGAGGTATCACTACCGATTTTGCCCATGCAAATTAATGAAACCAAAAACGAATTTAATTTATAGGTTCTAAGTTTTTGCTGAGTACTTCGGCGATAGATTACAAATTTAGACGACCTCTTCTTTAAAATGATATGTGTCCCATCCTGTAAATTTCTATGGCTCGTTTGCAAATTAGTAAAAATCTTAGAGAAATCAACGTATTTATGCAAATTTATATCTATGTATGTCATAAATACTGAAAAGATATTTACAAATACTAAAAAACGTAAGGAGTTACGTAAAACCATATTTAAATCATTTCAAAAAATTATGTAATTGAAACACCTAGTTTATTAAGCTTAAGATCATATTAAAAATAAAAAATATCTTATTTATTTATGGAGCGATATATAAAAATAGGTTTTTCTAAAGCGACTTCAACTTAACAAGCTAGCCTTTTCAATAAAAAAGTCACATAAACTTAAAATGAAAAAAAATTTTGAAAAAAGAAATGGCAAACATTGATAAAAATAATTTTCTTTTAATACATATTTTTAGTATTTTTGATATTTCTCTGCAATTTGCTGATCGATTGCTCTCTTTTTTTCGGAGACATTAAGAATGCTTTTTTTGTTAAGACTGTTAATACCTTTTTTGACCGTTTTGTAGTTTAAACAAAACACGCACAAAGCCAAAGCAAAACTTAGTGAAAATCTAAAATTTCGGTTTGTATTTTTGATTTTGCGTGTGCATTTGTGTACCGATATTTTTGATTTTTTGCACAGACATTATGACTGTTACATTGCTCTGCAAAAAATCACTTTTTGGCTCGCCTTTAAATAAAACTATGTGGACTATATGGATTTTGACGTGCTTAAATCAAATCCGTTTTCGGCTTTTCTCCATCACGTAGGGATTTTTTTTATGGGCGTGGCAATTTTTTTAAACTAAATTAGTCAGGTACGAAGACATATTTCAGTCTAAGTCGAGAACGACTTATCCGATTTTCATAAACAAAACACCAAGAGAAAAATTTTGTTAAAGCAATGAACAAGGATGGTGAAGGCTCTTTATATAATAAGAGCAAATTTCCGAGAATCAGCGATACAAAAGTAACGGAAAGCATATTTGTAGGCCCACAAATACGGGAGCTTATGAAGGACGCAGTCTTTAGAACGAAATTGAACGATGTGGAAGAAAGAGCATGGACCGCTTTCGTGAATGTGTGTCAGTTTTTTTGGGAAACAGGAAAGCTGAAAACTACCATGAAATTATAGAAGAATTGCTTTTTGCCTACAAAGCTTTAAAATGTAATATGTCTCTTAAAATTAATTTTTTGGACTCGCAACTAATTTTTTTTTTAGAAAAATCTTGATTCTGTATCAGATGAGCAAGGTGAGAGGTTTCACCAATATATGTTACATATAGAAAAGCGTTATAATGGCAACCCATCAGAAGGAATGCTTGTAGATTTTTGTTGGTCGATTTGGCGAGAAACTTCAACTGACACTGTAAAAAAACTAAAAAAAGAAATGTTAATTAGATAAAACTAAGCTACTTTTTATTTTAACAATGTTTCTGAAATAAAAACTATATATATTACTAACAAAAAATTTGTGTTATTTTAAGCAGAAAAATTTGATTTTTTTCATTGTAATCTGAAAAATATTTAATTGATGTATAATTCCAACGCAGCTGAAAATATTTAATCAATTACAAAGAAAGTTTTAATTCCAAGAACCATACAAAATACCATTATCCTTTATTTCCATTACATGCCTGCTAAGCTACGCAATCCTATCACCATATGTAAGGTTGACTGCACACATATTTTTTCAATATTGGGTACCTGAGGTAAATTGAGAATAAAATCCGCATTTGTTAATCGATTTTCATGATTTATACCTTATTTTATTCTTGAGGTATTTAGCTCACAGAAAAATGTGCAAAATATAATATAATTGCTTATTCTTTTTTTTTATTGCATTTTTAAACTGAAAAAATTACGAATTTTGCAAGAAAAAAAATTTTCCCGTCTTAAATTTTTGAATAATTCCAAAACGATAAAATATAGAAAAAAATTATCCAGATTTAAATTAAATGCAATATTGTTAAGCATCTCTTGGTGTTTTGTTTATGAAAATCGGATAAGTCGTTCTCGAGTTAGACTGAAATATGTCTTCGTACCTGACTAATTTAGTGGAAAAAAATTGCCACGCCCATAAAAAAAATTCCTACGTGAAGGAGAAAACCCGAAAACGGATTTGAGTTAAGCACATCAAAATCCATATAGTCCACATAGTTTTATTTAAAGGAGGATTTTGCTGCTGAGCAGTGTTATTTCACGTTTTTCGTCCGTTCTCTTTTTTAGACAAATACGCAAAAATTCCACCAAAAATGGTCAAAGAATGGAGATAGTCTCTATTTTGACTCATAACACCGCTAGACTACTTTCTGTGTGGGGCTATGTAAAGTCATTGGTCTCTTCGGATAAGCCACAAAAGCTTGACCATTTGGAAGACAACATTCGCCGTGTTATTGCCGATATACGGCCACAAATGTTGGAAAAAGTCATCGAAAATTGGACGTCCAGATTGGACTACATCCGAGCCAGCCGTGGCGGTCATATGCCAGAAATCATATTTAAAATGTTGTGGCATTACATCTTTTGGATAAATAAAATTCATGTTAATCGAATAATCCATCGTTGTTTTATTGCAATATAAGTTATATACGTCTATAAAAAATACCCTTTACAAGAGCAACCTTGTCTAAATATGTCCTAAATATGTTAGTCAACTTAGGTGTGCACACATCAACATCTTGCTGAATGAATGTTGTCTTCACCTGGAGACTTTAATGGTCTAAACGTAGGAAGAGCAGATTTATTTTTGTTCAAAGTAAAGATTGTATGAGCCGTGGCAAGTTACCTTCGTGGAAAAATCAGATACCCAAAGCCTCGAAATCATCACTGAAAAGTGTGTCTCCAGTTTCTTACAGGCTACTGGTAAAACATCCGTCAGCCTTCTGATTGATACATCCTTTGAGTGATAGGCTGCTGGAGGAGTTTCAATCTCCTCATATTTAGTACCTTCTTTCTTTGATCTTTTCAAAACATTGTCAAATACTGTCAAGTCATTTAAATAACGTAGCCAGCTATTCTCATAAGCTGCTGTTGTGATGTGCTCCATCTTGTTAACCTCAAGATTTAATTTGTGAGAGTTAGTGATCTTTGTGCTTTATGTAAAAATTGTACAATGGTTCTTTTAACATTTCTTATATCAAAAATGACTTCAGCTTCCCCTTCCAGGTGAAATTGGTCTGAAGACTTAATCCAAGATCCCCCAGTTTAAAATGTTGTTTGAAAATAATTACTAGTCGCGTTTGTAAAGGTATATGCTCATTACCTCCATTTACTAAAACAATCTTGTTAGTTATTATAAAATAAAGAAGTGGCTCACCTAGTGTATTTATTTCTGTGTTTCCCCATGCCGTATAATATGCATTGGCCAATTATTGTTCTCCGACTGTGGACACTAAACAATTTTGAATGTATTGCCGCTATATCTCGTTGCACAAGCTTTAAAATAGACGGAATATTAATGATATTGTTGTTTAAGGTACAAAAATGTATTTTTGTAACTTAAAGAACAATGTAGTCTCCAGTAAGTTTATAGGTACTACCCCGATTCAGTGTCTGCCAGAGCATGCCTTAAGAAGGATGGGAGATACTTCTTTCAATGTTTGCGCATCGTCGATTACTGACTCTACTTTCAGAGCAGGGTCTACCTTCCCAGCTTTTTCCACCTCCTTCACCAAACTACAGGTTGGCGAGTTGGCAGAAAGCAACATAACTAACTAATGTCGGTGTTGAGAAATATGAACAACTTCTGCATATTGTATGTACACCGCAGGTCGCATCAGCGACCCCTGTCATCATGAACCGTAACGCTTTGTGACCAAAATTTGAGCTTCTTGCAACTCGAACCAGACAGCTTTACACAATTTGATTACTAGGCACAAATAAGGATACCTATATCCTCCAATATGTTGGAAAATGAACTTGGTACCATTACCAACATATCGTGATCCATATTCTCATTGGTGGCATGACCTGTAGCTCTAAGCACCAATTAGTATGTATTTCATATTTTCCTTAACGCTACAATCTTCTTGCATATTGGCTGCAGATTGGTCACCCATGAGCGCCCCTATGGGAAGACTGCACAGCAATCCACTGGCTTAGATGTTCACCAAGGGTTTGGGGGCTTGATTTGGTTGCTGCTGAATCTGTGCGTTTGGATAGTTCTTAGTATAGGCCTGAAGTATGATTCATGTTTGTTTTCATATTTTATAGCTCGGATTACAGCAAGCCGCTATACCAAGTCAAAGTAACTACCAGTTGTAAATATAAGTTGTGAACTTTCTTTATTTTGAGATTAAAGTTGTTGTTGAAGCCATGTCTAAACAAAATTATATTATCATTCATATTGATTAATTTTATTAATTCTTCAATTAAATTATTAATTTCAACATTCAATTAACAAATGTATAAATATTCACTTATCAATACAAAACAGTGCCCCCATCAACACTCATTTTATTATAATAGCTACGTCTTTGCTTCTTACAAATTTATTCGTTAAATCTGTTTATTTCCAATGAATTTGTACTTAATTACCGTTTTAGACATATTTTTTGTATGAAAAGAAGAAACCGAAATAAATGAATTTAAGTATTGTATTGTAACGTTAACCGAAAGAGTCTCATTTGTTTTCGCTCGTATTAAAGTATCGAACATATTTTTGGCGCCCAACGTGGGGCTCGATTTATTCAAACAAACAAACAACATATTATTAATTTGGAGAAATTCATTTTGCAAAATATAATTATATATTTAATACTGGTGTACTTAGCACCATAAATTCTGGGAAAATTGTGACAGAGGTGATCGTGATAACAAGAGAGATAAGACAATAACTGCTTTGTTCTCTTTTAATAAATACACTTCGTAAATATATGAAAACCAAAAATCAACAATTTAAATATTACATAATAGTATATACTTTCATTGTTCCTCTTATACTTAACTTGAGCATACCTACAAACAACCAGGTTTTCAGTATTTCTCTTGGCAACTTAACGCATACTTGCTGAATCGATCCATACATAAAATATTTCATTTTCGTTTGTCACAATTAATCATCATCCACTACGAGTAAATTAAAAACAGTGAGTAGGGCTGAATTAAAAACTCTTCAGAAGCAACGACAAATAGCAAAGGCAAATATAACAAGAATAAAAAATATGGTCTCTTCAACAATGTCAATAGCTGAATTAGAATGTCGTCTTGCTATAGTTGAAGCATATTTTAAACAGCTGTTAAAAATTCAATCGGACATAGAAGAAAAAAATCCACTAGATGTTACCAGAGCTGACATTGAGGATATGTGTATCACAACAAAATCAAAAATTATAGAACTTTTAGGTGACAATTACAAACGTTCGTCTTTAGATCAATCAGTTACAGTGCCTTTTACAACAATAAGCAAATTGCCAAGTATACATTTGCCAACATTTGATGGAAAATATTCCAATTACAAAAATTTCATTTCATCGTTTAAACAGTTTGTTGATAGAGATACATCATTATCAAAAATTTAAAAGTTTAATCATCTGTTGCATTGTTTGTCAGGTCCGGCATTAGACACAGTGCGAGCATTTGAAGTTTCAGCAGAAAATTATGAAAAAGCATTGAAAATATTAGAAGAACGCTACGATAACAAAATATTAATATTTTTAGAACATATTCAAAACCTTTGTGATCTTCCTACCGTACAAAAAGCAAATGGTACGCATTTACGCAGCTTAGTAGATAGTGCGTCAGCAATTTTTGGTTCCCTTAAGTCGCTGGGAACTGAAGAAGAAATTTGTAACGCTTTAATTATTCCCATTGTGGCACAAAAAACAGATACTAATTCACAAATTAAATGGAAAGAAAACTTAAATTACTCTGCACTACCTTCGTGGGATGATTATTGTAAAATGTTAGAAAGCAGATGTCAATTTTTAGAATCATCGGAATCGCATTCATTTTCTTGTGGAAACAACAATACTTCTTTCAATCCAACTCGTGGAAATCGTCCACAGCGACAAAATAACCGTTTATCGCTACACACTCAGCAACAAAAATCCTGTGTATATTGCAAATCAATTGAGCATTGGATTAGTGATTGCATAAATTTGCAAGCACTTACATTTGAAAATCGTTTTAGTACTATAAAAAAGTTGGGACTTTGCATCAATTGTTTAAATGAAGGCCACACTGTTAATAAATGTAGGACAAAAAATAAATGTAAAATTTGTAAAAAATCGCACCATACGTTACTGCATCGTTCGACACCAGAAAATTCATCGCAAACTATGGTTTCATTGCCCCCGGTATATGCTTCTACTTCATCAAACAGTGTAAATGTTCACATTGGAGAATCTGGAAATAAAATTATTTTAGCTACTGCTGTAATTCGTATTCAAAATGCCGAAGGGGATTGGCAAGTGTGTTGTGCGTTGTTAGACTCTTGTTCGCAGGTTAATCTTCTTTCTGCACAATTAGCACAATTGCTGAATTTACATTTGAAAAAAACGTTGATAAATATTCTTGGTGTCGGAAATACCGCAACAAAAATAAAATACGAAACTAATGCAGTAATTCGTTCTCGTTACAATGCATCGCAATTTTCAATAAAGTTTTATGTGACAAATCGTATTTCTGGTTATCAGCCAGACACTAACCTTGATACTAAAAATTGGAAATTACAATTACATATACAATTGGCAGATGAATATTTTAACAAATCTCAGCCAATAGATATATTGCTAGGTGCTGATGCGTTTTTCGAATGCATTGGCAAAGACAAAATTAAACTAGGACTTAATTTACCATTTCTACAAGAAACTTGCTTCGCATATGTTGTTTCTGGTAGCTGTAAAGCCAATTCTAATGTAGCATATGTTCATGCATGTAGTGATGCATCAAATGAGAAAGACGAAGAAGATTTGAATAAGCAACTAGAAATTTTGTGGTCAATGGAAAACGTGTCACCAATATCACAAAACTATAATTTCGAGCACCAAGCTTGTGAATTGCATTTTATAAATCATATTGAAATAGTTGACAGCGGTCGAATTCAAGTTATGTTACCTTTTAAAGAAAATCCATCAACACTAGGTACATCTTTAAATTTAGCTCTTAAAAGATTCTTATCATTGGAAAAACGTTTGGCTAGAGATAATGTCATAAAACAACAATATGTAAATTTTATGAGAGAATACCAACAATTAAGTGTAGTGTGACTGCGTTGTGAATATCAACCATACAAACAGTCATAATCAAAACATAGTGTCAAATAACACAAAACAGTTTAAATGGGTCACTGCAATGTTTGCGTATTATACTTATATGTATTAAGTGCACACTTAACATAGTCAGTGAACTTTAAATAGAACACTACTGAATAACTGTTTTTGACACAATTACTACACATTGCTGATCAATGCATTTTGATCACTAGAAACATTCACACATGGGGTAGTATTAATTAGTATATAAGAATACGGTTTATTGTTAAAAAAAAAAACACAGAATAGTAAAATACATAATTGGGAGTGCAACTATTACTGCACCCCAAAAATAAAAATAATTATATTCAACTTACATAGGTCACATGACGCCAGTGGTACCAAATTTAAAGGAATCTCATTTTTATTTACCTCACCAATACGTTTTAAAGCCAAACAGTGTTAGTACCAAATTACGTGTAGTGTTTGATGCGTCTGCCAAAACATCGTCAATGAAATCGCTTAATGACATTTTGTGTACAGGACCAACCATTCAAGATGAACTTTTTTTATTGCTTTCAAATTTTCGTTTATGGAAATATGCTTTAACTGCCGATATAGCAAAAATGTATCGAATGGTTCTGTTACACCCAGATCACAGGAAATTGCAACAAATACTCTGGAGGGAAAACGATAATCAGTCAATTGAGACGTACCAGCTGAACACAGTTACATATGGCATGTCTGCATCACCATATTTAGCAATACGCTGTTTGCATTACATTGCTGACCAATATCAAGAGCAGTATAAGGTAGGATCCAGCGTAGTTAAAACGCAATTTTATGTTGATGACATGCTAAGTGGTGCTAACGACTTAGAAAGTTTATCACGAATTAAAGAAGACACAACAAGTTTGTTAAGCAAAGCTGGATTTGAACTTACTAAATTCAACTCAAATAATCAATATTAATGAGCCAGCTGTTACGAGTGCACTAGGCATCACTTGGAACCCTGTAATAGATGAATTTCTATTTTCGTTTCAGGAAAGATAAGGGTAGCCGATGTAAAAACTACAAAGGGCGTGTTTCGAAGACCTATACAAAAGCTTGCATTATTGATGAATCCTTGAAAGACGATTTTTTCAATGCCCCCGGAATGTTGAAGCCATGTTTAAACTAAATCATATTATCATTCATATTGATTAATTTTATTAATTCTTCAATTAAATTATTAATTTCAACATTCAATTAACAAATGTATAAATATTCACTTATCAATACAAAACAGTGCCCCCATCAACACTCATTTTATTATAATAGCTACGTCTTTGCTTCTTACAAATTTATTCGTTAAATCTGTTTATTTCCAATGAATTTGTACTTAATTACCGTTTTAAACATATTTTTTTTATAAAAAGAAGAAACCGAAATAAATGAATTTAAGTATTGTATTGTAACGTTAACCGAAAGAGTCTCATTTGTTTTCGCTCGTATTAAAGTATCGAACAGTTGTTGAAAAAAAACGAAACTTTTTCATATGTTTCATTTTGTAGTTTTTAGAGAAGAAGCGATGCAAACATTTGGGGTGTTTTTGTTTCATTTGTTTTTGTTTATGTAAAAAAAAGCAGTACGATTCATTTAAGCGTAGGCAGTCAGAAAACAAATGATTAAAAATAAAAAATAACTCAGTAAAGGAAACTTAAAAATGAATGATTCATAACAGAAATGAGTTACGTTTTGTAAGCATCTGTTCGATTGTAGCGGAACATAAAACGTAGAAGATGGAGATCAAAGCCAATAGTTTTATTTGTGAAATTGTTGCTTAAATCGTTTTGTTTTTCGTTTTATATTTACATATAAAAAAAGGATTTAAGAATTTTGAACGATTTGTGATTTTGCAACAAACGTTTATGAAACATTTCATTTCTTTTTATACCCTGCTTTCATAACTGTTTTTTGTTGATTTAAGGTAAAAATGTTTGATAGTTTTTCTCTCTTATACTTTTCTTATAATTATTTCCAAATTCTTATAGTCTTTTGATGTGTTGCATTTTCTGTCTTTTTTCACATTTTTTTTTATTAGTATATAATGTAACCACGATTATACCCTTCACTGTAAGTTCGAAGGGTATATATCAGTTGGTCATTCCGTGTGTAGTTTCTGCACTACACATGTGCCACACTATAAAGTATATAAATATATATTCTAAATTATTTAGCAATGTTCGGCCGTGTAAATATTGAAATCAACTTTCTACAGTCCCTTTAAAACCTACAGAGAAGTTTAGTATGGCTTTTTATTGGAAGTTTTTCTCTCCAGGTTGCTATTTAAATTCAGCCAAATTGGTTAATAAATGGTTAAACTATGAGCTCTGAAATACAATTACCTCAGTTTTTTAAAAAAAATTGTTTACTGTTTTTCTTTTTGCTATAAAAAAATAATGGACAAGAAAAATAAAAAATACAACCAAAATTTTAGTTTTCAATAAATATCTGTAATTTTCAAACTCTACATGTATCAGTCATACTTTGAAGAACATATGTATTTTTTTTTTGCATTGCGGGTAAGGTGTGTATGATCTTCATATCCAGTGAGCATCCCAGCACACTACGTATACATGATTCGCCGCTAGGGCGCCTAAGTACTAAGCCACACCACCACAATATTCACCCGGTCCCAGCGGTACACCGTGAAGGTATTACCTCACCGAGATGGGTTGGTCCAGTCAAATCTACTGTGTTCTACTTAGAGCTCTACGAAATTCCAAAAGAACCAATCGTACGTACGATGAAATGTATCCCCAGTTTTTAGGTGTTTCCATCATTAGCTAGGTCACATTGTGAAGTCCAATCTCATTATTTAATTGTCGTTGCAGTGCTGCTCTTACGGCATCAAATCTCGGACAGACGAAAAACACATGTTCGGCGTCCTCGTCCACCTTGTGGCACTGTGGGCAGTTCGGCGAGTCTATCAGTCGGAACTTATGCAAATACTGCCTGTAGGCACCAGGTCTGCTAAGAAAGTGGGTAATGTAGTACCCTACATCCCCATGTTTCCTTTCCATGCAGCTCTTTAGGTCCCTAATTAAGCTATATGTCCATCTGCCTTTGCTACTATCTGACCATCTACTCTGCCAGGTATCCCGTCCAGCCCTTGCGAATTTCCATCCTGCAGTCCAGCCACAGCATGTTGAATCTCCTCATACGTGATAGGTGGAATACCCCGAAAAGGTTCCCCAACTGTTCTGTTTCAGGTAATGCCCCTCTGTAGTGGAAAGAGGTATGAAACAATAGTCCCAAATAACACGGGATCCGTTGGCATTGCCCTGTTATAGGACTTGAGCCTCTTTGTAACGATCCTGTACGCTAGTCAAAATGAATTTTTGTCAAGATCGTCACAAATGCTCATGAAGCATTGCCTCTTGCTATCGCTAATAGCCTTCTTCAGCTGATTTTTCTTCGTCCGAAAGACTTCGTGGAGTACTAACACCTCTGGTCGGCCCCTAGACTTCGTAAGTCTCCTACGAGCCCTTATACATTCAGCTCTAAGCACCGAAATCTCCTCGTTCCATCAATATACGGGATCCTTTCTGAATCCTGGGCGCCTTATTCTCACCGTCAAATCACAAGCAGTCGAAACTCGGTTAATAAATCCCCTTGCCGCTTCGTCTGGTAGTCCAGCTATAATCCCACCATCCATGCAAACCCGAAACATCTCGCGGTTAAAACTGTTACACTTCCAGCCCTGTGCGCCAATATTATACCGACCCGCGCCATCATGCTCCCTATCCATAAGCTCCATGAGAACGGCCCTGTGGTCGCTATTTGTATAGATCCCCCTAATGCTCCACCGTACGCGACCGGCCACTCTGTTGTTGCCAAATGCTATGTCTATAACGGATCCGCCACCGTTTCGACTAAACGTATGCTCACTGCCCTGCTTCAATAACACCACATCCAGGCTTGCAAAAGCTTCAAGTAATGCCCTTCCCCTAGGGTTTGTCCGTGGGCAACCCCACTCGAGAGCCCACGCATTAAAATCGCCAGCAACCAAAACCCTCTCATAGCTAGCCGCGTCCAGAGAAATCCTGTCTACAATGCTCTTAAATTCCTCAATACTATATCTAGGTGGAATATAGCAGCTGTATATGATCAAACCAGCCATAGTGACCCTTACAAAGCCAACGTCCGTAGTAATTTGGTCCCTTAGCATCCTCCCACTCGCCACCCATACTGCGGCAGTCTTCGTCCTGTCGATCTACACCCGAGTATCGTCAGTCTTGTACGGTTTACTTAGGATAGCTATATATATCCTCTCCTCCGTAATATTCCTCCTAAGTAGGTTCTGCGCCGTCTCGCAGTAGTTTAGGTTCAACTGAAGAAGTCTCATGCCCTATTCTTGCGAGCCTCTAGAGCCAATTTATACCTTGGGCAGGTTGAAGATCCAGTAACATGCAAAGAAGACATCTTGGTTTGTTCCGGCAAGTCTTCACCAAGTGCCCCCTCTCCTCACACTTTATATACGTGTCCCTGTAATCATTCCCATTCCTACAGCTCGCCGCCACATGCCCAAAGTCCAAGCACTTGAAGCGTCTCCTGGGCGTGATATTCACACGAATCCTGCACATAACGCATCCTATTCTTATTTTGGACGCTGTCAGTAGCATGTTTGGCTAAGGGTGCACTTAGCGCAACAGTTGCTATCTGATTCCACCTGAACGCTGTCCTCATCGATCTTATCGAGGATTCCTGCAGGCTCTTCATTCTGTCTGAGAATTTTCTCAGTCCTTCGAGAATTTCCCCATTCGTTATTTCGCCCACGTCTTTGATTTTTACTGTAACCTCCTGACTAGCCGCCCTAACCTTGGCATTTTTCCCTAAAACCTCGCTGACTGCATTTCTAAACTGTAAAAGTCTGTCATGTTCAGGCTTATTCAGCTCCAGAAGTAGTTCGCCCTTGACAGTCTTTCTAATATTTCTTACATTCTCGCCAAGACCACCCAATCTACTGTCGGTCTTCAAAATGTCTGCGTATGACCTATCCGAGCATGCCCTTATTAGCAGGGCATCCTGCCGAGTCGGAAGAACACATGTATGTTAACTAGCTTATGTGAAATAGAGCTCTCTTATATGAAGAGGGATTATAGAGATGAATTTTTTGGTATTGTATTTTATTTTTTCCGTTGATTTAAAATCTTTTATTTGAAATTAAATATTTATTTCAACATTATGTTTGGTTTAAAAGATGTTTGCTATAATTTTTTGTGAGGTTAGGTTAAGTTGCACAGGGTGCCCCGAATGGAGAAAAGCAGAGGGTAGAGGGGGTACTCTAGGATCCTCCGGCGTGGTGCCTTTGTGATACCTATATTGGAAGAAAAACGGATAGCAATAGAGATAGCAGAGTGAAAGGTAATAGGAAGAAAAGAGATTGAATTCATTTTGAATTCTTATTATTTGAATTCTGAATTTTGTGATTCCAATTGTAATTTCTACACCGTACATGGGACACCATATAAAGTATATATATTCTGGATCCTTGTGAATAGCGGAGTTGATTTAGCGATGTTTGTCTGTCTGTCCGTCAAGTCGTTGAAATCAACTTTCTGAAGTTCCTATGCAACGTACAGAAAATTGTAGCATACTAATCAGTCAGTTGCTTTTGTAAGATTATTCATATTGAAATTCAGCTAAATCCATTTATAAATGGCGGATCCATGAGGCAAAAACGACAACTACCTCTATTTTTGATCTTTTTTTAGTGGGTGTTTTTTTGCGTATTTTGTCAAAACAACGAAACGGACTTAAAAACGTGGTATGCAGTTTTGTTTGAAATGATAGTCGTAATACCTGTCCAAAAAATGAGAGCCATAGGTTCATAAATGGCCGAGGAATATCAAAAATACAACATAAATTTTAGATTTTCTTTCATTTCTGCTTTGTTTTTTGCGTATTTTATCTAAACTAAAAAAAATTAGTAAGCAGTTTTTTCAAATATCATGTTCAAAGTATGTGGACCAAAATTCAGGTGAATCGGTCCATTAATGGCAAAGCTATCAGTCAAAAATCAGAACTACCTCTATTTTTTGAACATTTTAGGTGCGTTTTTTGCTTAATTTGTCAAAACGGTCAAAAGTGTATTAACGGTTTTAGCAAAAATAGTATTCGTAATGTCTCTGCAAAAAAAGAGAGTAATCGGTCAGCAAATGGCAGAGAAATATTAAAAATGCAACCGATATTTCACATTTTTATTAAGTTTTGTTTTGCTTTTTTTGGAAATTTTTAAGTTGTCATGTAAGTAATGTTTTGTACACACAAACACGAAACTAAAAAAAGTGTATGTGTTTGTGGTTTTTAATGCATTAAGAAAACAGACATCTCTATGAAAGAGAATTTTTTAGATTTTTGTTGTTATTAAATATTTAATTAATTAGGTTAGGCTTAAAAACTTTTTTAACATGTTTGCAAAATTAAATTAAATTATATATAATTTGTATTTCTACTTAATATCTTTCTTAGAATTTCTTTTCTTATTATTAAAAATTGAGTGCCTGCACGTTTTATTGCTTTTAAAAAAGAGAAAGAATTGTTTTTTTTAGAACTCGTTAATTTTAGTTTCTTTAATTGAAATCAATTATTTTTTTAAGATTAATAAAAAAAATGTATTCGAAAATTTATTTTAACATATTTATTATTAGCAACACCCTGTGATATTCCCTACAATCCACATACTTTATTATCTGTCAACCTGTATACTATTGTAATCTAGTTATAAGTAAAGCTTAAATAAAATCTTAATCTTTGTTTGAACGTCATATAGAAAAGTTCGTCTTTTGTCACGTGTACTTAATTAACAATTCACTTCCAGGACACACACAAAATTTTATTAAGAACTAATTAGCGTAAATACAAGAAAATAAGTAAAATTAAATTGTTAAAAAATATATAGAAGTTTAATTCTAAATATATAAAAAACTGAAATATAAAAAATACCGCTTCACATCGCGGAAAATATATCATAAATTACAACAAAAAATTATACATTGTACTAATCACCAAAAAATTTATAGTGCAAAAGTTATTTAATTAGTGGTAACACTTATGGTATGAAAAAATAATGAAAATGCATCGGTGGTAACACTAAGAAAGATTGAATTTAATTAAAGCTGTGTATTGCGATGAGAGTTCAAAAAATTCTCGTATTCTATTTCTGTTGATACTTGAATTAAATACTCAACGTTAACAATACATAGCATCCCATATTTGGTGACACAGATGGTGCTGATGAGCGGAAAGGGATCAAAAATAATATCAATTGTTAAAATTGAATAAAATAAAAAAATATTTCATACATATGGTACATACCTTCAATAAAATGGAATTGTACAGTAAAATGTTGTTAGGTACATATGTATATACAAAATATTAAGAACTAATTAGCGTAAATACAAGAAAATATTTTAATCAAAATTTGTCATTTCTTTTTTTATTTGTATATATATAATTTTTAAGTTTATGTTACCTTTTTTATTGAAAGGCTAGTTTATTTAATTGAATCGTCTTGTAGCACCTCAACCTAGAGTTTAATGTCATTTCTGCTGAGGTTCAAAACAACATCTGCCCTAATGCGCTCGGGGTCGATGAGTCTCTTTGACTGCCGCATCGCCACTTCGGCCCTCCAGCAGTCCCTCGTAGACCTCGTTTCTGTTCCTTGCGGAGAAAAGTAAAGTTGTTGGTCACGCTGCAGAATTTGTCTAGTCCTATGAGACTTTTTAGCCAGATAGTCCGCCATTTCATTGCTCACTTGCCCTTCGTGACCCGGCACCCACAATAAGGTAATCGAGTTTTTCCCTGCCAAGCCATTGAGAAGTTCATAGCAGTCCCAGACCGATCTTGATCGAAAGGATAGCCCGCCAATGCACATAGGGCTACTTGACTATCTGAGAGAATATATATTCCGGTACCAGATGTGCTCTTTCGTAAACATTCTCTAGCACATAGCTCTAAGGCGTGAACCTCCGCCTAAAAATGAAAGCTCTTTTTCCCATTGCAACTATCTTACGGAAACGTAGTTCTGCAATTGCGGCACAATCGTTGCCATCTTCCATTTTTTACCCATCAGCAGCCTTATTCTGTAATTCTCGTAGCTAAAGCTTAATCTCCATCGCTAAAAATTTTCAGGCAAATATTTTAGAGATTTTTCTAAAATAGTATTCTGTAACTCTAATTGCTTAGCTTAAATGTACTATTTTTGCCGTAGCTAAAATTCTATCATTACTCCATTCCTTTCTTACCTTTTGATTAACTGTTGCTGAAAAGAGACATGTATATGGTGTTATTTTTTGATATTGTATATTAGTGTTGCCATAAGATATAATTTGTTCTCTTTAAAATGAACATTTTTGAATAAAAATATTCAAAATAAAAATTTAAAAATGCGTGAAAAGTAAAAAAAAAAAATTATCACAGATGATAGAAAACTGAATTCGAAGAAGAAAATATTAGATATATTTTCTCGGGGAAAGTCGCATTTTCCGAGTAATGAGCCTCCAAAGTTTTTATAGGTTCAATAAAAAATTTGTGATTTTTCACAAAAAATAATTAAAAAAATAATGCATATGATAAAAAATTTAATTATAACAAGAAAAAGTTAAGTACGATTTTTCATTAAAATCTATATTTTCTGAGTTATGGGTCTTTGAAGTTTTTAATTTGCCGTGAGTGGCCATATTAAATGTAACCTTTATTAATTATGTTTTACAGCTTTTAATAATAACTATTTGTATTTTTGCAAACATGAATTTTAATTGAGTGTATACATTTTTATGATATTTTTTTCATAATAATTTTTAAACGATGGGATCACTCAAGAATTTATTTATTTTGTAAAAAATGAATGTTATTGTTGTGGTTTGTGCCTCTACATGATTCTTTACAAGCGTAATTGGTTATGTTTGTAAACTTAAAACTAAGAAATGAAGTTTTGTCAGAAAAAAACAATGCTAATTTTTACCTCTTGACTATTGCTAGTCCTCTTGAACCTAAGTCCCGTTAAAAATATAACTTTTTTATTTAGATTTCATATAAAATTAATCAAAAGGAGGTATTTATGACAAACCTTAAGTTTTAAAAAACCAGTCATTTCATTTATTATTATTATATATGGTAATTATATATATTTTTATAGCATTTATATAGTATTAATATTTTTAGCGTCCAAAAAATTTCGTTGCTAAAAATTAGTAAATTTTAGGAGAAATTAATGCTTATTTGGTGTTAAAGAATACAAAATTAATATATTTTAGCGAAGAAAACAAACGGTAAAATTGCGGCGATTTCAATTTTTTAGAGAAAGCTAAATATACAGAATTCCATTTGTAGCTAAAAATTGCTAAATTGACTTTTTAGCGATGGAAATTTAGCTTTAGCGATTTACAGAATAAGGCTACAGTATACCACAATTGTCGATTTCGGTCCATTATTATTTCACCGTTTCTCTAAGCAGAGCGTTCACTAATGACCACCTCAAACCGCCTGGAGAATGTAGGTATCCTATCCATCCTATCAAGGACCGCAAGACATGGACAATTCCAGACAGATTATAGAATTTTCACATGCTAACTAAGATTGCCCTGTTTAAGACAGGATAAACTAGGTAGCCTTTTGGCGAAACTAGCTGCAACTCCCCTACTCACAATATGCAGGGGAGTGCGCCCAGTGATCATACCCAAAGCACGTAATGTACGTCTTCATCGCCCCGTTACACGCAAACAGGCTATTCGATACATCTTATTGAGGATTTTCTGATTTTCTCTTTTTTGTTTTACCTTTGACCACCATACCAAGGAGGCATAAGTGACCATCGGTACTATGATGGTTTTGTAGCACCACACCATAATTTTTGGTCGTAGGCCCCACGTTTTACCATTTTTTTTTGGCACGCAAATATTGGCGTTAAAGTTTTGCCAGTTATGTATAGTGTTTTTCCAAGTAAGAGTGTTGTCTAGCACTACTCCCAGATATTTCGTCTTCTCGGACATCACCAAGTCACTGTCCCTAAATTTCAGGGTCTCTAGACTTAGATTCCTTCTGCTAGTGAGTGGAACCACTTTTGTTTTGTTTTGATTTATCGAAATTATGTAGTCTCAGAGTCAAACTTGTCCCTGATCATGATTACCTGATCGTCCGCAAGGCCCTGAACCTCGTATTCGAGATCGCCGAGAGTCTCCAGTAATCTATCAGCGACCAATAGTTATAAGAGTATCGATAAAACGCGCCCCTGGTTGCATTTTTTGGTTAAACAGACAACTAGTCTCCTTGACCCCGCATTTAAGATTATAGTTCTGTTACTCAGCATATTGAAAACCCGTGCTATGATCAGTTGGGGAATGCGTTTTCTGATCACTGCCTGCTCAATAGGCTCGAATGTA
Source organism: Thelaira solivaga (assembly GCA_947397855.1). Taxonomy (NCBI): domain Eukaryota; kingdom Metazoa; phylum Arthropoda; class Insecta; order Diptera; family Tachinidae; genus Thelaira; species Thelaira solivaga. The sequence goes on along the minus strand of OX377615.1, from coordinate 21,069,132 downwards.
ACGTTGTCAAAAGCCCCTGTGATGTCAATCAACCAGAGCATTTTCAATTTTACTCGTTAGGCTATGAAGTGCAGTCTCAGTTGATCTGCTTGATTGCTAAGCTTATTGTCCAATATAAAGAGTGTTGTCCCTAAAATGGATTTTACTGATATAAGGGTCCAAAATCTTTTCCATAGCTTTAAGCAGAAAGGACTTTTAGCAAATGGGTCAGAAGTCTTTGGGCGTGTAATATTTATGCTTTTTTTTGCCTGCTTACGGTATAAAAGCAACCCTTGCTCTGTTCCAGTGTTTAGGTAATACTCCTAATTCTAGGCTCGTCCTAAATATATCAGTCAACCTAGGTGCGAGCACGTCAACACCTTGCCTGAGTAGGCAAGGGTGTATGCTGTCCACACCTGGAGACTTAAATGGTCTAAACGTAGAAATAGCCCATTTAGTTTTATTGACGGTAAAGACCTTACGGTCATGTAGAAATCAAGGACCTAATGCCCCTGATATCTTCTCTGTCCCCTTCACTGTAGACGCAGCCCGGAAAATGTGTATCCAGCAGAAGCTGTCCCGTTTCTTCCGGGCTCTCCGTAAAATTTCCGTCAGCCTTCTTAAGTGCAGAAAGGCCATTTGAGTAATCCTTCGTAAGAGATTTATGTAGACTAGCAGCTACTGGAAGGATTTCAATCTCCTCACAGTGACTCCTTTATGAATCTCTCTTTGATCTTCTCAGAGCGTTGTTATAGCCAATCCCCAGTGGTCTTTGCTGTATTGAAGAGCTGGCGGGCAGTCTTTCGTAGGGTGCCCAGCTCTTTATTCTACCAGGGAACATTTCTGGAACGTTTCTTCATAACCAATTCACAGCTATTTTCATAGGCTGAGGTTATGATGGTTTCCAACTTGTTAACTTCAAGATCTAGTTCCTGAGAGTTAGTTATCTTTTCATTTAGGCAACCTATGCCTTGTTCTAAATGAAAGTTATACAATGACCTCGTGTATTGATGTCCGTGCTCCCCCATACCGTGTGATTCGCGTTAGCATCACAGCATACCACCCACTGTAGGTTACAGTTTCGACAGTACTCCGTAAGCTGCTGAAGCTCACTCGATACCACCTCTTCTGCTCCAGGGAGGTAGACGGAGGCCAGGACAATAGTTCTCCACCAATGGGCACTAGGCACTTCTGCCTGTATAGCCACAAGATCTCGTTGCATAATCTCTGAGATAGGGAGAATTTTAATGTTCGTTTTGATTATTAAAGCTGCTCTAGGTCGGTCAACGCTTGTCTGCAAACCGTTTATCTGTCCGTTTGCGGCCCACGGTTCCTGAATGGCCACAAAGTCCGGACATTTTTGTTCCCCCATAGCACTGAGCCTGTACGAGGCTGCTATCGCCCGGCGAAGATTGATTTGCAGACAACGGAGATTGTCCATGGTATCATTGTCGGCGGAAAAATTGCCCCTACCCCCAATGATAATTGTTGGCTTCCAGAAGCTATATGCTGCACCTTTGAAGGTGTGCAGTCCATATTTTCATTCTTTCCACTCAATTTCGTGAAAATATACATATATATATATTGTGTGCATTTTAGTCACCTATGAGTGCCCCCATAGAAAGCCTAAAGTTAAGCCGTGGGTTCGCCAAACCTTGCACGAAGTTCACTATCCCGCCAAGCCAGCCGCCGCCATAGCTGTTCCACCGTGGGTTGGGGGGTTTGTTTTGGTTAGATCTGACCACACTGTCAAGACGATGTCCCGACAGTATAGTGTGGTCAAATCAAACCGAGGAGTTTTGCCGTCTCCCCTTGCACGACTATCGGCGACCCAAAACCAGCAGAGACATGACCTAACTGGTTACGAGTCATTGGTCAAAGATAGCTGCGCTGCCCCTTGGGGCTGACCTTAAAAGCTTGGGATATCGTGCAACTGGAAATGTGAGAGAAAATAGGGTTAAAAAGTATCCACTGACTAGCACAAAGGATATGAAAAAGAGAGACCGTGCTTCTTATGATTATAGGCTTGATAAAACAAACGAGCTTCTATTCGGTAGATGGAAAGATAACAGCGTGTGTACAATGGCAAGTAATTTTGATACCATAGAACCACTAGGAGCTGTCAAGCGATGGTGTTCAATAAGGAGGGAGAAAATCAACGTTTCTTTTCCTCTTTTGTTTCAAAATTAAAAAAAAAATATATAGTTGATGAGCTCGACCAGTCAATCTCATTATTTAGAGTCGCTATTCGTAGTAAAAAGTGAGGGTGGGTCGTATTTACGTATATGTTGGACATGACTATAGCCAATTCTTGACGTTTAAATGTATTGACGAATGATAATCCTATGGATCAACTCACGTTCCGGCATCATATGGCGCGATACTATTTACGCCATGCCGAAGAAACAAAATCTCGTCAATCTGCATCAATGGTTGGCGGTCTAGCTCAAGACGGAAGTGGCCATTTTCCCACAAAAATGTAAAAACAGCTACGGTTATTTGCCATTCCACAGTACGCTGGCAATGAAAGAAGAGCCTTAAAATTCTTTGCGTAGAAAAATCGTGTTTTGAGCACTTTCATACTGGAGAAGTCAACGCACTCATTTGAGTACACCCCTATAACTCACAAAAAAAAATATTTACAAATTTTTCTTTGCTTTTATGTTTTTTAGCACATATTTTAAAATATAAATATACATGAATTAAAAAAAATTAATGGTTTGCTTTTGACTTCTAACGGGTTAAACGAAAGGATTACATTAATATACTTGTAAACTTATATAGATGTTAGCCAACATTTTTTATATTCGTCAGATATTTCCTCAACATATTTTTAAAATAAAAAACTGTTATTAATTTCTGAAACATAAATTTTATTTTGAGCAGTAAAAACAAAAATGAAAAATAACAAAACAAAAAAACCAAGCAAAATTCCATTCAATACATTTAAACACACTAATCAGCAGACTTTTCCTTAATTTTGCTTTAAAAACTCGAATTCTTATCCTTAATACTTAATATACTAAATGGGAATCATTCATTGGTGTCAGAAGTGGGTTTATAAAATAAATTAAATTTTAATAAACTACAATCATGAAGTTTGCTGAGCTAAAACTAGATCAGTTGAAGAAAGAGTTGAGTAAGCTGCATCTTGCAAAGGCAGGAAATAAAGTTCAACTCCAGAAACGCCTATTGGAAGAATTCGAGCGGCGTGGCATGAATATCAATGCTCATGACTTCGAAGAAAAAGAAGACCTGGAAATAAGTACATGCATGTTGTCACCAGCAGCTTTGATGGAGAAAATAAAAAGAAATCAAATGCCAACATCGAGAAACTTCTAAAAAAAAATTAAAGAAGAATCTAGATCTAATAACGAAGAATCTAAAAAAAATAATGAAAAGTTTCTAGAATAAGTTCAAGAAGTTTCTAGAGTAACAAGCGATAAGCTTCAACAAATATCAGAGGTAGTAAAAAAACAAATGCAGTGGAATGGGTGTCAAGTTTAGAGAAAGATTTTGGCGAAAAATTACAATGCCTTGATAGAGATGTTCACGAAAAATTACAAAACCTTATTGACGGAAAATTGCATGATGAATAATCTTCAAATCCAAGAAGGACCCATGAGATTAGTTCCAGAAAGTGCAAACAGAGCAAAGGTGGCATACTATTTAATGTCTTCAAGCTCCAATTTGAAACAGTGGCAGTGGAGCACCGAAGAAAAAGCTATCGAGCTGATTTTGGCCTTGAAGTGAACGGCAGCAGAAATTCTAGGTGTGCCAAACAGGTGCAGAAAAAACTATTAGGACTTATTGGTGGCACTTCAACGTAAGTAGAGTGCCGAGCATAAGAAAGAAATCTATCGAATGGAGCTGCGTGGCAGAATACAAAAAAGTAGTGAATCACTCCAAGATTTTGCCATAGATATAGAACGATTAGTGCAGCTGACGCATTCTGGAGTAAATTACCCATTGGTGCATCAGATAAAAATTTGGCGTTTGTCAAAGGACTTCGTGATTTCGATGTGCGACAAGCAGTGTGTGCTTCACCAAAGTCAACTTTCGCAGAAACAGTATGAGTCGTTTGCGCTTGCACAAAAAACTGCAAAAGTTATATCTAGGCCCTAAGCATACAAGGTGCGAAAGAAGCACCTTATACGACATGTTTGAGGCTTTTATGTGAGTACTTAGGAAAGAAAAGAAGATACGTGCTACAATTGTGGTAAGGTTGGCCATCTACAGCAAAACTACAAGGCGCCAAGGAAATGTAGCAGATCCATCTCTCCAGCAGGTAGCAACGCCAAGCTTCTCAGGAGTCAGAGTTAAATTAAAACGAGCTAACGCCATGGGGCAAACACTAGCTCCTACAATCGAGAGCACCGCAATCTCGATCTCCATTGTACAGCAGAAATACAGCAATCTTAACACTAGGGGAAGAATCAGTGGAAGAAGTCATGTCCTTACTATATACACAGGGGCGTCACGGTCTATTATTAGGCCTGATTTGGTTAAGGCCAGAGTTGAGCCTCTAGGAAATGTAAGATTGTGGACTGCTACTGGGGAGTCTGCTACAGTTTATGGAAAAATAAAATTAAAACTTTCTATTTCCAACGTGTGTGTTAGCCAGGAATTTATTGTGGCATTAACCTGCACATGGGACAACAAATAATGGTTTGGAGAGAGGTGGAAATACTCCTGGATATTGGCTATGAAAATAGAGCAGAGGTAAGAAAGATTACTGTAGCAGAACGCCAGAAACTACCACCGCAGACAGAAACTATAATATGGGCACGAATGAAGGGAGATTGTGTGAATAGTCGATTGTGGCTTATAGAGCTAACAGACAGAAACAGTGACATTTTAAGAGCCAAAGCCCTAGTCACAAATAATAATGAGAAAGAGTTCCTGTGAGGGTCCTTAATTTATCTCTATCAGCGAGAAAGTCATAAGTCAACACCACGGAATTGGCCAATATACACCAGTGGAGGCAGTCGTCAATTGTATAGATGTAAAACGGGAATCTGCTAATATGAATAGCCAAGAGTTGTTCACGGAACAGGTTGAAAAATGTGTAGTAAGACTAGCACCAGCGGACAAAAATAAAGCCAAGCAGCTGCTTAGGAGGCACGCTTCAGTTTTTGCCATGAGTTAGAAAGTCCAAATTAAGACGGCAATAGTGAAACATTCAATAAACACTGGTGAAGCGAGGCCAATAATGCAAGCGCCTAGAGCATTCCTCTGGCAAAACGAAATGAAGTGAAAGATCTAGTCAGCGAGATGGAGCGGGATGGCACTATCGAACCATCGACAAGTCCTTGGAGCTCGCCTATAGTACTGGTGAAGAAGAAATATGGTAGCACCAGATTTTGTGTCGACTACAGGAAGTTTAACGATGTCACCAAAAAGGACAGCTATCCGCTACCAAGGATTGATGACACCCTGGACACACTTGCCGGAGCAAAATGGTTCTCCACACTAAATTTACAAAGCGGATATTGGCAAGTGGAAATTGGAGACAAAGATAAAGAGAAAACTGCGTTTAGTGCTAGTGATGGCTTATGGCAGTTTAAAGTAATACCATTTGCCACATTCGAACGTTTAATGGAGCATGTACTGAAGAGACTTCATTGGAAGATTTGCCTGGTATAAATCGACGACATTATAGTGATGGGAAAGACATTCAACGAGCACCTGAATAATTTCAAAGATGTCTTCAAACGCATATCAACAGCTGGACTAAAACTCAGTGTAAAGAAATGTGTTTGCTGACCAAGAAATCTAGATAATATCAGTGGGGTGCAGCTCTAGAAAAAGCGTTCCAAAGCCTGTGGAAGGCACAGTTTTGGCATATCCAATTGCTGGGAAAAAGTTTGTGCTGGCCACCGACGCAAGTGGATCTGGATTAGGGGGTGTCCTCTCAGGTGATCGATGGCAAAGAAAAGGTTATAGGTTAGAGTGAAACATGACCACAAGTGTTTGTATGGTCAACAACTTACACTTAGAACCGACCATTTCGCACTCAGGTAATTGTTGCAGTTTACAAACTCTGAAGACCAACTCCCCCGTTGGATCAAATGCCTTCAGAATTTTGATTTCCCCATCGAACATATAAAAAGCTTAAAACACGTCAATTCGGATGTTCTTACAAGGCAACAATGAAGCTTGAAGCGCAAACATTGTGCTAATACTGAAAATAAAGAAGGCTCCGTTGAAATTCGTTTGATGAATGAGAATTCACTGAAGACTAGTCTATGGCACAAAAAATTATTCCGTTTTTTCAAAAATTATTTTGGCTAAAGAAGAAGACAAGAGACCACTGTGTGAAGAGATAGCAGATGAGAGCCCACTTGTGAAATCATACTGGGCACAGTCAGCTGTTCATGATTCCACTTCACGAATACTAGCAAAAATTTTTTTTATCACCGAGAATTACCTGGAGATCTCGAGTTTGCCATTAAGCCCGTATCTGCAAACGAAGGAAATTTCTCCCAGGAGAGAAAAAACTTTGATGAACTATATGAATTTGTGCGCAAGCGAATTAAATTAACAAGCGACAAAATGAAAGCGAGATATGTTAAAGCTGCAAATTCTGAGGGCTTCAATGAGAGCCAGTTGGTTCTATTATTCAACACACAACAAAAGAAAGGACTATCTCTAAGTCCTCAGACGCATTGGGATGGCCCTTATAAAACAATTAAAAGAATAAATTATGTGGTTTACAGAATACAAAAGTATAACAGCGCAAGGTCAAAAATGAAGATCGTACACCTTGACTGCCAGCAGACTATGGTAAAAGAAAGTCCATGCGTATTCGGGACGAAAAGGCTTAAGCGGGCGGCAGTGTTACAAAAAATCATTCTGTTGAACCACTGTGATATTATTCATAAGAAATTGTATATATGTATACAAGTATAGCAATTTAGTATTTAAGTTAATGCGTAGAGTTTGTGTGTTAGTTATAAAGTAAAATATGTAGTATTTACATCTGTATTAGTGTGTCAGTTTCATTTTAGTTTTAAGTGTTCTAGAATTAGCTATTTACAATAAGAATATTCGTTTACCTTTTGGTACTATAACTTACTGCTAGGCTCCCTATTTCGATGCGAAGCGAAGGCGAAAGAAAACCAGTCACTCATTTTCGACTGAAGACGGGGCTCACTAACTTTTGACTTATCATTCGCTTGGCCTTACGTTGTTTACCGCAAACCTTCTCAATATACTATGTTGTCACAACAGCAGTTTCATAAATTAATCGCCAGTTTCAAAGAAATGTACTTTAAAAAACACTACATGATACACTACTTAAACTCTCAACGAAAGAGAGCAGAAAGAAATATATAAAACACAGACACAAAAACAAATTGTAAACAAAAAAGCTTAAAAAATTTATTTTTTAATCAAAAATAAAATTTCATGTTGATTGTTAAAAAATCCATATTATAAAAAAAAAAAAATTATTTCTAATTTTAGTGGTTTCTGCGCGTTTCGTGTTAATTTTATAAGAAAAAATAGCCAAGCGACAACAAGAAAACAAGTGAGTGAAAGAGATAGAATATTTTTAGTGAGCCGCATTTTCATATAGAAATGCTTACGTTATTGTTCGATTTTCTTTTCATAAGAATTTTCGTGTAAAAATGTTTTAGGGAGCCGCAAATCAGCTGTTTGTCGTCTGAAGTCGAAGCGAACTATAATTTTCTTCATAGGGAGCCTGGCCGCTAATATACCTAGAATTGTGCAGTAATGTCTAGCTGTTTGATAGGCTAAACTGCTGTACATAACATGACCGTTACAGTTTGACAAATCTAGATGGCACTAGGCTTAAGTGAAACAGTATATAAGGCAATGCTAAGATTGCCAGACAAGTTCAGTTCTAGTTGAGATATTAAACTGTAAGCAAGGTGTGTCATAAACAATAAAGTGTCGTTGTGGCGGTTATAAAAAAAGTATGTTTCTACAATAAGTGTTGAGAAAAGTGAACTATTATAATTGTGTTTTATTTTACAATAAAGAACCTTAATAAGCTAAACGTTTTTATGATAAGGTAAAAACGTAACAATATCATTTAATAAACATTAACAAACGAATTTTAAATATTAAAATTTTTGGTAATAAATAGAAGCTTATCAACAGTCTTTGGCTTTAAGCAACTTCTGCGGTTTAAAATTATGGATTCAGTTTTGCTGAACATTCTTTCAGATTCCACAGAAGTTGTTGGAAAGCACAGAATTTCACTGTCGACAAAGTGGCTCCAATATTTTGTAAAAATAAGTAATAATTATTTGTTACTAAATTATTTTTATGCATTATACATAAATATGCCTTGTATTATACATACCTTCAAATATTAAAGTGGATCACTATCTATCAAAGATTTTTCGTTCTTCAAATATTGTCTGATACTATTGCGTCCACTTGATGACTTCTCACTATATTGGCTACTTGGTTTAAAACAAATTTTAAAAGAGAAGCTTGTGGTAAATGTTTTTGAAGGGACTTTGAAGTTGACGGTTATATTTGCTGAAAAATGACTACTTCGACTTATAAAGGTCAATTAATATTTTAGAAGTTGCGTATTTGCTGATAAAAATCCTTCTTTTTTAAAACGTGGACCTAACAACTTTCCCAGCTTTGCTACAGGTCGCTCTTCATTTGGAAAAAGTATTTTCCTTAATTTTCTATAAGGTAATTACATACCTGTTGCCCTTAAAATGTTCGGCTTTACTTCTTTCAAAGCTTGAAAAAGCCCACACGTTTTTGGAATGATTAAAGATATTGTCACGAAAGTGCTGGACGAAGTTTATGTAGTTGCTGTATCAAATGGTTTCAATATCTCTTTCAAATCAGTTAATTTTGCGATATCATCGGCTGCTAGAGGAGGAGGTTCTTTTGGCATTGCAAGAAGAACTTTCGATATCCAACGAATTGGTAAGCAAAATCCTCTCAATAATTTTTAAAGCACTGTTCCATCGCGTGAGTACTTCTTGAAGTATACTATATGGCTTTTTTTTACCTTGTGAATATATTTAAATCTTCCTACAGTTTGCCCAGAAATTGGGAAGAATGGAAGCTATAGAAAGATCTTAATTATAATCATTCCAGATGGTTGAAGCAATTATAATTAAGTGGGTTAATGGAGGGAAAAGAATAGAAATAAGGGAATTAGTTTCGTGCAGATATGAGGTATTTATTTAGTAAGGAAGGATACTTACGGTTTCTTATGCAGAGCGTATATAAAGCGGGTAGATGTATGTGCGAGTGTTAAAGATATATAAAAATTTATTTTCATTCTCAATTATTTCACAACAGGTTAGTCGGTATAGATGTAGATAAAAAAATTTTATTTAAGTAAATTTTGATTTTATTAAGTTTTTTATGTACTTTTGTATGTAGCTAAATAAATATTTATAAATATATATTAGACCTTCATCCAGAGTACTTTTCTGCGCCATATGTGTAATTTTTTTTTAAAATGATGTGATAAAATTACTTGGTTCTTCTACTTCTGTAAATTTGTTATATTTCCACTGGTTTTATAAAATTTTCTACATAAACGACACTATACACTTTATGACTTCGTTTGTAATTTCTACACCGTACAAAAGAAATCCTATAAAGTATAAATATTCTGAATCCTTATGGATAGCGGAGTCGAATAAGCGATATCTGTCTCTCCGTGTAGTCGTTGAATCAACTTTTCCCTAGCCATTATACAGAAAGGTATAGCATACCAATATGTTAGTTGTTTCTGTAAAATTATTGTTATGCTGTATTTTTTGACCATTTTTGGTGCGTTTTTTTGCGTAATTTGTCTAAAATACAAAACGAAAAAAAAACGTGTCACGCAGTTTTATCGAAAATAACGGAGAAAAAATGTATTGAAACAAGAGCAAACGGTTCATAAATGGGTGAGAAATATCTAAAAAAATATAACCAATATTTCAGATTTTCATAAATTTTTGGTTTTGTTTTTTTATTGATATTTTTAAGCTGTGTATATGCGTAATGTTGTGCACACACAAAAAAAAAACAAAACAAAAACAGGTAGTAGGTCTCATACAGATGTATGAATGTATGCATTCTGCTTTATAGTGACGACACTACACAGTAACAGATGGCACTACAGTATAACAAAACTACGAATACAAAGATTTTATTGAAAGAGGATTTTTTTATTTTTGCCGTTAATTTGATATAATATACTTAATTACATATGTTTGGTTTAAAAAATTACTATAAATATTTAAAATTAAATTAAATTTATTTTGCATTCCTATTGAAATGGTATTTCTTCTTTTATTAATTTAAAAACTGAATGCCTGCAATCATTTTATTGCTTTTAAAAATAAAGTTCTCAGAAAAGATTTTTTCTTAGAACTCTCATTTTTTGTTTCTTGAACTGAAATTATTCAAAGAAATTATTTTTATAAATTTTTTATATTTTTTCTAGTTTTATATTGGTTATATCTTGAATTTATTTTATATTAATCTTTCGCTAGCCTTTTCAATTAGATATATAATTTTTTTCATATTGAAGAAGAATATAAATATTTTTCTAACACAGTGAAGACTCGCATAGCCGAATTTAACTTGTTTTCCTTTATCGTTTCAAAATATTTTCAAACATCTGTGGGCCTTTTTTTAGGTACGTTCATATCATCGTCGCTGTCTTCCACAAAATTTTCAATGCTTTCTTCTAAAAACACAATTCATACATAAATGTTTCACATTTAAAAAATATTATTATACATACTATTTGAAATTTTCAAATATTTTTCCATTTTTATCGAACCGACAGCTTCTTGTACATATATCAATGTACTTTATTCTATAAATTAATCACCCTTATCGCGAATCTCAAGGGAGTAAATTCGAGGGAATAATTTGTTTATTCCCATGAACAATAATTTGGTATCGCCAATTGTTAGGGAATTAAATATATTTTCGAAAAATATGTGGCAATTCGAACATACTATTGTATTGATGTTGTTTATTTTTTTGTGTTTTTTTTTTGTAATTTTCTTAATAAATTGTTATTATTCAATAAAATGCATAGTATTTCGCTCCGATTTATGTTATTAGAAGAAGAGAAGAAATTATTGGAGAAAATAAAAAGACGGAATTTAAGAGATGCATCAAATCCATTGTGCTTACCAGAAACAATGTAAGTGAAAACATGAAGAATTGTTAACATTATGTACATATAAATAAATTCTTTACAGGTTCTAACAACATGTTCTAGCTAACAAAGCAGCTTTTAAATGCCTTTTAGATATATTGAACCAGAACTGCCTACTAGAAATTCGTCGTGTTGTGTAGCTTACACCATATCTACGGTTTTTATAGGATACAAAAAATTAAAAAAGAAATATTCTTTATCAAGATACGAAATCTTAAATCTAAAAAACAATAAATCACATTTGTGTTATTTTTGGTTGTACTTCATGTATCACAAAAAATTTTAATAAACAGGCACATAAAAAAGGCAACAAAAATTCTAATTCATAATTAATATACGTTTTTAAAACTAAAAAATTATCACATTCTTACATATTTACAGTCCATCAGTGCTATTAGATTGCTTGATTTTCAGTTAATCTAATTTTATTTGCCGCTGCAACAATTCTAAATTTTATTAAAAAACAAAATGTTTGTGAGAAATGTCACAATACTTTTGGGAAAAAACTCACGGGAATAAAAATCGGCGATACCAATTTTTTTTTGTCGAACATGCGAATTTTTCCCATGAAAATAATTCACAATTGCAAATTTAGGGAAAAGGGAGATATTTCGAGGGAAAAAATATTCACGATAGGGGTGAATATAAATATTTATGTAAATTAAAAACTTTTCTAGTATGCTAAGCACTTACTTTAAACAACAGCGTCATTTTTAAATAAAGAAAATGTTCATACTTTGTGGTGTAAGTGTGGATGATCAGTTATTTTGCAAAGATTAAATAAAAGATTAATTTGATTGTTGTCTAAATTAAAAAAAAGTATTTATTTTTCCTTATCTGGTTTTTATACAAAAAAATCTTTTTGCGTTGCGAGAATGTCCCAATGCTAAAACGACGCTAACTTGAATGAATGTCATTTTTCGTACCTACTACTACAACGTTTCTTATTTCAGTGTTGTCAGCATGAGATTTCTGAGTGTATGCCACATAACTATTAGTGTCAAATACATCACTCGGCTAGATTAACGTTTGCTTATATTTTAAAATTATAATAGCTCAAATTCAAATCTTTAAATGTCTCGAAACATAAGAGAATGGACTTATAGCACTTTCAAATATAAGTAATTCTTTACAAATACGTTTTAGTCGACAAAATACAGCACCAACAACACACTTTCATGATTAATTAAAAAGACTTGAAGTCCAACTGTTGAGATCAAGGAAACTAATTTTTAATAGCACTAATACCTTTAATTAAAACCTTTCTTTTTATTTATTTTTATTTTTTATTATAATAATGTATTTCACAATTAATAAATTATAAAAGGTAAATTAGAGGTAGAGGTAGAGCTTTAAAATTTATTAGTTATTTGCCTCACTTTTGAAACTCAACTAAATTTCAATATTAAGATTTCTTCTTGTCTACTTATTTTTTGTCAAACGGTAAGTGACCGTTAGCTTATGCACATATTTATTTATGTACTTGGCTGAGGCAAAAAACTAAAGCTGTAAAAACATACGATGTACGTATGTATGTACGTATATAATAATATATGTATGTTATACGAAATTGAAAAATATTAAAGAGAAATGATTGCTGGAATTAACCCTTTGTTGACGGCGGCAACATTCCCCGACCCGTAAGCGAGTTGTATTCGAGCTTGCACTTATTCATTGCCGACGTTTAGAACAGCTATTTTTGTTATTGGCCTTTGCATTACACCAAACTGTGTCTTGACTGTGGCACTTCGCGCTTGACCATCTTTTGCCATCATGACGTCAATAACTTTACCCTTAGGCCAGCATCTTCGAGGTAAATTTTCATCGGCGATAATTACTATGGCGCCAATCGATACGGGTGGTACCTTTTCGAACCACTTAGTTCTGCGAGAAATTATAGGGATGTATTCCTTCAACCAGCGTTGCCAAAAGAGATCTGCAAATGATTGCGTCTGATGCCATCGCTGACGTAGATTATCATATTCATTGAAAAAGGGTTTGTAGCCATCGCAGGAGCCGAGTAACAAGTGGTTAGGAGTTATGGCATCATCATCTTCGTGGTCTACTGAGACAAATGTTAACGGCCGAGAATTAATTATCGATTCTATCTCGCACAGTGCACTTTTTAGGGTTTCGTCATTAAATTTAAGACTGGGGTACAAGCTGTACAAAACGTTTTTTACTGATCTTATGAGTCTTTCCCAGGCTCCCATATGGGGGGCACTAGGTGGGTTAAATATCCATTTTATTTCGTCGAAAGCTGAGGATATGTTTGAATATTTTATATGATTTATATTTTCATTTAGGATCTTTGCAGCTGCTTTAAAGTTCGTGCCGTTGTCCGTGTATATTTCTCGAGGCGTTCCACGCCTGGCGACAAAGTTTCGTATGCACAAAATACACGAGCTTGTGTCCAAACTGTGTGATACTTCTATATGGATGGCACGCACAGTAAGGCAAGTGAATACCACGCCCCACCTTTTTTCGCGCCTTCTTCCAACAGATACCAGTAAAGGACCGAAATAATCAATGCCGACGAACGTAAAAGGGCGTTGAAATGCCCCTAAGCGAGCTGCAGGAAGTGGGGCCATTTGTGGCGGTTGCGGAATAGCCGAATTATTTTTGCATATTTGACATGATGCACGTACTTTCTTGTATAATACGCGTAAACGAAATATGTAATATTGACATTTTATTTTGTTTATTATGGCTTCGTGAAATTGATGGTGAAATTCTTCGTGAAATGAACGCACTATAAGAAAGGTGACGTGGTGGTCAGTTGGCAAAACTATTTCATTTTCGTGATTGTTGTAATTCGATTGCGACACCTTATAATTCCGTATTCGTCTAAATATACATTTAATGGGTGCAACTTACTTGTCTTTTCGACGTTTTGACGATGCCTCAGAGTGATGATTTCTTGATGAAACTCGCTTTGCTGTGTTATTGTGATAACGAAGCGCTGTGCTTGTTGAATCATCTCATAATTGATGCTGCATGGAGCTACTACTTGTTGCTTTGCGCATCTTAGTTTAGTTATATATAAAATGAACGTTGCCACTGCTCTATAAAGTCGTTTCCATTTTGAAAAGTATTCTACATTCAAACAATCGTAATGTTTGTTTCTTGCGTCAACTATTAGTACGTGGCGTCTTACTTCAGTAGTGTCAGGCGGACCTAGGTCATCACATTTAGGCCATTCACATTTGTCGTTACGCAGAAACTCAGGGCCACTAAGCCATAAATCAATATCTTTTTTTGCGGTCGTTTTCGTGGCAATATCAGCCGGGTTTATTTTTGTAGGTATCCACCTCCATTCGTCAACGTTTGAATGCTCCAAAATCTCGCCTACGCGGTACATAACGAATTGTTGCAATTTTCTTGGATCCATGTGGAGCCACTGTAGCACGGTCTTAGAGTCTGACCACCAAAGATTTGAACTTATGGGTAGACGACGGATTTGTTTTATTTTACTTGCCAGTCGGACGCCAAGTAGTGCTGCTTGTAATTCCATCCTCGGTATTGACAGAGGTTTAAGGGGCGCTACTTTGGATTTAGCGGCTATGAGGGTGACTGTTGCAACGCCATCCCTTTTTACGAGCAGATAGCTTACGGCGGAGTAAGCATATTCACTGGCGTCGACAAATGTATGCAGTTCGACACTTTCAGCATTGTGCAGTAATGGAGAATAGCAACGTGGGATTGCGGCATCCATGATGAGAGGTATTGTGGCTTTCCATTGACGCCACCTTGTGTCCAGGACTTCGCTTAATTGCTCGTCCCACCCGATACTTGAACGCCAAACTTCTTGGAGCAGGATTTTAAGACCAATAGTGTGACACGACAGGAAGCCTAATGGGTCAAAGATGGACATCAAGACTTGAAGGCACTCTCGTTTGGTTGGTACAATATCTTCGGCAATTACATTTCGTCTTAGGCGTGCAAATCTGCATAGATATTTGAAAACATCATTAACTGGGTCCCAATACATACCCAAAACCTTTTCTGTGGCTCCCCATTGTTTGGCATCTTGAGATTCTTTAGATATGTTGGACAACTGGCTTAAAACGTAACTTGAATTAGAAGCCCAATTGCGTATGTTAAAGCCCGCAGCTGCGTGAATTGCTGCTACTTCTTTTGCGAGATAGGCGGCACTTTCTTCGGTATCTTCACTGTCAATGAAGTCATCGACGTAGTGGTAGTTTTGAATTGCTTCTACAGCTCGAGGAAATTGTGTTTTAAACTTTTCTGCATTAACGTCACGAATATAATGAGCGATGCAGGGAGCACAATTTATGCCAAAGGTTAACGCGCGCATAACGTATGTGCTTGGCTGATATAAGTCGTCGTCTTTGTCCCACCATAGAAACCGCTGGGCGTGCATATCGCTTTCCCGGACATTGATTCTGTGGAACATTTCGCTGATATCCCCACAAATTGCAACTTTTCTTATGCGGAATGCGAGGAGAATATCGACTAGAGGCTTGAGTAAATCTGGACCAGTGTACATAAAATCGTTCAGTGAGGTGCCATTTGTCTTAGCGGCAGCATCCCACACGAGGCGTATTTTATTGGGCTTATTAGGATTTAAGGTGATAAAGATCGGTAAGTACCATACCTTTTTCCTAGGAAGCGCTATTTCTGCAGGGCTTAGCTTTTTAGCATAGCCTTTTTGTAACAAATTGTCTATTTGAGTTTGCATTTTTTGTTGAAGTGATGAATTTGTACCGAATTTTCTGCGGAGGCACATTAGCCGACTCAGTGCGGTGTCGTAGCTTTCGGGTAGTTGCACGTCGTTATTTTTCCATATTAAGCCAACTTCGTATTGTCCATCTATGTACTGGCATGAAGATTTAAGTGTATCAAGTGCACCAGAATTAGCAATGTCATGTGGACTTGCTGAAGTAGGCGTCTCCAATTTAAAGTAATCTTTTACAACATCGTGTAACTCTTCATAGCGTTTTTGACAGGTACACGTGTGTATATTCAAAATATGTTGCATTGGAGTACTCACTTCGCCGCCTTGTATTGCCCATCCGAGCCTTGTCTTAGTGGCTATTGGCTGTTGTCCACTACCTTCGCGTATTTTTATTGGGACGGCCAATTTCCAATTATTTACACCAATTAAAATCATGGGCTTTGCATTATTATAAGATTGTATAGGAATATTTCTTAAATACGGAAATTTCTTCGCCATTTCGGACATATTTACAGATTGAGTTGGTAGCTCTAAACGGTTGACGGTGTGTACATTTGAAAGCGTAAACTTAGCGTTGTTGTAAATATTGGATACTTTTAAAGATATTCTGATCGAATCATTTTCTACACGGGTGGTGCCACCTGTCCATTGCAGACAAAGAGGGTCAGATGTTCCTTCGAGAGACATGTTATTAAATATGCTACGGTCCACTAAAGTGACGGAGGAACCTTCGTCTAAAAAGGCAAAGGTATTAATAATGTTTTCCTTTAGGTGAATGCGGATTGGCAATATACGAAAAAATGGATTATCATTAGCATCATATTGGTGCGTGTTAATTTGTACGTTCCGCTGTATATCATAAATTCGGTTTGTACTTACAGTTTGTGAGGCTGACTGGTCGTTGCACTCTCTATGTAGCAGTGGATGGTGTTTATACTTGCATCCCAATATGCCACATTCTTTGTTTTTATGGCATTTACCTTTATGTGTGTTTAGACACTGACGGCACAAATTGTTGATCTTTACGATGTCCCATTTTCTATTTAACTGCAAGCTTTTAAAGTGGTCACAATGCTGGACTTTATGTGAGTTAATTTTGCAAACGATGCACATTTTATTGTCGTGAGTTTTGACTTTTGCGTGAGTATACACGGTGGCGTTGCTTTTACCAAAGCTTGGTGTTACGACTTTGCTGGCTGCTTCCGCAATTTGATAAAGCCAGTCACTAAATCCTTTTATAACTGGAACTTTTTCATCTATCTGCTGCATGGCCCAATTTAGCTTATGCTGATTTGGTAGTTTATCCACGAGTTCCTTTACTAGTAAAGGATTGTTGAGGTGAGATTGTAGTCCACATGATTCCATTGTTGCGCATATATTTTGGACGCTCAGAGCGAACTCAATTATTGATTCGAGTCTTTCTCGGGGACGTGGCATAGCTCTTGCTTTGTTTATTACACGCTCCAAAATATATTCTGGGCGGCCAAAACACATACGAAGCGTCTCAATTATATTCGGGACAAGTGCTGGTAAAAGCAATTTACTTTTGACCATCTCTCTCGCTTTTCCTCTTAAAGCGTTCTGAAGGCGTACCAAATTTTCAGCATTAGAAAACCCGGCAATAGCTGTGCTATTCTGGAAACTATTAATAAAAATTGGCCAGTCATCTGGGTCGCCATTGAAAATAGGGAGTTCGCGTGGTATTGAGCCTCTAGCTGCTAGTTGTGAAGGTGTAGGGTCAAACTCTTGCATACTGTATGATGGCTCACTATTTACAAAGCGACTTGTGGGCATTATTGGTGTATTATTTATCATCCCACCTGGATATAGTATATGCGTATTATTTACCACGCCACTTGCCGGCAGTATTTGTGCACTACTTGTCGAACCACTTGCAGAGTGTACTTGTGCACTCGTTTGATGATTAACACCAAAACCATAGGGGCTAATTTGCTCCATAGGCTAGTCGATATTTTTAGCTAATATTTCGTACTTACGTTCCAAAAACTGTTGTTGGATTTTCCTTTCTTCTTCTAAGCGCTGTAGTTGTAGCATTTTTTGCAGTTGTGAATAGTCAGAGTTATCCTTCGTGCTTATTGAACTTTGTGCGTGATTGTTCACCATCACTTGTTCTTGCTGTGAAGTAATAGGCAATGTAACTGGCTGTCTTACACGTGCATATTGAGCTATTGATGCTGGAGCTGTATGCATTTGTTGCCTTTGTAAAGCGTCAAATTTATTCATCGTACTTTGGACGTAGGTACTCATTCGCGTTTGTTGCTGTAAAGTGTTGAATAAATTTGTTGACGGCGATGCCGTATATGTGAACAGCGGTGCATTTACAGATGTGATCGCACTTGTTGTAAAGGCATCATGAGGATGTATACCTGTGACGTTTACCATATTTTGTGTCGGCTGTGACATGCCTGGGGATAGACTGCTTGTGGCACTTATAGCAAACGCTGTAGTGACTGTTGGAATTGTGACGGGTGATGAAGATGAGCTCGGAAGAGTCTGACCTACCGTATTGTTTGAAGTGGTAGTGGTGGCTGTTGTGGGTTCGCATAAATCGCAGTTCCAACTATAATTAGCCACATTATTATCCACTCCTACACAGGTGTAGTGATACCATTTATCACATGTGTCACACATTACCATTTGGTCATTATCCAACTGGACACACTTATTGCAGCTGTGGCCTATGATGGTTTTCTCCATTTCCATATTTTAATATGGTTAACAACTTTATGTTTTTACTTTAAAGAACTAATAAATTTTAAAGACTTGTTGAGATCAAGGAAACTAATTTTTAATAGCACTAATACCCTTAATTAAAACCTTTCTTTTTATTTTTTATTATAATAATGTATTTCACAATTAATAAATTATAAAAGGTAAATTAGAGGTAGAGGTAGAGCTTTAAAATTTATTAGTTATTTGCCTCGCTTTTGAAACTCAACTAAATTTCAATATTAAGATTTCTTCTTGTCTACTTATTTTTTGTCAAACGGTAAGTGACCGTTAGCTTATGCACATATTTATTTATGTACTTGGCTGAGGCAAAAAACTAAAGCTGTAAAAACATACGATGTACGTATGTATGTACGTATATAATAATATATGTATGTTATACGAAATTGAAAAATATTAAAGAGAAATGATTGCTGGAATTAACCCTTTGTTGACGGCGGCAACACCAACTCTAACTAATTTGAAATTTCTATGATTTTATGATCTCCAAATTTTATTTTAAAATTTATATTTTTAAAAATAACAAATTTTTATTTGAAAAAAATTCAGAAATTCCATCTTATATTTAAATTCCATATTTTGTTTTTTTAGTAATTATTCGGAAAATTAATAAAACATTTCATATTAATTACAGATCGTTACACCAGGCTCATGGCTATCATATGTACCACACAAACCAAGATGAACAACATCAAAAATTGTTTCTAGATCAACAGAATCAAACACTTGGACAAGATATATTTAGAGTTAATGGCATTCTCAATAATGCAGATAAATATTTCAGTCACAATATCGATAGCCGTAATGATGGGGAGGTCTTTAAGCATGACTCATTTAATCCACATCAACAACATTATCATAGTATCATTAGACATCAGCCACATAAATCTGGTTCTAATCTTTCAACAAATGAAACACTAAATCACGTGTATGTTCACCATCATAGTGCAAATGAAACAGATGTTAAATATATTGCACCTCATATAACTTTATGCAGTTTTGAAACACAAAACTTAAACAGATCCGATACTAATGTCAATAAAAGATTTGTGGAGGAAGTTTACTCGAATAAAAATTCTGATACAGCCGAAGAAGATTCCGGAATTGTTGATTGTGATCTGGAAAAAGTTCAACGTAAACGTAAAAAAAATCATGTCTCTCCTACAGATTATGACGATATTGAAATTAAGGCCGAAACAGAAAGAGAACGCGAATCAGAATTAAGAAACATTGATATTCCATTGCGCACAAAATCATATTAACTTGTTTTTGAAATGCAATACTTACGTATCTTTGAGAAAATATGTAAAACTACTGTAATCACAAACTACTTAAATTAGGCTGTATTGAGTGTTATATACCCTTCACTGTAGTAACCAAATATTCTTTTTTGATTTTGCATATATTTCTTCAATATTAAAAAATATTAGAGTGAAAAATTTTCATGAAATGTCACAAAAAGAATTAATTAATTTCAGTTAAAATAACTCAAAATAGCGACATTCACAAAAAAATACGTTCTTGTGTTCTTATTTTTAAAAGCAATTAAATGTCTCTAGGTACTCAATTTTTAAATATTTATAACAAATAAAACAAATTTAAATGTTTTTAAACATTTCTTAAACAAAACATATTTAATAATAATTAATGAACTTTGAATTAACGGCAAAAATCATAAAATCCTCTTTCTTTAAGATCTCTGTATGCGTAGTTCTATTACACGCAAAGCATTTAAAAGACACACCCACCCAAATGCACACGTTTGTAAAAGACAGATTGCCTGGTTTTGTTTGTTCGAAAACACACATTACCCACATGTATGTATGTGCACACACATTACTCACATGAAAACAGAAATTATTGAAAAGCCAAAATTTCGCTTGCATTTTTTACTCTTGCCGTTCATTTGTGAACCAATGTTTTTTTTTTTCATTTTGTATTTTAGACAAAATACGCAAAAAAGCTATTCACAAAAATTACCAAAAAGAGAGGTAGTCATGGCATAGCATAGCTCCGCCAATTTCGGACCGATCCGACTTAATTTCAATAGCAACTGAAAGACAAAAACAACTGATTGATTGGTATGCTAAGGTTCAACGACATACCAACAGACGGAGATTGCTAAATCGACTCCACTTTTTATAAGAATCGGGAATTGGCACATGCACGATGAAGAAATTACAAACGGAATCACAAAATTATATATATGTTGCTTACTTACAGTGAAGGGTATAAAAATAAAACATATTGTCTTTTAATTTTAGTTAAATTTAAATATTAACATAGAATGTAGATTAAATTGAAAATAATAAAATATTCCTTAATTTGTTAAAAGAAAATTATGCAAAACACACTCACACACATATATTATATAACTTAAGAAATTCCTTGTTGAAATTTCTAAAAAAAATTATTTTGTTTTTTTTGTTTAAGTGGTCAACGCGACCGCACTTTATTAATAATCAGAACTCGATTAATTTTACAAAGTTTTCTTATTTATATTAAACTTAATGACCTAATTCTAAAGGTGGCGTGTTTTTACATATTAGCAATAATTTCACTATTGTAATTATTGTAAAATACTTATAATTTTGTGACCTAGTTAATTGAAGACGCTTACTTAGCAATCGCAAAATATCTACTGACACCTGCTTAATACGTTGGAAAAGAGTTCGTTAACTTTGTTTAAGTTAACTTATATGCACTTTTATGAATTTGGTTAAGCTACCAATACAATAGAATTTTTTTGCCTCGTATCTCTCAACTTTTACATTCTGAAATAGCAATATGTCTTGCGTGATTTCTAAAATATTGCTTCTGTAAGAAAAACATGAGGAAAAATTTCTGGTAAAAAATTCAAATAAAGCTTGTTCTACTTTGCTCTGGAATACTAATGTACGTAAACTTTATGTGTACTTTTTTTGTAAATCGTTGCTACACACACGCATGGCAGAATTATACATAGTTAAGCAAATAAGGCAGATATATAGATGTCGAAATTTGTTTACATTCTGTGCGCCATAGTTTTTATACTCAAAACACATAGAGAAGTGTGAGTGTGCGATCAGATCTGCATTGAATTTTACTTTTTTTATTTGACATAGACGATAGGGTTGTTTTTGTAATTCAGTGTTTATTGTAGGCAATGCATTACTGTATATAGTTCTGTCATGCACACACGTTTTGAAACATAACCGTACTAAATTTCACAAATGCTTTAAGCAATTGCTTTTAAACAGACATAAAGGCAAAAGCAAAGAATTTTGGATCATTCAATTGCTTTCATACTACGAAGTTAAAAATACTGCACGTACAACTTACGTAACATTATAGTGTTTTCAGACTGAAAGTTAAATACTGAATTTAACATTAAAATTCACCAACAGATGATTTTGCGTTCACACTGCAAATTTTTTTAAATTCAATATTTAACATACAGTGTATCAAATAAATTTCTACAAAAAAATAAAAATTTCCCATAGAAATAAGTGTATTTGATGCGTTACTTTGTAAAAAACTTATTTGATCAACTGTAAAGCAGCCACAACATGTGTGACCTTTGGTAAACACACTTACGAGACACATATTTTCTTTGTACTTCGTCGAAAAATTTTTGTTTTCTGCGAAATGCTTTTATTGCTGCTGCATTTTCTTCTGAAAATATTTGAAATGGTTTTTATTATATCATTTCATTCATTAACATTATCAGCTATTGATATCTACAAGAACAGTGATTATCATTTGATAGCTCATTTGGTCATCATTGTAGATAGAGTCTTCTATCACATCGAAATAGACAGTTTCTATCAGGTTATTAAGGCCAATATGTAAAAAGTGATGAAAACTTTTGTGTACGTGTGATTTTGTATCTCCCTCTATCATGTTAAATTTTGACAACTATAGAATATATATCTGAACTGCTTACTCTAATGCTCTTTTCTAATCAACGATGATGTATATGTGAGTAATCACTTGATTGTCATACTTGATGTATATATGATTCAGGTGCCCCCTTATAATGCAATTTCTTCTATCGTCTAAACTTAAGGGCTTCTGCTGCAGTTTTTTAACTATTAAAATTATAATTTCAATTAGTATATTTTTTATTTAAAAATGTACATACATATATACGTACCTCATATATACATCCCTAAGCAATTTCAGACTGTAATAAATTGAACCGTATTTTTAATTCTGCGTGTACTTTTTGTTGGTATTTTGAATTAATGGGCAACGCTGTAACAATATAAACGTTATATATTTTAAGTATTTCTTTTACTTTTTATGTTCACTCTCTTCTTATTTTTCGTATTGTAAAGACGTGTTAACGTATTCTAAAATACTTTTTGTTTTTGCTCTAAACAAAAACTAAGATTTAAAAAACAATTTTAATAATTTTCTATAGATTTTACTATTTAACCAAAAATATATTTTTTTATATCCTATTAGTTTTTTCACTCTTACAGATGGATTAAATGGATACCACTGTTTTTGTTGGTAATTTAATATAAAAAAGTTTATTAGTGAAAGAAATGAGTATGGTTAGTTTCCTTCACACAATTCTGGTAGAGATATTTACAGATCTTTTTAACTGGGTAAAACTGAGCTTAACGGACAAAAACAGTGTTTTATTTCATAAATACAACTTAAACTCAATTCCAAAATAGCAAGGCAAATTCATAAAAGGAAGGTGCAAGGCGAAAAAGGCGAAATTTTTCGACCCATTTGTCAAAAACATAACACACATACAAAAAATTGTACACTAATCAATGCATACAAAATATTTACACGTACACTAATATTTCAACTTTTGTTTATTTTGTTAAACATTAAAAAAATTTTATTATCTATATACATATAAAATAGTAACGTTACTGACTGACTTATCATCATCGTCCAGCCCAAACGGATAAAACTAAGGACTTGAAATTTGGTAAGCAGGTGCATGTCTCAATGTATAGGACGAATAAGAAGGGATTTTTGGAAATTCGAATATTAAGGGGGAAAAAAGGGTAAAAACGGGTAAAATCGAACTTCTTATATCTCCGGAACTACTACAGATAGAGACAAAGTTCAAACTACAAAATATTCTACAAAAAAAAATAAGCGGATGGGTATTTGGTACTTTTTCAATATTTGTACATATGTGGCATTAAAAGGGTAAAAACTGATGTTGGTACGTTTTTTTAACCTCATTTTTTTTTCAAAGTAACAATCACAGCAACAAAAACTAAACTGTATTCTTCTCTTCTTAAAAAGGTCTCCAATGTATATTGGCACTTTTTTTAAATTCGAGCAAATAAAGGGTAAAATATGTGCCCCTTTTTACTACTATTTCTAAATATGTACCATAATGTAAAATGATGCAGCATGTAAACATTTTATTACTAATTTGTAGCACCCAATAAAAATCAATTGTAAAAAAATTTTTTAAGGGAGAAAAAAGTAAAAAAAAAATAGATTTGTACTTTATATTTAAACAAGTTTAATGGTATTTTTATTGTTATTTTTTGATTTTTTAATACTAACGAAAATAAAACTATTAGACTGAGCTTAAACGGTTCAGGAAAAGGTGAAAAATAATTAAGAAAAAGAAACTGTACTTTTTATTCATATACTATAATATTATTTTTTAACAATTACGAATTTATAACTATCAGACCGAGCTCCAACGGTGATCAGTAAATATGAAAATCAATAAATTGACAAAAGGCCCTTTTTCTATATATTTTTTCTATATTTTAATTTTATTTGTGTTAAAAATTTAGAACTGAGATTAAATAGTCTACAAAGGCATACGAAATTATAATAACGACAGTATGGTACTCGCAGACCAAGTAGCGAGTTAAATTCTAGTATAAAATAAAAAGTGTCTTAATTTTAAGTGCATATGATTTGCCTTGCTAAAGATGAGTTATGTTTCAAAAAACAAAGGTATAATACCAAAAGTGGATTATTTCAAAACAATTTAAATTTTCACCGGCCAGGGTCACAGCATAGAGTTTCGTGTTTCTGTGGTTTAACCCAGAATAATTACAAGGAATTACATGAAAAATATAGTGCCAAATGTTTAAAAATTTCCCTTCCAATCAATTTGTCTCTGAAATGCCAGAGAGTGATGGAGACGCTGTGGTTTGTCAATTACTGAATGTTAAAGCAAATATGTGATCAATATTTAAAAGCCAAGCGGACTGGTACATTTGGCAATGCTGTAAATGGAATTTCACTAAGTTTTTGGTTAACAAAAAAGTTATTCCTATTAATTGTTACACTCCAACCACAGATGCAATGAATATTTTTTAAAGAAAAATTATTATAATTCCCAAAAATTTTTTCCTATGATTTCTCTCAATGTTCTTGAAATAATCGAAAGTTTAGTTTTACAAGCATTTTATATATATATTGATATAATTGTTCTGCTTTAACTCCATATACATACATATACATTCATTTATTTTCCATCTTTTGTACCATACATTATTTATTTATTATTTATTTATTTATTTATTTTTAGTCTTATAAATAAATTTTAAAACTAAAAAATAGGAAAAGAAAAGCACTAGCTTCAAAGGCTATCGGCTCAACAGGGCTAAATTCGCAGATTGGTTTCTCTCATGAAGTTGTATATTGCATCAATGTTAGATTTGGTAGGATCCTGAAGAACAAGGTTATAGGGAATTCTCTTCAGATAGGTGTCTCTTAAGTTGGATAATGCTGGACATTCAGTTAGGATATGTTTAATGGTGATGTTAGAGTTGCATCTGTCGCAAAGTGGGGGAGCTGTTTTTTTAATTAAATGCTCGTGGGAAAAAATTGTGTGTCCAAGTCTCATTCTCGAAAAGATTTTTATTTTCCTTTTGACTATTGTTGTTGGGTATATAGGGCTGATATTGCTGGGATTAATTATAGAGTAGTGATAGTGAATAGGGAGTGTGGCTTGTAAATTGTTTTTTATGCATTTGGTAATGTATCTGCGGAGGTCATTTTTCTCAAAGAAGGGTTCCAGGAAAATCGGTGCATGTGAAGCGTATTTAGCAGCAATGTCAGCTTTTTCATTTCCGGGAATCCCAGCGTGCCCCGGAACCCATACTAATTTTATTCTGTTTTCATTATCTATTAGAGCATCTTTAATTTTAATTATTATATTCCAATTATTGTTAGGTGGAGATGAAATTGCCTTCAAGACAGAAAAGCAATCAGTAAATATAACAGTTTTTTTTTTAGATAAAAGTGCAAATTGAATGGCTCTATATACAGCACACGATTCTGCTGTAAAAACCGACGAGAAGTTATGAAGCGTTCGTAGGAATAGGATTTTTCCAGAATCTGTTACAGCTGCATAAGCTGGTGAATCAGTTTGTGGTTTAGTTCCATCGGTATAGATGAAGTCCCAACCATTGTTTTTGAGAGACATTTTCTTTTCAGCGAAAAAACTGAAGAACTCTGCTCTGGTGGTATCTTCTTTTCTTTTTAATTGCGCTAAAGAAGTATCAACCGAGGCTATTTTAAGCTTCCATGGCGGCTTGTTACTGATTTTTTTACAGAAGGTTAAAGGAATGTTTAAAGATCGGGCTAAGAATAGCGATTTATCTATTGCGGATTGAAGCCGTTTGATGTTTTTTGCTGTATATGCCTGTGATATGTCTTTGTCAATAATTGAATTTGTGCTGGTTAATAGCTTAGGAATGATTCTCCCTTTTATTTCATGAATTCTGTGCTCGATAGAAGGTAGATTAGCCTCAACCAAGATGTTGTTAATAGGGGTGGTCCTGTAAGCATATACTGAGGCTCTAGCGGCAGTATGGTAGGCTGATTTCAAAATATTAATAGTAGATTTACTGCAATTGCTATATAAGAACAGACCATAATCTATTTTGCTCAAAACTAGAGTTTTGGTTAGATATGGTAGTGTATTGATATGTACAAAACTTTTTATTGACAGGTAACGAATAATATTACCTCTAAATAAAAGTAAATTTTTTAATTGAATGCAGTGTTCTTTCCAGTTATAACGGTGAGAGAAAACCACTCCAAGAATTTTTAGTAGTTTAACGTTTTGAATACTATGATGGTTGAGCGAGATGGAGTAGTTATCTGAGTCACAGGAGTGTTTTCGGCATATGTGAAGTTTCTTAGTTTTATTTACGGAAATTTTGCTTCCAGAACGCTCTCCCCATTCGTCAATGCTTTTAAGTGTGGCTTCCAGAGTGGTAGTTGTATCTTGATTGCTGTTCTTTTTACATAAGATATATAAATCGTCTGCATAGAGACAGTGATCAATTGAAGGGTTCGTATTCAAAATTTTGCTGACTTCATTGAATGCTATCTGAAATAATACTACTGAGAGTGGTGAGCCTTGTGGGATTCCGTTATGCAGAGGATAAGTTTTGGATAGATGTCCATTGATTCGTATTTTAAAACGTCTATTAGATAGAAAAGACTGCACAAATTGGTATATTTTAGGTCCAATACGCCAGGACTTTAATATATTAAGTATTATATGTGCCCCTATTCTATCAAAGGCCTTTTCAAAGTCAACCGATAGAACAGTAACGTGATTCCTGGCAGACAATGCTCGAGATATATAATGATCTAGGTGTAGAAGAGCATCATCACACCCCTTGTTCGCTTTAAAGGCCAATTGCCTTTTATCAACTAATTTCCTTTTTTCAATGATCCACGCCAGTCTCGTTGCAATTATTCTTTCCATAATTTTAGAAAAGCACGGTAGCAGGGAAATAGGTCTGAATTCTTCCACAGACGAGCAGTTATTACCTTTAGGAATTGGAACTATAATAGCTAATTTCCAAGCATGTGGAAGATGTCCGCTTGCAAATATTGTGTTGTAAAGATGTAGAATTTTTTCTTTAGTAATTTGTGTGAGAGGTTTGATCATTTGATAAGTTATACGATCAAGTCCAGGTGTTGTGCCTTTGACTTTTTTCAAGCTGTTGTTTAATTCAAGAATGTTAATTGGTTCTTCCAGGAAAGTAGAAAGTTTGTCCAATGTATGATTGGGTAGGTAATTAATAGACCGTTTTGCATTGTTAAAAACTTGAGAAAAGTTTATACTTGACAAGTATCTAGACCATTCGCTGCCAAATTTATCTGCTATTATCAGTGGATCAGTGAGAGTCTCATTATTGGAGGTGATAGCTCTAATGTTTATGAAGTTGTTTGATTTTGATATGCGATTAATTTTATTCCAGACAATAGAGATAGGTGTATTTTTGTTTATTGTTTTGGTATATTCTTCAAAGCATGATCTCTTTGAGTTTTTCATTTCTCGTCGAAATAAGGCATTTGATTTTTTATATAATATGAGGTTATCCATGTTGGGATACCTTTTAAACTTTTCAAAATTTTTCATTTTTTGGTAACGTAAAGCATTCAGGGTGCGATTCCACCACGGAACAGACTTGCGTCTCATTTTGTTTGTAGTTGTCTTTGTTTGAGGAATGTATAAGTTAGCAGCGACGCGAATTGACTTTGTTATAGCTGCAGCATCTCTATTGCTGGAGGTCGTAAGTGTTCTGTTTGAAAGTTCTTCTTCGACTCTTTGTGAGTACTGGCGCAAATCAGCTAAGTTAATTAAAAATTTGCCTATGGAAATGGGTTCAGCTTTGACATGGTCCTGCTTTATTGTAATTTTGATTGGGAAATGATCGCTATTGTGTAGGTCGTTTTGTATAGCCCAATTCGTAGATGGAAGAAGGTGAAGCGAGCAAAATGAAAGATCAATGTGGGTGAAAGAATTATGTGTAGACAAATGTGTAGGGCTACCGTCATTTAATAAGCATAGTCCTGTATCGCAGATAACTTTTTCCAGAAGAAGGCCTTTTCTATTATTTGAAGGGGAACCCCAAATTGTGTTCCAGCAATTGAAGTCTCCGATAAGCAAAATTGGACTATTGATGGACTTGATTATTGTTGTTAATTCATCTATAATAATGTCTGTGTTAGGTGGAATATAAAATGAAAGTACAGTAAATTTAATGTTGATATTTATTTCTATTGCTACAAGTTGATATTTAGAGTTGATTTGTAGTTCCTTGTGTGGAATATTGGACTTAATTAATACACCAACACCTTGTTTGGAAGTTGAGTTTTCAATATCATTAAAAAAATAGCAATTATAGTTCCTTGGAGAAGTAGGAATGAAATTATAGGCACAGTGAGTTTCCTGAAGAGAGATTAGATCAGGATCCATTTCCTTTATTAAAAGCTGTAAACTGCAGTAATTGTTTAAGAAGCCATTGATATTCCACTGTAATAAGGAAAAGTCCATACTCAGCGCTGTAGAAGTTAATTTATAGAGATAATTTAGGAGTCTGAGAAATGGAATATGTGGATTTTTGCGTGCTTTATAGTTCAAGGTCAGTTTTAGTGTTGTCAGAGGTCTCCATTGGTAAATAATATAAATCTTCGTTCATTAAGTTTTGTGTCAGGATAGATAAAGGTGATGTAACAGTTTTATTATTTATTGTAGGGTTATTGTCTGAATCTGTAGAGGGAATACTTTTATCCTTAGGTTTAAATCCAATTTCGTTTTTCTTTAATTGTGTCTTATAGTTTTTTTGGATTTGGTTGATGTTGATGGTGCATTGTCTAAGATTTGTTGATCATTTAAAGTTTCCAGTTGAATATTTGAAGTTTTATTTTTAGTGACATTAGGTTGAGATAAAGTTGCTGCGTATGTGTTAGCGGTAACAGGATTGTTTTCCCTATACTTACGACGAGCTTCGCCAATGCTACAGTAATTTATTGTTTTGATTTTTAAAATTTCCTTCATTTGTAAAAATCGCGGACAGTTTTTATCGACGGAGGAGTGGTCACCAGAGCAGTTTGTGCATAGAGTTCTGGAGCATTCAGTAGCCTCATGTGGAGGTAAGCTGCATTGTGGGCATGTGGAGTTTTCCTTACACCGTTTACTGGTGTGGCCTAATTTTTGACAATTCCTACAAAGCATAGGATTTGGAAAATAAAAATCCACTTTACACTTATACCAGGCTACATCAACTGTAGATGGCAATCGATACAAATCAAATGTTAGGACCATTTTGCCTGTGGGAATTCTTGATTTACCGTCTTCTGAAAGTTTAGTAAATTTGTAAATATCAATGACTCCCTGCTCTTTCATCTCCTGTACAATTTCAGCTTCGGGAACTTCTTTTAAGCATGGTGCAAATATAACACCTTTCACCGAATTTAAAGAGTCATGAAGTTTGCACGAGATTTTACATAAACTCGACAAAGCTTTGGATTTTAAGAATTTATTTGCGACTTGTACGTTACGTGTAAGGATCAGCAAATTGCCGTCTCGGAGAAGAGAGATGGAAGAGTATTCAGTGCTTATAGATTCAATGCTTTTTTTAATAGCAAATGGACTAATGCTGGATAAAGGTTTTTTTGGATCAGTAGATGAGATTAGAATGTACTTCGGGTTATTAGAATTGATATTTTTAGGTACTGGTAAGTCAGGGAAAGAATTAAACTTGTGTCTCTTAGGTGGATTGTCTATGAAATCACCTAATAGGTGAAATCTATTATTGGATGCTTTGTCTCGTGGCCCCGGGGCCATCTCGATTAATCTTTTCACAGTTGTAGCTTTTTTTTTTTTTTAAGCAAATAAAAATTAAAATTAACCAGCAAAAACAAAAAGAAAAGAATATATATATATATATATATATATACTCCAAAAACAACCGTAAACCGTAAGCCGTTAACCGTTAAACTGTCTACCTAGCGTAGCGTGAGTAGAAAAAACAAATCAACTGTACACTATGAAAGCTAGTCGAAGACTGGTACCATACATACTTGCAATATTTTTATAATAAAAATGGATTTTAAATTAAAAAAAGCTGTAATGTGAAGCAGATCTTATTTATATCATAACACATTGCCATAGGTAGACCTTTACATTGGGAAACATTAAAAATTATAAGAATATGAATTCGGCCTAAAAGTTTTCTGAAGCTAAAACACTGCTTTCCTAAACTTTTCAGCATGGAAATTTGAGAAAAACTTACCAGAGCCATTTAA
Source organism: Thelaira solivaga (assembly GCA_947397855.1). NCBI lineage: Eukaryota > Metazoa > Arthropoda > Insecta > Diptera > Tachinidae > Thelaira > Thelaira solivaga. The sequence goes on along the minus strand of OX377615.1, from coordinate 21,038,488 downwards.
AGTTGAATTAAAATGATTTTAAAAAGATGTTTTTTAGCATTTTGTATATGATTTAATATTTTATTCATTTACTGCACATATAAAATTTATTTGCTTTTTTTTTTAATTAATATTTATTTTTTATCGTTCTAAATTAGAACAATTGCATCTCTATTATCGTGTTTGTAGGGGTGAAAATTTTAAAACTGCTGGTATTACTTTTATTGTTGTCATTTGTCGAGCCTGTTATATAGTAAAATGCCAAATGTACCAATCATAGTGAGCATGATGGCCAACAACTATAAGCTTTTTCCATGTTTCAAATAAACGAGGAATATTTTTGCAAGTAATAGCTGCACGTAATACCTTAACGCTCAGAATGCTGAGAATAGTACAATTAGAACTCTTTCATACTTTTTTAAATTCTTTTACACCCTTGTCATCGGGGGTTATTGTGGAACATTTAATACCAGAATTTTTTTTTTCTGGGGTAGGCTTGTGACTTGATCTTCGGTTTTGTACCGATCTTCCAAGCCTACATCGTATGTGTACAATGTCCTTGAGAGATAAAGAGAATTAATTCTTGATGGATGAGCAAGTGACTCCCGTTATTTCATAACCCACAATGTCCAGGACGAGTTTTAATTTTAGTTTCCATCTGAAAATAATTAACAGACACGATTTAGTTACATATTTAGAAAATTCTATACATATTTATAAAATGCTCTATAAGTGGTACTTACTGTTGCAACTGCACCGGTGTAGGCTCAGCATTTGGCAAAAGTGTTAATCTGTTTGCAACGTTAACAATGCCAGAAGCCCGACAATGATTTTCACAAATTCGATGATTAGATCTACATAAATGTAACACTGCATATTTGACTCCAATCAGCTAAAGAATCTCTTGGAACATGGAATAATTTCTCTTTGCACAGTACACACTTAACCATTTTGTTTTAATAGTTTTGATTTATTATATTTTTAAAATGTTTTACAATATTTAATCTTTTGTGAATATTTTTTATATTGTATATTATTATTATTTGTTGTATATTTTACAATAAATTAGTTTTAATTTTATAAAAATTATTATTTAATTTCTTCACAAATGCACAGAACACAAGCCAAATAACACAACTACATATAAATAAAATAACAAATGCATTCTTACTAAATTACAAATACATACATATAAAATTATAAATTTTGATAGCAGGGCTCAGTGCGAATTCAAACAGCTGAGGAGCGAATACGCTAATGCACTTACCTTGTATGAATTTGCCTTGCAAAATAGCATTTAATGTGGATTTATTAAATTCAATTTGTATGGTAAATACAGTTTTTATGAGTTGGGTTTAACGTTAAAACCGCATTTATTTTAAATTCACTCAGTCTGAAAACACTATTAGCGTCAATAGTATAAACTCTTACAGTTATACGTAAATTGGCGCGGCAAACACTTTTTAAAAAATGCCAAAATAACTCGACAGTACACTCAGAAAAGAAACACTTTAAACTCACTATAAATCCAGTACAAGGGGCCTTAAAATTAAAAATTTTCATATATGAAAACCAGCCGTATTGAAAAATATTTAATTTTAAAGTTTACACTTTAAGATGTAAATTATTAATGTTAGCATGTTGAATATTAAAGTGAAAACTTTATATTTTAATATGCGCATTCTCGAATACAATTTAAACACTTTTGATTTTAAAGTTCACACTTTTAACCCAATTTAAAAATGTTTGTATTTAAATTAAAAGATAACACATTCAATCTCAAATTAAAAGCATTAGCTTTTATTTTAAGAGTGAACACTTTCAAATGCAATTTAAAAGTGGTCACTATAAACTTTAAAGGAAACAGATTATTTTAATTGTTTTTAATTCACATTTTTTTTATTCAAACATATTTAAATTTAAATTTATATTATATTTATGAAATAACTTATTTATAACTCATTAATAATTCATTAAATAATATAATTTAATTTAAATTTAAAAAATAAATCATTATGAAATCATATCTTTTTTAATCTTGCATATGTCTTTCCATTGTTAATTTGATGTAAATTAACTTTTGTAAAAAATTTGAAAAACAAAAAGAACTTTTCATAGCCGCTGTATAAGCAGGATTTAATCGAGATGTTATATTATTAAAATATATTTTTGCATCTTTATGTTTTGCCTCGAAACGCATCGCCCAGACAAACTTAAGAGGACCACATTTCTCAATTGCGCGAGGGTAGTGCACCAAAAAATGATGCTAAGGCTTAAGATCACCGTAAAGTAGAATATATAATTGATGATGTGTTTTAATTAAATTTTTCAACTTATCTAGATCGAAAGTAGAAAAACTAGAATCAAATAATAAATCTAATATTTCTATTAACAACACCAATATTTTCCAATGCTTCACATCCGATGAAATTAAATCTCCTATCATAAGCGGAAGAAAATTTGTAAAGCACAAAACCTCACTAGCTGTCATTTTTAAGTTGTATGATTGAAGTCGGTCCATAAAGAGAGGCTGCGAAATATTTCCTATTTCCAAACTGGAAAATTTTTTTTCTGCTGTTAATAATGTCCAATGAAATAATTTTGTCATTTACTAAGCCCAAGATTATGTTGCAAATATTATATACGCAAATCCCTTCTAAAACATCATGCATAATGTCAAAGCAAATGCTATTTGTTACGTGAAAGCTTCTTAACTCATTAAAAATACAAACTGTTTTGACACCTGTGTCTTGAAATTTATTGCTAATAAGTCATCTTCGTAGTTGTACATGCTCGACAGTAACGCTTGGCATTAAAAGATTGCACAAAACACAAAATACTATTTACACCTAAATTATCTCCCACTACAAGGCCTAACACGAAATGTACTTTGAAAGCCTGATCAAATGACTGAATTAATATCCCTTCCTCCAATGATTTAAGCTCTTCAAGTAAATGGAAGAAGGACGTTCTGTTTCCACAACATTTCAAATCTTTTGTAGATATAAAAGCAGCATTAAAAATAAAATGAAATGGCATAGTAGGGAAATTGTAATAACGACCGCAAATTGAGAATGTGTGACTGCCAAGAGCGTTATTAATTTGAAAGTCATCAAAATATAAAACATAGGGTATTACCAATTGCGAATCGAATTTTAATTTAATTAAATGAAAAATTTGGCCATTACAAAAATTTGAAAAATTAGTATCTGCTAAAAACTTTTCTGTATTTTCGAAAATCATTTGTAAAACATTAGGTAACCCAAAAAGTGCTTTAAATTGAAATTTTAATGGCATTATTTGAATGCTAAGCATTTTACTATCGAGTGTAGGGTTTCCCTGAACAACTGTGTCAGCTATTTCATTAAGAATTACAAAAGACTTTGGGCTTTCATATAAATTCATCGCCTTCAAAACTGTAATTATTCGATGTTCAGATTTTATTTCTATGAATGGATCATTACAAAAGTTAAGAATACAGTCAATATCGTTTTGTAGTCCGTTAATAAGTTACTGTTAGAGTTTGAAAGTATATATTTCTGATAGTAGTAGAAACTGTTCCTAGTAAATCGGATACCATGCTTTGTATATTTAAAACATATTTTCTTGGCATGGTACTTTTTGAATATAGTTGCAGACATAAAGCTAAAGAGTTATTTTTTAAATCTGCTATGGCTTGTTCTCTATTTATATGAAATTATGTCTGGCATTGTTACTATGATAGGTTCATCTGATAAAATGGGTTCATCTAACTTAATTGCGGAGGATGTGGCGGGTAACTCTGCTGGTTTTTGTAAAGTGTAATTAATATTCTTATGTGTTAATAAATGTCGCTTTAGAGAACTAAAGTTTGAAAAAATTTGCTTACATTTATTTTGTTCGCATTGAAGTATATCTCTATTTGACAATAAATGCATGTGCTTTAAATGTCTTATTAGCACATCAACATTATTAAATAACTGAAAACATCTGAAACATTTATACATTATGACAATCGAAAAATTTACAAAATTTAATTTTTTTCATTCATGTGTGTTAACAATGAAGTAAGATTTGAACTTTTTAAATCAAATTTTGAATCTAATTCATAAAAAAAACTTTTGGACAAACATCCATGGCATTTCGCAGATCTTAGGATATTTAAGATTAAACACGTGAAAGATTTTAAAGCATATGTCCAAGCTTTCAATAAAAGAATTTAGTTTGTACAAAGTTTCGTCAAAGTAAATATAAAAGGTTTTAAGATCGTCCACAGAGTTTCCTACCACAATTATAAACGGCTGTACAGTCAATTTATTATAATAGTATTTACCGATAAGTTCTTTTATTCGTCTTGAGTAATCGCTAATTGTTGTTAACTGCAATACGAAGCTTTCATTAGCATATTTAATGGTGGCTTTCTTTTTTGTATTTCCATCTGCTGAAGGCAGCAAAACTGAATTGAGAAGAATTGTAAAAATGTAGTCTTGACAATCTGAAAAAAAATTATTTAGTAGATCTATTGATTGCTGATTCCGTATGGTGACATCGTAGTAGTTCACTATCTTGGTTTTAAAATTATCCCAATTTCTTTTTAAAAGATCATCTTTTTGTGGACAAATCAAATTGAAATCTAGATTAATCTAAAATATATATAAAAATTTGTATATCCTTGAATTTTGTATTAAAGTTCTTTTTAAATACCAGAAATGGTGCTCTGGAGTCTTTTAAAATTGGCCACTTCTGCAAAAAATCAGAATTTGAGCGCTTTGCCATATCCTTCTTCCGAAATGTAAATGTTTTTTGCCATTTGTCAATAACCTCATCCCAATTACTGGCATCTTTTTGAAGCGAGATTTTTAAACACAACGACAGCGTTTCGTCAACTTCCGCAGATGGACTACTTTCTTTGTCTTTAAGTTAAAATATTTGGAATAGAGCTTGCCTGATGGGTTTTTTTTGACGAGGAATGTAGTAATAATCCTGAAAGAAATCAGTTTATAATATGTTCTTTTTAATATATCGTTTTTAATAATACCTGGGACTCTTTTTCTTTGGGAAAGAAACCAATTATTTCTTCCACAATACTAGCAAAGTTTTCCGGTCTATGCTTTGCCTTTGTTAACATGACATCTTCTAAAATTATTTTAATGAGGTCATCGCGTTGCTTATTCGTAAAACATGTCCTTTCTTCATAATATTGAATAAGTTGTTTTCCGGCTGAGTTATTCTTTAAAAATTTTGAAAGGGGCTGCAATGCAGTGTATCATTAAATTTAATACAAAACTTTTTACTGTATATTCTTACCTGTGATCCAAATGCGTTTCTTATTGAATTATTTGAAGAACAAGGTGAAACGTTGTGACGGTTTTTTCTAGCCAACCTACAACCTTCGAAGTCTGGCTCAGCGTTTCGTCTTCTATTCCAAACTGAAAAAATAAGTTGCTAAATTATAAACGTAGTAATATGGAAATGTGAATTGTATCTTTGTACGTGCGTAACATCGTAAATAAGCTTCAAAATTAATATTATATTTACCTTTGACTTGCGCCAGAAAAACAACTTTTCTCTAAACCCCGCTCGAAGGCCAATATTTTTTACTGCTTCCGCAATGTCTTCTTTTGACACAAATTTTAAACTTCGAATAGTTATTCCATCATCTAAGGAACATTAGTATTATTGCATAAGTGTTAATATTGCCTAAGAATTTTTAATTACTTTTTAGGTCAAGAAAAAGTGTTTCCAGGTCAAACTCCTTTAGCAGATTAAGGAGATCCGTATCTTCCTTAGCACACGTGTACGTTAAATCACCCTGCTCATTAATTTGGATATCGTTGCCAAAAATTCGCAGCAAGTCACTTTCTTGTATAATTTTATCCTGACTGGTCATTCTTGTATCTTCTTCACACTTCTAAATTCACTTTACTATAACGAAATGACACAAATGCCGCTAACGGTACAATTTAAAGTTGAACTTTTAAAATAAACTTAAACACTTTGAAAATAAAAATTTTTACGTTGCGTTTTAAAGTGTTCACGTTTAGTTCCAACAAAGATACTTTGAGTTTAAAAGTTAAATGTATACTTTAAATGTCAAAGTGAAAACTTTTAATAATAAACTAACGCTTTATATATTAAAGTGAAAACTTTACATTTAAAGTTAACACTTTTTACTCAAAACTAAAACTTTCAATATTAAAGTGAACACTTTAAATTAGAAAGTGACATTTTAAAATAGAAAGTGACACTTTGATTTATAAAGTGAACACTTTAAATGTAAACCTTAACACTTTTCTGCAAATTGATAACTTTTAAAGTTAACACTTTGAAAATAAACGTTTTAATTTTATTTTTTAGAGTTTAAAAATTTTAAATTAATTGGATACATAAAATAAATAATTTTAAAAGTGATTACTTTATAAATAATATATTTTACTTTAAAATATAAAGTTTGTCATTATAAAATAAAGTCAACATTTTTAAATTTTAGAATTTTACATTAAAAACAAAAATTTTAACTTTTAAATTAAGAGTTTTAAAAACTTAAAATTAGCACTTTTTTTTATGGCCCCCATAAGAACCTATAGACTGAGGCACTTTAAATAAAATTTGAAAGTGTTCACATTTAATGTTAAAGCGCACTCTTTTTCTCAGTGTAGTGGTGAGTGGTTGGAAAATACAAATTTTACAGGGCGTTTTGTAGTGAAGTTGGCTGCAAAACAATAATTTTTTTTATATTGGTTTTGTTATTTTTAACCATTTTAGTTATTTTTTAACTTACCGTTCTTAACTCTATTTTAGTATTTCTTTAGTGGGTTTTATTAAACAAAATGATTTTTTTATCAAAAAATAAGAATATATATATCTAGAAAAACGGTGCCACCTGTTTTTAGTTTTCAAAGCTTCAGTATTTATTATTATAAAACTTTTATTCATGTAGTTGATGTTTGTTAAGAGAAACTTGAAGACAAAGCTAAAGTAACGATAATTATTTGTAAATTGTAATTTTTGGATATGAAGAATTAGTTTTTGTATTATATTATTAAGTGTGCACTTGAAGACTAAACAAATTTTGTTTGAAAAACAGAAAATAGATTGTTCTATAAAAGATTGCTTTTTGTTTTCAAAACATTTCTTATTATACTGCGATTAACTTAAGAATTTTGGAGGTGTGTCCATACGGACATACGGACATACTCATGTAAAATAATTTAACATGCAAGTTATTTTTATTTCGCCGAGATTATTAATTTTATATTTTTTTCTTGCATTTCAAAAAAAGGTAACGTGTTTCAGTTAAAATTATGCATATTTTGAGGCTATCTGGTAAATTTTGAAATATTAAGGACACACCCAGTTTTTCCCAAACTTCGAAACTTATTGTGCAAAAACCTTACTTTGCTAAGAAATACAACCTAATTATTATAAACTATTATAGCATTTAACTCGCTACTTCGTCAGTTAAGTACCATACTGTGGCTATAATAATTTATTATTTCGTTGTAGAACCATTTAATCTCAGTTATAGCTTTTTTAATACAAATAAAATCAAAAGATATCATTAAAATATAGAAAAAGTACCATATTGTTAGTTTATTGATATTACTATTTACTGAGCACCGTTTGAGCTCGATCTGATAGTACTATGTTAATTTTAAAAAATCAAAGCATAGCAATTAAATCAATAAAAAGTACTGTTTCGCCTCTGAATGATTTTTTACATTGCTCAAGAGTGTTTGACCCCAATTTCATAGTTCTAGGGTTGTTGGTATGAAAATTCCAAAAAGTGCCAATAAAATAAATAAAAAGTACCATTTTGTCCCATTTATGGTGTTCCACCTTGTTTCATACCATTTGAGTCAAATCTCGTACTTCTCGATTACTTAATAACAAAATATCACAAAGTTAATAAAAAGTACCACATTGCCCCTGTGTTGATTTTTTTCAGTTTGATCAAAAACGCTTGTCCCTAATTCCCTACGTATAGCTTCTTTAATAATAAAATATCAAAAAGTACCAAATAAATCAACAAAAAGTACATTAATGATTTTCACTTTACTCTGGAACGTTTGACCCCAATCTAGTATTTCTGGGTTCGTTTTCATTCAAAAAGTACAATTAAAATTAATAAAAAGATTTTTCATTTTGCTAAGGACCGTTTGAACCAAATTTCATGCTTGCTAAATAATATAATATCAAAAAGTACCAAAAAAATTAATAAAAAATGAAACTTTGTCTCTTTAATGATTTTTCACTTTGTTCAGGATTATTTGAGCTCAACCATGCATGTACTTCGTTTTTATTAAGAGATCGAAAACCACCCTGAAAAATAATAAAAAGTACCATTTTGTCCCTTTGATTTATGATTTCTTATTTCCTTCAGTACCGTTTAATTATATTTACAAATATCGGAAAATGTAAAATTTCGGTTGTATTTTTGATTTTTCTGGTGAATTTGTGGACCGATCTTTTTGATTTTTTGCACAGACATTATCACTGTTATTTTTGATAAGCCTGCGTATCACGTTTTTTGTCCGTTCTGTTTTATGCACCGATCCAACTGAGTTTTAGTTCAGATACTAATAATGTGATGTATAAAAAAACTGTGTACTACTTTTTTTCAGTTTAGATAAAATACGAAAAAAAAAAAACAAAGCAGAAATGAATAAAAATTTTAAGTTTCGGTTTTATTTTTGATATTCCTCGGTTATTTGCGAACTTATTGCCTCATTTTTCGCACAGATATTATAAGCATCATTTCAAACAAAACTGCATACTAGGTTTTTGTCCTTTTTTTTGACAAAATCCACAAAAAACCCACTCAAAAATAGAGGTAGTTACGGCTGGCTATATTTCAATAGCAATAACCTTACACAAACAACTGACAGACTGGTATGGTACACTTATTTTGCCTAAGGACTTCAGAAAGTTGATTTCAACGACTTGATGAACAGACAGACAGATGGATATCGCTAAATAAGGATACAGAATATATATACTTTATACGGTGTACCGTGTAGAAATTACAAACGGAATCACAAAGTTATAAATATCCGACTTACTTACAATGAAAGGTATAAAAACAGAACTTTTACTTATATGTTGGCAATGAGCATAAGTTAAAACTGCACAATTACAACGACTCTTATGAACGCAAAATGTTACCCTATCGTCCATAGAATATCCAGTCGCTTTTAATTCTTTCGCCTCTCATTAAAATATTATAAAATTTTTTTATGAAATAACAAATGTTTATCAAAATAAATTTCTTTCAATATTTCTTGTTAATCCAAATATAAATAATTAATTTCAGTTAAAAAAATTCAAATTAACGACATTCATATAAATAAAATGTCTGTAGATACTCAATTTTTATATATAAAAAAAGGAAAAAGGAAAAATATTAAATAACAAATACAAAATTTCAAATTAACGGTAAAAGTCAAAAACTATGCATTTAAGACACAAGTATATCTTTAAAAAAATTCTATTAAAAAAGAAAAAAGAAATTAATAAAAATCTAAATTTTCGGAACTATTTTTCATTTTTCTCGGTCATGTAAGTACCGATCGTTCTGATTTTTACACCTACTACGTACTAGTTTGCCTTAAAAAAAGCTAGAAAAAACCAAATCACAAATCGAAGTTATATAAAAAATATGAGAAATAGGTTAAAAAAATTAGAGCTTAAAACTAAAAATTGGCTTGGTTTTGTATTGCAAACATAATTACAAAAACTCTTAAAAAACATATGTTAGATATCAATCTGGCAACACTATTTACAGCATTGGTTTTTGGCAGCTTCATTCATTATTCTTTAATTTAAGACGCAATAAGTTTATACGAATCATTATTAATTAAATAAATAGTTTTATCACTTAAAACTAAGTACAGACAGTTTTGATTCAATTCTGAGTATTTAACAGTGGTATCAGAAGTGGTTTTAATAGCGGAAAGCAAAATGCCTTTGGAAGCCAATGACTTACAGGTACTATCACAACTTCTGAGAGTCAGCCACACAAGCTACACAAGCAGCGACTTCACAAGCAGCGACACACAGCAAAACACCATTTCGAGGAACACAACACCTTCCGTTTCAATTTCAGGTTACAAATCTGCAGAGCATATATCTGTAAATAACTATTTTATTCGTTGCGAGTGGTCATTTCAGCTAAGTCGTATCAGTGCAGATGAATACAAAAATTACATACTTGTCCATATGGGTGCAGAATTAAATAATGCACTGAAAATTGTAATTAGCCCTAGGAGCCCGGAAGACCTTACTTACGAAGAAACAAAAACTACACTAATAAAACATTACGATAAGAAAAGGAAGCAATATGCAGAAAGTGTTAAATTTAGGCAAATTGTACAAGAAAAAGGTGAAAGCGTGGCTGATTTTACACTACAATTAAGACAAGGTGCAACACATTGCAATTATGGGAGTTCTTTAGATCGAATGCTGACAGAACAAATGCTTTTTGGTTTGGAGTCTGGTAGCATATGTGACGAAATAAATGCAAGGGAGCTGAATTCAAAAATACATACGAGATCGCACAGAGACTGGAATCGTCACACAAATCGGCTGTAGAGATGAAGACTACGTGTAATAACCCCTATTCACTCACAGAATCTACTTTCAAAGTAAGTTATAAAACTACAAAATTCAAAGAAATCTCGAGGCCAACTCGAAACACATATAAAGACCCCCCAAATTCGTCCAAGTGTTATGGTTGCGGGGGCAATCACAACAGAAGCCAATGCAAATTTCGTAACGCCACTTGCTATGCATGCAATAAAACGGGCCACATAGCAAAAGTCTGTAAATCTAAAACAGATCAAATTCAGGATTGTGATCTGGAAAGTGAGTCGGAAACAATCCAAAGACTAAACAAGGTAAGCAACTCAAAATTAGATAAGCATATCATTAAAGTCCTTTTTAACGGAAAATATGTTGAGATGTAGTTAGACTCTGGTGCCCCATGCGGAAATATAAGCAAATCTTTATTACAAGCAAAAATCGGCAACTTCCATATACTACCAGTTACCAGAAAATTTACAAGCTACACTGGGCATAAAACTGATCTTGTCGGCCGAGTGGTGGTGAATGTTACAGTGGGGTCTACAACACGTAAATTAAATTTATATGTCGTTGAAGGAAATTATGATGCATTATTCGGTAGGGAGTGAATTCAACAATTTGTTAATGAAATTGATTTTAAAAAGTTATTCACTTCCCCTGAGTCAATTAACACAATTAAAATGAATACCCCTCATTTATCGCCACGAGATACGCAAACGCTAGAAGATATGCTCCTTCGTTTTGAAGACTTATTTAGTGAGTCCGCCGGTAAGTTACACATGCCACCCATTAAACTTCATTTGAGACAAGGGGCAAAACCTGTCTTTGCTAAAGCAAGGGATGTTCCCGTAGCTTTAAGAGATGATTACGCTGCCGAAATTGAAAAAAAAAATTGCATCCGGCTTTTATGAAAAAGTTGAATTTTCGGAGTGGGCGTCAACAACACACGTAGTTTCAAGAAAAAAATGGCAAAATTAGAATAACATGGAATTATAAACCAACAGTCAACCCGCGAATATTTGTGGATGAATATCCCATTCCGAAATCTGAGAATATTTTTAACAAAATGAATGGCGCAAAACTGTTTTGCATTTAGACATCACATCTGCCAATCGACGATGACTTGGGTCATGCCCTAACACTGAACACCTCAACTCACGGTTTAATTCGGCCAACTCGTGCGATATACGGTACGGCCAATATACCGGCAGTACGGCAACGAACAATTCAATCAGTCATACGAGATATCCCCAACGTTTGCAACTTTTTCGACGATATTTTGATTTATGCTGAATTTTGAAAAATTGTTAACAGTGTTAGAACTGACATTAAACCGATTATAAAAAAAAGGATTGAAATTGAATCGCTCAAAATGTGTATTCGCGGCTTTGTCCGTTGAGTTTCTGGGACACAGAATTGATAACGGCGGAATTCATAAGTCTGACAGACATATAGAGGCCAAAAGAGACGCCCCTACACATGAAGAACTGCAGCTATTTTTAGGTAAAGCTACCTACTGCGGATCGTTTCTATCCAACTTGCCCACACGCAACAGGCCATTAAGAGATATTCTTTTGAATAAAGAATTTAAATGGTCTGCAGACGCAGAAAGAGCGTATACAGACATTAAGAAGGAGCTAGTATCACCAACTGTTTAGATGATTTACAACCCTGAATTGCCACTGCTCCTTGCGACAGACGCAAGTCAATTAGAGCTAGGCGCAGTCCTATCGCACCGGCTACGAGACGGTCGTGAAAGACCGATTGCATATGCAAGCCGAAAGCTAAGTAGTAAAGAACGGAAGTATTCGCAAATCGAGAAGGAGGCACTTGCCATTGTATGGGCTGTGCAAAAGTTTTCATGTACTTGTATGCTCAACATTTTACTCTTATAACTGACCACAAGCCTCTGGCACAAATTTTGGACCCGCACAAGTCACTTCCAGTATTATGCATCAGTCGCATGGCCAACTATGCCGATTTGCTAGGAAATTTTGATTTCGATATAATATATTAAAACACTAAAGCTAATGCTAATGCGGATTACTGTTCGAGGGCTGTGCAGGATAGTAGAAGAACTCAGGTATCCGAATTTGATAATTTTGACACATTTGAAATTAAGCAAATTGAGCAACTGCCTACGAGTTCTGCCCAAATTGCTTCGGAAACAAGAAAGGACGAAAAATTAGGAGCAATTGTTAGAATCCTTGAAAGTGGAAAATCTTTACAATCGTATGGCTATAAGTTTGAAGAAATTAATTTTAGGATGGCTGGCAATTGTTTGACATTCGAACATAGAGTGGTTATCCCGACGAAACTTCGCACCAAAATTCTACAAGATCTACATTCTGCCCATCTAGGGATTGTGAAAATGAAGGGCATTGCCAGATCCTTCGTGCATTGGCCAGGGATCGACAAAGATATTGAGGCTGTTTCAAGAATCTGTACTGATTGCTCAAAATTTGCAAATGAGCCGCTAAAATTCAGAGAACATCACTGGAACTATCCGAAAGGGCCATGGGAGCGAATTCATGTTGATTATGACTCACAGTTTTTGGGCACTATGTTGCTTATAGTGACGAATGCATACAGTAAATGGATTGAAGTAAAAGTAACAAGTACTAGCATATCTGCTACTACAACAAACATTCTGGATGAATTGTTTGCTGCCTATGAAGTACCTTCTACAATAGTCACTGACAACGGCACATGCTTTGCCTCAAGAGAATTTAAGGAATTTCTGAGTATAGCTGGCGTCAAATACCACAAGTTTACAGCACCATACCATCCATCCACTAACGGTCAAGCTGAAAGATCAGTTCAAACAATTAAGAGTGCACTAAAATCATGCGGCGCGGATAAGAAACACCTACGTCAATATAGAATTGCTCCTCATTCAACAACGGGTAAATCACCTTCATTCTTATTTCTAGGACGCGTTTTTCATACTCACTTAGATTTACTATTGCTTCAGGATGTACCTTCAGCAGTGTCAGAAAAGCAGTACATGAAATTTAATTCGTCTTATCGAACACTGGTACCGATGCAGCAAGTGTATTTCTTTTCAAACAACGCACGTTTGCCGAAGTGGCTACCAGGAATAATTTTGAATCGTTTTGGGGACTTGCACTACGAGGTGCTTTACGACGGTAATCGTATCAAAAGACACATTGATCAGATCAGAAGTAATACTGTTCCCAAATCGAATCACTATCGAGAAAATTTTAAAGAAGCTAAGAGAGTGGGAAGAAGACGCCGATCTCATTTGGAAAGAGGCAGCACCATCTCGTCGCCTTGTATAAATAACGAAGAGTCAACCACAGAGTCACCTAGGAACTTCTTAAGTCCGCAAGGAGACGTTATAATTAATGATAGCTCATCGTCACCAAGCTTTTTATCTGAATCACCAAATTTCATGGGGTTTGATGCTTATGATGATGATAACTATGAATGTTCGGAACAGCAAGAGCAAAATAATAGTCATCATAATGAAAGTAATCGTAATACTAATGAACAACATGAAAGATATGACAGTCATACTGAGGAAAGTGAACGTAACACAACTGAACAACATGAGAGAACTCCAGTACGCCGGTCCAGGATTCGGAAACGCAGAGTGCTATTCTCACCAAAACTAATTGATAGAGGAGGGAAAAAATGTTAGATATCAATCTAACAATGTGGCAGCTTCATCCATTATTCTTTAATTTAAGACGCAATAAATTTATACGAATCATTATTAATTAAATAAATAGTTTTATCACTTAATACTAAGTAAAGACAGTTTTGATTCAATTCTGAGTATTTAACAACATAAAATAACAAAAAAAGTAAGTCATTTTGACACATGGCTGTAAATAGCATCACTTACCTAATCTATCTAAAAAGTAGATAATGAACAACAAGGAACTTTTACTCTGAATAGCTCAACATACATTTCCAAATTTTATCCAAAATTTCGGTAATATTTTGCTATCTAAATCTATAATAAGAATAATATTTTTAACAATACGATTTTTTCTGAAAATTTAAAAGTTGTAGCATCTCAATTGGACATTGTGCAGATAAAATATAAATTTAATTCAATTCAAATTTGGAGTCTACAGTATGTTAATTTTTATTAGAAGAAATTCTGTCGAGTTTAGAGATGCTTACACTTTGAAATCCTTTTAAGGAGTGTTCTTGAATACTGTTCGAATATATGGAATCCGTATTAGACATCTACAGCAAATAACTTTTTTGTATTTGTAAATACATTTGCCAAAAGTAAATACATGTAGGTACTTGCTCACAGACCTCAAATAGTGAAGAGTAGTGAAGTATTGCTTTTCAATTTCTTATCCGTAAGCATTTGCAAAAACCTTGTTCCGAAAATAGGAACAAGAAAAAGCAAATAACTGAGCGAAAAAAGTACTACAAAAATGAGCACTGTATTTGCGGAACACCAAATACTTTGCTAGAGCTACCACACTTCTTAACACAAAGTCGGCAAATCATTCATCGAAAAATCGACAGATATTAATAACTCTCTTTTGTAGTATAAGCCAATTAAATATGAGGTTGTACATGATAAATTATATTTAAATATAATATAAATTACACTTTTAAATAAAAAAATAAGAAATGTAGCTTCATATGTGTGTAAAAATTTAAATCTGGCAACAACAGTCTCAACAAATAATGAAAAACAATCATTCTTATTTAAATTCCCTCTCTTGCTCTCTGTACATACTTTCTTTAATACAGGGTCCGCCAAAAAACTTTTTTTTTTTTAAACAGGGCGCAAAACATCGAGTGTAGCTTCGGCTGTGTGGCACGTAGCGCCGTCCTGTTGAAACCAAATGTTGTCAATATCCTCCTCTTCAATTTTTGTGAACAAAAATTCGTTCAATATGGCCCGATAACGATCGCCATTGACTGTAATGCCCACTCCTTGCTTATTTTCGAAGAAAAATGGCCCAATTATGCCTCTGGACCAAAATCCGCACCGTGACTCGTTTTGGGTGCGTCGGCTTTTCAATGTATGCGTGCGGGTTTTCTGTGCCCCAAATGCGACAATTTTGCTTGTTTACATACCCGCCAAGATCAAAATGAGCTTCATCTGAAAAGATGATTTTTTTTGGCAAAATCGGCATCTTCTGTAAGTCGGTCACAGGCCCACTTAGCGAAGCGAAAACAGAACCATATTCTTTCACCGGAAGGATAAAACTAATTATCTGTCAAATCGGACATGAGCTAAGTGTTACCATTCACAAAATAAGCACTAGTTGAAAAAACAAAAACGTTAGATTGCGGACCCTTTAAATATGTATAGAGATTCTCTGTGTTAATGCCTGCAGCTATGAGTCATAGCTTACAGGTACCAAATCCATTTGAAGTAGTTGACGTATTTGCGATTTCTACAAATGATTTGTGAGCATAGTCGTGTACTTCATAAGCAAATACGAATATATACAAACACCAAAAGCAAGCAAGGATAAGAAAGTAATCATTCGTGAATTTTGTTGTTCCTGAAATGTGAACTCATTTTTGTTTGTATTTGCAAATACATGCACATAAGTACTACGGAAATCCAAATACATTTGGGCAGATGTCTAATCCGTATTACGTATGCCATTCAGATCGTATTGAGTGTGTTCAAAAACTGTTTACCAGAACTGCTTTAAAGTTAATATGGCCTTATGAACTACCATCCTACAACATCAGAAGAAAATTAATTGGTCTTCAATTGTTAAGCGATCGGAGATCTTATTCGGCTTTAATGTTTGTTTATAATGTAATATCTGGGAATATAAACTGTCCTGAAATAATAGACTTTTTTTCCTTATATTGCCCTAAAAAAGTTTTGCGAAATAATCGCATGTTTGAGGAAGGTATTTATAAATCAAATTACTCCTTAAATGAGCCTATTGCACGGCGTTTGCACTTATTTATTAGCTTTAAGCTTTAAATTTTAATTTAAGTTAAAGTTTGTTTAAATTACTTTTATTTAAATATTATAATTATGTACATAGTAATCTGTAAGCATTTAATTCTGTAGATGAAATGAATAAATAATAATAAAGTTTTATGTTATGAGTTATGAGTCAAAAACCGCAAATACCTCTATTTTTGAAAATTTTTTAAGTGAGTTTTTTGCATATTTTGTATATACAACGAAACGGACAATAAAAACGTGGTATGCAGTTTTGTTTGAAGTATAAGTCATAATACCTGTGCTAAAAATGAAACCAATCAGTCCACAAATGGCCGAGGATTATCAAAAATATAACCGAAATTTTAGATTTTCATTGTTTTTATGCGATTTTATCTAAACTGAAAAAAAGTAGTACGCAGTTTTTTCAAACATCACATTCATAGTATCGTAACCACAACTCAGTTGGATGGGTCCATGAATGGCGAATCTATAAGTCAAAAGTTGCGAATACCTCTATTTTTTGACCATTTTTGGTACGTTTTTGCGTAATTTGTCTAAACTGCAAGACGGACAAAAAAACGTGGTACGCAGTTTTATTACAAATAATAGTCATAATGTCTGTGCAAAAAATCAGAAAGATCGGTCTACAAATGGACCAGCAAAAATAAAAATACAACCGCCATTTCACATTTTCATTAATTTTCGTTTTGTTTGTGCTTTGGTTTTTTTTTTGTTCAAATTTTTTAGCTGTCATGTGCGTAATGCTTTGTACACACAAAAAACGAAAAATAAAAGAGTGTATGGGTGTATGCGAGGTTTTTATTGCCTTGAATATAATAGTATTACGAATACAGACATCTTTATGAAGGAGAGTGCATTAGATCTTTCTCGATATTTAAATATTTAATTAAATATGTTTGGCTTAAAAATTTTTACAAAAATTTGCAAAATTAAATGAAAATAATTTTTTTTAATTCTTATTTATTATCTTTCTTAGAATTTCTTTTTTTAGTAATTTAAAAAATTTAGTGCCTGCAAATATTTTATTGATTTTAAAAATGAGGTTCTCAGAAAGGATTGTTTCTTAGAACTCGTTAATTTTAGTCGTATTATAAAAATTTACTTTTTTTATAGATATTTCGCTCCAATAATAAATCAATAAATATATTTAATACGACTTCAAGCTGAACAAAGTATGCGTTTCAATTATATACCTACTTTTTTTGAAGTGATTGAATATAAATATGGTTAGTTAAATATGTTTTCACGTAATTCCTTATGTTTTTTAGTTTTTGTAAATATCTTTTCAGTATTTTTAACATACTAAGATACAAATGTGCATAAATACGTTGATTTCTCTAAGAGATTGCAAACGAACCCTAGAATATTACGAGTTGGTACACATATCGTTTTAAACAAGAGGTCGTCTAGATTTGTAATCTATCGCCCAAGTACTCAGAAAAAGCTTTGCATTATTTTTAAAAAATTTTTTAAATTCTCCTCATTCCCCAGTACCCTTCTTCTGAGGGATTTTTACCATTACCCACTTTGCTGAGGTACCATTCCCGATTTTGGGCAGGAAAATTGCCAAAATCAAAATGGAATTTATTCTGTACGCTCTACACTTTCTGGAAGTGTTTTAACATTTTCTGAAAAATTCGTAGTTTTTATTTTATGATGCAAAACGAAAACTGACAAAATCCTTGAGAACAACACTACTGGAGTATATGAACATTTCCAAAAAATTTTAAATATCCATAGTAATATCTGAATATTTGGTTGGTAGGTTACAAATATAGATAATAATATTTAATGACGTAAGACGTATTTGATAAATACGCCATTAATACTGAAACTATATTTACAAATACTAAAAAACATAATGGGGTACGTTAAAGCATATTTAACGCGGCATATTTATCTTCACTCATTTAATTTTTTCTATGGTTTTGATATTATAGAAGAATGTGGAAAGTGAAAAATATTATATAAGACTCGGCCGAATTTAACTTGTTTTAACTATTTCCTATTAAAAATAATTATTATTATTTATTTACCCTAATATAAGTTCGAGTTTAAAGAAAAGATGTGCATGATTGTAGCTACATTAATATGATGGATGAGCTTGTTTGTTAGCACAAAGTTTCTCAAATCGTGGTTTTATTGTTGAAATAGTCACCGGAAGTTTTTTTCTACTACTAAACGATTTCGATTTCATGGTTACTAGAGCAGAAACCCTGGTTTTGCATAAATGTGATGTTACGAATGGTAACAGATATATTTTGTATAGCTCTGTTCGACAAACTTTGAAAATATTCATTAAAAGATGTCGTTTCTGGTATCTACGTCGTTTAAAACTGGAAACGTATCATATATATATAACCTTTTCTAAATTGGATATCTATTGCTAAAATTTTTTAATGAATGCCTTTTTTAATCAGAGAACGCATTACGGGCTTTGCATTGATTTATTTAAATCGCTTAATTTTTAAAAATTTCAACTAAAAGTACTAATAGACAAGATATTTTTTACGGATGTATTTTAATTTTAAGCACACATGTTTTCATGTTTGTCAAAATTTGTTATTTTACAGACGATTTATAATTTTTGGTCACAAACGACATGTAAAGGGTGTTTTTTATAGACGTATAGAACTTTAAATTGCAATAAAACAACGATTTATTATTCGATTGACATGAATTTTATTTATCCGAAAGATAATCTAGTGGCATTATATTTTAAATATGATTTCTGGCATATGAGCGCCACGGCTGGCTCGGATGTAGTCCAATCTGGACGTCTAATTTTCGATGACTTTTTCCAACATTTGTGGCCGTACATCGGCAATAACACGGCGAATGTTGTCTTCCAAATGGTCAAGCGTTTGTGGCTTATCCGCATAGACCAATGACTTTACATAGCCCCACAGAAAGTAGTCTAGCAGTGTTCAATCACAAGATCTTGGAGGCCAATTCACAGGTCCAAAACGTGAAATTAGGCGGTCACCAAACGTGTCTTTCAATAAATCGATTGTGACACGAGCTGTGTGAAGTGTTGCGCCGTCTTGTTGGAACCACAGCTCCTGGACATCATGGTTGTTCAATTCAGGAATGAAAAAGTTAGTAATCATGGCTCTATACCGATCACTATTGACTGTAACGTTCTGGCCATCATCGTTTTTGAACAAGTACGGACCAATGATTCCACCAGCCCATAAAGCGCACCAAACAGTCAGTTTTTGTGGATGTAACGGTGTTTCGACATACACTTGAGGATTAGCTTCACTCCAAATGCGGCAGTTTTGTTTGTTGACGTAGCCATTCAACCAGAAGTGCGCTTCATCGCTAAAGAAAATTCGTAAAATACGTATTCCGCACAGAACCATTATTTTCGAAATAAAATTGCACTATTTGCAAGCGTTGTTCAGGCGTGAGTCTATTCATGATAAATTGCCAAACCAAACTGAGAATAAATCACTTGACAGCTGTTAAATCGGTCACCATCTTGAACAGTAATGCCAACTTAAAGTTCTATACGTCTATAAAAAACACCCTTTACAAATACGTCTGATATAGACTCTTTTTTTATAACAGCTGATCAACTCAAAAATATTAAAATTTTGTGAAATTGATTTGCTTACTATTTTTTTTAAGAATTTATGCTGTAATGAAATAAAATAAACTGGAATAAACAAAATAAGCAATTGTATTGTGTAGTGTTATTTCTGTACTTCTTTTTGTACTATATAAATATCCACGAACTGTTTGAAAAATGGCTTATAGCCGCCGCAAATATTTTTCATTACGTTATTGTAGTGGTAGCGAGACAACTAGTTTTATTCTTTTTAAGCTACAAAATGTTAAGCTTGTACAAAAAAATAGAGCGCGCTCTAATTGAAATTTTATTACAACTTTTCCTCATGTTTTTTTTACAGAAACCGTGTTCTTGAGAGCACGCACGACATGTTTCTGTTTCACAATGTAAAAGTTGACAAATACAGTGGTTTCAATTCAAAATTGATAATGTTTTATGGAAAATATTTCATGATAAATAATGCATTTGATAATTATTTGCTTTTCATAGCAATATAATAGTAAACCCAATGATAATACCACGTATCAAATATTTGTCATCATACTGGGTTGCTCTCTCACAATTTTTTTTCACTCACTAACACTATTATAGTTTAAATTGTGTCCATCTATGCTTTAAAACATACGTGGGCGCTTCATACAACAATTGTGCCAGTGAGTGCTTCCACGTATACTTTCGATCTTTCATGCAGTCATCAATTAAACAGCGGCAAATGCACATATGGCGGATGCTTAGATTATTTTTATTCTAAATTTGTTTTTTTTTTCAGGTATATTAACTCAGTAAACACTCAAGTTTTTTTTTAAGCTGAATATGATATTGGGCAAATAAATGATAAATGATGCATTTGGTAACATACAATTTTTTTTTGTGTTACAAAGTATTTAAAACAAAGAAAGAACATGCTATTAGAAGACATTATGACGTTATTCATAGTGATATGAATTATTCTTTGGTTTTTATGTCCGTTGGGTTTCTATACCAAACATACTTTTTGTTACAAATAATAGTTTTTGAATTTTTCATTTTTAAAGTACTTCAATATTTTTATTTTCTATTAATTTTTTAACGTATTTTAAACAATTATAAAAGTTTTGCATTTTGCTTAATTCAAACTGTTGTATTTTATTTAACTGGGTAGTTTTGTTATAAATATTTTGCTCACAAGCACAACTACAGTTTAGGTTTTGCAAATCTATGCTCTAAAGCAAACATAGGCAAAATTCAAACCTTCATGCACTGAAGTGAAAAGAGCAAATTCACACATTTGCTTACGCTCATTCAGTTATTTGTCGATGGAAGCACCGAGCAACCAGAGGTGTCAGAGTGCAGATATAGTATACATTTTCTTTCTGTCTTTTTTGAACGAACTCAAAATTTTTATTTTATTTTGCTCAGGTATTTCTAAAAAATTTACACTTTCATTATTTACATTTCGCAAACATGAATTTTAAAACATGAAAATTTGTGTTTGTTATCACTTTTACATTAACTTCTATACTTCATAACAAAAAACCGTAGATATAAGTATTTTCGGCATGTGCATTTTTATTACGGAAATAACTTTTTAATTAATGTTTTTTAAAGCAAAAAATTTTTCATATTGCTTATTTTCTCTTATTCGTAATATTAAAACACTATATCTGTCTCTTACATACAAACTCCAAATAAAATGCTGAGTTTTTCAAAATTCTAACCTCAAAAGTTTCATCTCTGGTTGCTTAGTGGATGGAACAGCGACCGATGAACATGTGCGGATGCTTAGCAAAATCATTGTTCGATGTTTTCAGTGACAAACTTTTTTTCTGTCGTAGAGAAAAAAACTTGCTGGAGTCTGCACAGATGGAGCCAATGTAATGGTGGGAAGATATAAAGGTTTAATTTTAAAATTAGATATACATGAAATAACAGTTCAAAGCTTTAATTGCATTATTTATCAGACGGCTCTAGCATCCAAGTTTTTCCCGAGATTTAGCTTTTTTGGCAGACACAATCACCTTTATACGTTTATTAATTTAGAATTGCAATGAAAGGAAAAAAATTATGTGATTTGTCTAAACTTCTTCTTTATTTTAAGACAAAGCTATATTTACTCATTTGCGAAATTCAGTCAGATGATTTTTCGAATTTCCAAAAAACATCTCTAGTTAAATGTAAACAAAATATTCTTAAAAAGTATGATTACATTGCAATAATTTAAACACTTTCTTGACAATTTGCAAGAGAAGTTTACAGATTTTTAAAAGATGATGATGTAACTCTCTACGAGTTTGGTATACAAACAGAACTTATAATACTTCGAAGTGAAGTAACTGCTTCAGTAGGAAATGATATTATAGAGTTGTGGAAAAATTTGGATAAGTTTTAATATCCCAAACTGACAGAAAATTTCCTAGTGTCTATAATTTTTTCCTTCGACTTAAAATTTATTTGTTCAAAGCAACGCTGTAGGTTAAAATTTTTCACATTTAAAACAATTATTACTATTACGAAACATTGATAACCCAATGATAACACCACATATCATCATGCTTGCTGGGTGCTCACTCACAATTTTTTTTGTTCACTAACTGTATTATATAAATATTGATTATTTGACCTTTTTATCTGAAAGACATACGAAGGCGTGTCGAAATATTGGAATTTAATTTAATAATAAATACAAATATATAAAAAGACCTAAAAGCTTAAAAAATATTTATTTATTTAACTCTATTATAGTTTAAAGTGTGCCTTGAAAAGGCTGTAAGTACATAAGAATAGGTCTGTTCAATAACTAAAAATTGTTACGAATTTGTAACAATTCTTACTGGAAAGTGTTCATTAACTCAAAAAATTTGCAAGGAGAGAGTGTCAAAAGAGAATAAAAAAGTGAGACAAAAAAATTTTTGAAAATTCTTACTGGTAAAATTTTTAACTTTTCTCACAGCTGTTTTGTGTATATGTTTACAAATCATCAAGAAGTTTAAAATAAAAATATTTTGTCAAATTTATTAAATTGTAAGTAAATATAAGCTTTTAAGCCTATAAGAAGTATTAAAACAATATGAAATCAATTTTAGTTTAACTTAGGATCAACATCACCAAAGTAAAATGTCGAAAACAGTTGAACTAAGTAAGACAGAATTTGATACATCAAGAACATGTTGGATATATGTATATTAGATATAAAATTCGATTGTACGTGTGTTGGACATTGTACTCCCCCTAAACGGCTGAACCTATTTAATTGAATTTCTCTGTATACCTTTGGGTTATGCCTTGGAAGGTTTAGCGTCAAAAATTCGATCGGAAGGTGGCGCTACAGTCGGTATCTAGCTTATTTATCTACTACCTGTTTTTACCCGATCTTGCACAGTTCTTTACTCTATGAGTACGATTTCTTAGATTAAGAAGATTTTTGGCATAACCCAATTTATATTTTAATGAAAAGAATAATTTGAATTCAAAACAACGTTTGCCGTGTCAGCTAATGTATTTATACTCGTATATTACAAAACTACTTCAACTTGCAAGTTTTGAATGGTAAAATGTTTATTTACTTTTTAACATTTCTGAGAGCTATTTTGCTAAATTTCTTTTTACTCTCTCGTTGCTGGTTTCTGCTACTAAACTTTAGTAACTAAAGTAAATGAACATATCTAATGTATGTATGTAAATAATTTACTGTAGACAAAGGCTACAATTAATTCTTATACCAAATTTTGTGAAAAATCTTTTAAAAATCTTATAAGAAAGTGGGAAGCAACTTTATTTAAGTGCTTATAAGAAAATTTATTTTAAGAAACGTGTTGATTCTGTGCCGCCAAAGCTGTTATATGCAAATTTTTTTTAAGCATTGTGGAAAAAAAATTTATTGCCTGCCCAATTATTTGTGAAAAATCTTCTAAAATTTTTATAAGAAAATGCAAAGCAACTTTATTTAAGTGCTAAATAATAAATTGATTAAAAGAAACGTGTTGATTCTGTGCCGCCAAAGCTGTATTTGCAAATTTTTTCAAACATTGCCGCAAACAATTTTATTGCTTGCCCAATTATTTTCGTATGCAGTGCAAACTCTAAATAAAAAAAATTGTGAATATATTTATAAAAAGGGTGAAAAAGGGTCAAAGCACTTTTCAAGTGCCCACAGATCCAAATAGAAAAAGGAAAAAACAGTTCAATTCCAACATTTACTCATATGTCCAAAAATAAATAGAACACAATGCACTGCACAAATACTGGCCACAAAATTACTTTCTCCTATGAAATTAATTAAATTTATTGCACTATTTTTATTATTTTGTTTATTTATTATTATTTTTTTGCATTACGAATGAAAGCTATGTTGTTTATATTGAAATATTTTCTTTCAACCCTATTTTTCTTTTTATTTCTTTTGTTTCTTCTCTTTCTTCATTTTGACATTAAACTATGAATAATTACACTAACAAAATACATGGTGCGCTACTTCGTATAATTATACTATGGCAATGAATGTTAAAATTTTGTGTTTCTTGTGGATGCAGGGGTAAAGTGACAGGGAAAACTAAAATTGAGATAAATAAAAAGAGCATAAAATTATCGGCATTCATATTCTCTTCTCAAACTTATGTGCTGTCACTGTGTTTTTCAATTTTGTTTGTTTATCTTACTAGCTTTGTATGTATGTATGTAAATATGTGTGTGTTTTTCAATTAAAACACTTTCAAGAGCAATAAAATGCTTAAGTCAGTTTCGTAGAAAACTAAAATAAATTTTGCTTTCATGCAATTTGTATTCAAAATATATACGAAGCTCAATATTACTGATGATGTTAATGCAGGGTAAAAATATGTGTTTTATTATTGTAAATAAGAAAATTATCCTGACTCGTACCTAATTATATTGTCATTTTTAGGGCAATTATACTATCTACTTTGCGTGTATGAAATAAATGAAAATAAAACATGTAATGCAAAATATTACTCTTTGACTGATTTTATTGTTTTTCTTTACAACATTTAGTAGTTTAAAATTTTATTTTTTCGATTACTTGTTACTTTATATTTAGGCGTTTCTCAGGTAGAATGTGTCCGTAACAACAATGACCAGGAAGTATAGAATGGATATCATGTGCTTGTAACAAACATTATTCTATTCGAACCAAAAAGAATATATTGATTCTAACACGAACACGCAACACTTGCACAACAGTTACGTCTTCTGAAAGCATTTAATATCTTTCTTCGGTTTTTAAAAAAGTAACACCTAGGTGGTAAAAAAAATTAAAAGTAAATTTGCCAAAAACTAGATACATTATTATGAGCGCAGTGTTTGTTTTCATTTTTTTCTTTGGTAGCTTTGTTAAAAACAAAATATATTATTGTGAGTGTTGTTTTCATTTTTTGTTTGGTAATAAACATATACTATATCGTCACATGATTTCATTAAATACCTAAGTTATATTGAAAAAATTTTAGAGGGCCAAAATAGTTGATAATATGAAAAATTATCAAACTTTTTTAAGTTTTTCACTTTTACAATTAAAAATAATATTCTAAAACTAAATAAAACTTCATAAAGTTTGATTTTTGGCCTCTCTAAAATTTTTTAAATGCAACTTAGGGCTTTATTGATATCATATAAATATAAACACGTGTATGAGGAAGCTTTGCTGAGAGATAATTGAAACGAGCTTATTTCAATATGGCGATAGGATTTACTACCTATTTACCTATTGAAAATTTGCTACATTGTATGGGAGTGAAACATCTTCAAATATCTATAGTCTTTGCTATAGATTTACATAATATGTTTATAAGTAATAACTTAAAAAAATATTAATAAATAAAGCGGTAGAGTACTCAATATTATATACTAAAGTTGTATTAATTAAAAATTAATCATATACTCGTATTCTTATGCCACCACACTTATATATGTAAATGAAATTTTAGATTAAATAAAACATAATTTATTGCTAAATTGCATACTTATTAAACATTTTGAAAGCACTAATTTTTCTTCTCAATAAATATTTTAACAAGAAATAACAATAGCAACAAGTTAAGGGCGTGTTCAGCGATTTCGAAAGATCATCTTCGTTCGAAAGCTAAATATGGCCATACACATATGATTTGTGCGTGAGATTTTTGATTTGTTGGATGTGTATGGAGCTGTTAGCGAACATGTCAGAATGACTTTGAATAATTTCAATTACAATGGATGTTAATGTGCTAGTAATGGGACTTTAGTGTGCTACGAAACGTGAGTGTGTGTATCGCGGAGATGGCTAGCAAACAATTTTTAGTAGCTGTTTATGTACCGCACACCCTATCCCGCTTGATTAACATGGTAAGGTACCTTTTTTATACAACCATGTTGATCAGGCGGGATAGGCAGAACAAAAAAAAAAGAACCAAATTTGACTTTGTCAATTCATTACATTTATTTCTTTTGGCTTGCGTTCAAGTGGTGCAGTGCTTTATACATTTAAAATCAATCAGTCTTTAGTGTAAAGTTGAAATTGAAATTTGAAAATAATCAGTGTTTTTTATTAAAGTAAAAATGGTTCCTGTAAAGGTTCACTAAATATAAGCAAATCTATTAAATAAAATCTTATTCTCTGAAAGCCTGAGAAACATTATACAAGAACTAAAACAACTAATTAATTATAAATACTTGTAGCAGAGATAAACTAAAACCCAAGCAATCAACAGCAACACCATCATTTTGAAATCATTAAAAGAGTAAGAAAACTTACCAGGCCAGCCCCGCACCCCAACAGTAGCTTTTATTGAAATTTTAAAAGAAAAAACTGATAATAATTTTAGAAATGTTAAATATTATAAATGTTCCCTTAGAAAAAAGAATTAATTTTAAAGCAGATACAGATAAAGTTGCTCATAGTTATAGATATTTAATTTATAAAAATAAGAGAAGATAAATTTAAAGTATTTGAATATATTCGGGTGAATATATTTAAAAACTCAATTATAAATTGCGGTGGTGAATTTTTGTTTATTCCACTTTATGTTTTCACAGCTTTTATTTAATTTTACTTATAATTTACACAATTCTTTATCAATTTAAATTTTTTCTTTTTTGTTTAAGGTTTCAATTAATGAAGAAAATTGTTCATTTGATTTAAGGTAGGATATTTTAATGTTCATAACAAGAACAGATCACATAATTCTTTGTATATTGATTAAGTAGCAATATTATAAAGTTTAATTTAAGTATAAATAGAGCAAATTTAAAATCACGTAAATGAGAGCGAGTTAATGAAGTCAAGTGTTGCTCACTTAATGGTTCATTATTATTACAAAAAAGAGGTGAATTACTCATTTTAATGCAATGTGAGCAATATAAACTTTATTAATAATTTAGCGATTTTCTCAAATTAAAATAAAATTCAATCTAACTGCCATTTAGTTTCTTTTTGTTAAATTGTACAAATGATATTTGTACATGCCGCCAGCCTTGGGCCTAGGAACCAAATGACCTCACAGTATAACAGAGCAATGGTGATGTAATCGGTTGCCTCTTAAATAAAGAAAATTGATGATTTTACTGGTGGATGAAATTAGTGGTTGAATAAATTGTTGTGCTCGGTATGGTGTGATGTAGTTGTGCTTTCATGAAAAATAAAGAATGTATATTAATTTATTATTTATCAGCAAATAAAAAGAAATTAATTACTCGAGAGATAGAATATCTCCTACGGGTAATAAAAGAGAATAATTAGAATGTGAGAGTACAATTTCCAATTGCATTTTATAAGAAAATGCAGCATATTCCGTGAGTGGAAGTGTTTTCCATCTTATGTGCGTTCGATGAAAGAGTGTCTTCTTCCATTTTGCTTTCCTGGGAATTGTATATCTTATAATTTTACTCGCAAAATGAAAGCTTCTGGCATTATGTGATGTAACCTGTAGGGTTATGCTCCGCCTCCGACAAAATGGAGTGGGTGCAGAATGGGAACTCTACATGATCTATAGTGTACTTTTGTCGGAGATATCTGTGTGTGCGGAAAAAGGTCCCGTTGTAAACAAGCGACACTCATCACAAGATTGGGCTTGCCTGAATAGTTGTAATAACTAATTCTTTGCTATAGAGTCATCCATTTGGAACGGTCCGCACGCGCTTGCTGAGCTAGCTAGTTCGATAGTTGTGGGCTGGGTTCTTGTTCTTCGGATGAATATCAATACATACAATTAAAAAAATGACGTGCGGGTTAAAGCCCTTTAATGTCACATAATGGAAGAAAGAAAAGAAAAACTACCAGTCACATTTAGTTCACCTTCTAATTTTCTTAAAGCAAAGGTGGTCTTGCTTTATGTCTCTGAACCCTCCCGACCTTTGGTTTTTCTGAAGGCAAAACAAAAAATTTTATGAAAAACCCAAAACAAAGACATTACCATACCATTGACCGCAAAAGCTTTACATTTTAACACAAATTTATTACATTATAAAATTACAATTCATATTTATTAAAAATTTAAATAAATTTTAAAGGAAATTAAGAACAATATTTTAAAATTAATGTTCGTAATTACATTAAGGGGTGAATTTAATTAAAAAAATTCTAATAAAAATAAATGTTATGTATAAAGAAAAAAAAAGTATCTAATTGTACAAGCATATTTGTATGTATATCAAAAAAAAATATTTTTATCAATGAAATTAATATGAATGTCTATTTATATATATTAAAAAAAAAAATTATCGAAAAGAAATAAAAAAAAATGAAAATACTCATGTAATGGGTGATTCAAGTAGAGATACTTCTTTTATAGCCTTTTTTTGACAAATCACGTGTGAGTCGTGTCATGCTGTCATGTTATTTTTGTTTAGTATTGTTTGGCATTTCATAATGGAAAGACTTAAGCCTGAACAACGTTTACAAATCGTTCAACTTTATTACGAAAATTCACGTTCTGTGAAGAATGTGTTTCGTGCACTTCGCTCAACTTATGGTCAACGTAATCGGCCTACTGAGCGTACTATTCGCAACACCATCACCCATTTTGAGACCCAGCATTCATTATTGGATAATATTCGACCGAATAGACCACGTCCAGCACGCTGTGAAGAAAATATAGAGGCCGTAGCTGAGAGTGTACACGAAGACCGTAACCGTCAATGCCGACCGTTATCGTGCCATGATAACCGACTATTTGATGCCTGAAATTGAAGCTCGTGATCTCGGCGACATTTGATTTCAGCAAGACGGCGCCACTTCCCACACATCGCATCAATCAATGGATGTATTGAGAGAACATTTCGGTGAGCACATAATTTCACGTTTTGGGCCGGTCGATTGGCCACCAAGATCGTGTGATATCACACTGTTAGACTTTTTCCTGTGGGGATATGTAAAGTCTAAAGTTTATGCGGACAAGGCCGCTTCGATTCAGGCCTTGGAGGAAAACATCACGTGTGTCATTCGCCAGTTAACAGTCGAAATGCTCGAACAAGTCATCGAAAATTGGACTCAACGGATGGACTATCTGCGACGTAGCAACGGCCAACATTTGATAGACATAATCTTCAAAAAATAAATGCCACAGAATGTTCTTTCAAATGATAATAAACATTCTCCATGAAATTTGAATTTTCTGTGTTTTTTTCTTTAAAAAAGTAGGGAACCTCGAAATGGATCACGCTTTATATATACATATATGTATGTACAAATGTAAGTACATAACAAAGATTTAATCTTACTATTAAATACTAATGAAATTTAAAAATAAAATCTTTGTTTTGTCTTACTCAATAATAAATATTGCTTATAGGGGAAACAAAATATACAAGGTGGCGCAAAAATAACCTTCCGATGTTTTTTGGCTGTAATTTAAAAAAAAAAATTAAAAACTTTGATTCTTCTTGTGGATTATTTATTTGGTCTTTTAATTTTTTTACATCAAGTCGAGAATATGATGTCATGTAAATGACCGCCGCAACAGTTGATTTGAGCCCTTTTTATGTCATTTTCCATCACTTTGGCCAAAACTTCCGCCGATAGGTCCTCACATTCTTGACGGATATTGTCTTTAAGAGCTGCAAGAGTCTGAGGCTTGTTGACATAAACTCGCGACTTCAAAAAGCCCCACAAAAAAAAGTCTGCAGCGGTCAAATCAGGCAATCTTGCTGGCCAGTGCAAATCGCCAAAACGGGAGATTAGGCGCCCGGGAAATGCATCCTTCAGCATATCGGTTGTGGCACGTGCAGTATGTGCCGTTGCACCGTCCTGTTGGAACCACATGTTTTCCAATCCCAATTCATCAAGTTGCGGCAAAAAGAACTCGTTGATCATTGCTCTGTAGCGCTCACCATTCACAGTAACAGTTTGGCCCGCGACGTCTTCGAAGAAAAAAGGTCCGATGACTCCTCCAGCGAAAACAGCACACCATACAGTGACTTTGAGCGGGTGTAATGGCTCTTCGTGGGTTACACGCGGATTTTCAGTGCCCCAGAAGCGTACATTTTTCTTATTTACGTACCCGCTAAGAGGGAAATGGGCCTCATCACTCATGATTATATTTGATGAAAAATCATCTTCCTCTTGGTGGTGATTAAGGATGGCTTGAGCGTATGTTAGACGCGATTGGCGGTCAGCAGCTAACAGCTGATGCACCGTCTGGACTTTGTACGGAAACGTCTTCAAATCTTGTACCAAAATTCGCTGTAAAGACAGTCGACTGATACCCATTTGCGTGGCACGTCGTCTGGTCGATGTCGACGGCGCTTCCATGACATCCTCGGCTACAGCAGCAATATTCTCTGCAGAACGGCTACTCCGGGGTCTGCCACGCCTGGCAGCATCTCGTGTTGTGCCAGTCTCTTCGAGGCGAGCGGCTAAACGTCGCAGTGTTTCACCAGTAGGCGTTGGACGGCCAGGAAATCTGCGACGAAATTCACGTTGTGCCAAAGTCACCGATCGATTATTGGTAATATTGTTTATTAACGTGTATTTCGCATGTGTTTACTATACAAATGACAAAACAGAACTGACATTAGGGGCCAATCGCAAAATTTATAGCATTTTCTGATAGGAGGATTACTTTTGCGCCACCTTGTATATAAAAAAAGGAAAAAAAATACCTTTTACAATTTTAAGAAAGACTTAAGGCCGAGTTATGCGAACGTTGAAATGTAGAAATGCAGAAATGTAAAAATGTAGAAGTCAGCTGATCGTTTCTGGTATATGGAAAGCAATGCAAATGCTTAGCTGACTGAAATGTAATGCACATGTAACGTAGCAATCTGTTGAATTTAGAATTTTACGTAACAAAATGTAGCCAGTGATGGGATGTATGCGTATTGATGGAAGTGTGGCACATTTTAGCCCTTTTATATGGTACATTTTTTATATAAGAACTATTTGAAATGTTTAATTTCTATATATAAATAGAAAATTAAAGAATATATATAAAACATATATATAAAACATATATATTTACCAACATTTGTAGTAAAAATAATAAAAGAACCACATATTTTGAACGCATGTGCATACGTACATACAAGTGTTCAAAAAATTATTTTAGATATTAATAATAAGAATAACAAATATACCATACTACATATATTTATACATATAAAATATTTTTTAGCACTTCTATATATGTATATATGTATGTAAAGTACACATATGCAGTCATTTTGTACATTTTAATACAAATGTAATGCATGTATATATGTAGTATGTATATATGAAATTGACATAAGACAAATTCATACTACTAAAACTTTAAAATAATTTAATTTAATTTTAATATATTAAGCAGATATTAAGTTATTGTTTATAAATATAAATCAAATTGTTGGTACCAACAGAAGCATTTTGGTACTTTTTCCAAAAAAAATACAGATAATGTGGACATAATACCCCCATCAATGTTTCAAACGGCTGTTTTGTTGTTTATTTGAAATCTTTTTACTATAAAAAACACATGATACGTTTCTACGTTTCTATACTTGAGCTCTACATATTTACATTTCTACATTCCTACATTTCTACATTTCAACGTTCGCATAACGAGGCATGATCGATGATGTTGTTGTAGTTGGAAGTAAAATTGTTTTTTTTTTTTTTTTTTTTTTTTTTTTATATATTTAGGTTTTATGAGTGAATGTAAATTAGTATGTAATGTTAATATTAAGGGTGGGCAGTTAACATTAATTTAGGGTACAAATTTCATTGTTATTTTTAGGTTACAGAGAAAAAAAATTTCTATTATGTTAAGAATAATGATTACATAATGTTAAATAAAAATTATGTTAAGAAGTAATGTCTGTGATAATTATCGATACTTAGTTAGGTATTAGATAGCGAATTTTAAAATTAATTATTTAGTTATTAACGTTAGTATTTATTTGTGTTTGCGCGAGTTAATCTTTTTGTTTTGAGTTAGAATAAAAAAAATAGTATTTATTTTTCTGAACGTCAAGCGGTCAACTTTTATTTATTATTTAATTTATTCCTAACTCTAACGAGTATGGCTTAGTACACATGCTAATTACCAACTGCCCTCTCTCAAGAAGAGTTTTTCTTTTTATACTAAATACGTATTGATAAGGATTAGTTACTCAATGTATTTACAAGCTATTTATTTCTTTGTCTAGATATCTTGTCGCTTATCAATACGTTTACAAGCTGGGTATTTCTTAAATTAGTTTATTTAGGTATTTTATTCTATGCATACGTTTACAATACGTTTACAAGTTGGGTATTTCTTAAATTAGTTTATTTAGGTATTTTATTCTATGCATACGTTTACAATACGTTTACAAGTTGGGTATTTCTTAAATTAGTTTATTTAGGTATTTTATTCTATGCATACGTTTACAATCTGTTTATTAGTTTGTCTAGGTGTCTTGTCGCTTATTATTTTATTTACTTACATGATTAATTGTTATAATGTCTCCCATTATTCCCTCAACGCGAGTTAATGTAATATAAATATATATATATATATACTTAAATGAATACACACATTTACCTACTTTATTTTAAACCAATTCCAAGAATTGTTTATGCATTTATTTAGTTCAGTTACACTAAATAAATGCAACTTTAAATACAGACAAATTTATTAGGAATTGTTTTGCAATAAAACATTCCTTTACCTTTCTTTATTATTTTTCAACAATTAATATTATTAATAAATTTATTTAGTTCATTCACATTTTAATTTACCTACTTTATTTAAAAGCAATTCCAAGAACTGTTTATGCATTTATTTGGTTCATCCACACTAAATAAATGCAACTCCAAACACAGACAAATTTATTAAGAACTATTTTGCATTAAAACATTTCTTTACCTTTCTTTATTAATTTCTCGGAATTGTTTTTCAACAATTAATATTATTAATAATCGATATTTTAATATAAGGAAAAATTGTAAAACTAAGTATAAAAAGAAGTGTCAGAAGAAAAATAAAGTTGAGTTGGATTTTGATTTCGAAAAAGTGAAAGTGGTTGTGTTTTTTTTAAGACTTATATTTTTAAGTTTGAAAAGTGGCGCAGTCGGTAGGATACCGCAAGTCCTACCCAACGTAAAAGTAGTAGAACGTGAATTTTTATTCTTAGTGCGGTCCTTTCAAAAAAGGATAAAATAACATCCTTAAACACTCCTTTAAAAGATTAAAGGATAAAAAAACCTTTTTTTCGAAATTTTTTTTTAAAAAATTTTAAAAATACTCCTTTAAAAGATTAAAGGATAAAAAACCTTTTTTTCGAAATTTTTTTTTAAAAAATTTTAAAAATACTCCTTTATAAGATTAAAGGATATAAAAACCTTTTTTCGAAATTTTTTTTTATAAAATTTAAAAAAAAAAAAAAAGGGGAGACCTTTTTTGTCCAACAACCAACCAAACGAAGAAACAGAACCAACCCCATCAACAAAAACTGGATCAACAAACCCATCAAACAACATTGAACCAACAACCAACCAAACGAAGAAACCAAAGCTAAACAACATTGAACCCAACGAAGAAACCAAAACTAAATCAACAACAAGAACCAACCCCATCAACAAAAACTGGATCAACAAACCCATCAAACAACATTGAACCAACAACCAACCAAGCGAAGAATCCAGAATCAACAATAAACCCATCAACGAATTCCCTAAGGTAATTTAAGTAATATTTAAAATATAAGTTAGTTTTTATTATCTAAAAAAGTGCATTTGAAAAAAAAAAACAAACAAAAAAAAGGAAGCTTTATATTTTCCCTTCTGAAAGTGATCAAAGTCTGTTTGATGCGTGATACTGATTCATTGTCTGATTATCCTTCAGATATAGATTTTTTCGAAGACAATATAGATACTTACCCAGACTATAAACGACGGGTATCTAACGGACATTAACATAGAGCAAGATAGGAATAGAAGAGTTACTAGAAATACACGCCATTTCAGAAAAAGACTAAGATATATCTACAGAAGAATATTAGAAGGATAAAACATAATTGACAAGATGACCGAACAAGCCCAACCACTCTCTATTAGTATTAACCCTTTAAAATATTTAAATCAACTCCCAGAATTTAACGGCGATTACCGCGATCTACAGACTTTCGTCAATTTAATAGATAGGGTTCACCCTCTATTAACAGCGTACGACCTACCATCACAACTATTATTTTCTGACATTATTAAGGGTAGACTTACTGGGAAGGCAAGAGAAGTTATAGAAATTAACTGCCAGGCTCAATCATGGACAGACATAAAGAACGTATTAAATAATAATTTCGGTGATAGATGCAGTTTAGAGGAACTTTTTGACAGGCTTAAAAGTACAACTTTCAAAACGAATAGTGTAGAATTTTATAATGAAATTAAACAGAGACTCAGAAATCTCAACAACAAAACCGTTTTGTCAATTGGTTCTGGCCCAGCAGCCAACGAATGTGCCAAGAACAATATGAAGACCGCCCTAAATATATTTAAAGAAAAAGTACCGGAACCCATGCGAACTATTCTAATATGCAGAAATCCTGACAGCCTAGAAACAGCAATGGAAATCCTATTCCAGTCCGGCTATGCATATGTGACTTCACCAAACACGACATTTTCCAATCATAGACCGCCAAACCAAGAATACAAAAATCTACGGACTCAGAAGCATAACAACAGATCTTATAACAACTATAATTTAGCAAGAACAAATAATCGCGATACACAAAAGAACCTCTCGTACCAACAACCTAATTTCCATAACCACCATCGGAATAACCCAAATAACCCCCATAATTGGCAAGGAAATCATAAAAATTCTGTCCACAATGGTCAACCGTTCCAAAGACAAAACAATTGGAATCCCTTCCGACAACAGGAAATACCACATACAAATAATTTTCCAAGACCAGAACCTATGGACGTTAATAAGTTCGAAAGACAGACTAAACCAACCGAGGACGAAAATTTTCATTATTCAGCCTCAGGGAACTTCCATATATAAAAGTTAAAACAAAATTAGGATACCTAAAGTTAATCATAGATACAGGCGCAACTAATTCCATTTTGAACCCAAATATATGTCATCCTAGATGGATACAGAAAATCGAACCAATTACCATTAAAACTTTGCAACACAGGATAACCCTTTACGAAAAAGCCATAATCCCTACATTTGAAGAATTCGGCACAAACCTAGAAAGAATAGAATTTTACATAATAAAATTTCATGAATTTTATGACGGTCTTATCGGTAATGATTTACTCAGGGCAATGAAAGCAAAAATCTGCTTCGAAACCAATACAATTAGATTAGGAGAAAAAAAAATTCCCCTTTATATTAAAAGTGATGAAGAAAAACTAGACGACGAAAATAACTATATTAAAGAATTACACAAGAATGGAATAATGAACAAGGAAAGCAATAGTATGGAGTTTAACTTTGTATCAAATTCTAAACCAATAAATGATCAAATTAGAACAGAACATTTGAATTCTGAAGAAAGATCACAACTATTACACGTAATAAATAAATACCGTGACATCTTTTACCACAAAAATGAAAAACTTTCATTCACCTCTGCTATAAAGCATAGAATACGAACAACCAATAATGCACCTATATTCTCAAAATCGTATAGATACCCATACGTTCATAAAAAAGAAGTAGAAGACCAAATTAGAGACATGTTGGAAAATAAAATAATTAGAAATAGTAGTTCACCATATTCAGCCCCGATTTGGATAGTGCCAAAGAAGGCAGACGCTAGCGGAAAACAAAAATGGAGACTAGTTGTTGACTATCGTAAGCTAAATGAAGCTACGATCGACGACAAATTTCCTATTCCAAATATAGACGAGATACTGGAAAAATTGGGAAGAAGCCAATATTTTACTACTCTCGATCTAGCGAAGGGTTTTCACCAAATCGAAATAGAAAAAGAGGACATTCACAAAACTGCATTCAGTGTCGAAGGAGGACACTATGAGTTTTTACGTATGCCATTCGGACTAAAGACAGCCCCGGCAACATTTCAGAGACTTATGAATAATATACTACATGATTTCATTAACAAGATTTGCTTAGTGTACTTAGACGACATAATTATATTTTCGACATCCTTACAAGAGCACATAAATTCACTTACACTCATATTTGAAAGACTACGAGAAGCAAACCTAAAGATTCAATTAGACAAATCAGAATTTTTAAAAAAAGAAACTGAATTTCTTGGACACATAGTTACTACGGCAGGAGTTAAACCTAATCCTAAAAAGATAGAATGCGTCGTTAATTTTCCAATACCCAAAACTACAAAACAAATTAAACAATTCCTAGGATTAACCGGCTATTATAAGAAATTTATTAAGGACTATTCATTGATAGCTAAACCCATGACTAAATACCTAAAGAAGGATTGCAAGATGAACATAGAGGACCCAGAATACCAAAAGAGCTTTAATACTCTTAAGACATTATTAACACACGATCCAATATTAACATATCCAGATTTTACGAAGACATTTACACTAACAACTGATGCCAGTAATTATGCCTTGGGAGCAGTACTTTCCCAAAATAATCACCCAGTATGTTATGCCAGTCGTACCCTCAACTCACATGAAATAAACTACAGCACAATAGAAAAAGAGTTATTGGCAATAATATGGGCCACAAAATATTTTAGACCTTATCTTTTTGGTCGTAGGTTCACAATAGAAACTGATCACAAGCCTTTAACATGGCTTTTCTCTATTAAAGAACCTAACTCAAAACTTGTAAGGTGGAGGCTAAAACTATCGGAGTTTGATTACGAAATAAAGTACAAGAAGGGAACTAAGAACACTAATGCTGATGCCTTGTCCAGGATCGAAACCGAACCTGTTACTGTAAATATATTAGAATCCGACAGTAGAATAATAAAGACAAAATCACCAATAAATATGTTCAAAAACCAGGTCATCATAATAAAAACCACCTCCGGATCGCTAAAGATAAAAAATAAATGTATTTTTGGTAATAAAAGAAAAATTGTTTACATGAAAGAAATGGACAGGGAAACTGCTATCACTCTACTTAAAAATCACTTTAACCCCACACAGCTAAACGCTATTTTAATGGAAGAAGAATTTTATACAACTTTTAGTAATACTTATGAAGAATTGTTTGCTGATAACGAAAAATTTAGGATAATAAGATGTACACTCCAAACAGTAGATGTAGAGGATGAAAACCGGTTAGCCGAAATTATAAAAAACGAACACCTTGATAAAAACCATCGCGGAATAGACGCAGTATATAGAGAGTTAGTCACGCGCATATACAATCCAAAGCTCAAACTTAGGATAACGCAATTTATAAACAACTGCGAAGTTTGCAGCCTTGAGAAGTACGACAGAAAACCTCCAAAGATACCTTATAAAATCACAGAGACTCCAAATAAACCACTCGAAGTACTACACATAGACGTCTTTTATACTCTGGATAAAAACTTGTTTATGACAGCAATTGATAAATTTTCAAAATTCGCCTTGGCATTTCAAATAAATGGAAGAAGTTGGACAGAGTTCAAAACAAAACTATTACAAATAATTAATACGTATGGAAAAATAAATAAAATCATTGTAGACAACGAACTGGGATTCAAAGCCATACCGATGCAAGAGTTCTTAAAAAAGGAAAATATTGACATTCATTATACTTCAAATAGTAACCATACGTTGTTAATACGACCATGTACAAAGAAACCCTCGATATAATTTCAGACAATGTAGCAACATTCAAACAAACCACTAGGGACACAACGACACTATTAGACACAGTTGAAAAGAATTTTGCAATACTCAAAGCAAAAATAGATAATTTATACCCACAATTCAGGCAAAAACGAGGATTAATTGATATATTAGGCAAAGGATTAAAAATCGTAGCAGGGACAATGGACAGTGAGGACGCAGAACACATTAATAATTCTTTAAAATTACTCTATGAAAACAACGGACTGTTGACAAATACAGTACATAACTTTACCCAGGTCAACACTCACTTAACAACACATATAAATAACATAACTAAACATATTAACACACAACAAAAACAAGTAGAAAGATTTTTAAATCAGTTCAAAAACACTTTCCAGAATAAAATAGCGACATTAGAAGACGAAGTTACATTCATGCAACATATTTATCAGGTTAATAATGATATAATGCTCTTACGTAACCACATTGACGACATAGGACAAGTAATTTTCTCCAGTAAATTAGGAATCATTCCAACAGATATTTTAACCCCAAAAGAAATGGATCTAATAACAGACTTTAACAGTTACATAAACATAAAAACCTCTGTAGCATTGCATGATGAAACTATACTATTAATATTCAGGATACCCTCATATTCCAAAAACACTCTTAGCAAAATCACCTTCGAACCAATCCCAGATATTAAGAACATGACATTAGCATTAAACTCACACACAATACTCACCGATCACAACGGGAAAATGTATGAACCATTTCTTCAAGACAATTTAGAAAAGAACCTAATTGAAATTAAAAGTGATTGTATGCAAAATATTTTAGAATATAAAGATGCAAATTGCCCTATGAAAAATTCAGAAACAGAAGAAATAGTAGAAATACTTCCTGGATTACTCATATTAAAAAATTATTATCAAAATTTTAAACACAACTGCAATAAAGCGGAAATTAATATTAAAGGAACTTTTCTTATAAAATTTGAAAATTGTAAAATTATGACAAAAAACAGAAATTTTACAAATGTTAACTTAAAAATTAAAGACAAAATAATACTACCAAATATTGTAATAAAAATCAAAAGCAATGAAAATATTAGTCTAAACGATCTAAAACTAGAAACTTTATACCTAAAACAAATAAAATATGAAGAAAACCTAAATAACATATTATACCATGATAAAGGAACAAAAACTATTAGCATTAGTATCAATATTGTATTTATCTTATGCGTAATAATTTTTGGAATTGTGTATAGTATAAGACCAAAACAGATTTTTCATGTTTCGTCGGAGCCTCAAACAAACGGTGGGGGTGTTATAATGTCTCCCATTATTCCCTCAACGCGAGTTAATGTAATATAAATATATATATATATATACTTAAATGAATACACACATTTACCTACTTTATTTTAAACCAATTCCAAGAATTGTTTATGCATTTATTTAGTTCAGTTACACTAAATAAATGCAACTTTAAATACAGACAAATTTATTAGGAATTGTTTTGCAATAAAACATTCCTTTACCTTTCTTTATTATTTTTCAACAATTAATATTATTAATAAATTTATTTAGTTCATTCACATTTTAATTTACCTACTTTATTTAAAAGCAATTCCAAGAACTGTTTATGCATTTATTTGGTTCATCCACACTAAATAAATGCAACTCCAAACACAGACAAATTTATTAAGAACTATTTTGCATTAAAACATTTCTTTACCTTTCTTTATTAATTTCTCGGAATTGTTTTTCAACAATTAATATTATTAATAATCGATATTTTAATATAAGGAAAAATTGTAAAACTAAGTATAAAAAGAAGTGTCAGAAGAAAAATAAAGTTGAGTTGGATTTTGATTTCGAAAAAGTGAAAGTGGTTGTGTTTTTTTTAAGACTTATATTTTTAAGTTTGAAAAGTATTAATCTGTCTGACCAATTTATGTTTATACTTATTTATTAAAAGGAAATGTATCCTTATCTAAACTAATTAATTGTTATATTCAATTCAAGGTTACGAGCATCTTCCTTAAATGATAAAATTTAAATAATCAATGTAAATACTCGTGTACCTTAACTCTCCTCCTTCTTAAACAAGAGCGTCCCGATCTTTCCTAATCCTATCTAAAACTGTATTATAATATGTGTAGTATAATTCTGCTTGTTTCTTTTGTCTACAAATTAAAACATATTTAAACAATTTTAATCCAAATATAATTATACCTATAACTGTTATTATTATATAATCCCTATCTGATTTTATAATTTTTTCTACTTCAAAATCTTCATGATGTTTGTTATGTATCGCTTCTATTACTCTATCATGAAGGTTCCTATATACAATTCCATCAATATTAACCTTGTCCGTATATGTAACCAAATATGTTCCTGTTATTGATTTGTTTCCTACTGTGTGGTCTCCGTCTAATAATATTAAACCTTCATCAATTTTTAATAATGCACTGTTATATTCCTGAATGACTGTGCATTTGCTATTTTTATCTTCAAGACATATGTATCTTCCTAGATAATTTTTACAATGGGTGACTCTAACATAGTCTTTATTACAATGTGCAATTTGTTCGTCTGTTTGGATTTTTCCATGTCTAAAGCTTATAGGTGTGACCCTGAAAAGTTTACAATGATTGTTGAGTATAGGGTATTTATAAATAGCTATAAATAAATCTTCTGTTCTAGCAATATGAACGTCTGCGTATTCCAATATGTTTATTACGGGTACAGTAATTTGTTCATGTTGTATTACTTCTTTTATATCAACCATGTTTAAGGATTCCGATAAATATTCATTGTTTTTTGCAGCATTAATTGTCCTAACAAGTAGCAGAAGTTGGTCATGCACCTGTTCTATTATAAGGTTGTCTGTTAACATGTGATTATGTAGTTCATCAATTAAATTCTCAAATCTTGAATTAAGTAGGCGTTGTTTTTGATTGTTGTTTATTAATTTATTCATTGCTGTTTCCATTTTAATAAGGTCGTCATGGTCCGGATTTCCTGTGATAAATTTTAATGCTGATCCTAGGAAATTTAAGGATCTTGAGTATCGTTTGTGTTCATTTAATTGATCTGCTAAAGCATCAATCTTCTTTATCCAGATAGTTTCTTGAGTAGGTTTATATTCTTTTGCAACAATTTTCCTATATGGAGTTAAGATTTTTGTCAAATTAGTGACGTGAAAAAGGTATGACTGGTCATCATATAAAAGAACGTCATCAGTTCTAGTTAGAACGTATTTTTGGTTTTGTAGGTTTTTTAGTTCTATGGTTGCCTTGCCTATTTGGCATACCGTGGCGAGTAATATCAGGTATAATATCATCATTTTTATTTAGAGTATAGTTTTTAATATTGTTTTTATGAACTATTACTCCTCCCTTTGTTAAAATCGTGTCCCCACGATCTTCCTGCACAATATGTTTTTTGTACTTAGCGTCACTTTTTTTCCTTAAATTATTTATATTCACTAGAATTTGTTCCCCTTCTGTAAAGGTTCTGTGCTTTGTTCCTTGATTTAATCTTTCTAAAACTTTGTCAGACGCTTTTTTTAAATTATTATAAATTTTTTCTTTATCAAATTGGATAGTGCCAAGTGTATTTCACTAGGTTTATGTTGAATGACTGAATGTATTATGTTGTTTAGTTCTTTTATAGCTGTAAATAATTCTTCGGTTGAACTTGTTTCATTCTGTATCTTTAATATTCTTGTTAATTCCGTTATCGTGCCATGTTCTCTTTCTATTTGACCATTTGCTGATGATCTGTATACTGGTGTATTTATTTTATCAATATTATGTTTCATGCACATTATCTTTACTGCAGCTGTGTTTAAACATGGTTCGTTATCTGTCATAAGACGTTTGCACTTGGGATAATTATTAATGATAAGTTCTTCTATTTTTTCATCCATATGCGTTTTATCTGAAATTTGTCTTACTACGACGTATTTGGAGAATTTGTCGATAGCGCAAATAAATGTTTTATTTTCATTGTAGTATACGTCCATATGTATGAGCTGGTTAGGTTCTGTTGGTATTGTAGCATCTCTCAATGGTTGTTTTATTGGATTTCTTTCGTATTTACCGAAAAGACATGGTGAGCATTTTTTGTTGTATGCTTTGCAATGTTTTGTCATATCGGGCCAATAACATGTTAATAATATTTCTTTGATATTATTTCTGTAGCCTCTGTGTGCACGATTATGTGTAAATTCAACAATATTATATTGTTGTTCTTTATCGATAATGTCTTTTAATTTATTTGGTGTATGTATAAATGTTGTGTCTAAAAATGTATTTTTTATAATAGGAGCTACTTTGAATATAGTTTCTGCTGTCGCATGTATGGCTGTTACTCGTTTTGGTATGATCACCTTTTTTAATTCTTTTATCAGATCTTGTTCTGATGTGTAATTTATTGTATGCCTTACTCTATTGGGAAAAACCGTACGTGTTCGTACTTCATTGACGTGTTTGTTTGGTACTAGATCAATTTGTATACCATATGCATTGAATGGGGTATGAACAGTTTTAAATATGAATGAATGTATGGTGTCTTCTGATGTCGTACTTAATACATTTACAATGTGTCTTGACAATGCATCCGCTACTACATTTTCTTTACCTGGCTTATACTTAAGTTTAGCACCATATTCCTCAATTATATTTTTCCAACGTTTCAGTTTTGTGTTTGGATTTCTATCCGAAATAAAAAAAGTTAGTAACTGATGGTCAGTAAATATTGTTAAGTCTGGACTTCCGTAGACGTAGTTCCTGAATTTTTGTAGTGCCCAAATTATGGCCAATAATTCTTTTTCGTTGGTACTGTAATTTTCCTCAGTACTCGTTAAAGTCCTACTGATAAAAGCAATTGGTTTACCTAGTTGTGTTAGTACTGCACCTAATGCTACGTTTGATGCATCCGTAGTGAGTTCAAACGGTTTATCACATCTGGGTTGTTGGAGTTCCACTTGTTCCTTTAAACAATTTTTTAGTTTATTGAACGCATCTATGGCCGGTTGATCTAATTTTATTATAGTATTTTTACTTTGATTTTTTGTAATATTACCATTTTCCCCTCTTAAATGAACAGTAAGTGGCTTAGCTATTGATGCATAGTTCTTTACAAACTTACGGTAGTAACCTGTCATTCCTAGAAAACCTCAAAGTTCTTTTAAGTTTTGTGGAATGGGCACAGCTTATCTATTGCTTCAATCTTTTCTGGATTTGTTGAAATCTTTCCATGCTTAATTACATGTCCTAAATATTCAACTTCTGTTTGAAAGAACTTGCTTTTCTCCTTGGATATTCTTAGAGTTGCTTTATTTAAGGCTTCGAAGATAATTTCAATATATTTCATATGTTCATCAGCCGATGATGAATATATGAAAACGTCATCAATATAGACATAGGCAAATTTTCTAATGTAATCTCGAAGTATTTCATCTACGCATCTTTGAAAGATGGCAGGAGCATTTTTTAAGCCGAAAGGCATCCTTTTATATTCATAATGACCACCTGAGACTGAGAAAGCTGTCTTTTCCTGATCAGAATCTTTAATTTTTATTTGATGGAATCCTGATTCCAAATCAAGTGTCGTAAATAATGAAGCCTGTCCTAAATTTTGCAGTACTGTTGTAATATCTGGTATAGGGTATCTATCTGAAATAGTATTTTTATTTAGCTTTTGAAAATCTATGACCATTCTATGCTTGGGTTGACCAGATTCGTCTAATCCTTTCTTAGGGACTGTCCAAATCGGTGAGTTGAAAGGGCTATTACTTTTTGAAATGATACCTTCATCAAGTAATCTTTTGACTTCCTTATTTACAAATTCATTATCAGCTATTGGGTATGGGTACTGTTTTGTATAGATGGGATCTTCTGTCACTGTTCTAATTGTAGCTTCTAGCTGATTTGTAAAAGGTAATGGCCCAATGCCATTGTTTTCTTCCATTAACTGATCTATTCTTCTTCTATATTTTTCATATTTTTCATTAACTAAATAATTAATTTTAAATGTTTCCTCCTCTCCTAATTTAAATATCATTTTATCTAAATCTATTTTTCCTTTTAATGTTTTTAATCCTTTAGAACCTAATAATATATCAAAATCTTTTAATTCATCTGTTTCGTAGAAATCTAATACTTTATTAAATATTTGAGCAGAT
Source organism: Thelaira solivaga (assembly GCA_947397855.1). NCBI lineage: Eukaryota > Metazoa > Arthropoda > Insecta > Diptera > Tachinidae > Thelaira > Thelaira solivaga. The sequence goes on along the minus strand of OX377615.1, from coordinate 20,994,058 downwards.
TGTTTTTTTTTCAAAATAGATGTACCGTGAATTGAATAAACTTTAACATTTTCTTTTAAATTCTCGGATTCACTTAACTTAATTCCTGAATTTACATAATTATGGGTTGCACCTGTGTCAACCAGTGCAAGATAATCTCTACTACCGTCTGACAAGATGAGACAAGGCAACCCGTGTCTTAGTTTAAATGTTTAATATCATTTCTTTTCTTACTTACAGTATTTGATGAGTTTCCAGTTTCTACATACATGTCATCTTTGTCATCTTCCGTACATAGGTTGTTTACTCGCATAGTTTTTTGGTGCTGGTAATTACCGCTGGGTTCTCGTTGCCTTTTAGTTATGTTGGGGTTGTAAGCAGCTTGTTGGTTAAAATTCGATTGGTGCTGGTTATATCATTGTTGTTGTGTTGATACGTTGTTGATCCAAGGTTTTGGTGCAAACTGTCGAGTATTTCCTGATGATATATCCATTGGTTCTGGACGAGTGTAATTCTGTTGATGATGATGTTCATGTTGCTTAAATGTTGCTATATTCGGACGTCTTTGATATTCTTGTCTTAAATGATGCTTTGGACGAACATAACCTTCTTGTCTAGGCTCTTCATAACCTAGATTTAATCGCCTATGGGAATTATCATGCTCAATCGTTCTCGCAATTGCATATGCATGTTCTAGATCTCTAATTTGGTTACCATAAAGAGTGGATCTTATATAAGAGTTTTTTATTCCATCCTTAAATACTCTAACTGCTTCCTGAACAGCTTCTTCCATCATTATTTCAATTGTATTTTTTGGATGACCTGACATCGAAATTTTTGACGTGATGAGAGTCAGGGATCTGTTTATGTCATCATGATACTGGCTTAGGGTTTTATTGCCTTGTTGGAGTCTTCTCAATTTGTCTTGTAATACATAGATGGGTCTTTGATCTGCGTATGTGTAGTCTAAACGGTTTTTTATAGCCTCCCAATTAAATATTGTGTTGTGATTTATAAGGACATCTGATGCAGATCCTCGTATTTTCGTCTTTACTATTGATAAAGCTTCACAATACCTGTTTGATGATTCATGTTGTTTTATTCCATCCATCAACCTTGAGACGTCTTCTCTCCATGACCGGTATTCTAATTGATTGCCATTAAACTCAGGCAATGTTTTAAATACATCCAAATTAATTTGTTCTGGGGTATTATATGTCATCATAGCGGCTCGTAAGGGTTGTGGTATGTCTGGTTGTTGGTTGGGTGCTTGATTTAATCTTCGTTCAAGTTCTCCATTTTTTTCAATCAATGATTGCATAGTTAACTGCATATTTGCAATTTGCTCTATCAAAGCTTGCATGTTTATTTGTTGGTTACTAGGATTAGCCATATTTTCTTCTATTACTCTGTTATTATCGAAAAATTGCTGCCTTTGTTTCTTCATTAATTGTTCACTTAAATTTTTTTCTGGAGCACAAATTTACTTTATTGTGGTCAGAGTTTATTTTAAAAAAATTTTTTCTGGAGCACAAATTTACTTTATTGTGGTCAGAGTTTATTTAAATTTTTCTTTCTGGAGCACAAATTTACTTTATTGTGGTCAGAGTTTATTTAAATTTTCCTTTCTGGAGCACAAATTTACTTTATTGTGGTCAGAGTTTATTAAAAATATTTTTTGTGGAGCACAAATTTACTTTATTGTGGTCAGAGTTTGTTTAAATTTTTTCTGGAGTCTTGAGTTACTTTACAAGAGTCCGTTTTATTATCCTTGTTGCGGCAAGGATAAATACCGTGGTCCGTCTCGTGAAGAATAACAATATATTATTCTCCTGGCAGGATCGCCAGTTAATCTTTTTGTTTTGAGTTAGAATAAAAAAAATAGTATTTATTTTTCTGAACTTCAAGCGGTCAACTTTTATTTATTATTTAATTTATTCCTAACTCTAACGAGTATGGCTTAGTACACATGCTAATTACCCACTGCCCTCTCTCAAGAAGAGTTTTTCTTTTTATACTAAATACGTATTGATAAGGATTAGTTACTCAATGTATTTACAAGCTATTTATTTCTTTGTCTAGATATCTTGTCGCTTATCAATACGTTTACAAGCTGGGTATTTCTTAAATTAGTTTATTTAGGTATTTTATTCTATGCATACGTTTACAATACGTTTACAAGTTGGGTATTTCTTAAATTAGTTTATTTAGGTATTTTATTCTATGCATACGTTTACAATCTGTTTATTAGTTTGTCTAGGTGTCTTGTCGCTTATTATTTTATTTACTTACATGATTAATCTGTCTGACCAATTTATGTTTATACTTATTTATTAAAAGGAAATGTATCCTTATCTAAACTAATTAATTGTTATATTCAATTCAAGGTTACGAGCATCTTCCTTAAATGATAAAATTTAAATAATCAATGTAAATACTCGTGTACCTTAACTCGCGCCAGGCATAAAATATGAAATAAAAAATATCAGGCTTACTTAGTTTAAATAAAATTGTGTTTTTATTCGGTTTTAAAATATTACCTTTAAAAAATTTCTGGTGTTGTGACCTTTATTGTTGCGTAGCTTTCACACAAGTAAGTTATGTATATTTGTTTTACACAAAAAAACCAAAAACAAATATACATAGACCGTAAGCGGTTAACTTTGCCGAAATCCAAATAAGCAACAAATATAATTCATAAACAAAGGGAAATTTGGACTTCAGTAAAGTTGTCAGACGAATTGAAATAAATAAATTATGAAACAAGAATCTGTCTTAAACATTGCCGGCCGCTTTGCAACAACGTAAGGAAGTGCAACACAAAAATTTTCAATTAGATAATATAAAGTTTCAATTAAAATGAAGAAGTATATTGGTACAAATATACACAAGATTTACAAAATTCAAACATAAATCGAGAAGTATGTATTGTACAATAATTAAAAAAAGTAGATTCTTAGAGTTACATTACATGGATGACAAACTCTAAGTCGGTGATTGACGGGAGATAATCCAGCCAAACATTGTGTATAGCGCCAGTGGAGAGCCCGTACTCGTAAAAACTTTCCCCGTCAATATTTGACCACTAAGTTCGGGGCCAAGAACCAGAGAAACTGTACCAGAATTGTAAAAAGTAAGGTCAGCCAATTGAAGACCCGGAAAATGCTCTCGTATAGTCTCTGCCACACTTCCGCGAACTGCGACAATCCTTGAACGTGTGATTGCTGGCCAAAAAATTTGAGTAGTGACCCCAAATCAACACGTGTCGAATTTTCTTCTCAGAAGCAAGGTATTGGAAACGGAAGCAAGCAGAGACTGTAGGCCACGGCTTAGTTCTAAGGCCTTTCCTTAGCTGAAAGATCAATATTTTAGTCAAAGGTGTCCACTGGGCCGTTAGACTCGATGATTGTGATGAAAGACATTCATTCCGGGCAAGGATATTATAGCCGCGGACGATGGACCAGCTACCTCCATAGCTTCCTCGTACTCTTCTAACAAAACGTCTTCAAAAATATATAGAGCGTTCATTATACTAGGAAACAATGAAGGTTAATTAATATATTCTAATTTGAATAAGTCAAAACGACCAGCTTAGTGATTGGTCGCTTCACAACTCCGTTTTCAGTTCGAACGTCAACGACACGAACCTGATCGTCACTTCCCGGATAGGTTCTTATAACTCTACCTAATTTCCAAGAAGTGGGCGTAGGTGTTCGTGACGAAGAACAACCAGATCGCTTATTTCAACATTACGTTCTCGAAATTTCCATTTATACCGTTTATGCAAGGAATGAAGGTATTCTTCTTTCCATCGGCGACAGCAATGATGTGAAAAAGCTTTTATTTTTCCATACCGATTTATTAAACTTAAAGCTGACTCGTATTTAGGTTGCTCTGGCGGAGCTAGTATCGGGCTACCGATTAGAAAGTGGCCGGAAGTAAGAGCTACTGGCTTATTCGGATTTTCTGACATAGGATAAAGAGGACGCGAATTCAAACATGCCTCTATTCTCGCTAATATTGCGAACAATTCCTCAAACGTATATCTTGCAGACTGGGATTCCCTTCGGAAATGCTGTTTAAAACTCTTAACAGCAGCTTCCAGCAAGCCACCCATGTGGGGAGCCCCAGCTGGAATAAAACGCCACGACAAGTCCTGAATGCCAAAAGTTGAAGACATTCTCGCTTGACTTTCAGTAAGAAATCAACGAAATTCTCGTTCAATCTCACGAAAAGCACCTACAAAATTCGTACCGTTGTCAGAAAAGATAGTTAATGGACAACCACGTCTAGCTATGAAACGATGAAAGGCAGCTAGAAAAGCATCAGTAGACAAATTCGAAGTCGCCTCTAAATGTACTGCTTTGGTCGCAAAGCAAACAAATATGCACACATATGCTTTCGTAATTTTACAACCGCTACCAGTAAAACTTTTCAATTCAAAGGGACCAGCGAAATCAACACCTGTGGTAGTAAAAGGTCGTTCTAACGTAGTTCTTTCAGCAGGGAGTAAAGCCATTATCTGATTGCAAGATCGTTTTTTATCCAAAATACAACGCTTACACCAATTAATTATCGTACGAATCAAAATCTTCAATCGAGGTAAACAATATTCTATTCGAATAATCCTCAACATTAACTGATTTCCTCTATGAATCGAAATCACATGTACGAATTCAATCAACAAACGTGTAAAACGTGCCGAATATGGCAATATAATTGGATGTTTCTCTGTATACGACAAAGACGGAGACTTAACTAAACGACCATTCATCCTCATTATTCCATTTTCACCCAAAAAGGGATTGAGTGAAAGTAGTGCACTTTTCGAAGAAATAGGTTTTTTCACTAACAAACGCTGACACTCTTCTGCGTATTGAGATTTCTGAGCTAATATTGCTAATCGTAACTTGACCTGGGTTATTCGTGGCTCGAAATAGCCACAGATGAAAACATACATTCTGCTCTATATGAAGGATGAGTTCTATAATAAAATCTAAGCATATATGCGATTACTCTTAGAGCACGATCAAGTTTTGAAAATCGTTCTAAAATATCATCATAATTCGAAAAAAAACCATGCATGTGCTTTTACCGTTCTAGCCTCCATATTAGTGTCTACGGAGGATACGTTGGTTATATCCCACGTAGTCTTGCCTCTCTGAAGCCAAGCAAGACCATGCCACCAAAGATCACCCTTTGCGACCTCTGAAGGCGAAAGTCCTCTACTACCTAAGTCTACCGGGTTTTCTTCAGACCTCACATGATACCAATTATGCTGTCCTACATTTTCTTGAATTCTACACACACGATTTGCTACAAAAGTTGTCCAACTGCTAGGAGTTTTTAGCAACCAACATAGAACAATAGTAGAATCTGTTCAGCAATATATCTGTTTAAATTGGATATCTATTTCGCGAACTATAGTTTTCAAAAGTTCTGAAGCTAAAACTGCACCACAAAGCTCAAGCCTAAGAAGGGAAATTGATTTAATGGGCGCTACTTTAGTTTTATAGGAAAGTAAAAAAGTAGAAATTTGCCCAAATGACTCCACGCGAATATAAATTGCCCCCGCATATGCTTTCTCTGAAGCATCGGAAAAAACATGCAGTTCGGCAGATGACCAAGGTGTATAGTATACCCATCTAGGTATTCGTATACTATTTACCTCTGTATAAAAATTAACAAACTTACGCCATTCGTTCTCTGCAGAAGGCACTAGAAAGTCATCCTAATCTATATTATCACGCCAAATCTTTTGCATGATAATCTTCGCTACAATTATAACAGGACCTAGCCAACCTACAGGATCAAATAATTTAGCAATAGTTGACAAAACCTCTCTGTTTATAAAGTGTAACTTATCGGCGATAGGCTCAACACGAAAATAAAATGAATCTAACTTGGCATTCCATTGAATGCCTAAAGTTTTAGAGCTGCTAGATTCTACACAATTTAAAAGTTTAGAATCTACCAAGTACTCGGGGGGGAAGATCGCTAAGAATTTCCATAGAATAAGATGTCCATTTTCTCAACTCAAATTTAGCAGACGATAGAGCGGTAACAAGTTGATCGCGTGCTTCTAAAGCAGATGAAACATCATGAGCTCCAGTCAGTACGTCGTCAACGTACATGCACTTGCGCAATATATTTGAAGCAAGAGGGTACTCCGTCTCTGAATCATCTGCCAATTGTAATAATGTCCTTGCTAAATAAGGAGCACAATTGATGCCAAAAGTTACCGTTTGTAACTCCACTTCCTCCGTTGGAGAGGATCGAAACGAAATGGGGTATGAGCAGGGTCAAGTCGAATTTGCCTATACATCTGTGTTATGTCGCAATTAAAAACATATCTAAATAATCTACAACGTAAAATCAAAAGAACTAAATCTGATTGTAATGTGGGGCCCACATATAGACAATCGTTCAAGCTATTACCATTGGAGGTTTTATTAGAAGCATTAAATACGACACGCAATTTCGTAGTCTTCCGATCAGGTTTAATTATCGGATGATGAGGCAAATAACAAGAGTGAGAAGGATCTGAAAATTTATGCAAAACTGGCTTCATATGATTCAGTGTTAAATATTCATTAACAACGCTATCATATAATGCTTTTACGTCTGGTTTTCGTAATAATGACGACTCGTTTCTCAAGAATAATGCCATGACATTCTGTTTTGAAACGCCTAATCTGATAGTCTGAGGAAATTCTGGTTTAAAAGGTAGCGTCACTACATAACGGCCATCGGAGTCGCGTCGCGTTTTTCTCCTATAAATTTCTTCACAAAATCTATCAAACTGGATCCTTATCTTTTTTTTTGGAGTCTCTTCTAGCTCCCAAAATCTAAGAAGATTTCTATTCAAACTATCTTCGGGCGAGCACTCTATAGTAGTGGAGTATACTTGAATAGGTGATCCTTGGACAGATCCTGTAATGATCCATCCAAATATTGTCTTTTGAGCCAATAATGTACCTAAAACATAACGTCGAATTTCCCCTAAAATTATCTGAGGATATAAATCAGCACATATCAAAATATCCACTGAACCTGGTCGCCAAAAATTAGAATCAGCTAGCCATAAGCTAAATTCTGTACGAACATTAGAGTCCATAACAAATGAGGGTAAGTCCCCAGAAATTTTCGGTAATACCAAAGCCATAGTTTCCAAGATAATTGAATGATCTAATGGAGAACTAATCTCTAAAGAACAAATTTTCCTAGTTGTAGCAGAAAATGTTTGGTTAATACCAGAAACTTTAACATTCGTCGAATGTGTTATTAGTCCTAAACGATTACAAAAATGTTCAGAGACAAACGAAGATTCTGAAGCTGGGTCAATAAGAGCCCGAGCTGGGTACGTGATACCCTGATGAAGAATATTCACCATCGCTGTTCCTAGAAGCACTCTATGGTTTTGAGCAACATAAAAAACCTGTCGATTAAAATTACCACCTGAAGTAGTACCTGTCGACGTAGAAGGTAGGGACGAGTCTACACAACTAAGATCCCGGGCTACATTAGCCGGAACCGGAGCAAAATTATTCCCATTAGTAGAATTATTCCTATTCACATTTTCTATATTAGGTACATCACGATGTAACAAAGAGGGATGTCTTTCATTACACGTGGTACAATTAAAGGCACTCTTACAATTCTTGACTCCATGTTCTCGTGATAAACAATTAAGACAACAGTGAAATTTTCGAACTATAGAAAATTTTTCTATAGCGAAAGATTTTTAAAACTTTTACACTTTCTCAAAACATGTCCGGAACAATGACATAAAACACAAGAAGCTGAATTGGAGTTAGAAGTTGTACTAGAATTCACAACATGAGTTTTAACCTTTTGCGTAGGTTTCATCAATGGTTGAGAATCCTTAAGGTCACGAACACACTCTAAAGTTTGAATTCTTTCTGTCAGAAAGGAATCAAAATCTTGCCAAGTGGACAAAACAGATTTATAAACTAACTGTAGACGTAGGCAGACGTTGAATGCACATGAAAATCAAAATTGGGTCCCAATTCTCAGTGGAAACCTTATAAACAGATAAAAAGTCCAAGCAATTATTTATAGCGCTCTGCAAAGTTCTTAGTCCGGCACTAGACTCTTTTTCAACCGTAGGGAGATTAAATAATAATTTTAATTGGTTGTTAACCAGCATACGAGGATTCTCATATGCCTCTTTAAGGTTGCGCCAAGCCATTTCAAATCCCTCATGACTCAAAGGGCACTTTGCCACAATTTCGTTTGCTTCACCGGCGGTTTTGCGAAGTAAATGACAAAGCCATTCTATATCACTAAGTCGAGAGCTTTTACTATAAATAGCGGTAAATAAATCACGAAAGGCGGGCCACGCAATATAATCTCCCTCAAAAGTATTGACATCGCACGGTGGGAGTGCCAAATTATAATCGGGATTAATTGCTGCATTAGAGGTATTAGCTTTTGGGACCGTTCGCATTTCGTATAATTTCTCATTAATATTAGCTGAACATTTGAGGAAAGTCATGTAGGTGGCTTGATATTTTGCCGATAGTGACTCAAATTGATTAGGCTCACTGTCTTTGAGATTGTCCAAAAAATCCAAACACGAGTCATGAGAAATTTTAACGCATTCCCAAGTTTTCTTTAATTCTTCACTTTGAATCTCTAATGTGAAAACCGTATGCATTTCCGACGAAAACGCATACAAATTTTGCCCAAATTTCATTAAAGCATCTGTTGCTCTTATAAATTTATTTAGTGGTGCTGTTTTCGACATATTTTTCTTCTTTCAATAAATTTAATTAAATTAAAAATTATTATCAGTGACCGTTTTTATTTATAAAATTTTTACAAAAATCAATAGTAATTTTTCGAAAAACTGACAAACTTTTATAAAATAAATTAAATAATTTAAATTTCTTTATAATTTATTCACAAAACAATTTTAAAAATTTTCAAATTAAATTTATGCAAATTTAGTACAAACCACAATTAAGTCAAACTGACCGACCGTAGGGTACCAAATTGAATAAATAGAAAACAAAGAGAAAGAAGAAAAAAACAACAAACTTATTTTTGTATGTATGTATGTAAATAGCACTTTAAATATGTACACGTATTAAAAAACACTTGTTGTTATTAAATTTATAATTTTATAATTAAATTTCACCACTAAGTATTAAGTTGCTAACAAAAATGTTCTTAAAACAAAACAAAACAAAACAAAATATGTTGTATTTTTAGTACTTGGTCCATAGCCCTTTATTTTTTAATACACTATTTATGCGTTTGGGCATACTTTCAACCAATTTTTGAATAATTTCGTCTGGAATTTTCTGTCACTTCTGCTGCACACGTTGGCACAGCTCGATTAAGTTAGATGGATTTTGCCCAGTCAACCATTCCTTAACGATTTTTGATGTGTGTTTCGGGTCTCCATCCTGTTGAAACACAACTTCTTCTTCAGGATATGCACTCATATTAACAAACTCGGGAAGATGGGTCTGCAATATGTTCAAATAGTCTTCCTTTCTCATGATGCCATCAATTTTTTGCAATGGACCAACATGCCACCATGTAAAACAACCCCATACCATGATGTTGCCTCCGCCATGCTTGACTGTTTGTTTAATATGGTGCCGTTGGATGGTTTCCTGCTTTCGGCGCCAGTAATAATGTTTGCCATCAGATTGATATCGGTTGAATTTGGACGGAAAAGGCATTCAATTACCTTTCCAATGATATGCCATTTATCTCGAGCGGATTTTTCGGTTGGGCTCCACAAGGGTTTGAGTGGGATCATACACCGAAAACCACAAAAGTACCGTTATCTAAAAAACGGTACTTAGAAAAAACAAATTACAGCGTTTTTCGTGTTCAAGAGATCCCAATTAACTTATCTAGGCATGTGGCGTTCTTGGTATTTTTTGGCTGTAAACCAGTGTAATAAAAAAATTCCACTATACTTTCCTTCAAATCCGTATTAACTGTACTTATGAGAAAAAAAATTTTCTTTTTAATTATTCACGACTTATTGCTTTACTCGCTGCCACAGCTTAACAGAAAAAGAATTTGTAGTTAGGCTGAATTGCTTAACCTTACTTCGTAAGTAAAAGTTTTTTTTTTTTTAAGTAAGTCTATTATTACACATCACCGATATAATCAAATAAATATTACTATCAGTAATAATCGATAAGATCATCATGTAAAGGGTGTTTTTTATAGACGTATAGAGCTTTAAGTTGGCATTACTGTTCAAGATGGCCACCGATTTAACAGCTGTCAAGTAATTTATTCACAGTTTGGCTTGGCAATTCATCATGAATAGACTCACGCCTGAACAACGCTTGCAAATAGTGCAATTTTATTTCGAAAATGATGGTTCTGTGCGGAATACGTATCGAGCACTATGTCCATTTTATCATGGACAAAATCGTCCATCAGAGCAGTTAATTCGATTAACCATGGAACGTCTTCGCACCACGTTTACTCTTATTGATAATTCCCATCCCCAAAGACGCCGTACGGTGCGTACAGAAGAAGCTATTGCTGCTGTAGAGCGTAGCATTGAGGAAGACCCGAATGAGTCTATCCGCCATCGAGCATAGGAATTGGATCTGTGTCCATCCACTTTATGGAAGATTTTGCGGAAGGATCTTAGTTTGCGTGCTTACAAAATCCAACTCGTGCAAGAATTGAAGCCAAACGATCATCAAGTAAGGCGCAGATTCGTCGAATGGGCCCAAAACGAGATTGCCGTTGTTCCCGATTTTCATAAGCGAATTTTGTTTAGCGATGAAGCGCACTTCTGGTTGAATGGCTACGTCAACAAACAAAACTGCCGCATTTGGAGTGAAGCTAATCCTCAAGTGTATGTCGAAACACCGTTACATCCAGAAAAACTGACTGCTTGGTGCGCTTTATGGGTTGGTGGAATCATTGGTCCGTACTTCTTCAAAAACGATGATGATCAGAACGTCACAGTCAATGGTGATCGGTATAGAGCCATGATTACTAACTTTTTCATTCCTGAATTGAACAACCATGATGTCCAGGAGCTGTGGTTCCAACAAGACGGCGCAACATTTCACACAGCTCGTGCCACAATCGATTTATTGAAAGACACGTTTGGTGACCGCCTAATTTCACGTTTTGGACCTGTGAATTGGCCTCCAAGATCTTGTGATTTAACACCGCTAGACTACTTTCTGTGGGGCTATGTAAAGTCATTGGTCTATGTGGATAAGCCACAAACGCTTAACCATTTGGAAGACAATATTCGCCGTGTTATTGCCGATATACGGCCACAAATGTTGGAAAAAGTCATCGAAAATTGGACGTCCAGATTGGACTACATCCGAGCCAGCCGTGGCGGTCATATGCCAGAAATCATATTTAAAATGTAATACCACAAGATTATCTTTCGGATAAATAAAATTCATGTCAATCGAATAATCCATCGTGTTTTATTGCAATTTAAAGTTCTATACGTCTATAAAAAAACACCCTTTACAAACATTTAAAGCAAATAATATTGGATGAGTGTGATAGTAATTGTCGAATGAGAGAGGAGTTCAAATTTACATGTAAAATTTAACAAAAAGCAATTAAACATACCAAAACCCATTAAGCTGTCAATCAAGGTAATTAAGGGGGTAATAAAAAGTGATTTATTTTTTTTAGGGTCAATAAAAAGGGTAATAAAAAACGGTAATAAAAAAGGTAATAAAAAAAGGTCGTTAAAGGTGCAGGTGTTCATTTGGATGCGTGAGAAAAATGTATAATAAAGGGATCATGCTGGTGAAGTTTGAAAAAGGTCATTAATATTTGATAAGGGTGTAATGCACATGTGCATTTCAAGTGGATAGATTTGTTGTGAATGCAATTTGTGTATATGAGTTTGGTTGAGTATAAAGATCAGTTTAGTTGACAACGATATTTGGGCATAGAAAAAAGGCCATAGAATTTTAGGTGGTGAATGCCATTTGTGTATTTGTGTTTTGTTAGTAAAGGGATCGTGTTGGTGAAGGTTGTCAAAAAGTTTGATGATCAAGTATTGAAAGTATAAAGATCAGTTTGTTGGAATTTGGTATTTTGCGAATGAAAAGAAAGTCGTAAAGTATTTGATTGGGATATGACAGGTTGTCTAACTAAGGGATACAATTGCATATGAGAGTATGCATGTACATCTAAGTTGTAGCGATGGATAGATGTGAAGAAAAAAGGTACAGATGTATAGAGAAGTGTACGATAGTTAGTGAAAAAACAAAACAAAAGGTCAAAAAGTAATTGATAAGGGTGTATCTCAAGAGATGCTAGTGCACGTATGCATTCAAGTACTGAGAATTGTTTATATTGTTATAGTGGTGCATTACAGTTTGTTTTGATGTAATGATCAAAGGCATGTGTATTGATAGTATGAAGATTACTTTAATTTGAATTTTTTTTTTATATTTTGTGACTGCTAAGAAAAGCCATAAAGTATTTGATAAGGGTGTAAGAAGTTGTCTAACTAAAGGAGTCTAACTAAGTGATCAGTTGCACATGCGAGCAGTAGCGATGTTTGTATGTTTATGAATATATACAAATGTTTGTGTATAGTTAAACTAAATGATTGTGTATAATTAAACTAAATGTTTATGTATAGTTAAACTAAAACAAAAATTTAATACACTACTATGTGTTAAGAATAAACACAACAACAACAAGGTATCTTTTCAATACGTATACATTGAGAAAATGTTCTTAATCTATTGTTCTTATTCAAATCACTCTATATTTTTATTTAAATGTAATACTATCTACGTCTATGTGTGAGTGTGTGTGTGTTTTGTATTTAGTATAAATACACAGAGTGAATTACATTTAATATTATTCAAAGTGTTACACCACTGCAAAGTGTACATCGTCTAAACTAAACATCATTTAAAAATTAAGAAGATTTAAAAATTAAAAAATGGCTGGAATTTTTATTTGTGAATCTTGCGGAAACACATATTCCACAAAACAACGACTGAAAATGCATTTTGAAATTCATGACCCGTGTGTTGTGTGTTCGCATGTATCAGCAACTTCTATGGAAAAAAAGGAGCATGTTAAACTGCATCAGAGTGTTACTCCATCAGCATCAACCATAACAACAACATCAAAACCCACAACAACAACAACATCAACATCAGCATCAACATTAACAGACGGTAGAAAACTAAAAAGGAAAAATACGGATGAGTTTTCTGAGATTCCTGCTAAAATTCTTCATCAAGGATCTTTTGAAGAATGTGAGGATTGTGAGGAGAAAGTTCCATCCATACAATGGTTTAACCATTGCGCAAAAGATGGACATAAGGCGAATGTTCAGAAATCGCTTGGTAGCAGTGTGGTAGTGTTGAGAAATAAATTTAGATCGCGTCTGTCAACATTCCGCTTTAATAAAGGAGATGACAAACTGAATGTTGGTAGTTACTTAGAAGAAGGTTATAGGCTGTTTACAAAAATACTAAACAACAGCTTAGCAGATCATATGATCATAAAATTCAATTTGGAGCTAACAGCTGAATATACGCTACCTGCTAAGCCTTTACAAAGAAAAACTGACTTCTTTCATATAACTGAAATGAAACGATTAATGAGAGAAGATGATGTAAGCAATGCTTTGAGAACGCATATAGAAGCTTTACAAATCAAGATGTTAGAATTTCAAGAAAGAGATTCAGGCTGGACGCTAATAAAATTAAAGTGGTTGGACATAAATGTCAATAAAGCGTCACCGCTTAATGGATCTCAGTATCTACCAACACCTACAGAGCTGCGAAAAAAGCAATGTTGTATAAACATAAGGAATGAGGATACATATTGCTTTAAATGGTGTATAATATCATTTTTCCATAATGATGGTTATAAGTATAATGAGAATCCGTCAGTCTACAACATAAGTGATGTAAAAAGGCCAGTTATTCAGATAGAATGCGGAAGACATCTAAATTTTTCTAACATGTCTTTTCCAGCGGATGTTAGAGATATTAAGTATTTTGAAAAATATAATACTGATATCAGTGTAAATGTCTTCGGCTACGACCGCAATAAGAAAATTGTAATTGGTCCATATTACATCACAAAAACTGAAAAAGTAAACCACATCAATTTGTTGCTGTTGGAGAGCATAGACGGGAAGAGGTTTCATTATATATTAATAAAAGATATATCCAGGTAATTATATTTAAATAAAAATTAAAAAAATTTAGGCGATAAACTATAACAAAAATGTCTTCTTTTATATTTATTACTTTAGACTTTTATCGAGACAGTTTTCACATCATAATGGGAAAATTTTAATATGCAACTCATGCTTATACCACACGGAGACCCCCGAAGGAATGGCTGTCAAAGAGTGTGGGCGATGTATATCGAAGATGCCTGAAGAAGCAAAGGCGATTCTGAAGTATACACACTTTGAAAGGCAGATGAATGTGCCGTTTGTAGCATACGCGGATTTTGAATGCGTGCTTGAGGATGGAGTAAGTATAAATAATTTACCCATTAAGCAGCATAAACCGTCCGGTTATGCTTATAACATAAAATGTCATTATAATGATGATTTAGATAGGTTTAGAATAATGGTAGATAGAAATAGCGATAGTAATGTAGGTGAAGATTTTATAAAAAGTTTAAGTAGGGAATGCATTGATGTGTATAAGCATCATTTAGATAATATTGTACCTATGCATCCCTTAACTCCCTTAGAAGAAGAAAATTTTGCTCAGGCTAAAGATTGCCATATTTGTGGCCATCTTTAGGTGATGAAACTCCGGTAAGGGATCATTGTCACGTATCAGGGAAATATCGAGGAGCAGCACATAATTCTTGTAATTTAAATTTCAAAATACCTGCTTTTATTCCAATTTTTTTTCACAATTTTTCGTCATATGATTCTCATTTATTTGTGAAAGAATTACATAAAATTGAAGGTAAAACAACCATAATACCTTTAAATAAAGAATTATATATTTCAGTATCTCACACAGTACGAGTGTACAGTGATAAAGAAATTGATGAGTATGTAGAAGAGTTGCGTCTAAAGAAAAAGAAACAAAATATCCCCAATAATATTATTGAAAAGCAACTGTCAGAAGTACGGAAAGAAAAAGCACAAAAAAGATTAGGGTTAAGGTTTTTAAACTCTTTTAGAATTATGGCTTCCAGTTTAGACACTTTAGCAAGAAATTTAAGTGATTGCGATTTAAAAGTAATCCAAAAAACATTTTCCAAATTCTGAAGAATTTAGATTAATGAGGCAATAGGGTATTTTTCCTTATGAATATATAAATTCATTCGAAAAATTAAATGAAAAACAACTCCCTCTTATTGAAGAGTTTTATAGTAAACTGAATGACAAAGAATGTTCAGAAGAAGAATATCTGCTTGATAAAAAAAATTGGGAAAAATTTAATTGTAGATCTCTTAGAGACTATATGAAGTTATACTTACAAGCTCATGTTCTCCTGCTTACAGATATTTTTGAAAATTTTAGAAAAGATTGTAAGAAAAATTATAACTTGGATCCTTGCCACTATTATACTCTTCCAGGTCTTTCATGGGATGCCATGTTAAAATATACAAAAATAGAGCTTGATTTGCTTACAGACTTAGAAATGTATAATTTTCTAAAACGTGGCATTCGCGGTGGCCTTACACAATGTAGTAAGAGATATAGTAAGGCGAATCATTCATATTTATCCAATTATGATCCAACAAAACCTTCAGAGTATATTGTTTATTTAGATGCAAATAATCTTTATGGTTGGGCTATGTCAGAATCACTTCCTTACGGTGGCTTTACTTGGACAAATGATTTTATTCATCCAAGAGATATTCCATCTAACTCTGAAGTAGGTTATATCTATGAAGTGGATATGTCTGACCCAATCAATTGTCATGATAGGCATAATGATTTACCCTTCTGTGCTGAAAATAAAATAATTGGTGGAAGTAAGCAAGCAAAATTAGTAGCGAATCTTTCTAATAAGGAAAGATATATTATTCATTATAAAACGTTAGAACAGTGTTTAAATAATGGATTAGTTTTGGGAAAAGTTCATAGGATTCTTCAATTTAAGCAAAAGCCATGGTTAAAGACATATATAGATTTTAATACGCAGTGTAGAACTAGAGCGAAAAATGCATTTGAAAAAGATTTATACAAGCTGCTTAATAATGCGGTATATGGTAAAACCATGGAATATGTGGAAAAAAGAAAAGATATTTACTTGCTTAGTGACTGGGATCGTATTAATCGTAATCATATGGGTATAGCAGAATTAATCTCAAAACCAAATTTTCACAGCATTGCACAATTTAATGAATCATTATAGGCTGTTCCAATGAATAAAACTCTGACATATTACAACAAGACAATTTATTTAGGCTTCTGTGTCTTAGAATTGTCAAAATTTAAAATGTATGATTTCCACTACTCATACATAAAGCCAAAATACGATAAAAAAAATCAGTTTGAATTATATGGATACTGATTCTTTTATATATTCTATTGAGACAGACGATTTCTATGCTGACATTAAAAATGACATAGAAAATCGTTTCGACACTTCATCATACCCAGAAGAAAACATTTTTGGTATTTCTCGCTGCAATGAAAAAGTTATTGGTATGATGAAGGATGAAAAAGCAGGAAAAATTATTACAGAGTATGTAGGTTTAGCGCCAAAAGTATACTCCTTCTCAGTTGCTGGTGAAGAAGATGTGAAAAAGGCTAAGGGAGTTAAGAAATGTGTAGTTAATAGTTATAATATAGAAATTTATAAAAAGGTTTAATTAACTAAAGAACCTGTTTTAGCATCTATGTATACATTTACATCAAAACTTCATAATATTTTAACCAATGAAGTTAATAAGGTAGCTTTAAGTTTTAATGATACTAAGCGTAAAATTATGAATAATGGTATAAATATATATGCTTGGCATCATTATCAATTAATTTACCAAAATGTTCGTGGCCTAAACACTAAACTATCTTCTCTGTACATCGAAAGTTTCAGCTTTAATCATTCTGTTATAATTTTTTCTGAAACTTGGCTCACTGAAAGTGTATTGGATAATGAAATTTTCTGTGACAACTATCAAATTTTTAGATGTGATCGTGGTGGTAATAGAAAATCAGGTGGTGTTCTGATTGCAGTACTGAATAGTCTTCCAGCTGAGCTGTTAAATCATGATATTTCATCAAACATTGAATTCATTGCTGTACAAATAAAATTATACAACAAAAACATGTTCATTACTTGTTCCTATATTCCACCGTCATCATCTCATCTTGTGTACACTGAACATGCTAATGCTATTAAATATATTACCAGTAAAACTAAACCTAACGACTTAATGATTGTTGTTGGTGATTTCAATATGCCGTTTTTAAAATGGGAAATTTCATTGGAAGAGGGTTTCTTTATCCCAACTATCTTAAGAAACAATCTTGGTCATGAGAAATTATTAAATACCTTATTTAACCAGCTAAATGGTATTTTCAATGATCATGGGAAATTACTGGACTTGCTATTTGTCAGTGATTTATCAAATATTGTTGTGAAACGTGTGCCACCAGTTACTAAGCCTGAAGATCGCTATCATCCAACCTTAGAAGTTCATATATTTTTAGACTCAAATTTAGTGCGTGATGTTCCTGATACAAATGAAAAAGTATTTTGCTTTAAGAATGCTAACTACAATCTACTAAAAAGTTTTTTAATCGGTACTAAGTGGAACGATTTATTATTATGCTCGAATGCTACAATGGATGAAATAGTTCATCGGTTTTACGATAAAATTTGGTCCCTGATGGATTTATGTATTCCAAAACGCACTGTTTATAAATTTAGTGGCCCACCTTGGAATACAAAACATTTATCCAGAATAAAAAACAAGAAGAATAAATTCTATAGAGCCTATAACAAATCTGGTAAATTAATTGATTATAGAAAATATGCAACTGCACGTGCTGACTATATCTATTTAAATAAAATCTATTACTCTCGCTATTTAAGTAAAATGCGAAATATTTTTAAGTCCAACCCAAAATCTTTTTACAACTTTGTTAACTCAAAAAAGAAGTCTGCCAAATTTCCAACCGTGATGCATTTTCGAGATCAACAGTCTTGCGACAACCTTCATATTAGTAACATGTTTGCTGACTTTTTCTCCACAATGCTGACTATGATGACTCTGCGGATTATCCATTTTTGCAATCAACAAACCGAGTAATTTCAATTCCTTTCTTTGATACTTCTTCCGTCATGCTTAGTTTAAAGAAGCTGAAATTCTCGTATAAAAGTGGGCCTGACAATGTTCCTAGCTGCTTCCTAATAAATTGTGCTGAGGCATTGGCTGCACCTTTGACAATTATTTTTAATTTGTCAATAAAATATGGTTATTTTCCCAAAATATGGAAAAACTCATTTATTATTCCGTTATTTAAGTCTGGAAGCAGATCTGAGATTGCTAATTACCGTGGAATTGCTAAGCTTAGCACTATTCCGAAGCTATTTGAAAAACTTGTAACAGAGCACATTCAACATCATATATCATCTTTTTTGTCACCGCATCAACATGGATTTCGTAAAGGTTGTTCAACAGTAACCAACTTACTTGAATTAACAACTATTGTAAATCGTGGATTTTAGCAAGGCTTTCGACAAAGTGAATCATAAGTTACTGTTAAAAAAATTGGACGTTTTTGGTTTTTCATATAACTGCACTAAATGGATGGAGTCGTATCTAACAAATAGAACCCAATCTGCTCGTTTTAAAAACGTTTCTTCTAAAATGATAAATGTTTCGTCTGGTGTTCCACAAGGTAGCCACTTAGGGCCTTTGCTGTTTACGGTCTTCATAAATGATCTTCCGAACATAATTGTACATTCTAATGTCTTATTATATGCTGACGACGTAAAAATATTTCTAAGTTTAAATAAGTACCATGATCATATTTTACTTCAAAGAGACTTGGATGCGTTCCAAAACTGGTGTAACATAAATATGATGGGGCTAAATCTAAAAAAATGTAAACATGTTTGCTTTTATAGAGGTAATCACATGAATTTAAACTTTTCGCTAGGTAATCATACGCTGGAAAAAGTTGATTCTATATTAGATCTTGGTGTTTTATTGGATGCCAAGTTGAATTTAATTCAACACATTTCTATGACTGTAAATAAGGCTCGAGGCGTTCTCGGCTTTATAAAACGATGGGCAAAAGAATTTAGCGATCCGTATATAACAAAACAACTTTATATTTCACTTGTGAGACCTTTTTTAGAGTATGCGTCGGTAATTTGGGATCCTACATACAACATACATGACAAAACGATTGAATCAGTATAAAAGCAATTTCTGTTATTCTGCCTTCGAAGTTTACATTGGAATCCCCTTAATCTCCCGTCATATAATAGTAGACTCGCTTTAATTAAATTACCAACCTTAAAAAGCCGGAGAACAATGCTAAATGTCACTTTTCTCCTAAAACTAATGAATGGGGATATTGTATCCGGATTTCTACTAAGCAACATTTCCTTCAATATACCGCAACGCTATTCACGCCATTATGAGTTACTTTCTGTTGAATATTTTAGAACAAACTACGCAAATGCTGATCCGTTCAGAAAAATATGCTATCAGTTCAATAAATTAAGTAATTGTATTGACTTTTCGTTAAATATCAATGTCATTAAATGTAAAATTATAATGTATTTAAATAGTTAAACTTTATTGTATTATATGCGTCTGTAAGGATAAATTGTCCATAGACAGAAATAAATAAATAAATAAATAAATAAATAAATAGATACAGGTAATGGTGAATTAGAATTAGAAAGGCTATTGAATGAAATAGAAAATATAAATAAAATAGAATAGTAATAGCACATACATACTTGTACATAGTATATGAAAATGAGAAAACAAATGTATTTATAATATTATTATTATTCCTGTTGAAGTTAACCAAAGATAAGCTAAATATTGGTTTACTAAATACGTATTATAACGTTTAAAAAAAAAATTAATAAATTAAAAGACTTTAAATTTGAAAAACATACTCTTTATTATTATTTTTTAATGATATAAATTGAAAAAGTAAGTATACATATTATATTAAAAATATTAAATAACTTTTTGAACAATTCCAGTTAATGGTGTGTACTTCACTAAGCGATCGTAGAGAACTAAACAATAAGCATTTGTATTTTCAGGAACAGCTTTTCCCGTCTCAAATTCAATTTTTACATCAACAGGTCCGGTTTTAATCATTTCATTTTGATGGCTTACATCAATAACAACAATGGGGGTGTTTTTGAAATTATCGCAAGAGAGAAATGGTTGTGGATCCCTCATATAAAAATTTTGTTGAAATTTTGCATACATGTCATATAAAATGGCATAGCGATTATCCTCAAACTTCAAATTCAAATCATCATATGGATAAGAATCTGAATTTAAGTGTACTTTTACATTTTTCAAATCAGAGTGAATGTATTTATTGTTATTTTCCATTACTAATATTATAAATCTTGGTCTTTCTCTGTTCATGGATAACTTCACATTCCTAATTATCTTCATTATTTGTAGTTTCTTAATATCAGAAAGTTGAACGTGTGGAATTCTCCATGTAATATTTGTAATTGTTAATTGAAGACTTTCATTTACATCAGTTGAGTAAAATGCATTCTTATCAGTTGCACTCCGTAGCAGAATAAGCTCATGTTTACTATTTAATATGATTTTATTGAAATCTTCAGCAAGTCCCAGTAGTAGTTTTAGCGGTAAATAAAACTTAAAAGAATTCAACGATAAGTCCTCAGAAACAGACCATCCAGCATTCAGCATCATATTGCTTTCAAACACATTTAAAGAAACATAACTCTTAATTGTACTAGCCGTTCTCAAGTATCGACTACGATCAATCTCAACACCGCTTATCACATAACGAATTTCATCAAATAAAAAGGCAACACAATTATTCCTTAATCTTGTGTTTTTAGATGTCTCTCCTTTATCGTTTTTTTATGTTTCCCTCTATATACAGGTAGGTCTCAGAGGGGAGCACATATAAGTCTTGATTTTGAAGAGTGATTCGAATTTCATCACTATTTTTAAACGATTGAACATAAGGAACATAGCTGTGATAATCTTTTTTTATTATGTTTTCATCCGAAAATGGTTTTTCAGTAACATTTAGGATATCACTCATTATTATTTTCTTAATTTTAGTTTAAGTAGTCTTAAAAATATCTTATTTTTTTGGTTAATTTTGGTCTTGTAGCTTTGAAAGTATTTGCAAGAGTGTCTGTATAAATTTTTTTGTTTTGATTTTTATAATAGATTATCATTTTTCTATTGGTCTCAAATTTAGTCTAAGCGTTATTTCTTCACCTCTAAAGTTTATTAATCGACCTTCCTGATCAACTATAAAAACTTTTGAACATGTTATTTCTTTTACGTTCACCGGCAAATAAATGGAAGGAGGAACATTTAACGCTGGAGAATTATTCATATATGCTCCTCTTACAATATTACATTGCACTTGTATAGCATTAACTTTCATAATATTTACGGGTTCATTTGAAAAATGTTTTATACCAGCTTTTAACACACCTTCACTATATCCAAGTAATTTTCCAATAGACCGCTTTTCATCAAAGGAAATAGAATCGTTTGAAGAGGTGATTTCAATTTCCAAAGTATTGTTATTAGCCTCAATCAAAATTGATTTATTATTATTTTTTTCTTTTGCTTTGTATTGCACAATCAAATAGTCAGCAATATCTTCCAGTTCATACGATCCTATAGGAATTTCAATTACTTTATCACCAATGTGGAAAAGATTATTGTTGTAATCTACATTGGGAATAGAGTTGTATGAATGAAAATCAATCAGACAACATTCATATTCATCTTTTAATTCTATTGGTGGAAAATAATTTGCTGTCAAAATTGAAGAATTTCCGCTTAATAACAATGTTATGGACATCGTGAATTCCAATGTGCAAATGAAATAAAAATGCAGAGAAAGGTTTTTTTATTTTATTATTAACTTTTTATTTAATTTTTATGTAATAAATTCAATTATTTTAATTTTAATATTACAATATATCAGTTTTGCTTATCTAACAATTGTACCTAGCCACTTTACAAATGCATTATCTCCTTTAGTTTTCAAAATTTTTTCAACTAGATACGTATTTGGAAAACGTATACGTCGTATCTCTTCCTTATAAAATGCACCTTTTACTTCATTTCCTTGATAGTCTTCAAGTAAAAATGTTACAGGATAAGTATTCTGTATAGATCTTATTTTAAATATTTCTGTAGTCCAATTCGGTGTATACCCCTTTTCAAAAACGTGCTTATATTTACTAATCCGTACGTTTTCGCCCACTTTATACTTTGATGGTTTAAATATTTTCAAATGGTTGTATACAGTATGTAGAAGATGTTGTTCATGTTTCTTCTTTACATCAGCAGGTGCCATGTTAATCGTACCATGTTTCTTTTTATTATATTACTCAATTAAATGTTTATAAATACTGATCCAATTGTATGTTCCATTGTTGCTGAACTCTTTCCACATCATACCTTTCAATGTTCTATTAAATCTTTCGACAATTGATGCTTTCATAACACTATATGTGGAATAGTGATTAATGAAATATTTTTTCATTAAAGCTCCAAACTCCTTATTAAAAAATTCTTTTCCATCATCAGTCTGCAAATTCTTGGTATTCGCCCCAATTTTAAAATGTCTTTCATTGCTTTAGTAACTTCTAAAGCAGTCTTTGTTTTAACTGATTTAGCCCATGCATATTTTGAAAACGTATCAATAACAGTCAGCAAATATTTATATCCCTTATTACTAGAAGAATAATTCCCCATTTCTACCAAATCAGCTTGCCACAGATCATCAATTCCCTTCATAATAACTCGACGACGTAAAAATTTTTTTCGAGCTTGAGAATGAAGTTCGTTAACTATTTCTCTCTTATCGGTGTTCAGTATCATATTGTTTGCTAGTGAGTATAAGTCTGCGTTATTTTTATTTATTACATTCATTTTTATTTAGCTACTTTAATTGTAGGTGGAGGTGGAACTTTTCGTATTTTCACATCATCTTTTGTAGAATTTTTTCCAATATTTTTGAAAATAAAGTCTTCAATTTTACTAAATCGTTCTTCGATATGATTCATAAAATTCGCATTTGCTTTGTATATATGATCATTTACAGCTTTTTCAATAACTTTTACATTTTCTTCAACATCTTTGGAAATTATTGATTCCAATTTTTTTATAGCAGTTTTAATACTATTCACTTGATTTTCATATTTTTTCTTTAGTTTTTCTTCTGCTTCAATAGATTGAGATATGTGATTTTCAATTAAATTTAATCGTTTTTCAATTTTATTAATAAGCAAAGTTTCTAATTTCTCTATTCTACTGTTCACATTTTGTACTTGTGAATTGAGCGTTGTTTTTAGTTTGTCTATGTCTTTTGATAAAACATCATACTTTTTCATGAGATACATTTTTGTTACAGCATCTTTTATATCAGAAGGTGACCAAATTTGTCGACACTCATAATAAATACTTTTAAATTATTCAATTATGTTTGCTTCTTTTAGTTCTTCAATTATTGACAATATTTCATTAGTGTGATTATTATTTCCATATTGTTGTGATGCTATCAACAGCTTCAATCGATCTACTATTTCATTCGGGTCATCCCAGTTAGGTTTATTGAGGTTTACTTGCATTAAACCTTTATCTAAGCTTAGTTGCATTAGACCTTTGCCCGAGTGAGTATCACCAACCAGTTTATTAATTATTTGTTTATACTTATAACCTCTATTTCCATTTATTTGACCATTTGCATCATAATTTCTTCTATGCGCATTTGTATCAAGCAAGATTTTTTTATATATGTCTAATTCTGTTGAGTTGAAATCCTCTGGTTTTTTATGAAATAACAATGAAAATAGACCAGGAGTGTTGGCCCATGACTTATTTCCTATTATTATTTTATCATCGGTTATATCCAAGTCTGTATTTCCAAACTTCCAAATATCATTTTCGTTTTTGTGTGGTCCGAATATTGTATCAAGGTTATTGTTTTCATGTAAATTTGTTAAATTAAATTCCCAATTAGAATGTTGTGTATAAAATGACTCATTATTCATTCCAATACTATCTTCATCACTTCCACTTGCGTTTGATAATGAGTCAAAAGGGACTTTTTTTCATAGGAGTGCTGGTAGTAATACCATCATCACTAGTTTTCTTAATTTTGTTATTATATTCAAATTTGATCATTGCATCTTTTCGTTTCAATGAAACATTGTCACTAGACAGCTTAACAAGTTTTTTTAATGGCTCTGTTAATGGTTTGAATGTATTTTATAATTTGTCAATAGTTTCTGCTTCCCCTTGTTTGATGGCTTCAAATTTCTTTTTCAAAATTTTTTTGGATTTTACTAATTCTCTTAATATATTTTCCTTCATGTTTGTATGGGTGTATTTGTAGTTTTTGTATTTATATGATTAGAAAAAAATAAATGAATAGATAAACAGCTTCTTAAACAGGTAAACAGCTTCTTAAACAGGGAAACAGGTAAACAGCTTCTTAAACAGGGAAACAGGTAAACAGCTTCTCAAACAGGTAAACGTAAACAGCTAAAGAGTTTCTTAACACAGGTAAACATTTTCTTAGTAGCTAAATGGAAGAGCTCTTAATTAGATTAATATGTCTTAAGCATATAAATGTTTGGTTAAGACTAAACTTGAATGAAGATATCAAATCCTTTTCTATAACGCCCATTATCTATTTCATCACTTTTGCTAATAACGAGAAAACCATATTTTTCTTTCCAACATTCCTTGCATATTTGATGAAATATATCCAGACTCATATCGCTTCCCACATGATTTTTATAAATATGTTTCGAATTCAAGTCATCTTGCTTAAATGCTATTATAAAATTAGCATTATCACGTATCAAGTGTTTTGGAATATGTGTATATGTTTGACATAAATAAAAAGAATCAATGTCTTTATGTCTTATCATGCAAAAGTATGATCTTATATTATTTTGTTTTTCACATGCAACATCATCAAATATCATTACTGAATTTGTTTTAGCATCATTAGGTGAAATTACTGCTTAATTTTCTGAAAACGTAAAGAAACCCATACCTTTCACTGATGAAATTAATTTTTTTATGTATTGGTATTTGGGTTGATGTAGCGATTTTGAATACAAGTATAAATTTTTAAATTTTAATCCATGAGGGCTTTCAATCAGACTAAGCATTACATTTGTCTTTCCGCAACTAGATGGTTCTACTATTAATCCTCTTATAGAGTTTGGTAATAGACAACTGCGCTTTTTTACTTTACTTTTGTCATTGAAATCTAAATTTCTTACTAAAATATTTGAATGGTGTTGCTTAATCAAACGCATATTTGCAACTGTCAGTTTAAAAAGTTTTATTTTCTTTCAACAGGGGAAAAAATATATATGTGTGTCTATGTATAAATGATTGTGTATACGAAGAATAAATTTAGTGGTAAACCGAAAGTTCATGGAAAAGGACTAGTTAACAATATAATTAATTCATTACCATTTGAGCTACACCTACCTGGTTATCAATTTTGTGGTCCTGGAACAAAATTACAGAAACGTTTACAGAGAGGAGATAAAGGAATCAATCCCTTGGATGAAGCTTGTCAAGCACATGATATTGCTTATTCACAATATACTGATATTAATAAACGACATCAAGCCGACTCTGAATTAGCTGATAAAGCCTGGCAGAGAGTAAAATCTAGCGATAGTACACTTGGAGAAAAAATAAATGCTTATCTTGTCACAAACGCCATGAAATCTAAAGTAAAATTTGGTTTAGGCGTAAAAATCAAAAATTCTAAAAAGAATGTTAGGCGAAACCTTTTTCATAACGCAGTTAAGGCTGCAACTTTTATTTAAAAAAAAGAAAAGCCTATAGATGTTAAAACAGCTATAAAAACAGCAAGAAAATCTATTGAACGTTCACTCCGTGGAAAAAAATCACAAGTTAAAATTCCAAGAGTAATTAGTGTTCCTAAAATTGGAGGTTTTTTACCTCTTGTTCCTGTATTAACCGCGCTTGGAGCGCTAGGTGCACTATCATCTGGAGGATCAGCAATCGCCAAGGCTATTACTGCTGCAAAAAATGGTAGAGAACAACTTGAGGAAAGTAAACGACATAATAAAACATTAGAAGCAATCGCAATGGGAAAAGGTTTCTACCTCAAACCTTATAAAAAGGGATATGGATTATTTAATTTAAATAATACATCAAGAAACTAATTAAGCAGTTACCCAATAGACCACTAACAGATGTAGACTTGAAAATGTTTGGAAAGATGCATATTCCTCATTTTAGAGGAGTTTATATGAGAGATAAACTACCTAAAAACCCAAACAAAATAGAATGTGGTATAATCAATTTGGATAATAATAGTGGAGATGGTACACATTGGGTAGCCTATTATAAAAATAATGATAATGTTCAATATTTTGACAGCTTTGGAAATCTCCAACCACCAATAGAAGTTTTAAAATATTTAGGAATAAATATTAAATATAACTATAAAAGATATCAGAAACTTAATTCTTTTAATTGTGGTCACTTATGTGTAATGTTTTTAGTCAATTTTAAAATAAAGAAATAATAACAACATAAATAATTGATTTTCTCATTTATTTTCCATTCCTAAGTATAATTTATGAATTTTTACATCAGTTACTATTTTAGCTTGCATTTTTTCCCAATTTCATAGCATAAACGGGTTAAATCAATATTTATATTTCTATCATTAATATCAACCCCTTTTATTTCGCTCAATTGAATTTTCGTCTTCTTCAGTGCGGAATGTTGGAATGAAATATTCGTAGTAAAAGTGTAAAATCTGTTGTCGTAAAATTCCATTCCAACATATTATTGTGGTAAGAAATGTTCCAATCCGGATTAGAGACTTCCACGTTTCAGGATCAATTTTTATTTTATAGTTTCCTTGTCGCATTATCAAGTAGCACACACCACTTTTACATTTAAAACTGTAATCAATGTCTTCTTATCCTGTTTTCTCAAGCACATTGCTAATATATTCCTTGTAGCCCATCAAGTGTAGCCATCCTTCGCGATCAAGGCCAATAAAATCTTTATCTTTAAAATGTAGCCATAAAACTAAGAAATTGTAATATTAACTGACTTCAATGGGGAACTTGGGACTTCAATGGGGAACTGCAGGGCGGATAGCCTGGCTAGGGAAGGGTCGAGGCTACCAGAGCAAGATGCCAACGCGCCCTGTGGCATCCCTCTATCGGTCTGCAAAAAAGAGATAGAAAGCATATTCTTGCGAAAGGCACAGTCCAGATGGAGTGACGAATGGACGTGTAATACGGCGAGGATGATCTGGCCTAGGCTGGATAGCAGTCGCAGTAGGGATTTATTGGGGCCCGTTTGAGAAATGTGGTGGCTGTAGTAACGGGTCACTGCAATTTTGGCAACCATGCTAGGAGAATGAGATTGCGTTATAATGACTACTGTAGAAGTTGTCAAGACGAGGAGGAGGAGGAAACTGTGGAACACCTTCTCTGCCAGTGTCCGGCCCTGGAAGAGCGGCGCATGATCCACTTCGGTGAGCGACGTCTGCAGGGTCTCACTGCGCTGTCGAATACAAGTGTCGACATGCTATATGGCTTCATTAGAAGCAGTGGTTGGTTTGTGTGACGGTCTCACTCACTTTCTCTCACTTTCTTTCACTTTCTTTCTTTCTTTTTCTCTATCTTCCTTCCTCCCCTTCACTCTACTATTACTATCCCTCCTCTTCTTCATTTTCCTCTATACAGGTATCACAAAGGGACCACGTCAGAGGACCCAAGTGAGCCCAGCTCTTGTTTTTATTTCTTCGGGCGACCTGTTAACCTAACCTAACCTAACCTAACTGATGTTTATATTTTAAATTGGTCGCCTTATATAAAAATATTGTAAATAATACATATAGAGAATACTTTTAAACATTTATGTATTTTTATTAGTTTTCTTTTCGGTGGGCAGCTGCGATTGTAAATACTTAAACAAATTTTTATACTTTTCAATAATCTTCATAATTTTTTCTCTCTTCACATAAAAAAAGTAGCAGCTACACATACCCACTACATCTTCATTAGAATTATCATCAGAGTGGTTACAAGGCTTGTTATAATCAAAATGCTCATATTCAGCTTTAAATGAATGTATTAATTCCAAATGTTCTTCAAAAGCAATATTTGTAAATTTCTGCAGAAAATCATCAATATTCTCCATGTTTATAGATTAAAAGTATGGTTTAAAATGAGTATTAAAATTGAGTTAATATACTTTGAGTTGAGTTTAAAGAAATAATAAACTTTATTGTTTAAAAGTATTGAATGAGTAATAATTTCTTATAGGAGGAAGTGGCTTCAGTTCTAATTTGCAGAATGAGCTATCTCCGTCATCGTTAAAAGGAATTTTTGTAATTACATATGCTCCGGTGGATAAACTTTCAATATATTTATCAGCTAACAAATTGAATCTCTTAGGAAGGTGAAGTATATTTGATCCCAATTCCAAAACGATAGTTTCTCCATACTTTGTGTTTAAACGTTCAGCACCAGTAATATGATAATCCTCTCCAACGACCATGTCCTTTATACTTATATTCTGCCTTGAGTTTAATTTATTAAAAACAGATATAATTTCCGTGGTAATGCTCATGATTAAATGATTTTAAATAAACTATGAATATTACTCAATTAATTGACTATTTATAGAAAACTACTTTGGATTCAATTAAAAATTTTAAATGAAACAAAACAATTTTGAGTCTTTATAAGAAAGAGATAGCTATATAATACAGTCGCTGAGCTCTCAGCAAATACCTAATTTATAGTTTAAGTATACACAATCATTTATATATTCATAAGTATATTAGAAATATACACACATTAATATACATTATGTATTTATTTCATCGCTACTGCTCTCATGGGCAACTGAATCCTTTAGTTTGACAAGCTACTACTCAGATGTACATGTACACTCTCGTGTGCAGATGAATGCCTTATTTACATAACCTGTCATACCCCAATTAAATAATTTTCAACTTTATTTTGCTCTGCTCAAAATTTTAGAAAGAGATAGTAGCTATATAATAATAGAGTCGATGCGCGCTCAGAATTCTTTAGAACTAAATAAAAGTGGAAAATGTGTTAATAAAAGTTGAATAAAATTAACAGCTTTCGGGTTGAACACATTGAAATATATAGCATAAATAATTAATCTTATCTGGTGCAGCATGACAACCATCGATTGCATTTTCATCGATATACAAGGATTTAAATTGAGTGGAAATACATTCATTTTGAAAGAAATTGCTGTTGTATTTGATACTAATATACATATAAATTTCATTGTGAAACCACCTTTTAAGTTCAAATTTTTGTCATTGGCGAAGCAAAAAGAAGCGAAATGGTTAATGCGGAATCATCATCATCTAAAGTGGAACGATGGCACCTTTTCTTATAAGAGTGTTTGCAAATTTTTAAAACGCAATTTGAAAGACCGCAAGGTTTATGTTAAAGGTCATGAAAAAGGAAAATGGTTAGAGCAAAGTGTAACCAATGTTGAAGAATTTGGTTGTGTTAAGTTTAAACAACTTCAAATAAAACATCCCGATTGCACCTATTGCAGTTACCATAAAAGAGGAGTCTGTGCCTTGAAAAATGCGCTTTTACTTGCAAAAGAAGTGCCTGACATGAAATAATTTTAATATTATATTCATATTTGCTTATAAATATAATTATATATATTAAAGAATAAAATAAAAGATAAAAATATATTATTATTATTATTATTATTATACCCTTATCAAAAATTTTATGACGTTTTTGACAACCTTCGCCAACACGTCCATTTTACTAACAAAACTCAAATACACAAATGGCATTCACCACCTAAAATTCTATGGCCTTTTTTCTCTGCCCAAATATCGTTGTCAACTAAACTGATCTTTATACTCAACCAAACTCAAATACACAAATTGCATTCACAACAAATCTATCCACGTGAAATGCACATGTGCATTACACCCTTATCAAATATTAATGACTTTTTCAAACTTCACCAGCATGATCCCTTTATTATACATTTTTCCCACGCACTCAAATGCACACTTGCATCCTTAATGACCTTTATCAAACTTCACCAGCATGATCCCTTTGTTATACACCTTTAACGACCTTTTTTATTACCTTTTTTTATTACCCTTTTTACTGACCCTAAAAAACCCATAAATCACTTTTTTTACCCCTTTAATTACCTTGATTGACAGCTTAATGGGTTTTGGTATGTTTAATTGCTTTTTGTTGAATTTTACATATAAATTTGAATTTCTCTCTAATTCTACATATACTGAAATCTCTGTCGAAGACAAATTTTCTATGCCTAATATCGAAAGTATATTGGACAAATTAGGGAAAGCACAATACTTTACTACCCTCGATTTGGCTAAAGTGTTTCACCAAATTAAAATTCAGGACGAAGACAGGAAAAAGATGGCTTTTTCGACACCACTGGTGTACTACGAATTTATTTTTATGCCATTCGGTCTGTAAAACGCCCCGTCAACTTTCCAGAGACTAATGAACTAATAAATAAAATTTGTGTAGTGTACCTCGATGACATTTTGATCTTTAGTACAAGTGTAGAGGAACATACAATTAACATACAAAAAGTTTTCGACAGACTCAGGGAGCACAACTTGAAAATTCAAGTTGATAAATTCAAATTTTTTTCAAAAGAAACCGAATATTTAAGGCACATATTGCCAACGGACGGTATCAAACCTAATCCCACAAAATTGTAGAGTATGCAGAAGCTTAAGCTTCCAGAAGCTCAAAAGCAGATCAAGTCTTTCCTATTAGCCACGGGATATTACAGGAAGTTTATCAAAGACTATGCAAAAATTGCACACAGAATGACCAAATACTTAAGAAAAAATTCTAAAGTCAATAAAAATTACCCTCAATATATAGACACGTTTCAGAAACTAAAAAGGCAATTGACGAACCCACCAATATTGAAATACCCAGACTACTCTAAGAAATTTAAACTAGTGACGGACGCTAGTGATTTTGCAATTGGAGCGGTACTCATGCAAGGTGATCATCCCATTAGTTACGCAAGTAGAACCCGCAATAACCATGAAAAAAAATACGCAACTGTCGAAAAAGAGCTCCTGGCCATTGTGTGGGCTGTGACCTATTACAGACCGTATATTTATGGAAGAACTTTCAATCTCTCAACTGATCACCAGCCTTTAGTTTGTCTTTACACCAAACACAAAGGCAAAGATATTAATCCAAGGCTTCAAAGATGGCTTATGGAATTAGGAGAATATAACATAGACATGAATCACATTAAAGGTAAAGAGAACAAAGTTGCAGACTTTCTAAGCAGAATTGACGCTTACGAAATTCACGCCATAAAAAATGATGACGAAATAATTGAAGATAACTTTAGCACTGCCGCTGCAATCCATTTACAACCAGAAGAACAGAACGACCATTTCAAAATCTTGGACACTGTAGTAAATAGATTTCTAACGCAGATCATTTTAGCAGAATACAAAATCAGAGAAATAGAGGTAATCAATGGAAAAGAAAAATCTTTATTAGCAGAGATGACATTGAAAATGGCTTTATGGTAGACATTTTCAGAAGATTCTTAAAAAATGGAACAGTAGATATCTTTTGGGAACTACCATACGAAGAATACAATAAAGTGTAACTAAAGCTTATCAACCTCTTCGATACTAGCATAAAATTCTACAAGTGCACCTATCATGCGAAAGACATGACCAACGAAGACCAAACATATATATAAGCAAATAGGTAAATACCATAAATTGAAAACTGGTCACAGAAAACTACGAAGGATTAAAAAAGAAAATTTACTATAAAAATCTTAAAACATTAGTTCATAAATATATAAACAACTGTGACATTTGTAATAGATCCAAATACGATCGCAAATCATTGAAACCAAAATTTCAAATTACAGAAACCCCATCGGACACTAACCAGATTATACATTTAGACGTATTTACTATAAAGACACATAGTTTTATTACTCTTATCTACAAATTTTCCAAACATGCAGTAGCAATATACCTAGAGGACAGAAACAGCACCACAATAGTCGAGAAGCTAAGACAGTTTTTATCAACAAGAAGCAAACCTACGAAAATAATCACAGACAATGAATTTAATTCAACGAATTTAAGCATCTCACTACCTCCACGTGGTATTCCCTGGTAATGCGGTCCGGATCACCTGATCTGACGGTAGCTAAAGTGTGTATGCGAATATGCAGATAGTAACCTGAAAGGCATGCGAACACCGCTGCATCTCAGGCTACTACTGTAACGTTGATGGACCGGCAAACACTATGGATTTGATTTTGATTATTTATTGGAATTGGTTGCAATTGGGCTGACAGCTGTGGCATTCTGTTACCTTAGTACACGGGAGTGACATCGCGTGGAAACGGCTTTCAGGCTAATGTCGCAGCTGCCTTCCGTCGCGGTAAAACCTTGGCAAGGACTTGGAGAACGCTCTAAATTACGTTGCCGTTAAGTTGGCCGTGCAGGTTTAGTTGATACGAAATCCTAATTAACGCCCGACCTGGCTCTGTACACAAGCGCCCATAAGGTCTTGTGTCAACCCTTGCGAGGACCTCACTGCATGCAAAGGGACCCTCGGGGTCATCATAGGGGTAACTGCACTACGGATTTAGATAACGACTTCAAGTTGGGACCCATATAGAGAAAAATGACATCAATTAATAAAAAAACAAAAACAAGCGAAAACATAAATGACAAGCCAAACGAAAAAGTGAGTAGGAACAATGCATACTATGTGTTCTCAGATAGTATGAATAATAAGAAGGACGACGGAGCATATTTAACAGCCAGGCCTGAGAATAGGACCCGCTCTTTAACGCCAAATGCGATTGTGGACGCTCAAATTTTTACGCGCCAGTTTGACAAGGTAACTAGTCCAACAGGAACCACTCCGAAGACTAAGGTTGATACACCAACCCCAAAGACAGATTCTACTCCGGCAGGTAAGGAAATACAAACCGGTATGCACAGATACGTAACTGTTACCAAGCGTAAGGCTAGTCCTAGAACTAATCAACAGGAGCGCACAAGTAAGCAGTACAAAGGCCGTCAGGCGGCTACGATACCAGTCTCCGAAAATAGATTTTCAATACTTGCATCCACAGACGATGCACCAGTAGAACCTGCGTCTAAGGAACACAAACCTATACCTATCTATTTGCGCGCGCAAACATCGAACGCAATTGTAAATCTTTTATCAAAGATTGTGGGAAAAGATAATTTTTACGCAGCTTCTATACGAAGGGGACATATACAGGAAATGAAAATCCAAACCCATACTGAGAAGAATTATCGTCTAATTGTTAATAGTCTTAACGCTGAAAAAAAGAATTACTACACGTACCAACTAAAAAGTTCTAAGGGCCTCGTGGTTGTGGTAAAGGGCATTGACAGTTCCGTCCCTGTTGAAGAAATCAAGAAAGCTATTGAAGATGAAGGTTACGATGTGAAAAATGTTCACAATATGTATAACAAGGATAAAATTCCCCAACCAATGCACCGTGTGGAGATTGTTTTTAATGCAGCTCTTATTAAGACCAAAAACTCAACGCATCCTATTTACAATTTGAGATATCTTCTTAACCGAAGAATAACAGTAGAGGAGCCACATAAGCGTAATGGCCCTGCACAATGCACCAATTGCCAAGAGTTTGGCCACACAAAATCTTACTGCAAGCTACCATCTGTTTGCGTAGTGTGTGGTAACGCGCATAACACCACGGAGTGTACAGCACCTAAAAACGACCCCAATGTGAGAAAGTGCAGTAATTGCGGGGGAAGACATTCTGCTAATTATAGAGGATGTGAAGTATTCGAGAGGATAAAAAAATCGAATCAACCTCGAAGTCGCGCACATGCGAAATATCGCGAATTGAACTACCCGAGATTTCATACTGAAGCTACTGCAATACCTAAT
Source organism: Thelaira solivaga (assembly GCA_947397855.1). Lineage (NCBI taxonomy): Eukaryota > Metazoa > Arthropoda > Insecta > Diptera > Tachinidae > Thelaira > Thelaira solivaga. Next base: position 20,959,865 of record OX377615.1, on the reverse strand, counting down.
GGTGTACATGTGGATAGAGTGAACTATGCCCAACAACACTTCGATGGCTTACCATCGTCAAATAGGCCCAACGTGAAAAATCTTTCATATGCCCAAGTACTAAGGAGCAGCCCTCAGGTCTTCAACGATACCAGCTCTAGTTCAATCGACAAGCTGACGGAGACAATGAACAATTTCATGACCAACATGAACAGTTTTATGAATAATATGCAGGGCATGTTTCAGGAGATGATGCGGAATCAGAACATGATTCTGCAGACCCTTCTTAGACAAAAATAAAATGACGCAGTTGCGTATGTGCTACTGGAATGCGAACGGGTTATCCCAACATAGGTTCGAGGTAGAAGATTTCCTACACAGGCAGGAAATAGACATCCTTTTGGTATCCGAAACACACTTTACTGTAAAGAATTGCTTTAGAATTGACGGGTTCATTATATATGACACTAAACATCCAAGTGGAAAGGCATGTGGTGGCACGGCCGTCATTGTGCGTAAAAACGTGAGGCATTTTGTTATGTCAGAATTTGGGAAGGATTTTATTCAGGCAACCTCTATAAGTCTTACTGATTTTCATACCACAATTTCATGTGTATGTTGTCCTCCAAGACACATAATTGATAGCGACAATTTCAAAAGTTTCTTCGCAACATTGGGACACAAGTTCCTGGCAGCAGGAGACTACAACGCTAAACATACCCACTGGGGCTCTAGACTTATTAGCCCAAGAGGTAGGCAGCTGTACAATGCTATTGCTCAAAATAGTCTAGATGTCGTATCTAGCGGTGAGCCCACATACTGGCCTACAGACTGTACGAAAAAGGGAGATCTTATTGACTTCACTGTTATAAAAAATATTAAACGTGACCAACTTCTGATTAGTCCCCTAGACGACTTATCATCTGATCATTCGCCAACTATAATTACACTACGTAATAGTGTTATAAACTCTGAAGTATCTCCTACGTTCTATCCGAACCGGTATACGAACTGGCTAAAGTATAAAATCTATGTGAACTCTCATCTCTCCCAGAACATCCCTCTAAGGGACGTTATTACTTGTGCAGCTAGGAATGCAACTCCAATGAGAAAAAGATATAGGAGGAAACCATTCAAGTCATCAGCTGATATTGAAACACAAAAAAGAAAATTGAGAAGGGAATGGCAGAGAAATCGTTCTCCAGCTTTAAAGACCCAATTGAATTTGTGTCAAAAATTACTTAAAGAAAAGCTGCGTTTACAGCATGAGTCAGTGCTTGCAAATTATTTAAGTAACTTGGATCCGACAACAAAAACCGACCACAGCCTATGGAAAGCTGTGAAGCATATGAAGTGCCCTACTTCCTCCGAACCTCCACTAAGACTTGAGGACCTTAGTTGGGCTAAAAATTCTAGTGAACGAGCAAATGCTTTTGCTAGCCATCTGGAAAACGTTTTCACTCCACATGACATAAATAGTGATATTAATCCTCCATACATCAGCGATTCCATTGAAAATCATATAAAGATGCGGTTGCCCTCAATTAAAATGGCAATCAAAAATCTTGATGCGAAAAAATCGCCCGGCGCTGATCGAATTACTAGTTCAATGCTGATGAACTTGCCAGATTGCGCTGTGAGAATTATGTTATTCATTTTTAATGCCATCTTAAGAGTGGGGGTCTTCCCGTCCTCTTGGAAAATTTCAAAAATAGTCATGATTCAAAAACCGGGTAAAGACGCTACTCAAATTACGTCACACAGACCTATCAGTTTATTATCCATCCTTTCAAAGCTGTTCGAAAAGGTCCTCTTCCAGAAAATAATGCCCCATCTAGCAGAGCGAAATATTATTCCAGAACATCAATTCGGCTTCCGGGCTGGCCATGAAACTACAGAGCAGGTTCACAGAATTGTTACTGCTATCAGGTCGTCCTTCGAGAAAAAGCTGTTTTGTTTAGCATTGTTCATTGATGTGTCCCAAGCATTTGATAAAGTTTGACATGATGGTCTATTCACAAAAGTAACACGACTTCTTCCTTCAAACACCCACAAGCTGATTAAAAGTTACTTGACTGATAGAACATTTAAGGTACGGTCAAAAAATGTATTTTCACCAGTTAAGAAGATTTCTGCAGGCGTCCCCCAAGGAAGTATACTTGGCTCGCTATTATACATCGTCTATACATCCGATATGCATACAAATCGACATACTATCACGTCAACGTTCGCAGATGACACGGCATTTTTAAGTGTGAACAAAGATCCAGGAACTGCATCTTAGCACTTACAAGCTCATATAAGCCAGCTGGAAGGTTGGCTAAATAAATGGAAAATCAAAGTAAATCCATCAAAATGTGCCCATGTGACTTTCACACTAAGAAAGGCTAATTGTACGCCAATAAACATATATATCGTCATTGTTCCGGTGGAAACCCAAACTAAATATCTAGGAATCCATCTAGACAGACGCCTAACATGGTCACGACACATTGAGGCCAAAATCTCAGCTGTGAAACTAAAAACAGCTCGACTAATGTGGCTGATAGGTCCATTTTCATCTCTATCTTTGGAATATAAAGTTCTGTTATATAAAGCCATTATTAAACCAATCTGGACATATGGCATTCAGCTTTGGGGAACTGCGTGTGCATCTAACATCTAAAAGTTACAAAGAAGACAGTCGAGTATTTTACGAACAATAGTCTGCGCCCCCTGGTATATAAGAAATGAGAATATCCACAGAGATCTAGAAATTCCAACGGTTCGGGAGGAAATTGAAAAATATTGTACTAAGTACGTTCACAAACTGGCGACACATCCAAACGCTCTCGCCAGGGACCTGTTACAGTTCGAGGGACACAAAAGGCTTAAGAGAAGTGATACCTTGCGCCTAGTGAGAAGAGAGATATAACTTTTTTTTTTATTTAAACGAAGAATATTCCTTTTATTTTAAGATTTGAGTACAAGTAACTAGTTATTACATTGGTAATAATTATTTAGGTTTTTTCTTTTTATATTCAAGATTTGGATACTTATTGTAATTTTCTTATAGAAAGATTCAATAATAATAAACAATTAAAAAAAAATTCAACGAACGTTAAGGAGTTTTTGTGACAAGAAGGTATCAATGTACATTTTACCAAACCAAACAATCATACAGAAAAATTTAGGGTATTAGAACCAGAAAATTCAAACTTATCAATACAGGAACGAATTTTTAAAAGTATAGAATTATACAACAAATCTATTCATTCACTAATCAGGGAAAGACCAATAAACGTTGTAGAAGGACGAGTTGACAAAAATAAAATAGAAGAGATAATAAAAGAAAAAAAGCAATAGCCTAAAGAAATGAAACAAGGGAAGACTATGTAAAAACTGATAACGAAGGATATGTTAGAAACTACAAAACACTTAGACATAAACATGAACCTAGGTACCGAAAATTAAAATTAGAAAATATACATCCAACAAATATAAAACGCAAAAATAAATTTTCAGGACAAATTGACCATGCTCGTTACAATACTTATACTGACACAAACATCAATAGCGACACTGACGATTCAGTCCATCAGCAATAACGACGGATATGCGGAAATTAAACTAGACGACATACAAATAATCATAAGCTACAATAAAATCATACACATAATTGACGTAAAAGATATTATGGAAATTACAGCAAGCTTAGAAGAGGGAATCGAAAAAATTCAGCCAGCAGAGAATAGAATACTTCTCGAGTATGAACTAGCCAAAGCCAAGACACAAACTCTCCTTCCAAAAAGACAAAAACGAGGGATTGCAGGAACAATGGATGACGAAGACAGAATTGAAATTGAAGAACATCTCAAAGTAGTAGACGAAAATAACCATAGTGCGATGGATAACCTTAACAAAAACATTCACATAAATGACAATTTCAATAGAACTTTAAACAGACTGAAAACAGCAGTCGAAGCTGACAGAAGAACAATAATAGAAGGATTAAACGCAATTAGAAAAAACGACGATAGAATTAAATTACATGGAAACCTTACTTAAATTGAAAATTTTGTCAGATAATACAAAACAAATACAGAACAATATAGCTTCAACAAGACTCAGTGTAATGACTAGCAATATTTTAACGGATAAGGAAATCGTAGACTTTAAAATAGACATTTACGATATTCAATTCATACAACTAGGAGCCGCAAGATGTAAAGATAACTTTATAATTTTTGTTATCAAAATTCCAAAAGATACGGTTACGGTAAAACGATCGTTGACAACACCAATGACGGACAATAACTCGACACAATTGAATTTTAAGCCTCAAGAGATCATATATTACAACGAAACAGTTTATAATTATGAGCAGAATCCAAAATTGAGAGAAATGAAAAAATCTAACTTATGCATTTATAACAATAGTTGTAAGAAAATAAGACAATATAAATCAGAAATAATAGAAATTGAACAAGGTTTAATACATGTAAGAGATTCTAAAGGAAGTCATGTAACTAGCAATTGTGACGAAAAAAAACTTTTAATCCAAAGAAATTTCTTGTTTGCCTTTCATGATTGTAAAGTTAAAATCGATAATGAAACATTTTCAAACTCAAATAATATATACAGAGATAACTTTATTCTTCCTTCAAAAAATAAAATTCAATATGATACAATAGAGCCAACTTTCGACGAAATAGTGTTAAGCGAAATGGAAAACGTTAAAGAAATCGAAGAATTAAAATATCATAAAATATTTAGTAATAAATCCTATGTAACTATATTTGTAATAATTTTAGCATCCACAATATATTGCACATATATAATATCTAAACAAAACACTATTAAAAGAAATATTCAGGAGAATTTTTATACAAAGGCGCGAGGAGTTAAGTCAGACCTAACGCAAGAGTCACTCACAAACCTCAAAGAAACCACAAATTAACAACGCAGAGTTTCCAGATTTAGGGAATCCTAACCTAATTAATACCAATAAAAATTTTAACAGCAACGTAAATTATGCAAACAAGCTCAAAGGCAGCTCAGACCTAATCAGCATAAACGAACTTTGCGATATATTTACATCGGCTATGGATGATTTACAACGGTGTACGTCAAAAGTGCAACAGATAAAAGTTGTTATGTCTTTAGTCAAACACGCACATGGATTATACTAACATGGACCAATTTAAAATACTTCATATGAATGTTAATGGCATTTCATACTTTCCCAAACTAAAACAGTTTGAATCACTGCTCGAAAGAGAAAATATAAAAGTTGCTTCGTTAAACGAAACTTTTCTCACGAGTAACCCCAAACCTTTTTTAAAAAACTATTATTTCTATAGAAACGATAGAACAGATGGAAGAGGAGGCGGAGTCGCCCTGCTAGTCCATAAATCTATCAAACATAGAAATATGACTATAGCAAACACCAAGTCAATACAAAATATCTCTTTGGAAATTATAATAAACAACCGACCCATAATTATCTCATCGGCTTATTCAGCGTGCTATAAGCAAGACTTTTCTAGCGACATCACAAAACTAACACCATTTGCAACCGAATTTATAGTCTTAGGGGACTTTAATGCAAAGCACACCTTGTGGAACTGTTTCGGACACAACACGGCAGGAACTACCTTAAACAACTTACAGTGTACTTCGAACTTTTTTGTACACTATCCTGACAGTCATACACTGTACCTTCATACATCTACCGTCGATATAGTTATTAGTAAAGGTACTGACTGACTATCCTACACGATCGTGCGATTATGTCAAAATAATGTGTGACAGAATTCTGTGCTACTTGAAGAAATCGCTTTAAAATGGCGAATTTTATGCCACACTATTATACAAAAAAAGATGCAAAAACATATGTTTACTCACCTTAATACTTTTAAAAGTATTCATTTTCTTCTTTGGCGCAAAATATCTTTTTTACAAATATGTACCATGAAAAATAACTTAAATGTTTGTATAAACAAAACACAAGTTTGGTAATGTTGCTATTTTTCTGCCTTGAATATAGAAAATGCAACTCTGATCGCACAGATAAAATTTATGTTATGCAAAATTTCATAACATTAAAAAATCGGACAGACCTTGTTACGCGCCATTTATACATACGAGGTTAGGGAATGCAAACTTACTTTCAACGGACAGACATGGCTACAGATGGTATCCCGGCTGCTTCTCAGGAGTAGATTCACTGACCAATTTGCTTCCCCAGCGCGTGAACATATAACAGCCTCTCCATGTAGAGGCTGTAAATATAAGTAAACATTTTGCAACTATTGCTGGTTCATGCCCACTGCATGGCCCAGCCAAACCTAAGTGGCAACCCTCAACCCAATCCTACCCATTCCTCTCAACACTCCAATAAATCTTCTCTTACCAATTCAAGTTCATGGTAGTTATTTTTTTTTATTTAATTCTATTTAACAAAGAAAGGAACTTTAAAGCAAAAGAATAGTATAAACCAGTTGTATATATATATATATGTGTGTGTGTGGGTGTGTATATGTGTGTATATATGTTGTTAAAAACAAATATTATATAGATAGGAAAATAGGAGGATTCATAACCTATATAAATTTATATATGTGTGGCAGGTGCCAAACATGTACATATAAATATATATGCATGTGTGTATGTATGAATATATAAGGCACTATAACGTCTAGCAAGACAACATATATACATGTGCCTATGTATACGAGTATGTGTATATAAAAAAAACTAGTTTTAAAAGGTGATTTTATAAGAGCTATCGGAAATTTAAAAAAAAAAAACACATAAAATTCAGAAAAATGCATGAAATATTTATTTGGATCGATAGTTGGGTCGATATAATTTAATGTTTGAAGATTATTTCATGCAAATGTTGGCCGCGGCTGCGCCTCAAATGGTCCATCCGCTTAGTCCAATTTTGGCATACTCTTTCCAACATTTCGGCCGGTATCTCACGAATAATGTTGGCAATGTTGGCTTCCAGTGCGTCAATCGAAGCGGGCTTGTCCCTATAGACATTAGCCTTAACATAGCCCCACAAAAAATAGTCTAGAGGCGTTAAATCGCACGATCTGGGCGGCCAATTGACTGGTCCCAAGCGTGAAATAAACTGTTCACCGAATTCGCCTCTCAATTGGTCCATTGTTTCGCGTGCTGTGTGGCATGTGGCACCGTCTTGTTGAAACCACATGTCATGCAAGTCAAGCTCTTACATTTTGGGCAAAAAAAAGTTTGTTATCATCGCACGGTAGCGCTCACCATTCACAGTAACGTTGTGATTCGCATCATCTTTGAAGAAATACGGCCCAATGATGCCGCCAGCCCATAATCCGCACCAAACGGTTGTTTTTTGTGGATGCATTGGTAGCTCTTGCAATGCTTCTGGCTGCTCTTCACTCCAAATACGGCAGTTTTGCTTGTTCACGTATCCATTCAACCAGAAATGAGCCTCGTCGCTGAACACAATTCTTCGATAAAAAAGTGGATCTTCATCTAACTTTTCAAGAGCCCATTCACCAAAAATTTGGCGTTGTGGTAGGTCGTTTGGCTTCAATTCTTGCACCAGTTGTATCTTATAAGGCTTCACACCCAAATCCTTCCGCAAAATTTTCCACGTAGTGGAGTAACAGAGGCCCAATTGCTGCGAACGGCGCCGAATCGATAATTCACGGTCATCACCAACACTGGCCGATACGGCTGCGATATTTTCTTCAGTTCCCACTCTACGTAAGCGTGTTGGTGGTTTAATGTCCAACAATGTAAATTTGGTGCGAAATTTTGTTACAATAGCCCGAATAGAAGCCTCAGTAGGTCGATTAAACTGACCATAAAATGGAAGAAGCGCGCGATGAACTTTCTTAACAGAGCACGCATTTTGGTAATAAAATTCAATAATTTGCAAGCGTTGTTCGTTTGTAAGACGATTCATGATTAAATTATAGACCAAACTGAAGATGTTTGACAGTGACACAAGATACAAAACGTGCGTGAGCTGTCAAAACTAGTGTTACCAAAAAGATAATAGCAAAAAAATCACTCTTTAGTTTGGTTTTTTATGGTTTTGCTTAATTTAGATAATGAATTGTGTCAGACGTTTTTATTTCCATATACAAATTGTTTTAGGTGAATGAACGTTCTTAGTTGTGTTAACTTACATAAATACTATTTCTTATGAATAATACCCCAGCCAGCATTTACGTATAAAAATAAGCGTTTTCTAAGCGTTCAAATGTAAGCAAAACACTGATAAAACGCTGCTGTGACCTTTATAAAAGACATCAAAGCAAGGGGTTTATAATCGAAAAGCACCCTACTTTATAAGCGTTAAAAATACAATTACAAAACATGTTTTTTAAGTAACGTAATTACACGTTTTCTAAATGCTTAAAAAACACGTTTTTAAAATGCTTAAAAAACACGTATTTTTAATGAAATTAGTAAGCGTTTTAGACATTTACTTTGTTTTGGATATGTTTTTTTATTGATACATTTAAAAAATCACTTTTAATATTAAATTTTTTTTCTTAATAGGAAAATATTAAATTAAAATATAAAAATAGGAACTTCATTGTTGTTTCATTTAAAAAATCATTATTACTTAGTATTTTAGTTTACTTTTTTTGTTGTTTTAATATTAATAAGATTTTTTGCGTACTGGAAATATGACTTAGAGGCAAACACAAAGTCCTCTTCCTTGCCTTCATTTTCAGCGAAAGTTTCTGCAATACAATTTAAATATGAATATAAAAATTTAACTAGAAACCTATTAAACATATTTCACTTACGACGAATGGCAGTGTCGACAGTCAAGGCCCTAATGCACTTCTTATCTGCAGTTCCTCGCCAGGAAAAGCTCTCAGCAACGTTGTAAGTCATGATCTTCTGCCACGCTTTCGTAACAAATTTTCTCGAATTGGATGTTGATAATCTTTTTAGATCTGCCTTCTAAAAATATAAATCAAATCGACATCAGTATATAGTCACCGGACATTTCAAATTTAAATTATTACCAGCAAGGAAAATTTATCTATATCTTCCAGTATAGTTTTCTCAAAATGAGGAAGGAGCAAACGGCTTGCTTGGCATAATAGTAGCGTTATTATGTGATACCGCTTTTTTAAGTTCAATGATTTCTTTGCGCATCCCCTCAACATTTTCTGTTAGGCGCAGCTATCGGTTCGTACGGACGTGTTTTTCTTTGTGCGGAGTGTAATTAGTGGAATTTTTTGAAAATTTTATTTTTATTGTTTTGTGAAAGTACGTATAGTGATAGTGAGTTAGAAAGAGACAGAGTTTTGAATTTGTTAATTTGGTATAGTAAGCGGTAGTTGAAACTCCGCTGGGAAACATCTGTTTTAACAAAGTAGTCTCTAGTGAAAGTGTGGTTAGGTACGGCAAGTGAGGTTATAGACGATCCAAGTGATTGCGCCTTCTATACGTGAGATTGCGGACTATTGTGTGGTGTTAAAGCGCCATCTAGTGTACGGTGCCAGTGCGGTTGGTACGCGGTGAACGCCATCTATTTGTGCGGCAGTGCGTTGTGTGTTGGTATAGCGCCATCTAAATACATCTTGATTTCGGTAACGGACTTGTTTGTTTGAATTTGGTTTTGAATTGAATTTCGGTAAGCGGAAGGGGGCAATGCGTCTGATATGGCGACGGATGTGGTGACTGATGATGGAGCGGTAAGGAGGTCGGTGAGCGGTGCGAGGCGGACGGAGAGCGAGGTGTCTAGCACTGAAGAAGAGATGAAGCGATTCAAGCCTGGGTCGCCGGCGGCGCGTCGGGCCGCTGCTGCTGTGGTGGTTGGTTCTGTTGCTGCTGCTGCGGGCGGTTCGTCTGGTGGTGGAGCGCCAGCTTTTCGGATGAGGGCCGGTGCTGATGAGGTGGCTGTGGAGGGGACGAGTTCGGCTGCGGTGGGTGGTGTGGGTGCTCCGCGTAGGAGCAGGATGAAGGGCAGATCGGCTGGCGCTGCTGTGCGTGACCCGACGTTAACCTCGTCGGTTTTGGTGAAGGAGGTGTCGGCGGAACTGATTGGTGTGGTGTTGGAGGAGGGTGTGGGTCAAGGTTTGGCCAGGAGGGTGCTCGACTGCGCGACCAAGTTCGAATTTATGATGATGCGGCTCATTGCCGAGAATGAGCGGTTGTGCGGAAGGTTGGAGGGGATTGGTATGGAGCAGAGGCAGACTGGCGGTTTTGCGGTGACTTCTGCACCTCGTGCGGTTCTCCCGGCGGTTGCAGCTGCTGGCGGCGTTGCCTACTCGGCGTTGCCGGTGCCGAGGCCCGTGAACACGTGGTCGGTTGTGGTGAAGGGGCGTGGAGGAGCCACGTCCAAGGAGGTGGTCCAGAAGGTGATTGGTGAGGTGGGGCCGACACTGGGCGTTCGCGTCCATGACGTGCGGCCGATCCGTGGAGGTGGTGCGGTGATTAGGACACCGTTAGAGGCTGAGTGGGAGAAGATCGCGGTCAACAAGAAGTTTGCGGAATTGGGGTTGGATGTGGCGGTAAACTCGAAGCCTGGACCGAGGGTTGTTATCCAGAGGGTCCATGCGGAGATAACACCTGACAAGTTCATGCAGGAGCTGTATGCGCTGAACCTGAAGGACGAGATGACCGAGGAGGCCTACAAGAGGAGAGTGCGGCTAGCGAGCAGCTCTTGGAAGGTCGGACAGGGACAGGTGAACATGGTGCTGGAATGTACGGCTCCTGTCGCGGAGCAGTTGCGGTTCATTGGCGTGTATATCAAGTGGTTCCGCTTCGTGCCGAGGACGCAGGATGCCTTGCCGGCTTGCTAAAGGTGTTTGGGTTTCGACCAGAGTGTTCACGAGTGCAGGTTCCAGAGCGATGTGTGCAGGCGGTGTGGTGAGATGGGCCATGTGGCATCACGGAGTGATGGTGGTTTGCGGTGCAGGAATTGCGCGTTCAAGGGTCTTCCGGCGGACCACTTGACGATGTCGGCTGCTTGTCCGGTGTATGCGGCCATGGTGGCCAGGGTGAACTCTCGGCATTGAAATGGGTGAGTACTTGATCTTTCAATTTAATTGTCAGGGGGCGTATGCGGTGCTGTGTGAGCTGGGGCAGGCGATGCGACGGCGAGGTGCTCCTTTTGCGATTCCGCAGGAGCCGTATACCACGGATGGTTGCGTTAGAGGTTTGCCAGGGGGAATGAGGATCTTTGTGGATCCTGCCGGTAGTGGACAGTGACGATTTCGACTGTACGCTTGTCAGTGCGACAAGCTGGGGAATTTGTGTTTCTGTGTTAGGTAGGTACGGACGTTTTATGCTTTCGAGCATTTGCTGTCGACCAGGTGCTACTTTGGACCCTTATTTGGGGTACATGGATACGGTACTACTTCACGCGAGTAGTATTCCGGTTATCCTAGGCTTAGACGCGAACGCGTACTCTCGCATGTGGTTCAGCAAGATGTCCAGAATTTCTTCTGGCCATGCGAAATATGTGCGAGGGTTGGCGTTAACGGCGTTTCGGTGTTGAACGAAGCTAGTGAGTTGTACGCATTTGATGGCCCAAATGGCTCCAGTGACGTGGACGTGACCGCCGCCAATAGTGCGGCAATGACAGTTTACAACTTTAGGTGGTCAGTGTGTGATGAATGGGGAATTAGTGATCACAATCCTATTGAGATTACCTGTAGACAGCGACGTGACATTTCGTCACAACCTGTCGGTAGATAGCGTTTGAATGACGTTAACTGGACCTTGTTTACTGACAGATTAAAACGATTGCTGCAGAGTATTCACTGGACGAGTTTAGGTGTTTATCAGTAGATGACCAGATTGGCAGAATTGATGCATGGATGTGCATGGTCAATGACGAACTGCTGGGTCGTCGTCGCTTGGCGAGGCTAGTAGAGTCAAGTGGTGGACGCTAGAGCTGGATTTGATGCGAAGGCAGGTCAGACGCCAGAGGTAGCAATTCCAAAGGGCCAAGTGTGTTGGAGCGGAAAATCTTGTTCAGGTGAAGACCATTTTTCTGACCAGTCTTAGAACTTACAAGGACATGATTGTCAGGGTCAAAGAGGACGACGAGAGACGTTTTGTTAGGGATAATAGGGAGGACCCCTCGGGTAAGGTTTACCGTATCTGCAGGGGAGTATCGACATTGCAGGGCTTCAGGATGGCAATATCAACTTGTCGTCTTGGGGTGATTGCGCTGACAAACTCTTGGCCAATTTCTTTCCGGAGGCGGATCCAGCAGATCATTTTTCTCAGCTTGCTGGGGGGATGATTGCTAATCTAAATCTGGAAGGAATGGAAGTCTCTGACAGTATTTATCGGGTCAGAAGTAGAAAGTCTCCCGTTGCTGACGGTATGACCGGGGAGATGTGTAAAAGCATCTTCAGGGCCATGCCCCAACATTTGGAGTCGATCTTTGGGAGGTGTCTGAGTGAGGGCTGTTTCCCTAGGGCTTGGAAGATAGCTCGAGTCGTGGTCCTTCTGAAGTCGCCTGATAGGGTGAGGAGTAATCCTCGCTCTTATCGGGGCATCAGTCTTCTTCCAGTGCTTGCAAAAGTGCTGGAAATAATTATGGTGGCAAGACTGAAGGAGGCCTACGTCGAGGGCCCTTCCGAGTACCAGTTCGGATTTAGGGAGTTGAGGTCTGTGGAGCATGCGTGGTTGCATGTGAAGCAGTTTGTGGGTGGGTCGTCTCACCAGTATGTCCTTGGCATATTTGTGGACTTTAAGGGTGCGTTTGACTACCTCTCATGGGGTAAGGTTCTTGACAGACTGCATGGTTTGCAGTGTCGTGAGCTTGCCTTATGGGAGAACTATTTCAGCGGCAGGAAGGCTTGTGTGATACGTGCCAGCGACACGGTTTGGCGGAGTGTATCTCGTGGCTGTCCTCAGGGTTCCATCTGTGGTCCATTTATTTGGAACCTCATGATGGATCCCCTGTTGCGGATTCTGGGGCACTCCTACAAGGTATGCGCTTACGCTGATGACCTGCTGATTCTGATTGAAGGTCAGTCTCGTATTTAGCTGGAGAGAAAGGGTGAGCAGGCCATGAGTGAGGTGAATGCGTGGGGCGGTGATGATGTTGCTTAAGGGCACATTATCACCTCTTCGTACACCGCATGTTCGATCTGGCAGCGTTAGCCTTAGATATGAGACCCAGGTCAAGTATCTGGGGATAATGGTGGGGGAGAGGATGAGCTTCACAGCTCATCTTACCCATGTTAGGAATAAGTTAAATGCTGTTGTAGGGAAGGTTAGGCGTGTTATTATAAATGACTGGGGCCTGAGCAGGCGTGCAATTCGCATTATGTATGGCGGGCTCTTCGTGGCTTGTGCTGCGTGGGGTGCGTCTGTATGGTGCGAGCTGGTCAAATCTGTTCAAGGCAGAAACAAGGTCTTGACGTGTCAGAGGGTTGCGTTGTTGGCATGCTTGCCGGTTTGTCGTACGGTGTCTACGGAGTCTCTTCAGGTCTTGCTGGATGCGGCTCCTCTTGACTTGGAGGTGATACGTCGTAGTATCCTCTTTAAGTTTAAGAACGGTTTGCCGCTTCTTGCGGATGATTGGATCTCTGTTTCTGACCTGGTAGGTGCTGATGAGCGACGAGTCAGGACTCTCCTTGACGAGTGTCTTGTGGCAAAGTGGAGAATTAGATGGACTGATTCCTGTAACGGTCGTGTTACGCACGAATTTATTCGTGATGCGGACTTTGTCTGTGGACGTCCAGATTGCGGGTTTAGCCTGAGTCTGGGCTTTTTGTTGACTGGGCATGGTTCCATGAATCCGTTTTTGCACTCTACGAATCTGTCCAATACTTTTATGTGTCGATGTGGTAATGGACCGGAGGACTGGCGACATATACTGACCGAGTGTCATCTTTATGATGACATTCGTGACTTAGGAGGTATGAGAATAGCCCACACCGGCGTAGCTTTTGATTACAGTAAGGCCTTAGAGAACTGTAGGACACTGAGTAGGTTGGGTGAATTTGCCCAAATCGTGTTTAGTAGGAGAAGACAGCGACTTTTGTTTTTCTCTGTGCGATCATACGTGGTCTTGCCGTTCGCGGGATATCGCAGAAATACTGCCTTGCTTCGCACATCGCCGGTCGTTTCCTGTTGGTTGGTTGTTGGTGATGGTGCTTGCCGGTTTTGGTGTCACGGCTTTACTCTGGGGCCCTTTGCCTGCGCAGGCAGTTCTTCTGTGGAGGGACTGCATGGGTATCCTTGGCACTGTATGCTGGCATGCGTCGGCGTCTGACGCTGGTGTGCTCGCTTTTAAGCTCTTGGGTGGTGCTGTTGACGGACTGGCTATGCCCCTGGATGTCATTTTAATGTGGATGTCTTTATTGGCGGATTGATGCTTGGCTTGGATTTTTCTTGTGTTCCTGATCTTGGTTTGGCGCTGAGTCAATCTTGTGACCTTTGGTTCACCCGTGAGGGGAACCCTGTTCAGTGTTGTCTTGTGTGCTGTTTGTTCGTGACGTCCTTGCTGGTGTCACTTTTCTGTGGCACAAAGTGTCGCTCGTGAGGGCGGCTGTTTATTGTTTTGTGTACTGCGCTTTGTTTTGTCGTTGTACCCTTTTTGTTGTTGTTTGTTTTGTGTTTTGATGGTGGGGGGCCACCAGTCCCGAACTGTTTGGGGTTCAACTGGTAGTAGTATTTTGCTACGAGGTCTGACCGGAGACTTAAATCTGGTACCACGGGCGTCAGGATGCCCGCGGAGCTTCGGTTCTGCCCTGACGATGGTGAGCCTTTCGGGGAGAAACGTGGTGGCTGTGGTTATACCCAAAGCGGGGAGAGCTTCTGCTCAGTGTGGAGTTGCATTGCATCCGGATACCGTGACCCATAGATCGGAAGGAGTTTTAGATGGGCTCCGCTCCTACCCAAGGGGGAGGCCATGTCCAAATAGCATGGTTTCGAATTGGTACTCATATGTGTTATATATATGGGGGCGTTCGTGCACGCATTGTATTCACCCGTGCGTTAAGAGCGCAGTGAGTTAGGGCCTTCGGGCAGGCACTCACGTTAAACACCGACATATTCTATTAGGCGCAGCAATATTAGCTTATTTTTTTCCTCCACCTTTTCAACAGCCTTTTGACATGCGTCGATGATTAATGATTGAATTGCTGCCGAAAAAAATATAAAACAAATATGAGAAAAGTGTTGCGGTGTTAAGTTAAAAGTATCCTTTAAAAATAAATATCTTACCAAACGACGTTGCATAATCCAAAGGAGTTGTTATTGTGCTTGGACTTGGTCGCATCACATAAATAGTTTGTGAGGATGCGATATCATCATTAATGGGGTCGACGATGTAATTGAGATTGTTCTGCGACATGATCTGCTTTGAGTGGCACAAATATATAAGACGATCTGGTGTAGAAGCATATAACTTTTGATGTTACTTCGTCAAGCGTATGGTGATCTGGTGTTTCGTTAAAACTAAGATTTTCGGCACGGTGAATATCAAAAAGCGATGATTGAAGCGGCTTATCATATAAGTTATGCAAGTCTTGTACCCTTAGCCCGTGAAGTACAAATTCGTTATCAGCAGATATTGATATGGAAATAAGTTTGAAAATTAATTTTTGTACTAAATAAAAGTTGTCAGGTGCAATAGATGATAAATAAAAGTTTTTAGCTTTTACAAATTTGTAAGTGACATTTTGTACTGTGGATTTTTTAGAATCAATATGTGTATAATGGGGACGGAACACTATTATTTTTTTGGGACGGAACATTATTATTTTTCTTCACTAGTTTCTTAATTTATCTTCAAAATTTAAAGCACTGGTTGTCTCTAGTGATCCAAAGTGCATGGAATCTCTGGCCAAATGACTCAAGCTGTGGCAATTATATGTTAACATTAAATCATCATATAAAACAGGGACTCTGAGTAAGAAATCCTTTATCAGTTCCTCTGCGCATTTGTTATTTTGTACACAATATTCAGCATTGAGGAGAATTCGCATTGCAAGACTAAGTTGCAAAAAATTAATGTACCTCTCTTCGCTCAATATGCCCTTTAGCACAACCTGGCCTGTATACAAAAGGAACTGACAGATTTCCGTTGCTTTAAAGCGATCTATCTCTTTTAAATCCCGTGGTTTCCTACAAAAGTCTCTTGGTATGTAACGCGCAATTGATTGAAATTCTGTGTTTAGTTTTCGTATATCATTTTGTTACAAAGAATAATTGCGATTTGTAACTTTTATCCAGGATCCAAGCAAAGCCTTCATTACACCCAAATACAGCACGTGCATGTAATCTAAAGCGAATACTTTGATCATGTCGATTGGAAGTTTTTCAATCTCCAAAGAACTTTGCTGATTGTGATGACTGACATCAGTTCTTTGCCGAAAATTTATATTTGTGCGCAAAGGATGGTTTTGATAATGGAATATCATACGATTCTCTTTCCGTTCGCCCCTGTGAATGCACTTTGTGCAGCAACTGTAACCAGCGTGTCCTTTTACTCTAAGCATACGTGCCCTAGCTGGTGCATCCAGAATAAATGCTCGACATTTTATTACAAAAGTTTTGTTTTCGTACGAGAATCCATTTTGGAGAAGATCGTTCAACTCATCGACGAATTGTGTCAGAAACTTATTCACATCGTTGGGATGAGACCGTCCACAAAAAATAGCAACCACGAAAACTGAATCCGTTCCATTTACATTCACTAAAATAGGCCACACGCTCTTCAGCGAACTTTTCGAAATGGGTAACCCATCGATGTTAAACTTCAATTCTAAAATATTTGTATGCACTTTATATTCCCGCAAAAAATCTGTCAAACAGTCTCTCAAGCTATAATGAGCATATTCTCCACCTGCTAACGAGACAGTTGGAGCATCAATCGACGTACGTTTTAGCGTTCTGATATCTTTTGGTAGGCCTTCAATTTTGTCGCTTAATAAGTCCAATAATTTATTAGCATGTACATTGGACACATTGCTCTCTACAAACCATGCATCTAAACGTTTATTGAAATAAATAACGCCGCCATCCGACGAGTTCTCACTTTCATAAGAAATATAATTCTCGTGTTCAGAAATATAATCTTCGTTTGGCAACAAGGAATCTAAATTATTTTGTGCTTCAGGCACAACCTCCTGTTCCACAAATTCACTCTGAGTACTTACAGAACTTTCAGCCGCACCGTTCCATAGATGCTCAAAAATTTCGGTGTTGCTGCGCACAACACTTTTCTTCTTTTTTGCTGCAGACATTAAATACGTAGATAAATACCTTTTTTAATAACAAATGATAATTAAAAATATCAAACGCACTTAATTTAACAACTTTAAGAACAATTTAACACAATTTATTAACACAACTTATTAGCACAATTTTTAACGGCGAGAATGACACGTTTTGCTTAAATTTATGAAACACTTGCATTTGCAAGCAAATTGTCAACGACGTTCGCAAAACACTTGCATTTGCAAGCAAATTGTCAACGACGTTCGCAAAACTCTTATTTATGCAAGCTTGCTGCAATCTTAATTTACAAAACGCTTGCCAATATGTTGGTTGGGACAACACAGTGATTAAACAGATTGCTTTTTCGTAACAATATCATATAATATGATACATACTCGTATAATTCAAAAAATAGTGATATGTACGAATTCAAAAAAAAAGGATTTGCAAACCTACATAAGGTTTACAGTAATATCCAAATATAAAGGTGTAAATGTAATGTATAATAGAAATAATGTATATTTTATATCAATTTAAAAATAATTACAAGATTTAGAAAAATGTATAATTTAAAAATACTTATTTATTAATGTTAGTCAGATTCCAAACCTGCCGACGATGGTTCAGCCCAGGGCGGAGTATTGTGCCAAAGGACAAGTAAAGGACATTGATTGCAGTCCATTGCGGATCAAGTGAGGGTCGATGTGCGCTCCCATAGTTATATTAATGGTGATTAAATCGTAAAAATTGGGATCAGCCTCGAAAAATGTTTTCAATACGACCTAGGCGCCATTGATGTAGGGGTAAATTATCTTGTCTAACTACGACAAGATCACCTATAGTGTAGGCACGTTGGGGAAATTTCCATTTCGTTCTACTTAATATTTTTCCTTCCAACGTCGAGCTAAATGGTGATGGAGGATTTTTAACTTTTGGAAACGATTCAAGTGGCTTAAAGAGTGATCGGACAAATTGGGTTCAGGTGGCGATAAAATAGGGCTGCCAATTAGGAAAGTCCCTGGGGCTAAGGCGTATAAATTGACTGGGTTGTCGCTCATTGAACTTAAAGGTCTGGAGCTTAAACATGGTTCGGCTGGAGTAAGTATAGTATTAGATTCTTCAAAAATGAAACTTTGGTTATGACAGACCTTTTTAAAATAGGACTTGAAGCCTTAACACTCACTTCCCAAAGGCCCCTGGGGGGATAAAATGCCATTCGAGTTGTGAACAGCTAATTTGATCTAATGTTCTTACGTATAAGTCATAAAATTTTGTTTATCTGTAATTAATATGATGGAAGCGCCAACAAATGCAGTACCATTATTTGAATACATTGCGTGGAGAGTAACACGTCTAGAGAAAAACCGTGCAAAAGCTGCTAAAAATCTCAATATTGAGATTTTTTCAGTGCATTCGAGGTGTATAGTTTTCGTTGCAAAGCAAATAAAAACCAGAACATAACCTTTTATGACTTTGCAACCTCGACCTGCATACGATTTGATATCAAATGGTCCGGAAAAATCTACTCCACTGTGATGGAAATCGAGTGATATATTTGTTGGCTAGTTTGATATTTTTGTTTTACACATATTAGGCACTGAAAGAGTATAGTTTTTATTAAAGTTTTGAGCTAAGGAAGTTTGCTTCGGATGCTGAATCAAACTTCATTTCGAACTGTACATTTTAGATCACCAGGGCTGTATCGAGAATTATAGAGAGGGAAGTGGATTTTAATTGGGTGGAGAATGAATGAAGATCTCAATCTGCTGCTTCATCTGTTATAGGGGGCTTATGTCTATTTGTTGAATAGGATCAGAACTGTGATATGGAATATGCGTAGAAGGGTTGTTAAAGGCAGCAGGAGTATGATTGGGTCGTACAGAAGCATGTGGATTTGGTATTGGATCGGTCCTGAAACGGGGAAGTTATGTATGATGTTTTTTTCGCATACACTACACACGAATCTGCATTTACATGATAAGATCATGAGATGTACCTAAGCAATTCGTACAGCGCTATTGCTGTTTAACTGTGGTATATCGTTCATCAATTGTCATTGTAGCAAAATTTAGGGCATATTCTAAGAGCGTGTGTAAGAGGGCAAATACAGCACTTGCTGGTTTTGTCAGCAGACAATTTAGTATTATAATTATTAATTTTCTTTTCTTGTTAAGGAGTTGTTTTATTACTTTTAGGGGTTTTATTAAATTTAGAATTAGACGAGCTGAAAAAAAGTGGATCGAATATCGGCGACAGATTCTAAAGTTTGAAAACGAGAAGTTAAGAAAGCATTCATTTGTTCCCAGGTGAGCAAATATATAGTATGAGATAAAGATTGTTCCCAAAGGCTAAGGGTAATATCAAACAAACAAGCTGAACAATTTGCAGTAATTTTAGATTAGTGACACAGTTATAAATGGTACGTTGTATAAGCTTAATGATGGGACCCGTCGCTTTTGTGATTGGTGAATTATTAAAAAGACTTTCAATTGTGCATTTACTGAAACACGTTTATTTTCATAACGAACTAAATTTTCCATGTCATCTCAAAATCGTCATTTGTAATGGAACATGTTTTTAGTAGTTCACGCGCTTCACCTTGAGTTTTCTTCAAGAAATGACACAATTTTTCGACAGGTGAAAGAAATTTATTATCACCATACAGGGCCGTAAACATGTCATGGAAGGTGGGCCATGATTTATAGTCGCTACAAAATATTTCTGTGTCGGCCGGGGCTACAGATATAATATGTGACGTATACTCATCTTTTGATTAATCTATTGCTTCATCCTTGGCTTCATGGGGATTTTTTATTCCAAATTAATTTTTTTCGAATTTTAACGAATGGAGAGATTAATCGTCATGCCGATTCTTCAAATATTCTGTGAATTTATGCGATCAGAAGCCCGAATCAATGATGGTATTGATGAGGTAGCCATTATCATACGGTTTTAATAAAAAACGTGAAAATATTCTAAAATTTATTTAAAAAATTATTTAGAAAAAAGGTTTTATGAATCCGGGCAACGTCCAAAACTTTGGAATTCCGGTGTGAATTATCGTACAGACCTTGTATGTAATATAATTGAGTTTGTATTATATTATTTTAAAATATTCACTTGGTGTATGCTAAAATATAAATGGGGGCTTAATTTTATAATAAAACTAGTATTTAGTACTAATCGGTTAATTTTTGAACGTACTCCGTATAATTATGATATAATATTTTGTAATGTGTATATTATTGTGCGTATGTATGTACACTTGATATACTATAAATATAATGGCAATTTATTAAATTGTATTATTAAGCAGTGAAAATAATATTATTCAAATTAATTTTGATTTTATTATTTTTATTTAATAATGCCAAATTAATTTTCGAACATACCTCGTTTCTGACACTGACTTGTATTTTAATTTTATTTTATGTATTCAAAACAGAATAAACAAAAACAATTTCAGGTAATACGCGCACGCTCTACTTTGAATGTGTAGCGCAGTCGCTAGCAAACCAAAAAATATGAACAGCAAAACTCAAGCAGACAGAAACACCACTTTTATATATGTTTTTGTTCTTGTAAGCTTCTTTGCTGTAATACAGGAAATGCCTATACTTCTGAGCGCCATTATTACAACTTACCAATACGGTCTCAGATAGCTTTAATTAACTTTAGTTAAAGTAATTGATAAAGTGATCAATAACTTTTTTCCATTATTACAATTTCTCAATAAGTTAAATATTATAATATTTGTTATGTGGCACCACTGCTGTGAATACCGATTACTTTTCGTTGCTATAAATACATAATATTTTTCAAATAACCATAGTATAATTATACGAAGTAGCGCACCATGTATTTTGTTAGTGTAATTATTCATAGTTTAATGTCAAAATGAAGAAAGAGAAGAAACAAAAGAAATAAAAAGAAAAATAGGGTTGAAAGAAAATATTTCAATATAAACAACATAGCTTTCATTCGTAATGCAAAAAAATAATAATAAATAAACAAAATAATAAAAATAGTGCAATAAATTTAATTAATTTCATAGGAGAAAGTAATTTTGTGGCCAGTATTTGTGCAGTGCATTGTGTTCTATTTATTTTTGGACATATGAGTAAATGTTGGAATTGAACTGTTTTTTCCTTTTTCTATTTGGATCTGTGGGCACTTGAAAAGTGCTTTGACCCTTTTCTTACATAAAATACAGTAAGACATTGCTTTTTATAAATATATTCACAATTTTATTTATTTAGAGTTTGCACTGCACACGAAAATAATTGGGCAAGCAATAAAATTGGTTGCGGCAATGTTTAAAAAAATTTGCAAATACAGCTTTCGCGGCACAGAATCAACACGCTTCTTTTAATCAATTTATTATTTAGCACTTAAATAAAGTTGCTTTGCACTTTCTTATAAAAATTTTAGAAGATTTTTCACAAATAATTGGGCAGGCAATAAATTTTTTTCCACAATGCTTAAAAAAATTTGCATATAAAAGCTTTGGCGACACAGAATCAACACGTTTCTTAAAATAAATTTTCTTATAAGCACTTAAATAAAGTTGCTTCCCACTTTCTTATAAGATTTTTAAAAGATTTTTCACAAAATTTGGCATAAGAATTAATAAATAAAATTTTACATTCAAAACCACTTTTCAATAAAATTTATATTGTTATGAGTTATATTTACTATGTACTACAAAAATATTATTTCGTAAACAAACAAAGCAAAATGAAAAAAAAATTATTATTCAAGTCTAACAAAAAACAAGTGTAAAGAAAAAACAGCTGACGAGTTGCGTCCACTTAATATAATTACACTATGTCAAATAACTAAGAAATTCTTTACTTAGGTTGCCATATCTAAAACTTTAAATGCTTTAGCTTATCATACACTTTTTACTTAAAGTATGTTTGTAATAACCAAAAAGCATTTATCTGTTCGATAACATTCTACTTTTAGTTATCGTTTAGTTGTAATAATGGCCCTAATGCCCAGTATTTGACTTCGTACTTAAGTGTTATCTGAACTTTAAGTTACATTTAGATACAAAATTGAGTTTCTAACTATAAACTGAAATCATATTTAAGTGGCCAATTTTGGGTATTTAAAGTCAACTTAAGTTGCACATATTTAACATATGGTTTTGACAGTTTCTTTTTTTTTGTGTATCTCGTACAAAAAAGGTTGTGTTTTATTTAATAAATATAGGTTTGGGTACCTTGAGTTATGGAAGGTTTAGTTACCTATTATTTTGTCGTAGTAAAACAATCGAAATCGTTGCTTATTTAACAAAGTTTATTAACGTAGTATTTATTTTAACACTAGTTTTAAGGGTAAGTTTAAATAGGATAATAATTCAATGTTAGTTTTAGATAGAATAATGAATTCAATGTTTAATGCTAGTTTAGATAGGATAATAAATTCACTATTAAATGTTAGTTTTAGTTTCAATTCAATTGTGTTTAAACCCCACACAAAATCACGTGACAACAATTAGTTATTCTAATACTTAAAATCACTTTCCGACTGACGACTCTCTTCTTTCACAATCAAACACGAACTCTCTGTACCTACGCATAGTGTAATTATATTAAGTGGACGCAAGTCGTCAGCTGTTTTTTCTTTACACGTGGTTTTTGTTAGACTTGAAAAATAATTTTTTTTTCATTTTGCTTTGCTTGTTTACGAAATAATATTTTTGTAGTACATAGTATAACTCATAACAATATAAATTTTATTGAAAAGTGGTTTTGAATGTAAAATTTTATTTATTAATTCTTATGCCAAATTTCGTGAAAAATCTTTTAAAAATCTTATAAGAAAGTGGGAAGCAACTTTATTTAAGTGCTTATAAGAAAATTTATTTTAAGAAACGTGTTGATTCTGTGTCGCCAAAGCTTTTATATGCAAATTTTTTTCAGCATTGTGGAAAAAAATTTATTGCCTGCCCAATTATTTGTGAAAAATCTTCTAAAATTTTTATAAGAAAGTGCAAAGCAACTTTATTTAAGTGCTAAATAATAAATTGATTAAAAGAAGCGTGTTGATTCTGTGCCGCGAAAGCTGTATTTGCAAATTATTTTAAACATTGCCGCAAACAATTTTATTGCTTGCCCAATTATTTTCGTGTGCAGTGCAAACTCTAAATAAATAAAATTGTGAATATATTTATAAAAAGCAATGTCTTACTGTATTTTATGTAAGAAAAGGGTGGAAAAGGGGCAAAGCACTTTTCAAGTGCCCACAGATCCAAATAGAAAAAGGAAAAAACAGTTCAATTCCAATACTCATATGTCCAAAAATAAATAGAACACAATGCACTGCACAAATACTGGCCACAAAATTACTTTCTCCTATGAAATTAATTAAATTTATTGCACTATTTTTCTTATTTTGTTTATTTGTTACTATTTTTTTGCATTACGAATGAAAGCTATGTTGTTTATGTTGAAATATTTTCTTTCAACCCTATTCTTTTTTTATTTCTTTTGTTTCTTCTCTTTCTTCATTTTGACATTAAACTATGAATAATTACACTAACAAAATATATGGTGCGCTACTTCGTATAATTATACTATGGTACCTACGTTTTCTGTTCATCTCCTCGCCTATGTTTTCTTGTGTAGTAGGCTTAGTGTTCTGTGTGTTTTAAAGTGTTGTCTATTTAGCTGTTTTGTTACAGTATGTTTATGTCTTAGCTGTGTTTTGCCCGCGTTCCCACATAAATATAATAAGTGATAATAATAAAAGTAAAACAAAAACAAGTAAAGAAAAATAATTAAAATGAGTTCTGATGAAGAAGACATGAGTGATGCTGAAATCTCTGAAGTATTTATTATCGCAGCAGTTGTACGAAAGCCACGTACAATAAGAACACGACCCAATCATTTGAATATATTAAGAGACACAGAGTTTTACCAAAGATTTCGCATGTTAAAAAAATCGGCATACTGTATTTTGGAGCTCATTGGGCCACACATAGAAAACCCAACCACTTGGTAAGTCCAAAGGCTGTGTATACATACAATTCATTTCAGGAACCATTCTATTAGTGAGGAGCATATGCTTCTGATAACATTGAGGGTTTACGCAACAGGCGGAATGCTGAAAACAGTTGGTGATGTGTATGGTGTATCAACTATGGCAGTCTCCAATATTGTTGCCAAAGTTACCCATTATATAGCCAAGCTACGAGACCGTTTTGTTGTATTTCCTAAAAGTCGTGAAGAACTTTTAAATACGAAGCATGATTTTTATGATATTGCGAAATTTCCTAATGTTGTTGCTGCACTTGATTGTACTCATGTTAGAATATTATCTCCAGGTAAATATTAAAAATTTTTATTATTTATATATTGTTTTCCAAATTCAAATTCATAGAAGGTAATCGCATTAGAATATTCGCTCCTCAGCTGTCTTGAATTCGCAGTGCCGAGCTGTCAAAATTTGTAATTTTATTTGTATGTATTTGTAATTTTATTTATATGTAGTTGTGTTATTTGGCTTGTGTTCTGTGCTTTTGTGAAGAAATTAAATAATAATTTTTATAAAATTAAAACTAATTCGTTGTAAAATATACAACAAATAATAATAATATACAATATAAAAAATATATATACAAATAAATATTAAATATTGTAAAATATTTTAAAAATATAAAGCAACTATATTAAAACAAAATGGTTAAGTGTGCATTATGCAAACAAAATATGTTAAGGGTAAAATGTTATTCCGTGTTTCAAAAGACTCTATAGCTGGTTGGAGTCAAATTTGTGGTGTAACATTTACATCAAATGATCGCATATGTAAGTATAAATATATGTAAAAACTTCATCAACATTTTTATTTTTTACTTTTTGTTTTTATGAATTTATAGATTGCCCAAATTGGCTAAATTTACTATTTCATGTAGAAACACAACAGAGTCAGTCACATTATTAGGTATTGACACAATTTATCGTGTTTACTACCATTTAGCAGTCACCACCCATAAAATGGTATGTGTTATTCAGCCGAATTATGAATAATAATTCCCCGGGAGTTTTTTCACTTTTACCTTCTCAACATTCTGGGCATTTATTTAATACATGGAAGAAGACTATTGTTATTGGTCACCATGCTCGCTCTGATCGGTACATTTAAATTTATATTTTTAACGTAACAATAATTTTATTTCTTTACAGTTTCTACCAGGTATATAACATTTTTTAAAAGCCTGGTTTCTACACACAAACAATTGTCTTAAACAATTAAAAATATTTGCAATCAGTTTATAAAGAGTGATTTTTTTGCTATTATCTTTTTGGCAACACTAGTTTTGACAGCTCACGCACGTTTTGTATGTTGTGTCACTATCAAACATCTTCAGTTTGGTCTATAATTTAATCATGAATCGTCTTACAAACGAACAACGCTTGCAAATTATTGAATTTTATTACCAAAATGCGTGCTCTGTTAAGAAAGTTCATCGCGCGCTTCTTCCATTTTATGGTCAGTTTAATCGACCTACTGAGGCTTCTATTCGGGCTATTGTAACAAAATTTCGCACCAAATTTACATTGTTGGACATTAAACCACCAACACGCTTACGTAGAGTGCGAACTGAAGAAAATATCGCAGCCGTATCGGCCAGTGTTGGTGATGACCGTGAATTATCGATTCGGCGCCGTTCGCAGCAATTGGGCCTCTGTTACTCCACTACGTGGAAAATTTTGCGGAAGGATTTGGGTGTGAAGCCTTATAAGATACAACTGGTGCAAGAATTGAAGCCAAACGACCTACCACAACGCCAAATTTTTGGTGAATGGGCTCTTGAAAAGTTAGATGAAGATCCACTTTTTTATCGAAGAATTGTGTTCAGCGACGAGGCTCATTTCTGGTTGAATGAATACGTGAACAAGCAAAACTGCCGTATTTGGAGTGAAGAGCAGCCAGAAGCATTGCAAGAGCTACCAATGCATCCACAAAAAACAACCGTTTGGTGCGGATTATGGGCTGGCGGCATCATTGGGCCGTATTTCTTCAAAGATGATGCGAATCACAACGTTACTGTGAATGGTGAGCGCTACCGTGCGATGATAACAAACTTTTTTTTGCCCAAAATGGAAGAACTTGACTTGCATGACATGTGGTTTCAACAAGACGGTGCCACATGCCACACAGCACGCGAAACAATGGACCAATTGAGAGGCGAGTTCGGTGAACAGTTTATTTCACGCTTGGGACCAGTCAATTGGCCGCCCAGATCGTGCGATTTAACGCCTCTAGACTATTTTTTGTGGGGCTATGTTAAGGCTAATGTCTATAGGGACAAGCCCGCTTCGATTGACGCACTGGAAGCCAACATTGCCAACATTATTCGTGAGATACCGGCCGAAATGTTGGAAAGAGTATGGCAAAATTGGACTAAGCGGATGGACCATTTGAGGCGCAGCCGCGGCCAACATTTGCATGAAATAATCTTCAAACATTAAATTATATCGACCCAACTATCGATCCAAATAAATATTTCATGCATTTTTCTGAATTTTATGTGTTTTTTTTTTTAAATTTCCGATAGTTCTTATAAAATCACCTTTTAGTACCCGTGCTCTTATACGGCTCGGAGTCATGGGTACTTACGCAAGCGGATGAAGCTGTTCTTGCCGTATTTGAGAGAAAAATTCTTCGTAAAATATATGGACCAATTTGTGTTAGCGGAGACTATCGGCATCGTATGAACCATGAGCTGTATGAGTTATACACCAACATTGACTTAGTGAAGCGCATAAAAGTACAAAGACTGCGCTGGCTGGGTCATGTTGTGCGCATGAATGAAGATACTCCGGCTAGGAAAATTTTTGAGTACGATCCCGAAGGTATGCGCAGGAGGGGACGCCCGAAGCTCCGCTGGAAAGATCAGGTCCAACAACATCTTCCAGATCTGAATGTCCCAAACTGGAGAAAGAGCGCAGAAGATCGAGACGCTTGGAGAGCCATCCTTTCCTCGGCCGAAGACCTAAACAGGTTGTGAAGGGCCATCTATAGATAGATACGAGTATAACACACCAACGTGTGTTATTGTACGTGTTATGAAAGATACGTACAGTTACTCATAGAAATATTTTGCTTTTGTAAAAAAAAAGTAAAATAAAAAAATGCTGCATAAAAATATGTTTAAAAAAAAATATGTAATAATTTCCTTTTGGAATTTAAAAGTTTAACAAAATATTAATCGTTATTTGTGCTTAATTCCAGAAATTGTGTTGGTTTTAAAATTTATTCTTTTACTCATGATATTCTCATGAGTTATTTATTCAGTACAATAAGTACTGAAGGATAGAGCATACCTATATGGACCATTTCATCAGACTCTACTCTGAATCCTCAGTAGGTTACTCCCAACGTTTCTTGCAAACATTAGAACCTTTATATTGTAAAAGCAATTGACTAAATAAGAATTATTAATCAATAGTTACAAAAAGATTCAAATATTTTTTTTTCAGTATGTAACTGGCTCAGCAAATGACAACAATGAAACGTTATTCAAAGTTATATCAGCAGTTTGAAAATTTTCACCCCAACATGTTGCTGTTGAAAAGGATAATCGACAGAGGTCTTTGGTAAATGTAATTAGTATAATTTGCTTGCTCATTTTACTGAGAAACTATGAAAAAAATTATTTTAATTTCTCCCACATGAACAACATTCTATGGCACTAAAATGAGAAGAATTATTACATTTGGTAGCAATAGTACTGCTGCTAATAAAAATTAGTTTTACTAGTATTACTTAATCAAAAATAAACTATTAACGTTTAACTATTAGAATAATAAATTATAATTAATTAATAGTTATATTAACTAAATATCATATAACGTACCTTTTTTGAGCAACAAAAATACAGTATTTAACAGCTTTCTACTTAAAAAATGAATTATTAGTTAAGATGTAATAAATATTATTATATTACATGTATTTATATATTTTACTTAAGCACATAATAATAATGTGCAGTAAATAAATAAAATATTCTTTAATGATATACAAAATGCTGGAAAAAACTTTATACGATCATTTTAATTCAACTATAAAATGGCTCTGTTAAGATTT
Organism: Thelaira solivaga; assembly: GCA_947397855.1. Classification (NCBI taxonomy): domain Eukaryota; kingdom Metazoa; phylum Arthropoda; class Insecta; order Diptera; family Tachinidae; genus Thelaira; species Thelaira solivaga. The sequence goes on along the minus strand of OX377615.1, from coordinate 20,931,593 downwards.
TCTGAATCTTTATGGTGGAAAGATTGGGAAAGTAGAGCTTTAGCTTCAGTAAAGCTGAATATGTTTTTCACAGTAAAGGTGTACCTCTGGCATGTATTCTTATATGTAACAATAATGCTTCATATTACACATTTTTTAGATTTAAAATCAATTTTTATTATAAATAAAAGTATTGCAAGTATGTTTATGGTACAAAAGGTGGAAAATAAATTAATACATGTATATGTAGATGGAGTTAACAATTAAATCAAAATATATATAAAATGCTTGTAAAACTTTAAGCTTTCGATTATTTCAAGAACATTAATAGAAATCATAGGAAAAAATTTGTGGGAATTATAATTTTTCGCCTTTAAAATATATTCATTGCGTCGGTGGCTGCAGTGTAACAATCAATAGGAATAACTTCTTTGTTAACCAAAAACTTAGTGAAATTCCATTTACAGCATTGCCGAATGTGCCAGTCCGCTTGGCTTTTAAATATTGATCACATATCTGCTTTAACATTCAGTAATTGATAAAACATCTCCATCACAGACAAATTGATTAGAAGGAAAATTTTTTAAGCATCTGGCACTATATTTTTCATGTAATTCCTTGTAATTTTTCTGGGTTAAACCACGGAAGCACGATACTCTATGCTGTGACCCTGGCTGGTGACATTGTGACTGTGCTTTATGCAATTTTAAATTGTTTTGAAATAATCCACTTTTGGTATTGAACTCGTATATACCTTTGTTTTTGTAACTCATCTTTAGCAAGGCAAATCATATTCACTTAAAATTAAGGCACTTTTTATTTTATATAATACATTTTTTAAATGTTTAACAAAATAAACAAAAGTTGAAAAATTAGTGCACGTGTAAATGTTTTGTATGTATTTATTAGTGTACATTAGGGTGCGCCTTATTTTTAAAAGTGAAAAAGTGCACCTTAACTCCACCTAGAAATGTTCTCTGTAGCCAAAAAATACGTAGTTGAAAATTTCAGCCAGATTGGAATATGAGAAGGCGTGCCGCTTCCGCTTCCGCCCACAAAATGGTAATATTATCAAAATAAATTTCAAAATACAAAATTACCATAGATGTTGCATAAATCTAAATTCGTTTATATGAAATTAATTCTTTTTTATAAAAAACATAACTTAAATAAGCCTCTGTTGTGTTTAATTTATTGTGGTTTTTTAATAATATTATTTATTTAGCAAATGTAAATGCTCATTATACTTATTTAAAAAAAATAAATTTTATGAAATACTATTTTTAACTAGTTTTTACTAAGTAAATTTTGAAACAATTTATTCACTTATTAAAACTGATTTGTTTGCGTTAGGATATTGTTTCTTATAATCAGCTATAATTTGCATTATAAATTGTTTTTCTTCTTCATCATGTGATAAAACTTGATTAAATTCTTCCATAAGATTTACAGTCCTTTCTGCAGTATCGTTAACAACGATCAATTTACTTACAAAAGCCAAGCCAATTTTATACGACTGATCATTTTGCCATTCTCCAGGATCTTTTTGTAAAAAATCCGTTGATATTGAATACCTTTTGCAAAATTTAAGGTCTTTTGCGAAATAAAATTCTCAATATTTTTGTTCATATACTGATCTATTTGATGAGGAAGAATTGTAATTTTCTTGTTGTCATCTTCATCAGGCTGATTTAAAGCTGCTACCATAAGTCGTTTTGAGTCGTTTGAAATTTGTTTATCAAAGGAAGAAAGCGCTACTAATTCTGGCGAAATGTACCACAAATGGCTGAAGAACTTTCTAGTTAGCTCTCGACTTAAATTTTCATCAACATTATTGTAAAGATATAAATTTTTTAATAATGTCAAATCTTGGTTGGGAGCTTCTGTTGCAATTGGCGCTTTAATCCAAATTTTTAAATATATTTTTATAATGAAAATACATACATCTCGAATGGCATTAATCTCATAGTCAGAAGAAAAAAGCTGGTCCCGAAATAAATACATTTTGAAGCAAAATATTGCTTTAGACATCCAACGTGCATGGTGGAATGCTCCGGGCATTCGAAATGTAAAATTTGGAAGCGTCCCTCCTAGGAAAACTATTGCCAACTGAAGGAGTTCTTTGTAATCTTCCCGTGGTTGCATTTTGCTTAAATTAATTAAAACAAACTCATATATCTCCGTTGTATCCCCAATTAAATTTTTCACATATATGTCTTGAACACCAGATTTAAAATTACTATGATCTACCTTACTCCAGTCATCCCTGAATCCTTGAAATATTTTGACAGTGGGACCAGAAGATGTTGACATTTTTGCTTCAAATATGTGATGACGACATGGGTAATACAGAAGATCTTTATTGAGTGTTTGTTCCAAAAGCACACACGCACCTTGAATCCTTCCTGTATTTGCTGCGGTTGTATCGAAGCACAGAGCTTAAACTTTTTCATCGAGCTCCCATTGTTTAAGTAAATCAAAGACGGCCGCTGCTTGCTGTTTTCCCGTACCTGAACTTATTGCCGGAAGCCCGAGTACCTGCTCAGTTCCATCAAAAGATATAATTACAGGAAGACGATCAACTCGTTCCCTGCCTATTAATGATGGCAACATTTTACCATCCCAATGAACAGTTGCAGCTGTAATATTTTTCTTTTGAAACGTTTCACGGATTTTCTTGCCTGCATCAAAACGAAACTTCGTACGCCAACGGCGGATTGAAGTGGCATTTATTACTAAATCATTTACGTCATGGTGCAAAGCTTGAGCAGTTGCTATTAGAATTCGAACGGGATCGCGATCACTTACTTTACACTTATCTAAGACTGTTACTAGCTTTGGTGTTATAAAATTTTGTCGACCTCTTTTTTTTTTAAGTACTGGCACCTATTTCATACGTTGGGTCTGAAATTTTTTCAATTTCGTAATTGTCAATAGCCTCTTCGTCACTTGACTGGGATTCAAAGTTGTCATATTCGCTTACAAAATTGTTTAAGAAATATGGGAACACATAATGCAGTTTTAAAAAAATATAGAATTATCAGTTTTAAAATATAAATTAGTACAAAGCACACTTTAACTTTAATATTTACCTTGCAATACGACCGTATGTTTGTCTGGAAAACGTTGTTTATTCTTCTCTCGAATCGATTTGGCTTTTTCTTTTTTTTCCAATTTGCAGTCACTACCTATCATTGCTCCAGGTCTGCCCTGTTTTCTTTGATTTATTAAAAAAATCTTATCTTCCGCTATAGAGATCATATCCAATGCATTAGAATGAGCAACGTCAAACAAATCGTCAAATTTATCAACGAAATCCTTCTCTAGTTTCTCCTTTTTTGTGCGTTTCGAGCTTTTCTGTAAATTTCTCCATTCTAAATATAAACTTTCTACCTTTAAAACACATTTATCAGTAGATCTTATTGGGATTCGTGCTTTGTTCCATAAAACTTCTACTTCTTTTACTACAAGAGAAGCACTTGCACGAAGTTCTAGCTTTACCTTCCTCATGTTATAAAACAATACACGCAAAACTTGAGCATTAAAAGGCAGCTTGGCACCGTTTTGCTTAAAAATTGTAGCGAGATTACATAACTATCCATTATTAAAGCTGCCAGATTTTATATAATATGCATTTTTTATCGAAAACCGCAGTATTATTATAATTTTAAGGGCGTTTTTTTACTCAGAACAAATAAATTTACTATAATCCACCTAAAAATTGACAGAATATTTCGTAAGCCAACCCTCAACTCAGCCTTTGTAGTTCTTCTATATAAATTTAAAAAATTTTAACAAATTGTGGGCGGTTGCGGCGCGCCTTCTCCTGTTTCAATCTGCCTATAACTTTCCACATAGTATCTTCTTGGTACAGAGAACATTTCTGAGGGGAGTTATAATCCAAACTTTGAAAAAAAATTTGGCCCATACATATAAGGTGCACCCTAGTGTACATATTATGTGTACGTGTAAAATTTTTTGTATGTGTGTGTAATGTTTTTGACATATCGGTCGAAAAATTTCGTTTTTTTCGCCTTGCACCTACCTTCTATGAATTTGCCTTGTTGTTTTCCAATTTCTAGGTGGAGAGGATGCCGAGCTGTATAGAAATAGAAAAGGTTTTTTCTCCATGAACGTGCAAACAATGTGCGATGCACATCTTAAGATATACTCCAGATTTTGTAATGGTGAGGTTGCTAACAGTGTTATTGTAGCTGACAGTTTGTATCCTAGCAAAGATTTTATAATGACGCCATTATTAAGTGTCAAAAATGCTGAGGAAAATTTATACAACCAGTCGCAAATACGAACACGTAATTGTGTTGAAAGAAGTTATGGCGTTTGGAAAAGAAGATTTCCCATTTTATCCCTAGGCATTCGATTAAATATAAAAAAGGTCGAAGGTATTATTGTGGCTACTGCTGTTTTGCACAATATATGCTGTTTAAATAATGAACAGGAACTTCGGTCTTTACCAGATAGCTCGGAAGCGGCTCTAAATTTTGTAAATGATGTACCCAATAATGTCATAACAGGAAACTTTAATAAAAACAGCACTGCTCGGCGAAATTTAATAAATAACTATTTTAAACGTTTACTGTAAAAATGTTCTATAACATAGTGCATGGCTTTTCTTCATTGTTCAACACATTTTATTTTTGTAATAATAAGAATTTTAATTCAGTCTTTATTCACAACAAAAAACTTAACAGAAAAATAATAATTTGTACAAAAAAATTCATTTGAAAATAAACAAACAAAAATTAGCGGACAGCAGCAGATAGAGGAAAGAAATCCCAACTTCACTTCAACAGAAGTTAAGTTTTTATTGGAAGCCGTAAAAAAATATAGCAGCATAATAGAAAGTAAAAGAACTGATAGGGTGGGCGCTGAAGGTTACATAAATGACTGAAAAAGTATGAAACTTGAGTTCAACAGCAAGTTCACGCACATATTTCGCAGTCATAAAAGGTTAAAAACAAAATACGGGAACAAATTGTAGTGGCTTCTACTGCAGTATAAGAAACTTAATTTAGCAATTCGATTTTTTTTCCGAATATATTCGATTTCTAATCGAAGCTTTTCGACCGCTAAGCTATGTTTTTCTTTTAGAAACTCCGATCCTAATTTTTGTCTTTCTAGTTTGGCCGTAGCAACATTTTTCCACGAATCGCTTTTCCTCTCCTTTTTAAGAGCTTTATGAATTGGTTTTTTTAGCATTTTCGGAGTATACTTGGCCCAAGGTGTATCAACTAAAAAAATATTTTTTTAAAGTACATAACGAATGAAATTTGAAAGTTTTAAAAACTTACTGACTGTACTAGTATTTTCTTCCTTTAAATCACTGTCAGGCTCACTTTCAACAACAACTGCAACGTCTACATCGCTCAAGAGTTCACAAAAGTCTAAAAAAAACGTATTATATTGAAATATTTTTGACTTGAATAAGCACATAAAACATTAAAACTTACTTTTATTGTCTGCATCGCAGCCATAAATCGATGGATTTCCGAAAATTTGCGCCTCTTGGCATATTTCTAATATCACCTCATCCGTTTTTGTTGTTGCGCTTGCTTGCACAGGCCCACCACCAGTTGCATAACTTTGTCTCTTATCAAGGGCAAAATTTTGTTTTGCAGTTGCCTTTATGTGCCCGTATTTATTTTCAGTACTTTGTGGCTGCGAAACGTGTGAGTAAACATACTATTAAACTCACGCTCCACACTTTTCCAGGCATTTACCTTCTCTTCAGCGCCCACCCTATCAGTTATTTTACTTTCTATTATGCTGCTATATTTTTTTACGGCTTCCAATAAAAAGTCAACTTCTGTTGAAGGAAAGGATATAAAACTATAAAGATGTTCTACGTAGTGTAAATTTTTTCTGGTGCTAAATTTGTTGATGGATATTGCTAGTAATATCCACGAGAGCGCGAGAATTTAAAAGAGAGTAATATAACATGCAAGAGAATAATATTCAATGCAAGAATTTACACAACTTCACTTTTCAGTATATCCATATACAAACTGTATATGTATGTGTACCAAATTTTTTCCGTTTTTGTTAATGTAGGTAAATACATGCATTTTATTGTTGTAATACATATAGTATGTGAATTCACACCGAATTTAAATTTCGTTACTGGCCGCAATGGAGTTACAGAATGTCAATAAAAATTTTAATATTTTATTTTGATCAATATTTCGTTCTTAATTATTTTGAAATAATTTTAAATATACTCGTAAATATCCTGAAGAAGCTAAGCATTAACGAATTAACGAAATAATGATCAAAATAAAATTTTAAAATTGTTATTTATCTTAAGCTTAAAAAACTAGCATGTGCATTATCATAACAGCAATTTAAAATTTTTTCGAAATGTAAAAAAGTTTCGTAAAAAAAATTAAGCAAAGCAATTTAAGTGTACTTAAATGTTATTAGTATTGTCTACTTTTATCTTATATATTAACCATTGAGTTTTTTTTTTACTTTATTGGTATTTATTTTATTAAAAGGAAAACCGTTACTTTTAATTTTTATTTTGCAAAAGTTATAAATAAACCATAATAAAACATTTTTATTTGGAACGAGTTTACGTCATCCCGGGTCAAATTTGGTTCTTTAACAGACCGGTTTCGGCAATTTGCCATCTTCAGTGTTTTATCTCAATGAGATAAAAAAAAATGGGAATAATAATAAAAATGTTTTAATTGATTAATATTTATATTGCTTACGACTCAATATTTGTTTTACATTTTACTGTAAATACGTATTGGATTCTTTTTATTTTTGTACTTTGAATATTTTTCTTACACATTAGCTTAGGTTTCCGAACTGGAATCTCTAATGTAGAAAATATTGAAGAATATTTTTAAATGCTTACTAAGTTTTTAAAAGTTTTAATTTTTAAAACTTTTTACTTAGCCAAATTGAAATTCTCATTTGGTTTGATAAGTATTAAACTTATAAGTTCAAGACTTTTTATGAAAAGTATTGTAGAGTCTACTGATGATATGCCTAGCAGCAATGAAATCGCTATATAGATAGCTATCTATCAGTGGTAGAGCATTTAAAAACATATTTTTTTATAAATAAGTAAATTCATTTGTGACAATATTACGAAACAAAAAATGGGAATAAGGCATAAAAATGTCTGTCTTATATGATTTACATATTAATTTCCAAATAATGAGATATTTATTATAAATAAATTTTGTTCATAACATAAAATCAATTTCTGTATTATTTATTATTAACAGTCTGTGAGTTTTAAAACTCTTATAGATACTTTTAAAAAGCATATACAACACGACTACTTCTCATTATATCTAGAAATCTATAATAAGAGTTTAATAAAGGTTCAAATTAATGAATCATAAATTCGTTGCGAACTAGGATAAATTTATTTTTTTCAACTATAAACAAGATATTCTACCCTGCAATAACGCAACTAGTCATATTCGTTCTGGACAAGGTTTTTTGGCTCTAAAATCTGACCTATTTGTTGTACCAGATAGAGACTAATACCAATCGATAGGGAATAAAAATGCATTTCAGAAATTGCATAAGTCATTTTCTGAAATATTTTAATTCAGAAGTTATAGCGTAAAATGCTATAAAATTAGTGTACAAAGTTTTATAGAGCTATAGCTCAAAAACTAAATGATGTGATAAATATGGCACTACGCTCGATTGATATGGGCTTGAAATAGGAATTGTTAAAGATATGTGTCAATATGGCACACCGTCTCTGAAAAAAGTTTTCTGCGTATTCATTACACAGGTCTGCGAAAAAAATTTTTTTTTTCAGCTGCATGAGATATTTTTACTAAATTATATGTTTTAAAGTGCGCTGATTTCAAAAGTGATGGCCATTTTTTTCTGTCACATAAGGATTTTTTGCAAATTCAAACCCAAAAAATTGGTTAAAGCACTCCTTTATTCAAAATTTTCAAACAATAAATATTTTTTTAAAGCAAACGAAACATTATTTTGATACATATGTATACTTATTCATGTTCTTTATGAAACCTCTTCTTCTTTTCCTTGATACTTTGACGAGTCCTTTTCCCGAGCTTGATTCACCCGGAGGAGGTAATGTAGCTTCGTCCTCCAACTCACTAGGGTATTCATCCAAACTGGAAGGTGGCTGCTTGATAGATATCTCGGAGCTATGGGGCACTGGACGTATAGCTGAGTCAAGATTAAGATAACTTATGTTTCTTTTGTTTTTTGAATTGAATCCCTTTTCGTCAACTGAGCAGAAGTAGCAGTCAGTGGTGTGATTTTTCTGGTCACGCCATATCATAGGAATTCCAAATCGAAATGCATTTTTCATTCCCTTAAACCACAAACGAAGATCTTCTTCGCATCTTCTACACACCTTATGCGGGGCCCATGGTTTATCTTGATGACCAAGTTTTAATTTAAAGTAGGCAAAATAAACTTTCCTTATAAAATCACTAATATTTCTCTGTTGACTTTTAATAGTGAATTCACCACAGATATAACAAAAACTGTTTGGAGAAATAACACAACTCCTTGTAGCCATGATTAACAGACAACAGCACTGTTCACTTGAATATCAGTATGTCTACTGAGAGCTTTTCTTTGTTTCAAGGGATGTAAAATAAAACACTGCTGTTTTCACTTAATGTAGAGCGGTTGTAAATTCACTCTACGACGGTTGATAAAAAACTGTTTATTTTTAAAAACTATCTTCCTTAAATACAAAATCTTAAAACTAATTTGGTACACATGCGTACCTGTCATTTCCCCTATTATCACACACACACATACACACGATTCTCCGGTCATCTTTTCAAATGCATATTAACATTAGGTAGTACCTAAAGTCTTAAACAGATTCCAAGAAACAATTAGCACTATCTATTAATTAGTGTACACGTTTATTACTTCAAGGAAAAACAAATAATCCTTTCTGCGGAAAATACATTAATTTGTAATAGCAGACCTTCGCTAATCGGTGTGTGAGATAATAGGGTTGGTTTTTTTCAAGGCCATAAATGTCACACATATTCGTTCAATATTGGGTACCTGCGGTAAATTGAGAATAAAATCCGCATTTGTTATTCGATTTTCATGATTTATACCTTATTTTATTCTTGAGGTATTTAGCTCACAGAAAAATGTGCAAAATATAAAATTTTTGCTTTTTCTTTTTTTTTTATTGCATTTTTAAACTGAAAAAAATGCGAATTTTGCAAGAAAAAAAATTTTCCCGTCTTAAATTTTTGAATAATTCCAAAACGATAAAATATAGAAAATTATTATATTTTGGTGTTTTGTTTATGAAAATCGGATGAGCCCTTCTCGAGTTAGGCTGAAATATGTCTTCGTACCTGACTAATTTAGGCGGGAAAAATTGCCACCCCCATAAAAAAAATCCCTACGTGATGGAGAAAAACCGAAAACGGATTTGAGTTTAGCGCATCAAAATCTGTAAGAAAATGTAAAAAAATCCTATGCAGTTTTTTGGTCGCAGACCTGTGTTATCGAAAAAAAAAATAAAAACACCTTAATCTCCAAGTTTTTTTGTTTTATTTAACTTTAAGAAAATATATTTATTTTAATGCACTTGGTTTTTCTTTTTTTAAATGTTGATTTCTTTCAACTCCACAGTTTTTTTACATGCACGTTTCTATTTTTCAGAAAAACTCTAATAACATTAATATACAACTGTGTGACGTACACAACAACTAGATGTTGTGAACCATAATCGCTTGTTTAATTAATGTTGTGTTGTAAGCGAGACAACACAACATTTTTGTGTTGTGAACCATAATCGGGGCCATATTTAAAAAAAACAAATCAACAAACAATGAAAATACATACATCACAATGGATGGCAATTTTTGGCAAAACTCTTATTTTCAACAGTGGATTTTGGATCGGCCGGACTTTAAATAAGAACGGCAATATGACTTAAAATTGCTAACTGAAGAGGAGTATTAAAATATATAAAATAATGTCTTGCTTACAACACAACATTAATTGAGCATTCGATTATGGTTCACAACATTTAGCTGTTACGTACGTCACAGAGTTGTATATTAATGTTAGTAGATTTTTTCTTAAAAATACAAAAGTGCATGCAAAAAACTGCGAAGTTGAAAGAAGTCAACACTAAAAAAAAAAAAAAACGAAGTGCACTAAAATAAATCTATTTTTTTAAAGTTAAATAAAACAAAAAAAATGGAGATTAACGTGTTTCTATTTTTTTCGTTAATGGGTACACAGAAAACAGACATCGCACGAGTTGGTAAAAAAAAATTCAAAACAGTTCCAACCCACTAGAACTGCTAAATACAATGTTAGCAAACATTTTCTGGAATTGAATTTTTTAAATTGTTCCACATAAACAAGAAGTGAAACAGACTAATTTTTTAAAACCATCAATCCGGCGTTTGCTTTTTTTTTTTGCCGATGGTAGTTATAAGGAAGTAGAGGCAATGATATGATGCAGTTTCTCAGATAACTGTTTGTTGAATTTTAAATAAAATAATAAAAATCAATCCACTGACAATACATTTCTTACAATTTTACTTAAAAATTACTCTGCATTTTTATTTTTAAACCGACAAAAAAAACTAATCAATAATGAGACAACACCTAATAACCAGTTGTCTATTTTTATCCTTTTTGCAACACATAAGACATGTTGTGAGCGATAATCGCCGAAAATTAACATACACAACTGAAAAGACAACACAACAGATAAGTGTTGTAAACCGTAATCGCAATTCACAACACCAAAATAGTTAAGTGTTGTAAACCATAATCGGGGACTATATTCCTATTAATGTATTGGCTATTGGCTATGTAAATACCCAAGAAAATAAGGTCACTCTAAAAATTCTAGCGTTGACTAGTTGACATATTATTAAGATATTTTAATGGTTTTCATAGACGAAAGGATGGATAAACCTAAAAAAAAAGTGAAACAGCTAAATTTTCAATGAGTTGCCTTTATTTTTTTCCAGGTGAACTTAGATGTTTTTTTTTTTTTGCACTAAAATGTTTACAAAGAGTGTCCATAAAATATAGAAAAATAATATAAATTAATAATGTATATCTGTATCGAAAAGCTGTTGCGGTCTTGATGTATCAAATCCAAATAAATATTAATTTTTTTTTATTATTGAATAATTTAAAAATTTGACAAAAATAAAAATGCGTCTAGGCAAATGAGAAAGAAAAAAATTAAATGTCAGTGTCAGAAATGAGGAATTGCCAGCAGCACAAAGCATTATAGAAGAATAGTACGACTATAGCAATTAACAGGGTACACAAACAACGAAAAGAGCTTTTTAGAAAAGGGAAACTTCATTGGGAAGGGTGAGAAAAGAAAAAGGCTAGTAATAGACAAAGGATCATGAAGCGGGAAAACATTTTTTTATGAACGTTTGCAGAAATCAGTTGGAAAATGGAAAATATTGGAAAATAAAATCAGCCATATTCCAGAGTAGGACATAAAAAGGAGAAACGATAGATCAAGGAGGATAGAAGGTTGTGAAATTAAGACAAAGTGGTTGATAGAATAAAGCAAAATAATAATTAATTTTTTTTTTGAGTGCTAAAAAGAAAAAAAAAAACTATTGGGCAACCGGTAGATAGCCAAGGTCGGAACACGAGTAGGATGAAGTTAGAAGAGAAAGATAAGGATTTATGAGAACAACCAGTCCACCAAGTATTTCCCACCAAGGCAAGAGTGATTGGCTGACAACCGAATAGTGCTGGGAGAATTCAAATTTCCACTGAGTAAAGCTTCAGATGCGGTAAGACCGTATTATTAAATATTATTTTTTTAAGAAGACCAAAAGAAAACTTTAAGTGCAAGTAAATCACCAAACCACAAAAGGAAAAGAGAGAACAGATCTAGGTATTGAAAGCACAGCATTGTGAATCAACCAAAAAAAAATATATATATAAATTTTAAGAACAAAGAAAGAGAATCAAACTTTTGTGGCAATTAAAAGCAACCTCTATTGTTAAAAGAACCCTCTATTATTCTTATGTTAGCTTAAGTTCATACGTAAAATAGGCTATAGAAAAAAAACAATATCTGTAGTATGGAAGATTTGAGGAAAAAATAATATTTTTCTTTTGTATGTAAAACCTGCAACAATAATAACGATAAAAAATAGCGAAAATAAAATTTTTTCTGCTTTTAGGGTGTCATAAAATAAAAAGAAACCTTAGGGAGCTCCGTCAGGATAGAAAAAAAAATTTATTAGATATTTATAGTTAGATGGTGATCCCGTAAAAACGGAAAAAATTTAATAACGGTCCTATCAGGATATAAAACCGTTCAAAGAACATTTTCTCATATAAATAAAAATAAAAAAAAAAAATAATAATCAAGTCCTCCAAACCCGTTAGCTTAAAAATATGTTTATGTACGTTAAGTGATTTTTTTGTTAATAGTGTAATTTTTATTGTTTAGAGAAAGAAATTTTTTTTTATATAATACAGATTGGTAGATGTTTTTAAGTTTTTTTTTTATATTTAAAATATTACAATAAATGTTATCGTTAAGTTTTTATGAAAAAAGAGAAATGCATTTGGAGTAGATTTTCTTTTAAGGTTGATGGCATGAAGGTAGGAGAAGTCTTGGTGGAACAAGGGTCACAAAGGAAATAACTAGACAGGAATACAATTGTGACATGGATGGGAGGGCAATTACAGGGAATAGCACCTACCCCTGGCGAGATGACGGGAGTATTGGAATCGCGGGTGGGTGTGTCTTTGGTAGTTGTTAGTAAATTTTTAGTTGTTGTGATATTCAATTTGTTTTTATTTGTGCGGAAACGCGACTGACGGTCAGGGTTGGAACCGCCTGTGAGAAACGAGTAGCTAGTTGGAGCAGCCGTTAGTCCGGCGGGTCGTGACAAAGCTTTAGGTGTGTTTTATGCTATTAATAAAACTTTAGTGCAATATATTAAAGCATTTGGTTATTACACCTGGTCAAATAGAAATGGGTATTTAAATACCCGACAGTCAATGGTGTGTATTTTTTTTTGCAAAACATCTATTTTCATAGTATTTTTATATATTATTTAGCCTTAGAAATTTTTATTTTATCAGATGCTACGTCGTTGTGATAGTCCAGGAAGCAAGGAGTGGGATGGAAGTTCGCCTGACAATTTATAGAACCGTATTCAGTTTTTCCACTGCATTGTGGATAACGATGGCGAGTACTAAGTTTCCCGATGAAATGTTCGATTCGGTAACAGCGTATTGCTAGTTGCGCTCCGTAAGCCGAGACTTTACCCGGATGATGATAATTAGACTTTAATAATTGTTTCGCATACATCTACTCGAAATTTATATTGTAACATTTGTGGCTTGTTTTCATATTTCCGACAAAGGCAGTGTAATTTCCAGTCATTTACCATTGCTGCGTCTATTGGATTAGTTATTAATGGCCAATACTATTTTTTATATACATCAAAGGTGCATGGTTGGTCCGATTTTCACGAAATGTGCCTAATGCAAAAATCCTACCTTCCGACAACCCACACATAAGATTGTGACTTGTAAAAAAGTAACAGTATGTTTTTCAAGTTTTCCCAGATGAGAAAGAAGCTATATAACAACCTTTTCTCCCTGTTTTAAATTTGAGTTTTCCTGTTCTGATGTATGGAATTAGCTGATACAAATAGCCTTTTGCGGACGCCAAACACCAGTACTTATATCCGAAATGGATTGGTTTGCCCTTTATAAACATTTTACAGAAATGCCTTCCATAGTAAGCTATCATTTGTTCGTCTATGGACAGGTTGTGAGAGAATATTCCGCAACAGAACAAGCATTGACACAATTTAAAAAATTTTAAACGCAGTTTTGTCAGTATTTGGGTTTTATGTGGAAGTAGAAACTTGAAACAAAACATTTTATTGAAGAAAAGTAACGGAATATTATAGTAAGAATAGTATGCTTTAGTCAATTCAAGTATGCACACAGACATTAGACACATACGAGTATACAGCTTAAAAATTCATACATACGTGTATATGTTCCTTAAATGTATTGTGTATTAAATTCTAAAGATTTTTCAAGTATTATTGTGCATTACTTTATTATATACTAATGACTGTCGGGTATCTAAATACCCATGTAATACATATCTCAGGTGTGTGAAGAAAAAAAAAATTTTTTTTATTAATCAACTAACATGGTCTACCTGGCGCACTTACCAAATTTTCATCAAAATCGTACGGCCCGATCTATGGGCAGTCTTTAATGGGTTAATACACTTTTCTTATACCGGGTGATTCATCGTGAGGTTTTATTTATAATGTAAAATAGAACACAAATTTTAAAGTCAACTTAAAATTTTTTATTATCGATTAAAAGAACAATTTATGGTATTTACTGTTTGAAAATGATATCATGTAAATGTTGGCTACAACTACATCTGAGATGGTCCATTCGGAAGGTCCACTTTGGGGCGACTCGTTCGACTGGTATCTCGCGACTAACGCGAGTAATCTTTCCGTCCAAAGCGTCAAATCTAGCTGGCTTATTCCTGAAGACATCAGATTTTACATATCCACAGAATAAATATTTAGTTCGTGGTATGATATGTCAAAATCTAGGTGGAAAATTTACCGCAGCAAAACATGAAATTAAGTGCTCACCGTATTTTCATTGCGTTTTTTCAGAGCCCATTCACTGACAATAAGACGCAAACTTAAGTCGCCTGACTTCAATTCTAGCACAAATTGAATTTTGTACGCTTTAAGGGCGACATAATTACGTAAAATACGTCAAGTTATCGAATACGACAAGCCAAGCTATTAAAAACGATGACGAATCGATTCGTCACGGTTTTTTCGCCCACTACGTACTGGATTTGGTCTAACCAGTCGAGTATCATATACTAATGAGCTGGAACTTAAATTTGCGAATTGTATTGGCAATATTGGTTTTGTTGTTAAGTCGATTATGCGCACCGTTCTCACAGAAAACTGATTTTCGTAATACAGCTGAACAATTTAGAGACGCTGTTGTGGTGTGAGTCTTTCCATAATGACTTGCCAAACGATACTGAAAAAAAATGACAAAGCAGTTTGAAATAAGTCTGGTGATCAGTCAAAGAATCCTATTGACCATCAAACTTCAAGGAATCACCCGAAACATACGAGTACAAGAATTAAAAAGAAATGGATGCACTGTACAATGACTGAGTGCAAGTTATACGTAGGTGTATATAGAACTTTAAAATAAAAATATATAATATGTGAATCAAAATCAGAATTAATCTATTGCTTATGTATACGCAAATAAAACTGAAATTTACACCGAACCAAAATCTAGTGCATACGAGATTTCTAACGAAATCTACTTGACTTTGAGTTAATTTCCCATTCAAAAGAAAATGACTAAATTTTTAAAAAATCTCTAAAAATCTTGTTGCTGCCTAGTAATACAACTGTGTGTTTGCTATTAAAACAACAAAAAAATTTTGACATTTTGATACAAAAAAAAGGGAAAAATTTAAGAAGAAAAAGAAAATTAAATTAAACACATTAAATTAAAAAAAAAATTTGTTTTAAAATGGATAAAATTAAATGAACAAATCAAGTTTAAGTGCTAATTATTATATGAGCTGTTAATTTTGAAAGTGGTATAAGTCCATTTTATTAATATTTTGCTAGGGGTCATTTTAGTAAAATGGTCTCTATTAGACATCTGCTTAAATGTATTTGTATTTGCGTAGTACTTATGTACTCTGCAGCAAGTGCATGTATTTGCAAATACAAACAAAACTACCATCCTACAACATCAGAATAAGATTAATTGGTCTTCCTCGTTAAGCGATCGGAGATCTTATTTGGCTTTAATGTTTGCTTAATATTGCTTCTGTAAAAAAAAACATGAAAATTTTTAACAAAATTTCAATTAGAACGTGCTCTATTTTCTCATGTACAGTCATATGAAAGAATATAAAAATTTTTTGTACAAGCTTACATTTTGTAGCTTAAAAAGAAAAAAAAAATAGTTGTTTCGCCACCACTACAATAATGCAATGAATAATATTTTCGGCGGCTATAAGCCATTTTACAAAAGAACTGCGTGGATATTTATATATTAAAAAAAGAAGCACAAAAATAACACTACACATTGGAATTTGCTTATTTTTTTAATTCCAGTTTATTTTATTTTATTAAAACATAAATTCCTAAAAAAACATAATAAGCAAATCAATTTCACAAAATTTTAATATTTTTGAATTGATCAGCTGTTATCAGAAAACAGAGTCTCTGTCAGACGTATTTGTACATGTCGATTGTGACCAAAAATTATAAACCTGTAAAATAACAAATTGTGACAAACATGAAAAAAACATGTGTATTTTCAAATTAGAATACATATGAAAACAACATCTTGTCTATTAGTACCTTTATAATGTAATATCTGGAAATGTAAATTGTCGTGAAATAATAGACTTTTTTCCTTATATTGCCCTCCAAGAGTTTTGAGAAATAATCGCATATTGAGGAAGGCGTTCATAGATCAAATTACTCCTTAAATCAGCCTATTGCACGGTGTTTGCACCTGTGTAAAAGCTTTCAGCCCAATTTTAATTTAACCTATAGTTTATTTAAGTTACTTTTTTTAAGCATTATAATTAGGTACATAGTAATCTGTAAGAATTTAGTTCTGTAGATAAAATTAATAAATAAATAAAAAATGATTTCACATTTCAGGAACAACAAAATTCACTACTGACTACTTACTTCTGCTTACTTGCCTTTTGTTGTTTGTATATATTCGTATTTGTTTATGCAGTACACGAGCAAAGACTATAAAACTATAGAGATGTTCTACGTAGAAGAAAATCTGAAAACAAAAATTAATAGCTGAAACGGATGAGGGGGGGAAGTAACAAGGGAATATTTGAGCATGCGCATTTCAAATAAAAGTTTCTCTCATTTAGCTACTGAGATAAACAGAGAATAAAAAAATAAACACATACTGAACAACATATAAATGCGCATGTATATATGTATTATAAACCGAGCATTTAAAACTTAAAATGAATTTTATTTCTTTGATATGTTTTCTGTGTGAGATTTATGAAATTTTTCAACAAAAATGTTATTGAAATCTTAGGAGCAAATATAAATAGAACGAATATGACTAGTTGCGTTATTGCAGGGTAGAATATCTTGTTTATAGTTGAAAAAAATAAATTTATCCTAGTTCGCAACGAATTTATGATTCATTAATTTGAACCTTTATTAAACTCTTATTATAGATTTCTAGATATAATGAGAAGTAGTCGTGTTGTATATGCTTTTTAAAAGTATCTATAAGAGTTTTAAAACTCACAGACTGTTAATAATAAATAATACAGAAATTGATTTTATGTTATGAACAAAATTTATTTATAATAAATATCTCATTATTTGGAAATTAATATGTAAATCATATAAGACAGACATTTTTATGCCTTATTCCCATTTTTTGTTTCGTAATATTGTCACAAATGAATTTACTTATTTATAAAAAAATATGTTTTTAAATGCTCTACCACTGATAGATAGCTATCTATATAGCGATTTCATTGCTGCTAGGCATATCATCAGTAGACTCTACAATACTTTTCATAAAAAGTCTTGAACTTATAAGTTTAATACTTATCAAACCAAATGAGAATTTCAATTTGGCTAAGAAGTAAAAAGTTTTAAAAATTAACACTTTTAAAAACTTAGTAAGCATTTAAAAATATTCTTCAATATTTTCTACATTAGAGATTCCAGTTCGGAAACCTAAGCTAATGTGTAAGAAAAATATTCAAAGTACAAAAATAAAAAGAATCCAATACGTATTTACAGTAAAATGTAAAACAAATATTGAGTCGTAAGCAATATAAATATTAATCAATTAAAACATTTTTATTATTATTCCCATTTTTTTGCCGAAACCGGTCTGTTAAAGAACCAAATTTGACCCGGGATGACGTAAACTCGTTCCAAATAAAAATGTTTTATTATGGTTTATTTATAACTTTTGCAAAATAAAAATTAAAAGTAACGGTTTTCCTTTTAATAAAATAAATACCAATAAAGTAAAAAAAAAACTCAATGGTTAATATATAAGATAAAAGTAGACAATACTAATAACATTTAAGTACACTTAAATTGCTTTGCTTAATTTTTTTTACGAAACTTTTTTACATTTCGAAAAAATTTTAAATTGCTGTTATGATAATGCACATGCTAGTTTTTTAAGCTTAAGATAAATAACAATTTTAAAATTTTATTTTGATCATTATTTCGTTAATTCGTTAATGCTTAGCTTCTTCAGGATATTTACGAGTATATTTAAAATTATTTCAAAATAATTAAGAACGAAATATTGATCAAAATAAAATATTAAAATTTTTATTGACCTTCTGTAATTCCATTGCGGTTTTCAGTAACGAAATTGAAATTCGGTGTGAATTCATATACTATATGTATTACAACAATAAAATGCATGTATTTACCTACATTACAAATCGGGAACAACGGCAATCTCGTTTTCGAAATAAAATTGCACTATTTGCAAGCGTTGTTCAGGCGTGAGTCTATTCATGATGAATTGCCAAACCAAACTGAGAATAAATCACTTGACAGCTGTTAAATCGGTCGCCATCTTGAACAGTAAAGCCAACTTAAAGTTCTATACGTCTATAAAAAACAACCTTTATAAAAATAGACAACAATACCTAAAAAAGGTATTGTTGCGATTAGTTTCTTTGCCAGTTTAAAAATAAAAATGCAGGACAATTTTTAAGTAAATTGTAAGGAATGTATATTCAGTGAATTTTTTTTAAGAGTTTTATTATTTTATTTAAAATTCAACAAACAGTTGGCTGTGAAACTACATCTTTATAACTACCATCAGCAAAAAAAACAAACACCGGATTGATGGTTTTAAAAAATTAATCTGTTTCACCAGCAAAACCATCTTTGTTTATGTGGAACAATTTAAAAAATTGAATTCTAGAAAATGTTTTGTATTTGGCAGTACTGATGGGTTGGAACTGTTTTGAATTTTTTTGCAAACATAATAATTCTTATTTAGTCAATTGCTTTTACAATATAAAGGTTCTAATGTTTGCAAGAAACGTTGGGAGTAACCTACTGAGGATTCAGAGTAGAGTCTGATGAAATGGTCCATATAGGTATGCTCTATCCTTCAGTACTTATTGTACTGAATAAATAACTCATGAGAATATCATGAGTAAAAGAATAAATTTTAAAACCAACACAATTTCTGGAATTAAGCACAAATAACGATTAATATTTTGTTAAACTTTTAAATTCCAAAAGGAAATTATTACATATTTTTTTTTAAACATATTTTTATGCAGCATTTTTTTATTTTACTTTTTTTTTACAAAAGCAAAATATTTCTATGAGTAACTGTACGTATCTTTCATAACACGTACAATAACACACGTTGGTGTGTTATACTCGTATCTATCTATAGATGGCCCTTCACAACCTGTTTAGGTCTTCGGCCGAGGAAAGGATGGCTCTCCAAGCGTCTCGATCTTCTGCGCTCTTTCTCCAGTTTGGGACATTCAGATCTGGAAGATGTTGTTGGACCTGATCTTTCCAGCGGAGCTTCGGGCGTCCCCTCCTGCGCATACCTTCGGGATCGTACTCAAAAATTTTCCTAGCCGGAGTATCTTCATTCATGCGCACAACATGACCCAGCCAGCGCAGTCTTTGTACTTTTATGCGCTTCACTAAGTCAATGTTGGTGTATAACTCATACAGCTCATGGTTCATACGATGCCGATAGTCTCCGCTAACACAAATTGGTCCATATATTTTACGAAGAATTTTTCTCTCAAATACGGCAAGAACAGCTTCATCCGCTTGCGTAAGTACCCATGACTCCGAGCCGTATAAGAGCACGGGTACTAAAAGGTGATTTTATAAGAACTATCGGAAATTTAAAAAAAAAAACACATAAAATTCAGAAAAATGCATGAAATATTTATTTGGATCGATAGTTGGGTCGATATAATTTAATGTTTGAAGATTATTTCATGCAAATGTTGGCCGCGGCTGCGCCTCAAATGGTCCATCCGCTTAGTCCAATTTTGCCATACTCTTTCCAACATTTCGGCCGGTATCTCACGAATAATGTTGGCAATGTTGGCTTCCAGTGCGTCAATCGAAGCGGGCTTGTCCCTATAGACATTAGCCTTAACATAGCCCCACAAAAAATAGTCTAGAGGCGTTAAATCGCACGATCTGGGCGGCCAATTGACTGGTCCCAAGCGTGAAATAAACTGTTCACCGAACTCGCCTCTCAATTGGTCCATTGTTTCGCGTGCTGTGTGGCATGTGGCACCGTCTTGTTGAAACCACATGTCATGCAAGTCAAGTTCTTCCATTTTGGGCAAAAAAAAGTTTGTTATCATCGCACGGTAGCGCTCACCATTCACAGTAACGTTGTGATTCGCATCATCTTTGAAGAAATACGGCCCAATGATGCCGCCAGCCCATAATCCGCACCAAACGGTTGTTTTTTGTGGATGCATTGGTAGCTCTTGCAATGCTTCTGGCTGCTCTTCACTCCAAATACGGCAGTTTTGCTTGTTCACGTATTCATTCAACCAGAAATGAGCCTCGTCGCTGAACACAATTCTTCGATAAAAAAGTGGATCTTCATCTAACTTTTCAAGAGCCCATTCACCAAAAATTTGGCGTTGTGGTAGGTCGTTTGGCTTCAATTCTTGCACCAGTTGTATCTTATAAGGCTTCACACCCAAATCCTTCCGCAAAATTTTCCACGTAGTGGAGTAACAGAGGCCCAATTGCTGCGAACGGCGCCGAATCGATAATTCACGGTCATCACCAACACTGGCCGATACGGCTGCGATATTTTCTTCAGTTCGCACTCTACGTAAGCGTGTTGGTGGTTTAATGTCCAACAATGTAAATTTGGTGCGAAATTTTGTTACAATAGCCCGAATAGAAGCCTCAGTAGGTCGATTAAACTGACCATAAAATGGAAGAAGCGCGCGATGAACTTTCTTAACAGAGCACGCATTTTGGTAATAAAATTCAATAATTTGCAAGCGTTGTTCGTTTGTAAGACGATTCATGATTAAATTATAGACCAAACTGAAGATGTTTGATAGTGACACAAGATACAAAACGTGCGTGAGCTGTCAAAACTAGTGTTGCCAAAAAGATAATAGAAAAAAAATCACTCTTTATGAGTGTCTTATAGAGTGTTATTTTCGTTCTCCGAGAGAGGGCTTTGGATCTAAATTGCCTGCTTAGCCCAAAGTAGCATCTATTTGCTAGTATAATTCTTCTTCGTATTTCCAGGCTGATGTTATTGCTTTTGTTGACGGTGGACCCAAGATATACAAACTTCTCCACAACTCCGAAGTTGTAGTTACCAACGTTCACAATTCCGTCTAATCTAGTAGATTTTCTGTTCGTTGAAACCATTATCTTCGTTTTTGCTTCATTAAGTTTTAGACCCATTTTCTGCGACTCTTTATCGATACTTGCAAAGGCAGCCGTTACGTCTCTTAATGTCCTTCCGATGATATCAATATCATCCGCGTATGCAAGGAGCATGTGGCTCTTGGTGAAGATTGTGCCATTTCTATTAACTGCAGCGTTTCGTATGACCTTCTCTAATAAAATGTTGAAAAGATCACATGATAAACTGTCACCCTGCCTGAATCCTCGTCTGGTGGTAAACGATTCGGAAATATCATTTCCAATTTTTACTGAAGATTTTGTATCAGTTAAGGTCATTCGGCATAGCCTTATCAACTTTGCCGGGATGCCAAATTCAGACATGGCCTGATATACCTTCGCACGAATCGGACTGTCGAAAGCGGCTTTGTAATCAACGAATAGGTGGTAAGTGTCAATTTGTTTTTCATGAGTTTTTTCCAGGACTTGGCGTAGTGTGAATATCTGGTCTGTGGTGGATTTGCCAGGTCTAAAGCCACAATGGTAATGGCCAATTATTTCATTGACCTTAGGCGTAAGTCGTTCACATATTATTATTGCCATGATTTTGTACGCGATGGGAAGAAGACTTATGCCCCTGTAGTTGGCGCAAACAGATTTATCTCCTTTTTTATGGACTGGGCATAGCACACTGAGGCTCCAATCTTCGGGCATGCTTTCTTCCAACCAAACATTACCAATAAGCTGATGCATGCACTTAATCAGCTCATCACCTCCGGCCTTAAATAGCTCAGCCGGCAAACCATCGGCACCGGCAGCCTTATTGTTCTTTAAACGGGTTATAGCTATTTTTACCTCACTTTGGCTGGGTGGTGTACATTCGACACCGTCATCATAGATTGGATGGTTAGTATCATCATCGCCGCTTTCCTCTGATACCAACAGCTGGGAGAAATGTTCTCTCCATATATTCAGCACACTCGTGCTATCCGTTACCAAGTTTCCTTGTTGGTCCTTGCAGGAAGAAATGCCAGTACAAAAGCCCTTTGTCTGTTGTTTAACCTTCTGGTAAAATTTTCGGGCTTCATTTCTGCTTCTGCACATTTCAATCTCCTCACACTCGCGCCTTTCCATCTCTTTCTTTTTTCTTCGGAAAAGGTGTTTTTCCTCTCTCCTTTTCTCCCGGTATCGCTCCCGTGCACTTCTCGTTGCTACTGTCTGGAGGGTAGTCAAATATGCTGCATTCTTCTGTTCAGTAGCATTGCGACACTCCTGATCATACCATGGGTTCTTTGGTGCTGGTTGTCGATACCCAAGTACGTCTTGTGCAGCAGTCTCCATTGAGTGGGCTATGTGACGCCATTGAGTGCGAGAGTTATCGGGACAAAGAGTGCTCCGTTGGAGCAATTGGGTAACTCGAGTGGAATAAGCGGTGACATTACGTTGTGTGCGCAGCTTTGAGACGTCTAACTTTCTCCGGGCATGTGATCGCACATTTTTCGCCAAACACAGTCTAGTTCGTACCTTGGGTGCGACAAGGTAATGATCCGAATCAATGTTGCCGCCTCGACATGAACGTACATCTAATACCCTGGAGGCATGTCTTCCGTCTATCACAATGTGATCGATCTGGTTTCTTGTAGTCTGATCGGGAGATGTCCATGTAGCTTTATAGATGTCGGGATGTTGGAACCTGGTGCTGCTAACTACCATGTTGCGTGCTACTGCGAAGGAAATCAGTCTCATTCCGTTATCAGATGTTTCTTCGTGGAGACTAAATTTTCCGGCCGTTGGACTAAAGATATTTTCCCTGCCTATTTTGGCGTTAAAATCACCTAGAACAATTTTAATGTCATGGCTTGGGCAGCGGTCATATATTTCCTCCAGGCGTTCGTAAAATGTATCTTTAGTCTGCTCGTCCTTATCTTCAGTAGGGGCATGTGCACATATTAGGCTGATGTTGAAGAATTTTGCCCTGATGCGGATTGTTGCTAGACGTTCATTTACCGGCGTAAAACGGGAGATTAGATGTCTTAGCTTTTTGCTGACAACAAATCCGCATCCAAGTTCGTGCCTTGTTTCATGGCAGCTATAATAAATATCACCCTTAGCCGTCTTGGTGACACCGTGTCCATTATATCGCATTTCCTGGATGGCAGTTATATCGGAATTGTATTTCTCAAGTAAATCCATCATCTGGATCGATGCACCTGGTCTATATAGTGTTCGCACATTCCAGGTGCAGATCCTTAAATCATGGTGCTTTTTTCGTTTGCGTGGTTCGTCAACAGTTATGGGGATCCGTTTTTTATTCTTTCCTTTCCTTTTCATTGTAATAGTGTTCGTTACGGGGGCGGGTTACAAGCCCACCGTCCAACCTAACTTTTTAAGGTTCTTTTAGGTGAACCAGGCGCAGCACATGTTAGTTCGCTTCCCAGACAGGTGTCCAGGGGGCTATCCAGGTGACACCGCGAGGAGGTATGTGTCTGCTTGAGATATAAAGGAGACAAGATTGGAACTGGGTTCTGCCCGGTCAGAGCCGATCAGTATCCGTTACATGGCCTTTATATCCCCACGTTATACTCGCATACACATACATATTTATACACAATAATAAATTTATAAACATACACATATGTATACAAGAACGAACCCTCCGTGACAAGAACATTAAATTCGGCATAATGTGTTTGAAATAAAAAACCAATTAATATATAAATAAATATTTATTGATACTACTTTAAAAAAAATCCTAAGGTGACAAAAACTCGTCCATTGTTTTAATTTCACAGTTGTGTACCGAAATAAGAGCATTAACTTATCAAAATGAGAGTAAGCGAATCTTAAATACCCTTCAATTTTGTACCCAAATATTTATATTTCGGAATTGGCACGTTGTTATTAAATATAAAAGAACATATAGAAAAAAAATTAAAATGATAAGCATTAATTAAAATAATTTTTAATATAATATTTCATTAAAAAAATTCTAAAAGATTTATTTACTTTCATATAAAGAAAGTCATCGACGAAAAATTCTCTGGCATTCTTATTTGAGTGAGCAATAAAATGTCTAATCATGATTAGGGCACACAAAAATAATTTTTAATTAAAAAAAAAATTATGACAAAAATATTTAATGCTAAATAAATTTAATTTAATTTAAAATTTTTGCAGAAAATTTGTAAAGCTGAGTTAATTAATTAAATTCAGATAAAGAAAGTCAAATTAACGACATCTAAATATTCCCAAAAATATCCTCTGGAATCTCTCTTTCTATAAGATTGCTGCATTCGCAAGTCTATTTACACCTAGTCAAAATCTAACAGATTTTATATGAAATCTCATTCAAAATCTATGCTTTTTATTAAAAATTTTTGATATCAAGATTTCAATTTCATAACAAAAACAAACTTTATTTGTGTATTTATTAATATCTATTAAGGGCCTGTTCTGCTAAATGCGAATGAAAGCTTCTTTCGAATAATTTTATTGAAAACAAAAACAATATACGAAAATTTGTATTTGTTTTCAATACAATTATGCGTAAGAAGCTTTCGTTAAAATTGAGCTGAACATGCCTTAATTTTTTTTTTATTTTATGCGTTTAATTTAATTTTCTTTTATATTTTCTACTTCTAAACTCCCGTTTCTTTTTCATAAAAATGTCAAATTTTCTTGCCAGTGTCATATTTTATATCGTATTAGATACCAACAAGATTTCACGAGATTTTTCCGATGCTTAGTCAAGAACTACAATTTCTTTTGTATGTGAAATCGTCTCAAAATCAATGCCGCTATTATGCTGAGTACATACTTGTAAACATGTTTACGGAACATGTTTTTCGCTCAGGTTCCATTGTTTGATACATACACTGGAACCAACAAGTAAACCACAAATGCAACATCTGTTCTGTATTTTGTATTATAGCATGAACATCACGGTTGAAACACATTTGAAAAAATATATACTTTTCACTTTTCACATTCCATAATTCTGGTAATTTTTTATATAAATTAATAAAATTTACCCAACTCTCATTTCTTTCACAACCACCATTTTTCTTTTTCTTTACTTCAATTAATTTTTTCAGCCGTCGACAAAATCCTACAAGTTTACAGCTTGCCTGTTTTAGGTGAACTAAACAAGTAAAATAGTAAACAACGATAGACTATGGAACCAACATCAATGCAACCAGAAAATATCAAACAAATTTGATATTTTGGAAACCTCGAAGGGAACACGAAAATAAACTATTAACACGACTACACACTACGGAACGAAACACGAAACATGTCATGTTTACGGAACAATTTTCTAAGTGTGTACTCAACATTATGGTTAACAACTCTACTATAGTTGTAATTTGGATATTTCAACCTACTTTTGTTAATACTGATTACAACTCTGTGTTCGTGCAGTTGATAAAAAATAAAAGACAACTCATCAATAGCAGTTGTTTCAAGTACAACTCAACTGAGGTTCGAAATCCCTCATGTAATAGACTTCGGTTGGGTGTAAAGGCACTATAACACAAGTTAAATAACCCACACATCCATACGTACGAATGTATAAACAAGACTAGCTGCTTTCGAATGTGCGCTGACACACATTACGCACATATACAACTTAAAAATGTCTAAATATATGAAAAAAACAGATATTAGTAGTATTTTTTATATATTTCGGGTATTTTTGAACCGATTGTTCTTATTTTTTTTCATTTTCAATAAAACTTTAGGGCACGATTTTTGTCCTTCTGCAATAAAGGCCAAAAACCTAATCAGAAATATGGTATAAAAACAGAGGTACTCGGAGTTTTGTTCAAGTAGAGATACTTTTTTCAATAGCCTTTTTTTGACAGATCACGTGTGAGTGGTGTCATGCTGTCATGTTATTTTTGTTTAGTATTGGTTGGCATTTCATAATGGAAAGACTTACGCCTGAACAACGTTTACAAATCGTTCAACTTTATTACGAAAATTCACGTTCTGTGATTAATGTGTTTCGTGCACTTCGCTCAACTTATGGTCAACATAATCGCAACACCATCACCCATTTTGAGACCCAGCATTCATTATTGGATAATATTCGACCGAATAGACCACGTCCAGCACGCTGTGACGAAAATATAGAGGCCGTAGCTGAGAGTGTACACGAAGACCGTAACCGTCAATGGCGACCGTTATTGTGCCATGATAACCGACTGTTTGATGCCTGAAATTGAAGCTCGTCATCTCGGCGACATTTGGTTTCAGCAAGACGGCACCACTTCCCACACATCGCATCAATCAATGGATGTATTGAGAGAACATTTCGGTGAGCACATAATTTCACGTTTTGGGCCGGTCGATTGGCCACCAAGATCGTGTGATATCACACTGCTAGACTTTTTCCTGTGGGGATATGTAAAGTCTAAAGTTTATGCGGACAAGCCCGCTTCGATTCACGCCTTGGAGGAAAACATCACGTGTGTCATTCGCCAGTTACCAGTCGAAATGCTCGAACGAGTCATCGAAAATTGGACTGAACGGATGGACTATCTGCGACGTAGCAACGGCCAACATTTGATAGACATAATCTTCAAAAAATAAATGCCAAAGAATGTTCTTTCAAATTATAATAAACATTCTCCATTAAATTTGAATTTTCTATTTTTTTTCTTTAAAAAAGTAGGGAACCTATGGTGCTGAACTATATTAGCAACTTGAAGTCAGCAACAACTGACAGATTGAAGTGCTAAATGTTTCTGTGCGTTGAGTAGGTACTTCAAAAATTGGAAGTCAATGACTACACAGAGAAACGGATATTCTATAGCTTGGCATATAGGCTATAGAAATTAGAAACGGTAACACAAACTTATATGTACATATATACTCTTCTTACTTCCAGTGAAGGGTGTACAAATTCAAGCGGTAATGTTATAAAAATGTTACATATCATTTAAGAGATAATATATACAAACATACATGCGTATTATAGCAAATTAATAAACAAAATTAATTAATTGCTATTGTAAGAAACACAAATGTATGAGTTAAATATCAAAACTTTAATAAGAGTTAAGTCGTCTCTTAAATTTTTTCATATAAGATTTTGTAATTTTTTTGTGGAGTATATTTGTTGAAGCATAAAATTGAAAACTTGAAGTTTTACAGGAGAGCCCCCTAATGAACACACAGTTTATGTATGTAGTTAATTAAAGCGCAACTACTTGATGATTTTATAAATTGAATGAACTATACTTTTTTTTAATTTTGTATATGTAATATAAAACAGTCTTCGTTTTTATTCGCTGGGTTTTCCATTGATTTTTTTAAAATATTATATACAATAAAAACTTTTAGCATTTTAAACACAATCACAGAATTTGTTGTGTTTCATATATGGGTCCGCCAAATAACTTTTTTTTTTGAAAATGCTATAAAAACATCGAGTGTAGCTTCGGCTGTGTGGCACGTAGCGCAGTCCTGTTCAAACCAAATGTTGCCAATATCCTCCTCTTCAATTTTTGTGAACAAAAATTCGTTCAACATGGCCCGATTACGATCGCCATTGACTGTAACGGCCACTCCTTGCTCATTTTCGAAGAAAAATGGCCCAATTATGCCTCTGGACCAAAATCCGCACCAAACAGTGACTCGTTTTGGGTGCGTCGGCTTTTCAATTTATGCGTGCGGGTTTTCTGTGCCCCAAATGCGACAATTTTGCTTGTTTACATACCCGGCAAGATCAAAATGAGCTTCATCTGAAAAGATGATGTTTTTTTTTTGGCAAAATCGGCATCTTCTGTAAGTCGATCGCGGACGGATAAAACTAATTATCTGTCAAATCAGACATGAGCTAAGTGTTAACATTCACGAAATAAGCACTAGTTGAAAAAAAAACAAATAACGTTCGATGGCGGACCCTTTATATTTAGAAAAATCTACTTGAGAAATCTTTTATATGGTCCTTGTAAGCTAGGAAGTATTTAGTAGTGGTATTTGAGGAAGTGTAATAGTAGATAGAGGATTTGAGGAAATCGGTTTTAAAGCCTTGTCTAGTCATCCACAATCGAACACACATATTTGGAAATGAATTCGAAATCATCACGTCCTCCGGAGGGTCGTGTTTGTGAATTTTATGTTTGCTGGGATTGCTGGGCAGTTGAACGCCACCCCGCGTTAGTATTAGCATTTGAAGGGTTATTTGTTACAGCACTACTATTATTTGCAGCAACATTTGATGAATTTTGTGTGTTTACGTTTGGGTGAGAATTATGATTGGATGGTTGATTTCCGTTTTGGCCAGAAGTAGCATTATTACTGCCATTATTAGTTGAATTGATATTTGAGGCATTGTTTGCTGGGTTTGACTGTTGATTTATCAAATTAATATTCCCAGCTGGTGTAGAAGTATTTTGTGAACCTGAGGCGTTGTTAATATTATTGACATTGTTGGCATTTGCAGTTGAGCTGCCTCCGGCACCTACTCCTGTATTATTTACTGCGGTTGGGTTATTATGGCTTGTAGCTTGACCCTATTGTGCTTGTTGTTGTTGCTGTGTGGCAGTATTATTGGTATTCTGTTGAGGCAAGTGATGTAATATTGAATGAACTTCATTCTCGCTGGGCGATTCAGCAACGATTGTCGTGTTGCCCAAAAAGCAATTGTTTAAAATCATTTGTGCTTTACTCGCTTCTTCACGTGTGGCGTATTTGCACAGAGCTATGCCCTGATTTAAATACAAATGAAAATTCAGTAAAGGTCCATGCTGAGCTATCAATCTATAAGAAACAATCAAAAATACTTTAAGAAGTCATATCATATAATCTGACGTGTTAGAGAATAATATAAGCTTCTCCTTAGATCGTGTAATACTTTGGATGTCATTCACCCCTATTATGCGTTTCGATTCAAATCAAAATTTTTGCCGTTTGGCAATTTTTTTTATTCTGCGTTTCTATCAGAATTGAAATTTTTCCGTTTATTTACTATTTATTAATAATTATTAGTAATAACAGCTGTGTTCATTTACTCCACATTGGGATCCCAATTTACACAACAAGCGTTCCTTTACTGCAAGTTTGTGTAAATGAGAGCAGTTGTGTGAGAGAATTATGTTTCTTATTTTTGCACGAAACAGCCCACACTTTTTCTTCGTGGAAGTTGGGTAAATTGTCAATCAGCTGTTTGAAAAATAAATAAAAGTAAACAAAGTGCAAATTGTGATATAAATTTGTGATATAATTTGTTTGGTATGAAGTTTTCTGGCTGAATATATCAAACTTGATATCAACACAATTTGCTTGTTATGTTAAAACTGCTACCGACATTACCTCATATTTTATTTTTTGTAAGTGCTTGGCATTTTTTTCTGGACTAAAAAATTGGTTGTTTTGCGTTGGTTTACTTTTAGGTATTTTTGTGGTTTTTTGAGAGTAATCTTAGCTTACTCTTATTTTAACGAGCTTTACCCAAAAAGTACTCGAACAAAGCTAATATTCTATTTCATTTCAATTGCATTATTTTCGGTTTATATGTTCTGTGTTTCGATCATTCTTTTTCTTTCAAAGTTAATATATTTATTATAATTAAAAAATTTAAATAGCTATTTTGTTAAGCTTGAGGTCTTATTTTTCAAAAAAATTTTTTTTATATCGATATTTCGCTCCAATTTTTGTAGCTTCTTCAGGATATAATTATAAATTAATCAAATTATTAAAAATACATATTTCAAAAATTTTCTTGACAAAATTAAATTAGGGTGTTCAATAATAAGGGTATCCCAAACAAAATTTTAAAAATATTTAAAAGTAATATGTTAAAAATGTATATAAGTTAATGACAAAAAAATTCATTAACCTCATTTCCGTTTACTTACCTTTTCTTTAGTTAACGACAAATAATTCATTGAACTCATTTCTGTTCATTTACCTTTTCTTTTTCAATTCCCCGAATTTAAAAATTAAGTTTTGCTGACACTCTGTCGCAATAAACAAATAATTTTATTTAAATCAAGTGCTGACTATTGATTAACAAAAATATTAAATAAAAAAAGAATAAAGAAACAATTCTAAAGAAATTTAATCTTTTTGCTGACATGTTATAAAAAACTAAATTAAAATAAAAGCTTAATAACAAGAAATTAATCAATTGTAAAATCTAGCTTAAAGTGAAAACAAGCAAGAGCAATTCAAATAAATAAATTGTGATGAAAAATAAAAAATAAAACTGTTTTTAATTTTATTCAAAATCAACAAAAGAAGTAATGTAAATTATTTCAACTGGTGCCCAACGTAAAAGGATACTTTATAAGCTGAAAACTTGTTCTATGTGCCAAACACGACCTTAAGTAGCTCATCATTGGACATATTAAATAACAAATTGTAAGCTATTCCAGCCCGATCTTAAGTAGCTCACTGCTGGACACATCATCGTTGGATTTATCAAAACAGCGATTACTACAATTGGTATAGCAGAGAACCACGAGTAGTCAACCAAGACAAAAAGGACTAATTCAAAGCTATCGGTAGTAAAGATGTGGGGTATCACCATATTAATGTAAGTTATTTAAGAATATTTTAAGTGAAAAAACAAAAGTTTAAAGTGAACAAGTATTTACTAAGCAGTTAAAACAAACAGAAAATAAATTAAAATTAACAAAAAATTTTTTACGAAAATTAAATAATTCTAAAAATTTGTTTACTTCATTAAAATAATCTCTTAAAACAAAAATTAGTTCAAAAAAATAACACAAAGAAAATTTTTATAAAAATTATACTGGAACAAAAATATTGTTGAAAATTATTCAAAAATAAGGAAAAATTAAGAAAAGTTAAAAGCAGAGTAAAAAGATTATTAAAAACGGTGTCTGATTTAATTAAAAATAGTGCGTTTTTTAAATATTAATTTGAGCTATCTAAAAATTTAAATAAACAAAATAAGTAATTCTTCCATCTTATTATAAAAACGAAAAATCAAATTTTATCGCTAAAATTTTAGTGTTTTATATTTTGTATTATAACTAACAAAAACTAGAAATTCATAACCATGTCAAATCCTGCAAATCTAATAAGACCATCTGTCCTTAGTCCCGAACAAGCTCCCCATCAACCCAATTTACAAAACCAACCTCATATAAATGCTGCACTACAAGCACATATAGGAAATTTAATTTCAGAACAGGTTAGGGCAGAAATTCAAGCTCTTCAAAATTTAAACAATGAATTACCTATTGTAGCAGACGTAGTAATAGAAGAAAGGCATAGAAATAATCTCAGTGAATTAGATAAAATTCCTGACATTGTTAGATGCTTAAGGGAATTTTCAGGCAATCCAGCAGAATTTAACTCTTGGCGGAAAAGCGTAGAAAGAGTGCTAGAAATATATGACGACACTATAGGGTCCGCAAAATACTTCGGTATATTAAATGTAATCCGTAACAAAATTATAGGTAATGCAGATTTAGCCTTAGAATCATATAGTACTCCACTGAATTGGAAAAGTATTGTCAAATGCCTAACACTTCATTATGGTGACAAAAGAGATTTGGGTACATTAGAATACCAAATGACTTCGATAATTCAGGGCAAAAACACAATTCAAGGTTTTTATCAAGAAGTTTATAGTCAACTTTCATTAATTTTAAATAAAATTGGATGCATGGATATAAGCAGGGAATCAGCGACATTGCTTACACAAACATATCGCGACAGAGCTCTAGACACGTTCGTAAGGGGTCTCAATGGAGACTTACCTAAACTTTTAGCAATCCGTGAACCATCTGATTTACCGGAAGCATTACACCTATGTTTAAAATTACAAAACCAAAATTATAGAACAGAATACGCATATAACTACAATAATATGAGACAACGCAAGGAACCGCAACCATCCATACCAAGAAGGAATAATAAGGTAAACAGAGCACCCTTTTTTCCTGAACTTACTTACCAACAGCCTAGTCACTCGAAGCAATGGAACACATTTCAATATCAGAATAATCAAAGACCATACCAACAACCTTCTTTTAATCAAAATTTCCAAGCAAAAAATCATGGTCGACAACACTTTCAATCACAAAACCCATATTTTCAACAAAATATGCCAATGAGACCTATAGCCCCAAAACCACTAAGAGATGAACCAATGGACATCGATACTTCTATTCATTCAAAAAATATTAACTACCAAAATAGACCACGTCAAGCAAACCAGTTTTATGGTAAAAGGACTTTACCTCAATCTCTACAAACTCCAACGCCACATAACAAATTACAGAGAAATTTTCATATAGGAATGACTGAAGAACTTCCTCCTAATGATAATTTTTATGACCAACCTAATGAATCTAATAATTATTTTAATAACTACCAACAAGCAATGCAAAGCGATTTACAAGAAAATGAACAAGACAATTTTCAAACAGAAGACTTATCGGATATTCATTTTTTAGGCTAACGCCTAAATACTAAAAATATTAAGAGACACAGGTTCTAACAAAAATTATATTCAACCCTCTCTTGTAACCAAACTAATTCCAAATAAAAGACTTTTTTTCGCAAACTCTATATCAGGAGACATAAAAATTACACACCACACCTTAGTAAATCTTTTTAATTTACCAAATCATAATTTAAAATTTTACATTTTACCTTCTTTAAAATCTTTTCATGGTATCTTAGGCCATGATAGCTTAGAAAAACTCAATGCGGTGATTCATGTAAAAAAAACAGTACATGTCAATAAATAACACAAAAAAAATCAAAATCTATCAACACATTTCTCAATCGGTAAATAAAATTGAATTTAGAACAAATCATCTAAGCAAACCCCAAATACTAAAACTAAAGAACGTAATTCACGCCCACCCGAATTTGTTTTCAGAACCAAATCACAAATTAACTTATACATCTCGTGTTCAAGGTGAGATTAGAACAACCAATGATTCACCAGTCTACTCGAAATCCTACCCTTATCCTATGGCACTAAAAAATGAAATAGAAAAACAAATAGTTGAACTTTTGAACGATGGTATAATTCGACCATCAAAATCACCATATAATGCACCTGTTTGGATCGTTCCAAAAAAGATGGATGCATCTGGGGAAAAAAAGTATAGGATGGTGATAGACTATCGGAAACTAAATGCAATTACTGTACCAGATCGTTATCCAATTCCAGAAATAAATGAAATGTTAGCGAATCTGGGTGAAAATAAATATTTTTCTGTCATAGATTTGAAAAGCGGGTTCCATCAGATTCCTCTAAAGGAATGTGACATTGAGAAAACTGTGTTTTCAATTAATAACGGAAAATTTGAATTTGTGAGACTCCCATTTGGTCTAAAAAATTCTCCTTCAATTTTCCAAAGAACCTTAGATGACGTGTTAAGGAACCATATAGGTAAAATATGTTATGTCTATATAGACGACATAATTATATTTGGCAAGAATGAGAATGAACACTTTCAAAATTTAGATAAAGTTTTCCAAACACTAGAAGCAGCAAATTTTAAAGTTCAGTTTGATAAATGTGAATTCGCAAAACAAGAAGTTGAGTTTTTGGGATTTATTGTAGGCATAAATGTAAAAAAGTAAATTGTGTATTATTATTATTTAGTTTAGTAATTCAATTTTATTTAGGTTTTTTCTTGTAGTTTTTTTTTGAAAATTCAATAATACAAATATAGTTTTTAAAAAT
Source organism: Thelaira solivaga (assembly GCA_947397855.1). Lineage (NCBI taxonomy): Eukaryota > Metazoa > Arthropoda > Insecta > Diptera > Tachinidae > Thelaira > Thelaira solivaga. Next base: position 20,897,453 of record OX377615.1, on the reverse strand, counting down.
AGGTATTTACAGCGAGTATTATAGTTTGTTTTTTTTTTAGGATTAGGATAATAAGTAAATTTAGTTAGATTTAATTCTATAAAATGCCTAGATAATTCTTCGATTAGATAGTTTTAAATCTTTTGCAACTTTAAATCAACTTTTGGAAAAATTTTATCAACTTTCACAATTCTTTATTTTCTTCTTCGACTTTTTCTTTTAATTTCGAGACAACTTTTGTTTTCAACTGACTACTGACAACTGACTACTACTTTTTTAAAAATCAAAATCTTCTAATATTTTCCCCTTCCAAATATGACAACAGTGTGGTGAATTCTACCATCTTAACCCACTAAAGGCTTTACACTCGGCCATCCTGCAGATCATCCGTCCCGGATGAGTCGATAGATTCGTAGTTCACGGATCGCCAAGGCTTCATAAAGTCGCAACTGGTTGATGTACTATTCGGCCCTTTTCCATCCGCTACTTTTTTCACTTCATACCTGTTATTTCTTTTGACCCTTGTAACTTCGTATGGCCCCAAGTACTCACTTGCAAGTTTTCGACCCGATACAAACTGAGTTCGCTTTATTGCGACCAAGTCGCCAACTTTATAGACTATTGCTTTCTTCCGCTTCTTGTCGAAATTACGTTTATATGCTTCTTGAGCCTTTTCGATTTGTTGCTTCGCTTCTATTGTAATTTGCTGTCGTTCCTTATTAAAATGCTCAACAAATTCGTTTTCAATCATTTCTAGTATGTTGGTGTCTATATCTGTTTTCATTTTCGTACCAAACATTAGCTCAAATGGTGAAGTTTTAGTCGAGTTATGTACACATGAATTTATTGCTTTTTGTACTTTTCCAACATATTTAAACCACTTCTCTGGTTCATTTTGTGACATTTTAGAAATTACTGATAAAATTGTCCGATTGATACGTTCGATTTGCCCGTTGCTACGAGGCACACCCGTTGTAGTAACAACATGTTGAATACCTGCTAGATTACAAAATTCTGCGAAAACTTTCGAGGTAAATGCAGCACCTTTGTCACTTACTATTCGGCAAGGATAACCAAATACATCTGACCAAATTTTTAAATGTCGAATCACCTCTTCTGCGCCTGTCGTTTTTGTTGCATACAGCCAAACAAATTTTGTAAAACTATCCACTGCTGCAAATATATATTTATACTGTTTTGATGTGGCGTCTAGTGGGCCCAAGTGGTCCACATGTATTGTATGTAGTGGTATCGTACCTTTTTCGATACAGTGCAGAAAACCTTCCTTTTTACCCGTCTTCTTGTTGTAAATAATGCATTCAATACAATTGTTTATAATGTGTTCCACATTTCGCTCTAAATGCGGAATAAAATATTTTTGTCTTACCGCATGCATTGTTTTTTCTTTGGCAAAATGGCCGGTGCTATGCGCATTTCTGATTAATTCTGATTCAATAGACTTTGGTATCAACAACAACTCATTTCCATCAACGCATTTATACACCAGGCCACTTTTTAGCTTGTAATTCTCGAACGATCCTGTTTGCAGTGCTTTTACAATTGCTTTTGTATATTCATCTTCATTTTGTAGTTTTTTAATTCTGACCGATATATCTGATGATATTAACATACAATCTACTGGATAACGACTCAGATAATCAACGTGCTTCAGACGATTTGCTGTGCGATGCTCTACAGTGTAAGTGAAATCCTGAAGATACATTACCCATTGTGCTACATCACGTGGTATGTCTTTCTTTTGTATAGTCTGCTTGAAAGCTGCACAATCGGTTACCAACTTAAAATTAACACCCAAAAGGTAATAACGAAATTTCTTGAATGCTAAATATGCTGCTTTTACTTCTAGTATATAACTATGAAGTCGACTTTCTTGTGTGGACGTTTTTTTACTATAAAAAAATACCGGATGAAATTTATTGTTATATTTTTGCATTAATGCCGGGCCAAATCCATCCTTTGAGGCATCAGTATGTAGCTCGGTTTCAGCCTCTCTATTATACAACCGCAATACTGGTTCTCTTATTAGTGCTTGTTTGATCATATGAATGGCATGTAATTCTTTTTTTGTTATATTAAATGGAATATTTTTCTTCAAAAGATCAGTCAATGGGCGTACAATTTGTGCGTACCCTTCTACAAATTTACGAAAATAACCTGTGAGTCCTAAGAAAGATTGAATATCTTTTATATCTTTTGGCACTGCCACATTTTCAACTGCTTTTATTTTTGACTTGCTTGGAGTTATTAGGCCATTTTCGACAACGTGTCCCAAAAATTCAATTTTTGTTTTCAAAAATGAGCATTTCAGCCAATTAAACTTTAGATTGGTTTGATTTATTTTTGGCCAGATTCAATTTTAGTTTGTCTTTTTATTTTATTTTCAAGCTATTAGGCCTACATTTCCTTATGAAAATAAAACACAATTTTTATTTCATATTGTCCCGACGTTTCGTGAATTTTATGTTCACTTTTTCAAGGGATCTTGTCTATTTAATAAACAGAAAACATTAAACAATTTATTTTTATATAAAAACCATTTTACTTACAATATAAAGTATGTATGTGTATTACATTGAAGTTATTGTTTTTTAATATAAGTTATATATTAATATAATCTTTAACTTTTATTATCTGATAAATTTTAACCAAATTCGTCTGTTACGTTATAAGATTGCCAATTTGTAACTTGCACTTAAATTGTCAGTGTCTTCTTTTTTGTTCATTGTTTTTCTGATTTTTTGTTGTATTCTTAAACTTTCCGTTGTAAACCGTTTTCTTTCGTTACTTATTTTGTCCAAAATTCTGACATTATCAAAATCAGGTTGATGTTTATTTTGTAATGTGTGTTGTGATAATGCCGTGCTTTCTTTTTTATTAATTATGTTTGTTTTGTGTTCTTTTATTCTTGTCTCTAGATTTCTTTTTGTAGTTCCGATGTATACTAAATCACAATTGTTTTTATCATCGCCTTTACAAGGTATTTCATATATGACATCGCTTTGTTGTAATTTTTGTATTGGTGTTTTTGTTCTTGTGAAAATAGAGTTTAATGTTGTATTAGGTTTATAACTTAATGTTATTTTATTCTCATTTAATGTGTTTATAATATGTTTGTTGTTCGTAAGGCCGGGGATGTATTTCGCACTGTAGTATTTGTTTTCAATTTTGTTTTTGTTACCATCCTTTTTGTTGTTTGTTAGCTTATATGCATTTATTAATGCTTTTATTAATCCATTGGGAAAACTGTTATTTTTTAATATATTTGAAATTTTCTGTATATTCTTTATGTGAAATTGTTCATCGCTAATGTCTAGTACCCTTCTTATAAAGTTTTTTGCTGTGTTTACTATTTGTATTTTTGGTTGATAAGAATTAAAATTGATTATTCTTCCAGAGGCTGTTTCTTTTGAATACCAGTCAAATATGATTTTGTTATTTTTCCGATGTAATTTTGCGTCCAAATATGCTAATTCTCTGTTTTTCTCAATTTCAACTGTGAATTGGATTTTTGGGTGGAAGCCGTTTAGTGTTTCTAATATTCTCTCCACATTTTTAATATTTATTACAGCCAAGATATCATCTACATATTTGGCAACGTATTTGATATGTATATTTTCTTTTTCTAATTTTTTAATAGTCTCGTCTAATATGTTGTCCAATAAGATATCTGCTATCGTTGGTGATAAAGGATTGCCCATTGGCATGCCGAATATTTGGCTGTAAATTTTTTCTTTAAACATAAAATAGTTGTTTTCATGAAGGCAGAATTTTAAGATTTCTATAAATTTTGATTTGGGAATTTTGGTATTTTCTTCTATTATGTTCCATTTCGCCATTATGTTCTTTATTGCCGTGTGCACTGGTATGTTAGTAAATAGGGAAACCACATCAAATGAAACTAAAGAATCTTGTTCATCAATCTTAATGTTTTTTAGTGTGGATTTTAGATTTTTAGAACTTTTAACATTGTATTTTTCTGATATTATGTTATTTAATATTTTCCCTATATGTTTGCTAAGATGGTAACATGGGACTTTCACCGATGATACAATGGGTCTTAGGGGTATACCATCCTTGTGTATTTTGGGTAATCCATAAATTCTGGGAGCATTTCCAGCTGAGCAGTGAAGTACGCGTTTTTTCCATCCATCAATATATCCCTTTTTAAACAAGTCTGTTATTATATTATTGTTGATTTTAACTAATTTATTTGTAGGGTCGGCTCTAATTACTTTGTATGTGTTTCTATCCTCTAATAGTTTTTCAATTTTGGCGTTGTACTCTTCTTTATATAATACCACTGTTTTATTCCCCTTGTCAGCTTGTATTATAATTATGTTATTGTTACTTTTTAAGAATTTTTTTGTTTTTTCAAAAACCGCTAAAATGAATTTATTCTTAGGACTGTTTTTTAAATGTCTTTTAAATCGTGTGACCATACTGGCGAGGTTCGTTCTCATTCCTTACTTTTCCCCATGTGTGTTCTCCATTGCTTGTATACATTGTTCCATATCCGCTATAGTGTCTAGTGTTGAAAAAAATTTTCTGTCGATTGGTAAAGCAAATTTTTTTCCCAGTGATAACAACCATTTGCATTCCCACGGTATTACTATGTCCGTTTTATTTTCAAGCCAGTGTTCATTAAATTTTAAACCAAATTTTTTGAAGGCTTTTTCCTTTATAGCATCATATTTTTCTCATTTTCAACACATATTCATGAAATGTTTCACTGCTTTGTTTTTTATTATTTGTTAACATTTTATGCAGCTCAATGCTACTATAGGTTTTTTTAAATTCATCCAACAAACAATTTTTCAAGGATTTAAAATCACTCACTGTCACGGTGTCCAGAAATAATTTAGCTGTGCCTATCATTTTATTCCTGGCATGAACATATTTTTGCTTCTCGTTCAAATCATATGCTTCAGCATTATGTTCAAAATTTTCAAACCAATGATCTACTGTTATGTTTTCACCGTCAAAGTCTGGCACTATTTTAGCAAAATTGTCCACAGAAACACTAGCTTTATTGTTGTATTCTTCGTCCTTTAGTATTTTTATTTTAAGCAAACTAATTAAATTATTTAAATCAGATTTATCATTATCATTTAAATCTATTTCATCCTCTTCAAAGTTCTTTGCCATGTTTTCTAATTCTTTAATTTCCGTAGCTTTTGTTGTGATCTCTTTATTCGCAAAGTTTTTGTTTTTTGTTGTTTTTTCTATATCAATTTCTTTTAAAGTATTTTCTGCTTCAAATAATTTTGGTTTTTCGGTCACTTTTTTATTTTTTTCCTCGTTATTTGTTTTATTCGCACTGCAGTTATCAGTTTTTACCTTTAATTTATCGCTTTTATTTTCTTGTTTTCCTGATTCTTTATGTATCATTTGTTCACCTGAATTTGTACTTATTTCTTTCTTTTTCGCTCTTGTAATATATACTTTTATATTATTTAATTCTTTAGATCCGTTATTTGAACTCCTTTATTCACATTTCATATTTATGTATATAAGTTTATATACTGCTTACACAGTTTTTAATTTAAACAACAAAAAAAAAACACATTAACTGCATCAAACATACGTTTTCAAAGTCAAATTTTGTTTCATATGGTGAACTTTAGTTAAGCACGATTGATCAAGGTTAGGCAAGGTTGAGCCCCCAAATGTAAAAAAGTAAATTGTGTATTATTATTATTTAGTTTAGTAATTCAATTTTATTTAGGTTTTTTCTTGTAGTTTTTTTTTGAAAATTCAATAATACAAATATAGTTTTTAAAAATAGGTATTTACAGCGAGTATTATAGTTTGTTTTTTTTTTAGGATTAGGATAATAAGTAAATTTAGTTAGATTTAATTCTATAAAATGCCTAGATAATTCTTAGATTAGATAGTTTTAAATCTTTTGCAACTTTAAATCAACTTTTGGAAAAATTTTATCAACTTTCACAATTCTTTATTTTCTTCTTCGACTTTTTCTTTTAATTTCGAGACAACTTTTGTTTTCAACTGACTACTGACAACTGACTACTACTTTTTTAAAAATCAAAATCTTCTAATATTTTCCCCTTCCAAATATGACAACAGTGTGGTGAATTCTACCATCTTAACCCACTAAAGGCTTTACATAAATGGTATTAAAGCTAATCCCGAAAAAGTAAAAGCCATAAATAACATATCCCCACCCAAAACCTTGAAAGATTTGAGAAGTTTTCTTGGTATGTCGGGTTATTATCGCCGTTTCATTCAAGACTACGCGAAACTGGCCAAACCCCTGACATCCCTTTTAAGAGGGGAGGATGGACGCGTTTCGAAGAACGCATCCAGAAATAAAAAAATTATACTAAGTCAGGACGCAATGGACTCCTTTCAAAAGATAAAAAATTTACTTATCTCAGAAGAAATTATTCTTGGTCACCCAGACTTTGAAAAAGATTTTAATTTGACAACAGATGCCTCAGAATATGCAATTGGTGCAGTCTTGGCACAAAATGGTAAACCTTTCAAATTTCTGTCAAGAACTCTAAATAAGTCAGAAGAAAATTACGACACAAATGAAAAGGAAATGTTGGCGATAATTTGGGCACTTACCACACTAAGAAACTATTTGTATGGGTCAAGGAAAGTGAATATTTTTACAGACCATCAACCCTTAACTTTTGCTCTTAGTAACAAAAATACGAACAGCAAAATGAAAAGGTGGAAGGCCATATTAGAAGAATACAATTATGAGCTTAAATATCAGCCAGGAAAAACCAACATAGTCGCAGACGCGTTGTCCAGACCACCACAAATAAATTCAATGACAGCAACTAAACATAGTTCTGAAAGCTCTTCACATAATTTGATACCAGCCATAGAATGTCCCATAATAGGAATCAAATTTACATAATAGTAAATAACAAAAGCAATTATAAATTTGAAATACCTTTTCCCACGTACCATAGGCATATCATAACACAACCCCATTACACGAAAGATTCCTTACACTTAATTTTAAAAAAATATTTAAATCCAAGCGTAATTAATGGACTTTTCACAACTGAACCAATTATGGGAATCATTCAAGAAATTTATCCAAACCATTTTAAGGGCTTTAAAGTGAGATTTACGCAAAGTCAAGTAAAAGATATAACAAATGAAAACGAACAAGAGGAAATAATTATTTCAGAACATAAACGAGCACATCGAAATGGGAAAGAAAATAGAGAGCAAATCAAGCAAAAATATTACTTTCCTAAAATGGCAGAAAAAACCAATAAAATAGCAAAAGCCTGTAAAATTTGCAAAGAACGAAAATATGATCGTCATCCCAATAAACCCAATTTAGAAACTACACCGATTCCAAAAAATCCTGGAGAAATAGTTCACGTTGACATTTACTCTACAGAAAAAAATTTAGTTCTTACAGCTATTGACAAATTTTCAAAATATGCGCAATTTAAAATTTTAAAATCCAAAGCAACAGAAGACATAAAAGAACCTCTCAAGGAATTAGTTTTGGCATTTGGTGTCCCCAATTTAATTGTCATCGATAATGAAAAATCCTTAAATTCAGCCACAATAACGTTTTTGCTTAAAAATCACTTCGGAATAAATATTTATACTACTCCTCCATATTGTAGCTCTGTTAATGGGCAAGTGGAAAGGTTTCATTCCACGATTTCAGAAATCATGCGGTGTTTAAAAACAGAAAAAATTCATACCTCATTTCATGACTTACTTACAAAATCAATTTACGAATATAACTCTTCCATACACTCTACTACTGGAAGGAAACCAGTGGAATTATTTTTTGGTAAAAAATTCAGGGATCCTGAAGAAATAAAACGTGAAAGAGAAGAAATAAGTAATAGATTAAAAGAAAACCAAGCAAAAGACCTTGAGTATCATAATAAAGACAGGGAAAAAATCAAGAACTATTCAGTAGGTGAAAAAGTTTATATTAAAATAAACAAAAGGTTAGGATCAAAATTATCTCCAAGTTATAAAGAGGAAATAGTAAAACAAAATAGAAATACTACTATATTAACTAATTCAGGTAGAATAGTACACAAAAACAATATTAAAAAGTAAAATATTTCACAAGACCCAGCTGCTTTGCATCATTCAGGCGGAAATCGAAATAATTGACTATTCATCCTCTCATATTATTACTATCGACAAAGGAATAGCGAAAATAGAACAAGGAACTTTTACAGTAGTGCACATAATTAAAATTAAAGAGTATGAAGAATTTATAAGTAATGTGCAAGTATTTATTGAAAATAATATTCCTAAAACCCACAATAAATATCCTCTCCTGATCCATGAACTAACACAAACCATGAATATCCTAGAAGACCTTACTCCTATTAACCATCAAAAAAGATCAATTGATGCTATTGGTACTGTATGGAAGTACATAGCTGGAACTCCTGATCATAATGACTTTCAAATACTAACCAACAATATAGCTGAATTAAATAATAATAACAATAAGCAAGTTTTTATAAATAAGGCATTTAATGAAAGACTAAATAATCTAACTGATATATTAAAAACAATGTCAAATCAAATAAGAAAAGACGTTTATCTAGAAAAAGAAATTGTAATTAATTTACAGAATAAAATAAGATTAATTAAGGAAGAATTAGTAAACATTGAATTAGCCATATCATGGGCAAGATTAAATATTGTAAATCCATTCTTATTAAATAAAAAAGAAACTAAGATTATTATGAAAACACTAACAGATGAAAACATTAATTTTGTAAGCCCAGAAGAGGCGTTAGAATTTTTAAAAATATCAATAATGAATAATAACAAAAAGGAAATATTCTATTTAGTTAAAATTCCATTAACAAAAAAAGAAAACTATAAAAACCTGGTAATAAGACCAGTAAAGAAAAATGATAAAATAATACACGTAGATTTTAAGGAAATAATACTTAACCAACATGAAATATTTGCTGTTAAAGAAAAATGTAAAAGTTATAATAATATTACCATTTGTAATGAAAAAACTCTAATTAATATTACAGGAAATGATTGTATTCCTAATTTAATAAATAATTTGAATTCATCTTGTACGTTAAGCAATAGTCATCACGTTCCAATAATAGAAGAAATAGATTCAGGAATAATATTACTGAATGATTATAATGGACCAATATTTGTGAATGAAAAAGTACATAATATTTCAGGAACATGTTTAATAAAATTTCATAACTCAACAATTAATATTGAGAATAGAACTTTTAGCAACTGGCAATCCTCACCTTTACAGACTATGCCAGCTCTGGTACAACCTACTCCCTTTGAGAAAAGCAGACTTAACCTTTTATCTTTAGAGAAACTTAATGAGCTTCAAATCAATAATACGGATGTCATCACAACCGTAAAGAAACGACTTATAATTGGAGAATGCACGTTCTCTGGAATACTTTTACTCATTACTATTTTTGTCATCCTTCTTAAAGTCTTTACGAAAACAGTAAAGGAAATTACAGTGTGGGAACCACAGGTTCCTAAAATTGGACAAGCTTTTGAAATGGACAATTTACCTAGACTTACAAATATAACGTTGACCGCACCAGAAAAACCACCAAGGCTACACAGAATTCCACTCTTCTAAAACAAAAACGACTGAGGACATTCGATTTAAAGGGGGAAGAGTTAATGACAAAAAAATTCATTAACCTCATTTCCGTTTACTTACCTTTACTTACCTTTTCTTTAGTTAACGACAAATAATTCATTGAACTCATTTCTGTTCATTTACCTTTTCTTTTTCAATTCCCCGAATTTAAAAATTAAGTTTTGCTGACACTCTGTCGCAATAAACAAATAATTTTATTTAAATCAAGTGCTGACTATTGATTAACAAAAATATTAAATAAAAAAAGAATAAAGAAACAATTCTAAAGAAATTTAATCTTTTTGCTGACATGTTATAAAAAACTAAATTAAAATAAAAGCTTAATAACAAGAAATTAATCAATTGTAAAATCTAGCTTAAAGTGAAAACAAGCAAGAGCAATTCAAATAAATAAATTGTGATGAAAAAAAAAATATAAAACAGTTTTTAATTTTATTCAAAATCAACAAAAGAAGTAATGTAAATTATTTCAACTTATATAAAACAATTGTTATAAAAATGTATGTGTTAAGTGAATTATGTATGTATGTAACAAGTAACAATTAAATTTTTTTTTTTTTTATAAAAATATTAAATAAAAACATAATTTTGTTAATATGCTCAAATAAATATATAATATATTAAATATAATATATTAAATATATATGGACATAAATCGGATCAAAAGTATAGGAACATTTCTTAACAAAAAACGGTATTAACTTCTCATTGTTTTGAATTAAATCATTTTACTAATTTTGAAAATGTTTCAGTTTTAAATATAGAAAATAATTATAAAAGAAGGTACACATTAGAAATGTTACAAATAGTTAATACACCTACAACACATAGAATAAATTTTAAGTCTGATACAGAAAATATAGCTCAAAATTATAGACACTTAATAAACATATATAAATTTTGTTAATATTCACATATTATTTATAAACAAATAAGTGTGTTCATGTACAAATATATAATTTTATATATTTATTTGAGCATATTAACAAAATTATGTTATTATTTAATATTTTTATAAAAAAAAAAAAATTTAATTGTTACTTGTTACATACATACATAATTCATTTAACACATACATTTTTATAGCAATTGTTTTATATATACATTTTTAACATATTACTTTTAAATATTTTTCAAATTTTGTTTGGAATACCCTTATTATTGAACACCCTAATTTAATTTTGTCAAGAAAATTTTTGAAATATGTATTTTTAATAATTTGATTAATTTATAATTATATCCTGAAGAAGCTACAAAAATTGGAGCGAAATATCGATATAAAAATAAAAATTTTTTGAAAAATAAGACCTCAAGCTTAACAAAATAGCCATTTTAATTAAAAAGAAAAAGGTCAAATAAAACTAACTAATATATAATTAAAAAAGAAAACCTAAATATAAAATGCAATAGAGAAACTTAAAAAAAGCAAACAAAAACTGAAATTTTAAAGTTTTAATTTATGACCACCAGCAGTGGGCATGCCTGGAATTGATGCAATTGGCATTAACAGTATAATGGTTTTTGATGGGATGAAAATCAGAAAATTTATTCCATTATTTACAGTGTACTAATTCGAGCACCTTTTCATTTTGCTTTTTTTTTGCCTTTCTGTAATTAAATTATGTTTTTAATTAATAATGAATATTGACACAATATTTATGCATTTTATTTGGTATATATATCAGTTTTTTCCACAAAATTTCACTTTATATTAAACTGTTAACAAAATAACTTATTTTTATATTATTACATAAAATATAATCGAAATGTAGAATATAAGTGATTAAATGAAGTACATACTATTAAATATTTAATACTCCTATTGAATTCGTTGCCAATACTACGGATTAATTCATAAAAAAAAGTCCTATTGAAGGCTTCAAATATTGAACACTTTTATTGCCATTATTACAACTAATTTATTGGATTTTCGTTATTACAAGTATAATTTACGGAAAAGTGTATGATACGATTACTGTATGATAACTCGTTGACTTTTTGAATTTGCCTTCCAGTAACTGAAAATGTGGAAGGAATAAAAACAATTGGAAAACCGCTGGACTAAATGTGTTGCTCTAAAAGCAGATTATGTAGAACAATAAAATGCTCATTTGCCGAAAATAAAATTTTATTCAAAAAGTCAAGGAATTATGAAACAGTTCTCGTAACCAAACTTTTAACGTTAACTTTAAGCATTTAAAGTTGCCATATATCGTAGTTTTTTTATTAATACACAAAAATAAAGAAAAACAATTACACAATACTAGAACAAATATTAAAATAATATTTTGAAAGTTATTTAAAAAAGAACTCCTCCGGTGCTAGGGCACGGGCCGATTGTAACCTTAGTTGCCTAGTCCATGTATGCCGTCACTGCATGGATGGTCCTTATCATTACAGGCATACTCGTGGGATCTGTATGGAAACTAACAAAACAAAACAACAAAACAAAACAACAAAACAAAACAACGCAAAAAGCCGACAAGGGAAACCAAGTTCGCCGATTGCAGAGCACCCGCTGTAACAAGCGGGTTGCATACCACCAATATTGGCGTGGCAACCTCCGTCAATAAAGGTAGATCTGACGCAGTGGAAGTATCAAAGCCAGCGGCGGGAACTTCCAAGGCGGCCAGTAAGGAAACTGCTCCTGGAGTAGTTGGTGAGGACCGACCCACAACATCAGGGTCGTGTACATCCACCAATGCCTTAGAGGCACAACCACAAAAGAGGGCTTTTGCAGAAAGGAGAGCTGCTATGCGTATTACAAATAAGTATGGCAGCAAACCTATCGAATCGCTAACTAGCGAGCAAAAGGCCTCCTTGATATGGGCAAAAAAGCGTCTGGCTGAACTGGACGCTTCCCTCCTCTCAGCTCCTGTAGCGACAAAGCGACAGCTATCGGAGGAGGAGGCGGCTACTCAGCTGGCGTCTAAAAAGCCAAAGAGAGCGCAACCTGTAGTTGTCAATAGGCCGTTCAGTGAAGTTGCGAAGAACTCACTCGTAAGGGCTATTGTCGACTACAGTGATAGCGACGGAGCAATCTCCCACGCAAAATGGGAGATAATACAGGAGAAGCTGCTAGGGGTGTACTTCATGATTCTTGAGGAGAATCCGGGTTCCCCTCCGCAGAATTCGGATGCAGGCTGGTTTCAGGGGCATATAAAGCTCCTAGCCTGCTCCAATGAACGATCGGCCAACTTACTTAAGTTGGCTGTTACGGCAATAGGGGAAGTGTGGCCGGGTGCGCGGTTAGACGTGATACCAGTCTGCGATATACCTCGCAGGCCGAGATCAATCATGACCATTCCGTCTGAGCCACACGACCATTCCGTCTTACATCTGGAGTGGCAGCCCTACTCTGCCTACCCATGATTGGAAGGTAGTCAAGGTTGGCGCTCCCGAAGGCAAGAAGAGGAAAGTGGTCATGGTCCTGAATAAGGAATCCTTGGCTCCACTACGACAGATGCAAGGCAAGATATTTTACGGCTTCGGAAGTATCAAGCTGAGCATCTATCGTGGTGATGACAAGGAGGATTCTGCAAAACCAGGAGTTATGACCAAGAAAGGCGAAGCCGCGGTCGTGGCTGACGCACCCGTACAGGCAGGATGCCCAGAGGATTCCCAATCTGTCACGAGCTACTACTGGGCTTCTGGGATCTGATTCAGACCCAGAAGATGTCGACGTTACCATCAACTACGATCCGGATGGCGACAGTGACGCAAATTAATTTGCATCACTGCAAGGAAGCATCCGCTGCACTGCTCCTTCGTCTTGCAGAGCGGGACGAGGATGTGGCGCTGATACAGGAACCCTGGTATCATGATGGCAAGGTTCTCTGATTACAGTGATGAAGACACAGTGAGCGCGACATGGGAAAAGGATGGAACAACCATCTGGATACAGTCGTGCTATATGGCGCATGACCATGCTGACTTTCCGCCAAACAACTTGACGAGAGGCATGGTACAGCTGGCAAGGAGCAAAGGCATCCCATTGATAATTGGTGCCGATGCCAATGCGCATCACACAATGTGGGGCAGTGGAGACGTCAACGCTAGAGGTGAGTGCATTTTTGACTTTATTTTAGACCAGAATTTAGTGGTAGTAAATAGAGGTTCGGAGCCCACCTTCGTAGTCACTAACAGACAGGAGGTGCTGGATATTACATTGGTGAGCGCAGATTATGCGCATTTTGTGGAGAACTGGAAGGTGTCGGGCGACTGTTGATTCTCCGATCATCGCTATATCGAATGCGGTATACGTACAATGAGAACACCGGTAACTTCTTTCATTAATAGAAGGAAAACTGACTGGGAATCTCAGAGAAACATAGTTAACTTGTTTCTCACCGAGCCTCAACCCTTGAGCGGCGTTGAGGACATAAATAGCGCTGTAGCACAGCTGTCGGAGGCTTTCAAGGAGGCCACTACAAGGTCTTGCAGACCTTCCGTACACAGGGAAAGGGACAGACCACCGTGGTGGTCCCCCACCATAGCTGCATCTAAGAAGAGATGCAGGAAACTGTTCAACGAGGCTAAGGGAACAGGCAACTGGTCACTCTATAAAGCTTCTATAAACAGTTTCAAAAATGAGGTGAGAAATGCAAAGCGTAAGTCCTGGAGAGACTTGTCGACTACGCAAGATTCTCTCCAAATCTCCAACGGTACCTGGGTATATTCGGAGTACTAATGGGAAGTGGACTACTAGTAGTCATGAGGCGTTGGAAGTGTTGATTGATACCCACTTTCCGGGGTGTTCTACGCTTTCAGGTGCAATGAGCGATGACGCTCAGTACTGTAGAGCATCCTCCTCTATGAGAATAGAGATGGATTTCTTAAAATGGGCCATTGATAGTTTTCAGCCTTATAAATCCCCTGGACCGGACGGTATTATACCTGCCGATCTACAGAGGAACTTTATGGTAATTTCTCCCTGGCTGCTGGGAATATATAATGCATGCCTTGCATGGTCATATATCCCAGTGGGCTGGAGAAAGATCAAGGTGATTTTCATCCCTAACGGTGGGAAAACGTCTTGCGTAACTGCGAAGGACTTTAGGCCAATCTGTCTGACATCCTTCTTGCTAAAGACGATGGAGAAACTCATCGACGTCAGAATCCGGATGTCGATCGACGATCGCCTGCTGTCAACCTCTCAGCATGCCTACACGAAGGGCAAGTCGGTTGAAACGGCATTGCACACCTTCGTGGGCTACATAGAGAGGTCATTGGAGCTCAAGAACTTCACTTTGACGGTTTTTCTGGATATAGAAGGTGCTTTCAACAATGTCAGGCCAGCAGCCATCGTGGATGCTATGATGGATGTTGGCATTGATCCTGTGATTATTGGATTCGTAAGAAGACTACTTTCGGGGAGGATTATAGAATATTCGCTGGGTACGGCTGGGATAACCAGATCGGCTGTAAGGGGCACACCTCAAGGAGGGGTCCTATCACCGCTTTTATGGAACATAACCATAAATGCAATTCTCAGGAGGATGGATTCCATGGGTTTCAAAACTGTGGCATATGCAGACGATGTCGCGGTGGCGATATCAGGAATCTGTCTGGATGCATTATCCCTGAGAATGGAGACGGCGCTTAGAATCATCACTAACTGGAGTAAGTCAGTGGGACTAAACGTCAATCCGACAAAGACAGAACTTGTATTATTCACGGGAAAATACAAGGTTCCTGCATTCAGATTGCCAACGCTGAACGGCTCGGAATTGAGCCTTTCTGCCAGTGCAAAATACCTGGGAGTGATTTTGGATAGGAAACTCTCATGGAAGGAGAATGTAGAGGCAAGGGCCTCGAAGGCAAATGCGGCGATATACGCCTGCAGGAGGGCCATAGGGACGAAATGGGGCGTAAATTCTCGCAACGTTCACTGGCTATTCAAGATGGTGATTCAACCCATCTTGTTTTATGGAGTCGTGGTGTGGTGGAAAGCACTAAACACGACTACGAACCGATCCCGATTTGAGAAGATTTTCAGATGCATGGCCACCTTGATTGATGCATGGCCATGAGATCAACGCCCAATAAGGCACTATTTACGATGCTAAATTGGCTGCCAGTTGATCTACAAGCTGAGAAATTGGCACTATTTGCATACGTGCGATTGCATGCGACGCGGGAGTGGAACCATAGATCATGAGGACATTCGGGGATAATTGGTACTTGGGGGGATATTCCCAATCTCATTGACTATGTCACTCCAAGACCATTCCTACAGAGGAACTTCGGATTCACGATTTTAAACAAAACGGGAATCTCAATGGGATCTTCTCCTCTAGAAGAAGATCTGGATGTCTTTACCGACGGCTCCAAGAATAGTTCTGGAGTTGGTGGTGGAGTCTATATTGAGGAGTCTGAGACTAGCATATCCTTCAGACTCCCCAATCAATGCAGCATTCTATAAGCTAAATTGATGGCTATAAAGCAAGCAGCAGATTGGCTATGGCATCATGGAATATTTGGCAGGAATATTCGCATTTATACCGACAGTCGGACTGCAATCAGGTCTTTAGTGGGTATCTATTCGACATCCCAACAGGTCCAAGAATGCCGGACATCCTTAAATAGAATGGCAGAGCATTCGGTGATCACCCTCATTTGGGTGCGTGGACATGGGACTTCAATGGGGAACTGCAGGGCGGATAACCTGGCAAGGGAAGGGTCGAGGCTGGCAAAGCAAGATGCCAATGCGCCCTGTGGCATCCCTCTATCGGTCTGTAAAAAAGAGATCGAAAGCATATTTTTGCGAAGGGCACAGTCCAGATGGAGAGACGAATGGACGTGTAATACGGCGAGGATGATCTGGCCTAGGCTGGATAGCGTCGTAGTAGGGATTTGTTGGGGCGCTAAAGAGCCCGATTGAAAAATGTGGTGGCTGTAGTAACGGGACACTGCAATTTTGGCATTCATGCTAGGAGAATGAGATTGCGTTATAATGACTACTGTAGAAGTTGTCAGGACGAGGAGGAGGAGGAAACTGTGGAGCACCTTCTCTGCCAGTGTCCGGTCCTGGAAGAGCGGCGCATGACCCACTTCGGTGAGCGACGTCTGCAGGGTCTCACTGCGCTGTCGAATGCAAGTGTCGACATTCTATATGGCTTCATTAGACGCAGTGGTTGGTTTGTGTGACGGACTCACTTACTTTCTTTCTCTATCTTCTTTCCTCCCCTTCACTCTGCTATTACTATCATTCCTCTATACAGGTATCACAAAGGGACCATGTCAAAGGACCCAAGTTAGCCCAGCTCTTGTTTTATTTCTTTCGGACGACCTGTTAACCTAAACTAACCTAACCTATTTAAAAAATTAGAAAAAAAGGTATGCCGTTACAACTATGTATTTATAACAATCGATGTTCGCAGCAGTGGTGCAAATATTATTATCATTATTAAAAATTACATCGCTTTACTGTTTATTATAACTAAAGTTAACTGTAACTATTTTAGCCTTAAGAGAGTTTTACACTGTTTAAGCCAGATTATTGTTTCATAATTTATTTATTGTTTATGAATTCTACTTGTTGTTTATTTGGATTTCGGCAAAGTTAACCGCTTACGGTCTATGTATGTTTGTTTTTGGTTTTTTTGTGTAAAACAAATATACATAACTTACTTGTGTGAAAGCTACTCAACAATAAAGGTCACAACACCAAAAAGTTGTCAGGTCACATTTTAATTCAGCCTTCTCATCTTATAAAAACTAAAAAAAAATTCAATAAATAAAAAAAATAAATATTATATAATAGTGTGTACGTACATAAAACTACGCTCTATTTACATTGACACACAAAATTTCATTAAATGATTTTTCGTTTTCATCAAGTTTCGATCTTTTTTCTCTTATTAGAGCCCGAGCAATAGAAAATATTCTTTCTGAAGAAGCACTAGATACAGTAATAGCGAAAATTCTACAGCTTAATTTATAGAGTAATGTATATTCACTTTTCCTATCATTCCACCATTTTAAAACCTTGAAGTTACTGTGTAAAGTCACGTGCGTATTTTTATTTGTAACTATTTCGTTATCAATTAGGGAGTAGTTAGAGTTGCTTGCATCTACTGGTTGGATATATTTTTCAAATAACGAATATATTTTAGATGAATTTGGGTCCAAAGGTTTATAAGTTACATTAACAACATTTGCATACATTAGTATAAAGTTTTACATTTAGTTATTACTTCGGTTTGCTCTTCTGAGGTAAATTGAATTAGTTGATTAGCTGGCGGAAACAAAAATATTGCTAGTTTATGGTAAATTGTAATATTAGGATCTACTAAAGAAATTAGTGTGTCATGTAATTTTTTCTTAAATTCTAAAATAAAACTAGGTTCATCATTATTGTAGGTATTGCATTTTGTTTTTAAGTTTTGAATTTTTTTGGATGAACTAAATGAATGCTTGGATATGAGGTGCCCTCAAGTTCTCTCGAAGCATGCATTAAAGGTTTTAAAACTAATATGAGTTGGTCTAAATAATATTCATTTATAACACCATATTTATCACTAAGATTTTTATCGTTCAGTATTTTTTGAATATCAGCGAAATTTGATTTTATTGATTCCAAATTAAAATATACTGTATTCCACCTAGTGGGTACAAAGCTTTTTAATGATGTGCTAAGGTTACAATTGAGACCAGATTTTTTTAAATATTTTACTAATTTAGATGACGCTGCTATAATTTCACTAATTTGTAGTGACGTTTTTATACATTTCTCCACTGTGTTGTGGATAAGATGATTTATACAGTTGATATTCTCATATTCTCGTAATGCTGCTTTAATATTACTTCCTCTGTCTGTAACTATAACTATTGGATCATCCAAGGAACAGCTGAATTCACTAAGCAAAGTCTGTAATTTTTGTTTTATATTGATACCTATTTATTCATAAATAAAAAGCGGAAAGCAATCAATTTTTTTTAATTGTAATTTTAACACATTTTTTGTTTGGATTCATATTTTTTAACATTCATACATACAGTTACTCACAAAAATATTTTGCTTAAGTTTATTACACAAAAATTTGTTTTTTATAGATTAATAATATGAAAAGTTTTAGATATGTCTGTCACGAGACACTTGCAATAAAAAAAGAACAACAACTTTTAATGCAATATAGTTTTTATGGCTTTTTATTTATCAACTGCGTAAGTTTAGATTCACAAAAAACATTGATTCCACTAAATTCGTATATTTTTGAACACTCTTCTTCTAATAATTTTTTCAATGCTGTTTTGGATGAAATGTTATGTTCCCGGATTTCATCATCCAAATAAGCCTAAAAGTTTATAAATAAAAAGCCATAAAAACTATATTGCATTTAAAGTTGTTGTTGTTTTTTTATTGCAAGTGTCTCGCAACAGATTATGCTTTATTACCACAAGAAAAAAAATTTATATACATATCTAAAACTTTTCATATTATTAATCTATAAAAAACAAATTTTTGTTTAATAAACTTAAGCAAAATATTTTTGTGAGTAACTACGTTTGTATACTATTTTACTTACTTGTATTCGAAATGCCTTTCATAGATTTCAATCCTAGCAACTTACTTTTGCTCTCACTATCGATAACAAAATGAACCGTTAAGGCAAGGTAGGATAATTTTGAAAAATTTTCTGTTCACAAGTCACAAGTTAGAGCATAACCAATTTTTTGTATGGACGAGATTTCCGATTTTAATTTTGCAAAATGTGTAGAATGACTATTTTCAACATTTCTAGGGATGGTAGTGAGATGTGGTATTAAAGATTGTAAAGGGTGTGTTTTATAGACGTACAGAAGTTTAAGTTGCAATAAAACAACGATGGATTATTCGATTGACATGAATTTTATTTATCCGAAAGATAATCTTGTGGCATTACATTTTAAATATGATTTCTGGCATATGACCGCCACAGCTGGCTCGGATGTAATCCAATCTGGACGTCCAATTTTCGCTAACTTTTTCTAACATTTGTGGCCGTATATCGGCAATAACACTTCGAATGTTGTCTTCCAAATGGTCAAGCGTTTGTGGCTTATCCGCATAGACCAATGACTTTACATAGCCCCACAGAAAGTAGTCTAGCGGTGTAAAATCACAAGATCTTGGAGGCCAATTCACAGGTCCAAAACGTGAAATTAGGCGGTCAGCAAACGTGTCTTTCAATAAATGGATTGTGGGACGAGCTGTGTGACATGTTGCCGTCTTGTTGGAACCACAGCTCCTGGACATCATGGTTGTTCAATTCAGGAATGAAAAAGTTAGTAATCATGGCTCCATACCGATCACCATTGACTGTAACGTTCTGGCCATTATCGTTTTTGAAGAAGTACGGACCAATGATTCCACCAGCCCATAAAGCGCACCAAACAGTCAGTTTTTCTGGATGTAACGGTGTTTCGACATACACTTGAAAATTAGCTTCACTCCAAATGCGGCAGTTTTGTTTGTTGACGTAGCCATTCAACCAGAAGTGCGCTTCATCGCTAAACAAAATTCGCTTATGAAAATCAGGAACAACGGCAATCTCGTTTTGGGCACATTCTTGCACGAGTTGGATTTTGTAAGCACGCAAACCAAGATCCTTCCGCAAAATCTTCCATAAAGTGGATGGGCACAAGTCCAATTCCTGTGCTCGATGTCGGATAGACTCATTCGGGTCTTCCTCAATGCTAAGCTCTACAGCAGCAATAGCTTCTTCTGTACGTACCGTACGGCGTCTCTGGGGATGCGAGTTATCAATAAGAGTAAACGTGGTGCGAAAACGTTACATGGTTAATCGAATTAACTGCTCTGATGGACGATTTTGTCGACGATAAAATGGATGTAGTGCGCGATACGTATTTCGCACAGAACCATTATTTTCGAAATAAAATTGCACTATTTGCAAGCGTTGTTCAGGCGTGAGTCTATTCATGATGAATTGCCAAACCAAACTAAGAATAAATCACTTGACAGCTGTTAAATCGGTCGCCATCTTGAACAGTAATGCCAACTTAAAGTTCTGTACGTCTATAAAAAACACCCTTTACATTAATATTTTATCCAAATGTACTTCGTAACGATAGCATTAGTTTAGAGTAAGATATTAGCCCACTATCTTTTACCAAAGAGTACAGACGAATATCAGCAAGAATTCATTCAGTCAAAATATTGGTACAAGCTTTTTTAGCCTCTTGGCTTGGTTCAACCAAATTATTTTCTTTTTTTAAAAATGAGTAGCATTTATGTATATTTAAATTTGAAAGGGCACTTTTATTGTATTTGTATACATTTTTACACATTTTGCAAGCCATATAATTAATTATTTCAATATTATTTTCATCTTTAATATGACCAAATCAATCCCATTCCTTGCTTCGGCCTCTTTTGTCACAAATTGTATATGTATTAACAAAATTTTTTCTTTTATTTCTATATTGTTAATTTTTATTTTACACATACAAACGTATACATAAATTGTATAGAAAGTATAATCTCTATTTAACCACTAAAACGCACAACTTGAATATTTGTTTGCACCACAAATTATTTGGAAATATTTGTAGTGTTAAGGCCGGGTTATGCGAACGTTGAAATGTAAAAATGTAGAAATGTAAAAATGGAGAGCTCAACTATAGAAACGTAGAAACGTATCATGTGTTTTCTATAGTAAACGAAGAAGAAGAAAAAACAATACATACACAATACGCGTACATCCCATCACTGCTACATTTTGTTACGTGAAATTCTAATTTCAACAGATTGCTACGTTACATGTACGTTACATTTTAGTCAGCTAAGCATTTGCATTGATTTCCATATAACAGAAGCGATCAACTGACTTCTACATTTTTACATTTCTACATTTCAACGTTCGCATAACCCGGCCTTAACACTTATTTACGGCAGAGAAACAAATATATTTCTCACTCACTTCAAAATTATGAATATTTTTTAGTATGTGTATGAGTTGAGTCAGTGTGCAAAAACAAAATTATACCATATTTGTTATACTCATTCTCTCCCGTATACCAGTAGTAACAAATATATATTTGGTATATATGTTTAGTCTGCACTTGTAGCTACACTCGTGCACGTCTTTATTTGATACCCTACGGTCGGTCAGTTTGACTTAATTGTGGTTTGTACTAAATTTGCATAAATTTATTTTGAAAATTTTTGAAATTGTTTTGTGAATAAACTATAAATTAATTTAAATTATTTAATTTATTTTATAAAAGTTTGTCAGTTTTTTGAAAAATTACGTTTAATTTTTTGAAAAATTTAGAAATAAAATCGGTCACTGATAATAATTTTTAATTTAATTAAATTTATAGAAAGAAGAAAAATATGTCGAAAACAACACAACAGATTCTTTAATGAAATTTGGGCAAAATTTGTATGCGTTTTCGTCGGAAATGCATACGGTTTTCACATTAGAGATTCAAAGTGAAGAATTAAAGAAAACTTGGGAATGCGTTAAAATTTCGCATGACTCGTGCTTGGATTTTTTGGACAATCTCAAAGACAGTGAGCCTAATCAATTTGAGTCACTATCGGCAAAATATCAAGCCACCTACATGACTTTCCTCAAATGTTCAGCTACTATTAATGAGAAATTATACGAAATGCGAACGGTCCCAAAAGCTAATACCTCTAATGCAGCAATTAATCCCGATTATAATTTGGCACTCCCACCGTGCGATGTCAATACTTTTGAGGGAGATTATATTAAAAGCTCTCGACTTAGTGATATAGAACGGCTTTGTCATTTACTTCGCAAAACCGCCGGTGAAGCAAACGAAATTGTGGCAAAGTGCCTTTTGAGTCATGAGGGATTTGAAATGGCTTGGCGCAACCTTAAGGAGGCATATGAGAATCCTCGTATGCTGGTTAACAACCAATTAAAATTATTATTTAATCTCCCTACGATTGAAAAAGAGTCTAGTGCCGGGCTAAGAACTTTGCAGAGCGGTTTCCACTGAGAATTGGGACCCAATTTTAATTTTCATGTGCATTCAACGTCTGCCTACGTCTACAGTTAGTTTATAAATCTGTTTTGTCCACTTGGCAAGATTTTGATTCCTTTCTGACAGAAAGAATTCAAACTTTAGAGTGTGTTCGTGACCTTAAGGATTCTCAACCATTGATGAAACCTACGCAAAAGGTTAAAACTCATGTTGTGAATTCTAGTACAACTTCTAACTCCAATTCAGCTTCTTGTGTTTTATGTCATTGTTCCGGACATGTTTTGAGAAAGTGTAAACGTTTTAAAAATCTTTCGCTATAGAAAAATTTTCTATAGTTCGAAAATTTCACTGTTGTCTTAATTGTTTATCACGAGAACATGGAGTCAAGAATTGTAAGAGTGCCTTTAATTGTACCACGTGTAATGAAAGACATCACTCTTTGTTACATCGTGATGTACCTAATATAGAAAATGTGAATAGGAATAATTCTACTAATGGGAATAATTTTGCTCCGTTTCCGGCTAATGTAGCCCGGGATCTTAGTTGTGTAGACTAGTCTCTACCTTCTACTTCGACAGGTACTACTTCAGGTGGTAATTTTAATCGACAGGTTTTTTATGTTGCTCAGAGCTATAGAGTGCTTCTGGGAACAGCGATGGTGAATATTCTTCATCAGGGTATCACGTACCCAGCTCGGGCTCTTATTGACATAGCTTCAAAATTCTTCGTTTGTCTCTGAACATTTTTGTAATCATTTACGACTAATAACACATTCGACGAATGTTAAAGTTTCTGGTATTAACCAAACATTTTCTGCTACAACTAGGAAAATTTGTTCTTTAGAGATTAGTTCTCCATTAGATCATTCAATTATCTTGGAAACTATGGCTTTGGTATTACCGAAAATTTCTGGGGCCTTACCCTCATTTGTTATGGACTCTAGTGTTCGTACAGAGTTTAGCTGATCCTAATTTTTAGCGACCAAGTTCAGTGGATATTTTGATAGGTGCTGACTTATATCCTCAGATAATGTTAGGGGAAATTCGACGTTATGTTTTAGGTACATTATTGGCTCAAAAGACAATATTTGGATGGATCATTACAGGATCTGTCCAAGGATCACCTATTCAAGTATACTCCACTACTATAGAGTGCTCGACCGAAGATAGTTTGAATAGAAATCGCCTTAGATTTTGGGAGCTAGAATAGACTCCAAAAAAGATGATATGGACCCAGTTTGATAGATTTTGTGAGGAAATTTATAGGAGAAAAACGCGACACGACTCCGATGGCCGTTATGTAGTGACGCTACCTTTTAAGCCAGAATTTCCTCAGACTATCAGATTAGGCGTTTTAAAACAGAATGTCATGGCACAATTCTTGAGAAACGAGTTGTCTTTATTACGAAAACCAGACGTAAAAGCATTATATGATAGCATTGTTAATGAATATTTAACACTGAATCATAAATTTTCAGATCCTTCTCACTCTTGTTATTTGCCTCATCATCCGATAATTAAACCTGATCGGAAAAGTACGAAATAGCGTGTCGTATTTAATGCTTCTAATAACACCTGCAATGGTAAAAGCTTGGACGATTGTCTATATGTGGGCCCCACATTACAATCAGATTTAGTTCTTTTGATTTTACGTTGGAGATATATGTTTTTAATTGCGACATAACACAGATGTATAGGCAAATTCGACTTGACCCTGCTCATACCCCATTTCGTTTCGATCCTCTCCAACGGAGGAAGTGGAGTTACAAACGGTAACTTTTGGCATCAATTGTGCTCCTTATTTAGCAAGGACATTATTACAATTGGCAGATGATTCAGAGACGGAGTACCCTCTTGCTTCAAATATATTGCGCAAGTGCATGTACGTTGACGACGTACTGACTGGAGCTCATGATGTTTCATCTGCTTTAGAAGCACGCGATCAACTTGTTACCGCTCTATCGTCTGCTAAATTTGAGTTGAGAAAATGGACATCTTATTCTATGGAAATTCTTAGCGATCTTCCCCCCCGAGTACTTGGTAGATTCTAAACTTTTAAATTGTGTAGAATCTAGCAGCTCTAAAACTTTAGGCATTCAATGGAATGCCAAGTTAGATTCATTTTATTTTCGTGTTGAGCCTATCGCCGATAAGTTACACTTTATAAACAGAGAGGTTTTGTCAACTATTGCTAAATTATTTGATCCTGTAGGTTGGCTAGGTCCTGTTATAATTGTAGCGAAGATTATCATGCAAAAGATTTGGCGTGATAATATAGATTAGGATGACTTTCTAGTGCCTTCTGCAGAGAACGAATGGCGTAAGTTTGTTAATTTTTATACAGAGGTAAATAGTATACGAATACCTAGATGGGTATACTATACACCTTGGTCATCTGCCGAACTGCATGTTTTTTCCGATGCTTCAGAGAAAGCATATGCGGGGGCAATTTATATTCGCGTGGAGTCATTTGGGCAAATTTCTACTTTTTTACTTTCCTATAAAACTAAAGTAGCGCCCATTAAATCAATTTCCCTTCTTAGGCTTGAGCTTTGTGGTGCAGTTTTAGCTTCAGAACTTTTGAAAACTATAGTTCGCGAAATAGATATCCAATTTAAACAGATATATTGCTGAACAGATTCTACTATTGTTCTATGTTGGTTGCTAAAAACTCCTAGCAGTTGGACAACTTTTGTAGCAAATCGTGTGTGTAGAATTCAAGAAAATGTAGGACAGCATAATTGGTATCATGTGAGGTCTGAAGAAAACCCGGTAGACTTAGGTAGTAGAGGACTTTCGCCTTCAGAGGTCGCAAAGGGTGATCTTTGGTGGCATGGTCTTGCTTGGCTTCAGAGAGGCAAGACTACGTGGGATATAACCAACGTATCCTCCGTAGACACTAATATGGAGGCTAGAACGGTAAAAGCACATGCATGGTTTTTTTTCGAATTATGATGATATTTTTGAACGATTTTCAAAACTTGATCGTGCTCTAAGAGTAATCGCATATATGCTTAGATTTTATTATAGAACTCATCCTTCATATAGAGCAGAATGTATGTTTTCATCTGTGGCTATTTCGAGCCACGAATAACCCAGGTCAAGTTACGATTAGCAATATTAGCTCAGAAATCTCAATACGCAGAAGAGTGTCAGCGTTTGTTAGTGAAAAAACCTATTTCTTCGAAAAGTGCACTACTTTCACTCAATCCCTTTTTGGGTGAAAATGAAATAATGAGGATGAATGGTCGTTTAGTAATTCTCCGTCTTTGTCGTATACAGAGAAACATCCAATTATATTGCCATATTCGGCACGTTTTACACGTTTGTTGATTGAATTCGTACATGTGATTTCGATTCATAGAGGAAATCAGTTAATGTTGAGGATTATTCGAATAGAATATTGGGTACCTCGATTGAAGATTTTGATTCGTACGATAATTAATTGGTGTAAGCGTTGTATTTTGGATAAAAAACGATCTTGCAATCAGATAATGGCTGTACTCCCTGCTGAAAGAACTACGTTAGAACGACCTTTTACTACCACAGGTGTTGATTTCGCTGGTCCCTTTGAATTGAAAAGTTTTACTGGTAGCGGTTGTAAAATTACGAAAGCATATGTGTGCATATTTGTTTGCTTTGCGACCAAAGCAGTACATTTAGAGGCGACTTCGAATTTGTCTACTGATGCTTTTCTAGCTGCCTTTCATCGTTTCATAGCTAGACGTGGTTGTCCATTAACTATCTTTTCTGACAACGGTACGAATTTTGTAGGTGCTTTTCGTGAGATTGAACGAGAATTTCGTTGATTTCTTACTGAAAGTCAAGCGAGAATGTCTTCAACTTTTGGCATTCAGGACTTGTCGTGGCGTTTTATTCCAGCTGGGGCTCCCCACATGGGTGGCTTGCTGGAAGCTGCTGTTAAGAGTTTTAAACAGCATTTCCGAAGGGAATCCCAGTCTGCAAGATATACGTTTGAGGAATTGTTCGCAATATTAGCAAGAATAGAGGCATGTTTGAATTCGCGTCCTCTTTATCCTATGTCAGAAAATCCGAATAAGCCAGTAGCTCTTACTTCCGGCCACTTTCTAATCGGTAGCCCGATACTAGCTCCGCCAGAGCAACCTAAATACGAGTCAGCTTTAAGTTTAATAAATCGGTATGGAAAAATAAAAGCTTTTTCACATCATTGCTGTCGCCGATGGAAAGAAGAATACCTTCATTCCTTGCATAAACGGTATAAATGGAAATTTCGAGAACGTAATGTTGAAATAAGCGATCTGGTTGTTCTTCGTCACGAACACCTACGCCCACTTCTTGGAAATTAGGTAGAGTTATAAGAACCTATCCGGGAAGTGACGATCAGGTTCGTGTCGTTGACGTTCGAACTGAAAACGGAGTTGTGAAGCGACCAATCACTAAGCTGGTCGTTTTGACTTATTCAAATTAGAATATATTAATTAACCTTCATTGTTTCCTAGTATAATGAACGCTCTATATATTTTTGAAGACGTTTTGTTAGAAGAGTACGAGGAAGCTATGGAGGTAGCTGGTCCATCGTCCGCGGCTATAATATCCTTGCCCGGAATGAATGTCTTTCATCACAATCATCGAGTCTAACGGCCCAGTGGACACCTTTGACTAAAATATTGATCTTTCAGCTAAGGAAAGGCCTTAGAACTAAGCCGTGGCCTACAGTCTCTGCTTGCTTTCGTTTCCAATACCTTGCTTCTGAGAAGAAAATTCGACACGTGTTGATTTGGGGTCACTACTCAAATTTTTTGGCCAGCAATCACACGTTCAAGGATTGTCGCAGTTCGCGGAAGTGTGGCAGAGACTATACGAGAGCATTTTCCGGGTCTTCAATTGGCTGACCTTACTTTTTACAATTCTGGTACAGTTTCTCTGGTTCTTGGCCCCGAACTTAGTGGTCAAATATTGACGATGAAAGTTTTTACGAGTACGGGCTCTCCACTGGCGCTATACACAATGTTTGGCTGGATTATCTCCCGTCAATCACCGACTTAGAGTTTGTCATCCATGTAATGTAACTCTAAGAATCTACTTTTTTTAATTATTGTACAATACATACTTCTCGATTTATGTTTGAATTTTGTAAATCTTGTGTATATTTGTACCAATATACTTCTTCATTTTAATTGAAACTTTGTATTATCTAATTGAAAATTTTTGTGTTGCACTTCCTTACGTTGTTGCAAAGCGGCCGGCAATGTTTAAGCCAGATTCTTGTTTCATAATTTATTTATTTCAATTCGTCTGACAACTTTACTGAAGTCCAAATTTCCCTTTGTTTATGAATTATATTTGTTGCTTATTTGGATTTCGGCAAAGTTAACCGCTTACGGTCTATGTATATTTGTTTTTGGTTTTTTTGTGTAAAACAAATATACATAACTTACTTGGTGAAAGCTACGCAACAATTAAGGTCCCAACACTAAAAGTTTTTTAAAGGTAATATTTTTTAAATCGAATAAAAACACAATTTTATTAAAACTAATTAAACCTGATATTTTTTATTTCATATTTTATGCCTGGCGCACAAACACATCCTTTCCCGCAAAGTATTTTCTTTTCAACGCCAATTTTTCATGACCGAATTTCTTTTTTTTCTTTTTTTTTTGTCGGAAAATTATTTCCCTTGCGGTGGTATCATCCAAGTCAGTGATTACTTCCACTGTGCTTTTTCTTCGCCTAGACTTTCTACCGGTTCGTATGCGATTTTTGTTTCTTATATCAGAATAAAATTTGTTACCTGGCTGTTACTCGGATTTTTCCCCAAAGCACATATATCCCATGGTTAATTGACTTGTTAAGGACATCCAATAGTTCGCAGCCAGCTACATGGGGAACATAAAGGCACAATCAGACTTTCTCACAGTCTTTCCATAATATTTTACACAGAGGACTTATAACTTTTTATGTGTACGTTTCTTTTATTCGATTAAGCACTTACAAAATTTTCCCACAAAATTGAATAATATTAAAAATTTGATATTTTAATTTTGCTAGCATAAACTTTTTCGGTCGCCTTGTCTAACCATCTGCACTTTAACTTTGATAATGATTTTGTTATTTCGGTTAGCACTTTAGCTACCTTGTCGAATCATATCTTTTTCCATATAACCGTTTCGAGACTTCCAGTCGTGTTGTTCTTTCCTCCTCTTCTCCTCTCCCTCGATCCTTCCATTTTCTTCACGCTAGACTGGATATAAATCAATATTCTGTTTAAAAATTACAGTTTTGTATCAGGTATCCAGCGCATTTTTATTTTATTACCTTGTTAATTATAATTTTTATTTCACATTATATTTCATTGTATTTATTGCGTGATTTTGTCATAGAACAAAAAAAATCCTAATATATCCGACCATTCTTCTTCCTGGTGACCTTTTCCTTATCCTTTTTGAGCTACTTCCTTTTGGTGTATCACGGTATCAGAAATTTTAGTAGATATTGAATTTTCATTCATCGATAATTTTTCATCTTATATATCAAATACTACTTCTCGTTCCGCTGTATTGACATACGCCTTAAACCGTTTTACCTAATTACAGGCGTTGCCAGTCTTACATTATGAGTATACTGACAATACACATACACATGCACTTGTATCAATCATTTACCAAAATTCAGCGACAGCAGATGACGAAGCAGGTAAGTATTTTGTACATATTTTTTTTTCTAATAAATATTTCCTATTTTCTATACAGTAATGATTGCCTAATTGGTAAAAAGGGTACGTATTGTTCCATGCATTATAATTGTATATTCACTCATTTCCATTTTGTTCTCTTTTCAGGTTATTTTCTTGTGTTATCACGATATTCGGCAGAAAAGTTAAAGGTTGATCTGGGTGTGCATGTCTGTTTTTACATACGTTGGTTATTATGTACATACATAATCACATATTCTTTTAACACCTGACACAAGGGTTGAGAACCTC
Organism: Thelaira solivaga; assembly: GCA_947397855.1. Lineage (NCBI taxonomy): Eukaryota > Metazoa > Arthropoda > Insecta > Diptera > Tachinidae > Thelaira > Thelaira solivaga. The sequence continues at coordinate 20,867,890 of OX377615.1, read as the reverse complement.
CTGGGACAACGAGCTTGTTGAGGAATTCGTCGGACCAAGCTGAGGACGTAAAAAATTACATCATTTTTTGATGTGAGTGAAGATAAATATGATGAGTTAAATATGTTTTAACGTAACTCCTTACATTTTTTAGTATTTGTAAATATCTTTTCAGTATTATGACATACATGGATACAAATGATTTTACTATTTTGCAAACGACCCATAGAAGATTACGGGATAAGACACATATCATTTTAAAGAAGAGGTCTTCTAGATTTGTAATCTATCGCCCAAAGTACTCAGAAAAAACTTATAACCTATAGACTGAATTCTTTTTTGGTTTCATTAATTTGCATGTGCAAAATCGATAGTGGTACCGATGGTAAAAATCCCTAATAGCAAGAGTACTATTGAATATGGAAATTTCAAAACAAAATTTTAAAATAGTCCAAGTGACTTCTGAGTATTTAGGCGGTATATTACAAATCTAGACGACCTCCGCTAAACTACTGCTAAAAATATATATGTATATGTAGAAGTATTTAGTGACGTAAGTCGTATTTGATAAATATGCCATTAATACTGAAAACATATTTACAAATACTAAAAAACTTCAGGGGTTACGTTAAAACATATTTAACTCGGCATATTTAACTTCACTCCCTTAATTTTTTTGTATGTTTTTGATATTTTAGAAGGCTGTAGAAAGTGAAAAATATTAATATTTTGCACAGTGAAGGGTTTATAAGACTCGGCACAGCCGAACTTAACTTGTTTTTTTTTTAATTGAAAGCTGCAGTTTGATAAAGTTATTTTAAATTGTGGAAGTGAAAAATCTTGCAGGAATTTGTAAAATTTAAAGATGTTTTGAAATCGCATAGCGGTATGTATTTGTAAATATACAGATATTTTTACTTGTGTGCATATAGTATATGACGTTACGAATCAATTGGCAATTTTTAATTATGGGTTGTGTCATAATGGTTGCTTGCCTGTCATCCGTTTGTGCAAGATTGCGTTAATCACATTTTTATTTTAACCGTTTATTATTTATACTGAATTATGAATTATACTAAAATAGGCAATGATTTGGAACAACAAAGTGAAAATAACATAGAAACAAGACTACTTAAACATCATTAATATTATTCTATTTACAATACCTGATTGCTATAATAATATAATTGCTGCATTACCAATAATAAACTCATACGGTCAAGAAAATAGTGGTTCATATTATTAATTCCGCACGGAAAGGAAAATTTTGCGCAAAGAATTATCGATCGACATGCAAATTGATATTATTCATTCCTATGGAATGATCTTATTGTTTTGAATTGTTTCATTTAATTGTGAATTAAAAAGCTGTCTATTGTGAAATTGCGTTAATTTTTCAGCTGTTGGTGATAAGAAAAAATTTGCATTTTCTAACATCAAAATAAATTTTAAGTAAACAAAAAGAAAAATTAGTTTTTAATAAATAAAACAAATTAAGTTAAAACACATTTTATTTTTGTTAAAATTTGAATTTTTTCTTACATTTTTTATCTTCCCGTTTACTTTCCTTGAGAAAATTAGGCGTAAGCAAAATCTAAAAATTTATTTACATTGCAGAATCAACAGTAATACCGCCACGGTAGAGATGACTGCGCAAGAATATCGCAACAGGAAATAAATAATTGCAAATTTTAATATTAGTAAATATTATTCAAGCTTAAGATCTCAATGAAAAAATTGTTGTTTTAATTTTCCAATATTTCGACTTTCTTTTGAAGGTCTTCTTCAGGGAAATTTATTTTAATAATCAAATAAAATTTTAATATGTCAAAATTATTAAATTTGAAAAAGTGAAAATTGAAAACTATACAAATACGTGTTTCCTGTTCCTATTTTAATACACTACGAAACAATTAATTACATACAATACTTAATATTAATAATCATAACAATTAGAATAATTTTTTTTTTCATTATTTTTTTCATTATTTTTTTAATTATCATTATACATGTAAAAACAATAAAATTCTTATATATAAATTATTAATAATTAAAATAAAGTTAATATATAAAAAACATTAATTTTTCATACTTTAAATTTTGTCTTATTTTAGGAAATATTGTTATGGAAAAACTACTTGATACATGTAATGAAAAATTAGTTGTTAAACCTAAAATTATTATTAAATATGTTGATGATTTATTTTGTATTACTTCAGAAAATGCAATAGAAGTTATGTTATCAACATTTAATTCATTCTGCCATTAAATTTATAATTGAAAAAAAAAATTTTTAATTACCATACTTAGATACTTTAGTAATAAGGAAAGGGGAGAACTTATCAATCTGGAAGGATTATTAACTATTTTTCAAAGCATACAAAAAGTGTTATTATTAACACAGCTAGGAATCTCATAGAGAGGATATTATCAATAAGTAATATTGAATTTCATAAAAAAATATAATTTTAATCAAGGATATATTAAAAGATAACAATTTCCTAATTCATCTAATTTTTAACTTAAGACAATTTAAAAATAAAAAAGTTAATTTAAATAATATTTCTGAACCTAAAATTTATAAATCATTAACACACATATGTACCTGAATTATCTGAAAGATTAGAAAAATCAAATATATTTGATAATAAGATATTTAAAGTAGCCCACAAAATATATTATACAGTGGTAAATTATTTAGTAATGTGAAAGATAAGGCAAAAATATCAGAAAAATCTAATGTACGGGTAATGATCATGAAAATTGTAATAAAATATATGTAGGTACTACGAAAAATAAATTAAAAACTAGATTAGCAAGTCATAAATCAGATCAAAAAAATAGAAATAATACATCTTCACTAAAAACTGCATTATGTTCACATTGTTTTAATTGTAATAATTTTCCAGATTTTGATAATACAACAATATTAAATTCAGTAAATAATTATAAACGTAGATATATGTTAGAAATGTTAAATATTATAAATGTTCCCTTGGAAAAAAAAAATTAATTTTAAAGCAGATACAGATAAAGTTGCGCATAGTTATAGATATTTAATTTATAAAAATAAGAGAAAATAAATTTAAAGTATTATTAATGTTTTTCATATATTAATTTTATTTTCATTATTATTCTAATTGTTATGATTATTAATATTAAGTATTGTATATAATTAATTGTTTCGTAGTGTATTAAAATAGTAACAGGAAACAAATATTTGTATAGTTTTAATTTTTTAATTTTTCAAATTTAATAATTTTGACATATCAAATTTTATTTTATTGTAAAAATAAATTTCTCTGAAGAAGACCCTCAAAAGAAAGTCGAAATATTGGAAAATTAAAAAAAAAAAACAATTTAATAATATTTACTAATAATAAATTTATAAGATCGAATAGTTTACTAAAATTGTGTATTTTAATTATAAAATACACATGTTTTCTTCATGCCTTTTACAGAAGGGTTATAATTTTTGGTCACAAACGAAATGTACAAATACGTCTAACATGGACTCTGTTTTTTATAACAGCTGATCAACTCAAAAATATTAAAATTTTGTGAAATTGATTTGCTTATTAGTTTTTTTAAGAATTTATGGTTTAATAAAGTAATATAAAATGGAATTAAAAAAATAAGCAAATTCCATTGTGTAGTGATATTTCTGTGCTGCTCTTTTTGTACTATATAAATATCCACGTAGAACATTTTAATGGCTTGTAGCCGTCGAATATATTTTTCATTACGTTATTGTACTGTGGCGAGAGAACTATTTTTTTCTTTTCAGCTACAAAAAGATAAGCTTGTACAAAAATTTTTATATTCTTTGCTTCAATATTATTAAAAAAAGCAAAGCTAGATAAAAAAATTTAATATATTTTTTTTGTAAAATTTTTATTCAGCCGGCTAATATACAGCAAATTATTATACGGCGACAAATATTTAAACAAAACGTAGACAGAGGGCTTAACACGTACCTTTGAAAAATACGCTTTTGAGTTTCAAGTATTTTTTGTTTTTGGAATTAGAAATGTTTGTTGAGGTGGTTCATAATTTTTAGCTTGGTATTGATAAGTCTATAAACAGTCATATTTTCACATCAGAAATTCAGTATAGTTATTAAGTAATAAGGAAGCTACTACAATTGAATTGACGACTTTGGCAACCGCCTTGACAAAGAAAAATTTAAAAAAATTTTGGAATTACTTAATATTTTTGAGACAGATTAAAAGTGCTTCCACTTTCTAATACAAGACGGGGAATATGATTACCTTAGTTCATGTTCTTGCTTTATTTTTTATGCAAAAATTATTCAAAATTACCTATTGAAAAATTTATTTAATTATGCTTTATTTATATGATTTGAGAAGTGTCATAACCCATAAACTAGAGATTTTTAGAAGAGCATTGCTCTTACTCAAGAGGCAAGCCATGCTCAAATACATTGTTTTGATACCTTATAAGCATTGTATTTTTAGAATTTTAAAATTAGAATCAGGAGCGGCAACAAGTCACCTGGCCACTGCGGCCCGAATAAACCTATTTTGACACTACTCTCAAGTCACAAATTCTCCCTAAGTCTATTGTTCATTTACAATTCAAGAACTTCCTTGGGTTATTTATCCCCCATGTCAGACGTTTAATATCGTTAATGATGATTCTTTTTTCAATGCACTACAGTGTCCAGTCAAGTAAGAAATTTGTTTTCTTCCGAGACCGGAATGACAATTGTTTTCGCTCTCCTGATATCTCTTGTCTGCAACCAATACTGTTGCTATTCCATCTACAGCCACACCCTAAGTCTGAGCTGGATAAGTCTATTATTCATTAAAAATTCAGAAGATTTTTCTGCTTTATTGGAATGCCGTAGGTAGTGAGTTTCATCTTTGGACAGCCAGTCACGATAAGCAGTTACATATTGTAGTTATCCTATCTCTATCGGATATAAGGTGTTAATATTTTATTTGTTTCTTCTTAAACTTAAAATACATTTTCTTAATTTTAATTACTTTTAATAGAATGATTTGTTACGACAGCTACCTTTAATGAACAACAATTTTTCATATTGTGTATACTACTATTAGTTATTATAAGAAACACAATTAAAAATTTCATTTTCAAATTAAAATTATGAAACCACTGAGAGATATGAAAACATAATATTACATAAAGACAACAATAGGCTAAATTGCTTCAGTAAAAGAAAATTCCAAAATTTTTTCATTAATAAATAAATATGTACATGTATTAGAAAATAATTTTTGCACGTATGTACATATATAAGTAAGTGAGTATGAATGTACTATATCATTTTTATTTAACAATCAAAAATAAGACTGGATAAGCAGGAAGTACAATTGGTATCACTTTCTGATATTAATAATTTCTGATGTAAATAAGTTTAATAGTAAATTAACATATTGATTTTGGTAAAAAAAAATTATGAAATTTTTTGAAAATTTTTTAAATAAGTGGATTGCATTCAAAGAGTGTATTCAGCATATATTTTTGCCGAGAAGGAGAACGCAGATTATTGAGAACATTTCAATCCAAATTACGCTGAATAGGCGGCAGGTTACATTTACCTCTGCGTACATGCCTCCGCGTCACTCTGCTGATTTCATAGCAGATCTGGATTTATTGACCAATTCAACAGGTGACTTTTTCATATTCGGAGATTTCAATGCGCACCATACTCACTGGAACTGTGTGACGGACAACGCCGCTGGCAGAGAACTCTTCAGGCACTGTCTCAGATCCGACTTTTTCATTTATCATCCAGACAGTTTTACCAGATTTGGCCAAAATGTATCCAGAGTGCAACCCTCCACTGTAGATATCTTATTAACTAATTCTAGTATTAATTTTTCTAACCTTATAACACATCCTAATTTATTACAGTCAGATCATGTTCCAATTACATGTATTATTTTTGGACAATGTCAGAACTTGATTGCGACATTTCCCTTATATGGTCGCGCAGACTGGTCAGCAATTAGATATTGGGTAGAGAACGAAATCAGGCTACGGAATTTAGATGGACCTTTTAGTGATTCAGTTGGCCTCGAGCTGTCATTAAACAAGTTAATTGCTATCGTTAATGAAGCTTTTGATAAAATCCCTGTAGGTCATAAGAACTCTTGGCAAAGAGAAATCTCTGAAATTAGCAAGATTCTGATCGGTCAAAGAAACAGATATAGGCGAAAATTTCAAAGATCTACAGATCTGAACTGTAGAATGCAATTAAGGGGTATTTTGGGGCAATTGAATAGGCTTATTGACTTCCACCTAAACAAAGATAGGAATGAACGTTGGGCAAACTTCATTTCAAATTTGCCTCACGGATCTAGAAAATTTTGGAAGCTTTCAAAAGCCTTGAGAGGTAAAAGTTCAAACATGGCAGATTTACACCAGGGAAATGTTATTTTGAAAACTAGTGATGAAAAGGCTAACGCAGTAGCAGACGTATTTGAAAGTTCACATAGTATTACTATTAACAATCCATCTCCCTTGGACACTAGAGTATCTCTATATACTAATTTCATAAATAGTAATTTTACTGACTCATTTCATGAACAGACAAATACTGTTGAAGTCAAATCACTAGTTTTTCTTTTAAAAAATAATAAAGCCCCAGGTTTGGACGGTATAAATTCCATAATTCTGAAGAATATGCCTGATTATTTTTTTGAAACGTTAACTAGAATATTTAATTTTTGCCTAAAGTTTGGATATTTTCCTACTGTTTTTAAAAAAGCTAAAGTTATTGCTATTGTTAAGTCTGGGAGAAAGCCTAACTTACCATCCAGCTATAGACCAATCAGTATCTTAAGCTTATTAGATAAGATTTTTGAAAAAATAGTCCTCAAGAGGATCTTAAATTTTTCTATGGACCATAACATTATCAACAGTCGACAGTTTGGGTTCCGTAAAGAACACTCCACTACACATCAGCTAAAAAGAGTAGTAAATTTCATTACGGAAAATAAAAGCAACCGCAAGAGTACAGGTGTAATCTTTCTTGATATTGAAAAAGCTTTTGATTCTGTTTGGCATAATGGGTTGGTGTTTAAGCTCAACTCTTTTGGGTTTCCAATTTATCTGCAAAGGATTATTAAAAGCTTTTTATACAACCGTTCATTCGTTGTTTGTGTTAATTCAACTTTGTCAAGCGAAAGGCAAATTCCTGCAGGCTTACCGCAAGGTTCTGTACTGTCCCCAATACTGTACTCAATTTACACTTCTGACATTGTCGTGCGTAGCAACTACGAAGCAGCATTCTATGCAGATGATAGTGCTTTCATCTGTTGCGGGAAAGTATCCAATGCAATAATAAAAAGAATGAGCGCTTGCTTAGAATCGGCACATAAATATTTTGATAAATGGAAGATTAAAGTTAATGATCTAAAGACGCAGGCCATAATATTTCCATATAATAAGTCTCCAAAACGTATACCAACTCTGAACTTAGTGTCGCGAGGAGGCATCATACCCTTAAAGGATGATATTAAATATTTAGGCGTTATCTTAGATAAAAAATTGACGTTTAGACAACACATTAATTACATATGTGAAAAAGCAATTATTTGCGGTCGAGCACTTTACCCTCTACTTAATAGGAGATCAAAACTGAATTTAAAAAACAAGTTATTAATTTTCAATATGTGTATTCGTCCGATCATGAGCTATGCTTGCCAGGTTTGGTTTCATAAAACCGCTACTACTCACACAAAGAAACTGCAAATAATTCAAAATAAGAATTTGAAAATAATACATAGGCTTCCACCTAGATACTCCACTGAGCTATTGCACAGGAATAATAACTATTTAATGTTTAATATATTTGCAAGGAAACTGACTCTGTCATTTAATGAAAAATGCAGGTTGTCTGAATCTGAAACAGTAAGATGTTTGGGGAACAACCACTGAGGTTTTTTGTTTTTAAAAAAAAAAACCTAATTAGTGTTTGTTTTGATAAAAACTTCTTTTACTGCCAAAGATTGTTATAAGGTTTTTTAGAAAAACAACTTTTCCTTAACTCTGTGATATTATTAGTTAATTATATTCAATTTTTAGATTCTAATGCTGTAGTACTGTTTAGTAAAATCTCATAAACATGTATTATAATAATATGTAAAAATTTAAATCGTTAATAGAAAATAAATAAATAATAATAATAATAATAATACATATCCATGTGTTTGTATGTACATATTTTAAACTTAAATTGGCCAAAATAGTATTAATAGCGGTTTTACATAAATTTTTTTTCTTTAATTAATAAAATTGCTAAATTATGGTGTCTAACTGTCTTGCTTGATGTAAAATTTTCTTTTGGTGTCCAACTAAAGTAATACCCATATCAGATAATTGTTGAGCCGTCAATCTTGAGATCTAAAATAAAAATAACAAATATGTCAATTAAATTTTAATTGATTTGTTCTTACATAATTATTAAATGTACTAGACAGATTAGGGCACTCATAAATCATACCTGTTGAGCTGTCACTAAATTAGCTTCTTTAAAATGCTGAGAATATCTTGACATTTTTATATTTTCCAACCACATATCTGTGCTAATAAATATATTGTGACCTCTTTGGCCATCAATTATATGGGTGGCATCGTTTTCGGGTGAGCTGCGCGTGGTTAACAGTGCTTGCGGTTGTCTTGCTAAATTATCTAATGTGGAAACTATACTAGCAAAAGATGGACGATGAGTCCGCTGTTTTTGCCAACAATCCAACATAAGTTGATACAATGCTTCCGGACAATCCATAGGGGCCGGTAAACGATATCCTTTTTCAATGCTTTTTATAACGTCCTTTTAAAAAAAGTTTAAATATAAATTAAAGCAATTTCCATCACAGATATTTTTAAAGAGAAAATACCTGGTTGGACCAATTCCAGTAAGGACGCTCTCCGTAAGACAAAACTTCCCACAAAACGACTCCATATGACCAAACATCCGATGCTGACGTAAATTTTCTAAAGGCAATAGCTTCAGGCGCTGTCCAACGTACCGGTATTTTACCACCCTAAATGATGAATAAAAACATATATTTGAAATGAATTTTATTAATTTTAATTTCATGCTAATTACCCTTGTGGTATAAGCATCACTAGCATTTTCAATTTCCCGGGAAAGGCCAAAATCTGCAATTTTACATATAAGTTGAGAATTGACAAGCACGTTACGAGCAGCTAAATCACGATGAACGTAATTCATGTCACTTAAATAAGCCATGCCGCTGGCGATACCTCGTAGCATTACTATTAATTGTAGAGTCTGGAATTTTCCGTCATTGACGCGTAAAAATGTATCAAGACTGCCATTTTCCATGTACTCAGTTATAATCATTACTGGATTGGAGCGTGTGACTACCCCTTGCAAATATATAACATTTGGGTGATCAAATTGTCCCATAATAGAAGCTTCTGTTAGAAAGTCACATCTTGCTTTTTCTGATGAACCTGTAATACGATATTATATATTAATACGATATTACGTCGCACATGCATATTCATATAAACACATTAAATTTATGAAGAAAAACTTTAATTGCTGAAAATATGTAATATTTAAATTCAATATAATAAATTATTTGGAATCAAAAAGTTTAACAAAAAGCTATTTTTTTGTGCTTAACTCCAATTATGATTGTTTGCTAAATGTATTAATTTACATGATATTCTCAGGAAAATCGAAAAATTCTTTAGAGAACGATCAAAATGTGTACATATGCCGACTATTTGCTATTGTATGTCTGTATATAAAATGCGCTGTTATAAGTGATTCTATATCGTTGTATGGCTTATAAAGTTGTCTCCAGGCAAACACTCGAAAAATTTTTTATTGTGAATTGCAAGTACTTAATATACTAAAAAAAATACAATATCTAATAAAAAAAAAGAAAATGGGAACAAATTATATTTTTAATACATACTTAGTTAGAGAGTGCCGCGATGTTTGTTTATTTTTATTTATTTATTCACCCTTATCGTGAATATCATTTCCCTCGAATTTTGTTCACTTTCACTGGGATGGCAATTATGAATGAATTCCCTGCAAATTCCCCTTATCGTAAAAAATTTTTCCCTTGTTTTGTTCACTTTTTTGCTTTAATCTGTTCACTTACTTTTTACTGGCGAACACAAGTATTTTTTTTTCTTTAGCAAACAGAATTTAGAAATTTTTTAACAAAAGAATTAAAAAATGATAAAATCGTTCATCCACAAAAGTTGACACCTTTACTACAAAAACCATTCATAAATTGTTCCAGTAAAAAAATATATATTTTGCTCTTAAAATCTTATAAAATTACAGAAATTTTTTATTTATATGCACAAAAATTTATTGTTTATGTCTTGAAAACTGAAAATTTATTAAATTCTTCTTTATTATATATTCACTCTGCACTGATAGCGTGAACAAAATTTCACGTGAGATTCCCGATAGCAATTTTCCCTTCGAGGGGAATGAAAATTTTAATTGAGAGAATTAAGGTGAATAAGTATTAGAAACATTTTATTTATTTATTCATTTCATCTACAGAATTAAATGCTTGTAAATTACTATGTACCTAATTATAATATTTAGATAAATGTAACTTGAGCAAACTATAACTTAAATTAAAATGTAAAATGGGCTTAAAGCTATTACATAGGTGCAAACACCGTGCAATAGGCTCATTTAAGAAGTAATTTGATTTATGAATACCTTCCTCAAACATGCGATTTCGCAAAACCTTTGTAGGGCAATATAAGGAAAAAAAGTCTATTATTTCAGGACAGTTTATATTCCCAGATATTACATTATAAACAAACATTAAAACCAAATAAGATCTCCGATCGCTTAACAATTGAAGACCAATTAATTTTCTTCTGATGTTGTAGGATGGTAGTTCATAAGGCCATATTAACTTTAAAGCAGTTCTGGTAAACAGTTTTTGAACACGCTCAATACGACCTGAATGGCATGCATAATACGGATTCCATATAATCGAACAGTATTCAAGGACACTCCTTACTAAAGATATATACAATGATTTCAAAGTGTAAGCATCTCTAAACTCGACAGAATTTCTTCTGATAAAACCGAACATACTATAAGCTTTAGATACTATATAATCAACGTGACTAGAAAAGCTCAACTTATGGTCAAAATTAACTTCTAAATTTTTTCCTCAACTACCCGTCTAAGTGAGGAACTACAAATAGTATAATCAAAAATAATAGGGTTTAAAATATGAGAATATGATACGAGTACTATATAACATTTTAATATATTAATTTTTATTTGATTTACAGAACTTGCAACGAATTGACGTCTTCTGATATTGGTCGTGAGTTTTATTATTAAATTCTATTTTTGGAGCTTTCTATACCTTGTGAGACTTTTGGATACTGTACTTGAACATATACTCGCTTGTCTTTGCTTAGCGTCTGGTGGATTAAAAAATAAAATTCTTTGGATAATAAATTCTGTGGTACTGCTTCTATATCAACAACAACAAGTAAGTTGTTTTGATATTTGTAATTCTGTAAATCATACCAGCAAAAAAATGCAATTGTATATACACAGTACAGATATACTTATCGATCATCTATATTTGTGTTGAGTTAAGTGTTGCCAAGTTTGTCTTAAAGTTCTGTTGAAAGGGTTTCTGATAATAATTCTATTTTACATTCTTTTGACAACCTAGCTGAAAGGTTATAATAAATGTTTTAATCTACATGTGTTAATCTCATACATACATTTTTTAACTAAGAAAATTTAAGCGAGTATAATAATTTGTTTTGACGGCAATTATACATATTGCGGAGAGGAGGAAGAGGAAAAAAAGAAGATTTATTGAATGCGAATTTATATATATATATATATATTGCAAAAGGACAATTCTTAATAAAAAGTGTGATAAGATCAATTTTGCATCAAATTGCAAATATCGTATTGGTATAAGAAGGTGTACACAACTTAATATCACCGTTTCGCATAATAGTACTTGGCAATTTTTCTCCAGAGGACAAGTGACTGTTCCTATACTGAAGAAGAGGAGTCGTAAAGGGTGCTTGTAACAAGGGTGGTGGTACAAATTACAAGGTTGGTAGACCTGTTATAGGTTGGTATGGTGGATGACAGGAAATCTTTGATCATCGCTACAATTCCCAATGATATGGAAGGGGTTAAGGTGGCTCCAGGTGTGTCGGGTAAGTCAAGAGTTTTAAGTAGAAAAAGTAAAGATTAAAAAATGGCGGGTTGAATAGGAAAAATAAAATGTTTAAAACTGATGGGAACGGTGGGAATGGTACGAAAAATTATGTGTGTGAAAGTGAGATGGATATAGGGGTTGCAAATTCTGACAAGTCCTCTGAGATTGTAGAAAACGAAACCAAAAAAATGGTGGAAAAGGGTAACTCATCGGGAGGTTTACAAATAAATGAAAATTTGTGGTTGCCAAATGTCAATGTAGATTCTCGAGAGGAGGTACAATGTATGTATGGGGAGAAACATGATGGTGATTTTTCTGTCCTGGTGGACACCTCTTTGGTGGACCCTGAGAACAAGAGGATGAGAAATTGCTTATTCTTGAATGAGAAAATTTGAATTTTGAATTTAAAAGGTATTGTGAATATTAAGGCTGTCGGGTACACTCTTTACAAGATAAGTTTTGGTTCTGCTCTTTCTGCAAACTCTTTTGTTAAAGATAAGAGACTGGGTGAGATGGGTTTGAGACCGTTTATTCCCAAAAATTTTTGTGAATCGTATGGAGTTATAAGAGGTGTTCCTTTGTATCTCACGGAACAAGAATTGCTGGAGAAGATTCAGGCTGAAATAAAGGTCACGTCAGTGCAGCGGCTTAGAAGAAGGGTAGCTGCCGGAGATAAGAATCAAGCTGTTTTTGAACCATCGCTATCGGTGAAGATTGGCTTTGAGGGCAATGTGGTACCAAGAAATGTGTTTGTAAACTATTCTATATTAAAGGTTGATATTTTCTTTCCCCGTGTGAAGCAATGTTACAACTGTGGGAGGCTAGGGCATACTAAAAATGCATGCAGATCTCGGAGAAGGTGCTTTGATTGTGGAGGGGAAAATATTTGTGATGAAAAATGTGGCGGATCTACGTGTATATTATGTGGCGGAAATGATCATAATGCTAGGGAGAGATTCAGTTGTCCGGTTTGGTCTAGAGAGCAAAATATTACCAGGGTCATGATGGAAAAAGTTTGACTAGAAATGAAGCTATGAATTTATATAGATATGGCTCCAAAAGTGTCTCGGACTTTGCTAAACAACAGAGAAATCCTTCTGAGGGAAATATGGAGACAGCTGATGTGGAAATCGTGAATGTAAATGAGAATGTGCAAGTTGCGCTTAAGTCTGACAGCTTGGAAAAAGCAAGGAAGTCTAGTCCATGGCACAAAAGAAGGCCATTTGTTGGAGGTAATGATAAAGGACGATGGCAGTCTGAGAATAATAGAAAAGTTTGTTTGAAGAGAGTGACTGAACTGGAGGAGGTAATGGGTGAGATTTTGAGATTTATGAAAGATTACTTTAAGGGGAATAATGATCAAAGAGGAGTGGAAGCTATGATGTATTTTGAATCAAGGATAAATAATTTAAAAATTGGCCTTGACCGGGAATTTATAAATGAAAATATTACAATTGTTGAAAATGAAGATTTTATAATTTAATTGCCAATCTTTGAAGTCAAACTCAAATACAATTTCCTTTTTTCTGAACACATATGAGTACGATATAGTCTGTCTAAGTGAGATTTTTTCAAGAAATAAGAATAAACCCAACAAGATTCAGAATTTTAATCTTGTTGAAAAACGGAGATCGGATGGTTACTGGGGAGTCACTATTGGTCTGAGGAAACAAATAAGATTTAAAAAAATTAATTTCATATGTGAAGAGGATGTTTTGATCATCAAAACTATAAATCTGAAGAGAAATTTCACAATTTGCTCTCTTTATTTTCCACCCTCAATAGCTTTGCCGCAATTCTCGAATATTATGACTAGACTGTTTACTTTTCTTGAGCCTCTTGGAGAAGTCCTGATTTTGGGGGATTCCAATGCCAGAAACTCATGTTGGGGTGATTCGGTTGTGCAACCAAAGGGTAGATGGCTGGAGCATAATGTTGGCTTGTATGATTTTAATGTTTTAAATGATGGTACCCCGACCTTTAGCAGATCTCATATGCAAGTGACTGGATCTGTTCTTGACCTCTGCTTCTTTTTGTGAATGGAAGGTTCTGCAAGTTGTGCTAAGTGGCAGTCATCACAAACAAATTTCCTTCCCTATCCTTAATGTTTCATGTGATGTTGGTAAATTCCTGGCCAAAAGAAAATTGATTGATTCTTTAAACACAGTTGAATTAGATGTTAAAGCGCATAAGATCCAGGCAACTTTTAAAAATGAAATTAAGGATGCCACATACTGTGTAGGTCACAGAAAACTGAAACACTGGTGGGATAATGGCCTCAGGAAATTTTTCAGATTATTTGTTGCCGCTAATAAAAAATGCAGGATCTGATAGTTTTGAACGCCTTATTGAGGCAAAAAATGCCTGGAAAGAGAAGGTTAAGGAAGCAAAAAGTCTCAGTTACAACAGGGCTCTGAATGCCCTTAATAAATATCCTATTTCGAAGGAGGGCTGGAGGTTTGTAAGGAACGTGAAGAACAGTATAAATTGCACATATCAGTCTACCTGGAACTCTGACAATGATTCGTATTTTCTAAAATTCCTGGCGGATCAAGTTCCTAATAATAATGCAACGGCTGAGGTAATTTTTGAACAAACATTTTCCGATTTTGGTGGTTTTCAATATGAGGATTCGGAAGATGTTCTGAAAAACAAAAATAAAATTTCAGCTGGTGGCTGCGATAGTGTGACGTACCAAATGGTGAGAGGTCTATCAGGTTATGCTAAGAGATTGCTTTTAACGGCCCTAAATAATACCCTCTTTGAGGGAAATTTGCTTGCTGAATGGAAATGTATCAAGGTCGTACCGATTCCCAAACCCAATAAAGACCCTCAGGACTACAGAAACTATAGACCAATCTCTCTGATTAGCGTTTTCCCCAAGATAATTAACTTAATGATTAAAAGGTACATTAGCTCAGACATTGAGGAGTTGAAATTGCTTCCAGATCGGAGTTTTGCGTATCGCAAAGGAAAGTTCACCTCCATGTGTATAAATGACTTTTTGCATAAAATAGGGATCATGAAGGAGAAGGGTTTTAAGGTGGTAAGTTTTTATTTGGACATTTCAAATGCATATAATTGTGTAATGCAGGATAAGTTGATTGACATACTCAAGGAGTGCAAAATAAACTCCGTTTTTTTGAAATGGTTTTTTGAATTTTTTAAAAATAGAACGCTAAGACTAGGTGTGGAGATTGTGGCAGATGGCCTCCCACAGGGAAGCTGTCTGTCTCCATTACTTTTAAATTTGTATACGAAAAGTTTACATGAGATTGAAGATGAAAACACTAACATTTTTCAATATGCTGACGATTTTATTATTGTTTCATACTGCAAGGGAATCACTCAAACCTTACCAATTACTAGGCCTGAAGATCCACACCATTCTAAATACCTTGAAACTTTGCTGTACCATTTTAGATCCAGTTTCAACTGCCCCACTTACCAACAATGTGACATCTTTCTTTTTTAATCGTGTGAATTATATATTAAAGTACCATTATTTTGATAATATTGATTGGAGTAATTTGTTAACTATCACTGATGGCAGCCATTCGCATATCAAATCCGTAATTGATGTATTCTATAAAACAGTTTATAACGTATTGGAACTATTCATACCGAAATATACAGTTGCAATATCTAGTGGCTCTCCCTGGACATCTACCTAATTATCACAATTACAAAACAAGAAGAATAAGCTATAAAAAAAAAATATTAAAGCAAATAACAGTATTTCTTATAGAAATTACTCTGTTTTTAGAGCAGAATACAATAGATTAAATATAAACTCTATAAAAACTATATAATTAAAATGAAGGAGAACTTCAAACACAATCCCAAATCATTTTTCAATTTTCTTAACTCTAAGAGAAAATCTAATTAATTTCCGCCGGTTATGAAATACAATGTGTATGAATCTGGTGATGGTCGAACTATATCTAACTTGTTTGCTGATTTTTTTGGTACTACTTATTCCAATCTTCAATATAATAATACTACAGAATTTCCTTATTATATTGCTTCAGATCTAGCAATTAATTTTCCATTTACTGATATTTCTGAAATTGAGTTGGAATTAAAAAAGTAAAGTTTACTGCTAATTTTGGGCCTGATGACATTCCAAATTGTCTACTAAAATGTTGTGCAAGAAGCTTATCCAAACCATTATCATTACTTTTTAATTTATCTATAAAATATACCTATATAAAATATGATTTTATTGGTAATGAGCAGGGGAATGAGTTGGTTAAGGCTGGCTCTAACATGGAAGCTTCTATGTCAGTGACAGTCGCTGAATCGCTTAATAGTATCAGGAGCGGTATTTTTGATAACTACCAGGGGAGGGCGGAGTCTAGAAACGTGTAAGGTTACGCGTCAGATAGCAGGCTGGGACTGCCTTCAACGAAAACTGCCGAAGCTGCTGGTCACCCGAGAGTAAGGGTTCAAGGACACAGATTTTTCGGGGCACATCTGATGGATCGATTACATGAGATATCGGGAGTAAGGTTAGGTGATCTTCTCAGATATCTTAATGTCACGGGGTGGATCTGGGTCACTTTACGGCTACATAGTCTTGTCGAGTAGGTGGTTCAAAATGGCGATTCTAATTGAAGGCCCATAGGCCGTCACGTAAGCCAACCAACCATGGCTATGTTCAAAGTCAGTGGAAAATGTCATACATAACTCCGTTATTTAAGTCAGGCAGTAAATTGCAAATAAAAAACTATAGAGGGATAGCTAAACTATGCTCCATTCCGAAATTTTTTTTAAAAACTTATGACAAATTTTTTAAGTCATAAGGTATCCCATTTCATTTCTAGTCAACAGCATGGTTTTAGAAAAGGTTGTTCAACTAGCAATAGCCTTCTAATACTAATAACACTTATAAACAAAGGATTTGTAAATAATAAACCAACTGATGCAATTTACACTGCTCCTGCTTCATGTGTCACAGATGTTGGGTTTTTCCTCAAGAGGTCTATGCTGGATTAAATCTTATCAATGTGGTATTAAACAAAACGTGCATTTTAAAAATGTTATTTCAAAATCTATTGAAACGATCTTTGGTGTACCGCAAGTTTCCAATTGAGCGGCAGAATACATAATAACTTACCAAAAACTAAACCATAAAGCAAAACATAAATCCTTTTCAATATCATACTGACTTTTGTTTTGTTTTGAAGTTCATTTTATAATTTTGTAATTCATATTACCAATATATTTTTATTTTGGTATATGCTACTACAGGTTTTATATATTTTCATTTGCTTTAATCATTATTACACATTTTTTAAAAAATCTTAAAATTATTGATAAAAAATTAAATTATGTATAATATTTACATACCATATTAACACTATTTAGGCAAAAATTGTACAATTTCTCAATTTTAGAAGATTTCTTAATTTGCTTTACATGAGGTTATGATGCGTTCAAAACTCTTAAATATAAAATGATATACATACTTAATTTGAATATTATGCTATATGCATATTTATTAGACTTGTGCTTCGTAGTTCATTTTAGTGAGCGCACTTCTTAGTTCCAAAATAAAAAAGGAATAGTTCGTTCATTTGATCTTTTGTATCTTTATCATTTTTACTTTGGATTGTCATTGAACGTTCTTTATTATGTAAAATGATATCGAATAGGGGTTAAAAGGAATTTTTTTACGAGAATAGAAAGCAAAACAACGAAAAATTCGAAAAACTTTTTAATTTAGTTTTCGATTTCTTTTTTAATAATGTAATTCAAAAGTACTTTAGTCTCTATGGCTAAAAAAATTAAGGTTTAATATTAAAATCTTAAAAATAAGCTTTTTAGCATGCATAATACATTTTCTTTTCTTCAGTTTATTTGTTTTAAATACCATATTTGTAAAAGAAAATAATTTGCAACTTTCGTTCCTTCGTCATTGTTTTAGTTTAAGTTTAGCTCGTTCGTTCATTCATAGGTCGTTGATTTAAAATGATCAGCAAGCAAATGAACTATAGGAATTCAAAACATGGACTAGTTCGTTCAGTTCAAATTAGTGAATAGTACAATATGAATAGTTCGTTCGTATACTACCCAAGACTAATATTTACGGTTTTCGATACTAGCAAATACATATACTATTTGTTTACGTATGTATGACGAAAGACACATACACATGCTAGTTACATATGCGAACCCTGGTCAATTTGACAAATTTTATAAATTCCTAGAAGCAATAAGCAAATAAAGTAAATTGTACAATTGTTGCATAAAGCTGTGTTCACATTATGTGTATAAGTCAAATGGAATGCCAAAAGTTTTTAATTATAGATTTTCATATGTACGTCAAAATTTGCGTTTTACATGCGGTTTATAATTTTTGTGCTCACACACATATATGTTATGTACATATGACATAACCTCTAATTTACGAAAACAAGCAAACATTTATTAAAGCAGCTGCTTTATAAGTCCCTATTTAGACGAAGAAACATTTAGAAGGGAAACATTTCGTTTGTAGTCAAATTACGGGTGGAGAAGAGAGAATCATTTTTATGTTCGGTACTCGGCGATACGTTTTATTCACATATTCTTTGTTGATATTTGCTTTACTTTTCTTTTCTTTCATTGTTTTGTGTGCAAATAATAACAATAATAATGGAATGTTGCCGGCAACATGTTTGTCTGTGTGACCGCGAAAGAAAAAGCAAGAGAATTCAAGTAGTGTTAATCATACAGCATTTTCATATTTTGTTGAGTAATCAAAGTTTTACACAAGTATGTTAAATGTTTGCTGGTGATTTTTTTTTATTTTTTTAACTATACATATAAAAGAAGTTTAAATATAAATAAAACGAGCAATAATATCAACAAAAATTATATACCAAAAGCTTAAAGAAGGAAACTATGGTTAAAATAATCTTTTTTGTACGCTGTCCCTATAAATTTTGTTTGAACTGAAAAATTGACATCATTCAATACATACGTTTTTCCACATTAAATAGAACGAGCTCTAAATAAAAAAAATACATTGCTATCACACATAAGAAAAACACATATGTTATATTTCAAGAGGATCACACTATATGTATTCTTTTATGTATGTTAAATTTTGACATTCTATATGACTTGTACACATAATGTGAACACAGCTTAAGCAAATTTGAAGATATAATGAGCCAATAAACTACATAAAAATTGGTGCAAACAAAAATATTGCATTTCACTGCATTTCCTGTTTCGTTTGTTTTTACCAAAGTAAATTACAATCTTGCAAAATTTATTGAACTTTATTAATTTTTAATCAGAATTTTGTAAAGAATATTGACAATTTCGCATTAATAAAATTTCATCTATTTTAGCCAACCAAAATTATGCAATTACTAATAAACCAAGTTAACACTATGACTGTATGAAAATTGTAAAATTAGTCTTAGTTCATCCACCAAACAATAAAGTCGAAAAATAAAGATTGTTATTAAAAATATAAAAGAAAAGTTGTTTTTTTTGATTAACTAAAGGAATGAATTACAAAATTAGAAAAGTTGTTTTTTTAAAATTAACTAAAGGAAAAAATTGGCGCAGTCGGTAGGATCCTTAGAAGTGAAAAGGATCCAGTGAGCGAACCAATCGTTCACTAAATAAAATAAACTTTAGTGCAGTGAACAATTTAGAAAATAAAGTGGACACCACTAAATAAATATATCGTATACATTCAAAGTGTATTCAAAAAGACAACTACATTTCGATAAACAAAGAAGGATGGACGAACAAACTCAAGAAATGCCTCCAGTGAACCTAATAGAAGAACTAGCCAGAAAGGAGCACCAGCTATAGCGTCTGAAAAACGAATACGTGGAGTTGCAACAACAACAACAGCAACTTCAGCAACAACAAGAACAGAACCAACTACCATCATACAACAACTCAAAGGAAAATATACTGAAGACGATCAATCACCTACCCACCTTTACTGGAACTAGGGATGTGACAGTAAACAGTTTTTTCTGCCGGACGGAATACTTCCTGTTGACCATCAATGAAGAAAATTTACAGAGGGAAGCCGTGAGAATGATCTTTTATAAAACCATACAAGGACAAGCCAAGGATGTAATTATTAACTTACCTGCACCGGACGATTGGAAGCTAATAAAGGAAACTTTAAAACTACGATATAGACCAAATGTGAAGCCACATCAGATATATAAAATGGTAGCAAACTTAAGGGTAAACACGGTGAGTGAATTGGTAATAGAATTACAAAACATTAAGTATAAGGCAGACGAGTTAACAGTTTATTACCGAAATGACCACTATATTGACCTATCAAACGTGGTCAGTCTGTAGTCAAGGAAATACACAAGGTACATTGTTAGACAAGATATACGACGAACGAAACATAAATGATATACTTAAAATTTTAACAAGAAGACGATTCGAGGATACTTGAATTAGGAAGGAATACAGAAAATCTAAATTTAATATACATAATAATACTAATTATAATTCTTATAAAAATCAAAATTATATAGGACAAAGTAATCCCAATGTAATAGCTACAATCATAATAAAAATAACAGGAACAATTCTAACAACAATTCTGGGCGCTTTAGAGTCCCAAATAACAATGCATCAGGAAATTTCCAACGGTTCGCACAGGTAGGAAGCCCTAGGCCAAATTCCGGCCAATATCGCTGGAATTAACCTAGGCAAGACCGAACCGAACCTGTGGAGATATATAACATAGAAAAAAATTATTCCCAAAGATTCCCGCAGGTAGGACACTTCAGGCCAAATGTCAGCCAAAATCGCTTGAGTCAACCTGAGCAAAGCCAAAAGGATTCGATAGAATATAATAATGATGATATAATCAATTTACTTTGGCAGGAAATTATAAATTAAATGAGGATACAGCCAATCAAATTATACACAACCAAAACTTCGAAAACCGTTTTTTTCGGAAACAACATCCGACTATTTACCCCTCATAGGAGTTACAATTAATAAAAAAGAATACACAGCCTTAATAGATACAGGAGCAAGTATAAGTGTAATAGACGAAGCTATAGAAGATTTTAGGAAAATTAAATTAAAACAGCCCATAGAGTTCAGCACAATACAAGGGAAAGGTAATATAATGTTTGAAACATTGTCAGATGCACCAGAAGAGTTTAATGTAGAAAATGCGAAGATAAGATGGAAAGTTACATCATTGACAGGACGAAGGTACAAATTTATAATAGGATTTGATTTAATGATTTGCTTTAATACCATGATAAATTTGGTAGACGGTAGTATTAGTTTAAATAATCGCATAACAAATTTCATAATAAACCCATACAAAAACTTCCAAGTATGTACTTTGGAAGGATCCGATTTTGATTGGAATAGGATAGAACTAGAACATCTCAATATTGAAGAATACAAAGAGGTTAAAAAATTTTAAACAGATTCAAGAAATTATTTTTCAAAGAAGGTAACAAGCTAACCAGCACCATGAACATACAACACGAAATCAGGACAACGACTGAGGAACAAATAAATTCTAAACTTTATAGATATCCTCCACAACATGAGGCAGAAGTTAGACGACAGATAAAGGAAATGGAAGAACAAGGAATAGTAAGAAAAAGTTGTTCACGATATGCAAGTCCGTTAATATTAGTACGAAAGAAGATAGATAATTCTGGAGAGAGAAAATATAGAATTGTGGTAGACTACAGAAAATTAAATGAGATTACAATTGGCGACAAATTTCCCTTGCCAAATATAGACTCAATATTGGATAAACTGGGACGAACACAATACTTTACAACCCTGGATTTGGGAAAGAGATACCATCAAATTCTAATAAAAAGAAGATAGGGGAAAAACGGCTTTTGTAACACCTCACGGACTGTACGAATTGATCAGAATGCCATTTCGGCTAAAAAATGCCCCAGCGACATTCCAAAGACTAATGAATAAGACACTGCGATATTTTATTAACAGGACATGTATAGTAGATGATATACTAATATTTAGTACGTCTCTAAAGGAACACGTAAAGGCAATAACGGACATTATCAAGGTATTGCAAGAAGCAAATTTAAAGATACAAATAGATAAATGTAACTTCATGAAAAAATAAACCGAATTCTTGGGTCATATTCTTACAAAAGAAGGATTAAAACCTAATCCAAATAAAATAAAGGTTATTCAAGAGTTAGAAATACCAAGAACAGAAAAACAAATTAAAAGTTTCTTAGGTTAACAGGATACTACAGAAAGTTCGTGAAAGATTATGCCAAAGTTGCGCAACCAATTACGAAATATTTAAAGAAAGGTGTAAAAATTAATACAAAAGACCCTACCTATATTGAGGCCTTTGAAAAACTAAAATCGTTAATAAGCTCTCATCCTATATTAAAATATCCTAATTTTGATAAACAATTTACGCTAACCACTGATGCGTCAAATTACGCAGCTGGTGCTGTCCTCTCACAAGAAGGCCATCCGGTTTGTTTTGCATCCAGAACTTTGAATAATCACGAAAGAAATTATTCGGCAACGGATAAAGAGTTTCTAGCAATATTGTGGAGTGTAAACTATCTGAGACCATATCTCTATGGTAGGAAATTTAAGATGGCTTCTTAAACTAGGAGAGTATGATTTTGAAATAGAATACATAAAAGGCAAAGAAAATAAGGTAGCACATTTTCTAAGTAGACTGAAAATTGTTGATAAACCAAATGATAAGGAGACAGGGGATAATGTATCAAATTTTATAAATAACGTGGAAGATGACAGTTCATTCAGCAGACGAAAGTTTGCAGGATCACTTTTTTATTAAGGAAGAAATAGTCAATAAATATAAAACCTAGATTATTTTAACTAATAACAAGGTTGAAGAACTGAAAACTTTACACGGCAAAAGGATTATTTTTATAGCCGAAGCTGACTTTGATGAAATGGGAGAGATATTTAAAAATATATTAAAAAAGGAAAAACAGGAATATTTTCAGAATTGTCGGAACATAGTTACAATGTGGTGCAAGAAAAACTAATAGATCTGTTCTCAAATGATAAGCAAATAAAATTCACTAAATGTACCATGAGGACTCAAGATATAGAAACAGAGGTAGAGGCAGTCGAACAAATTTCTCTTTATCACGTTAGAGAAAGTATTCATTTAGGCATAAGCGAAACGTATAATCAAATCAGAATAAAATTTACTATCCAAAATGGATGGAATTAATTCAATTAGTCATTAATCAATGTGAAGTATGTAAAGAGGTAAAATATGATAGAAATCAAGTCAAATTAAAATTTGCAGTGACAGAAATACCATCAAAGAAGAATGAAGTAGTGCATGTAGACACATATGTAATGAAAGGATTTCATTTTTTGACAATACTAGATAAGTTTTCTAAATAATAGGAACACTGTAACAATCATTAAACAATTAGAAGATCATTTCGCTAAAATAGGTAAACCAAAAAAAATAATTGCAGACAACGAATTCAATTCCATTAAAATAAAAGAATTTCTAGACAATGAAAATGTAGAATTACATCTTACCAAACCCAAT
The DNA here is from genome assembly GCA_947397855.1 of Thelaira solivaga. NCBI lineage: Eukaryota > Metazoa > Arthropoda > Insecta > Diptera > Tachinidae > Thelaira > Thelaira solivaga. Next base: position 20,844,148 of record OX377615.1, on the reverse strand, counting down.
AGTCATACAGGTAACGCGGACATAGAGCGTTTACAAAATACAATTGCGGAAAAATTTAGAATAATTTACAAAACAAATAAGGATAAACCGGTGAAGCAACTGATTCAGAAATCAATTAGAAATTATAATGAACGATATCATTCAAGTACCAAATATACCCCTAATGAAATTCAGCAAGGAAAAATAGACGAAAGTAAAGTTAAAAAGAATTTAGAAGAACATAAAAGAAAAATAATAGAGAAACTAAATAAATCCAGAGAGGATTACAGAGAAAGTAGGGAAGAATAATTCATAAAGAATTATAAGGCTGTTAGGCACAAAGAACAACCGAGGTATAATAAATCTAAATTAGAAAAAGTACATCCATGCAATATAAAAAGACCTTTAAAATTTACAGATTTGGACAATATTGATAATACTCCTACTGACAGCACAAACTAATGGACAACAAAACTCCTCACAGAACAATCAGGATTTATAGACATCTGCATGAAGAAACAAGAAATAGTTAACAGATATAATAATACATATAATAAATTTACAAGAAATCGAGAACATTTTGGACAACATGACAGAAAATATAATTTTATCAAAAATTAAAAACAAACAATTACTGCAATCGGAATTGTTAGATGTTAAAAGTAAATTATTGACTTTAATACCAAAACAAATGAGAACAAGACGTGGACTGATAAACGGAATAGGAAGTATGTCGAAGTGATTGTTCGGAACTATGGACGACGAGGACAGGCAGACTATACAAAATCATCTTTTTAATATTAACGAGATTAAAGAAAACAATAACCAACAAGTAGTAATTAATTATTATTTTAACACGACCTTAAATCATTTAAAAACTGTTATACAGAATGATAGAAAGAGAATTGAAGAGGAATTAAATTTTATAAATAAGCTTTTAGAAGTAGAAAGTAATAAAAATATATACTTTGAACAGTTAACTAATATACAATTATTAACAAATAAAATAGACCATCTACAAGATAATGTAATTTCTGCAAAATATGGTATTGTACACCCGAGTATTTTAAACTAGTGAAGAAATAAAAAAATATGAAATTGATTATAATAAATTAAAATATATTCAGTTCGGAACAGCATACTTTAATCACTCATACCTAATTTTTGGAGTAAAAATACCAAAGAAATTTGTAACAGTACAACTAAGAACTATAGTACCAATACCAAACAATGAAAGTAATGAGATTGATTATAACATAGAACAATGTTTTGATTTTGAAATTAAAACATACACATTCCAAGAAAATAAAAACCTAAAAGATTTAAAATTAAGTAAACATTGTCAAAAAAAAAATAATTGTCAAATGATAAAAATATAGATTTGGAAATCATACAATTAGACTTAGATACAATTATAGTTAAAAACGCAATAAATATTAGTATGAATGAAACGTGTAATTTTGAAAAAATTGTTTTGAATGGAAACTATTTGATTGATTTTAACAACTGTTCTATTAGAATTAAAGACTACTATAGGGTCCGCCATCGAACGTTTTTGTTTTCAACTAGTGCTTATTTCGTGAATGGTAACACTTAGCTCAAGTCTGATTTGACAGATAATTAGTTTTATCCTTTCGCTGAAAGAATATGGTTGTGTTTTCGCTTCGCTAAGTGGCCTGCGATCGACTTACAGAAGATGCCGATTTTGCCAAAAAAAATCATCTTTTCGGATGAAGCTCATTTTGATCTTGCCGGGTATGTAAACAAGCAAAATTGTCGCATTTGGGTCACAGAAAACCCGCACGCATACATTGAAAAGCCGACGCACCCAAAACGATTCACTGTTTGGTGCGGATTTTGGTCCAGAGGCATAATTGGGCCATTTTTCTTCGAAAATGAGCAAGGAGTGGCCGTTAGTCAATGGCGATCGTTATCGGGCCATGTTGAACCAATTTTTGTTGACAAAAATTTAAGAGGAGGATATTGGCAACATTTGGTTTCAACAGGACGGCGCTACGTGCCACACAGCCGAAGCTACACTCGATGTTTTTATAGCATTTTCAAAAAAAAAAGTTATTTAGCGGACTCTGTAATTTTCAAACATTATAGAGTATACAAAAGAAACACAAATAAAGTAAAATATAAACCCAATTTATAATTTTTCCCATAAAATGTCATTTGAACAAATCGAAGAAGAACATCAAAATAATGTAAGAAATTAGAATATCATAGTAAATCGACATATGGATGTAATATTATTATCGTGATTGTAATAGTTATTATATAAAAATAAAATTAAATACCAGAATTCAGGAGAATTCTAATCTAAAGGGGGGAGAAGTTACATATGCGAACCCTGGCCAATTTGACAAATTTTATAAATTCCTAGAAGCAATAAGCAAATAAAATAAACTGTACAATTGTTGCATAAGCAAATTTGAAGAAATAATGAGTCAATAAACTCCATAAAAATTGGTGAAAACAAAAGTATTGCATTTTACTGCATTTCCTGTTTTTTTCTGTTTCATTTGTTTTTACCAAAATAAATTACAATCTTGCAACTTATTGAACTTTATAAATTTTTTATCAGAATTTTGTAAAGTATATTGACAATTTCGCATTAATAAAATTTCATCTATTTTAGCCATCCAAAATTATGCAATTACTAATAAACCAAGTTAACACTATGACTGTATGAAAATTGTAAAATTAGTCTTAGTTCGCCCACCAAACAATAAAATCGAAAAATAAAGATTGTTATTAAAAATACAAAAGAAAAGTTGTTTTTTTTTTGATTAACTAAAGGAACGAATTACAAAATTAGAAAAGTTGTTTTTTTTTTATTAACTAAAGGAAAAAATTATAAAATTTGCTCACGTGTGCATAGCCGCTGAAAATGAAATAACTACTGCATTTAGCCTCATAACTAAAACTAACTGGGCCTAAGTTTGTTAAAGTGTAATCATCGTTTTGCAGTGATAGCATTTTATAGTAATGCATATCGTCATGTAAATTAATAAAAAAAACTTTTTAAGAGAAGCAAAAGGTCTCTCTAAAGTTTAACCATTTAAAAAATTTTTTTTTTTAAATTGAAAGTTGAAGTTTGATAAAGTTATTTTAAATTGTGGAAGTGAAAAATCTTTGCAAAATTAAATGAAAATCTTTTTTCATTCCTATTTAATATCTTTATTAGAATTTATTTTTTTATTAATTTAAAAATTGACTGCAGACATTTTATTGCTTTTAAAAATAAAGTTTACAGAAAGGATTTTTTTTAGAACTCGTTAATTTTAGTTTCTTGAACTAAAATTAATATTTTATTATATTTTATGATTACTAAAAAATAAGTATTCAAAGAAAATATTTTTATCAATATTTGTTTTTTCTTTTTTTATTGCTATATAATTTTTTAATTGTAAGTTTATATGACCTTTTTTATTGAAACGGCTAGTTTGTTAAGTTAAGATCGTATTATAAAAATCTATTTTTATATCCATTGTCGCTCCAATAATAAATAAATAAATTTTTATATTTCATATGACCTTAAACTTAATAAATTATGCGTTTCAATTACATCATTTTTTGAAGTGAGTGAAGATAAATATGATGAGTTAAATATGTTTTAACGTAACTGCTTACGTTTTTAAGTATTTGTAAATATCTTTTCAGTATTTATGACATACATAAATACAAATGAGCATGAATAAGTTGATTCTCTAAGATTTTTACTATTTTGCAAACGACCCATAGAAGATTACGGGATAAGACACATATCATTTTAAAGAAGAGGTCTTCTAGATTTGTAATCTATCGCCCAAAGTACTCAGAAAAAACTTATAACCTATAGATTGAATTCTTTTTTGGTTTCATTAATTTGCATGTGCAAAATCGATAGTGGTACCGATGGTAAAAATCCCTAATAGCAAGAGTACTATTGAATATGGAAATTTCAAAACAAAATTTTAAAATAGTCCAAGTGACTTCTGAGTATTTAGGCGGTATATTACAAATCTAGACGACCTCCGCTAAACTACTGCTAAAAATATATATGTATATGTAGAAGTATTTAGTGACGTAAGTCGTATTTGATAAATATGCCATTAATACTGAAAACATATTTACAAATACTAAAAAACTTCAGGGGTTACGTTAAAACATATTTAACTCGGCATATTTAACTTCACTCCCTTAATTTTTTTGTATGTTTTTGATATTTTAGAAGGCTGTAGAAAGTGAAAAATATTAATATTTTGCACAGTGAAGGGTTTATAAGACTCGGCACAGCCGAACTTAACTTGTTTTTTTTTTAATTGAAAGCTGCAGTTTGATAAAGTTATTTTAAATTGTGGAAGTGAAAAATCTTGCAGGAATTTGTAAAATTTAAAGATGTTTTGAAATCGCATAGCGGTATGTATTTGTAAATATACAGATATTTTTACTTGTGTGCATATAGTATATGACGTTACGAATCAATTGGCAATTTTTAATTATGGGTTGTGTCATAATGGTTGCTTGCCTGTCATCCGTTTGTGCAAGATTGCGTTAATCACATTTTTATTTTAACCGTTTATTATTTATACTGAATTATGAATTATACTAAAATAGGCAATGATTTGGAACAACAAAGTGAAAATAACATAGAAACAAGACTACTTAAACATCATTAATATTATTCTATTTACAATACCTGATTGCTATAATAATATAATTGCTGCATTACCAATAATAAACTCATACGGTCAAGAAAATAGTGGTTCATATTATTAATTCCGCACGGAAAGGAAAATTTTGCGCAAAGAATTATCGATCGACATGCAAATTGATATTATTCATTCCTATGGAATGATCTTATTGTTTTGAATTGTTTCATTTAATTGTGAATTAAAAAGCTGTCTATTGTGAAATTGCGTCAATTTTTCAGCTGTTGGTGATAAGAAAAAATTTGCATTTTCTAACATCAAAATAAATTTTAAGTAAACAAAAAGAAAAATTAGTTTTTAATAAATAAAACAAATTAAGTTAAAACACATTTTATTTTTGTTAAAATTTGAATTTTTTCTTACATTTTTTATCTTCCCGTTTACTTTCCTTGAGAAAATTAGGCGTAAGCAAAATCTAAAAATTTATTTACATTGCAGAATCAACAGTAATACCGCCACGGTAGAGATGACTGCGCAAGAATATCGCAACAGGAAATAAATAATTGCAAATTTTAATATTAGTAAATATTATTCAAGCTTAAGATCTCAATGAAAAAATTGTTGTTTTAATTTTCCAATATTTCGACTTTCTTTTGAAGGTCTTCTTCAGGGAAATTTATTTTAATAATCAAATAAAATTTTAATATGTCAAAATTATTAAATTTGAAAAAGTGAAAATTGAAAACTATACAAATACGTGTTTCCTGTTCCTATTTTAATACACTACGAAACAATTAATTACATACAATACTTAATATTAATAATCATAACAATTAGAATAATTTTTTTTTTCATTATTTTTTTCATTATTTTTTTAATTATCATTATACATGTAAAAACAATAAAATTCTTATATATAAATTATTAATAATTAAAATAAAGTTAATATATAAAAAACATTAATTTTTCATACTTTAAATTTTGTCTTATTTTAGGAAATATTGTTATGGAAAAACTACTTGATACATGTAATGAAAAATTAGTTGTTAAACCTAAAATTATTATTAAATATGTTGATGATTTATTTTGTATTACTTCAGAAAATGCAATAGAAGTTATGTTATCAACATTTAATTCATTCTGCCATTAAATTTATAATTGAAAAAAAAAATTTTTAATTACCATACTTAGATACTTTAGTAATAAGGAAAGGGGAGAACTTATCAATCTGGAAGGATTATTAACTATTTTTCAAAGCATACAAAAAGTGTTATTATTAACACAGCTAGGAATCTCATAGAGAGGATATTATCAATAAGTAATATTGAATTTCATAAAAAAATATAATTTTAATCAAGGATATATTAAAAGATAACAATTTCCTAATTCATCTAATTTTTAACTTAAGACAATTTAAAAATAAAAAAGTTAATTTAAATAATATTTCTGAACCTAAAATTTATAAATCATTAACACACATATGTACCTGAATTATCTGAAAGATTAGAAAAATCAAATATATTTGATAATAAGATATTTAAAGTAGCCCACAAAATATATTATACAGTGGTAAATTATTTAGTAATGTGAAAGATAAGGCAAAAATATCAGAAAAATCTAATGTACGGGTAATGATCATGAAAATTGTAATAAAATATATGTAGGTACTACGAAAAATAAATTAAAAACTAGATTAGCAAGTCATAAATCAGATCAAAAAAATAGAAATAATACATCTTCACTAAAAACTGCATTATGTTCACATTGTTTTAATTGTAATAATTTTCCAGATTTTGATAATACAACAATATTAAATTCAGTAAATAATTATAAACGTAGATATATGTTAGAAATGTTAAATATTATAAATGTTCCCTTGGAAAAAAAAAATTAATTTTAAAGCAGATACAGATAAAGTTGCGCATAGTTATAGATATTTAATTTATAAAAATAAGAGAAAATAAATTTAAAGTATTATTAATGTTTTTCATATATTAATTTTATTTTCATTATTATTCTAATTGTTATGATTATTAATATTAAGTATTGTATATAATTAATTGTTTCGTAGTGTATTAAAATAGTAACAGGAAACAAATATTTGTATAGTTTTAATTTTTTAATTTTTCAAATTTAATAATTTTGACATATCAAATTTTATTTTATTGTAAAAATAAATTTCTCTGAAGAAGACCCTCAAAAGAAAGTCGAAATATTGGAAAATTAAAAAAAAAAAAACAATTTAATAATATTTACTAATAATAAATTTATAAGATCGAATAGTTTACTAAAATTGTGTATTTTAATTATAAAATACACATGTTTTCTTCATGCCTTTTACAGAAGGGTTATAATTTTTGGTCACAAACGAAATGTACAAATACGTCTAACATGGACTCTGTTTTTTATAACAGCTGATCAACTCAAAAATATTAAAATTTTGTGAAATTGATTTGCTTATTAGTTTTTTTAAGAATTTATGGTTTAATAAAGTAATATAAAATGGAATTAAAAAAATAAGCAAATTCCATTGTGTAGTGATATTTCTGTGCTGCTCTTTTTGTACTATATAAATATCCACGTAGAACATTTTAATGGCTTGTAGCCGTCGAATATATTTTTCATTACGTTATTGTACTGTGGCGAGAGAACTATTTTTTTCTTTTCAGCTACAAAAAGATAAGCTTGTACAAAAATTTTTATATTCTTTGCTTCAATATTATTAAAAAAAGCAAAGCTAGATAAAAAAATTTAATATATTTTTTTTGTAAAATTTTTATTCAGCCGGCTAATATACAGCAAATTATTATACGGCGACAAATATTTCCACAAAACGTAGACAGAGGGCTTAACACGTACCTTTGAAAAATACGCTTTTGAGTTTCAAGTATTTTTTGTTTTTGGAATTAGAAATGTTTGTTGAGGTGGTTCATAATTTTTAGCTTGGTATTGATAAGTCTATAAACAGTCATATTTTCACATCAGAAATTCAGTATAGTTATTAAGTAATAAGGAAGCTACTACAATTGAATTGACGACTTTGGCAACCGCCTTGACAAAGAAAAATTTAAAAAATTTTTGGAATTACTTAATATTTTTGAGACAGATTAAAAGTGCTTCCACTTTCTAATACAAGACGGGGAATATGATTACCTTAGTTCATGTTCTTGCTTTATTTTTTATGCAAAAATTATTCAAAATTACCTATTGAAAAATTTATTTAATTATGCTTTATTTATATGATTTGAGAAGTGTCATAACCCATAAACTAGAGATTTTTAGAAGAGCATTGCTCTTACTCAAGAGGCAAGCCATGCTCAAATACATTGTTTTGATACCTTATAAGCATTGTATTTTTAGAATTTTAAAATTAGAATCAGGAGCGGCAACAAGTCACCTGGCCACTGCGGCCCGAATAAACCTATTTTGACACTACTATCAAGTCACAAATTTTCCCTAAGTCTATTGTTCATTTACAATTCAAGAACTTCCTTGGGTTATTTATCCCCCATGTCAGACGTTTAATATCGTTAATGATGATTCTTTTTTCAATGCACTACAGTGTCCAGTCAAGTAAGAAATTTGTTTTCTTCCGAGACCGGAATGACAATTGTTTTCGCTCTCCTGATATCTCTTGTCTGCAACCAATACTGTTGCTATTCCATCTACAGCCACACCCTAAGTCTGAGCTGGATAAGTCTATTATTCATTAAAAATTCAGAAGATTTTTCTGCTTTATTGGAATGCCGTAGGTAGTGAGTTTCATCTTTGGACAGCCAGTCACGATAAGCAGTTACATATTGTAGTTATCCTATCTCTATCGGATATAAGGTGTTAATATTTTATTTGTTTCTTCTTAAACTTAAAATACATTTTCTTAATTTTAATTACTTTTAATAGAATGATTTGTTACGACAGCTACCTTTAATGAACAACAATTTTTCATATTGTGTATACTACTATTAGTTATTATAAGAAACACAATTAAAAATTTCATTTTCAAATTAAAATTATGAAACCACTGAGAGATATGAAAACATAATATTACATAAAGACAACAATAGGCTAAATTGCTTCAGTAAAAGAAAATTCCAAAATTTTTTCATTAATAAATAAATATGTACATGTATTAGAAAATAATTTTTGCACGTATGTACATATATAAGTAAGTGAGTATGAATGTACTATATCATTTTTATTTAACAATCAAAAATAAGACTGGATAAGCAGGAAGTACAATTGGTATCACTTTCTGATATTAATAATTTCTGATGTAAATAAGTTTAATAGTAAATTAACATATTGATTTTGGTAAAAAAAAATTATGAAATTTTTTGAAAATTTTTTAAATAAGTATAACGCGTGGATTGGTACGTACAACCAAACGGAATTTTTTTTATATGTAAATATATATATATAATGGTATAGAGAATTTCGTAATTATAAAATGATTGGAGTTTCGATTATTTGATAATTTGTAAATGAATTCAAGTCTATAAATAAGGTATCTAGTTATACATATATGTATGTATGCATCTACATGTTGTTAGTAATAATATACTTTGTAGAAATACATTATATTTTGTATATGATCTACATATAAATGCTGTAAATGTATATTTTAAATACAGCTTGGAATTTGAATATACGTATACGTATACATACATATCCATGTGTTTGTATGTACATATTTTAAACTTAAATTGGCCAAAATAGTATTAATAGCGGTTTTACATAAATTTTTTTTCTTTAATTAATAAAATTGCTAAATTATGGTGTCTAACTGTCTTGCTTGATGTAAAATTTTCTTTTGGTGTCCAACTAAAGTAATACCCATATCAGATAATTGTTGAGCCGTTAATCTTGAGATCTAAAATAAAAATAACAAATATGTCAATTAAATTTTAATTGATTTGTTCTTACATAATTATTAAATGTACTAGACAGATTAGGGCACTCATAAATCATACCTGTTGAGCTGTCACTAAATTAGCTTCTTTAAAATGCTGAGAATATCTTGACATTTTTATATTTTCCAACCACATATCTGTGCTAATAAATATATTGTGACCTCTTTGGCCATCAATTATATGGGTGGCATCGTTTTCGGGTGAGCTGCGCGTGGTTAACAGTGCTTGCGGTTGTCTTGCTAAATTATCTAATGTGGAAACTATACTAGCAAAAGATGGACGATGAGTCCGCTGTTTTTGCCAACAATCCAACATAAGTTGATACAATGCTTCCGGACAATCCATAGGGGCCGGTAAACGATATCCTTTTTCAATGCTTTTTATAACGTCCTTTTAAAAAAAGTTTAAATATAAATTAAAGCAATTTCCATCACAGATATTTTTAAAGAGAAAATACCTGGTTGGACCAATTCCAGTAAGGACGCTCTCCGTAAGACAAAACTTCCCACAAAACGACTCCATATGACCAAACATCCGATGCTGACGTAAATTTTCTAAAGGCAATAGCTTCAGGCGCTGTCCAACGTACCGGTATTTTACCACCCTAAATGATGAATAAAAACATATATTTGAAATGAATTTTATTAATTTTAATTTCATGCTAATTACCCTTGTGGTATAAGCATCACTAGCATTTTCAATTTCCCGGGAAAGGCCAAAATCTGCAATTTTACATATAAGTTGAGAATTGACAAGCACGTTACGAGCAGCTAAATCACGATGAACGTAATTCATGTCACTTAAATAAGCCATGCCGCTGGCGATACCTCGTAGCATTACTATTAATTGTAGAGTCTGGAATTTTCCGTCATTGACGCGTAAAAATGTATCAAGACTGCCATTTTCCATGTACTCAGTTATAATCATTACTGGATTGGAGCGTGTGACTACCCCTTGCAAATATATAACATTTGGGTGATCAAATTGTCCCATAATAGAAGCTTCTGTTAGAAAGTCACATCTTGCTTTTTCTGATGAACCTGTAATACGATATTATATATTAATACGATATTACGTCGCACATGCATATTCATATAAACACATTAAATTTATGAAGAAAAACTTTAATTGCTGAAAATATGTAATATTTAAATTCAATATAATAAATTATTTGGAATCAAAAAGTTTAACAAAAAGCTATTTTTTTGTGCTTAACTCCAATTATGATTGTTTGCTAAATGTATTAATTTACATGATATTCTCAGGAAAATCGAAAAATTCTTTAGAGAACGATCAAAATGTGTACATATGCCGACTATTTGCTATTGTATGTCTGTATATAAAATGCGCTGTTATAAGTGATTCTATATCGTTGTATGGCTTATAAAGTTGTCTCCAGGCAAACACTCGAAAAATTTTTTATTGTGAATTGCAAGTACTTAATATACTAAAAAAAATACAATATCTAATAAAAAAAAAGAAAATGGGAACAAATTATATTTTTAATACATACTTAGTTAGAGAGTGCCGCGATGTTTGTTTATTTTTATTTATTTATTCACCCTTATCGTGAATATCATTTCCCTCGAATTTTGTTCACTTTCACTGGGATGGCAATTATGAATGAATTCCCTGCAAATTCCCCTTATCGTAAAAAATTTTTCCCTTGTTTTGTTCACTTTTTTGCTTTAATCTGTTCACTTACTTTTTACTGGCGAACACAAGTATTTTTTTTTCTTTAGCAAACAGAATTTAGAAATTTTTTAACAAAAGAATTAAAAAATGATAAAATCGTTCATCCACAAAAGTTGACACCTTTACTACAAAAACCATTCATAAATTGTTCCAGTAAAAAAATATATATTTTGCTCTTAAAATCTTATAAAATTACAGAAATTTTTTATTTATATGCACAAAAATTTATTGTTTATGTCTTGAAAACTGAAAATTTATTAAATTCTTCTTTATTATATATTCACTCTGCACTGATAGCGTGAACAAAATTTCACGTGAGATTCCCGATAGCAATTTTCCCTTCGAGGGGAATGAAAATTTTAATTGAGAGAATTAAGGTGAATAAGTATTAGAAACATTTTATTTATTTATTCATTTCATCTACAGAATTAAATGCTTGTAAATTACTATGTACCTAATTATAATATTTAGATAAATGTAACTTGAGCAAACTATAACTTAAATTAAAATGTAAAATGGGCTTAAAGCTATTACATAGGTGCAAACACCGTGCAATAGGCTCATTTAAGAAGTAATTTGATTTATGAATACCTTCCTCAAACATGCGATTTCGCAAAACCTTTGTAGGGCAATATAAGGAAAAAAAGTCTATTATTTCAGGACAGTTTATATTCCCAGATATTACATTATAAACAAACATTAAAACCAAATAAGATCTCCGATCGCTTAACAATTGAAGACCAATTAATTTTCTTCTGATGTTGTAGGATGGTAGTTCATAAGGCCATATTAACTTTAAAGCAGTTCTGGTAAACAGTTTTTGAACACGCTCAATACGACCTGAATGGCATGCATAATACGGATTCCATATAATCGAACAGTATTCAAGGACACTCCTTACTAAAGATATATACAATGATTTCAAAGTGTAAGCATCTCTAAACTCGACAGAATTTCTTCTGATAAAACCGAACATACTATAAGCTTTAGATACTATATAATCAACGTGACTAGAAAAGCTCAACTTATGGTCAAAATTAACTTCTAAATTTTTTCCTCAACTACCCGTCTAAGTGAGGAACTACAAATAGTATAATCAAAAATAATAGGGTTTAAAATATGAGAATATGATACGAGTACTATATAACATTTTAATATATTAATTTTTATTTGATTTACAGAACTTGCAACGAATTGACGTCTTCTGATATTGGTCGTGAGTTTTATTATTAAATTCTATTTTTGGAGCTTTCTATACCTTGTGAGACTTTTGGATACTGTACTTGAACATATACTCGCTTGTCTTTGCTTAGCGTCTGGTGGATTAAAAAATAAAATTCTTTGGATAATAAATTCTGTGGTACTGCTTCTATATCAACAACAACAAGTAAGTTGTTTTGATATTTGTAATTCTGTAAATCATACCAGCAAAAAAATGCAATTGTATATACACAGTACAGATATACTTATCGATCATCTATATTTGTGTTGAGTTAAGTGTTGCCAAGTTTGTCTTAAAGTTCTGTTGAAAGGGTTTCTGATAATAATTCTATTTTACATTCTTTTGACAACCTAGCTGAAAGGTTATAATAAATGTTTTAATCTACATGTGTTAATCTCATACATACATTTTTTAACTAAGAAAATTTAAGCGAGTATAATAATTTGTTTTGACGGCAATTATACATATTGCGGAGAGGAGGAAGAGGAAAAAAAGAAGATTTATTGAATGCGAATTTATATATATATATATATATTGCAAAAGGACAATTCTTAATAAAAAGTGTGATAAGATCAATTTTGCATCAAATTGCAAATATCGTATTGGTATAAGAAGGTGTACACAACTTAATATCACCGTTTCGCATAATAGTACTTGGCAATTTTTCTCCAGAGGACAAGTGACTGTTCCTATACTGAAGAAGAGGAGTCGTAAAGGGTGCTTGTAACAAGGGTGGTGGTACAAATTACAAGGTTGGTAGACCTGTTATAGGTTGGTATGGTGGATGACAGGAAATCTTTGATCATCGCTACAATTCCCAATGATATGGAAGGGGTTAAGGTGGCTCCAGGTGTGTCGGGTAAGTCAAGAGTTTTAAGTAGAAAAAGTAAAGATTAAAAAATGGCGGGTTGAATAGGAAAAATAAAATGTTTAAAACTGATGGGAACGGTGGGAATGGTACGAAAAATTATGTGTGTGAAAGTGAGATGGATATAGGGGTTGCAAATTCTGACAAGTCCTCTGAGATTGTAGAAAACGAAACCAAAAAAATGGTGGAAAAGGGTAACTCATCGGGAGGTTTACAAATAAATGAAAATTTGTGGTTGCCAAATGTCAATGTAGATTCTCGAGAGGAGGTACAATGTATGTATGGGGAGAAACATGATGGTGATTTTTCTGTCCTGGTGGACACCTCTTTGGTGGACCCTGAGAACAAGAGGATGAGAAATTGCTTATTCTTGAATGAGAAAATTTGAATTTTGAATTTAAAAGGTATTGTGAATATTAAGGCTGTCGGGTACACTCTTTACAAGATAAGTTTTGGTTCTGCTCTTTCTGCAAACTCTTTTGTTAAAGATAAGAGACTGGGTGAGATGGGTTTGAGACCGTTTATTCCCAAAAATTTTTGTGAATCGTATGGAGTTATAAGAGGTGTTCCTTTGTATCTCACGGAACAAGAATTGCTGGAGAAGATTCAGGCTGAAATAAAGGTCACGTCAGTGCAGCGGCTTAGAAGAAGGGTAGCTGCCGGAGATAAGAATCAAGCTGTTTTTGAACCATCGCTATCGGTGAAGATTGGCTTTGAGGGCAATGTGGTACCAAGAAATGTGTTTGTAAACTATTCTATATTAAAGGTTGATATTTTCTTTCCCCGTGTGAAGCAATGTTACAACTGTGGGAGGCTAGGGCATACTAAAAATGCATGCAGATCTCGGAGAAGGTGCTTTGATTGTGGAGGGGAAAATATTTGTGATGAAAAATGTGGCGGATCTACGTGTATATTATGTGGCGGAAATGATCATAATGCTAGGGAGAGATTCAGTTGTCCGGTTTGGTCTAGAGAGCAAAATATTACCAGGGTCATGATGGAAAAAGTTTGACTAGAAATGAAGCTATGAATTTATATAGATATGGCTCCAAAAGTGTCTCGGACTTTGCTAAACAACAGAGAAATCCTTCTGAGGGAAATATGGAGACAGCTGATGTGGAAATCGTGAATGTAAATGAGAATGTGCAAGTTGCGCTTAAGTCTGACAGCTTGGAAAAAGCAAGGAAGTCTAGTCCATGGCACAAAAGAAGGCCATTTGTTGGAGGTAATGATAAAGGACGATGGCAGTCTGAGAATAATAGAAAAGTTTGTTTGAAGAGAGTGACTGAACTGGAGGAGGTAATGGGTGAGATTTTGAGATTTATGAAAGATTACTTTAAGGGGAATAATGATCAAAGAGGAGTGGAAGCTATGATGTATTTTGAATCAAGGATAAATAATTTAAAAATTGGCCTTGACCGGGAATTTATAAATGAAAATATTACAATTGTTGAAAATGAAGATTTTATAATTTAATTGCCAATCTTTGAAGTCAAACTCAAATACAATTTCCTTTTTTCTGAACACATATGAGTACGATATAGTCTGTCTAAGTGAGATTTTTTCAAGAAATAAGAATAAACCCAACAAGATTCAGAATTTTAATCTTGTTGAAAAACGGAGATCGGATGGTTACTGGGGAGTCACTATTGGTCTGAGGAAACAAATAAGATTTAAAAAAATTAATTTCATATGTGAAGAGGATGTTTTGATCATCAAAACTATAAATCTGAAGAGAAATTTCACAATTTGCTCTCTTTATTTTCCACCCTCAATAGCTTTGCCGCAATTCTCGAATATTATGACTAGACTGTTTACTTTTCTTGAGCCTCTTGGAGAAGTCCTGATTTTGGGGGCTTCCAATGCCAGAAACTCATGTTGGGGTGATTCGGTTGTGCAACCAAAGGGTAGATGGCTGGAGCATAATGTTGGCTTGTATGATTTTAATGTTTTAAATGATGGTACCCCGACCTTTAGCAGATCTCATATGCAAGTGACTGGATCTGTTCTTGACCTCTGCTTCTTTTTGTGAATGGAAGGTTCTGCAAGTTGTGCTAAGTGGCAGTCATCACAAACAAATTTCCTTCCCTATCCTTAATGTTTCAAGTGATGTTGGTAAATTTCTGGCCAAAAGAAAATTGATTGATTCTTTAAACACAGTTGAATTAGATGTTAAAGCGCATAAGATCCAGGCAACTTTTAAAAATGAAATTAAGGATGCCACATACTGTGTAGGTCACAGAAAACTGAAACACTGGTGGGATAATGGCCTCAGGAAATTTTTCAGATTATTTGTTGCCGCTAATAAAAAATGCAGGATCTGATAGTTTTGAACGCCTTATTGAGGCAAAAAATGTCTGGAAAGAGAAGGTTAAGGAAGCAAAAAGTCTCAGTTACAACAGGGCTCTGAATGCCCTTAATAAATATCCTATTTCGAAGGAGGGCTGGAGGTTTGTAAGGAACGTGAAGAACAGTATAAATTGCACATATCAGTCTACCTGGAACTCTGACAATGATTCGTATTTTCTAAAATTCCTGGCGGATCAAGTTCCTAATAATAATGCAACGGCTGAGGTAATTTTTGAACAAACATTTTCCGATTTTGGTGGTTTTCAATATGAGGATTCGGAAGATGTTCTGAAAAACAAAAATAAAATTTCAGCTGGTGGCTGCGATAGTGTGACGTACCAAATGGTGAGAGGTCTATCAGGTTATGCTAAGAGATTGCTTTTAACGGCCCTAAATAATACCCTCTTTGAGGGAAATTTGCTTGCTGAATGGAAATGTATCAAGGTCGTACCGATTCCCAAACCCAATAAAGACCCTCAGGACTACAGAAACTATAGACCAATCTCTCTGATTAGCGTTTTCCCCAAGATAATTAACTTAATGATTAAAAGGTACATTAGCTCAGACATTGAGGAGTTGAAATTGCTTCCAGATCGGAGTTTTGCGTATCGCAAAGGAAAGTTCACCTCCATGTGTATAAATGACTTTTTGCATAAAATAGGGATCATGAAGGAGAAGGGTTTTAAGGTGGTAAGTTTTTATTTGGACATTTCAAATGCATATAATTGTGTAATGCAGGATAAGTTGATTGACATACTCAAGGAGTGCAAAATAAACTCCGTTTTTTTGAAATGGTTTTTTGAATTTTTTAAAAATAGAACGCTAAGACTAGGTGTGGAGATTGTGGCAGATGGCCTCCCACAGGGAAGCTGTCTGTCTCCATTACTTTTAAATTTGTATACGAAAAGTTTACATGAGATTGAAGATGAAAACACTAACATTTTTCAATATGCTGACGATTTTATTATTGTTTCATACTGCAAGGGAATCACTCAAACCTTACCAATTACTAGGCCTGAAGATCCACACCATTCTAAATACCTTGAAACTTTGCTGTACCATTTTAGATCCAGTTTCAACTGCCCCACTTACCAACAATGTGACATCTTTCTTTTTTAATCGTGTGAATTATATATTAAAGTACCATTATTTTGATAATATTGATTGGAGTAATTTGTTAACTATCACTGATGGCAGCCATTCGCATATCAAATCCGTAATTGATGTATTCTATAAAACAGTTTATAACGTATTGGAACTATTCATACCGAAATATACAGTTGCAATATCTAGTGGCTCTCCCTGGACATCTACCTAATTATCACAATTACAAAACAAGAAGAATAAGCTATAAAAAAAAAATATTAAAGCAAATAACAGTATTTCTTATAGAAATTACTCTGTTTTTAGAGCAGAATACAATAGATTAAATATAAACTCTATAAAAACTATATAATTAAAATGAAGGAGAACTTCAAACACAATCCCAAATCATTTTTCAATTTTCTTAACTCTAAGAGAAAATCTAATTAATTTCCGCCGGTTATGAAATACAATGTGTATGAATCTGGTGATGGTCGAACTATATCTAACTTGTTTGCTGATTTTTTTGGTACTACTTATTCCAATCTTCAATATAATAATACTACAGAATTTCCTTATTATATTGCTTCAGATCTAGCAATTAATTTTCCATTTACTGATATTTCTGAAATTGAGTTGGAATTAAAAAAGTAAAGTTTACTGCTAATTTTGGGCCTGATGACATTCCAAATTGTCTACTAAAATGTTGTGCAAGAAGCTTATCCAAACCATTATCATTACTTTTTAATTTATCTATAAAATATACCTATATAAAATATGATTTTATTGGTAATGAGCAGGGGAATGAGTTGGTTAAGGCTGGCTCTAACATGGAAGCTTCTATGTCAGTGACAGTCGCTGAATCGCTTAATAGTATCAGGAGCGGTATTTTTGATAACTACCAGGGGAGGGCGGAGTCTAGAAACGTGTAAGGTTACGCGTCAGATAGCAGGCTGGGACTGCCTTCAACGAAAACTGCCGCAGCTGCTGGTCACCCGAGAGTAAGGGTTCAAGGACACAGATTTTTCGGGGCACATCTGATGGATCGATTACATGAGATATCGGGAGTAAGGTTAGGTGATCTTCTCAGATATCTTAATGTCACGGGGTGGATCTGGGTCACTTTACGGCTACATAGTCTTGTCGAGTAGGTGGTTCAAAACGGCGATTCTAATTGAAGGCCCATAGGCCGTCACGTAAGCCAACCAACCATGGCTATGTTCAAAGTCAGTGGAAAATGTCATACATAACTCCGTTATTTAAGTCAGGCAGTAAATTGCAAATAAAAAACTATAGAGGGATAGCTAAACTATGCTCCATTCCGAAATTTTTTTTAAAAACTTATGACAAATTTTTTAAGTCATAAGGTATCCCATTTCATTTCTAGTCAACAGCATGGTTTTAGAAAAGGTTGTTCAACTAGCAATAGCCTTCTAATACTAATAACACTTATAAACAAAGGATTTGTAAATAATAAACCAACTGATGCAATTTACACTGCTCCTGCTTCATGTGTCACAGATGTTGGGTTTTTCCTCAAGAGGTCTATGCTGGATTAAATCTTATCAATGTGGTATTAAACAAAACGTGCATTTTAAAAATGTTATTTCAAAATCTATTGAAACGATCTTTGGTGTACCGCAAGTTTCCAATTGAGCGGCAGAATACATAATAACTTACCAAAAACTAAACCATAAAGCAAAACATAAATCCTTTTCAATATCATACTGACTTTTGTTTTGTTTTGAAGTTCATTTTATAATTTTGTAATTCATATTACCAATATATTTTTATTTTGGTATATGCTACTACAGGTTTTATATATTTTCATTTGCTTTAATCATTATTACACATTTTTTAAAAAATCTTAAAATTATTGATAAAAAATTAAATTATGTATAATATTTACATACCATATTAACACTATTTAGGCAAAAATTGTACAATTTCTCAATTTTAGAAGATTTCTTAATTTGCTTTACATGAGGTTATGATGCGTTCAAAACTCTTAAATATAAAATGATATACATACTTAATTTGAATATTATGCTATATGCATATTTATTAGACTTGTGCTTCGTAGTTCATTTTAGTGAGCGCACTTCTTAGTTCCAAAATAAAAAAGGAATAGTTCGTTCATTTGATCTTTTGTATCTTTATCATTTTTACTTTGGATTGTCATTGAACGTTCTTTATTATGTAAAATGATATCGAATAGGGGTTAAAAGGAATTTTTTTACGAGAATAGAAAGCAAAACAACGAAAAATTCGAAAAACTTTTTAATTTAGTTTTCGATTTCTTTTTTAATAATGTAATTCAAAAGTACTTTAGTCTCTATGGCTAAAAAAATTAAGGTTTAATATTAAAATCTTAAAAATAAGCTTTTTAGCATGCATAATACATTTTCTTTTCTTCAGTTTATTTGTTTTAAATACCATATTTGTAAAAGAAAATAATTTGCAACTTTCGTTCCTTCGTCATTGTTTTAGTTTAAGTTTAGCTCGTTCGTTCATTCATAGGTCGTTGATTTAAAATGATCAGCAAGCAAATGAACTATAGGAATTCAAAACATGGACTAGTTCGTTCAGTTCAAATTAGTGAATAGTACAATATGAATAGTTCGTTCGTATACTACCCAAGACTAATATTTACGGTTTTCGATACTAGCAAATACATATACTATTTGTTTACGTATGTATGACGAAAGACACATACACATGCTAGTTACATATGCGAACCCTGGTCAATTTGACAAATTTTATAAATTCCTAGAAGCAATAAGCAAATAAAGTAAATTGTACAATTGTTGCATAAAGCTGTGTTCACATTATGTGTATAAGTCAAATGGAATGCCAAAAGTTTTTAATTATAGATTTTCATATGTACGTCAAAATTTGCGTTTTACATGCGGTTTATAATTTTTGTGCTCACACACATATATGTTATGTACATATGACATAACCTCTAATTTACGAAAACAAGCAAACATTTATTAAAGCAGCTGCTTTATAAGTCCCTATTTAGACGAAGAAACATTTAGAAGGGAAACATTTCGTTTGTAGTCAAATTACGGGTGGAGAAGAGAGAATCATTTTTATGTTCGGTACTCGGCGATACGTTTTATTCACATATTCTTTGTTGATATTTGCTTTACTTTTCTTTTCTTTCATTGTTTTGTGTGCAAATAATAACAATAATAATGGAATGTTGCCGGCAACATGTTTGTCTGTGTGACCGCGAAAGAAAAAGCAAGAGAATTCAAGTAGTGTTAATCATACAGCATTTTCATATTTTGTTGAGTAATCAAAGTTTTACACAAGTATGTTAAATGTTTGCTGGTGATTTTTTTTTATTTTTTTAACTATACATATAAAAGAAGTTTAAATATAAATAAAACGAGCAATAATATCAACAAAAATTATATACCAAAAGCTTAAAGAAGGAAACTATGGTTAAAATAATCTTTTTTGTACGCTGTCCCTATAAATTTTGTTTGAACTGAAAAATTGACATCATTCAATACATACGTTTTTCCACATTAAATAGAACGAGCTCTAAATAAAAAAAATACATTGCTATCACACATAAGAAAAACACATATGTTATATTTCAAGAGGATCACACTATATGTATTCTTTTATGTATGTTAAATTTTGACATTCTATATGACTTGTACACATAATGTGAACACAGCTTAAGCAAATTTGAAGATATAATGAGCCAATAAACTACATAAAAATTGGTGCAAACAAAAATATTGCATTTCACTGCATTTCCTGTTTCGTTTGTTTTTACCAAAGTAAATTACAATCTTGCAAAATTTATTGAACTTTATTAATTTTTAATCAGAATTTTGTAAAGAATATTGACAATTTCGCATTAATAAAATTTCATCTATTTTAGCCAACCAAAATTATGCAATTACTAATAAACCAAGTTAACACTATGACTGTATGAAAATTGTAAAATTAGTCTTAGTTCATCCACCAAACAATAAAGTCGAAAAATAAAGATTGTTATTAAAAATATAAAAGAAAAGTTGTTTTTTTTGATTAACTAAAGGAATGAATTACAAAATTAGAAAAGTTGTTTTTTTAAAATTAACTAAAGGAAAAAATTGGCGCAGTCGGTAGGATCCTTAGAAGTGAAAAGGATCCAGTGAGCGAACCAATCGTTCACTAAATAAAATAAACTTTAGTGCAGTGAACAATTTAGAAAATAAAGTGGACACCACTAAATAAATATATCGTATACATTCAAAGTGTATTCAAAAAGACAACTACATTTCGATAAACAAAGAAGGATGGACGAACAAACTCAAGAAATGCCTCCAGTGAACCTAATAGAAGAACTAGCCAGAAAGGAGCACCAGCTATAGCGTCTGAAAAACGAATACGTGGAGTTGCAACAACAACAACAGCAACTTCAGCAACAACAAGAACAGAACCAACTACCATCATACAACAACTCAAAGGAAAATATACTGAAGACGATCAATCACCTACCCATCTTTACTGGAACTAGGGATGTGACAGTAAACAGTTTTTTCTGCCGGACGGAATACTTCCTGTTGACCATCAATGAAGAAAATTTACAGAGGGAAGCCGTGAGAATGATCTTTTATAAAACCATACAAGGACAAGCCAAGGATGTAATTATTAACTTACCTGCACCGGACGATTGGAAGCTAATAAAGGAAACTTTAAAACTACGATATAGACCAAATGTGAAGCCACATCAGATATATAAAATGGTAGCAAACTTAAGGGTAAACACGGTGAGTGAATTGGTAATAGAATTACAAAACATTAAGTATAAGGCAGACGAGTTAACAGTTTATTACCGAAATGACCACTATATTGACCTATCAAACGTGGTCAGTCTGTAGTCAAGGAAATACACAAGGTACATTGTTAGACAAGATATACGACGAACGAAACATAAATGATATACTTAAAATTTTAACAAGAAGACGATTCGAGGATACTTGAATTAGGAAGGAATACAGAAAATCTAAATTTAATATACATAATAATACTAATTATAATTCTTATAAAAATCAAAATTATATAGGACAAAGTAATCCCAATGTAATAGCTACAATCATAATAAAAATAACAGGAACAATTCTAACAACAATTCTGGGCGCTTTAGAGTCCCAAATAACAATGCATCAGGAAATTTCCAACGGTTCGCACAGGTAGGAAGCCCTAGGCCAAATTCCGGCCAATATCGCTGGAATTAACCTAGGCAAGACCGAACCGAACCTGTGGAGATATATAACATAGAAAAAAATTATTCCCAAAGATTCCCGCAGGTAGGACACTTCAGGCCAAATGTCAGCCAAAATCGCTTGAGTCAACCTGAGCAAAGCCAAAAGGATTCGATAGAATATAATAATGATGATATAATCAATTTACTTTGGCAGGAAATTATAAATTAAATGAGGATACAGCCAATCAAATTATACACAACCAAAACTTCGAAAACCGTTTTTTTCGGAAACAACATCCGACTATTTACCCCTCATAGGAGTTACAATTAATAAAAAAGAATACACAGCCTTAATAGATACAGGAGCAAGTATAAGTGTAATAGACGAAGCTATAGAAGATTTTAGGAAAATTAAATTAAAACAGCCCATAGAGTTCAGCACAATACAAGGGAAAGGTAATATAATGTTTGAAACATTGTCAGATGCACCAGAAGAGTTTAATGTAGAAAATGCGAAGATAAGATGGAAAGTTACATCATTGACAGGACGAAGGTACAAATTTATAATAGGATTTGATTTAATGATTTGCTTTAATACCATGATAAATTTGGTAGACGGTAGTATTAGTTTAAATAATCGCATAACAAATTTCATAATAAACCCATACAAAAACTTCCAAGTATGTACTTTGGAAGGATCCGATTTTGATTGGAATAGGATAGAACTAGAACATCTCAATATTGAAGAATACAAAGAGGTTAAAAAATTTTAAACAGATTCAAGAAATTATTTTTCAAAGAAGGTAACAAGCTAACCAGCACCATGAACATACAACACGAAATCAGGACAACGACTGAGGAACAAATAAATTCTAAACTTTATAGATATCCTCCACAACATGAGGCAGAAGTTAGACGACAGATAAAGGAAATGGAAGAACAAGGAATAGTAAGAAAAAGTTGTTCACGATATGCAAGTCCGTTAATATTAGTACGAAAGAAGATAGATAATTCTGGAGAGAGAAAATATAGAATTGTGGTAGACTACAGAAAATTAAATGAGATTACAATTGGCGACAAATTTCCCTTGCCAAATATAGACTCAATATTGGATAAACTGGGACGAACACAATACTTTACAACCCTGGATTTGGGAAAGAGATACCATCAAATTCTAATAAAAAGAAGATAGGGGAAAAACGGCTTTTGTAACACCTCACGGACTGTACGAATTGATCAGAATGCCATTTCGGCTAAAAAATGCCCCAGCGACATTCCAAAGACTAATGAATAAGACACTGCGATATTTTATTAACAGGACATGTATAGTAGATGATATACTAATATTTAGTACGTCTCTAAAGGAACACGTAAAGGCAATAACGGACATTATCAAGGTATTGCAAGAAGCAAATTTAAAGATACAAATAGATAAATGTAACTTCATGAAAAAATAAACCGAATTCTTGGGTCATATTCTTACAAAAGAAGGATTAAAACCTAATCCAAATAAAATAAAGGTTATTCAAGAGTTAGAAATACCAAGAACAGAAAAACAAATTAAAAGTTTCTTAGGTTAACAGGATACTACAGAAAGTTCGTGAAAGATTATGCCAAAGTTGCGCAACCAATTACGAAATATTTAAAGAAAGGTGTAAAAATTAATACAAAAGACCCTACCTATATTGAGGCCTTTGAAAAACTAAAATCGTTAATAAGCTCTCATCCTATATTAAAATATCCTAATTTTGATAAACAATTTACGCTAACCACTGATGCGTCAAATTACGCAGCTGGTGCTGTCCTCTCACAAGAAGGCCATCCGGTTTGTTTTGCATCCAGAACTTTGAATAATCACGAAAGAAATTATTCGGCAACGGATAAAGAGTTTCTAGCAATATTGTGGAGTGTAAACTATCTGAGACCATATCTCTATGGTAGGAAATTTAAGATGGCTTCTTAAACTAGGAGAGTATGATTTTGAAATAGAATACATAAAAGGCAAAGAAAATAAGGTAGCACATTTTCTAAGTAGACTGAAAATTGTTGATAAACCAAATGATAAGGAGACAGGGGATAATGTATCAAATTTTATAAATAACGTGGAAGATGACAGTTCATTCAGCAGACGAAAGTTTGCAGGATCACTTTTTTATTAAGGAAGAAATAGTCAATAAATATAAAACCTAGATTATTTTAACTAATAACAAGGTTGAAGAACTGAAAACTTTACACGGCAAAAGGATTATTTTTATAGCCGAAGCTGACTTTGATGAAATGGGAGAGATATTTAAAAATATATTAAAAAAGGAAAAACAGGAATATTTTCAGAATTGTCGGAACATAGTTACAATGTGGTGCAAGAAAAACTAATAGATCTGTTCTCAAATGATAAGCAAATAAAATTCACTAAATGTACCATGAGGACTCAAGATATAGAAACAGAGGTAGAGGCAGTCGAACAAATTTCTCTTTATCACGTTAGAGAAAGTATTCATTTAGGCATAAGCGAAACGTATAATCAAATCAGAATAAAATTTACTATCCAAAATGGATGGAATTAATTCAATTAGTCATTAATCAATGTGAAGTATGTAAAGAGGTAAAATATGATAGAAATCAAGTCAAATTAAAATTTGCAGTGACAGAAATACCATCAAAGAAGAATGAAGTAGTGCATGTAGACACATATGTAATGAAAGGATTTCATTTTTTGACAATACTAGATAAGTTTTCTAAATAATAGGAACACTGTAACAATCATTAAACAATTAGAAGATCATTTCGCTAAAATAGGTAAACCAAAAAAAATAATTGCAGACAACGAATTCAATTCCATTAAAATAAAAGAATTTCTAGACAATGAAAATGTAGAATTACATCTTACCAAACCCAATAGTCATACAGGTAACGCGGACATAGAGCGTTTACAAAATACAATTGCGGAAAAATTTAGAATAATTTACAAAACAAATAAGGATAAACCGGTGAAGCAACTGATTCAGAAATCAATTAGAAATTATAATGAACGATATCATTCAAGTACCAAATATACCCCTAATGAAATTCAGCAAGGAAAAATAGACGAAAGTAAAGTTAAAAAGAATTTAGAAGAACATAAAAGAAAAATAATAGAGAAACTAAATAAATCCAGAGAGGATTACAGAGAAAGTAGGGAAGAATAATTCATAAAGAATTATAAGGCTGTTAGGCACAAAGAACAACCGAGGTATAATAAATCTAAATTAGAAAAAGTACATCCATGCAATATAAAAAGACCTTTAAAATTTACAGATTTGGACAATATTGATAATACTCCTACTGACAGCACAAACTAATGGACAACAAAACTCCTCACAGAACAATCAGGATTTATAGACATCTGCATGAAGAAACAAGAAATAGTTAACAGATATAATAATACATATAATAAATTTACAAGAAATCGAGAACATTTTGGACAACATGACAGAAAATATAATTTTATCAAAAATTAAAAACAAACAATTACTGCAATCGGAATTGTTAGATGTTAAAAGTAAATTATTGACTTTAATACCAAAACAAATGAGAACAAGACGTGGACTGATAAACGGAATAGGAAGTATGTCGAAGTGATTGTTCGGAACTATGGACGACGAGGACAGGCAGACTATACAAAATCATCTTTTTAATATTAACGAGATTAAAGAAAACAATAACCAACAAGTAGTAATTAATTATTATTTTAACACGACCTTAAATCATTTAAAAACTGTTATACAGAATGATAGAAAGAGAATTGAAGAGGAATTAAATTTTATAAATAAGCTTTTAGAAGTAGAAAGTAATAAAAATATATACTTTGAACAGTTAACTAATATACAATTATTAACAAATAAAATAGACCATCTACAAGATAATGTAATTTCTGCAAAATATGGTATTGTACACCCGAGTATTTTAAACTAGTGAAGAAATAAAAAAATATGAAATTGATTATAATAAATTAAAATATATTCAGTTCGGAACAGCATACTTTAATCACTCATACCTAATTTTTGGAGTAAAAATACCAAAGAAATTTGTAACAGTACAACTAAGAACTATAGTACCAATACCAAACAATGAAAGTAATGAGATTGATTATAACATAGAACAATGTTTTGATTTTGAAATTAAAACATACACATTCCAAGAAAATAAAAACCTAAAAGATTTAAAATTAAGTAAACATTGTCAAAAAAAAAATAATTGTCAAATGATAAAAATATAGATTTGGAAATCATACAATTAGACTTAGATACAATTATAGTTAAAAACGCAATAAATATTAGTATGAATGAAACGTGTAATTTTGAAAAAATTGTTTTGAATGGAAACTATTTGATTGATTTTAACAACTGTTCTATTAGAATTAAAGACTACTATAGGGTCCGCCATCGAACGTTTTTGTTTTCAACTAGTGCTTATTTCGTGAATGGTAACACTTAGCTCAAGTCTGATTTGACAGATAATTAGTTTTATCCTTTCGCTGAAAGAATATGGTTGTGTTTTCGCTTCGCTAAGTGGCCTGCGATCGACTTACAGAAGATGCCGATTTTGCCAAAAAAAATCATCTTTTCGGATGAAGCTCATTTTGATCTTGCCGGGTATGTAAACAAGCAAAATTGTCGCATTTGGGTCACAGAAAACCCGCACGCATACATTGAAAAGCCGACGCACCCAAAACGATTCACTGTTTGGTGCGGATTTTGGTCCAGAGGCATAATTGGGCCATTTTTCTTCGAAAATGAGCAAGGAGTGGCCGTTAGTCAATGGCGATCGTTATCGGGCCATGTTGAACCAATTTTTGTTGACAAAAATTTAAGAGGAGGATATTGGCAACATTTGGTTTCAACAGGACGGCGCTACGTGCCACACAGCCGAAGCTACACTCGATGTTTTTATAGCATTTTCAAAAAAAAAAGTTATTTAGCGGACTCTGTAATTTTCAAACATTATAGAGTATACAAAAGAAACACAAATAAAGTAAAATATAAACCCAATTTATAATTTTTCCCATAAAATGTCATTTGAACAAATCGAAGAAGAACATCAAAATAATGTAAGAAATTAGAATATCATAGTAAATCGACATATGGATGTAATATTATTATCGTGATTGTAATAGTTATTATATAAAAATAAAATTAAATACCAGAATTCAGGAGAATTCTAATCTAAAGGGGGGAGAAGTTACATATGCGAACCCTGGCCAATTTGACAAATTTTATAAATTCCTAGAAGCAATAAGCAAATAAAATAAACTGTACAATTGTTGCATAAGCAAATTTGAAGAAATAATGAGTCAATAAACTCCATAAAAATTGGTGAAAACAAAAGTATTGCATTTTACTGCATTTCCTGTTTTTTTCTGTTTCATTTGTTTTTACCAAAATAAATTACAATCTTGCAACTTATTGAACTTTATAAATTTTTTATCAGAATTTTGTAAAGTATATTGACAATTTCGCATTAATAAAATTTCATCTATTTTAGCCATCCAAAATTATGCAATTACTAATAAACCAAGTTAACACTATGACTGTATGAAAATTGTAAAATTAGTCTTAGTTCGCCCACCAAACAATAAAATCGAAAAATAAAGATTGTTATTAAAAATACAAAAGAAAAGTTGTTTTTTTTTTGATTAACTAAAGGAACGAATTACAAAATTAGAAAAGTTGTTTTTTTTTTATTAACTAAAGGAAAAAATTATAAAATTTGCTCACGTGTGCATAGCCGCTGAAAATGAAATAACTACTGCATTTAGCCTCATAACTAAAACTAACTGGGCCTAAGTTTGTTAAAGTGTAATCATCGTTTTGCAGTGATAGCATTTTATAGTAATGCATATCGTCATGTAAATTAATAAAAAAAACTTTTTAAGAGAAGCAAAAGGTCTCTCTAAAGTTTAACCATTTAAAAAATTTTTTTTTTTAAATTGAAAGTTGAAGTTTGATAAAGTTATTTTAAATTGTGGAAGTGAAAAATCTTTGCAAAATTAAATGAAAATCTTTTTTCATTCCTATTTAATATCTTTATTAGAATTTATTTTTTTATTAATTTAAAAATTGACTGCAGACATTTTATTGCTTTTAAAAATAAAGTTTACAGAAAGGATTTTTTTTAGAACTCGTTAATTTTAGTTTCTTGAACTAAAATTAATATTTTATTATATTTTATGATTACTAAAAAATAAGTATTCAAAGAAAATATTTTTATCAATATTTGTTTTTTCTTTTTTTATTGCTATATAATTTTTTAATTGTAAGTTTATATGACCTTTTTTATTGAAACGGCTAGTTTGTTAAGTTAAGATCGTATTATAAAAATCTATTTTTATATCCATTGTCGCTCCAATAATAAATAAATAAATTTTTATATTTCATATGACCTTAAACTTAATAAATTATGCGTTTCAATTACATCATTTTTTGAAGTGAGTGAAGATAAATATGATGAGTTAAATATGTTTTAACGTAACTCCTTACGTTTTTAAGTATTTGTAAATATCTTTTCAGTATTTATGACATACATAAATACAAATGAGCATGAATAAGTTGATTCTCTAAGATTTTTACTATTTTGCAAACGACCCATAGAAGATTACGGGATAAGACACATATCATTTTAAAGAAGAGGTCTTCTAGATTTGTAATCTATCGCCCAAAGTACTCAGAAAAAACTTATAACCTATAGATTGAATTCTTTTTTGGTTTCATTAATTTGCATGTGCAAAATCGATAGTGGTACCGATGGTAAAAATCCCTAATAGCAAGAGTACTATTGAATATGGAAATTTCAAAACAAAATTTTAAAATAGTCCAAGTGACTTCTGAGTATTTAGGCGGTATATTACAAATCTAGACGACCTCCGCTAAACTACTGCTAAAAATATATATGTATATGTAGAAGTATTTAGTGACGTAAGTCGTATTTGATAAATATGCCATTAATACTGAAAACATATTTACAAATACTAAAAAACTTCAGGGGTTACGTTAAAACATATTTAACTCGGCATATTTAACTTCACTCCCTTAATTTTTTTGTATGTTTTTGATATTTTAGAAGGCTGTAGAAAGTGAAAAATATTAATATTTTGCACAGTGAAGGGTTTATAAGACTCGGCACAGCCGAACTTAACTTGTTTTTTTTTTAATTGAAAGCTGCAGTTTGATAAAGTTATTTTAAATTGTGGAAGTGAAAAATCTTGCAGGAATTTGTAAAATTTAAAGATGTTTTGAAATCGCATAGCGGTATGTATTTGTAAATATACAGATATTTTTACTTGTGTGCATATAGTATATGACGTTACGAATCAATTGGCAATTTTTAATTATGGGTTGTGTCATAATGGTTGCTTGCCTGTCATCCGTTTGTGCAAGATTGCGTTAATCACATTTTTATTTTAACCGTTTATTATTTATACTGAATTATGAATTATACTAAAATAGGCAATGATTTGGAACAACAAAGTGAAAATAACATAGAAACAAGACTACTTAAACATCATTAATATTATTCTATTTACAATACCTGATTGCTATAATAATATAATTGCTGCATTACCAATAATAAACTCATACGGTCAAGAAAATAGTGGTTCATATTATTAATTCCGCACGGAAAGGAAAATTTTGCGCAAAGAATTATCGATCGACATGCAAATTGATATTATTCATTCCTATGGAATGATCTTATTGTTTTGAATTGTTTCATTTAATTGTGAATTAAAAAGCTGTCTATTGTGAAATTGCGTCAATTTTTCAGCTGTTGGTGATAAGAAAAAATTTGCATTTTCTAACATCAAAATAAATTTTAAGTAAACAAAAAGAAAAATTAGTTTTTAATAAATAAAACAAATTAAGTTAAAACACATTTTATTTTTGTTAAAATTTGAATTTTTTCTTACATTTTTTATCTTCCCGTTTACTTTCCTTGAGAAAATTAGGCGTAAGCAAAATCTAAAAATTTATTTACATTGCAGAATCAACAGTAATACCGCCACGGTAGAGATGACTGCGCAAGAATATCGCAACAGGAAATAAATAATTGCAAATTTTAATATTAGTAAATATTATTCAAGCTTAAGATCTCAATGAAAAAATTGTTGTTTTAATTTTCCAATATTTCGACTTTCTTTTGAAGGTCTTCTTCAGGGAAATTTATTTTAATAATCAAATAAAATTTTAATATGTCAAAATTAT
This sequence comes from Thelaira solivaga, assembly GCA_947397855.1. Lineage (NCBI taxonomy): Eukaryota > Metazoa > Arthropoda > Insecta > Diptera > Tachinidae > Thelaira > Thelaira solivaga. Next base: position 20,813,953 of record OX377615.1, on the reverse strand, counting down.
TAAATTTGAAAAAGTGAAAATTGAAAACTATACAAATACGTGTTTCCTGTTCCTATTTTAATACACTACGAAACAATTAATTACATACAATACTTAATATTAATAATCATAACAATTAGAATAATTTTTTTTTTCATTATTTTTTTCATTATTTTTTTAATTATCATTATACATGTAAAAACAATAAAATTCTTATATATAAATTATTAATAATTAAAATAAAGTTAATATATAAAAAACATTAATTTTTCATACTTTAAATTTTGTCTTATTTTAGGAAATATTGTTATGGAAAAACTACTTGATACATGTAATGAAAAATTAGTTGTTAAACCTAAAATTATTATTAAATATGTTGATGATTTATTTTGTATTACTTCAGAAAATGCAATAGAAGTTATGTTATCAACATTTAATTCATTCTGCCATTAAATTTATAATTGAAAAAAAAAATTTTTAATTACCATACTTAGATACTTTAGTAATAAGGAAAGGGGAGAACTTATCAATCTGGAAGGATTATTAACTATTTTTCAAAGCATACAAAAAGTGTTATTATTAACACAGCTAGGAATCTCATAGAGAGGATATTATCAATAAGTAATATTGAATTTCATAAAAAAATATAATTTTAATCAAGGATATATTAAAAGATAACAATTTCCTAATTCATCTAATTTTTAACTTAAGACAATTTAAAAATAAAAAAGTTAATTTAAATAATATTTCTGAACCTAAAATTTATAAATCATTAACACACATATGTACCTGAATTATCTGAAAGATTAGAAAAATCAAATATATTTGATAATAAGATATTTAAAGTAGCCCACAAAATATATTATACAGTGGTAAATTATTTAGTAATGTGAAAGATAAGGCAAAAATATCAGAAAAATCTAATGTACGGGTAATGATCATGAAAATTGTAATAAAATATATGTAGGTACTACGAAAAATAAATTAAAAACTAGATTAGCAAGTCATAAATCAGATCAAAAAAATAGAAATAATACATCTTCACTAAAAACTGCATTATGTTCACATTGTTTTAATTGTAATAATTTTCCAGATTTTGATAATACAACAATATTAAATTCAGTAAATAATTATAAACGTAGATATATGTTAGAAATGTTAAATATTATAAATGTTCCCTTGGAAAAAAAAAATTAATTTTAAAGCAGATACAGATAAAGTTGCGCATAGTTATAGATATTTAATTTATAAAAATAAGAGAAAATAAATTTAAAGTATTATTAATGTTTTTCATATATTAATTTTATTTTCATTATTATTCTAATTGTTATGATTATTAATATTAAGTATTGTATATAATTAATTGTTTCGTAGTGTATTAAAATAGTAACAGGAAACAAATATTTGTATAGTTTTAATTTTTTAATTTTTCAAATTTAATAATTTTGACATATCAAATTTTATTTTATTGTAAAAATAAATTTCTCTGAAGAAGACCCTCAAAAGAAAGTCGAAATATTGGAAAATTAAAAAAAAAAAAACAATTTAATAATATTTACTAATAATAAATTTATAAGATCGAATAGTTTACTAAAATTGTGTATTTTAATTATAAAATACACATGTTTTCTTCATGCCTTTTACAGAAGGGTTATAATTTTTGGTCACAAACGAAATGTACAAATACGTCTAACATGGACTCTGTTTTTTATAACAGCTGATCAACTCAAAAATATTAAAATTTTGTGAAATTGATTTGCTTATTAGTTTTTTTAAGAATTTATGGTTTAATAAAGTAATATAAAATGGAATTAAAAAAATAAGCAAATTCCATTGTGTAGTGATATTTCTGTGCTGCTCTTTTTGTACTATATAAATATCCACGTAGAACATTTTAATGGCTTGTAGCCGTCGAATATATTTTTCATTACGTTATTGTACTGTGGCGAGAGAACTATTTTTTTCTTTTCAGCTACAAAAAGATAAGCTTGTACAAAAATTTTTATATTCTTTGCTTCAATATTATTAAAAAAAGCAAAGCTAGATAAAAAAATTTAATATATTTTTTTTGTAAAATTTTTATTCAGCCGGCTAATATACAGCAAATTATTATACGGCGACAAATATTTAAACAAAACGTAGACAGAGGGCTTAACACGTACCTTTGAAAAATACGCTTTTGAGTTTCAAGTATTTTTTGTTTTTGGAATTAGAAATGTTTGTTGAGGTGGTTCATAATTTTTAGCTTGGTATTGATAAGTCTATAAACAGTCATATTTTCACATCAGAAATTCAGTATAGTTATTAAGTAATAAGGAAGCTACTACAATTGAATTGACGACTTTGGCAACCGCCTTGACAAAGAAAAATTTAAAAAATTTTTGGAATTACTTAATATTTTTGAGACAGATTAAAAGTGCTTCCACTTTCTAATACAAGACGGGGAATATGATTACCTTAGTTCATGTTCTTGCTTTATTTTTTATGCAAAAATTATTCAAAATTACCTATTGAAAAATTTATTTAATTATGCTTTATTTATATGATTTGAGAAGTGTCATAACCCATAAACTAGAGATTTTTAGAAGAGCATTGCTCTTACTCAAGAGGCAAGCCATGCTCAAATACATTGTTTTGATACCTTATAAGCATTGTATTTTTAGAATTTTAAAATTAGAATCAGGAGCGGCAACAAGTCACCTGGCCACTGCGGCCCGAATAAACCTATTTTGACACTACTATCAAGTCACAAATTTTCCCTAAGTCTATTGTTCATTTACAATTCAAGAACTTCCTTGGGTTATTTATCCCCCATGTCAGACGTTTAATATCGTTAATGATGATTCTTTTTTCAATGCACTACAGTGTCCAGTCAAGTAAGAAATTTGTTTTCTTCCGAGACCGGAATGACAATTGTTTTCGCTCTCCTGATATCTCTTGTCTGCAACCAATACTGTTGCTATTCCATCTACAGCCACACCCTAAGTCTGAGCTGGATAAGTCTATTATTCATTAAAAATTCAGAAGATTTTTCTGCTTTATTGGAATGCCGTAGGTAGTGAGTTTCATCTTTGGACAGCCAGTCACGATAAGCAGTTACATATTGTAGTTATCCTATCTCTATCGGATATAAGGTGTTAATATTTTATTTTTTTCTTCTTAAACTTAAAATACATTTTCTTAATTTTAATTACTTTTAATAGAATGAGTTGTTACGACAGCTACCTTTAATGAACAACAATTTTTCATATTGTGTATACTACTATTAGTTATTATAAGAAACACAATTAAAAATTTCATTTTCAAATTAAAATTATGAAACCACTGAGAGATATGAAAACATAATATTACATAAAGACAACAATAGGCTAAATTGCTTCAGTAAAAGAAAATTCCAAAATTTTTTCATTAATAAATAAATATGTACATGTATTAGAAAATAATTTTTGCACGTATGTACATATATAAGTAAGTGAGTATGAATGTACTATATCATTTTTATTTAACAATCAAAAATAAGACTGGATAAGCAGGAAGTACAATTGGTATCACTTTCTGATATTAATAATTTCTGATGTAAATAAGTTTAATAGTAAATTAACATATTGATTTTGGTAAAAAAAAATTATGAAATTTTTTGAAAATTTTTTAAATAAGTATAACGCGTGGATTGGTACGTACAACCAAACGGAATTTTTTTTATATGTAAATATATATATATAATGGTATAGAGAATTTCGTAATTATAAAATGATTGGAGTTTCGATTATTTGATAATTTGTAAATGAATTCAAGTCTATAAATAAGGTATCTAGTTATACATATATGTATGTATGCATCTACATGTTGTTAGTAATAATATACTTTGTAGAAATACATTATATTTTGTATATGATCTACATATAAATGCTGTAAATGTATATTTTAAATACAGCTTGGAATTTGAATATACGTATACGTATACATACATATCCATGTGTTTGTATGTACATATTTTAAACTTAAATTGGCCAAAATAGTATTAATAGCGGTTTTACATAAATTTTTTTTCTTTAATTAATAAAATTGCTAAATTATGGTGTCTAACTGTCTTGCTTGATGTAAAATTTTCTTTTGGTGTCCAACTAAAGTAATACCCATATCAGATAATTGTTGAGCCGTTAATCTTGAGATCTAAAATAAAAATAACAAATATGTCAATTAAATTTTAATTGATTTGTTCTTACATAATTATTAAATGTACTAGACAGATTAGGGCACTCATAAATCATACCTGTTGAGCTGTCACTAAATTAGCTTCTTTAAAATGCTGAGAATATCTTGACATTTTTATATTTTCCAACCACATATCTGTGCTAATAAATATATTGTGACCTCTTTGGCCATCAATTATATGGGTGGCATCGTTTTCGGGTGAGCTGCGCGTGGTTAACAGTGCTTGCGGTTGTCTTGCTAAATTATCTAATGTGGAAACTATACTAGCAAAAGATGGACGATGAGTCCGCTGTTTTTGCCAACAATCCAACATAAGTTGATACAATGCTTCCGGACAATCCATAGGGGCCGGTAAACGATATCCTTTTTCAATGCTTTTTATAACGTCCTTTTAAAAAAAGTTTAAATATAAATTAAAGCAATTTCCATCACAGATATTTTTAAAGAGAAAATACCTGGTTGGACCAATTCCAGTAAGGACGCTCTCCGTAAGACATAACTTCCCACAAAACGACTCCATATGACCAAACATCCGATGCTGACGTAAATTTTCTAAAGGCAATAGCTTCAGGCGCTGTCCAACGTACCGGTATTTTACCACCCTAAATGATGAATAAAAACATATATTTGAAATGAATTTTATTAATTTTAATTTCATGCTAATTACCCTTGTGGTATAAGCATCACTAGCATTTTCAATTTCCCGGGAAAGGCCAAAATCTGCAATTTTACATATAAGTTGAGAATTGACAAGCACGTTACGAGCAGCTAAATCACGATGAACGTAATTCATGTCACTTAAATAAGCCATGCCGCTGGCGATACCTCGTAGCATTACTATTAATTGTAGAGTCTGGAATTTTCCGTCATTGACGCGTAAAAATGTATCAAGACTGCCATTTTCCATGTACTCAGTTATAATCATTACTGGATTGGAGCGTGTGACTACCCCTTGCAAATATATAACATTTGGGTGATCAAATTGTCCCATAATAGAAGCTTCTGTTAGAAAGTCACATCTTGCTTTTTCTGATGAACCTGTAATACGATATTATATATTAATACGATATTACGTCGCACATGCATATTCATATAAACACATTAAATTTATGAAGAAAAACTTTAATTGCTGAAAATATGTAATATTTAAATTCAATATAATAAATTATTTGGAATCAAAAAGTTTAACAAAAAGCTATTTTTTTGTGCTTAACTCCAATTATGATTGTTTGCTAAATGTATTAATTTACATGATATTCTCAGGAAAATCGAAAAATTCTTTAGAGAACGATCAAAATGTGTACATATGCCGACTATTTGCTATTGTATGTCTGTATATAAAATGCGCTGTTATAAGTGATTCTATATCGTTGTATGGCTTATAAAGTTGTCTCCAGGCAAACACTCGAAAAATTTTTTATTGTGAATTGCAAGTACTTAATATACTAAAAAAAATACAATATCTAATAAAAAAAAAGAAAATGGGAACAAATTATATTTTTAATACATACTTAGTTAGAGAGTGCCGCGATGTTTGTTTATTTTTATTTATTTATTCACCCTTATCGTGAATATCATTTCCCTCGAATTTTGTTCACTTTCACTGGGATGGCAATTATGAATGAATTCCCTGCAAATTCCCCTTATCGTAAAAAATTTTTCCCTTGTTTTGTTCACTTTTTTGCTTTAATCTGTTCACTTACTTTTTACTGGCGAACACAAGTATTTTTTTTTCTTTAGCAAACAGAATTTAGAAATTTTTTAACAAAAGAATTAAAAAATGATAAAATCGTTCATCCACAAAAGTTGACACCTTTACTACAAAAACCATTCATAAATTGTTCCAGTAAAAAAATATATATTTTGCTCTTAAAATCTTATAAAATTACAGAAATTTTTTATTTATATGCACAAAAATTTATTGTTTATGTCTTGAAAACTGAAAATTTATTAAATTCTTCTTTATTATATATTCACTCTGCACTGATAGCGTGAACAAAATTTCACGTGAGATTCCCGATAGCAATTTTCCCTTCGAGGGGAATGAAAATTTTAATTGAGAGAATTAAGGTGAATAAGTATTAGAAACATTTTATTTATTTATTCATTTCATCTACAGAATTAAATGCTTGTAAATTACTATGTACCTAATTATAATATTTAGATAAATGTAACTTGAGCAAACTATAACTTAAATTAAAATGTAAAATGGGCTTAAAGCTATTACATAGGTGCAAACACCGTGCAATAGGCTCATTTAAGAAGTAATTTGATTTATGAATACCTTCCTCAAACATGCGATTTCGCAAAACCTTTGTAGGGCAATATAAGGAAAAAAAGTCTATTATTTCAGGACAGTTTATATTCCCAGATATTACATTATAAACAAACATTAAAACCAAATAAGATCTCCGATCGCTTAACAATTGAAGACCAATTAATTTTCTTCTGATGTTGTAGGATGGTAGTTCATAAGGCCATATTAACTTTAAAGCAGTTCTGGTAAACAGTTTTTGAACACGCTCAATACGACCTGAATGGCATGCATAATACGGATTCCATATAATCGAACAGTATTCAAGGACACTCCTTACTAAAGATATATACAATGATTTCAAAGTGTAAGCATCTCTAAACTCGACAGAATTTCTTCTGATAAAACCGAACATACTATAAGCTTTAGATACTATATAATCAACGTGACTAGAAAAGCTCAACTTATGGTCAAAATTAAAATCTAAATTTTTTCCTCAACTACCCGTCTAAGTGAGGAACTACAAATAGTATAATCAAAAATAATAGGGTTTAAAATATGAGAATATGATACGAGTACTATATAACATTTTAATATATTAATTTTTATTTGATTTACAGAACTTGCAACGAATTGACGTCTTCTGATATTGGTCGTGAGTTTTATTATTAAATTCTATTTTTGGAGCTTTCTATACCTTGTGAGACTTTTGGATACTGTACTTGAACATATACTCGCTTGTCTTTGCTTAGCGTCTGGTGGATTAAAAAATAAAATTCTTTGGATAATAAATTCTGTGGTACTGCTTCTATATCAACAACAACAAGTAAGTTGTTTTGATATTTGTAATTCTGTAAATCATACCAGCAAAAAAATGCAATTGTATATACACAGTACAGATATACTTATCGATCATCTATATTTGTGTTGAGTTAAGTGTTGCCAAGTTTGTCTTAAAGTTCTGTTGAAAGGGTTTCTGATAATAATTCTATTTTACATTCTTTTGACAACCTAGCTGAAAGGTTATAATAAATGTTTTAATCTACATGTGTTAATCTCATACATACATTTTTTAACTAAGAAAATTTAAGCGAGTATAATAATTTGTTTTTTGTTTGTTTTAATTTTGACGGCAATTATACATATTGCGGAGAGGAGGAAGAGGAAAAAAAGAAGATTTATTGAATGCGAATTTATATATATATATATATATATATTGCAAAAGGACAATTCTTAATAAAAAGTGTGATAAGATCAATTTTGCATCAAATTGCAAATATCGTATTGGTATAAGAAGGTGTACACAACTTAATATCACCGTTTCGCATAATAGTACTTGGCAATTTTTCTCCAGAGGACAAGTGACTGTTCCTATACTGAAGAAGAGGAGTCGTAAAGGGTGCTTGTAACAAGGGTGGTGGTACAAATTACAAGGTTGGTAGACCTGTTATAGGTTGGTATGGTGGATGACAGGAAATCTTTGATCATCGCTACAATTCCCAATGATATGGAAGGGGTTAAGGTGGCTCCAGGTGTGTCGGGTAAGTCAAGAGTTTTAAGTAGAAAAAGTAAAGATTAAAAAATGGCGGGTTGAATAGGAAAAATAAAATGTTTAAAACTGATGGGAACGGTGGGAATGGTACGAAAAATTATGTGTGTGAAAGTGAGATGGATATAGGGGTTGCAAATTCTGACAAGTCCTCTGAGATTGTAGAAAACGAAACCAAAAAAATGGTGGAAAAGGGTAACTCATCGGGAGGTTTACAAATAAATGAAAATTTGTGGTTGCCAAATGTCAATGTAGATTCTCGAGAGGAGGTACAATGTATGTATGGGGAGAAACATGATGGTGATTTTTCTGTCCTGGTGGACACCTCTTTGGTGGACCCTGAGAACAAGAGGATGAGAAATTGCTTATTCTTGAATGAGAAAATTTGAATTTTGAATTTAAAAGGTATTGTGAATATTAAGGCTGTCGGGTACACTCTTTACAAGATAAGTTTTGGTTCTGCTCTTTCTGCAAACTCTTTTGTTAAAGATAAGAGACTGGGTGAGATGGGTTTGAGACCGTTTATTCCCAAAAATTTTTGTGAATCGTATGGAGTTATAAGAGGTGTTCCTTTGTATCTCACGGAACAAGAATTGCTGGAGAAGATTCAGGCTGAAATAAAGGTCACGTCAGTGCAGCGGCTTAGAAGAAGGGTAGCTGCCGGAGATAAGAATCAAGCTGTTTTTGAACCATCGCTATCGGTGAAGATTGGCTTTGAGGGCAATGTGGTACCAAGAAATGTGTTTGTAAACTATTCTATATTAAAGGTTGATATTTTCTTTCCCCGTGTGAAGCAATGTTACAACTGTGGGAGGCTAGGGCATACTAAAAATGCATGCAGATCTCGGAGAAGGTGCTTTGATTGTGGAGGGGAAAATATTTGTGATGAAAAATGTGGCGGATCTACGTGTATATTATGTGGCGGAAATGATCATAATGCTAGGGAGAGATTCAGTTGTCCGGTTTGGTCTAGAGAGCAAAATATTACCAGGGTCATGATGGAAAAAGTTTGACTAGAAATGAAGCTATGAATTTATATAGATATGGCTCCAAAAGTGTCTCGGACTTTGCTAAACAACAGAGAAATCCTTCTGAGGGAAATATGGAGACAGCTGATGTGGAAATCGTGAATGTAAATGAGAATGTGCAAGTTGCGCTTAAGTCTGACAGCTTGGAAAAAGCAAGGAAGTCTAGTCCATGGCACAAAAGAAGGCCATTTGTTGGAGGTAATGATAAAGGACGATGGCAGTCTGAGAATAATAGAAAAGTTTGTTTGAAGAGAGTGACTGAACTGGAGGAGGTAATGGGTGAGATTTTGAGATTTATGAAAGATTACTTTAAGGGGAATAATGATCAAAGAGGAGTGGAAGCTATGATGTATTTTGAATCAAGGATAAATAATTTAAAAATTGGCCTTGACCGGGAATTTATAAATGAAAATATTACAATTGTTGAAAATGAAGATTTTATAATTTAATTGCCAATCTTTGAAGTCAAACTCAAATACAATTTCCTTTTTTCTGAACACATATGAGTACGATATAGTCTGTCTAAGTGAGATTTTTTCAAGAAATAAGAATAAACCCAACAAGATTCAGAATTTTAATCTTGTTGAAAAACGGAGATCGGATGGTTACGGGGGAGTCACTATTGGTCTGAGGAAACAAATAAGATTTAAGAAAATTAATTTCATATGTGAAGAGGATGTTTTGATCATCAAAACTATAAATCTGAAGAGAAATTTCACAATTTGCTCTCTTTATTTTTAACCCTCAATAGCTTTGCCGCAATTCTCGAATATTATGACTAGACTGTTTACTTTTCTTGAGCCTCTTGGAGAAGTCCTGATTTTGGGGGATTCCAATGCCAGAAACTCATGTTGGGGTGATTCGGTTGTGCAACCAAAGGGTAGATGGCTGGAGCATAATGTTGGCTTGTATGATTTTAATGTTTTAAATGATGGTACCCCGACCTTTAGCAGATCTCATATGCGAGTGACTGGATCTGTTCTTGACCTCTGCTTCTTTTTGTGAATGGAAGGTTCTGCAAGTTGTGCTAAGTGGCAGTCATCACAAACCAATTTCCTTCCCTTTCCTTAATGTTTCATGTGATGTTGGTAAATTCCTGGCCAAAAGAAAATTGATTGATTCTTTAAACACAGTTGAATTAGATGTTAAAGCGCATAAGATCCAGGCAACTTTTAAAAATGAAATTAAGGATGCCACATACTGTGTAGGTCACAGAAAACTGAAACACTGGTGGGATAATGGCCTCAGGAAATTTTTTAGATTATTTGTTGCCGCTAATAAAAAATGCAGGATCTGATAGTTTTGAACGCCTTATTGAGGCAAAAAATGTCTGGAAAGAGAAGGTTAAGGAAGCAAAAAGTCTCAGTTACAACAGGGCTCTGAATGCCCTTAATAAATATCCTATTTCGAAGGAGGGCTGGAGGTTTGTAAGGAACGTGAAGAACAGTATAAATTGCACATATCAGTCTACCTGGAACTCTGACAATGATTCGTATTTTCTAAAATTCCTGGCGGATCAAGTTCCTAATAATAATGCAACGGCTGAGGTAATTTTTGAACAAACATTTTCCGATTTTGGTGGTTTTCAATATGAGGATTCGGAAGATGTTCTGAAAAACAAAAATAAAATTTCAGCTGGTGGCTGCGATAGTGTGACGTACCAAATGGTGAGAGGTCTATCAGGTTATGCTAAGAGATTGCTTTTAACGGCCCTAAATAATACCCTCTTTGAGGGAAATTTGCTTGCTGAATGGAAATGTATCAAGGTCGTACCGATTCCCAAACCCAATAAAGACCCTCAGGACTACAGAAACTATAGACCAATCTCTCTGATTAGCGTTTTCCCCAAGATAATTAACTTAATGATTAAAAGGTACATTAGCTCAGACATTGAGGAGTTGAAATTGCTTCCAGATCGGAGTTTTGCGTATCGCAAAGGAAAGTTCACCTCCATGTGTATAAATGACTTTTTGCATAAAATAGGGATCATGAAGGAGAAGGGTTTTAAGGTGGTAAGTTTTTATTTGGACATTTCAAATGCATATAATTGTGTAATGCAGGATAAGTTGATTGACATACTCAAGGAGTGCAAAATAAACTCCGTTTTTTTGAAATGGTTTTTTGAATTTTTTAAAAATAGAACGCTAAGACTAGGTGTGGAGATTGTGGCAGATGGCCTCCCACAGGGAAGCTGTCTGTCTCCATTACTTTTAAATTTGTATACGAAAAGTTTACATGAGATTGAAGATGAAAACACTAACATTTTTCAATATGCTGACGATTTTATTATTGTTTCATACTGCAAGGGAATTGAAGGTGCCATTTAGAATCTCATTGCTAAAATAAAGGAATTCAAAAAAAGGTGCAATGAACTCAACCTGGATTTTAACATTGAAAAATCCTCGAGGATGAATTTCACTGTGGGAAAAGATAGTAAGAAGGAGATAAAGATTGATGGCATGAATGTTAAACATACAAGGACGAAGATTTTTCTTGGAAGGTCGATAAGTACGGGTTTAACAGTCTGACTCCGGTTAAAAAGGGCATTACTCCACATGTTGCCATCAACTTGTATAGAAGTCTCGTAAAATCAAAGGTAGAATATGCCAGAACTTCCATTGCAAATGCACCGAAATATATAGACAAACAGATTACCAGCTTTTTCTCACTTCCAAGGAAATTTTGAAAGTTATGTTCAATTATAGAGAGCTTTTTAGATTGGTTGTAAGAGTCAACTCAAGTTACAGCTTTGTGTATCATAAATATAAGGAAATTTTTGATAAGGTTAATACCAATACTAAATTTGAATATACTTTGAAAATGTAGATCTTTGATAAACGTTTTGGAATGAGTAAAGTCAATCTTACTGACGTGGAAATTAAAGCTTTTTTATGAGTGAAATAAACAGCTATGAGAGGTGCGGTTTTGAAATCTTTGCTACGGATACTTCTTTGATGAAGTAGAAATTCTTGTTCAGATGTAATATTGAGACCTCTAGCACCTTTGGTGAATTGTTTGCAATCAGAAAGGCTTTAGATATAGCAGTGGAAGATAGATGTGTGAAAATTGCAATCTTTACAGATAGTAGAATTGCCTGCAAATTACTAACAAAGAATGTATCACAAAATGTATATATGGCTGATATACATAATCTTATACAAAATTCTTAGTTGGAAGCTGTATGTATAATATGGATCCCGGGGCACGCAGGGGTGTCGATTAATGAGGAGGCTGATGAAGCTGCAAAGTTAGCGGTGGAGGTTTGTGCTTCAATTGATTTTTTTTCTCACACCGAAAGAAGCTCTTGGGCTCATTAATAAAAAGCTAGTATATGATTGGAATCATAATTTCTCAGAGGTATCAAAAGATAAGGGTCGGTTTTATGCCTCTTTATGTTCACGGGTTGATGCAGGCCAATGGTTTAAAAAACAAAAAGAAATGAAGCCTTTGCATATTAAAATGATTAATAGACTACTAACAGGTCATATGTATGCCAGAGTGTACCTTTATAAAATTGGTGCAGTTGATGATAACTATTGTAATGTCTGTAACACTGTTGAAAATGCTGAACACCTTTTTTTCAATTGTACGAGATATAATGGTATCAGGAGGAAATACAAATTTTTTGATAAATATAAATCTACACATGAAATTTTGAAAACAAAATCTCTGATGCTGTATAAAGAATTCATTCTATTCATCTGTGAGGCTGAAATTCAGATCTAACAACTTAGTTTTTGCTTTCCCTCTCTCGGTTTTTTTTTTCAACCCTGCCCTTTCACATGATTTTTGCACTCTTTCTTTTTGGCACCCATTAATTATTGCTTATACTTAATGCTTACCCTTTCCCAGAATACAACCCATATACAAATGTTTTTATCCACACATTATATGAATCCCAACTACATGATACTTTTTTTGTTTTTTATTTGTTATTTCTTACAACACCTGGAGACTTTTTTGGATAATAGTCAGGGCTGTCAATGTTGTCGGTATTGGATTTTAAACCGACAAAAAAAATTACTTTGGCATCATGAAATCCAATGTTGTCGGTTTCATTTTCGAACTAGAATTAATGTCGGTTTTAGGTGTCAGAGAAACCAATGTTATCGGTTTTGTATTGGATTCAAACCAATCAGTTGACAGTTGTTGGTTTGTTTAATTTCAAATAAAGCAAGTGACTAAAACGGACTTTTGTCATTAAAATTTCACCTGCAGTTAGATATTTAGTACAAATTTAAGTAAATTAATATTAATTCTACAAAAATAAATTTTTACTCTACCAAAAAAAAATAGCACTTAAAACTCAATAATTATGCATTTTATAGAAAAATATCCTGACATTGCGAAGGGATTTACAAAACTTGATAAGCCAACTGTATGATCTCTCTGACAACAGTTGGCTGAATCAATAAAAAGCGCAGGTTCACGGCAAAAAGATGTAAACGCAAAGCTTCTTTATTTAACCGGTAATTTATGAATATTCTTTTTTACTTTCTGTGAGCGTTGTTATTTTAACAATAAAAATCCTACAACTGCAAGGTCATTTTATTTCACTGACACTAATTATATATTTTATATTAAAAATTTAAAAAAAAAAACACGTTTTTATTTTTATTTAAGCGAAAACACTACGATTTATCAAAATTGTTATCAAACATTTACATAAACAATTTCATACAAATAAACTAATGTATAGAACAACTGATTTGAACATCGGTTTTATTTGTCTTCGAAAATAACAAAAACGACTTTGTTTCATGACACCAAATGAAACCAATATTGGTTTGTAAAACCGACAATTAGCAAAACCGACTTGGATTCTATGACAGCCCTGAGTAACTTAAATTACTACGTCAAAGATTGATTCCTAAATTTTAAAGGATATAATATGGTGGAAGCCACCCATACTCTAGGGGAAGATTTCGATTTCTCTCCTTCCTATATGAAGATATAGGTCAGATGCAGGCTTCGAAGGACGCTCCTATTTCTTAAAAAGATAACCTGGCTATATAACCATAGTCTTTTTTATCTAATAATATCAAATATTAATGAAACAACTTGTTTAAATAAAAACTTATCTTTTGTATCAGATGATGATAGATATATTGTTTGTTGGCTGTGTCATGCTCTTTGTCACTTTAAATGTAGCGGTCTTTCTGCTTTAGTTGCCGAATCTGCATCTAAGCATAAAGGCTTATACTTGTGCTGTCCTGATTGCTGAAAAGTTGGCGTAGATATTTTTAGATTTTTCCAAAGCACGAAAAGAGTTTAGGGAAATTACTGATTTATCTGAGTGTATCATCTTATGGGAATTTATTTGATAACTTTAATTCATTGAAATTATTAATGTCACCACCTCGGGCTTCGCCAAAACGGCGTAAACCACACAGAAACACAACTAAACAGCCGACAGTTCTATCTAATGTTGGCCTTGAGTTACCTAATAATATGTCAGGAAACTGTGCTCAAATAAGTCCACCACACACTCCAGAAGCTAATAATGTGTAAATAATTTCACCACACTCTACCTGTATCAAATGCAGAAGAAAATATAAATATGACTCAAAATACCATTCAGTTATCTTATCAACTAAATATTCAATAATTGTCTAACTCAACTGAGCCAGTTTCTCTTATTATGCCATCGACCTCCTCTCAGCAAAACAAAGCTGTTTCTAAACAACTTGTTATAATTCCTCCTAGAAAATCTATATTTATTTCACGTTTTGCTTTTGACACTAATAGAGAGGATATTGATGACTATTTACATTCTTAATTAAATTGCAGATGATATATCTATTGCAAAATTTAAGTATACTGAACAAAGGAACGTTGTGTTTTTTAAATTGACAGTTTTATTTGATATCTTCGATAAAATTGAAATAGGCTAAAGAGCCAATAATATTGTTCAACTTCAACTATAACCAATCTGCAAAAAAAAACTAAATACATCTACTGATATTCAGATTATTATTATTTATCAAAATGTTCGTGTCCTGGGGGGTTACTCTTTATTGCGATGCGAAAAAAAACGCATCGCAACTCAATGTAAAAATCATACAGATGCGAATGGTTTTTCTTTCGCATCGCAATAGAGAGTAACCCCCCTGAATACACAATTGTCTGAACTATTTAAGGTACTGACTCACTATCCTACTTAGTCGTACGATCTGTCTAAAAACGCATGTGTGTTAAAAAAGTACGATAGTGTGTATTGAACAAGCAGACTTTTTGACAGGTCTGTCCGATTTTTTAATGTTAAAATAAATTTTATCTGTGCGATCAGAGTTGCATTTTCTATGTTCAAGGCAGAAAAATAGCAACAATACCAAGCTTGTGTTTTATTTATACAAACTTTTAGGTTATTTTTCATTGTACATATTTGTAAAAAAAATATTTTGCGGCAAAGAAGAAAATGAATACTTTTAAATGTATTCAGCTGAGTAAACATATGTTTTTGCATCTTTTTTTGTATAGTAGTGTGGCATAAAGTTCGCCATTTTAAAGCGATTTCGTCAAGTAGGACAGAATTCTGTCAAAATAAACAATCAAGTTAGAGAAAAAGTGAATCATATTAAATATTTAGGATTTATTATTGACAGGGAATTAAAATTTAAAACACACATTGACTATATATGCAAAAAAAATTGGCAAAAAAATTGGTTTTTTCAAAAGAATTGGTTTTTTCAAATATCTGTTATAACGGCAATCAACATATATAATACAATAATAAAACCACATTTTGAATTTGGATCTACAATTTTATATTCATGCTGCAATTTACAACAAATAGATCGGCTACAAAAACTTCAAAATAGAGCAATGAGAACAATATTAAAATGCAACAGATACACACCAATCAACTTTATGCTTAAATCGCTAAGATGGCTAAACATAAGTCAGAGACTTGCACTCAACACTTTAAACTTTATACAAAAAATGAAACGTGGAGAAACACCGGATTATTTGACAGAACAAATAGTATATGTCAGAGAAGCACAACCGTACCAATTGAGAAATATGAACAACTTTAGAATTGAAAGAGTATACTCAACTGCAATGCAACGAAATCTATTTTACAAAGGATTGCAACTTTATAACACATTACCTAATTATATTAAAAATGAAAATAATCAAAATATATTTAAAACACAAATATCATTATTTGTAAAATATAATTTATAATAGAGCCAAAACAAACAAACTAAACTAAATAGTACCAAATTCAAAATATTGTACATATAAAGTATTATTAATACTAATAAAAATAATTTAATAAAAAAAAAATCAAAAAAATTTGTTTTACATAATCGTACGATCGTATAGGATAGTGAGTCAGTACCTTTATTAATAATTTTGGATTGAACTATCATATTCTTGTTTTTACTGAAACCTGGTTAAAATAAAATGTGTGTAGTCTGGAGATACTTTGCGACAGTTACCGTATCTCATCTGAAATGTTTTCATCTGGACATAGTATAGAATTTATAGTATTGAAAATCAAGTTGAAGGAAAGATTCCTATTTATAAGTTGTTCTTATATTCCTCCCTGTTCTGATGTTTCTACTTATGAAATACATTATAACTCTGTTAACGATATCATAAACACTGCAAATGGGGAGGATTATGTATTGGTGTTAAGTGACTTTAACCAACCATCGGTTACATGGAGATATCCCCCTGACACTTTTTATCTGATTCCTTTAATATTATGGATTTATGTCTTTTTCAAATTAATAATGTTCTATATTGAAATAGTAGATTGATAGATTTGGTTTTCCTTAATGAACCTGCGGACTTAACTATCACTCAAACCTTACCAATTACTAGGCCTGAAGATCCACACCATTCTAAATACCTTGAAACTTTGCTGTACCATTTTAGATCCAGTTTCAACTGCCCCACTTACCAACAATGTGACATCTTTCTTTTTTAATCGTGTGAATTATATATTAAAGTACCATTATTTTGATAATATTGATTGGAGTAATTTGTTAACTATCACTGATGGCAGCCATTCGCATATCAAATCCGTAATTGATGTATTCTATAAAACAGTTTATAACGTATTGGAACTATTCATACCGAAATATACAGTTGCAATATCTAGTGGCTCTCCCTGGACATCTACCTAATTATCACAATTACAAAACAAGAAGAATAAGCTATAAAAAAAATATATTAAAGCAAATAACAGTATTTCTTATAGAAATTACTCTGTTTTTAGAGCAGAATACAATAGATTAAATATAAACTCTATAAAAACTATATAATTAAAATGAAGGAGAACTTCAAACACAATCCCAAATCATTTTTCAATTTTCTTAACTCTAAGAGAAAATCTAATTAATTTCCACCGGTTATGAAATACAATGAGTATGAATCTGGTGATGGTCGAACTATATCTAACTTGTTTGCTGATTTTTTTGGTACTACTTATTCCAATCTTCAATATAATAATACTACAGAATTTCCTTATTATATTGCTTCAGATCTAGCAATTAATTTTCCATTTACTGATATTTCTGAAATTGAGTTGGAATTAAAAAAGTAAAGTTTACTGCTAATTTTGGGCCTGATGACATTCCAAATTGTCTACTAAAATGTTGTGCAAGAAGCTTATCCAAACCATTATCATTACTTTTTAATTTATCTATAAAATATACCTATATAAAATATGATTTTATTGGTAATGAGCAGGGGAATGAGTTGGTTAAGGCTGGCTCTAACATGGAAGCTTCTATGTCAGTGACAGTCGCTGAATCGCTTAATAGTATCAGGAGCGGTATTTTTGATAACTACCAGGGGAGGGCGGAGTCTAGAAACGTGTAAGGTTACGCGTCAGATAGCAGGCTGGGACTGCCTTCAACGAAAACTGCCGCAGCTGCTGGTCACCCGAGAGTAAGGGTTCAAGGACACAGATTTTTCGGGGCACATCTGATGGATCGATTACATGAGATATCGGGAGTAAGGTTAGGTGATCTTCTCAGATATCTTAATGTCACGGGGTGGATCTGGGTCACTTTACGGCTACATAGTCTTGTCGAGTAGGTGGTTCAAAACGGCGATTCTAATTGAAGGCCCATAGGCCGGCACGTAAGCCAACCAACCATGGCTATGTTCAAAGTCAGTGGAAAATGTCATACATAACTCCGTTATTTAAGTCAGGCAGTAAATTGCAAATAAAAAACTATAGAGGGATAGCTAAACTATGCTCCATTCCGAAATTTTTTTTAAAAACTTATGACAAATTTTTTAAGTCATAAGGTATCCCATTTCATTTCTAGTCAACAGCATGGTTTTAGAAAAGGTTGTTCAACTAGCAATAGCCTTCTAATACTAATAACACTTATAAACAAAGGATTTGTAAATAATAAACCAACTGATGCAATTTACACTGCTCCTGCTTCATGTGTCACAGATGTTGGGTTTTTCCTCAAGAGGTCTATGCTGGATTAAATCTTATCAATGTGGTATTATCAATGTGGTATTAAACAAAACGTGCATTTTAAAAATGTTATTTCAAAATCTATTGAAACGATCTTTGGTGTACCGAAAGGCAGTTATTTTGGACCTGTTCTTTTTTCACTTTTGATTAACGATCTCCCAATTGCAATCAAATATTAGGAAATATTGAAGATTTTTTATACTTTTAATATATTTTCGGACCATATATTCCTGCAATCGGATATTGATATCTTTTATAACTAGCGTTATATAAATCTGATGGACCTGAACAAGGCGAAATGTGATTTTGATATGATGTTTTGTAGAATAAGCTGTGTTGAAATAAATTGAGTACTTGCATTGACTTGGCTATTATACCGGATACGAAACTCAGCTTTATATCTTATATAAATGTGATGATTAATAAAACCAAAGGTGTACTTGTATTTATAAAAAGATGGGCAAAAGAATTCACTAATCAATATGTTATCAAACCGTTATTTACAGAACTTTAGACCTATTTTGGAATCTATAGTATGGGATCCCGCATATAATGTTCATGTTGATCACACTGAATCAATACAAAAACAATTTTTCTGTTCTGCCTGCGGAGTTTCAATTAGATTCACGAAACATATCTTCCATCATATCGTGAAAGATTAGCTCTGATCAAAATTCCTACTTTGAAAAGTAGAAGAATTATGCTTAGCATTGCATTCGTATATAATATTATAATGTGTAATATTCAATCCGAATTTTTGTTAAATACACTATCATTTAATGTACCGCAAAGACAGACACGTTATTTTTATTCACTGGCAATTAAATATTTCAATTCAAATTATGCAAATGCCGATCTATTGTGAAGAATTTGTTTAAATTTCAGTGAATCATATCCATTAACTCACTATTCTTTAAACTGAGATGTGATCAAACGCAATATTATAACACATTTAAATCAATAAAAATTTTAATTTACTTTCAAATTAATCTGTTGTACATTTCTATATATATGTAAAGCCTTTATCGGGTTAAGACGGTATAATTCACCACATGTCACATATTTGTATTATTAATTTTTATTAAAAAAACGAAATAAAATTTAATTCTTAAATTAAATAATATTAATTAATATACATTTTACTTTTTTAAATATATATAATATATAAAGCTAGGGAATTAAAATTCGAATAAGAAGGGATTTGTGGCAATTGGAATATTAAGGAAGTAAAATAGGGTAAAAATGGCTAAAATCGAACTTCTTACTTCTCCGGAACTACAGCAGATAGAGCCAAAGTTTAAACTAAAAAATATTCTACTAAAAATATAAGCGGATATTTCTACATTAGCGGGATAGAAAGGGTAAAAACTAATGTACGTTTTTTAACCCCATTTATCTTTCAAAGTAACCATCACAGCAACAAAAACTAAATTGTATTGTAGTGTACCACACAAGTCTATACTGCATACACAGTACATTGAACAAACATACAAAGAGGTTTCAATTACAATTTGTTCTATGCACGGTGTATTGTTGATGAAACAAATTATTGGAATGACACACTTTCAATTGAGTGTAAGTCTAGTAATATTGTGATTGGTAATTACTAACCTTAATAATTTACATTTATGAAATAATTATAACCAATTAATAAATTGTTAAATTAATATTATATATTTATAAGCGAGGAAGAATGTAAAATAAGGACAGACTTACTAAAATAATCAATTCGTCAATTCATGCCTTGTTATTTCTTTTAAGACTTGGCAGTTTCTTTGAACGCCTACAAATTAGCTGGTTAAAATAAATAACATCATTACATTTCGATCCTGCCAGGAGTGTAGTACATCCTTACAATCTTCTTATCTTCTTAAAAAGGTCTCGAATCTGTATTGGCACTTTTATAAAATTTGAAAAATAAGGGGTAAAATATGTGCCCCTTTTTACTACAATTTCTAAACATGTACTTTTATGTAAATTGATGCAGAATATAAACATTTTATTACTAATTTGTAGCACCTAATAAAAATTAATGGTAAAAAAATTTTTTTCAAGGGAGAAAAAAAGTACCAAAATAGAGAAATATGATTTGTACTTTATATTTAAACAAGTTTAGTAGTATTTTTAATGTTATGTGCATTAATTAAAAGGTCCTTAACAAAATAAAAAATCATTAAGTGGACAAAATGGTACTTTTTATTCATTTTAATGGTAATTTTTGATTTTTTTTCAACAATTTTAAGTTTATTTTATTTAATTTTATTTATTTTATTTATTAATTTCACCGTCTTCTTAATCCGCTTGGTGCTTAAAGAGTAAAACATTATTAAGTCCCCATTTACATTATGGACCTTTCTGACAGACGAAGTTTGTGGGCGAGGGGGCAAATACGCAAGGTGTGTAGTACACGACCGTCTGTACTAGACATTTTTTTGTCTCTCTTTTCAACTTGTTGATTCATTTCATTTTTGTACACTGGATTAATTTGCTCATATTTTTATAGAAATCAATTTTTAAAATGTATTTATTTATTATTTATTTAATTTGGTTTGTTTTAAGTTTTTTTAAATTAATTTTCATACAAATCAATTAAGCACGTCATGAAAATAAATGGAAAGAAGAATTGAAAAAATTTCTATCTGGACATTAATGTCCGAAATGTAAACGGTTTGGGAAAGAACAAGAGAATTGAAAAAATATCCGGCAAGAAATGTCCATAATGTAAATGAGGACTAAGACCTTTACTTATGGCGTTTTCTTTTCTCAAAAAACATTATGTAATATTTTAAACAGATTGCCTAAAACTGCACAAAGTGATGCCTTTTTTATGGTTTATATAGAACATTTTTATATGTTTACGGCTTTTAGAGCGATTTGCGAAATACGATTACGTTAACACAACTGATAAACAGCTGACACAAAAAAACTTTGCACCTAAAATAAAATAAAAATTAATTTTTGCTTCAAAAGTAACCAATAATGGATTTTTATGAAGAATATCTTGACGGAGAAAATCTTGAATCTCCTTTTTCATATAAATATATATTAAAAAATTTACTGAATTTTATAAACAAGTAGTTGACACAGTTGTAAAAAAGGGCAGTATCTCACCCTCACTTATAAATTGAGTGCAAAACATGTACAATTTTAGCATCTTTTATATGCAACATGTTGAGAACAGAACGTGATATTGATTTTAACTTTTACATTTTTTTTACAATAGAAAGTAAACATTCTTGTATGGTAAAATATATGCAACATTTTTATTAGAAAAGAAAACGCCATTACATTTAAGTTCATTGGAATTGTTTCCTAAGTAATAATAAATACTTTAGGGCGGGTCGATTTGTATGGAGGCAAAAAAATCGCTCAAATTACAAGAAAAATCGTATTCTAAGGATCAAAATAAGAAACTTTGCCGAAGGAACCATACCTCTACAATGTATTTTGATGTCCCGACTTTTGACCCAAAGGGTCAATCATTTTTTTTTTATTTTCTTTTCTATTACTAAGTAAAATTAATTTTTTCATTTCATTCTGACTAAATAAATTTCTAAAGAGAAAAATGAACTCCAAAAATAAAAAAACATAGCCATTTAGCTGATTTTTTCTTGTAAAGTGCCAAAAATGGCGATTTTTTGAAATGTTTGTATGGGGAACCCCCCAAGGGTGGTTCCAGGGGGTGTGCCACTGGCATAGGTGGGTCAGTCCTCCAAAGTTAGTGGGGGTCAGTCATACATTTTGACTCGATTGAGGCACTCTAAATGGGTCAGTGAGATTTTTCAAAATTTGACCCTTCGGATCAAAAGTCGGGACATCAAAATACATTGTATAGGTATGGTTCCTTCGGCAAAGTTTCTTATTTTGATCCTTATAATACGATTTTCCTTGTAATTTGTGCGATTTTTAAATCGACCCGCCCTAATGTACATACATACATATTACAATATTTCGATCTACCTTTAATACACGTATGTATGTACTTAATATCTACCTAATATTAGGTGCCTTTAAAGAATGCATTCTTTCTTAATTTAAATATACAACAATACTCCCTTTAATAATTAATATTTTAAATCTATAAAAATTTTTCTTTTTGGATTTATCAGATCCAGTCTCGGCGCAACGCCGAGACTAGAATGAATGGTGTTTCTATAATCAAATAGAAATCGGCAAAGTGCGCTATTAAATTCTGATAATGATGCATTTTTTAAACCACGTTTTAAATCATTTTTTACTATTTTTACAGCATTCTCCATTTGTTCATTAGTAGCGAGATGTCCAACTGCTGTGGTTATTTGTGTAACTTCATTTATTTCTAAAAACTCTTTAAATTTGGTTGATACAAGAGGTGTTCCATTGTCTGAGACTACACAATAAGGAAGTCTACACCGTGCAAAAAGTTCGCGTAGTACGCGTATAACTGCCTCGCTTGTAGTACTTGTACCCATGTCAGTGCACTCTACCCATTTATTTACTAGTGCTATCAATCACTACTAAACACCAACGCTTTAAAAACGGACCAAAAAAATCAATGTAAATCCTTGACCAAATATTCTCAGATCTACTCCAAGGAATCAATTCCTGTTGTGGAGGACTAGGACGAGTGATTAAACAAACTTCACAAGTTTTCGAAACTTTTTCTAAAGCTTGACTCTGTCCAGGCCACCAATAGCATTCACGAGCTATAGCCTTCACTTTTACTATACTTATGTGTGATACATGCAAAAAGTTAACTACGTCTTTTGTCTTCTACTAATAATTCATTTTGCCTTATAAAATAAGGTAATAGCTCAGTATCAGGACATTTCTGAGGCCACCCTTCTTTGATAAATTTTTTTAGCTTTCTGTAACAACAAATCTTTTTCTGTCTCTTCAACAATTTTTGTAAAATTCACAATTTTGTTTTCTCTAGAAAGATCTTGTAAATAATGAATATAAACGCTGTCAGGAAATTCTTCTAAAGCCAAATTAGATCCTTTTGGATATCTCGAAAATTAGTCTGCAATATTTGTTTTTGATCTAATATGACAAATATCAAATTTGTACCCCAATAATGTTAAAGCGATACGTTCCAATCTATTGGAAGCCATTAAAGGTATTCCCTTTTTTGGACTGAAAATATGATGAAGTGGTTTATTGTGTCACCAAGGTACAGTGACGACCATACAGATAGTGATGCAATTTTATCTATTTGGGATAATCCTGCCCCTACTCTCACAGGGCTGGCATCTACCGTTAATCGTGTGCCAAATTTATCATTAAAATGCGCCAAGCAATGTCAGCTACCAATAGCGATTTCAGCTGATCAACTACTGACGAACAATTATCGTTCCAAACGAACTTTGTATCTGCTCTTAGCAGAGTATGCAATGGGTGTAATAAGTTGATACGTCTGGTAACAACCGTCTATAAAAATTAACTACCCCCAAAAATGCTTACTTCCTTAATTTTTTCTTTATTCATACATAATGCATTTTTATCAATTATATGAACTAGGTACTGTATTTTTTAGCAAAAAAAATGCACATTTTTCAGCTGATAATTTAAAACCTGCTTCACACTAAATAGTAAGCACTCGTTCAAGTCTTCTAAAAATACAACGACACCATCTTATCCAGCTAGAAGTGAATCCATTATTCTCTCAAATATTGCTGGTGCGGAAGCTAATCCATAAATTAAACGAGTATACTGAAACAGACCTTTTGATGTGGAAATTGTAGTGTATTTTTTTGACTCTTTATCCAGCTTAATTTGCTGATATGGCATGCTAAGATCTAATTTTGTAAATTCCTCCCCACCATGTAATTTTGAGAAAATGTCTTTGATTCGCGGAAGCGGATTCTTTTCTACATGTAACTGTGAATTAAGGGTAACCTTAAAATCGCCACAAATTCTAATACCTTCATTCTTTTTAACAATGGGAACAATAGGAATACCCCACTCACAATCACCCCTATCGTGAATATTTTCTCCCTCGAAATATTTCGCTTTTCCTTAAAGTTGCAATCGTGAATTATTTGTAAGAGAAAAAACTCGCATGTTCGAAAAAATTATGGAATCGGCGATTTTTATTCCCGTGAGTTTTTTCCCAAATTGTGACATTTTCCACAAACATTTTGTTTGGGAATAAAATTTAGAATTGTTGCAGTGGCAAATAAAATTAGAGGAACTGAAAATCAAGCAATCTAATAGCAATGATGGACTGTAAACATGTAAGAATGTGATAATTTTTTAGTTTTAAAAACGTATATTAATTGTGAATTAGAATTTTTGTTGCCTTTTTATTAAAATTTTTTTATGTGATACATGAAGTACAACCAAATATAACACAAATGTAATTTATTGTTTTTTAGATTTAAGATTTCGTATATTTCTAAAGAATATTTCTTTTTTAATTTTATGTATCCTATAAAAACCGTAGACATGTTGTAAGCTACACAATACGACGACTTTCTGGTAGGCAGTTCTGGTTCAATATATCTAAAAGGTATTTAAAAGCTGCTTTGTTAGCTAGAGAATGTTGTTAGAACCTGCAAAGAATTTATTTATATGTACATATATGTACATAATGTTAACAATTCTTCATGTTTTCATTTACATTGTTTCTGGTAAGCACAATGGATGCAACTCTTAAATTCCGTCTTTTTATTTTCTCCAATAATTTCTTCTCTTCTTCTAATAACATAAATCGGAGCGAAATTCTATGTATTTTATTGAATAATAACAATTTATTAAGAAAATTACAAAAAAAAACATGAAATGAAATTAAGCAACATCAATTCACAATAGTATGTTCAAATTGCCACATATGTTTCGAAAATATATTTTATTCCCTAACAATTGACGATACCAAATTATTGTTCATGGGAAGAAACAAATTATTCCCTAGAATTTATTCCCTTGAGATTCGCGATAAGGGTGAATATTTCACTGGCTGTAACACTTTACTTTATTGCTAATAGTCAAAGGTAACGGCCTCGGCCTAAAAATATTTGGTACTGTACCATCTCTAATATTTAATTTTGCTTAACTACCTACAAAACATCCTAAACCTCCATCGAAAAGATTTTTTAATTTGTTAAGGATTTGTTGTGTAGTTGTAATAAATGCACAGTAATTTAATTTACAAATTTTTATATCAAACATCTTCAAAAAATTTCTGCCTAGCAGAGGTGGGCCACCATTTTCAATGACAATAAATGGAATTACTTTTACTTTATTTCCATATTTCACTTTACCCTCAAACGAACCAATAGACTTTATATTTACGCCATTAAAAGCCTTTAACAGCACTTTTACTTCCTTAAGTTTACAGTTAAAAAACCCCATCGCGATTGCTCTTAATAGAAAATTGTCAATAAAATTTAAATTATTTAAATGACACATTTTCTTTAAATGACCTTTCTACTTACATTGGTTACATTTGGAATATTTGCACTTACAGCTTTCACTCTTGTGATATATAACCACACACTTTGCATCGATCTACCGGAGATTTACGCTGCTGTTGTTGTTGCTCTTTTTGAGAATTTTTCCTAATAAAATTTAGGTTTTCTTCTTTAACATTCTGCACAACCTCGTATTGATGTTTTGTATATTCTACGTTATTTGCTATTTCAATTGCTTTTTCAAAAGTACAATTCACCGATTCAAGAAAAATTTTGTCCCGGGCCGGACCCTTTTCCAACCCCATCACAAACCTGTCACGAATCGCCACTTCCAAATTACTGTCAAATTCACAATGCACAGCTAGAGACCTTACTCATATATTGTTTCGTTGGTTGCTTTAACAGCATTGTAAAATTTTAAGCGCTCAGCAAATCCGGATGTTGTAGTTTTAAAATGTTTAGTCATGGCTTCTAAGCACTTCTGCTGGACTCAGTAAGTTTTGCAACAGAGTATAAGCCGTTTCACACATTGATGTTAACAAAATAGCTTTTTTCATTGCTTCATCTGTAATACCATTTGCAATTGAAAACTGGTGCAATTGATTTTTAAACACAGCCCAATTCTTTTGAGTGTGATCGAAAAATGGTGCTTTACCCACAATTGATTTGGTCATTTCTTTCCTCGTCGCCACTGTGATAAACTCAACGCTTTTAAGTTTATTTAATTTAATTTTATTTATTATAAATATTTATTAATTTCACCGTCTTCTTAATCCGCTAGTTGCTTAAAGAGTAAAACATTTCTAAGACCTTTACTTACATTTAAGTTCATTGGAATTGTTTCTTAAGTATATAATAAATACGTTACGTATATGTATATAAAGGGTGGTTAAATTTTAACGGCCGATGTTGAATGTGAACCACACCTAAACGTCAAGTTTTTTCCTGCATTTCATTTGACATTTCTCAATTTCAGACTAACTCAATTTGAACCATGGAAAGATACACAATCGAGCAACGCGTTAAAGTTATTCAGGCTTATTATGAAAATGGGCGTTCAAATCAAAATGCATATCGTGCACTTCGTGATTTTTTCGATCAATTTAATCGTCCAAATGTGCGTACAAACGGAAAAATCGGGTGAAAATTTGAGCAACCCGGGTCTGTAGATGTGAAAACACCAGCGAATGCTCGTACAGCTCGTACTGCAGAATATATTGCTGCTGTTCGCGAGCCGTCCACCTCAACTCGTCGTCGTGCCCAACAATTGCACTTCTCATGCTCGTCGTTGATCAAAATTATGCTTAAAGACTTTCATTTACACGCTTACAAGGTGCAATTGACTCAAGAACTAAAGCCTCTTGACCATTCCAAACGTCGTCAATGGTCAGAATGGTGGGAAGAAATGGCAACAGTGGATGATCAATTTTCGAAGAAAATCAACTTCAGTGATAAGGCACATTTTCACCTCAGTGGATTCGTCAATAAGCAGAATTGCCGCATTTGGGCGAATAATCCAAGAGTGATTGTCGAAAAACCAATGCACCCCCAAAGAGTGACTGTTTGGTGCGGTTTATGGGCTGGCGGCATCATCGGGCCGCATTTTTTCCAAAATGAGGCCGGTCAGGCAGTTACTGTGAATGGTGTTCGCTATCGTGAGATGATAAAGAACTTTTTATGGCCCGAATTGGAAGATATGGATGTGGACGATATGTGGTTTCAACAGGACTGAGCCACTTGCCACACAGCTAACGAAACAATGCCTCTTGCGCGACAAAGTCAATGGCCGTGTTATCTCACGTGGTGGCGATGTCTATTGGCCGAAAAGATCATGTGATTTGACACCGTTGAACTTCTTTCTTTGGGGTTATTTGAAAGAAAAGGTGTACGTCGATAAGCCAGCAACAATTCAAGAGCTAAAGATGAGATAATTCGCCACATTAACAACAGAATTATGCCTCAGCGTCATCGAAAATTTAGACCATCGGATGGAGGTGTGCCGCCGAAGTCGCGGCAGCTATTTGGCCGATATTTTGTTCCATACATAATTGAACCATACCATATTATCATAATAAAAAGAAATGACAATAATTTCTTAAATAAGTTGTGTTTTATTCAAAATCAACATCGGCCCTTAAAATTTAACATACATATGTAATAACCGTTTTTTTTCCTTAATCTTCATTAGTAGATATTTCGACCTTTAATACACAACCAATATGTATGTATGTACTTAATATCTATTTAATGCTAGGTGCCTTTAAAGAATGTTTTCTGTCTTAATTTAAATATACAACAAATGTAAACGAACCTGGCAATATGACATTGAGATCAAATGGTCTCAAGCAAAGTGAAAAATTATTAAGAGGAAAAATGGTACTTTTTAATATTTTTTTTGGTATTTACCGCTCGAAAAAGATCACACTATACTTCACTCAAAAGGATATAAAATATAAAAAGGATAATAATAAAATAAAACGGCTCTGCCAGCACAATATAAATCAAATAAATGAAATCAATCAAATTGTATTTAAAATAATTATAATACAGAATAAGTAAAATAAAAATTTTAGTTACGAATAATATATAACAAATTATTTTTGTGTTATAAGAAAAGGAAAATGTCCTTCACCAGTTAAAAAATAAAAGCCCAAGTTAAAAATAATTAAAGTTAAAACCATGAGACGAGTTCGGGAAAGGAAAAAAAAATACGAAAATAAAAAAGCAAAATTAAAGTAAAGAAAAATTTTTTCTAGAAGAACAATAGTAATTTTAACAAAATACTAATGGTCAGCACGGGAAAATTGTACGTGATAAGAGAGACATTAGAACTCTTGAGCACCAGTTGAATCAACTGGCTCAAGGGAACTCACGAATGGACGAATTTTACTCTTCCGTTAACTACCAATTCTCTTTGCTTATTAATAAAATAAAAACTGAAAGTTATTCTAGTGAAATTATTGACGCACTTATAGAAACAGAGCCTTGGATGTATTTATAAGGGGGTTGAACGGTGAACTTTCTAGACTCTTGATTGTGCAACGGCCAAAGACACTACCAGAGGCATATGCTGTGCCTAGAAATACAGAATTTAAATTTGAGAAATTCAAATTTACAACCATTGTTCCGCAACAAGGTGACAGTCCCAAGTAATACGATGACAAGAACCGAACCGCAACCTTATTTACCATCTAGACCATTTAAGAACATACACAATAAATTCCACGACAATTCCAAGCCGTGGATGCAACCGTCAGGTTCTCGGGCATTTGCACCAAAACCATTAGGGCCCAACCCAGTGGAAAAAATAGAGGTTGATAGAACTGTGCAGTCAAGGGCGGTAAATTATATGAATAGGCCCACAGGATTTAAGAGGGGAGCAAAATCAGACACCAAAAATTATTTAATACGTACACGGAACATAATGTTCCTAGCTCCATTCCGCTGGTAAGCTCTGATCAAGCAGGGTATGAATAATAATTAGGAACAAGACGATGATTGTGAGCCTCAAGAGATAAATTTTATGACAGGGGCCTCCCTTCCAACGTTCCTTACTTAGAGATTGTCACTCACCTAGGGGTGCCACTAAAGTTTCTCGTAGATACTGGTGCGAAGAAAAATTTTGTAGGTTCACACCTTTGTGAGACAGGCACTCAACTGGAGAGGCCGTTCTCGGTTAAGACTGTACGGGGAATGATAGAAATAAAGAAAAAAATAGAAGGAAAATTGTTTGAATCGATCTGAATTAAGAATAATATTACATTTTACATGCTCCCAAAATTAAAATCATTTGATGGTATCATTGGCGATGATACCCTTAAGGATCTAGGCGCTATTATTAATAGAAAAAATAACATTCTGACCTTAAAAACGGGCATATCTTTGCCACTTAGAGAAAAATTTTGTCAGGAAGTAAATTTGGTATCAGGAACCTTTCCAACCGAGATAACCCATAAGCTCACTAGCATAATCAACATATATAACACATTATTTGATCCGCTAGAGGCCGGGGAAATGGTTGCAACAGCTGTTAGAGCTGAAATAAAAACAAGTACAGATGAACCAATATACACAAAGAGCTATCTGTATCCAGTAAATATGCGCCGTATTGTTGAAGAACAAATTTCGGAGTTATTGGAGCAAAATATAATAAGACCCTCCAATAGCCCTTACAACTCACCGTTGTGGGTTTTGCCCAAAAAACCCAAACCAAACGGAGAGAAGCAGTATAGAATGGTGATTGACTTCAAGAGGCTTAGTTCAGCAACTATATCCGACACTTATCCAATACCAGATATTAATTCTACATTGGCTAGTCTCGCAAAAGCCAAGTATTTCACTACACTGGACTTAAAATCAGGCTTTCATAAGATCCTGATGAAGCCTACGGACATACCTAAAACTGTTTTTTCCACCCTTAACGGGAAATGTGAATTTTTACGTCTTCCCTTCGGATAAAAAACGCCCCATCGATTTTTCAAAGGATGATCGATGACGTGTTAAAACAGTACATTGGAAAAATATGCTATGTGTATATTGATGACATTATAGTTTTCGGATCCGATGTAGATGACCATTTAGAAAATCTGGAGACCATATTCCAAAGACTGTCAGAAGCCAAGCTAAGAGTGAATCTCGAAAAAACAGTTACTAAAAACACAGGTAACATTTTTGGGATATGTTGTCTCAAAGGATGGAATACAGGCAGACCCACAAAAAGTGGAAGCAATACTAAACTTAGTTCCTCCTACAGGGTGGCCCAAATAAGACCAGCTGATGTGAAACACAAATAACTTTTTTATTTTTTAACATAATTTATTTTTCCTTTTTGCAGATTATAACTGAACTCTTGAAAATTTAAATTGAATACGTACAGTCCACAACAACGCATTAAAATTATAGATTTTTATTATTCTTCTCAGCGATCAATTGTTCTGACGCAGCGAAATTATCGCCGTTTTTTTTTAACGTAAGATCAGCGCCCACATCTTCCATGATTACAAGTTTAGTTCGGCGTTTTGAGGAACTGGGTTCAGTTGCCGACCGTCCAGGAAGAGGTATTCATCGAAATATTCGTACTGAAGACAACGTGGAAGCTGTGCAGCAGAGTGTTTCAAATGATCCATCTGTCTCAACTCGTCGCTGTTCCGGCCAATTGGGTATACCCAGAACAACATTACAGAGAATTTTAAAGCTTCTACCGCAAGACCCGTTGGGGGTCTACGACTACAATACGCTCACTAGGTCTTATTTGGGCCACCCGTTAGTACATTGAAGGACTTAAAAAGCTTCCTTGGTATGACTTCCTACTATAGAAGATTTATTAGAGATTATGCGAAAGTGGCCAAACCGTTAACTAATCTAACAAGGGGAGAGAATACACAAGTTAAAGCAAATTCATCCAAAAAAGTACCGGTCGCCTTAGGCGAAGAAGCATTAAAATCTTTTAATGGACAAAAGTCTTCATCTTAACCACCGATGCCTCGAACTATGCCATTTGAGCAGTATTGTCTCAAAGTTTGCAGGGAACGGAAAAACCTATTGCATTTATGTCGAGATCGCTTAAAAAAGCGGAAGAAAATTATGCAACCAATGAAAAGGAAATGCTAGCCATCGACTGGGCCTTGTATAATTTGCGGTCTTACCTTTACGGTGCCAAGAAAATTAGAATTTTCACAGACCATCAGCCTCTCACTTACGCCTTAGGGAACCAGAACCATAATGCTAAACTTAAAAGATGGAAGGCTAGAATTGAGGAGTACAACTATGAAATAATTTACAAACCTGGCAAGTCAAACGTCGTGGCTGACGCCCTTTCACGATTAGGAACAACTCATAATCAAGTTTTTATGGCGAATGACGAAGAAACGGCTAGCGAAGGGAGAAGTGGAGATGACGAAACGGTCCATAGCGTTCAACAAGACTCCAGTGACTTAATTGTTCACGTTGAAGTACCATTGAACGTTTTTAAGAATCAAATTGTCATCAGAGAAGGAAAAGAACTACATAGTAGTATACAGCCGCATTCAGGATTTAGTAGGCATCATGCCACACTTGACCAGATTTTTCTTTTGCAGTTTTCGTCGTGTTGGAACAATATTTTAGGCGGCTACCTACAGGTATCTACCTAAACTAGAAGTATGTTAAATTAACGCTCAAAAATGAAATATGCCTGGCCAGAACCATGTGTTTGTCCAAGGGTTAAGTCTACTTTTATTACTCTACTAGCGCTTACAATGTATTCGAATATAAAACCCCGATTGTAACGGTAAGAGATGGTGAAGGATGAAAAATAAAAGTATACCTTAATGTCGTCCATGTCATAAATCTGAAACGGTTGGAGGATTTGCTTCACAGTACGGCAGATCTTTTCATGTACTGGAAGGTCAAGACAAACTTATGAACAACAATGAGCACCAATATGTAAAAACAGTAAGTTGTTCGAGACAACGAATGAATTCGTGGTGAAGATGAACAACTTGATTAGTAACGAAATTTCTAAATCTGACCTAGAAGAAATGGCTAACGAGGCATTAAATCAATTACTCATGATAAAAGAGGACATTGAGGAAATAGTTCGAGCCTGCCAGCTTGCTAAGAGTGGTGTAATTAATACTAACCTTTTAGATTTTGAAAAAACTCTGCATATACTCTGGATTCACTACCGTACAGTAATGGAATTAAAGCCATTGAATATGCAAAGCCTACCATATTTTCGAACGGAACATCGTTACTGTGTGTTTTGTCTATACCAAATGTAGACCCAAAAAGATGTCAGAGAATTATAACCAGAGCGGTCATAATTGAGAATCTTCAACTCGACCTGAAATACAGTGCTGTTTTACTTGACCATCAAAGTATTTACCGTATTAAGGATAACTGCATGACGATTAGCAATACGACTATTTGTACACCCAAACAATTAAGGAAGCTCAACGATGATGACTACTTGTCACAGGTATTAAGAGGAACCAACGCAAATTGCGCCTTCCTATCGAATAAAGAAACGTTGATGGAACAGTTGGACGACGATCTGGTGTTTGTGACAAATTTTTACGGGACAATTTTCTCTCAACAGGGCAACACAATCCTCGAAGGCAGATATGTGATAAAACTTTTTAATGAAACCATTTAAATTGGCAATAGGAAATTTGTAAATAGTAGAATAAGCAGTATGTAAGCTCTTCCACCGGTACTAGCCAAGGTATATGAAAAGGAACGTAAGCTAGGCGTGATATTCCTACACGAGCTTCATGAAAAAATATCGGACATATTGGACAACTACGAGGGCGGATTGATATTGAAGCTACCTAAATAGGAAAAAAAACATTTTTTTTCAATAACCATTTATGTATTTCTCAATATAGTCTCCTTTTAGCTCAATACACTTAGTAAGACGATATTCCAACTTTTTTATACCATCTGAATAATACGATTTTGAGAACCCCATTTCTTCACGTTTGGAAACAGGAAAAAGTCACTAGGAGCTAAATCTAGACTATAAGGTGCATGATCAACTAATTCAAAGTGTATTTCACATAATTTTAGCATCGTATCTAATGCTGTGTGAACCGGTGCGTTGTCTTGAAGAAAGAGCAAACGCGGCACCCATCTTGCCGTTAGCTTTTTCACACACGATCATATGATATGTTTACCATTTCAACAATCTCACGTAACTTGACTCGACGATCATTCTTGATATTTTCTTCAGTAACCACCTCTTTTGGCCTTTCTGTTGATGGTATTGTTGCAGTGCTTGTTCGGCCGCGTTTAAATTCAGCAATCCAATATTTTACCATCTAATCTGACGGAGCAGACTAACCGTAATGTTCATCGAGCTTTTCTTTTGTCTCTTTCGCCGTTTTCCCTTTCAAATAATAGTGTTTAATCACTGCACGAAATTCACTTTTTTCCATTTTTCAAGAAACACAAAAGTTGCTTACTTCAAACGACTACAACAAATAAACTAATCGATGAATTCGGGTGAAATTTTAACAGCTGACGTTTGACAGATCGCAATTTCTAAAAACTTTCCAATTTACCTCATTCTATCTCTAAGATAAGTGCTATAAGCAAGATATCTAATAGAAGCATGATACAATGTATGTATTATGTAATTCGAATCGAAAAGGCTTTCGAAGAGAATTTTCAATTAAAAAAAAATAATTATGCAGAATATTCAAAAAAAAAAATTACCCTCAATATTGTTAATACCACTCTGTAGGATTTACGAAATTCTACATATTAGACTTTTCTTTCGAATTGAAAATTCTTTTCGAAAGCCATTTCGATTCGAATCGCAATACATAATAATCCCCCAAGCTTCGGGACTTCTATCACCAAGCATCCAATTATTCATCAAAATATTCAACTGTTCATCAATATTAGCAGTATGTAATATGTTCTCCGAATTGCAATCATTTACAGCTAGAATGAAGGAGTCGTGGTCAACAGCATCATAGTCATAATATTCATAATATTGCCTATTAGTTGGTCTGGATATTTAAAAAATATATAAACAAAGGGCTGATGCGTTATAACTGGCCAGAATGCTTAACTTTCTTAGTAGAGGAGGTATAGATTTAAGGTATGATCACACGATTGCCGCAATACACCAGTTATTGGCTTATTTTATATGCCAATCGTGTGATTTCACAATTTATTGGCTCATACGGCAATCAACACAAATATTGTGCTTATTTATCATAATCAAATACAACCCTGGTGCGGCAATCATGTGAACGTTTGATAAACAACCAAGCGCCAATATAAATCTTAAAAATACGGCAATATTTATTGTTTTCTCATGCGGCAATAGCAGAAGGCAATACGCGCCAACTTTTTGGTTTTTTTTTTATTGTATCTTTTTTTTATTTGTATCTTGCTTTTTAATGTATGGCGACACTAATTGTAACAATTCCTTAAAGGTTCCATCGCCCATCCTGATAAAATTTTGAAATAAAAAATTTTGGTTTTCAATTTCACGAAATTCTATTAGTGTTTTTTGGTATGCGCCGTCTGTGCACCTTTTTGTGAGCCACTCTCTGGTCCATACATTTCTTTTAATACTTCTCTTTTTCTTTTTTTCATATTTTGCTTTATAAAGTGCACACAATATAATTAAACCTGATGCAACTTTCTTTTTTTTCAGCGAACAATTCATCTTTAAATAATAGTAAACCAACAATTTTATTTTTTATGTAAATAAACAAAACAGCTGATTCTGGTAATTGCCACAAGTTAGAACAATCGTGTGACAGTGTTGCGGCAATTATTGCCACTGTATAGCTTAGTACCAACTACCGGCAAATCAAATTTGTTTTAAATGAGGCAATCGTGTGACGGGGAAAAATTGATTGGGACAATTTCTTTATTGTGCACCAATTCAGCACAATAAAAATTGGCAAAATTGGTGCATTACGGCAATCGTGTGATCTTACCTTTATGAAGTACAGAAAGATTTAACTTGCTACATATGTGCTTTGCTTTAAATCCCTTATCAATATCAAAAAGATAATTGCTAAAATCTCCCATAATTACAATATTGGAATAGCTAACAAGCAAATCCAACAACTGCCCTTCCAGTCAATCAAAATCCCCATGTGGAAGATAAACAACACCTACAAGGAGTTTAAGATTTCCTAAATCAAGTTCACACAACAAACATTCAGCAATTTCATCACCAACAAAAACAACTCTGTTTAATATTATCAGCAACATAAAGAGCCACTCCACCACCTCTACTACTAAGTCAAAACTAAGTTTCAAAACTTTCCTCAAGTGAACTAATTTCCCCATACACAATACCAACAAGCTTGCGCCATCAGCAAAATATGGTAATATTTTTGACATCGCTAAAGCACAGCATACAATCACACAAACTGCTCATACAGGACCAAACCGTTCGCACTTGAGGCGAATGCATGCTGTCATCGAGTATTGGTTCCTCAAAAAGCGGTTTTGAATGCCATGTAAAGGGGTCCGCCATCTAACGTTTTTTTTTTCAACTAGTGCTTATTTTGTGAATGGTAACACTTAGCTCATGTCTGATTTGACAAATAATTAGTTTTATCCTTCCGCTGAACGAATATGTATACGCTTGAACAACGCTGGGAAATATTGCGACATTACTTTGAAAATCATGGTAATGTTGCAGAATGTGTGCGAAAATTGCGTACAGATTTTGGAAGAAGAGACGCACCGTCAGCTCCGTATGTTCGTTATCTTGTGAAAAAAGTGATAAACCAAAGCGTGAAAAGCTAAAAACAGTGCGTACACCCGAGAATATTACTGCTGTGGTAGAAAGTGTGCGTGAAGAGCCATCATTGAGACGAATTTTGCATAAAGACGTTGGTATGACGCCATACAAAGTCCAATTGGTTCAGGAGTTAAAGCCAACTGACCATTCAATGCGTTTTCGCTTCGCTAAGTGGGCCTGCGATCGACTTACAGAAGATGCCGATTTTGCCAAAAAAAAAAAAAACATCATCTTTTCAGATGAAGCTCATTTTGATCTTGCCGGGTATGTAAACAAGCAAAATTGTCGCATTTGGGGCACAGAAAACCAGCACGCATACATTGAAAAGCCGACGCACCCAAAACGAGTCACTGTTTGGTGCGGATTTTGGTCCAGAGGCATAATTGGGCCATTTTTCTTCGAAAATGAGCAAGGAGTGGCCGTTACAGTCAATGGCGATCGTTATCGGGCCATGTTGAACGAATTTTTGTTCACAAAAATTGAAGAGGAGGATATTGGCAACATTTGGTTTCAACAGAACGGCGCTACGTGCCACACAGCCGAAGGTACACTCGATGTTTTGCGCACTGTTCTTTAAGATCGCATTATCAGCCGCAGAGCTGATGTCGTTTGGCCACCTCGGAGCTGCGATTTGACACCGTTGGACTATTATTTGTGGGGTACCGTCAAAGATAAGTGTTACGCCGACAAGCCAGAGACAATTGAAGCTTTAAAGGACAATATTCGTGAAGCCATTCGTGAAATACAGCTGCACACAATCGATAATGTGCTTAAAAATTGGACCGATTGTAGGCTACTGCATGGCCAGCCGAGGCAGCCATTTGAATGAAATTATTTTCCATTATTAGCCGGAAGGATTGTACTTTCAAATAAAAAAAGAAATTTGAGAAAATATTCAGTAGTTTTTTTTTATAGCATTTTCAAAAAAAAAAGTTATTTTGCGGACCCTGTATTAGTTAATTATTAACAAAATATTTATTAGATATATACGAGTATTTAGTTCATTAGCTATATGGTTTATTAGGTTTATAAGCCATTTATATATCATACTCTCCACTGAAATGACTGGAAATTATTTAATTTCAACTACAAATAAGCCATGGAAATAATGACAATCTTTTTTATTTTCATATTGAAATTGTTTTATAAATTTACATGTATGTACATAATACTTATATGCATATATTTAACATATTTTATGTAAAATAATATACATACATATATAAAATCAAAGCAAAAATAAGCTTGTTAAAACATACCTGGTTTTAGAGTTTTTATTGCTACATCAATATCTTGCACAAAATTTGGTGGTATTTTTAAACGCCCACGACACACATCTCCAAATTCACCTCCACCTAAAATGATTAAATAAGCCAACAAGAACAAATTTTATTTTAAAACAAGTTAAAGACAACAGTGCCGAGTCTTGTATACCCTTCACTGTTGTAACCAAATTCGTGCATTTGTTGCTGAATATACAACAATAAAAAATAAACAAGCTTCAAAACAAAATGGAAAGCTTTGAATAAAACACTTTTTTTGTATTTATTGCATTAAAAAAAAACAGAAAAACAAAATGCTGACAGAATTAAAAATCTCTGGTACTTTTAATTTTTCTCGGCTATTTGTAGACTGATAGGGCTTTATTTCAATAGCAACCTGGAAGTAGCAACAACTTTTTTACACGTTATCTTGGAACTTAAAAATATGATTTCAACTAACCACTAAGTGGTTTTCGTTTGTCAGTCTGTCCTTGTAGGTATTGAAATCAATTTTTCGACGTGCCTACATAACTTACAGAATAACTAGGCTTGCCAAACTCACAGTTGGTGATGTCTTCAGTATGCTATTATAATTCACCCAGTGCGTAATGTGTGTGTACACCATAGATGGGCAAAATATAAACTATAATAGTGTTAACGAGCGAAAACTCTCCGACGGGTAGTCACCTTGACGTGGTGTAGAGGCTTGATGTGATCTGAGGAGTGAAACATGGCAACAACCATGGATCATACTTAAGGTCTATACCCCAACTCGCAGGCTGAAACCATTTGGAATTCCTGGTTAGACGTTAGGCTAACTAAAGTCATTGTTTTAACTCTAGCGAATTGGTCAGCCCCTAGGGGCAGCGCAGATCTAACCAAAACAAACCCCCCAAACCACGGTGTAACAGCTATGCAGGTGACTTGCTTGGCGGGGTAGAGCCAAGCTTAATAGCGAACTCCGTGCAAGGTCTGGCAAACCCACGGCTTAACTTTAGCCTTCCTATAGGGGCACACATAGGTGACTAAAATGCACACAATATATATTTTGATGGAATTGAGTGGAAAGAATGAGAATATGGACTGCACACCTTCAAGGGTGCAGCATATAGCTTCTGGAAGCCAACAATTATCATTGGGGGTAGGGGAAATTGGTTCCGCCGACAATGATACCATGGACAATCTCTGTTGTCTGCAAATCAATCTTCACCGGGCGATAGCAGCTTTGTACAGGCTCAGTGCTCTGGTAGAACGACAATGTCTGGACTTTGTGGCCATTCAGGAACAATGGGCCGCAAACAGACAGATAAACATTTTGCAGACAAGAAATTGTAGGTTGATCTACGAAGAAAACGTTGACCGACCTAGAGCAGCTTTAATGATCAAAAGGAACATTAAAATTCTCCCTATCTCAGAGCTTATGCAACGAGATCTTGTGGCTATACAGGCAGAAGTGCCTAGTGTCCTGGCCTCCGTCTACCTCCCTGGGGACGCAGAAGAGGTGGTATCGAGTGAGCTTCAGCAGCTTACGGAGTACTGTCGAAACTGTAACCTACAGTGAGTGGTATGCTGTAGTGCTAACGCGCATCACACGGTATGGGGGAGCACAGACATCAACACACGAGGTGAGTTACTTCTTGATTTTATTATAACTCATAATATTGTTATAGTAAACAGAGGTAATGAGCCAACTTTTGTAAATGCGATAAGGGGGGAGGTATTAGATCTCACCCTGGCTAGTGCATTTATCTCAAACAACATTTCAAATTGGAGAGTGTTGGATGAAATTTCCCTGTCAGATCATCGATATGTGGCAGCACTATGTTAAAAAACGCAGAAATAAAAGGTTCAGTGACGATACTGACAAGCTGACATTTTATTCGAGCTGTCACCTGCTGGCAATAAAATAGCTAACACGTTTTCGTATACATTTTTCTTATGAATTTTTATTGGTATTTTTATTGCGACACTTCTTAATTAAATAAAGAATTTAATCAAATGAAATATTTGTTAATTCACTCTTGGGATTATAATAATGACTAATTGTCGTTATAGATATATTCGATTTGACCTGAAGGGAGAAGTTAAAGACACTTCGCAATACGGAGTGTTAGAAAGACCAATTGGTCATTGTATAACTTTCATTTAGAACAAGGCATATTGTGCCTAAATGAAAAGATAACTAACTCTCAGGAACTAGATCTTGAAGTTAACAAGTTGGAAACCATCATAACCTCAGCCTATAAAAATAGCTGTGAATTGGTTATGAAGAAACGTTCCAGAAATGTTCCCTGGTGGAATAAAGAGCTTGGCACCCTGCGAAGGACTGCCCGCCAGCTCATCAATAGAGCAAAGACCACTGGGGATTGGCCAAGTTATAAAAGTGCCTTAACGGCATATAACAACGCCTTGAGAAGATCAAAGAGAGATTCATCGAGAAGGCACTGTGAGGAGATTGAAGCCCTTCCAGCAGCTGCTAGACTACATAAATCTCTTACGAAGGATCACTCAAATGGCCTTTCTACACTTAAGAAGGCTGACGGAAGTTTTACGGAGAGTCTGGAAGAAACGGGACAGCTTCTGCTGGACACACATTTTCCGGGCTGCGCCTACAGTGAAGGAGACAGTGAAGATGTCAGGGGCATTAGGTCCTTGATTTCCACACGAAGGGAACTTTCACTTGCCCGTAAAATCTTTATCGTCAATAAAACTAAATGGGCTATTTCTACGTTTAGACCATTTAAGTCTCCAGGTCCACACGTGGACCCGTGCCTACTCAGGCAAGGTGTTGACGTGCTCCCACCTAGGTTGACTCATATATTTAGGACGAGCCTAGAATTAGGAGTATTACCTATACACTGGGGCAGAGCAAGGGTTGCTTTTATACCGAAAGCAGGCAAAAAGGCGGACTACACGCCAAAAGCCTTCCGACCAATTTGTTTAACGTCCTTGCTGCTTAAAGCTATAGAAAAGATTTTGGATCAATATATTAGGGAAGTCCATCTTACATACAACCCTCTTCATATTAGACAATATGCTTACCAATCAGGCAGATCAACTGAAACTGCACTGCACAGCCTAACGAGCAAATCCAAAAAAGGCTCTGGTTGGTAAAGAAATAGCCCTCTGTACGTCGGTTGACGTTACAGGGGCTTTTGACAATGTTACATTCGAGTCTATTGAGGAGGCGATGATCAAGAAGGAAATACCTCGACTGATCATTGCATGGGTTCTCAATATGCTGACAGGACTATAATCTTCAATGCGGGGGCAAGAAGATTATTTGTTAGGTCAACGAAAAGATGCCCCCAGGGGAGCCTTTTATCGCCACTCTTAGAGCTATTGGTCGCTGATGGGCTACTGGAGACTCTCGGCGATCTCGGATACGAGGTTCAGGGCTTTGCGGACGATCTGGTAATCATGGTCAGAGGCAAGTTTGACTCTGTGATTGCCAATCGAATGCAAACGGCTCTCGACACCACTCACAGATGGTGTCAGCAGAGGGGACTTTCGATAAATACGAATAAAACCAAAGTGGTCCCCTTCACTAGAAGGAGGAAGCTAAGTCTAGGGACCTTAAAATTGGAGGACAGTGACTTAGTGATGTCCGAGGAGATGAAATATCTGTGAGTAGTTCTAGATAAGACTCTTACTTGGAACAAACATTTACTATACATAACTGGCAAAGCCTTAAGGGCAACGTGCCAAAGAATGTATGGTAAAACGTGGGGCCTAGACCAAAAATGATGGCGTGGTCCTACAAAACCATCATAGTACCGATGGTCACTTATGACTCCTTGGTATGGTGGCCAACGGTAGAACAAAAACAGGCTTAGATAATCCTCAACAAGGTGCATCGAATAGCCTGTTTGAGTGTAACGGGGACGATGAAGACGTGCCCTACAGTAGCCTTGGGTATGATCACTGGGCTCACTCCCCTGCATATTGTAAATAGGCGAGTAGCAGCTATTTCCGCCCTAAGGCTACCTAGTCTATCCTATCTTAAAGAGGGCAATCTTAGTGGGCATGTGAAAATTTTGGAATCTGTTTGGAATTCTCCATGCCTCGCCGTCTCTGATAGGATGGATAGGATACTCACATTCTCTAGGCGTTTTGAAGTGGTCATTAATGACCGCTCTGCTTGGAGAAATGGTGTCGTAATACTGGACTGAGATCGACAATTGTGGTATACTGATGAGTCCAAAATGGAAGATGGCAGTGCTGGTGCCGGATTTGCAGGACCACGTTTCCGCAGGGCAGTTGCAATGGGAAAAACTAATTCCATTTTTCAGGCGGAGGTCCACGCCTTATAGCTATGTGCTAGGGAATGTTTACGAAGGGGCATAAGTGGTACCGGAAGATATATTCTCTCAGACAGTGGAGCAGCTCTATTTGCATTGGCGGCCTATTCCTTTCGATCAAGATTGGTCTGGGACTGCTATAAACTTCTCAATGCTTTGGCAGAGAAACACGGTTACCTTACCGTAGGTGCCGAGTCATGAAGGGCATGTGACTATCTGGCTAAAAAGGGCGCGGATACCCCATTCATAGGTCCAGAGCCATTGTGCTGGGTGACCAACAACTTCACTAGTGCCCTCCTACACAAGGAAGAGAAACGAAGTCTACAAGACTGCTGGAGGGCCGAAGTGAGCATGCGGCAGTCAAAGAGACCCATCAACCCCGAGCGCATTAGGGCAGATGTTGTTTTGAACCTCAACAGAAATGACATTAAACTCTACATTGAGCTACTTACGGGTCATTGTAGACTTAACTATCACATGAGTAAGATCGGCGTGGTACAAGACGACCCCTGTCTTTTCTGTCGCAATTACGAGATTCGTAAGGAGTCTCGGATTGTAGTCCGAGTAGTATTCATTCTTTGCCGCAAAATATTTTTTTTACAAATATGTACAATGAAAAATAACCTAAAAGGT
The DNA here is from genome assembly GCA_947397855.1 of Thelaira solivaga. NCBI lineage: Eukaryota > Metazoa > Arthropoda > Insecta > Diptera > Tachinidae > Thelaira > Thelaira solivaga. The sequence continues at coordinate 20,771,632 of OX377615.1, read as the reverse complement.
TGTATAAATAAAACACAAGCTTGGTATTGTTGCTATTTTACTGCCTTGAACATAGAAAATGCAACTCTGATCGCACAGATAACATTTATTTTATGAAAATTTTCATAACATTAAAAAATCGGACAGAGCTGTCAAAAAGTCTGCTTGTTCAATACACACTATCATACTTTTTTAGCACACATGCGTTTTTAGACGACTAAGTAGGATAATGAGTCAGTACCTTAAATATGTTTTCAGTATTAATGGGGCATATTTATCATATACGTCTTAAGTCGCTAAATACTATATTTTTAGTAGTGTTTATCGGAGGTCGTCTAGATTAGTAACCTACTGCCTAAATACTCAGAAGTTACTTTGGATTATTTTTAATTTTTTTTTTAATTTCCATATTCCCCACTTTGCCGAGGTACCATTCCCGATTTTGCCCATGAAAATTACCAAAATCAAAAAGGAATTTAATCTGTAGTGTTTTAACATTTTCGGATAATTTCCTAGTTTTTATTTTATGATGCAAAACGCAAACTGCCAAACTCCTTGAGAACAACCGTACTAGAGTACGTATATGGAAATTTAAAAAAAAAAAAATTAAATAGTCCAAAGTAACTTCTGAGAATTTGGATGATAGATTACAAGTCTAGACAGTCTCCTCTTTAAAATGATATACGTCATATCCCACAATCTTCAATGGTTCGTTAGGAAGTTGCTAAAATCACTTAGAGCAACACCACTGGGGTATATAGAAACTTCAAAATAATCCAAAGTTACTTCCGAACGAACCATAGAAGTTTGCGAGATAGAACATAAAGGGTGTTTTTATAGACGTATAGAACTTTAAATTGCAATAAAACAACGATGGATTATTCGATTGACATGAATTTTAATTATCCGAAAGATAATCTTGTGGATGTAGTCCAATCTGGACGTCCAATTTTCGATGACTTTTTCCAACATTTGTGGCCGTATATCGGCAATAACACGGCGAATGTTGTCTTCCAAATGGTCAAGCGCTTGTGACTTATCCGCATAGACCAATGACTTTACATAGCTCCACAGAAAGTAGTCTAGCTGTGCTAAATCACAAGATCTTGGAGGCCAATTCACAGGTCCAAAACATGAAATTAGGCGGTCACCAAACGTGTCTTTCAATAAATCGATTGTGGCACGAGCTGTGTGACATGTTGCGCCGTCTTGTTGAAAACACAGCTCCTGGACATCATGGTTGTTCAGTTCAGGAATGAAAAAGTTAGTAATCATGGCTCTATACCGATCACCATTGACTGTAACGTTCTGGCCATCATCGTTTTTGAAGAAGTACGGACCAATGATTCCACCAGCCCATAAAGCGCACCAAACAGTCAGTCGTTCTGGATGTAACGGTGTTTCGACATACACTTGAGGATTAGCTTCATTCCAAATGCGGCAGTTTTGTTTGTTGACGTAGCCATTCAACCAGAAGTGAGCTTCATCGCTAAACAAAATTCGCTTATGAAAATCCGGAACAACGGCAATCTCGTTTTGGGCCCATTCGACGAATCTACGCAAGCGTTATTCAGGCGTGAGTCTATTCATGATGAATTGCCAAACCAAACTGAGAATAAATCACTTTACAGCTGTTAAATCAGAAGCCATCTTGAACAATAATGCCAACTTAAAGTTCTATACGTCTATAAAAAACACCCAATATATCATTTTAAAGGGGAGGTCATCTAAATTTGTAATATACCGCCCAAATACTCAGAATTCACTTGGACTATTTAAAAAAATTTTTTGAATTTTCCATATTCCCCAGTACTCTTGCTATTAGGGATTTTTACCATTCCCAATTTTACAGATGTATCATTACCGATTTTGCACATGCACATTAATGAAACCAAAAAAGAATTCAATCTATAGGTTCTAAGTTTTTTCTGAGTACTTTGGGCGATAGGTTACAAATCTAGAAGACCTCTTCTTTAAAATGATATGTGTCTTATCCCGTAATCTTCTATGGGTCGTTTGCAAAATAGTAAAAATCTTAGAGAATCAACTTATTCATGCTCATTTGTATTTATGTATGTCATAAATACTGAAAAGATATTGACAAATAATAAAAAATGTAAGGAGTTACGTTAAAACATATTTAACTCATCATATTTACCTTCACTCACTTCAAAAAATTATGTAATTGAAACGCATAATTTATTAAGTTTAAGGTCATATGAAATATAAAAATTTATTTATTTATTATTGGAGCGACAATGAATATAAAAATAGATTTTTATAATACGATCTCAACTTAACAAACTAGCCGTTTCAATAAAAAAGGTCATATTAAAAAATTATATAGCAATAAAAAAAGAAACAACAAATATTGATAAAAATATTTTCGTTCAATACTTATTTTTTAGTAATCATAAAATATAATAAAATATTAATTTTAGTTCAAGAAACTAAAATTACGAGTTCTAAAAAAAATCCTTTCTGAAAACCTCATTTTTAAAAGCAATAAAATGTCTGCAGGCACTCAATTTTTAAATTAATAAAAAAAAAGAAATTCTAATAAAGATATTAAATAGGAATGCAAAAAGATTTATTACATTTTATTTTGCAAACATTTATTAAAAATTTTTAAACCAAAATATTTAATTGAAGAAAAAAAATCGAAAAAATTCTCTTTCAGAAAGAAGTCTGTATTCCTAATGCTATTATCTGAAGGCATTAAAAACACACAGCACAGACATAAATTTTTAAGTTTCGTATTTGTGTATACAAAGCATTGCGCACATAACAGATTAAAAATTTCCATAAAAAAACAAAGCAAAAGCATGAATGAAAATATGAAATATCGGTTGTATTTTTGATATTTCTCTGCCATTTACTGACCGATTGCTCTCTTTTTTTTGCGGAGACATTAAAATGTTATTTCTGTTGAGACTGTTAGTACATTTTTTTGACCGTTTTGTAGTTTAGACAAAATACGCAAAAACACAAAGCAAAACTTACAAACTGTTCACTAACCAAGCAGCTTTTTCTGCGTCTTGCCACCGCTGGGCACTCGCAAAAAATGTGTCCCGACGTTTTCTTTGCTTAGCGACAGAAACGACAGGAGTCGTCTTGTACCACACCGATCTTACTCATGTGATAATTGAGTCTACAATGGCCCGTAAGTAGCTCAACGTAGAGTTTAATGTCATTTCTGCTGAGGTTCAAAACAACATCTGCCCTAATGCGCTCGGGGTTGATGAGTCTCTTAAATTAAAATGTTGGTTGGGAAATTATTTATTCAGTTCAATGCTTACTGAGTTTTTTGTTTGAATATTTGAATCTTTTTGTAACTATTGATTAATAATTCTTATTTAGTCAATTGCTTTTACAATATAAAGGTTCTAATGTTTCCAAGAAACGTTGGGAGTAACCTACTGAGGATTCAGAGTAGCGTCTGATGAAATGGTCCATATAGGTATGCTATCCCCTTCAGTACTTATTGTACTGAATAAATAACTCATGAGAATATCATGAGTAAAAGAATAAATTTTAAAACCAACACAATTTCTGGAATTAAGCACAAATAAAGATTAATATTTTATTTCAAAAAATATAAAAAAACTAATTCTTTTTTTTTCTATGGGAAATACACGGTTCTTCGTTCACAATATAATGTACTTAATACACAGTTGTACAACGAATATATGAATAATATAAAACTTAACTTCGTACAAGATCCACGATCATTCTTCAAATTTGTTAATTCCAAAAGAAAATCGTCTGGCACCGCAAAAGTCATGAAATATTTAAACTCTGAGTCCAATGCTGAAACGGAAATTTGTGACATGTTTGCAGAATTTTTTCTTCTACTTATTCAGATCGTCACTACAATACAAATGTTGACTATCCATAATATACCTTCAAACCAAGTTATAACATCATCATCAATTAGCACTTCGCAAATCGAGGACAGCATAAAATCGTTCAAATCATCATTACTTAGCGGATCCGATAGTATACCAAGTTGTGTTTTAATTAACTGTGCATCGGCTCTAGCCACTCCTTTATTAATTATTTTTAGTACTTCATTGAAATATGGTTACTTCCCGAAAAGCTGGAGAGAATCATATATAATTCCGTTATTCAAGTCAGGCAATAAATCCCTTATAACTAATTACAGAGGTATAGCCAAACCAAGTGCTATTCCCAAACTTTTTGAAAAATGTACGACTGACTATCTTATACACCAAGTATCACCATTAATCACTTCTTCACAACATGGATTTCGTAAGGGATATTCACCAATGACAAATATTCTGGAATTAACTACAATGATCAATAGATCCTTTAATAACAGATGTCACACTGATGTTATTTACACCGACTTCAGTAAAGCGTTTGATAAAGTAAAAAATGATCTTCTGCTACTAAAACTAGACAAAATGGGTTTTAGCTCAATATACCTCCGCTGGCTTAAATCTTATTTGTTATTTCGAACGCAAAGAGTTAAGTTTAAATCTGCTGTGTCAAGAAAAATTGTTGTTAGTTCTGGAGTTTCTCAAGGTAGCCATCTTGGCCCTATACTATTTTTGTTATTTATTAATGATTTGGCAGAGGTAATTACGCACAGTAATATATTGATGTACGCTGATGATGTAAAAATATTTAGTAGCATAGCAGATATAACTGACCATAATTCACTACAGGCCGACTTGGACCGCTTCAGTACCTGGTGCAAACTAAACTTGATGGAGCTAAATACAGATAAATGCAAGCATATGCAATTTACTAGACGTAACAATGTATTGTACCACTACACTCTTCATGAACTTGTGAACTCGTTCTTGGATCTAGGAATATTATTGGATTCAGGATTAAGCTTTGTTCAACATATCACGTTGACTATTAACAAGGCACGCAGTACATTGGCCTTTGTGAAACGCTGCGCAAAGGAATTCAGTGATCCACATATTACTAAGCGTTTGTATATGGCACTTGTTAGACCAGTCCTATGGGATCATATGGGATCCGTACTATAATGTTCATATTGATCGCATCGAATCCGTTCAAAAACAATTTTTGATGTTCTGTTTGAGGCATGTGTACCGTGATCGTCTTACACTCCCCTCATACACAATAAGATTAGCGGAGGTGAACTTACCAACTTTGAAAAGCCGAAGAGTTATGCTGAATGTATCTTTTGTTTTGATTTTAATCAATGGAAACACCTACTCCGAGTTTTTATTAAGTAATTTATGTATTAATGTTCCACAACGTTCCTTGCGGTCACACAATTTTCTACACGTACAAACATTTCGTACAAACTTTGCTATTGCCGATCCTTTCAGAAAATTATGTTGCTGTTTTAACGAAATGTCTTTGTATATTGATTTTAATATAAACATTAATGTCATAAAAAGATATATAATAGTTAATTTAAATTGCTAATTATTTTTATATAATGCCCTTATACATTGATTAAATAATTCCTTAGTATTTTATAATAGTTCCAATTATAGATTTTTATATGTAACATTGTAATTTAGTCTGTAAGGAAATTGTCCATAGACTTAACTAAATAAATAAATAAATTAATTTCATTGCCCACATGCCCTTTATGACCCGGCACACACAATAAGGTAAGGTTTTTGCTCCGCCAATGCACATAGAGCTGCTCCACTGTCTGAGAGAATATATATTCCGGTACCACAAGTGCCCCTTCGTAAGCATTCCCTAGCAAATAGCTCTAAGGCGTGGACCTCCGCCTGAAAAATGGAAGTAGTTTTTCCCAATGCAACTGCCCTGCGGAAACATGGTCCTACAATTCCCGCACCAGCACTGCCATCTTCCATTTTGGACCCATCAGTATACCACAATTGTCGATTTCGGTCCAGTATTACGACACCACATCTCCATGCAGAGCGGTCATTAATGACCACTTCAAAACGCCTAGAGAATCTGAGTATCCTATCCATCCTATCAGAGACGGCGAGGCATGGAGAATTCCAAACAGATTCCAAAATTTTCACGTGCCCACTAAGACAGCCCTCTTTAAGATATGATAGACTAGGTAGCCTTAAGGCGGAACTAGCTGCTTCTCCTCTACTCAAAATATGCAGGGGAGTGAGCCCAGGCATCATACTCAAGGCTAATGTAGGGCACGTCTTCATCGCCCCCGTTATGTATAGTAAATATTTGTTCCAAGTAAGAGTCTTATCTAGGACTACTGCCTCGTATCCGAGATCGCCGAAAGTCTCCCGTAGCCCATCGGCGACCAATAGGCATAAGAGTGGCGATAAAATGCCCCCCTGGGGGCATCCTTTCGTTGACCTAACAAATAATCTCCTTGCCCCCGCATTGAAGATTATAGTCCTGCTTCTCAGCATATTGAGAACCCATGCAATGATCAGTCGAGGTATTTCCTTCTTGATCATAGCCTCCTCAATAGACTCGAATGTAACATTGTCAAAGGCCCCTGTAATATCAACCGACGTACAGAGGGCTATTTATTTACCAACCAGAGCCTTTTCGATTTTACTCATTAGGCTGTGCAGTGCAGTCTCAGTTGATCTGCCTGATTGGTAAGCATATTGTCCAATATGAAGAGGGTTGTCCCTAAGATGGACTTCCCTGATATATTTGATCCAAAATCTTTTCCATAGCTTTAAGCAGGAAGGACCTAGTGCCGCTGACATCTTCACTGTGCCCTTCACTGTAGGCGCAGCCCGTTATATACAACATCATCATTACGAATAAATGACCAAACCTTAATATACCAACCCACTGTGTGTAGCGCACATGTAAACAACACATCAGTGTGTTACCATACACAGCATCGACATCAGTTCGTTACAATTCTCAAACAGTGGATGTGAGAATGTGTATAAGTAGACAAGGTTTGGCAGCGAACAGGGGGAACAATAACTGAGATTATACGAATTATAGTTACAACCAAGCTACTTTAACTATAGTACGAAGTTGATATTGGCGATTGTTCCTACATATTTAATCTGTAGTTAGGGGAGTCTTTGGAAATTACCTACACTCGTTACTAATATCTAACTTGTTGATAGCCGAATACGAAGGTCTTTGGAAATTACTTCATATTCATAACACCACTAGCCGAGTGCACGGTCTTTGAAAATTACCTGCATTCGATACTAACAGCTAACGCTATAATAAATAACTTCTTTAACACAGGGAAGTCGAACACTTCACAATCCGAGCCAAGCGATTCAGTCGTGTACTAGCAAAGTGTGGGTCAACTGAGCAAGCCGAGTCTCAGTACAGCGAGTCAACCGTGTGAACGAGGAGTTAAAGCCCGAGCGATCTGAAGGTATCGCCCAACGAATCACAAAACCCTCCATGCACATCTTTGTGTTTATATATTTTAAATTATTCTTCGTAAATAAAAATTGTGCTGTGTTAACACGAAAACATCAACGTGTTTTAATTCAAAGGAAGCAGACCTTTGGTAAGAACCTGGGAAAGTACAGCTGGAAAAGTAAACTGAGTTACAACAGTGCCTCTTCAATGAATCTCTGTTTGATCTTCTCAAGGCGTTGTTATATGCCATTAAGGCACTTTTATAACTTGGCCAATACCCAGTGGTCTTTCCTCTATTGATGAGCTGGCGGGCAGTCCTTCGCAGGGTGCCAAGCTCTTTATTCCACCAGGGAACATTTCTGGAATGTTTCTTCATAACCAATTTACAGCTATTTTCATGGGCTGAGGTTATGATGGTTTCCAACTTGTTAACTTCAGGATCTAGTACCTGAGAGTTAGTTATTTTTTCATTTAGGCACCCTATGCCTTGTTCCAAATGAAAGTTATACAATGACCAATTGGTCATTAGATAAAAAATGGTAAAAAATAGAGGTATTTGCGGTTTTTGACTCATAGTTCCGCCAGTTATGAACCGAACTGGCTGAATTTCAATAGAAATAATCTGACAGAAGCAACTGACGGATTGGTGTACTAAACTTTTCTGTACGTTTCCTAGAAACTTCATGGGTATGCCTGCATGCATCGACGTCTGACGTTGGTGTGCTGGCTTTTAGGCCCTTAGGTGGTGCTGTTGACGGACTGGCTGTGCTTTTGGACTTCGGTTTTTGTTGCGGATTGTTTTCTTGGCGAATGTAGCGGATTGGTGTTTTGACTTGGACTTTTCTTGTGTTCCTTATTTTGATTTGTCGCTTAGTCACTGTTGTGACCTTTGGTTCACCCGTGAAGAGAACCCTGTTTATTGTTTTTTTGTGTGCGGTTTTTTCGTATCGTCCTTGCTGGTGTGACTTTTCTGTGGCACAAAGTGTCGCTCGTGAGGGCGGCTGTTTATTGTTTTGTGTACTGCGCCTTGTGTTATCGTTGTACTCTTTTTGTTGTTGTTTGTTTTGTGTTTGATGGGTCTTGCCTTGGCAATTGTGTGGCCCTTCCGGGAGAAACGTGGTGGCTGTGGTTATACCTAAAGCGGGGAGAGCTTCTGCTCAGTGTGGAGTTGCATTGCAACCGGGTGCCGTGACCCAAAGTTCGGAAGGAGTTTTAGATAGGCTCCGTTCCTACCCAAGGGGGAGGCCATGTCAAAATAACATGGTTTCGAATTGGTAGTCATATGTGTTATATATATGGGAGCGTTGGTGGACGCATTGTATTCACCGGTGCGTTAAGAGCGCCGTGAGTTAGGGCATTGGGGCAGGCACTCACGTTAAGCACCGACATATTCTGTACGTTTGCTAGGGACTTCAGAAAGTTGATTTCAACGACTTGGAGGAGAGACAGACGGACATCGCTAAATCGACTCCACTATTCATAAGGATCCAGAATATATATACTTTATAGGGTGTCCCATTTACGGTGTAGGAATTACAAACGGAATCACAAAGTTGTATATACCTTTCTTACTTACAGTGAAGGGTATAATAAAATTCACATAAATTAATCATGTGTGTTTGTGTTAAATGGATTATGTATACAACTACGAGTACATTTAATAGTGTTTTCAAACTGTGTGAATTTAAATAAATGCGGTTTTAAAGTTAAATACACATTATAAAAACTGTATTTACCATACAAAGTGAATTTAATAAATCCATATTAAATGCTATTTTGGAATTGAATTTAAGTTGAATTTATTAAATACAACACTGTTTTTGTCCGTTAGGCCAATTCTACCAAGTTAATAAGATCTGTAAATATAGCAACATTTAATAAATCCATATTAAATGCTAGTTTGGAATTAAACTTAAGTTGCATTTATGCAATACAACACTGTTTTTGTCCGTTAAGCTCAGTGCTACCAAGTTAAAAAGATCTGTAAATATAGCAACAGCTGATAAAGTTATTGAATGAAATAATAAAATAAAAACCATTTCAAATATTTTCAGAAGAAAATGCTTTCAATGGCAGCAGCAATAAAAGAATGTCGAAGAAAACGAAGTGTTTTGACGAAAGGCAAAGAAAATATGTGTCTCGTAAGTGTATTTACCAAAGGTCATACATGTTTTGGCTGCTTTACAGTTGATCAAATAAGTTTTTTACAAAGTAACGCATCAAATACACTTATTTCTATGGGAAATTTTTATTTGGCACACTATATCTTAAATACTGCATTTAAAAAATTTGCTATTGTGTTTTAACCTGTGAACTGTGTAGATGCCTTGTACTGTGTATTTTGGTGTTCGTTTTTAAAGTTCCATATGAGCACATGGTGCGAATTTTTGTGTTTTGAGTTTAATAAAGGGTGTCCCTACAAGAACGCAAGATTTAAATTTGGCGCCATTCGAAGTGTCATTGTTTGATACTTGAACAATTGTTATTGTTTGCTAGTAGAAGGTACGAGGTTAGTAAAATATTGAGCGCTACACGAATGAACAACGCATTCTCATTGTGAAATTGTTTTACCAAAATGGTGAAAGTTTTGCGGCTACAGTTCGCAAATTGCAATCAATTTGGGATCACAATAATGCTCCAAAAGAGTCAACTGTAAAGAGATTAATGGATAAATTTGCCGAAACTGGGTCTGTTAGTGATGTAAAGACAACAACGCGCCTACGACCAGGTCGATCGACCGAAAATGTCGCAGCTGTACGTGATGATGTTGCCCAAACTCCATCCACTTCTATTCGACACCGAGCTCAGCAAAATTGGTGTCTCCAAATCCACTATGCAGCGAATTTTGACGAAAGATTTGCATCTTCATGCATACAAAGTTCAATTGACTCAGGAACTAAAGCCAGCTGACCATGGACAGCGAAGGGAGTTCGTTAATTGGGTATTGGAGAGACAACATGAAAATGCTGATTTTGCCGATAAAATCATCTTCAGTGACGAGACCCATTTCCATCTTGATGGCTTCGTCAATAGCCAGAATTGTCGCATTTGGGGTGAGGAAAATCCTCGAGTGATTCACGAGAAGCAAGCATCCTCAACGTGTCACTGTGTGGTGTGGTTTTTGGGTTGGAGGAATCATTGGACCTTTTTTTATGAAAATGAGGCAGGTCAAGCGCAAACAGTCAATGGTGTTCGGTATCGTGAAATGATAACCAGTTTTTTTTTGCCTAGAATTGAAGAAATGAATGTGGAGGGCTTGTGGTTTCAACAAGACGGCACCACATGTCATACAGCCAGAGAAACAATTCAATTGCTGCATCAGTCATTTCAAGGTCGTGTTATTTCGCGTTTTGGAGACCAGAATTGGCCGCCTAGATCGCGCGATTAAACACCATTAGAGTTTTTTTTTGGGGTTTTTTGAAGTCGATGGTTTACGCGAATAAGCCGACGACGACTCAAGCCTTAAAAGAGGAAATTGGACGCTGCATTAATGAAATACCGCAGCATTTATGCAAAACGGCCAATGAAAATTTCATTAAAAGATCGCGTGTGTGCCAGCAAAGCCGTGGCGGCCATCTGCCCGATATGTTGTTCCATACATAACCTCATTCTGTCTACTTTACGATATAATAAAGTTTCACGATTTTTTTTAAATATCTGTGTTTTATTTAAAATTTAAATCTTGCGTTCTTGTTGGGACACCCTTTATAAGTTAATTTTATTTTTTTATGAAATTGACAAAGCTTAAACAATAACGTTAATTTTGCTGTAGTGAAGTAGATAAATTATATATTTTAACTGGTTAGTCTTGTTGGAGAAGGACAACTTTTGTAGTTAAAGGATCAGGTGGAAGTGGTGCGTAGTGCTGGGAGAATTGTGAAATTATGGAAAGAGGAGAAAAGAGGTCCTTAATTGTTGCAACAATTACTAACGAAAGTAGAAGAGAAGAAGGTAGTGCAGAAAGTTCTGGTAAGTCTGTTGTTTGTTCTATAACCAAAAAAAATGGTAAAATTGCGAGAATTAATAAAAGGAAAAGTGGGAACATCAAGTTTAAAAATGGTCGTTCTTTGAAAAAAAAAAGCAAAATTGTGTGTGAGAGGCAACGATAGTGAATCAAGTAAGGAAAGTGATGGTAGTCATGTAATGGAAATTATAGACGACGAGCACAATAATCAAGTGAGCGATAATGTGAGAGGTTACATTGTGGAGGAAAGAGATGAGGTGAGTGAGAGCAATAATATTGAGGGGGCTATGGCAAGCTATGACAGTGGTGGTACAGACTGGAATCATGAAAAAGTTATATATAAGGATGATTTTAATGGTTTTGTTCGATAACTCGGAAATTGATAAGGAAAACACAAAAATGAGAAATGGATTGTTTTTGTATAGTAAATTAAAGGCTTTGGGTGCTGAAGGTATTAAGGAAATTAAAGCGGTTGGTTATACGCTGTATAAGGTGATTTTTGGTAACATACAGTCTGCTAATAGTTTTTTGTTGAATAAGAAAATTTAAGAAGCCAAACTGAGAGTCTTCATTCCGAAAGGTGTATTTGAATCAGCTGGAGTCATAAGGAACATACCACTGGAGATGTCTGATAAGGAAATTTTTTATGTAATAATATTGTGACGGATGTGAAGGTCACTATGGTTTAACGATTCCTTAAGAGGATGAGGGCAGTGGTGAAGTCATCCTGAAACCTATATATGCGGTAAAGGTAGTGTTTGAAGGAGGTAAGATTAATAGTAAGGTGGTGCTGAATTATAAAAGTTTGTGAGTTTGTTTGTGCCCCAGGTCAGGCAGTGTTATAATTGCGGCAGTCTTGGGCATACTAAATTTTCATGTAAGGCAAAAAGTAGATGTTATGGTTGTGGAAGTGAGGAGGGATGTGAGAGAAAATAATGATTTTGTATTCTGTGTGGAGAACAGGGCATAATGCCAGAGAGCGGTCCAAGTGGTCAAGAGGCTATAAAAGTGACAAGAAAGGAGGCTAGTGAGATATATGGCAGTGCTGGGATGTTTTATGACTGTGGGATGCCTCCAAGTGAGCAAAATTTCCCAACTTTGAGTACAAACAGTAGAGAATTTATTGACATGAAAATAACAATCAGAGAAATGATAGGGGATCAAGACTTATGCTGCCACGGAATAGTGTACGGATGCAAGTCAGAGCACGACATGATAAGAAAAAGTGGTGGTTTCGAAAATGTATGAAGCTGAGTCCTTGGCGAGAGAAATTTTAAAGTTTATGGGAGATTTTTTCAAGAAAAATTCGAATGAGAATGGTCTTGTTGCAATAAGACACTTTAATGAAAGGATGAATGGTCTTGCGATAAATTTAAATTATGAAGTATCAACCAATCAGCAGTCAATTTTGAGGACGAAGATACTACAATTTAATTGTCAATCGCTTAGTTCGGATACCAATACCATCTCCTATTTTTTAAATACATACGGTTATGACGTGGTTTGCTTAAGTGAGATTTTCTGTAAAAACAAATCAAGATCGAAAAAGATTCAAAATTTTAATTTAATAGAAAAGACTAGAGCGGATGGGTATGGAGATGTGGCAATTGGGTTAAAGAAAAATATAAAGTTTAAAATTGTAACCTTTCCATGCAATGAGGATATTGTTACAGTGATAACTTTAAATTTGAAGAGAAATTTTACTTTTGTTCGATTTATTTACCACTATCCTCAAGATTGACTGGTTTTGTAGATATTGTATCGAGAATTTTTCTTTTTTTGGAGAATTGTAATATGTATTGATTTTGGGGGACTTGAATGCTAGAAATGGTGAGATTTGGCAACACATCCCAAGGGTAAATGGCTGGCTGAGAATATCAATCTTTATAATTTTGGTGTGCTTAATATAATGGTGATCCTATTTTTTATAGATCTTGACATCAGAATTCTGGCTCTGTTTTGGATCTGTTCATTTCCTTGACTTTTGCTGATGTTATATGTGATAATTTGAAATTTTTGGCGAAGAAGAAACTACTGAATTCCTTGAGATCTATTGAGCTAGAAACGGATGTAAGGGATATTAATAAAGTTTTTAAGAATGAAATAAAACAGGCCATTTATAAGGTTAAGGCTAAAAATCTAAAATACTGGTGGAATGAGAAGTTGAATAAGTATTTTAGACTGTTAGTAGCTGCCACAAAAAGATGTAGAGGTTATCCATCGCCTAAAAATTATGAATTATTATTAGAAACAAAGAATATCTGGAAGGAAAAAGTCCTGGAGGCTAAAAAGAATAGTTACAATAATGCATTAAACTCGCTTAATACTCATCCCAGCTCAAGGGATGGATGAAGATTTGTAACGAACGTTAAAAATAATATACATAATACCTATTATACTCTGTGGAATTCTGATAACAATGAGAAATTTCTAAATTTTTTGGCTGAACAAATACCGCCAAATGGCAATAGGTTGGTAATGAGTGTTGACCACTGTGACAATGTTTTTTGCGATTTTTCCCTTGAGGACTTGGAGGATCTTTTAAAATGTAAGAATAAAGGTTCGGCAGGAGGATGTGATGGTGTTACTTATGAAATGGTTAAGATTTTACCGGGTATGTCTAAAAAATCATTACTGACTGCATTGAATAATGCTGTGAGATGAATGTTCCTGAAGAATGGAGATGCATAAAGATAGTTCCTATTCCTAAGCCTAATAAAGATCTGTAGGAGTTCAAGAATTTTCGAACTATTTCTCTCATCAATGTGTTTCCGAAATTGATTAATTTAATGATAAAAAAGTATATGAAAATCAAAATGAAGAGATCACAGATAATACCGGATCGCAGCTTTGCATATAGGAAAAAAATCAACAGCAATCTGTGTGAATGACATTCTGCAGAACATAACAGTGCGAAAACAAAATGGGTACAAAGTAGCGTGTCTATTTCTTGATATTTCTAATGGCTATAATTGTGTTATGTTAAGTGAGCTTGAAAAATGCAATTTTAATTCTATATTTATTAATTGGATCGTGGCCTTCTTTGGGAAAAGAGTGCTGAAACTTGGTAAGCATGTAAAGAAGTAAGAAATGGGGTACCACAATGGAGCTGTCTGTCACCAATGTTATTCAATATTTATACTGCGGGTCTACATGAATTGGAGGATCAGGAAACTTTAGTTTACCAGTATGCAGATGATTTTGTGATTATGTCATATAATAACAGTGTCGAGGAAACTTTGCGGAATCTTACCACAAAAGCTGAAGAATTTAAAAGAAGATGTCATGCACTAAATTTAGACTTTAACCTTGAAAAATCGGCTTGGGTGTTTTTCAAGGCCCATGGTGGCAAGAAAATTGAACTTATAGTGAATGGAGTTAAAATCAAGCACACTGTTGTTAAAAAATTTCTGGTTAGATGAATAAGCACCTCTCTTACGGTGCAAGAGCATTACAAGAAAGTTATTGATAGAACAATATGTAGAAACAAGTTGATGAAATGCCTAACATCTATAAGAAGTGGTCTGCATCCAAATGAGGGCTTAAACTTATATAGGAGCCTAGTTCGATCTAAGCTGGAGTATGCGAAAACGTCAATGGCAAACGCTCCAAAATATATAGATAGACAAATTACCACCTTTCAGAATAGCTCTCTCAGGAGATGTTTAGATGTAACACAAGCGACGCTTGTACATATTATTTACTCTCTGTCTAATGAGATGCCGCCGAGAGAAAGAGGAATACTGCTTACAACCAAAGAATTGATAAAAATTGAAGGATCGTATAGTAATTTGTACAAAATTGTTGAAGATTCCCCTATTTTGAACACGAGGTATGCTTTGTTTATTATAAATTTAAGACAGTACTGGACAAAGTTAATGTGGATATTGATTGTAAACGATCAGCGAAAATTAAGGTCCTGGATATGCCTTTTCGGACGAGTAAAGCTTTTCTTATTAGAGAACAAATAAATGCTGGGGGGTATATAGTGTTTGCCACTGATGCGTCACTTTCAGATGGTAAAACTGGTTTGACAGTGTACAATGCATCTAGAGATTGGAGATTTAATTTTCTATTGGGATAATGGCTTCTAGCACCTTTGGGGAAATTGTGGCAATTAAAAAGGCTTTGGACATAGCCGTAGAAGACAAATTAAAGAAAATAGTGCTTTTACTAACAGCAAAGCAGCTTGCAAGCTTTTAATGAATGAGAAAGTGAATAATGCATATGTAGCTGAAATAAATAAAATGATTCAGCCATGTGAGATTGAATGTGTACACATTTTTTGGATTCCGGCGCACAGAGGGATTAAGATTTATGAGATTGGAGATGAAATGGCTGTTATAGTCTTTTTTCTAACACCAAAAGAAGCACTTATTCTGATTAAGAGTAATCTGGTAGAACAGGGGATTATTACATGGAGGTATCACTGAATAAAGAAAAATTTTTTACTAGCTTTTTTCCGTATGTCTGTCCTATGCAGTGGTTTAAGAAGCTTAATATAGCTGTCATGACTTTACATGTTTATGATTAAGGATATCTACACATGATTCGTGCAGCTGTGAATGATACTTGTGAGATATGTGGAGTGAAGGAAGATACTCAACATCTTGTTTTTGTCTGTACGAAATTCAAACAGATTAGAAAGAAATATAAGTTATTTGGAATATAAAAATCCTTGGTGGAAGTATGAAACCGGAGGCAATTTTATTTTATAATTCAACTAAAGCCGCAGTCGATACGATGGATCAAATGCTAACTCATTACACAACAAAACGGCCAACCAGACGCTGGACATACGCGTTTTTCTGCAACATGATTGATGTGATGGCATTGGCAAGTTACATTATATGTAAGCTAAATGATGAAAATACAAGAAAAGAAAGAAGACGCATATTTTTATATAAACTTGCAAAGAAATTGGTACTGGCCAACGTTGAAAATCGCATCAATAATCCGCACATTGTGGCTCAACCAACAACTCGTATAGCATTTGAAGCGTTCTTTGGGAGACCTCTCAATATAGCAAACCTAAATGGGCTCACGCAGTGGTCCAGACATATTAGCTGCCAAAAAAGATTGCAGAATTTGCCTGCAGCAAGTGACAAAATACGCCGTAAGACACGCTTTTTTTGCTGCAACATTTGTCAGCAACATTCAAAAGTAGATTATTTATGTTTTTGTTGCCTTCCGCAAAATTCTGAATAAAAAAATCAATGTATTCTTCATAATAATTTTCTATTTTGTCATAAACATTTATTACTTTACCCATAATAAAGAGAAATATATATAGAACAAAAAAATTGTTGCCCTTTTTATTCCAAAGATTTTTTCAGGTCTATTTTTTCTTCTTCAGGTAGCTAATAACATAGTAAAAAGAAATAGAAACACAAAATATAACAAATATTTTCCTATCTTAGTAAAAACTTTAACGGCAAACAGCCCTTATTTCCATACAAATGCATGTAAATGTATAGGGGTCTGGCCAGACACCATGTGCCAGAAGTAAGGGCTCAAAATATGTGCCTGACGAAGGGTTAAAGAAAATTAAGAATAATATTTTAAAATTAATGTTCGTAATTACATTAAGGGATTAATGTAATTAAAAAAAATACTAATAAAAAAAATTGGTATGTAAAAGGTGTTTTTTATAGACGTATAGAACTTTAAATTGGCATTACTGTAAAGTGATTTATTCTCAGTTTGGTTTGGCAATTCATCATGAATAGACTCACGCCTGAACAACGCTTGCGTAGATTCGTCGAATGGGCCCAAAACGAGATTGCCGTTGTTCCGGATTTTCATAAGCGAATTTTGTTTAGCGATGAAGCGCACTTCTGCTTGAATGGCTACGTCAACAAACAAAACTGCCGCATTTGGACTGAAGCTAATCCTCAAGTGTATGTCGAAACATTGTTACATCCAGAAAAACTGACTGTTTGGTGTGCTTTATGGGCTGGTGGAATCATTGGTCCGTACTTCTTCAAAAACGATGATGGCCAGAACGTTACAGTCAATGGTGATCGGTATAGAGCCATGATTACTAACTTTTTCATTACTGAATTGAACAACCATGATGTCCAGGAGCTGTGGTTCCAACAAGACGGCGCAACATGTCACACAGCTCGTCCCACAATCGATTTATTGAAAGACACGTTTGGTGACCGCCTAATTTCACGTTTTGGACCTGTGAATTGGCCTCCAAGATCTTGTGATTTAACACCGCTAGACTACTTTCTGTGGGGCTATGTAAAGTCATTGGCCTATGCGGATAAGCAACAAACGCTTGACCATTTGGAAGACAACATTCGCCGTGTTATTGCCGATATACGGCCACAAATATTGGAAAAAGTCATCGAAAATTGGACGTCCAGATTGGACTACATCCGAGCCAGCCGTAGCGGTCATATGCCAGAAATCATATTTAAAATATAATGCCACAAGATTATCTTTCGGATAAATAAAATTCATGTCAATCGAATAATCCATCGTTGTTTTATTGCAATTTAAAGTTCTATACGTCTATAAAAAACACCCTTTACAAGCATACATGTATGTATATCAAAAAAAATTATTTTTATCTATGAAATTAATATGAATGTCTATTTATACATATTATTAAAAAAAAAAAAATTATCGAAAATAAATAAAAAAAATGAAAATACTCATGTAATGGGTGATTCAAGTAGAGATACTTTTTTTATAGCCTTTTTTTGACAAATCACGTGTGAGTCGTGTCATGCTGTCATGTTATTTTTGTTTAGTATTGTTTGGCATTTCATAATGGAGAGACTTACGCCTGAACAACGTTTACAAATCATTCAACTTTATTATGAAAATTCACGTTCTGTGAGGAATGTGTTTCGTGCACTTCGCTCAACTTATGGTCAACGTAATCGGCCTACTGAGCGAACTATTCGCAACACCATCACCCATTTTGAGACCCAGCATTCATTATTGGATAATATTCGACCGAATAGACCACGTCCAGCACGCTGTGACGAAAATATAGAGGCCGTAGCTGAGAGTGTACACGAAGACCGTAACCGTCAATGGCGACCGTTATTGTACCATGATAACCGACTGTTTGATGCCTGAAATTGAAGCTCGTCATCTCGGCGACATTTGGTTTCAGCAAGACGGCACCACTTCCCACACATCGCATCAATCAATGGATGTATTGAGAGAACATTTCGGTGAGCACATAATTTCACGTTTTGGGCCGGTCGATTGGCCACCAAGATCGTGTGATATCACACTGTTAGACTTTTTCCTGTGGGGATATGTAAAGTCTAAAGTTTATGCGGACAAGCCTGCTTCGATTCAGACCTTGGAGGAAAACATCACGTGTGTCATTCGCCAGTTACCAGTCGAAATGCTCGAACAAGTCATCGAAAATTGGACTCAACGGATGGACCATCTGCCACGTAGCAACGGCCAACATTTGATAGACATAATCTTCAAAAAATAAATGCCACAGAATGTTCTTTCAAATGATAATAAACCTTCTCCATTAAGTTTGAAATTTCTGTGTTTTTTTCTTTAAAAAAGTAAGGAACCTTGAAATGGATCACGCTTTATATATACATATATGTATGTACAAATGTAGGTACATAACAAAGAATTAATCGTACTATTAAATACTAATGAATTTTAAGAGAGCGAATATTTTACAAAATAAAATCTTTGTTTTGTCTTACTCAATAATAAAAATTGCTTATAGGGGAAACAAAATATATATAAAAAAAGGAAAAAAATACCTTTTACAATTTTAAGAAAGACTTACACGAACTCATCCCACGTTGCTGAAGGCTTTCTGCATGATCGATGATGTTGTTGTAGTTGGAAGTAAAATTGTTTTTTTTTTTCTTTTTTTCTATATTTAAGTTTTATGAGTGAATGCAAATTAGTATGTAATGTTAATATTAAAGGTGGGCAGTTAACATTAATTTAGGGTACAAATTTCATTGTTATTTTTAGGTTACAGAGAAAAAAAATTTCTATATTAATTTTTCTATGTTAAGAATAATGGTTACATAATGTTAAATAAAAATTATGTTAAGAAAATCATTATGTAAAGAAAATGTATGTAATAATTATCGATACTTAATTAAGCTGTGTTCACATTATGTGTATAAGTCATATGGAATGCCAAAAGTTTTTAATTATGGATTTTTATATGTAGGTTAAAATTTGCGTTTTACATACGGTTTATAATTTTTGTGTTCACACACATATATGTTAGGTACATATGACATAACCTCTAATTTACGAAAACAAACAAACATTTATTAAAGCAGCTGCTTTATAAAGTGTTTCCAGTAGTGTTAATCATACAGCATTTTAATATTTTGTTGCGTAATAAACGTTCTACACAATTATGTTAAATGTTTGCTGGTAATTTTTTTTAACGATACATATAATATAAAAAAAGTTTAAATATTAATAAAACGAGCAATAATATCAACAAAAATTATATTCTAAAAGCTTAAAGAAGGAAACTATGGTTAAAATAATCTTTTTTGTACGCTGTCCCTTTAAATTTTGTTTGAACTGAAATTTGAAATGAAAAATTGACATCATTCAATACATACGCTTTTCCACATCAAATAGAAACAGCTCTAAATAAAAAAAATAACATTGCTATCACACATAAGAAAAACAGATATGTTATATTTGAAGAGGATCACACTATATGTATTCTTTTATGTATGTTAAATTTTGACATTCCATATGATTTGTACACATAATGTGAACACAGCTTTAGGTATTAGATAGCGAATTTTTTAATTAATTAATTAGTTATTAACGTTAGTATTTATTTATTTTTTTTTTTTTTTTTTTTTTTTTTTTTTTTTTTTTTTTTTTTTTTGTTCTATCAATATATATTTTGTTAAATGATGTTTCAGTTAGTAAGTCTTAGTATGAATTTGTATTTTCTTTAGTTTTTTTTTTTATGTTTTTATTTTTTTCCTGAATTTTTCCCTTGTTTAAGCCCTCTTCTGCTTGTAGCCGGTAGTTTGTTTTATTAATAATTTTCCAATTTAGGTGTCACTTTTTGTATGTAATATTGCTGGCACTGATATACAGTTTGTAATTTAAAGGAAAAGTCCCTCGAGATGAGACACGTGCACCCTTGAAAAAAAATTAACACCTTGCCTTGTTATTTTCTCGCTTCATGAATATTAAATTGTTTTTAAAAGGACCAAGCTTTTGGAGCACAAATAAATGTGTTGAAGAATCTATTAAATTGTATATTTTTTACTAACCCTTGGTCACTATAATAAAAAAAATTCCACTATACTTACATTCAAATCCGTATCAACTGTACTTATGATAAAAAAAAATGTTCTTTTTAATTATTCACGACTTATTGCTCTACTCGCTACCACAGCTTAACAGAAAAAGAATTTGCTTAAGTAACCTTACTTTTTTTTTTTTTTTATGTAATAATTTCTATTTGGAATTTAAAAGTTTAACAAAATATTAATCTTTATTTGTGCTTAATTCCAGAAATTGTGTTGGTTTTAAAATTTATTTTTTACTCATGATATTCTCATGAGTTATTTATTCAGTACAATAAGTACTGAAGGGGATAGCATACCTATATGGACCATTTCATCAGACGCTACTCTGAATCCTCAGTAGGTTACTCCCAACGTTTCTTGGAAACATTAGAACCTTTATATTGTAAAAGCAATTGACTAAATAAGAACTATTAATCAATAGTTACAAAAAGATTCAAATATTCAAATAAAAAACTCAGTAAGCATTGAACTGAATAAATAAATAAATTTCCCAACAAACATTTTAATATTGAAAACTATATATTCTATTTTTATTCTTCTCTTTTACATTTGAATGCCAGGTGGGTATTACTGAATGTAGAAGTACATAACAGAAAATATGTATGAATAAAAAAATACAGAAAACCAGTATTTTACCAGTGATGAGTTAATTAATAGATTTTTGGTATTAAGGGGAAATTAAAAAAAAAATATATACCAAAGCTGTTAAGTAAAAAGTAAAATAAAATAGAGTACTGTAAAAGGTGAATGAATAACTTATAGAATGTTTTTTATGTAAACAACCAATTTGGTTGACTTCTTGTAGAAATATTAATCTTTTAGTTATTTTTTTTTGTTTGGTGTTATTTTAATTTTTTTTTTTTATATATATTTTTTTTTAAAATAATCATTGGATGTAAATTTTGCAAAATTTGAATCATAGAATATTGCAGTATTGATACATTTCCTTGTCCGCTTGTACGTAATGGTTTTTATAAGTGTCCTTTATGGTATCGGTGGGATGATTTGTAACTGATTATTCATGATCCGATAGGACTGGTAATCATTTCACAGCTATCGTTATTAAATTGCCGTTGATTAGTGCCTAATAGTTACCAATATAAGTATAGAATTGCTCACCCTTCTTTCAATTGTTGTTCCCATAAACTAGAAGATTTATCTACCATTTTATCGATTTCAGTGAATTTAAAATTAAATTGATGTTTAGATAAATTCATTTCACATTTTATGTACTCGTATATATTATCATCCTTTGTTCACACCTAAACACCTTGGTTGTAATCAATACACAGTCACATGCAAGACTAGTAATAATACTTGAAGTTTTTTGCAGAAAATTTATGACCTATCTATGCCATGTTATAGAACAATATTAAAACAGACTTACCGAAGATACAGATCGTAGCAGTAATAATAACCAACTTATATAATCATATCTATAGTCGGATACGAGTTTATTGCTATATCACTGTGAATGGAGACCATTTATACTCTAGGAGAAGACTGGTGGTCATCATATATGAGGGTATACGTCGTATGATTATCATTTATCTCAAAAATTTAAAAAAAAAATTGCAGTGTGAACGCAAAATCATCTATTGGTGAATTTAATGTTAAATTCAGTATTTAACTTTCAGTCTGAAAACACTATAATAATCTTATAGAGGGACGCCAAATAATTTTTTTTTTTTTGATTTTTTTTTTGATTTTTTTTTTTTTTTTGAGGTTAATTTTAATTTCTATGTTTTGACGCTATTATCTCAGCAGTGTGTTTATTTTAAAACGCATTTTTTATGTGTGTTAAAGTATAAATAGAACCGTTTTATGGCTTACAAACATAAAGCTGTCAGAGCAAATTTTTTTTTGGATGTTAGTAAATGTACTTTCTTCATGAGAAATTAAATAATTTTCTGATAGACATACATATGTAGATAAGTTTGTTAATAATTAAAATAATATTTTTCAAAGAATTTCTCTTAAAATTGGTGCACACACAATATGAATTCATTGAAAATTTACTGAATATCTGGGTATTATGCTTCCCTTTTTCCCGTTTTAATTTTTTTTTTCAAATTTAATATCATTATTTTTTACTCACCAATAATTGCCTCAATAGTTATATAGTTTGCATCAATTTCTCTAGCAAATTCGCGTATAGCTTGGTTGGGATCTTCATATGTATGGGGATCTACATAGCTGCGGCTATTTCCAAACAATGGGGTGGTCACTATAAAGGGTAGAAACATATAATAATGTCATTCTAAATTGTAAACAAAACTGCATATAATAATAATTAATTACTAAATTTTTTGTAATAAATTATTAATTTACTTATTGATCCATATTAAAATAAGAAAGCCTTCAGGCCAAAAATACTTATTATTTTGTATATGCATGTGTGAGTTTCAAATAAACGTAAATAAATTATTTCTAAATATCGTTACAATAAAGAAAAAATTCAGTTTAATATTTCTTTTCCCCACTCCAAGTAACTAGACAACTAAATTACAATTTCAAATAAATTATTATGTATTATACTATTATATATCAGAGTAATTTAAATAAAATTTTAAAAATTATCTTCAAATAGCAAAACCTGTAAGCCATGTATGTGTCAAAATTTTGGGATATATAATACACCATTTAAAAAGTTACTACTCAAAATCACTTTACAAAAGATGGTTAAAAGTAGTTTATTGATCACATTTCAGCAGTCATGATGCTATATGGATTCTATATGATCCAAATAGGAAACAGTGTTTTAAGATACTCCTACACTATAATACGTCTTACGATTTGTCAAAAAAATTTATAAAACGTAAAAATAAAATAGTATAACCGCAAATTGTGTTGATTAAGAGAAAAATACGGGCAAAAAAAATTTGACAAGCGGACCCAAATTTTTATTTTCCAAAAAAAAAATTATAAAATACAACACTTTTCATTTTACTAGAGTTGTAGTAAACAGTGGCAACTGTGGTATATTCATTGAAAGTAGTGCAAACCAAGAATTATAAAAACAAGGTTACGCAGAAAAAAGCTTATTTCTCTGTTTACAAAAGTCAGAAATTAAGTTTTCTAGAGAAATTAATATTTTAATAAAAATAAATAAAATTTAAATTGTAAAATACAACAATGAAGTGCGCAAAGTTTAATTGTCATAATGGTGATATTACCATGGAGAAGCGATGAATAAGTTTCTTTGTGACAGCAAAACAACTAAATCCAAAAACAGATACTATTTGTATGTTACATTTTAAGAACGAAGACATTGAAATGTACAAAATGGGTAAGTGAATGATAGAGTCTTTAATATATTTTCCATAAAAATTTGTGTTCATTAAGGAATTTCTAAAGAAAAATGTTTAAGACCTAATGCTGTTCCATCAATAAAAACTCATTCACATGTACCTCATTTACTGTAATTTACTTTCAATGTCTTCGAGTTTAAAATGTAACATACAAATAGTTTCTGTTTTAACATTTAGTTATTTTCTTGCCACACAGAAACTTATTTATCGCTTCTGTATGGTAGTATCACTTAGAAACCTAAAAAAATCACTTGGAAACCTAAAAAAAATTCATTTCACACGCCTGACTTGTTGCCACTATGATAATTTAACACTGCGCACTTAACATTTGTATTTTATAAATGTATTTTTATTAAAACGTCAATTTTTTTATATTAAATTATAAATTTCACAATGCTTCCCTGCTTATTTTCTTCTTCGTGCAATTTTATTTTGCAAACATTTAATTAAAACTTATGCCTTTGGTTAGTTGCCATTATGACAACTGAATATTGCGCATTCGATTTTGGTTTTTTTAACTTAAATTTTCTTGTTTTCTATTAAAAAATTAACTTTTTTATACAAAACCATTAATTACATAATGCTTATCTGCTTATGTTTTTATACATAATTGTCCAGCTTCGTCATGTTGATCAGCTGAGATTTGAAGAGGAAAATAAGCTCTTTTCTGCGTAATTTTCTTTATATTATTCTTGGTGCAAACTGCAAAAACACTTGTATATTAGTTGAACTTCTCACGCATTCCTTCATTACTTTGAATGTTGTTTTCGTTTGAAGATGTGTGGCTGCTTTTTTACCTTTCCCCAATGCGTTTTTTTGTGATTGTACTTTAACTAAAAATCTATTTGTGACAAAAGATTTTTGCTTTGATTTTGTTTGTTAATAAATATATTTAACGATATATACTAGGTCTTTTCCTCGGTCTCACCTGGACGTTTACTAATGTTATAAACGCAAAAGCTTGTATGTCAGGATGTTTGTTACTCTTTCACGCAAAAACTACTGAATGAGTTTTAATGAAATTTTATTGGTTACTTTTGGACAAGCCACGCCACGACTATTCCCACTTTTAGTAAAACATTTGCTATGCAGTTGAGAAACAGGATTTAATAATTTAAAGATAAAATTCAATTCTTTTGTTTAAAAATAAGTAATGGTCGGTTCAAAAATATGACAACTATTTAAAAATATGAGACCGTGTGTCCATAATTTCAGAGAAATCTGTTAGAAAATAAAATTTAAATTATTAAACGACCAATGTAAATTGTTTTATTACAAAGTATTCGTAGCTGGTCCAAAAGTAGGCTATGTGTTATTCTGATGTTTTAAAGTTTCATTAACCCATTTCCATCCTATGTTCGCACTTACGAACAGAAAAATTTTTCATTTTCATCGGTAGTTTTTGTTTCTTTTCTGAACTGTTACGGTTAAATTTTAAAAAAAATAAGTATCGTATGTAGTTTTATAGAGGGTTTTTATTTAGCTGAATATATAAATAAATTGTCCAAAAAATAAAATTATAATTATGCAGTTTTTACAGCAAAGCATGAAAGTAATAAAAAATAATAAAAATACACAAAAAAAAAACAACAAAGTTGTTGTAGATATAGATAAATATCGGTGTTCGCAAGCGCGAATGCTGGCCGTTATCCACATATAAAATTAATTATTTTGTAGGTTTCTTCGAACTTTTTCTTTTCATGTAATTTACAATTATATAATGAAGAAGCTGCAAAAATTTGGAGGAAAATATCGATTTATAAATAAATAAATAATTATAATCAGACCGGAAGCTTATTTTTATTCGCATGTATAATTTTTCTTTATAATTAACGTTAATTGAACATGTAGAAAAAAAGTATTTTATACAAAAATGTATAAGAAGTTGTGATTTTGTTTGTTTTTTGAATGTCTGGACTCTGAAATTTTATTTTACATAAAATGACAATTGAAGGAATAATGGCTATAATTGAAAGCGAAGAGGATGATGTAGACATCCTTTGTGTGGTTATACTAGACATAATCAATGAACTTGCATTAGGAGTACATAGTACATAAATTAAATTCTCCTAAATGATAACTTATATATTTATCTACAGAGATTATTCCTTCCAATATATATTTATATAAATATAATTTTGTTTTGAATTTAGCAAAAGCTTTGCAAAGAGTAACGGGAACGTTTGAAATTAATAAATGCAATCAGGAAGAGCTTTTGCTAGATATGGACATTTCTGAGTAACCATCAACATCTGCAGAAGCCATAAGGAAACTAAAACTTATAAAAATAACGGATAGCCCTTTAGGGACATCAGCAAACTTTCAATTTATTTTACAACCAAATACAGATGAATTACTGGATATTCTGTTGAAACAGTTTTCTAAAACAAAAGAACTTCTACTAATACTGCTACTTGAGAGGTTTTTATAAGCAGGGAATCCCAGACTATATTAGAATCAATTGTGAACATATTTCTATTGAACAGAAATATGGTAATCCTATACGTTGCTGATTGAAAACCTATGGAAAAACAATAGAATGGATGTACAAAAAGTGTAAAGTATAATATATTTACATTGTAAGTGTCTTGAGACCATCTTGAGACAATGAAAAATATTTTTGCATTAAATAAAGAGTGGTTAAATTTTAAGGGCCGATATTGAATGTGAACCACACCTAAACGTCAAGTTTTTTTCTGCATTTCATTTGACATTTCTCAATTTCAAACTAACTGAATTTTAACCATGGAAAGATACACAATCAAGCATGTTAAAGTTATTCAGGCTTATTATGAAAATGGGCGTTCAAATCAAAATGCTTATCGTGCTCTTCGTGATTTTTTCGGTCAATTTAATCGTCCAAATGTGCGTACAATCGGAAAAATCGAGCAAAAATTTGAGCAAACCGAGTCTGTAGGAGCTCGCACTGCAGAAAATATTGCTGCTGTTCGCGATAGTGTGGCTAAAGAGCCGTCCACCTCAACTCGTCGTCGTGCAAAACAATTGCACCTCTCACGCTCGTCATTGATGAACATTATGCATAAAGACTTGCATTTACACGCTTACAAGGTGCAATTGACTCAAGAACTAAAGCCTCTTGACCATTCCAAACGTCGTCAATGGTCAATGGTATTTTTTCCAAAATGAGGCAGGTCTGGCAGTTACTGTGAATGGTGTTCGCTATTGTGAGATGATAAAGAACTTTTTATGGCCCGAATTGGAAGATATGGATGTGGACGATATGTGGTTTCAACAGGACGCTGCCACTTGCCACACAGCTAAAGAAACAATGGCTCTTTTGCGCGACAAATTCAATGGCAATGGTGGCGATGTCAATTGGCCGAGAAGATCATGTGATTTGACACCGTTGAACTTCTTTCTTTGGGGTTATTTGAAAGAAAAGGTGTACGTCGATAAGCCAGCAACAATTCAAGAGCTAAAGATGAGATAATTCGCCACATTAACAACAGAATTATGCCTCAGCGTCATCGAAAATTTAGACCATCGGATGGAGGTGTGCCGCCGAGGTCGCGGCAGCCATTTGGCCGATATTTTGTTCCATACATAATTGAACCATACCATATTATCATAATAAAAAAATGACAATAATTTCCTAAATAATTTGCGTTTTATTCAAAATCAACATCGGCCCTTAAAATTTAAGCACCCTTTACAAAAAAAAAAAACATTTTTTTTAAAAACATATTTATAATAATAAAATCGTATGAAACCTGTATTAAAGTGTATTTTATATACATATGTAAAAGGTGTTTTTTATAGACGTATAGAACTTTAAGTTGGCATTACTGTTCAAGATGGCGACCGATTTAACAGCTGTCAAGTGATTTATTCTCAGTTTGGTTTGGCAATTCATCATGAATAGACTCACGCCTGAATAACGCTTGCGTAGATTCGTCGAATGGGCCCAAAACGAGATTGCCGTTGTTCCGGATTTTCATAAGCGAATTTTGTTTAGCGATGAAGCTCACTTCTGGTTGAATGGCTACGTCAACAAACAAAACTGCCGCATTTGGAATGAAGCTAATCCTCAAGTGTATGTCGAAACACCGTTACATCCAGAAACACTGACTGTTTGGTGCGCTTTATGGGCTGGTGGAATCATTGATCCGTACTTCTTCAAAAACGATGATGGCCAGAACGTTACAGTCAATGGTGATCGGTATAGAGCCATGATTACTAACTTTTTCATTCCTGAATTGAACAACCATGATGTCCAGGAGCTGTGGTTCCAACAAGACGGCAACATGTCACACAGCTCGTCCCACAATCCATTTATTGAAAGACACGTTTGCTGACCGCCTAATTTCACGTTTTGGACCTGTGAATTGGCCTCCAAGATCTTGTGATTTTACACCGCTAGACTACTTTCTGTGGGGCTATGTAAAGTCATTGGTCTATGCGGATAAGCCACAAACGCTTGACCATTTGGAAGACAACATTCGCCGTGTTATTGCCGATATACGGCCACAAATGTTGGAAAAAGTCATCGAAAATTGGACGTCCAGATTGGACTACATCCGAGCCAGCCGTGGCGGTCATATGCCAGAAATCATATTTAAAATGTAATGCCACAAGATTATCTTTCGAATAAATAAAATTCATGTCAATCGAATAATCCATCGTTGTTTTATTGCAATTTAAAGTTCTATACGTCTATAAAAAAACACCCTTTACATACTCGTATGTAAAAGAAAATTGTTTAGAGATTTAAAAAAAAAAAGTAATAGTGTAACGGCCAACATTCGTGCTTGCAAACACCGGTTTCGGACGATCTGAGCAGAGCTAGATAAATTTTGACAACAGATTTGAATTTAGGACCTTCAAATTAGCTAAAAACTCGAACTTTATTGAAATCGGATGACTTTTATGTTTCGCGGCTAGAAGTGGGTTAAAAATCATTCAATAGTTTTGTAAGGACTAACAAACATCCAAATATACGAACTTTCGCATTTGTAATATTAGTAAATACGAGTACATATATACATGTAAAAAGATAGTACTACATTAGTTTTAAAGGAATCAATATCGTTTCATTTAGCCATACATACTCGTATATACATAAGAGCATCAAATTCTGTCTTCTTTGGAAAGTTATATATTTAATTTGAGAATAATTATTATATTTAGTATATTAATCCTTATTTTTAGTTCAATTAATGTATCACCATTTGTTTTTCGATTACTGGTCCTTTATTTAATTGATTTTATTAAATTTATGAACGTCACTCACTTTTATAAAATATATAAGCTACACGCATCTGAATATTTAGCTGAGCTCTTTGCGATTAGTAGATCTACCGGAAATAAGCAGTTGTTAATACCTAGACTTACTATAATACTTGGGAGATCCTATTGTGTCAGAGTGGCTCGTGCCTTTAATACTCGTACACTACCTTAAAGGTTAAAAAAGTTTGATGCTTCTGTGGCTACATATAAGAAGAGTCTCTTAATTTTACTGTAGCAACACAGTACTTCGTCATTTATGAAACGTCTGTCCTCCAACAAATTCTATTTGACTATGTTTCTATTTTCTGTGTTTATATTTTTCTCTTTTTTGGCTTTTAGAACTATTATCGCAACATATCTTTTTCTCCATGGTTTTTTCAAATCCGCTAATTATTTATATATACTCAAAATTTTTTTACCTTATTTTGCTTAAGAATATTATTATATTATTTTTTAAGAGTATTCTTCAGCTTTATTTAATATATATTAACTATTTTTAGCGATATTGTTAGTAGAATTTTTTTAACCGATTTTGGCCTATACAGGCTAGGTTATTGTAAATAAATAAATGAAATGAAAAAAAAAAATTATATTATCAGGGCTGTCATAGAATCCAATGTTATCGGTATTGGATTTGAAACAGACAAAAAAATTACTTTGTTGTGATAAAATCTAATATTGTCGGTTCATTTTCGAACTAGAATTAATGTCGGTTTTAGGTGTCACAGAAACCAATGTGATCGGTTTTGCTATTGGATTGAAACCAATCACTTGACAGTTGTTGGTTTGGTTAATTTCAAATAAAGCAAGTGACTAAAACGGACTTTTCTCATTAAAATTTAACCGCAGTTAGATATTTGGTAAAAATTTAAGTAAATTAATGTTAATTCTAAAAAAATAAATTTTTACTCAAAATTTTTTTTTTATCTAACAAAAAAAAAAAAAAAAAAATAGCACTTAAAACTCAATAATTATGCATTTTATAGAAAAATATCCTGACGTGATAAGCCAACTGTATTATCTTTTTGACAACAGTTGGCTGAATCAATAAAAAGCGCAGTTTTACTGCAAAAAAAATTTACACGGAAAGCTTCTTTATTTAACCAGTAATTTATGAATATTCTTTTTACTTTCTGTGAGCGTTCTTCTTCAAATAATAAAAATCCTACAATGGCAAAATTCATTTTATTTGACTACTTATTTCACCGAAACTAATTATATATTTTATATTAAAAATTTTCAATAAAAAAAGCACGTCTTTATTTTTATGTGAACGAAAACACTACGATTTATCAAAATTGTTATCAAACTTTTACATAAAAAATTTCATACAAATAAACTTATGTATAGAATAACTGATTCGAACATCGGTTTTATTTGTCTTCGAAAATAACAAAAACGACTTGGTTTCATGACACCAAATGAAACCAATATTGGTTTCCAAAACCGACAATTAGCAAAACCGACTTGGATTCTATGACAGCCCTGTATATTCAAAGTACAATATTTAAAAGAATATTTGAAAAAAAATATTATGTATGTTTTACCTACACGAAGAAGAGAAGACTTGTTATTTCTAAAATCATAAAGAGAAAATACTAATAATTTACAAGTATGTATATAAATTGTACCGATAGCCATTAAGTTTAAATTTTATTTTATGTTTTTAAGCCATCAAAAACTTTAACTTGAATGAAGTTATTCTACTTGAAGATGCAAAAGCAACTTATTAGTAACTTAGACACCGTTCATATTAAAATTTTTTTTTTACTTTATAAGGACTTGAAAGTATGACAAAGTCTATATGTATATTAATATATTCAGTAAATGTATAAATATATACATCATGCAGTTAATGTTATTTTCTACAATAGAAGCAAAAGAAAAAAGAACAAAACAAAAAGATTACCATTGGATTGAATTGTTTTAACGATGGGTGTAGTATCCATGGCATGAACTAAAATATTTCAAAAAATATTATAAACAAATTAAGAAAAAACAATTATTTTAATATTGAATGCAAAAAAAAAACTTAAAAAAAATATATTCTTGTGTACAAAAAGGATCTAAATCAAACAAAACAAGAGAACAATTTGCCTTAAAAACATAAACACTTACTATAGGTTACGACCAGTCCTGGTTTCGGGGGATAAAAAGGAAGGGGAATAGAGTATTTCAATGAATTTGATTATTAAAATCAGAAATAAACGTATATTAATCATAGTATCACAAACTATTAAAGCTATTTTATTTTATATGAAACTATTTATATTTAAATTACCTTCATTACTGGCATAGTCTAATGGCAAAGGCATGTGATTACTTGTTTTTTTGTCTATATCATCTTGATTTTTGGACCTTAAAAAGAGTACCGTAGCGACAATAACTAAAACTAAAATTACTACTACGGCCACAGTAGCACCCGCGACCATGCGCATTTGTATGCTGTCTTCATATACTAGAAAAAATTGTAAATTTGTATTAAATTTAACATGAACTTCAAAAAGAAAGAAATAAAAATGTATTACCTGTGCTGATACTTTGTTGTGTGTGAGCATAAACGATATTGCTGTATGTGCCATAGCCGTTAAGGGTTTTGTAGCGCACTTGAAATCCATATTCAGTATCTTCATTTAGATTTTCAATATGAGCTTTCGTTTCTTTTGTTGTCAAGGCGGTCTTATTTATGGTATCAAAATCAGGTTTAGGAAACCATCGTACTTCATAAAATTCTATAGGAACATCACTTTGTACAGGCTTATCCCAAACTATATCGATTTCGGTACTTTCAGTCAAAACTACCC
The DNA here is from genome assembly GCA_947397855.1 of Thelaira solivaga. Lineage (NCBI taxonomy): Eukaryota > Metazoa > Arthropoda > Insecta > Diptera > Tachinidae > Thelaira > Thelaira solivaga. The sequence continues at coordinate 20,739,708 of OX377615.1, read as the reverse complement.
GCACATTGCTAACTGTTGATTGTATGGCCGACTCAGTGGTTGTAAAAATAATTTCAGCCCATTCTGTAGTAATCGGAGATAAATCGATATAATGATTACTGATTACAGAACCAGCCTTAACACCGTTTCCAATTACGGTGTCCTCACCGTTTTTAGAATTTTCATCTTTGTTTTGATAACTAACCGATTCATTCCCGTTTTCATGAGGCTGTTCATCAGTCGTAGTGTTCTCTATAATATATGATATACCATTCATAGAATGAATCTGAATTGTATATGTCGTTACTGGTTCCAAATTTGTTAAAGTCAATTTCGTATCATTAAAAGTATCTGTCGATGGTGTAAAAACAACATTAGTAGAACATGAAGCGCAAATGACTTTATAAACAATGTCACTGCGATACTTTGAGTTTTGACTATTACTTGTATCGCTAAAAGCATGTTCACGTATCGGTATATTCCACGATAATATCGCACTTATGTGATCGACAAATAATAAAGTAAGATTCGTTGGAGGTCCAGGTGGTTTATAACAAGGCATATGCTTTCCATCTCTTGGATGTCTAAAGTAACCCGTTAAGCATTTACAGTAGCCAGAAGCTAACTTTGAAGCATTTGAATTTGGTGGACATGGAATACATTTGCTAACTTCCACCGAACGAAATGTACCTATTGAACATTCTGCATACACAAAAAAATATTATATTATACAAAATAATTTGTTTAAAAAAATTTCCATAACATACCATTGCAACTTTTATTTGCAAAATCTGGTTCATATCCAACTTTGCAACGGCAACCACCTGTAAGTATTGTCCATTTTCCATCACCTTTACACAAATAAGTGGGAAGTTCATAAGGTTCAGCATTTTCCACACATGTGCCGTTTTGCTTCTCAATTAATGTTATTTCGCGACCAGTTGGTGTTTCATTAAAATGAGCAAAATTTTCTGTTACTGATGGGCAAGTTATATAATAGACTTTTACTGCTAATACGCTTATGCAAGCTCCTTGATCGCGAAATGCAAAATAAACACCTTTCTTAGTTACAGCAATGCTTTTAACTTCAGTATTTATATCAACGTCACTATTTTGATTAAAACGACCTTCACCAGCAGCAATACGTGCTATAAGTTTATAACTATCCGTTTGCCAGGGAGGTGGCTCACGTGTAGCTGCATCAAATTCGTAATACAGCAAACTAAATGTTTCTTTACAAGAAAGTGCATTTCCTAAAGAATGTTTTAAATTGAGAGTTAAATATTGTTACTTTAATAATGTTATGTATGTATATATTTGCCTATAAATTTTTTAAATTTATTTTATTTTGACCATGACTATGATTGAATTTTTAAACTATCTGTGCCAAACGTACCACGACATCCTACATACACACATATATATATATATATAACACGCTAGTTTATCAATGAATAAAAAGTAATACCAGGTTAACTTTACTGATGACAAATTTTGTACTTTTCTTTCTATTTTTTATCTTGGGTGGGGAGCCAGAGCGTTGGGATTCTTTAATATTTTTTTGTTTTTTGCATGTTTTGTACTACCTACTTGAATTGCGATATTATTACTATTTACAGTTTTTTGGCCTTACGTGCTTTATTATTACATTCCTGAATAAATAAATAATTACATTTGTTTGACAATTTAGCTACAATTACAAAACAAATAAGCAATCTAACTAGAAAAGGTCAAATTTTTAAATGAAATGAAACTCATAAAGTAGCTTTTAAAAAACTAAAATAATTAATAATAAGTGATAAGATTTTGGCTTATTATAGGTCTGTTCAATAACTAAAAATTGTTACGAATTTTGTAGTGAATGGAATGGTCGACCAGATTAGCTTTTCATTTGTATAATTTGTTTATGGCAGTAAAGCTAACAGGTATTATTGGGCATCATAGAAATTCAGAAAAAAAGTAATAATATGAACTAATAGTGAGTCTACCTACTAGGTGATATTTGTTTGTGTTATTTTATTTTTTTTTTTGTCCCAAAATGTTGATCTGCATTTTTTTTTTCTCAGTAACAAGATCACCATCTTGCAGTAGTCATAAATTTGCACATGAAAAAAAAATTTAAAAAAAATTAAAACGTTATGAGACTTTACTCATATCACGCGGTTTTGAGTTTAATTTTGTTTTTAACACACAAGAATGGTTTAAATAAAATGGGATAATAAAAAAAGGTGATCAGAAGGTTACGATCGAACGGCAAGGAAACAAAATTTACGGAAGTTTCTGAACAGTTAAAATTGGAAGAAAAAAAAAAGGACAAAAAAAAAGCCTCATCATCGACCATCGATAGAGGGCAGGAGGCATAAAATATTAAAATTTGGAGAAGGGCAGACTTCCAGATCCCGAGGGCGAAATGTTATTTTGTACTGATGGAACAAAAGAAAAAGGAATAAAAGAATAAAATAACACCGTGCTGGTTGCATTATCTTCCCGTGTTGGAGGGTAGCATGATGGCGAACATTTAAAAAAGGTAGAGAAGTGCCATGGTAATGGCAAGTTTTTGTCCCAAAACAATAGAGATATCAGTACTGGATAGTAATGTGAGTACAGTAACCAATCAAACCGAAAGAGAAAAAAAAATACAACGAAAATATTAATAACAAGGTTAATTGATAATCTATTAAAAAAAATGGAAATCTATCTCCACAAAGTAATAAAGAAAAATTAAATAACTAATGAAAAAAAAAATTTTAAATTTTGATTTAAAAGACAAGAAAAATTATATGTATATAGATATACCTACATATATAGAAAGAAAAATGGTAATATAATAAAAGAAAAATTAGTATAAAATTGCTGAAGAAATTATTATCGTATAAAAAAAAAAAAAAAAAAAAAACAAGTTTCAATTCCTTAAGTGTATTATTAATATATCTATTAATTAACTCTAATTTTGTTAAAATTACCGCGTAATAATAAGTTTTATTTTTGTTCATATAGATTTCAGTGTAACTTCCCCAAAAATTTAAATACACATATGCAATAGCAACCACAAACTTTAATTACAGCGATATCATCAACAGAGGCCTCTGCAAGCTGCGGCTGAATTTTTTTTGTTTTGGTGAGTACGTAAAATTGTACTAAATTATTGTAATGAGAGAGTTCAATTAAAAAAAACAATTGACAGAATAAGTTTTTGTCCAGTTAGGATTTGCAGTTATTGCATATGTTTGTTTTGTTCTTTTGTTGTGAAAGTCGTGGGTATGAATTATTGAGTAGACACCAAAAGAAAGAGAATAACATTTTTTTATAAATATAGCGATGTACGTATCTTGATATATGAAGATCTAATGTCAGTCTTAGGTAGTTTCTATCTTTTGGATATTCAATGGTTTATATCAACACTACACTCGAAATAAAAAGTTACGAAGAACTGGAATATGAAAAATCCATAAGAAACTGAATATATAAATTTTTATAATCTTTAACAATTTTATAATTATTAACGATAAGCATAGTTATTAACAATGAGATATGTACATTGATGAATAAAAATTGTAGAATGGAGTTCTAAATAGAAAATTAGAGATTTTTTACTGAATGGTATAAGCTTGCAGGAGATAGATCAGAAAAGGGGTTTCCGTTAAAATAACGGTTCCGGAAACCAATGGTAGGGAGGGCTTGAGCGTTGTCCTAGTTACCACCATAAGGACAACTCGAGATGAATTTCAGTTCAGAACCGAGAAAAAAGAAAGAAATCTGAAACTAGCTGCTATTGCATATATTTGCGAATGTTTGTTTCCCTTCACGTAAATACTAAGTGTTCACAGTGGACGCGAACCCCCCAACCGACTGTTTGCTAGTGGCTTTAACGGCTCCCATAGTCCTTCCTGATACGCGAATATTTAAGTAACCACTTCTAACTATATATCGTCATAACAGCCTTAGGTTACTACTGAGAAATCATTTTCTTTTGGCGTTGAGCTACCTCCTCAGGGCTAAATAAATGAAAAGTTCGTAACAATTTGTAATAATTGTTACTGAAAAGTGTTCATTAACTCAAAAAATTTGCAAGGAGAGAGCGTCAAAAGAAAGTAAAAAATTTAGACAAAAAAATTCTTTCAAATTCTTACTGGTAAAATATTTACTTGCCAGAATTTTTCAAACAGCTGTTTTGTGTTTATGTCAACACATCAGGTGTGTTCATTTACTTTATTAGCAAAAACTTGCAACGAGAGAGTAAAAAGGAATTTTGCAAAATAGCTCTCAAAAATGTTAGAAAGTATTATATATTTATTTATTAATTCTCTTAAATTATAATTATAAATTATAAGTTAAGAGGAAAAAAAAGGAAATGAACCAGTCAAAAATTGCAAGCTAAAGTAGTGTTGTTATAAATATATGTGGGAGAGTAAAAAAAACTTAAGAGACTAAGAAGCAAGAAGAAGTAACAAGAGTCAGTAAGAATTCAACCTCAGCCGAGACCAGTCACACAAATTCTTAAATATATTATTGTTTTACTCAAATTGAATTTCAAATACTTATTTAACTTTCTTATTCTTACTATAAATTTTTGTGGGATCAACCAGTGGTAGAGCCAATAAAGTGGGCGCATATTTTTTAATTTAAAAACATTAATTTACGGTGTGAAGAAGAATATTTTGTTTTATAATTAAAAAACAAATATACAACGCGCAAAAAAGGAGAGAAAAAGCAAAATTAGAACATAACGACGATTGCAGAAAATGTGTGCATGTGTGCAAAGAAACATCTAGTAATAATTTGTGGAACAAAAGGGGAAAAGATTTGCGCGTGTGTAGCTGGGTTTATAAGTATTTGTGAGTAAAAGAAAACGACGAGAGGGATATAGAACTTTAAAGCTTAAAAAGAAGTATAAGCGTAACAACGACAGAATGAGTGCTCTGGGAGATTTTGTAGAAGTAAATAATAATGTGGCAAGTGCTAAGAAGATGACGATTGTTGCTTACATAAATTTATTTACGAGGAAGAAGGTGACCGCAATAACCGAAAACGTATACGATAATTTGACGGCTTCAACTGCGACGAAAACGACGACGGCTTTAAAGCAAAGCAAAAATATGTTGAAGAAAATCTTAGTATGGCAGATTTGGTGGCTGTATGTAATGTTTTGGGTATATGTTACGACGTTGAGGATTTATTCAGACACATTTTTTGTAATCTAAAAAAAGGGCAATTGTTGTGCCACAAAGACAACGAAAACGATGACGACGACGTTGAGAGTTGCTACGACGATATAAACGGTGATGGAAACGATGAGACAATAATACATAACGACGCAAAAAACAGAAATACTCGTATGTATGTAAAAGACGATGAAAAAAGAACAAAGAATGATAACGCTTGCGGCAGCAGCAAAGTTTCTAAGTATATAGCGACGGTTGTGAACAACACAAATGAAAATAATATTTTGAAACAAGAAATATATAACAAAGACGAAATAAATGAAGGCAATAAAATTACTTATACAAATATGCATCGTTTTACAGTTAGCTATCGTGACATTGAAGATTCAATTCCTTTGTTTGATGGTGATCGTAATATGACAGTAAATGCCTGGATAGACGAATTTGGTGCGTGTGAAATTAAAAAAGACGAAAACATTTATGAGTATTTTTTCTGTATGAGAGAATTGGCCTCACGGGGTAAAATAGACGAAGTTGGTCTTATGGAATACGTGATTGACGGTATTAATGATTTAACGATAAATAAATCAATTTTATACGGTGCAACAAATTTAGGCGAGTTTAAACTAAAACTAAAATGTTATGAGTTAGTGAATAATAAAACTGAAAAACAAAAATATGAAAAACCAATGGCAACTAAAATAAAACAAAGCGATGTAAAAATAAAAAGTTTTTATAACTGCGGAGGCAAAGGCTATGAATCAAAAAACTGTATGAATAATAATAAGGGTTTAAAGTGTTTCAGTTGCAACGAATACGGACACATTTCTAAGGAATGTAAGATGAAATCAGAAAAACCAAATGTTCGCCAGCTTATAGTCAAACAGCAAAACCCAATGGAATTTGAATCAACTTTTTTATGTGACAATTCTTTTAGAACATTAAAATCAACAATCACGAATATAATTTAACTCTACATGTGGTACCGACTTATTGAATCAATTTCGATTTGATTTTGGGAGACGAATTTTGTGAATTTGCAGAAATTAACATAACATCAGAGGGTCTAAAAGTAAGTAAAATTTTAAATAAGATAGAGGAAATCTACTGGAGAATTGTAGACCATCAAAATGTAAGACAACAAATGTACAAATGCAAATTATTGTTAAAGACGACACATTAATCCCTTGTAACCCAAGACGTTTGCCGATTTTTAAAAGAAATATTGTAGATAGACAAGTTGCAGAATGGATTCAGCAGGGCATTATAGAACAATCCGAATCTGAATATAAGAGCCCTGTTGTACTAGTAAAAAAAAGAAATGGAGAGTCAAGACTCTGTGTAGATTTTCGAAGACTGAATAAAGTGATTCTCAAAGACCGTTTTCCGCTGGCATTAATATAATATCAGTTAGACCAATTAGAATATATATATACGACAATAGACCTCAAAAACGGTTTCTTCCATGTTTCGGTTGAGGAGGCAAGCAAGAAGTCACACATACTGGACAATTTCAGTTTTTAAAAGTACCTTTTGGTCTATCAAACTCACCTGGAGCTTTTCAGCGTCATGTTAATGCAATATTTCGTGATCTTGCAAGAGAAGGTATAGCTTTACCTTATATAGACGACGTGATAATAACAGCTAAAGATGAAGATGAAGCGATTCAAAATTTAAAAAAGGTTTTGAAACTTTGCGAAGAGTACGGGCTAGAGATAAATTTAAAGAAATATCTTTTTTTGAAAAGGAAAATTCAGTTTTTGGGATATGTTATTGAGAATAAACAAATCGCACCATCGCCTGAAAAGTACTAGTAAGCTTCCCTATTCCAAAGACATTAAAACAACCTAGGATTAGCCAGCTACTTTCGTAAGTTCATTCCAAATTTTTCATTAGTTGCTAAGTCATTAACTGATTTAAAAAAGAATGACAAAAAGTTTGAATGAAAAATGAACAGCTGTTAGCGTTCAAGCAATTAAATATTATTATGAGTCAGAATCCTGTTTTGCGTATTTATAATCAGAATTATGAAACCGAAGTTCATACATACGCGTCTATGGAAGGTTATGGGGCTGTTTTGTTGCAAAAGGCACCAGATTACAACCATTTGCATCCTGTGTATCGTATCTGAGCAAGAAAACTACCGATCAAGAGAAAAAATATTCGAGTTACAAGTTAGCAATCCTTGCTGTCATTGAAGCACTGAAGAAATTTAGTCTATTTACTTGGTGTACAGTTTAAACTGGTTACAGATTGTAATGCATTTACAAAAACGCTAGAAAAAAAGATCTATGCACTCGCGTTGCACGTTGGATACTATTTCTACAGGACTACAATTATATCGTTGAACATAGGTCTGGAAAGCAAATGAAACACGTTGACGCTTTTTCGCGATATCCAGTTATGACGGTCTCGCTTAAGGATAGTATTGTAGAAAAAATAAAACATTCCCAGCATCAAGACGATGAATTGGTAGCTATTAAAGAGATTTTACAAAATACTAACACGCATAAAGACTATTTTTTAAAAGGTGACATTATTTACAAGGTTATTGACGATTGTGAGTTGTTGGTTGTGTCTAAAAGTATTCAACGAGAGCTGATTAGACTCGCACACGATAAGGGACATTTTGCAATAAAAAGATTTAATATGTCGTGATTATTACATTCCTAAACTTGAAGATAAAATAAAACATCATATTTCCAATTGTGTTCCGTGTATAATCGTAAATAGAAAAAAGGCAAACTAGACGGTGAACTGAACCCGTTGCCAAAAGACGAAAAACTTTAAAAACATATCACATTGATTTTCTTGAACCACTGGAGTCAACTAACAAAAGCTACAGCCATATCTTTGCTGTTATCGATTCTTTTTCTAAATTCTGCTGGCTCTACCCGACGAGGTCCACTACAGCTAAAGACGCTATTAGTAAACTGGAACTACAGAGTATAACGTTTGGAAATCCTGCCAAGATAATATCCGATAGAGGAGCAGCTTTTAGCGCCGGCGATTTTCAGGAGTATTGTGAAACTGAGTAAATTCATCATATAAAAATATATGTAGCATCATTGTTCCAGTGTTGGCTAATAGTGTTTCTACACTAGAGCACATTTAACATCTACCATCTATTCGGCGAGATGACAACATCTTCCATATAAAATGCATGTAGAAAAAATCAACATCTTCCAACATCTTTACAAGATGTTCCTATCTCATTTTGTTTCACTCAACATCTTTCGATAATTTTCGTGCCATCACTAGAAAATTAGCAATATTTTCGATTTTAGTGGCATCACAGATAAAGTAACATTTACTTATACATACATATTATAAGTATTTTCACATATTAAACAAAATAATAATTAAAATTTTCAAGCCAAATGGATTTGATATTGCAAAGCAACACTTCGTCCAATAATGAATGATTTTTCTAAATTCATTTTCATATATTTTTTTTTTTCAAAAAGTATGCGTCTTTTCTTTTATTTTTCGACAGTTTAGTTGATGGTAGATGTTAGATGTTGAGAGTGTAAACAACTTTTTTTCATTTTCAACATCTTCCACGCATTCCTCTGAGATGTGCTGTAGTGTAAAAACACTATAAGTTAAGCATAGAAGATCCAAGTAAATGGTTTAAGCACGTCGAAAAAGTTCAACAGATTCTAAATTCAACTTACAATAGAAATATCGACACTACACCTTTTGAGATAATGATTGGAGTAAAAATGAACACTAAAGATGACATCAAAATAAAAGAATTAATCGAACAAGAATTCGTTACATGTTTTAACAATCAAAGATCTGAAGCCAGATGTGAAGCTAAAGAAAGTATTTATTAAATACAAACAGCGAATAGAAAGACATATAACATGAAACGAAAACCAGCTGTACAATATAAGGTTGACCCAGCTGATTATTTGAAACCGAAACCACACTGCCATATGAAATGGCTATGGCATCCACAATCTCACGCACTTTTACTCTACGATCGACCATATCGTGGATTTTTTTCGACATTTTCGGGTGCACTGACCTCAATTGGCCGTCCAGAACGTTCAGCGTCATTTGTACTTGTGCGACCACAACGAGTCAGTAAACCACTTTTTTACCATTGAAATCGATGGTGCAGAGTCCCTTCTTGGTTTGATTGATGGTTTTTTTTCACAAAAAATAATGTTTAGTGAGCACTCGAAATTCACTTTTTTCCATTTTTAGAAAAATACACGAGGTTGTATGTTTTGAACAGCTGTTAAACGCAAAGTAAATGACGACACTTGCTCAAAATTTGACAGTAGTCTATTAACAGGTGGTACTTGATGGGAACAGTGTTGCATTTCATATAACTACGAGGGAAGTTAGAAAAGTCACGAACTTAGTGATCCGCCCTGGTATTACTATAAAAATAATGTGACTATAATCATTTATTCAATCAAAGAATGCATGTCAACAGAACATACATATTAAGTCAAAACTTCAATATTTTTTTTAAGAAGCAAAAGGTTTTAGGGTTTTTGAGTATAGGACTAAAAAATAATAAAATCTTGATTCAGTAAAACTGTTTCTCATTGTTTGAAAATTTATATTGCAAGCAAAAAGGAAAGAACTCACATTTATTCTTGCTTTGAATAAAAACTTTCAAACCTATTTTTTTAAAGTGTAAAATTTTTTGTCGAACTACAATGGAAATTAATTCTGGTTTAATTTCATTTTATTATTGTTCTTTAGCAATAAGTTTAAATTGTGTTTTTAATGAAAGTTTATACTTTCATTTCATTTATTTATTTATTTACAATAACCTAGCCTTATAGGCCAAAATCGGTTAACAAAAATTCTGCTAACAATATAGGTAAAACTAGTTAACATATAATATTAAATAAAGCTGAAGAATACTCTTCAAAAATAATATAAAAATATTCTTTAAAAAAAAATACTTTATAAAAAAATGTAAATTTTGGAAATAATTAATTCATTTGCAAAAATATTTCTGAACTAATTGGGTTATATACCTCCTTAGATAAAGTACCGAGTATTAAGGTACTCATAAAATTTACAACACTAAAAATATAAGCTGATCTGAAAAAAGGAAAACAAAAAAATATTTAATTAAACATGGAATTTCGACATTTTACTTTGGTGCTGTTGATCCTAAGTTAAAATAAATTAATTTCTTATTGTTTTAACACTTTTTGTAGTCTTAAAAGTTTATATTTACTTACAATTTCTTAAATTTTGCAAACTATTCTTATTTTAAACTTCTTTAAGAAAACTTGATTTGTAGGCATAAACACAAAACAGCTGTTTGAATAATGCTTGCAAGTAAAAATTTTACCAGTTGAAAATTTTTCAAGTTAATAAGCACTTTCCAGTAACAATTGTTAAAAATTTGTAAAAAATTTTTGTTATTAAACAGACCTATCATGTTTTTTTAAAAGAAGTTTAAAATAAAAATATTTTGTCCAATTTAAAAAATTTTAAGTAAATATAAATTTTTCAACAGCACCACAGTAAGATGTCGAAGCCAGTTCAACTAAGTAAGACAGAATCTGGTAGAAGATGTTGCATATATGTATGTATTCATTTATTACAAAACTACTTCAACTTGCAAGTTTTTACTGGTAAAGCGATCACATACTTTTTAACATTTTTGATAGCTATTTTGCAAAATTTGTTCTCAGAGAGATAAGGCATAAGTGCAAATTAGATTTTTAAATTTAGCTGCATCAAAAATACTAAATTAAAATAAACTGTGCAAATGTTCTCAGAGAGATAAGGCATAAGTGTAATGAAAACACATTTGCATGCTTAGGTATGGTGGTATTTTGTTCCATACATAATTGAATAATTCCATATTATCATAATAAAACGAAATGACAATAATTTCCTAAATAATTTGTGTTTTATTCAAAATCAACATAGGCCCTTAAAATTTAACCACCCTTTACATACATAAAATAAGTTCAAATTTTAATTTAATTTAATTTAAAGTTGTGACGACCACAGCTTAACTACTACTTACCTGGAAAAAGGGAGCAGTCTCTGATTGTAAATTGGATTTCAATATATAAGCGATTAGCGGGACCTCGATCAATAAACGGTGACCAAAGCCAGTTATTAACATTGTGATATGCAACATCGCACACAACATAACTTCTCCAATTTATTCCTTTCACAAAGTCAGTAAAACTCTCTTCAACCCACTAAAATAGAAAGAAATAAAGAATTTACCAACATCTATCATATTTTGAAGTTCTTAACATAATTTGTTTCTGTATATAATCTTTTGGGTAAAGTTTTTAAGTAACTATTTATTTTAGTTCACTTGGACTAAAGTTTATTTCTATATTTATAGAATTTAACTAAATTTTAAAATACTAAATGTGATTCCATTCAAGAGTAATTATACACTCCGGTTCACTTATTTAAAGGCACTAAAAATTCCATATTCAGCAGCCTGTATCTTTTGCAATTTTTAACCGATTGCAGAATTTTAAATTGGAAATGAAAGCTAGACACCTTGAAATATAAAAAAAATAATGACAATAGTGGTTTCTTTACTAAAGAATTTTTTTTAAGCAATTTATCAAAAAAATTCCAAAAATGTGCCATTTTTTTGGTTCACTTGAATAAAGGCACTTTATTATTTTTAAAGTAAGCGATGATTTTTTGAAGAGAGCGTTTGTTTATTGCAATTTATTACATTTTAATCATTTTACGAGTCAAAATGGCTAAACAAAAAATTTTAAATCTATCGGAAAAAACTAAAATCGATGTTTACCGTTCTGAAGGATATTCTAACCGCGCAATAGCTAAAAAAATTGGACGAAGCCCACCAGTTGTCGACAATTATATCAAGGACCCCGAGAGGTATGGAAAAAATTTTAAAGGAAGGGTTTCACTGTTTTTATCTATGTATGAGAAAAGAAAAATCATCAGACTAGCTCTCTAATAAATTTTTTTTCTTATTCATATCAAAATAATTTTTTTTAAATTAAAATTGTGTATATATGTATGTGTATAATAGGATTAATATATGTAAAAGTAGTACGATTTTTTTTGTTTTACATACCCCTGGTGTTTGTGCTTGAGGTCCATAAGGATAACGTGTCCATTCCAATGTAGCCTCCCTTGTTGTATCAAGCAAAATAACTGAAAAAGGGAAGTTCATATTATGCATTACAAGTGAATGTTAAGAACGAAATGAAATGCTTATATACAAAATATGTTTTTTTTCTGTTCTAAATATCATACTGCATTATATATTTAAATGCTCTTGTAATGGATTATTTAACCCATCTCTATTACTTATTACTAATGTGTACAACTATGTGTAATAATGTTATCTTTACCCATCTACAACCATGTATTAATAATGAAATTAATAATAAAGAATAAGAAACGACAGTCGGTAGATAATCATCAAGTTGTGAAGTTGTTTTAATTAAAGTACAGGAAATTATTATATGACGACCGAGACAGATTCTCAGAAAAAAAGAGAATAAAAATGGCTTTTGGGTGCAGTTCGCGTTCGGTTGATAATATAAAAAAAGAAAAATTTTTGTGTGAGTGCACGATGAGGTTTTAGTGATTTTAAAATAAATGTATTAAACTTAATAAAATAAATTATGGGAATCTAAGAACACACAAAAGCAACATTCAAAGAAAACCGCTGTTCCTCATATTACAAAAAATTTTTTTAATAAAAATGTTTTATTTTGCACCAGGTGTTACAATAAATTGCCTTGAAAACTACAAAAAGAGAAAAAAAATTAACTTAATCTAGTAACTATTTAGAAAAACTTGAATAAAAGTTTAAATACCCCAAATTTAACATTAAAATGCAAAAATTACATTAACAACAATATAAAAAAATTAATTGAGTTACTCTTAATAAATAAATAAAATCAAATATTATAAAAATTTAAACTAATTTAAACATACTACATACTCATAACTTTTTAAAAAAACTATCAAAACTACTAAAAAATTTCAAGGACAAAGCCACAAAAATTACTGAGAAATAAAAATGTATGTACACAGAAATGTAAAATAAGTAAAAGAAAAGACGAGTAACACCAGGACCACACACGGCAAGCTTAGTTGGGCAATTTTTCATTTTGTAGGAAAGAGGAATGGAAAGGGGTACAAATTTGCTCGTACTCGGCAATTCCTTTTTGTTCTCTCTTCGTATCTTTTATAATGAAGTAAAAAAAGAAGACAGGTAGCTTGAGGCAGAATGAATGACTGAATAACAATGCTAACATTGCCGAAACAAAATTGCTGTTTATAAACCAGGACCATACACAGTAAGTTTAGTTGGGCAATTCTTTCTCAATTCTCTTTTAAAATTGCCGCTGTGTCTACACAAAGCAATTTTGTTTCGGCAATTTTAGCACTCTTATTCAGTCATTCATTCAGCCTTCAAGCTAACTGTCTTCTTCTTTTACATCTTTATAAAAGATACGAAGAGAGAACAAAAAAGAATTGCCGAGTACGTGCAAGTTTGTACCCCTTTCCATTCCTCTTTCCTCGATCTCCTACAAAATCAAGAATTGGCCAACTAAATTTGCCGTGTGTAGTCCTAGTCTAACGGAACTCCAACAAGAATTCAAAAGAAACAGAAAAACTTTAAGCAAAGAGAAAACGATGAAAAGAATAACCATAATAATCTAGTGAAATATTTGGGAAAATAAGAAAGACAAATAAAGAGAAAATAAAATAAACTGTGGAGCAACCTAAGAAAAAAGACAAGGAACATATATAGAAACAAATAAAACTAACACAATGTGACTACAACAGATGAATTATTGAAAATGTTTACATCATAAAATATTTATAATACATAAAATTTTCAAAAATTTAAATTTAAAATACAAATAAAACAATTGTGTCTTAATTACATGGCATTACATACATCTACAACACAAATTACAACATAATACTTCCAAAAGAAAAACAAAAACAACAACTACAAATTAAAATAAAACAGAACACAATAGACATAAAACTTAAAAGAAAAAAGTGCAGCCATGTAAGATGAAGAAAAGACAACAGAAAGCAGCAAACTACTTGGGGAAAATAACAACACTACAGAGAACTCGGATAGGTGCTCAAAAACAGAAGATGGTAAAATCTAAGTAAAGGGTGTTTTTTATAGACGTATAGAACTTTAAGTTGGCATTACTGTTCAAGATGGCGACCGATTTAACAGCTGTCAAGTGATTTATTCTCGGTTTGGTTTGGCAATTCATCATGAATAGCCAAACGATCATCAAGTAAGGCGTAGATTCGTCGAATGGGCCCAAAACGAGATTGCCGTTGTTCCCGATTTTCATAAGCGAATTTTGTTTAGCGATGAAGCGCACTTCTGGTTAAATGGCTACGTCAACAAACAAAACTGCCGCATTTGGAGTGAAGCTAATCCTCAAGTGTATGTCGAAGCACCGTTACATCCAGAAGAACTGACTGTTTGGTGCGCTTTATCCAGATTGGACTACATCCGAGCCAGCCGTGGCGGTCATATGCCAGAAATCATATTTAAAATGTAATGCCACAAGATTATCTTTTGGATAAATAAAATTCATGTCAATCGAATAATCCATCGTTGTTTTATAGCAATTTAAAGTTCTATACGTCTATAAAAAACACCCTATATATAATATACTCCCGTGAGGAGTTGTATATCTCCCATCGGGCGCGTCCCCAGGTGGCGAATAGGGGATCCTCTGGTCGGTCTGTTGACTACTACAACATAGGGTCACACAGATCGGTTGGGGGTGGTGTCTGCCTCATGGCAAGGATAGGAGCCTCGAATGGTATAATCTAACGCGATGTGTCATTCGTGGCCCCTGACCGACCTTCTAAAGCAGACACTCGCGGACCAAAATATAGAATCCCAATCCTACTATCCCATTACCTAGTATTTCCTTTCCTATCTTCCACATCCTGATCCCCCCCCCCCCCCCCCTTGTAATGTTAAGGCGGTTGGTAGCAGTGCCCAGAACATGAATGGCTAGTAAGTGGTGAAAGAGAACTAGTCGCTAACAGCTCCCCTCCGGTGCTAGGGCACGTGCCGGTTGTAACCTTAGTTGCCTAGTCCATGTATGCCGTCAGTGCATGGATGGTCCTTACCATTACGGGCATACTCGTGGGATTTGTATGGAAACCAATATTGAAAAACAACAAAACAAAACAAAAACAACGCAAAAAGCCAATAAGGGAAAACCAAGTTGGCCGATTGCAGAGCACCCGCTGTTGCTGGGAACACAATTGGGACGAACGACGAATTTTTCGTTGCGAACTTTCGTCATCAGAAATAAAACACATTTGTGCATATAAAAGTTAACACAACACCGCCGTCAAACGAAATTCGTTGTGCGTGACGAATTCTGCGATAGATTTATTTCTATTTCATACGCCGACGAACGACGAACAAATTGATACAGAGTTGCCGGTTTTCCTTGTAGCTTTCAACTATATTAGTAATTAAAGCTAATTTTGACTTTAATAATTGTTTTATTTTCAATGTACATCATTTAAGTTATATGTACACAACTATTTACACAATTATGTACACAACTATTTACCATAAAATTGTTTTTTTTAATGGTTTTTTATGTATAGAATTCTCAAGTAATTATTTTTGTTTATACGGTAACCCTTCAACTTGAGGTATAAACTTGTTTCCTTGTTTTTTTTTTTTGCTTTTATTATATACTTACATACATATGTGTGTATGTATGCATTTACTATTATTTTTTACAAATGGGCCAACTCTCAAAAGTGTGTTATACTTACATACATATGTATATACATATACACTTACTTATGTGTGTATATACATACGTATGTATTAATAAAGAAAAATTAGTTTTTATTCTTTTGTTTTGTTTAATCGAACAGCGAATACTGCAATATTTTTACAATGTTTATTTTCTGTCACGTACAGCAAACAACTTTATTGATAACAACAGCTGTTATTTATTCGTCATAATTGTGCGTCACGATACGAATTTACGCAACGAACTCTCAGCAACGAATTCGTCATGCTCGACGAAGTTCGTCGTTCGTCCCAATTGTGTTCCCAGCATGTAACAAGCGGGTTGCATACCACCAATATTGGCGTGGCAACCTCCGTCAATAAAGGTAGATCTGACGCAGTGGAAGTACCAAAGCCAGCGGCGGGAACTTCCAAGGCGGCCAGAAAGGGGTAGTTGGTGAGGACCGACCAAACAACATCAGGGTCGTGTACGTCCACCAATGCCTTAGAGGCACAACCGCAAAGGAGGGCTTTTGTGTAAAGGAGAGCTGCCATGCGTATTACAAATAAGCATAGCAGCAAACCTATCAAATCGCTAATTAGCGAGCAAAAAGCCTCCTTGATATTGGAAAAAAAGCGTCTAGCTGAACTGGACGCTTTCTTCTCAGTTCCTGAAGCGACAAAGCGATAGCGATCGGAGGAGGAAGCGGATACTCAGCTGGCGTTTAAAAAGCTAAAGCCAGCGCAACCTGTAGTTGTCAATAGGCCGTTCAGTGGAGTTGCGAAGAACTCACTCGTAAGGGCTATTGTCGACTACAGTAACAGCGAAGGAGCAATCTCCCATGCAAAATGGGAGATAATACAGGAGAAGCTGCTAGGGGTGTACTTTAGGATTCTTGAGGAGAATCCGGGTTCCCCTCCGCAGAATTCGGATGCAGGCTGGTTTCAGGATGCTCACAGGATTCACAATCTGTCACGAGCCTAAGAGGAGATGCAGGAAACTGTTCAACAAGGTTAAGAGAACAGGCAACTGGTCACTCTATAAAGCTTCTGTAAACAGTTTCAAAATGAGGTGAGAAATGCAAAGCGTAAGTCTTGGAGAGACTTTTGTGAGAACATTAAGAGCTCTTCAGAGGCTTGTCGACTACGCAAGATTCTCTCCAAATCTCCAACGGTACCTGGGTATATTCGGAGAACTAATGGGGAGTGGACTACTAGTAGTCATGAGGCGTTGGACGTGTTGATGGACACCCACTTTCCGGGGTGTTCTACGCTTTCAGGTGCAATGAGCGATGACGCTCAGTACTGTAGAGCATCCTCCTCTAGGAGAATAGAGATGGATTCCTTAAAATCAGCCATTGATAGTTTTCAGCCTTATGAATCCCCTGGACCGGACGGTATTATACCTGCCGATCTACAGAGGAACTTTATGGTAATTTCTCCTTGGCTACTGGGAATATATAATGCATGCCTCGCATGTTCATATATCCCGGTGGGCTGCAGAAAGAGCAAGGTGATTTTCATCCCTAAGGGTGAGAAAACGTCTTGCGTAACTGCGAAGGACTTTAGGCCAATCTGTCTTACATCTTTCTTGCTAAAGACGCTGGAGAAGCTCATCGACATCAGAATTCGGATGTCGATTGACGATCACCTGCTGTCAACCTCTCAGCGTGCCTACACGATGGGCAAGTCGGTTGAAACGGCATTGCACACTCTAGTGGGCTACATAGAGAGGTCATTGGAGTTCAAGAACTTCACTTTGACGGCCTTTCTGGATATAGAAGGTGCTTTTAACAATGTCAGGCCAGCAGCTATCGTGGATGCTATGATGGATGTTGGCATTGATCCTGTAATTATTGGATTCGTAAAAAGACTACTTTCGGGGAGGATTATAGAATCCTCGCAGGGTACGGCTGGGATAACCAGATCGGCTGTAAGGGGCACACCTCAAGGAGGGGTCCTATCACCGCTTTTATGGAACATAACCATAAATGCAATTCTCAGGAGGATGGATTCCATGGGTTTCAAAACTGTGACATACGCAGACGATGTCGCGGTTGCGATATCGGGAATCTGTCTGGATACGTTACCCCTGAGAATGGAGATGGCGCTTAGAATCAACACTAACTGGAGTAAGTCAGTGGGACTAAACGTCAATCTGACGAAGACGGAACTTGTATTATTCACGGGAAGATACAAGGTTCCTGCATTCAGATTGTCAAGGCTAAACGGCTCGGAACTGAGCCTTTCTGCCAGTGCAAAATACCTGGGAGTGATGCGGCGATATACGCCTGCAGGAGGGCCATAGGGACGATATGGGGCTTAAATTCTCGCAACGTTCACTGGCTATTCAAGATGGTGATTCAGCCCATCTTGTTTTATGGAGTCGTGGTGTGATGGAAAGCACTAAACACGACTACGAACCGATCCCGATTTGAGAAGATTTTCAGATGCATGGCCACCTTGATTGATGCATGGCCATGAGATCAACGCCCAATAAGGCACTATTTACGATGCTAAATTGGCTGCCAGTTGATCTACAAGCTGAGAAATTGGCACTATTTGCATACATGCGATTGCATGCGGCGCGGGAGTGGAACCATAGATCATGGGGACATTCGGCGATAATTGGTACTTGGGGAGATATTCCCAATCTCATTGACTATGTCACTCCAAGACCATTCCTACAGAGGAACTTCGGATTCACGATTTTGGACAAAACGGGAATCTCAATGGGATCTTCTCCTCTAGGAGAAGATCTGGATGTCTTTACCGACGGCTCCAAGAATAGTTCTGGAGTTGGTGGTGGAGTCTATATTGAGGAGTCTGAGACTAGCATATCCTTCAGACTCCCCAATCAATGCAGCATTCTACAAGCTGAATTGATGGCTATAAAGCAAGCAGCAGATTGGCTATGGCATCATGGAATATTTGGCAGGAATATACGCATTTATACCGACAGTCGGACTGCAATCAGGTCTTTAGTGGGTGTCTATTCGACATCCCAACAGGTCCAAGAATGCCGGACATCCTTAAATAGAATGGCAGAGCATTCGGTGATCACCCTCATTTGGGTGCGTGGACATGGAACTTCAATGGGGAACTGTAGGGCGCATAACCTGGCAAGGGAAGGGTCGCCATGTGGCATCCCTCTATCGGTCTCTAAAAAAGAGATCGAGAGCATATTCTTGCGAAGGGCACAGTCCATATGGAGAGACGAATGGACGTGTAATGCGGCGAGCATGATTTGGCCTATGCTGGATAGCAGTGTAGTAGGGATTTGTTGGGGCTCCAAAGAGCCCGATTGAGAAATGTGGTGGCTGTAGTAACAGAACACTGCAATTGTGGCAACCATGCTAAGAGAATGGGTTTGCGATATAACGACTACTGTAGAAGTTGTCAGGACGAGGAAAAGGAGGAAACTGTGGAACACCTTGTCTGCCAGTGTCCAGCCCTGTAAGAGCGACGCTTGATCCACTTCGGTGAGCGACGTCCGCAGGGTCTCACTGCGTTGTCGAATGCAAGAGTCGACATGCTATATGGCTTCGTTAGAAGTAGCGGTTGGTTTTTGTGACGTACTCACTCACTTTCTTTCTGTATCTTCCTTTCTTCCCCTTCACTCTTCTGTTACTATCCTTCCTCTTCTTTATTTTCCTCTATACAGGTATCACAAAAGGACCACGTCAGAGGACCCAAGTGAGCCCAGCTTTTGTTTTTCTTTTCGGGCGACCATACAATAACATTTTCTCAAACACAGCAACATTTTAACAACAGGAATATAACAAATTTAAGAACTCCGGGTTGCAGGTTAGAAACAACGAAACAAAGAATTGATTTTGTTGGAAGCATTAAATTTAATAATTTGCCTGTAGAATTGAAATCAATAAATAGCAGGGACCGCAAATAAACTTATCGAAATCAAAAAATTATTTTATAACTGTTATTTTGGAGGTTAAAAAAAAACAACAAACTAAAAGTTATTTTTTAACAAAAAAAAATTTCAGATAAAACTGTTAAAAAGAGAGTTTTATTTTGCCGTGAAAAAATAACACTCTTTAAGGAGTTTTATTTTTTTAGTAGGAAAATAACTCTTTTGAGTTGTATTTTTCCAGTCAAAAAATAAAACTCATTTTATATAAATTGACATCCAATATAATCATCTTGCATTAAAATTGAATAAACTTCGTCATGGCGAAGGAGCCTTTAAAATTAATGTGTGCTCGAACCCATCTTAAAGAAGTGATCATTCGCATTTTGCACTTGGCGAAGCAAGTAAGTTTTAATAAATATTTTATCATCTCTTTTAAAAATTCGTTTCTCTCTTTGCAAGTAAATAACAACAAATCAGATAATCGACTGTCAACAAGCATGGAAGCCTCAGGAGCTTCACCGGATGTTTTCCCATCTTCGCCGGATTTTTGCGATACATCTAAATCTAATATATCGTTTTTAGGGTGTTGAACTCCCTAAATGTAGATAGGGAAGAAGAAAGCCAAGAAAATGGTTTTGAGGATGAAAAAAAGCTGTCAAGTGATTTATTCTCAGTTTGGTTTGGCAATTCATCATGAATAGCCAAACGATCATCAAGTAAGGCGTAGATTCGTCGAATGGGCCCAAAACGAGATTGCCGTTGTTCGCGATTTTCATAAGCGAATTTTGTTTAGCGATGAAGCGCACTTCTGGTTGAATGGCTACGTCAACAAACAAAGCTGCCGCGTTTGGAGTGAAGCTAATCCTCAAGTGTATGT
Source organism: Thelaira solivaga (assembly GCA_947397855.1). NCBI lineage: Eukaryota > Metazoa > Arthropoda > Insecta > Diptera > Tachinidae > Thelaira > Thelaira solivaga. Next base: position 20,719,063 of record OX377615.1, on the reverse strand, counting down.
CGAAACATTGTTACATCCAGAAAAACTGACTGTTTGGTGCACTTTATGGGCTGGTGGAATCATTGGTCTGTACTTCTTAAAAACGATGATGGCCAGAACGTTACAGTCAATGGTGATCGGTATAGAGCCATGATTACTAACTTTTTCATTCCTGAATTGAACAACCATGATGTCCAGGAGCTGTGGTTCCAAGAAAACGGCACAACATGTCACACAGCTCGTGCCACAATCGATTTATTGAAGACACGTTTGGTGACCGCCTAATTTCACGTTTTGGACCTGTGAATTGGCCTCCAAGATCTTGTGATTTAACACCGCTAGACTACTTTCTGTGGGGCTATGTAAAGTCATTGGTCTATGCGGATAAGCCACAAACGCTTGACCATTTGGAAGACAACATTCGCCGTGTTATTGCCGATATACGGCCACAAATCTTGGAAAAAGTCATCGAAAATTGGACGTCCAGATTGGACTACATCCGAGCCAGCCGTGGCGGTCATATGCCAGAAATCAGTAATGCCACAAGATTATCTTTTGGATAAATACAATTCTTGTCAATCGAATAATCCATCGTTGTTTTATTGCAATTTAAAGTTCTATACGTCTATAAAAAACACCCTTTACATTCAATTATATTAAACGGGAATAGAAGAAAAACAATAAGAAAAGTAAATGCTGAAACAGAACGGATTTGGCTCATACTTAACATCACTTCTTTTGTAATAACAGTGAGTAACATTCTTTTCCAGCAGTGACTTTTAAAATTATATTTAACATTGTGTTAAAATTTTCAGAATTGAATTTTAACCTAAAAAAAACATAAACAAAAAAACTTTATATACATATTAAATTTGTTAACAAATGTCAGAATTTGATAAAAGAATATTCAGTGATTTTAACTTTCCAAAAAGTAACAAAACACATTTTACAAAGTAGGCCTATTTCTACTAACGAAACGAAATTAAATGAATATGTTACATTGCTTATAGATAGCTACAATAAAATTTTGTCATATTATACAACATAAATTATTTTTTAATATGACACAAACAGCTGATTAGCGCATCACTTATGTTTCATATTGTAAAAATTAACCATACACATTGTTGTTTCGCAACTCTGTATTTATAAAAAGTTTAAATACCGTATTAGAATTGTATGTAAACATTGTCTTATAACGTTTTGGAAGTCAGCCTTAGTGTGTGTCGACTAAATGCTAGATATAACCTAGTTAATTCTATACTTGCTTTAACTTCATTTAATGATCTGAGAGATGTGGTAGCTAAATTGATAATAGAGCAAACGCACAAATCGAACGAAAGACAAGTCCTAGCTATTCAGACTCGTCGAAATAACACTAATAATTTTCCTAATATAAACAATTCAAATCGTCAAAACAATTTTTTTATTGGAAATCTTAATAGGCAAAACAATTTTTATCGCCGAAGCAATCATCAGGGTAATTAAAAGAATCGAAACCGTGGTAACAATTATGCAAACCGAAATAATAACACTGCTCAGCAGCAAAATCTTCCTTTAAATAAAACTATGTGGACTATATGGATTTTGATGTGCTAATTTGAGAACGACTGATCCGATACTCATAAATAAAACACCAAAAGATGCGTAACAATATTAAAATTAATTTATTTTATCGTTTTGGAATTATTTAAAAATTTTAGAGGGGAAAAATTTTTTTTCTTGCAAAATTCGTTATTTTTTTCAGTTTAAAAATGCAATAAAAAAAGGAAGCTAATAATTCAAAAATAAAATAAGGTATTAATCATGAAAATCGATTAACAATTACGGATTTAATTCTCAATTTACCACAGGTACCCAATATTGAAAGAATGTGTATGCAGTCAACCTTACATATGGTGTCAGGATTGCGTTAGCTTAGCAGGCAGGTAATGGAAATAAAGGACAAGGGTGTTTTGTATGGTTCTTGGAATTAAAACTTTCTTTGTAATTGATCAAATTTTTTCAGCTGCTTTGGATGTATACATCAATTAAATATTTTTCAAATTACAATGAAAAACTCAAATTTTTACAGCCAATGTAATTTTTCTGCTTATAATAACACAAAGTTTTTGTTAGTAAATTATAATTTTTATTTCAGAAACATTGTTAAAATAAAAAGTAGCTTAGTTCAAATGAATGCGAAGAAGCACCCATGGTGGTGTAACTGGATTCAGTCCTTGCAGAAAGCCTATCTTCTTCGTCCGCAAGAGGAACTGGTCGTTTTACAGATAAAGTATTTGAATATATGACTTTATTTTTGTTTTTTTTTTGTAAACCCACGTGTTTTAGTCATGCAAAAGTAGCAATCAGTTTCATGATTTTGTGGTTCACTCCAAATCGCTGGCTTCATAAATGGCAAAGACTTATGACTTCCTTTTCACCAACCCCTTAAATTCCTTGAACAGCTATTACAACATATTATTGGTAGCCACTTTTTATCTCTTTCATCGATAGGAAATCCAAAGTATAGCTGATATGCCGCTTTAATCTGGGAAGTTATTGTTTGCCGTTGAGAACTTAAAGTTAGATTGGCACATACATAGCAAAATAAATTTGGAGAATTCTTACAAATCTTGGACATTTTGCAATCTGAAACAAAATTTGATACAATATTTTAAATTACAGTACTAACCAAAAATCTATGTATAAAATGATCACTGAGCGTTTTTTTGTTGATGCTTTTATAGTAGGTTCAATTTAAATTTTTTTAAAGCGGACAACACTTGACCTTTTGGTTTCACAAGCAATTGTGGTATGACAAATTGTGAACGAATAACCCGACTTTATAACAAGAAAATACTTTATTACAGTGTTTATTGTTTAGTTCCATTTCACGTACATGTATTTTTTACCTACGAATTTTTGTACAATGTGCAGTTAAATGAAAAATACTATTATATATTATACTTTTTAATTCCAATAACCATACAAAACACCCTTGTCCTTTATTTCCATTACATGACTGCTAAGCTAACGCAATCCTGTCACCATATGTAACGTTGACTGCACACATATTCTTTCAATATTGGGTACCTGTGGTAAATTGAGAAAAAAATTCCGCAATTGTTAATCGATTTTCATGATTTATACCTTATTTTATTCTTGAGGTATTCAGCTCTCAGAAAAATGTGCAAAATATAAAATAATTGCTTATTCTTTTTTTATTGTATTTTTAAACTGAAAAAATAACGAATTTTGCAAGAAAAAAATTTTTCCCCTCTTAAATTTTTGAATAATTCCAAAACGATAATATATAGAACAAAATTATTAAGAGTTAAATTAAATATAATATTGTTACGCATCTTTTGGTGTTTTGTTTATGAAAATTAGATAAGTCGTTCTCGAGTTAGGCTAAAATATATGTCTTCGTACCTGACTAATTTAGAGGAAAAAAATTGCCACGCCCATAAAAAAAATCCCTACGTGATGAAGAAAAACCGAAAACGGATTTGAGTTTAGCACATCAAAATCCATATAGTCCACATAGTTTTATTTAAAGGAGAGCCAAACAGTGATTTTTTGCAGAGCTGTGTAATTATCGTTTTAATAACCATAATAGAGTCAATTATAATCAAAATAGAAGAGTCATGTCTTTAAACGAAGAGGACCCTCAGCAGGAAATGTTGAGGGATCTAAACAATTAATACATGAAATTATAATATCTTCCAAAAATATATATAGCTTTAATTTAAATTTTTCTGATTATATAACCTTAAAAAGTACAGCAACGAATACATCTTGTAATTTCTTAGTTGATTCGCAGGCAGATACACTCTAGTTCATTTAAATAACAACAGTGATAGTCATTGCTAAAAATTGACATTTCGAGAAAAGTAACAAAAACCGGCTTGCATGTGCTTACATATTGTATTAGGTGACCACTCTGGTTCAAGAAAATATGCAAAAGAAGAATGAAGAAAGTACCGCTACGTAGGTAAAGTAAAAAGCGTACTAAAATGGTCAAAAATATGATTTTAAAATAGTTCATATGAATAACAACACTTGCTGGTTTTTTATTTTCTTTAGCGAAAATATTTCATAGATTTTTCAGTCGTAAGCAGTTTGATAAATTGCACCTCATAAAATAAAAACTCTTTTAAAATGGGACGAGGAAAGCCATTAACATTAGAAGAAAGAGGAAAAATTGAAGCCTATTTTGAACAAAAGCTATCCTTTAGAAAAATTGGGGAGAAAATCGGAAGAAGTGCTCGTGTTGTCTTCAATTACATCAAAAATCAGAATTCTTATGGGAAAAACATGAAAGGAAGACCAGCAAGTATCTTATCGCCAACAGACAACCGTGCAATTTTAAGAATCGCATATAATTCTTCTGATTATATACCAAAAATTAAGGCGAAAGCAGGAGTTTCTGCTAGCATTTTCTTTGTTTTCACAAAGAAAAACGATTGGATTTTGCTGAAGTTAATATGACGTGGAATACCGAATGGCACATGGTTGTCTTTTCTGACGAAAAAAAATTTAACCTGGATGGTCCTGATAGGTATAACTTTTATGACATGAGAAAAGAGGAAATAATATTAAGCCGTCGACACAGTCGCATTGGTGGAATTATGGTATAGGGTGCCATATCATACTATGGCGTTATTAAACTACAGTTCTAAGCAATAATATCTAATTTAGTGAATAATTTTTATGTTTTCCAAACTTTTCTTTGCCGTTGTTATTCAAATGAACTATTTTTTTTTTTAATTTTCTAGTAGTATTTACTTTCAAAATTTAATAAGTAAATTAAAAGAACAGTTGAAAAAAAAATTTTTCTCGACAATAATAAACAATAAAACAAAATATCTAAAAAAGAATAATTTAATCTTTTTTTTTTTTGCGTCGTTGATCAAAAATTCGCAGTGACATATAAATTTTTGCTGTTGTTATTTAAATGAACTGAAGTGTATATCATTAATTAAGATTTCTTGTATCAAACCACACATTAACATTAATCACAAAATAAATATTACAGGAGTAACTACAGAGTCCATTTCAACAATCGGTACTATTTGTATAAATCTAAATATTCAAAATTATCTTATTCCTCAGATTTTCCACGTCGTAAATGACAATTTTAATATTGCATCCGATGCAATATTCGGCAGACTTTCGGAAAAAATATAAATGCGTCATTAATTATTTGGTTATTTCAATTAAACAAAACAATATTCACCCCTATCGGCAATAACATGCGAAATATTTTTCCCCATGAGATTTTTATTTCCTTCGAAGGTAAAAATGCGATCGTGAATCTCTAATGAAATACGTATCGGGTTTTTCAACAGGGACGCTACAAAAGTAGAGCGACAGGGACAGCAAACGACGCCATATTTCTTGCCGCTCTTTTGACATTTCTCTTCAGTAAGGTTTGCCATTTCATGATGGACAACAACTTGAAAATGATTCGGATTTTCATCGAAAAATCATCTTCAGCGATGAGGCTCATTTCTGGCTGAATGGCTTCGTCAATAAACAAAAAATGCGTTATTGGTCAGACAGCAATCCACACGGTTTGGTGTGGTTTATGGGCCGGCGGCGTCATTGGGCCGTACTTCTTCCATGATGATCAAGACCGGCACGTTACTGTGAATGGGAATCGCTACCGTTCAATGATAACCGAATAGTTTTGGCCCCAATTGGATGATATGGACTTGGAGGACATGTGGTTCCAACAGGACGGCGCCACAAGCCACACAGCGAATGTCACAATCAATTTATTGGAAACCAAGTTTGGAGAACGTGTTATCTCATGAAATGGTCCAGTCGATTGGCCGCCTCGGTAGTGCGATTTGACACCGTTATACTATTTCCTGTGGGGCTACGTCAAGTCTATGGTCTATGCCAACAAGCCAGCGACGATTGATGAACTTCGTACGAATATCGAACGTGAAATTGCAGCAGTATCGGCCGATTTATGCTTGAAAACCGTCGAAAATTGGGTTCAGCGTCTGGACTTCTGCAAGCGTGCCCGTGGCGGCCATGCAAAAGAAATCGAGTTCCATACATAATGGCATCGAACGTACTTTCACAGGAATAAAGAATTTCATTGCTATCCAAAACCGTTTATTGAAAAACGCTTTATAAGCTATCAGGTTACATTGATTGTTATAAACAAGAACAAGCTGAATATGAAAAATTTTTAAATTTAAAAAAAAAAAAATACAGTGAAATAATGTTTAGAATTGAAGCAATATTGTTATAATAGAAGCAAGAAAAATAAGCAACAACGAATTGTTCGCCGACGTATGCGCGATTCATCTAACCCCTTGGAGTTACCTGATGCACTGTAAGTTAATCATTTATTAAATAAAGTTGCTTTGAATTATTTTTTGTATTAGATTTAAGCATCGTTATATTAATAAAGAAGCGTTTTCTTATTTACTGGATTTAATCAATAACTCTCTAGCAACTCCTAAAAAATCATTTGGTGTTCCAATGATAGTCAAACTAAGTGTCTGTTTGAGATTTTTTGCAGAGGTGGTGATTAAATTAACAATTCAAATAAGTCATGGTACAACTAACGATAACTGCATTATCCCACCTCGGTGTATGTTTTTAGATTATTTAAAATAGAGAAAGCCGATATTTTCGCTTTAGATGGTGACAAAAAGACCATCAACAATTTTTACGAACAAAACATAAAGTTAAACGATGCCTCTGTAGTTTATATCACAAAAACAAGAAATTGACAAGCAAATAGGAAATTTACTGAAGAATGAACTAATTGAACCTAGCTATTCCAATTATAATAGTCCACTGATTTTGGTTCCCAAGAAAAGCATTAATGAGGAAAAAGCGTATAGAATGTATGTTGATTATAGAGCACTTAGTGAGAAATTAATTGCCGACAAATTCCCTCTCCCACGAATTGACGACATTCTTGACAATCTGTGACGAGCAAAATATTTCTCCATTCTTAATTTGTCTGGTGGGTTTCACCAGATTCCTCTCCACTCTGACTCAAGAGATATAACTACATTTAGTACTAATTTAGGTTCATTCAGATGAAAAGTATTGCCTTTTGGTTTAAACATAGCTCCTAATTCATTTTCTCGCATGATATCAATCGCTTTTTCAGGCTTACCTCCAAATCGAGCTTTTTTACACATTGACGATATAATAGTTATTGGATGCAGCATACGATACCATATAAATAATTTAAAGAGCGTTTTTGATGTTTTTAGGAAGTGCAATCTAAAAATCAATCCGCTAAATTGCAAATTTTTAAGACCTGAAAGCAGATTTTTAGACCATAAATGTACGGCTAATGGTATTTTACCACATGATTTGAAGATCAATGCATTCGAAAATTATCCTGTACCTAATGACAAAGATGCAGTCAGGAGATTTGTAGCTTTTGCAAATTATTATAGGAAATTTATTAAAAATTTTGCTACACTGGCAGCACCTTTAAACTATATGACTCGCAAAAATGTTACTTTCAGTTTGGATTACAAATGCCAATAATCTTTTGAAGCTTTAAAATCAAAATTAAAATCTCCCACATTATTGGAATACCCAGACTTTGATATTGATGCATCAAAGTCTGTATACGGTGCAGTGCTTAGTCAGATTTTTGAAGGACATGATTTACCGATTTATTTAGCATATCGATCGTTCAATAATGCAGAATAAAAGAAACCAACTATCGAACAGGAACTTCTAGCAAATTTACTTTGCCATAAAACAATTTAGACCATAGAATTTACAGTCAGTTATTTAATATCAAGGATCCATCTTCAAAGCTAACAAAAATTAGATTAGAATTATCCTAATATAATTTTACAATTTAACACGTAAAAGGCAGAGGTAATACCGTAGCAGATGCTCTTTCACGCTTACCAATAACTGATTTAATAAAATCAGGTAAAGAAATTTTTGTTGTCAAAACCAGATCTGTCTAAAAATTTACGTTGTGAAACATCACAAAAAACTGCTACTATAGATACTTTCAGACTAATATATGACAAGATTTCCCATGATTTTTCCAAAAAAATTCCAAAAATACGTTCAGAGCTTTTTTATATTATACAAATAACAAACTAACCAAAATTTGAATCAATATATATTGAAAATTTAAAATTATACTATCTTTAAACATGTCGATTGATAACGAAAAATAATAAGCCTTATTATGAATGTCGATATCGTAGTTGAATTCACGACAAGCCCATATAAAACATATGATCGACGTTACCACATATCACTGTTTTTGTCACGACAACCACACTCATAATCAGGCCTATGAAATGTTTTTGAGGTTTGAAAAAGAAGCCATCAATCAAAATATTTTTATCATAGAATGGCCAAAAGATGATATTTTTTTTACAATTTAAATAGTATACGAAAATTAAAATACCATGACATTAAAGTATTAAAAAACATTAAAATTTTATTAACTGTACCAATATAACAAGTACTTGGAAAAGAATAAAAACAGAAATTAATGACCGTCTAATCACACTTTATGCAAAATTATGAACAAAATATTTTTGGAAAAACATGACAAGGGATGTGGCGAAATTTATAAATAATTGTAAGAAATGTAGTTTAAATAAAGTAAAACCAGAAAATATAGAACGACTGATAATGACACCAACACCTGCACAATCTTTTGATATTGTCGTACTAGAAGCAATTGGACCATTACCTGAATCAAACTTTGGTAATAAATTCGCTTTGACTCTTGTGTGATCTCAATTAATATGTATCTAGTAACAATTTCTATTAAATACAAAAACGTAAATACTGTAACGCGAGCTATTTTTGAGAACTTTATTTTAACTTATGGTTCGCTGAATACGATTAAATCTGATTTAGGGACTGAATTTAAGAATCAAGTGTTCCTCGAACTATGTAAATTCTCAAGGCATATACCTCAGGGCATATATAAACGAGAATATTTCTGATTGAAATACATATTTAAGGTATTTCACTTTTTTCCACAACACAACTTCTAATACAGAATTCGAAAATAAATTTTCACCCCATAGTTAGTTTTTGGTAGAACTCCCACAATTCCTACAGAAGTTCACAAAAAAACAATTGATCCAATATATAATGTTGAAAATTATAGTAAAGAAGTAATATACAGGTTGCAGAGACCAAATAAAATAGTTAAAAACTTATTAGAAAAACATGTTACAGAATAAAATATTTACGACAAAAATGCAAAACCATTGGCATTGAAAATTGGAGATCATATTTTGATACAGAAACAGCCATACGATAAGTTCAAAAGTATTTATGAAGGTCCATTTGTTGTTCAAGACATTGAAAATTCTAATGTATAAGTGTATGATAAAAAACTAATAAACAAAAAATATTACATAAAAACAGAATTCGAAATGTGCAAGCAATGTAATTCTGACTATCAAAAATTACCAAATAAATATATTTTGGTTATCAAGAAATTATTTTTGGTTTCTAAAATATCTTGAAAAAATAATTATAAGAAAAATAATAAACACAGAATTTATATTGATATGTACTCGTATATGTACATAAATCAATATAAATATTACATGTATATGTGTTTTTTTAAATAATTTTATTAAAAATACTATTGCATTATCTAGTATTATAAATGAAATTGGTAATTAAAAAATTATAAAAAAATAACAGTTCAAAATTGTCAAATAAATAAAACCAAAATTTTTGCTTTTCATGTTGAAACAAAAATAATTTTTTTTTCTCAAAAATATGTAAAATAAAAAAGAATATTTTTTTTCTATTCAAATAATTTCAGCTTATAAACCTATCTATTATATTTTGTAAATAAGAAGAAAGAAGAAATAAAAAACATCTAAAATCTAAAAAAAGAAGAAAAGAGAGAATGTAATAATTTTAGTATAAGATAAATTTTGTAATATATATATTTCAAAAAGAAAAAAAAAAGGTTGTAATAAAAAAAGAAGCAAGAGCTCGACAAGCCCGGTAGCCCTTGACCCGCTCTTCCGTCGTTTTTTTTTTTTTTTTAAAGGGAGGTGTAATGGATTATTTTACCCATATCTATTACTTATTCCTAATGTATACAACTATGTGTAATAATGTTATCTTTACCCATCTCCATTATCTATTACTACGAATATTGACAACCATGTATTAATAATGAAATTAGTAATAAAGAATAAGAAACGACAGTCGGTAGATATCCATCAAGTTGTGAAGTTGTTTTAATTAAAGTACAAGAAATTATTATAATCTAAAGTTTCCAGTAATCATTAAATTTTACTAGTAGTGAATATAAAATTTCGGTATCAGCAAAAATTTACTGGTTACTGGATTCGTTTCTAAATAATGTTTGTACACACAAGCAAGAAATCAGTTAATCGATCTTATACAAAAGTGTATATGCATGCATGTCTTATAAAGGGTTAAGTGTTAAAGGAGTGATACACACATCAAATTTCAACATTAAATTATGAATTTGTGTGCGTATCCAAAAAATAAAACTGGTTTTGATTTTCGTAAAATTCACATACAACGTATACATGTGACTTCCATTAAAAAAAAATTCATAAATTGATGTTTAAATTTGATGTGTGTATATTTAATAGCGTTACGAATACAGATATCTTAATGAAAGAGAATTTTTTAATTTAAGCCGTTAATTTGAAGTTCTTTATTTGATATTAAATATTTAATTAAATATGTTTGATATAGGAATATATTTAATTTGCATTCCTATTGGTTATCTTTCTTGGCATTTTTTTGCAGTCAGAAATTTTATTGCTTTTTAAAATTATTTACTCAGAAGAATTTTTTCTTAGAACTCGTCAATTTTAGTTTCTTGAACTGAAAATTATTATTTATTTAGGATTAATAGAAAAATAGGTATTCAAAGAAAATTTTTTATCACTAATTATCATTTCTTATTTTTATTGCTATATAATAATTTTTTTTTATTTGTAAGTTTATTTGACATTTTTTTATTGAAATGGCTAGTTTATTAAGATTGAGGTCGTATTATAAAAATGTATTTTTATGTCGATATTGCGCTCTAATAATAAATAAAAAAAATTTTATAATAGTGTCCGCCAAATAACTTTTTTTTTTTTTGAAAATGTTGCCAATATCCTCTTCAATTTTTGTGAACAAAAATTCGTTCAACATAGCCCGATAACGATAGCCATTGACTAACGGCCACTCCTTGCAATTTTCGCACACATTCTGCAACATTAAAATGATTTTCAAAGTAATGTCGCAATATTTCCCAGCGTTGTTCAAGCGTATACATATTCTTTCAGCGGAAGGATAAAACTAATTATCTGTCAAATCAGACATGAGCTAAGTGTAACCATTCACGAAATAAGCACTAGTTGAAAAAAAACGTTAGATGCGGACCCTTTACGACCACAAGCGTAATAAAATAGCCGTTTCAATTACAGTCGAATCTCCACAATTTTAAATTCAAGGGAGCAGAGAAAAAATTCAAATAGTCGAGATTTCATATTAACGAGAGTTCAAATTATCAAGAAGGAGATAGAACAATATTCAAATTAACAAGAGTTTAATTAAGCGTAGCATAGAAAGTAGAGAAAACGATTTTATATTTTGTTTGTTTCAAAAACAGAAACAAAATCACATACGTATTCAAATTATAGAGTGTAGAAAAACCAAACTTCAAATTATAGAACGTTGGTGGGCAAGACGTCATTTCTATAGAGCAACGCATATAAACTAAAATAAATTATTGTTTTATTTATTTTATATTTTGAATAATACAGCACATTAAAATAATTCAAATTATAGAGCCTAGTCAAAAAATGCAAATTACAGCGCGTCAGCGATCAATATGCCATTCACATAATTTCAAATTACCGAGGGCACCAAATTACAAAGATTTTTTTCAATTTATTGAATGTTTTTCAAGGAACCTGGAAAACAGTTCAAATTATCGCGATATTTAAATTAATGAATTTCAAATTATCAATAGTCGACTGTATATATATTATATATACATATTTTGATATTTAAGCAGAATGTGGAAAGTGAAATATGTGTATATTTAACTAACACAGTATATAAGACTCGGTATAGCCGAATTTAACTTGTTTTGATTTGAATTTGTTTATAAATACAAATTCAAACCAAATGTACAATATTATATTGCATTGCATTTATTTAATTTCAAAGCAACAAAATTTCGACTTTATTATAAGTCCAGGAACAGACAGAGCAAATTTATGTAACTTTATAACGTACGAATATAGAATACATCCATTCTTATTTCCTCTCTTTCCTATAAAAACTCAAGAGTTGCGCAACTAAAATTGTCGCGTGTTTTCCGGCACAAAGTTACTAGTAGTAAGATAGCTTTTTATGTATCAACCGATACACATGTATGTATACCTGTATTTAATATTTATTTTAATATACCTCCCGTTAAAATTTTATAAATTAATTAAAAAATTACCTTGATCTGCAGATACAAAGCTAGTCTGCATTATTAATAATACGAGTACTACAATTAATTTCACAATAAATTGGCAGTTTTTCGGTAAATGCATTAATTTCACTGGTCTTTCATATGCTACGCTATTAATAAGCATTTCTAATGAAGATTTGTTAGATGAAGTAAATAGAAGTTTGTGGCAGGAATCGTCTTGGGATGTTTTAGATGAGAGTGATGGTGTTGATAATAAATAATTCATTGCAATAAAAGCTGATGATGTCGATGTGTATGGTGATAGAGAATTGTTAGCTGCAATTGCTTTTTTGTAAGATAATGGCAGTATAAATGGCATTCTTTTTTTAGTTGATATCGTTGTTAAAATTTCCGTTGTTGAGCCACATAAGGAAGTCTTTGTTTGTTGTTTGTTGGAAGCATTTTTATTATAACTATTATTTTTATTTATATTATTTATTATAAAATTCGATTTCTTGGCTGATAAACCATTATCGTAGTCAACGTTATGTACAGGTAATTTATGATTCATATGAGATCGAGTTTGACGCCTTCCACAATAAGGGTACAACATTTTTAAAACTTTTTGGTGATGATGGCGAAAGTAACGATAAAAAATCGATACAAGTATGTTAGCTGCAAACTTTAACATTTTCTTCTTTTGACATAAACTGCATGCATCATGCATTTTTCTATTCTGAAAGAAACTTCTTTTTTCAATTGATTTCTTGAAGTCATAATTGTGATCTAGAACAATGTAAATTAAAAAAAAAATTTGAGTCAAAACATTGCACAGCATTTATATATTTACTTTTGCGAGCTCAACTAGAAATCCTCAACTTTTTATCTTTAGAATTAGCTCTTCATTATATGAGAAACCTTTTAAAATTCACATCACGTGTTGGTGTAATCAGTTACCTGTGTTATTACGTATCTTTTCGCACTCTAATAATGTGTTTTGCATAAAACTACTGCAACATTTGTAATCTTAATTTATAATTTTTACTTTTATTCTATTCTAATTTATAATACTAAAATTGCCACTGATTGGCAATGTTGCAAGTACGTCTATTTTTTTAAACATTTATAATTGTTTTGTGTTTCGGCTGGGGAGTCGAACAATAGATCATTGATACATATGATATAGTTTTTTTTTACTTGTTTATTTATTACATATTTTTATTTTATTAATTTAATTGTTACCTGATTTGTACATGTGATAATTCTATGTAGTATTTTTTTATTGTCCTTTGTGGCCTCATATTACATTAATTGAATTAAATAAATAGATAAATTATTAAATACAAAACGGGCAAAAAACAGATATACAGTTAGACATGAGGTCCACAATGTCTGTGCAAAAAATCAAAATAATATGAACTTGCTTTTGCAATTTTATTTAGAGAAGGAAAAATTAAAGAATATATGTTTAACAAATTCATGCGCGACCACGTCCGTCTTCTGGCTCAATTCATACAAGACTGACTTGTTGTACTTGTTGCAGCAACATCTCGGCCATCCTGCGTGTCATCAAACATAGCATCTTCACCATAATCGTCACTGCTGTCCCACGGGTCGGCATTGGGGTAGGGCCATGGCTTCATGTATTCGGCACAGGTAGATGTTTGTCTAGGACCTTCACTACAGCTTTTCTTCTCTACATCATAGGTGTCATTTGGCTTGACCTTTATTACTTCATAGGGGCCCAAATATTTGGCTTTTAACTTTAGACCACCTCCAAGCTGTGTTCTTTTAATAACTACGAGGTCACCAACTTTATACTTCGTAGGCGGCTTCCTCTTTCTATTAAAACTTTTTCTATTTTCAGACTGAATCTCAAGAATATGTTGTTTTGCTGTTCTTCGCAGTTCATCGCGTTGCTCATTATAATTAGCCATCAATTCATGCTCAATCATCTCTCTTATATTGATGTCGTCTTTATTTCTCATTTTTGTACCAATTAATAATTGAAATGGTGTCGTATTTATACTTCGGTGATATGTTGAATTTATTACCTGTTGTACGTTGAAAACATATTTGTACCATTTACCAGGATCTTCGATACATAATTTCGATAAAACTGCTATCACAACACTGTTAAGCCTTTCCACTTGACCATTGGCTCTTGGCAGTCCAGTTGTTATCAAAATATGATTCATTTGTTCGTCTTCACAGTATTTCCTGAATTCATCGCTAGTAAACGCCGAACCACGATCAGATATGAGTCTGAATGGATTACCAAATACAGCACTTTGCGTCTGTAAGCGAGATATTGCGTCTTCAGATGAAGTTGTCTTAGTAGGATATAACCAACAAAATTTCGTAAATGAATCAATGACTGCAAAAATATGGTTATACATTTTAGATGCCGATGCAAGTGGACCAAGGTAGTACATATGATATGTGTGCAGGGGTACGTCTTCTTTGGGTATTGGGTGAAGTTCTCCATCTAGTTTACTACGTTTCCGATTAGTAATTATGCATGGAATGCAGTTGGCTATGTGTTTTGAATTTCGTCATCTAGCTTTGAAATATAATACTCTCTACAAATTAATTCTTTAGTTTTTTTCAGCGAAAAATGACCTCCCTCGTGCGCCTTACGAATAATTTCTTGTTGCATTCTTCTTGGTACTACCAACAGCTCACAGTCGTCAACAATTTTGTATAAAACATCACCCTCCAAAAAATAATCTTTATACGTCGGTTTCTCCTTCAAAATGTCTCTTATGGTATTGAGTTCTTCGTCAAGCATTTGGAGTTTCTTAATTTTATTTATCAAATTATCTTGTATGATTGTCATGATGGGGTATCGACTGAGCGCGTCCACATGCTTCATCTGCGTTCCAGGACGATGTTCCACAACGTAGTCGTATTCTTGCAAAAATAATATCCATCTGGCAACTCTAGTTGGCAAGTCTTTCTTCTCCAAGGTTTTCGTGAAAGCGTTACAATCTGTAACCAATTTAAATTTCAAACTAATAAGATATATGCGAAATTTTTTGAGAGCTTCTATAATAGCTAAAACTTCAAGCTCATAGCTAGTATACTTTTTTTCAACTTCAGTTTTCTTTTTACTCATAAAATATACGGGATGCAAGAGATCATCGTCGGGATTCTTTTGCAAAAGTACAGCACCGTAACCATCCATTGAAGCATCTGAATGTACTTCCGTTTCATAATTTGATTAAATGAACTTAGCTGATCGTCTTCAAATTTGAACTTAACATTTTTCTTCTTTAAATCTGTTAGCGGCTTAGCGATTATTGAAAAGTTTGGTATGAACTTTCTGAAGTACCCAGTTAAACCAAGGAAACTTTCTATTTGTTTAATGTTTTGAGGTATTGGATAATTTCGCATTGCTATTGTTTTTTCTGTACTCGGTAGGATTTTCTGGTTTTCTATTATATGACCTAAAAACTGAATACGCTTTTTCAAAAACTGGCATTTTTTAATGTTGATATCTAGTCCGTAATCTTTACATAATTCTAAGACCGTTTTCAAATTATTCAAAGCTTCGTCCTCGTTTTTAGCAGGAATAATAACATCATCGATATAGGGTAATGCGATACCTTCACGCGTAAGTTCTCGAAAAATAGCATTGACATGACGTTGAAAAACTGCTGGCTAGTTTGAAAGACCAAAGGGAACTTTCTTAAACTGGTACTGACCGTTGTGAGTGACGAACGATGTGTATTTTCTACTATCTTGATGTACTGCTACATGGAAAAAACCATTACGAAGATCTATCGAAAATCTTTGCGTTTTGTAGGCGATCTAACTGATCTTCAATCAGCGGAAGCGGGTATCTATCTTTGACCATAACTTTATTTATACGTCGAAAATCTACACATAGTCTAGTAGTTGAGTTACGTTTCCTTGCTAATACTATGGGACTACAAAATTCAGATTCTGACGGTTCAATTATTATCTCACTTAACCACTGGTCGATCTGGTTTTCAACAATAATTTTTTCTTTCAAAGGTAGTCGTCTTGGGTTACAATATATCGGAGTTTCGTCTTTGAGTATAATGCGCATTTCTACATTTGTTGTTTTTGACTTTTCAGGTTTGTATGATTTGATTATATTGGTAACTAAATCTTTTAATTTTTTGCTAGATGTTTCATCAATGTCTATTACTGGTTCGTCAGTAAGGTCTATGCTCATCATCATATGAATATCTTTATTTTTATTTAATTTAGATACGGTAAGACCTTCAGGTGAAATTTTTATGTCAGCTTGTAAGCAAAGCGGTTTACCAAGAACTATGCTAACATCCATACAATTATCCGGTACAATATGAAATGTTAAATTAAATTCATATCCATCAATTACAACAACAAATTCTGTATTACCAATTGGTTTTATTTTATTTTCTTCTCTCTTCTGTCCAAGACCACTTAAATAAAAATTTGATTCTCTCAGAATGTAATCATGTGCTTTTCTAATCTTATTGAAAATTGATTTATTCATTATGTTGAATTTACTTCCGGTATCAAAAGTGATTTCATTTTCATATTACCAATTATAATTTCTTTCTTCATGATGTCATCGCAATCATCTAATAATCTTATATTTGACTCACCTTTTTTCTGAGGACAATCTTTAGAAATATGACCATATCTATCACAATTAAAACATTTAAACACTCAGCAGATTTATGACCTTTAAGTCCGCAGTTGAAACATTTTAAATCCAATTTCTTATCCTTTGTAATTCCTTTTCCACTTCGTTCTGGCAAATTTACTCGTTTTCTTGTTGACTTTTCCATAGTTTCAAAACAACGCAGTTTCTCTTTAAATTCTTTTGCATCTCTGGCACCATATAAAATTATTTTATTTACCTCGTTGTCATTTATTCCATCGATAACATATTGCATTAACGAATTATAATCTATGTCACCTCTAGCAGCTAATTCCTTCATTTTCAAGTAATATTCGTGGACATTCTCTTCTTTTTTCATTTTACGTTCACTTAACATTCTGTGTATCTGAATGCCACTAGTACGTGTTTCAAATTCTTCTAATAGAGCTATTTTTAATTTTTCGTATGTCGTTATACCTTTTTCGCTTGAAATACAAAATTTTGCTACACCTCTTAAAGATTTTTTGGCAAAAACGTATTTTTTAAAATTATCCCAGCCCATTACTGCAGCTGTTTCCTCAAATTCTTCTACCCAAACATGTATAGGAAAATTATTAGTTCCGTCAAAACCACGAACAGAATCTTCTATATTCCTAAAAATCATGGAAAATTTAGTTGAACCATTATTAAAACATCGCTGATTATACTGTTGAAAATTGTCAAAAAGCTCATGAGAATTTTCATTGTATCGTAAATCTTGTGGCCTGTTGTCGTCGTTGTGTTCATCATAGTTAACATATTGTTATACTGTATGCTGCCTGTTACCATCGTCAACACAAGCAATAGAACCACTCGCTGTTCTTTCACACATTTTATACGTATTAACTTCTACCGTTGTTTGTTTGGCTACATTCTGCATTATTGTTTTGTTGGATTCATAATCATCGTCACCTTGATTATCATCGTCGTGATTATCATCGTCGTTTTCATACCTCGAACATAACAACTGTCCTTTACACAAATTGTTATAAATGTGATCAAACAAGTTCTCTTGATTGTAATCTAAGTTGAGCAAGTTACAAATACATATTAAGTCAGCAATACTTAAATTCTCTCTAACATATTTTTCCTTCTTCTTATAGTTCTCTTGTTGTTTACGAAACCATCGAACTCTCACAAAAATTGTCTGTTGCTACGGTCGCCTTCAATTTCGAACACAAACTTAGGAAGAGCTACTACCACTGTACGGCCTATCGTTGCGAGCTCAACTAGAAGTCCTTAAATTTTTATCCTTAGGATCTACTCTTCTTTTTATGACAAATCTTTTAAGATTCGTATTGCGCGTTGGTGGAATCACTTGCCCATGACATTACGTGTCTTTTCTAACTCTAATGAGGTGTTTCGCATAAAACTATTACAACATTTGTCCTTAGATTAATTTATACTGCTTTTGTTGTTACTTTTCCTTTTATTCTATTATAACTCTTGTGCTTGATTCTAAATATTTATCTTTATGTAACACTCAATAAAAATCAATTTAAAAAAAATTGTTCAAGGGAAGAAAAAAGTACCAAAAGGGAAAAATACGATTGGTACTTTAAATTTGAAAAATTTTCCGGTATTTTTTATGATATGTGCAAACTTAGAATTATGTCAGTAAAATTAAAATTAAGGGCACAAAATGCTACTTTTTATTAATTTTAATGGTACTTTTTGATATTTTAGTGAAAACGAACCTAGAAGTATGTACAAAGTTAAACTTGGCTTCAAACGGTCCTGAGCAAAATGAAAAATCAATAGGGGGACAAATGGTGTTTTTATTAATTTTTTTGGTACTTGATATTTTATTATTTACCAACCTAGAACGACCCTGACCAAACTGAAAAATCATAAAAGGGACAAATGGTACTTTTTATTAGTATTAGTGGTACCTTTTAATTTTTTAATGAAAACGAACCTAGAAGTACGAGATTGGGGTCAAGCGTTCCTGAGCAAAATGAAAATGATTAAGGGGACAAATGGTACTTTTTATACTTTTTTTGTACTTTTTGATATTTTATTATTACGTACCTATACGTGCGAGATTAGTGACAAGTGTTTCTGAACAAATTGAAAAAATCAAAAAGGGTACAATATGGTACTTTTTGACTTTTTAATGACAAAAGTAAAAAAAAATTATTAAAGGACATATGGTACTTTTTTATATTTTGTTATTATAGAATCTAAAAATACGAGACATCTATCAAGGATGAAAGAAAGACAAGTTTATTTAGAAAAATAGTTGTAAAGTTCATAACAAATAGAACAGTATAATAAAGAATAAATATGTATGTACAAAAGTACCAAATGTAAAATGTATAATTACAAATGTGTGTGAAGATAAATACGTCTAGTTAAATACGTTTTTTAAAAATATCGCATGCGATAAAAAAAAATTCATACATATTCTTCACAAATGTACTGAATTTAAAGGGGTTCATAGAGAGCTGAAGCCATTCTGGCCAAACCCTTCTATCTCAATGAATGGGACCTAATGCAAAACAACCACAATGGATAGGGCTATCATCCTGGGAATACAGTTTCTCCCAATTGTATTTGTGAAATTTTTTAGAAAACGTTGAAAAGTTCACTTAGTACAAAAATAGCGTATATGTGGTGGTCTCTGAGGGATGAGGCTACTGTGGCCAAACCCTTCTATCTCAATGAATGGGACCTAATGCAAAACAACCACAATGGATAGGGCTATCATCCTGGGTATGCAGTTTCTCCCAATTGTATTTGTGAAATTTTTTAAAAAACGTTGAAAAGTTCACTTAGTACAAAAATAGCGTATATGTGGTGGTCTCTGAGGGATTAGGCTACTGTGGCCAAACCCTTCTATCTCAATGAATGGGACCTAATGCAAAACAACCACAATGGATAGGGCTATCATCCTGGGAATGCAGTTTCTCTCAATTGTATTTGTGAAATTTTTTAGAAAACGTTGAAAAGTTCACTTAGTACAAAAATATCATTACATTTTTATTATGTGTATACTCGTATGTGTACGAGTATATATACATGTTTAATAAAGTAACAACAACCTGTAATATAAAAGCACAATGTTGCTAAAGTTTGGTATGAAGTCTTCATACTTATCATCAGAGCTTTTGCGTGTTCGATCTAGCGTTTCTAAAAAGAGTTTTAAGAAAAAAAAGGGTATTCAACTGTTTGGAAAAAATACAAAAAAAATTAAACGGTTAAAAGCACACCCTCTTAGTAACGAAAGCACTCTTTTATTTATACATATTTTAAAAAGAAACATCAACCTGTTATAAAAAAAGCACAATGTTGCTAAAGTTTGGTGTCAAACCTTCATACTCATCATCAGAGCATAGTCGATCTAACTTTTTTAAAAATCATTTTAAGAAAAAAAAAAAAAATATTCAACATGCTTGATAAAAAAACTAAAAGGCAAAGGGCTACAGCTGCTACAATCCTGCATCTGAAAAGTTTTATTCAATAAAAATATTCTGTGAAGTTAGGACTTCTTGAGGTCATCCATAAAATTTGGATTTATTTTGAGATTAAAAGTTATTAAAAAATTTTTAATAAAAAAATATGCTGAAAAAAGAAGTGTTTGGTTTTTTAGTAAGGCTGTTTTGTTGTCATACGGACTTTTTTGATGGCATTGAGTGCCCATTGTATTCATTTTTTAAATTTGCTAATTGTATTTTGAAAAAATCCAATTTGGAACAGATAGCACCAAGTAATCGAAATAAATATCGTTTAGAAAAACGATTAAAATTAATGGTAAGTTACCGAAAACGTAGAATTTTCAATATGTACAGGATATTAAACTTTTGTATAAATAGTGTATTGTATATCTATTTATAAATATATTTTAATTTGATAGGATGGTATTAATTTGAACTTATTAGATGAAGTTGAGATGTTCACCAAATGGTGCAAAAAAACAATTACATTGCATTAGAGGCTGAAATAAACAAGTTAGTTTCGCAAAAAGAATATATTGTAGAAGGTAAGAAATTTATTACACATTCCATAAGGTTTTTATTGTTTTGGTAAATATTGATAAAATTTTGTGGTAATAGAAAACATGATAATTTGTAAACGTAAAAATAGATTCAAAAATATTTTATTGAAATCGATGGACCACTTGTGAATTTGTTAACAGAAACGTCAATTTATTACGGAGCCTGCTGATATACACGTTAGCTTGCGTTTCTCTATTGATGTGTGCCATCGATTTCAATAAATTATGCCTTGTTTTGTTCGAAACTCATATGACTATGGAAAATAACAACCGATTTCCTTTTTTTAATTTTGGCAAAAAATTGTTTATTCTTTATAACTTCTACGATGTTTTTTGGTAGTGAAACTGATAATATTCTAAATGACTTGCTTTATTTTATCCCTTTACCAGACATATTTTCACCAGCTTATATAATGTATTGTTTTTTAAAATTTTTCTAATACATTAAAGCTGCACAAATTATGTATTTTTCATTTAAGTAAAAATAAGTATTCTGTAATTCTAAATAAAATATAATTCTTTAAATTTAAGTATACTAGAGAGTTCGATTTTGGTACTTTGTATATATTCATACTTATTATTGTTAACTAGTGTTTATTATAGTTGAAATTGTTATAGATTAAAAATCAATAAACATAAAAAAATGCACAAATTTGATTTTTAATGAATTCTTTAAGGAAAATTTGTTTGCATTTTCTTAAAAAAATGTCTTTTGACAAAACTTAAAAATATCGTAGAAACTGCAAGGCTACAAAATATTGAGTTAGCTCTCGAGCTTTTGCAAATTATATGGTGTAGCGTCCTTCTTTTCGATATAATGGTATACCTCAAGAGCTACACGTGGGATTAAAAAAGTAATTAACAGCGACTTGATATTACTTGATCTTATTTAAATTAACTATTAAATCTCAGGCACCACAAAAATATTAATTTTGCTTTCAGATTTTTCTGCTATAAACCATAAAATTTTATCAAAATCAAAATTATCCCTTTGAATAATATTTAAAAAATTAAATTTGCAGATACTCAAAAAGAACACAGTATTGAAAAGCTCTTGTCGGAACTACTAAATGGCTCTGAATCCCAAAAATATCTAGAAATACCTTGCAGCGTTGTAGATGAATTAAATTTATCACAAATAATGAAAACTATTGAAAATAATACAGCATCAAATTTTAAAAATTTAACACCCGTAGATAATATTCCTTCCCCTACCCTCACGACTGATATGGAGGTTAAAGAAAATGATTCCTTTACTGTGCAAATTACCTCCACAAAAAATAACATATCTGATATAAACCATACAACAGAAAATGATATAGAAATAGAAGAATATACTGTTTTAAGAAAAAAAAATACCCCCGACGTATTCTCCAAACCAGAAAATAGCCACTGAAAGAAACCCGCACAAACTTGAACCACCTCTTTAGAAACGCTAGATCGAACACGCAAAAGCTTTGATGATAAGTATGAAGACTTCATACCAAACTTTAGCAACATTGTGCTTTTATATTACAGGTTGTTGTTACTTTATTAAACATGTATATATACTCGTACACATACGAGTATACACATAATAAAAATGTAATGATATTTTTGTACTAAGTAAACTTTTCAACGTTTTCTAAAAAATTTCACAAATACAATTGAGAGAAACTGCATTCCCAGGATGATAGCCCTATCCATTGTGGTTGTTTTGCATTAGGTCCCATTCATTGAGATAGAAGGGTTTGGCCACAGTAGCCTCATCCCTCAGAGACCACCACATATACGCTATTTTTGTACTAAGTGAACTTTTCAACGTTTTCTAAAAAATTTCACAAATACAATTGGGAGAAACTGTATTCCCAGGATGATAGCCCTATCCATTGTGGTTGTTTTGCATTAGGTCCCATTCATTGAGATAGAAGGGTTTGGCCAGAATGGCTTCAGCTTTCTATGAACCCCTTTAAATTCAGTACATTTGTGAAGAATATGTATGAAAATTTTTTTTTATCGCATGCGATATTTTTAAAAAACGTATTTAACTAGACGTATTTATCTTCACATACATTAATTACAAGTATAAAAATTTATAGTAACTTATGAAAATCTACAGTATAAGATATACTACTTAAATAAACTAAACTAAACTAAAAACTTTTCTCAAATGGTCTTAAGCAAGGTGGGAAACCATAAATAGAACATAATGGTACTTTTTATTGATTTTATTAGTAATTTTTAAAATTTTTATACTAACTATTCTAGAACTATGAAATTGGTGTCAAACGCTCTTGAGCACAGTAAAAAATTATTCAAATAAAAAAACAGTACTTTTTATTGATTTGAATGCTACGTTTTAATTTTTTAACATTATCGAATTTAAAACTATCAGACCGAACAAAAACGGGGCTCAGTTAATAGAAAAATCAATAAACTGACAAAATTTTACTTTTTCTATATTTTAATGATAAATTTTGATTTTATTTAGATTAAAAAACCTAGAATATGAAAGACAGAAACAACTGACAAATTGGTGTTCTAAACTTTTCTGTACGTAGTCTAGGAACTCAGAAAGTTTATTTCAACGACTACACAGACTGACAAAGCTAAATAGACTTCGCTGTTTATAAGAATCCAGAGTATATATACTAGGGCGGGTCGATTTGTATGGAGACAAAACAATCGCTCAAATTACAAGGAAATTTTTTTTTGTATTATTATTATTAAGTAGTATTTTTTATACTTTTAAAAAATTACATTAAATTATAAATTTTATCAAATATGTATGCTCTGAAATATATTATTAGTTCTTATGAAATTTACAAGTTTATTTTTAAATAATATTATATTCTGTTCATTTTTAATATCGTTTGGCATTGAATTGTAAAGCTTCAGTCCTTTGTAAAACAATGATTTCTGCATCATACTAGAGTTCGCCGATTGCAGCCTGAAGTCGTTTGCATTTCTTAAATTATGTAGTTGTATGTCTCTTACATATCTTATCTGCTCAACCAAGTACTGCTGTGCTTCTCCTGACTTTAACTTTTGTATAAACTTTATTGTGTTTAATTTCAGCCTCTGATGTATATTAAGCCATCTTAACGTGTGCAGCATAGATGTAATTGATGTATAACGGTTGCATTTTAGTATTACTCGCATTGCTTTATTTTGCAGTTTTTGGAATCTTGCTATTTGTTGTTCAGTACTACATGTTTATAACAGGTGGCGCAAAAGTAATCCTCCTATCAGAAAATGCTATAAATTTTGCGATTGGCCCCTAATGTCAGTTCTGTTTTGACATTTGTGTAGTAAACACATGCGAAATACACGTTAATAAACAATGGTACGCTACACTGGTCTAGAACGCGGAATATTGGTGACTATTTATTTGACCAATAATCGGTCGGTGACTTTGGCACAACGTGAATTTCGTCGCAGATTTCCTGGACGTCGAACGCCTACTGGTGAAGCACTGCGACGTTTAGCCGCTCGCCTCGAAGAGACTGGCACAACAAGAGATGCTGCCAGGCGTGGCAGACCCCGGAGTAGCCGTTCTGCAGAGAATATTGCTGCTGTAGTTGAGGATGTCCTGGAAGCGCCGTCGACATCGACCAGACGACGTGCCACGCAAATGGGTATCAGTCGACGGTCTTTACAGCGAATTTTGGTACAAGATTTGAAGATGTTTCCGTACAAAGTCCAGACGATGCATCAGCTGTTAGCTGCTGACCGCCACCATAATCACCATCAAGAGGAAGATGATTTTTCATCAAAAATAATCATGAGTGATGAGGCCCATTTCCATCTTAGCGGGTACGTAAATAAGCAAAATTTACGCTTCTGGGGCACTGAAAATCCGCGTGTAACCCACGAAGAGCCATTACACCCGCTCAAAGTCACTGTATGGTGTGCTGTTTTCGCTGGAGGAGTCATCGGACCTTTTTTCTTCGAAGACGTCGCGGGCCAAACGGTTACTGTGAATGGTGAGCGCTACAGAGCAATGATCAACGAGCTCTTTTTGCCGCAACTTAATGAATTGGGATTGGAAAACATGTGATTCCAACAGGACGGTGCAACGGCACACACTGCACGTGCCACAACCGATATGCTGAAGGATGCATTTCCCGGGCGCCTAATCTCCCGTTTTGGCGATTTGCACTGGCCAGCAAGATCGCCTGATTTGACCGCTGCAGACTTCTGTTTGTGGGGTTTTTTGAAGTCGCGGGTTTATGTCAACAAGCCTCAGACTCTTGCAGCTCTTAAAGACAATATCCGTCAAGAATGTGAGGACCTATCGCCGGAAGTTTTGGCCACAGTGATGGAAAATGCCATAAAAAGGGCTCAAATGACAATCAACTGTGGCGGCGGCCATTTACATGACATCATATTCTCGACTTGATGTAAAAAAATTAAAAGACCAAATAAAAATAATCCACAAGAAGAATCAAAGTTTTTCATTTTTTTTTAATTACAGCCAAAAAACATCGGAAGGTTATTTTTGCGTCACCTTGTATAATTGTAGAGCCAAATTCAAACTGTGGATTTAATTATTGTATTGTAAATAGTTATTGATGTTAAAATTGAAACTTTATCTTCTTCCGATTTTCTTGCATGCGTATTCAACATGTTCTTTAAACTTCAAATCTTTATCTAATAGGAAACCCAGATATTTAATTTGATTAACCTTTTCTATTACTACATTATTCATTTTAAATGTTATATTTGTATTCATATTAATTTCCATTAATTTTGATTTATTTTCGTTTAATTTTAGCTTGTTCATTTTCAACCATTCGTTTACATTTTTCATATCTTTTTTTAAGTTTTCATAACATAGTTCCTCAGTTTCTGCTTCCATAAAGATTAGTGTATTGTCTGCATATAGTACCATTTCATATTTTTCCAATACTTTTTCCATATCGTTTATATATATAATAAATAGAAGAGCACCCAGTATAGAACCTTGCGGAACTCCAAAGTCATTTTTTATTATATTAGATTCTACGTTATTAACCTTTGTAATTTGTTTTCGATCGTACAAATATGTTTTAAACAACTACAGTTCTTTTTTCCTGATACTACAGCTATAAAGTTTCCTGATTAAAATATATCTATCGATTGTCTCGAAAGCTCTTTTAAAATGGAGAAAGATGGCCACTATTTTGTTGGTTTTCTTTCTGAATTTCCATCTGCTTATCACATAGTTAATAGCTGTTTCATATGAATGTTTTTTTCGGAACCCTGACTGATATTTATATAATCAGGGCTGTCATAAAATCCAAGTCGGTTTTGTTAATTGTCGGTTTTGCAAACCAATATTGGTTTCATTTGGTGTCATGAAACCAAGTCGTTTTTGTTATTTTCGAAGACAAATAAAACCGATGTTCGAATCAGTTGTTCTATACATTAGTTTATTTGTATGAAATTGTTTATGGAAATGTTTGATAACAGTTTTGATAAATCGTAGTGTTTTCGTTTAAATAAAAATAAAAACGAGTTTTATTATTAAAAAATTTTAATATAAAATATATAATTAGTGTCAGTGAAATAAGTAGTGAAATAAAATGACTTTGCCGTTGTAGGATTTTTATTATTAGAAGAACGCTCACAGAAAGTAAAGAAGAATATTCATAAATTACCGGTTAAATAAAGAAGCTTTCTGTTTACATCTTTTTGCCGTGAACCTACGCTTTTTATTGATTCGTCCAACTGTTGTCAAAGAGATCACACAGTTGGCTTATCAAGTTTTGTAAGTTCCTTCGCAATGTTAGGATATTTTTCTATAAAATGCATAATTATTGAGTTTTAAGTAATACTTTTTTTTGGCAGAGAAAAAAAAATTATGAGCAAAAATTTCTTTTTGTAGAATTAATATTAATTTACTTAAATTTTTATTAAATATCTAACTGCATGTGAATTTTTAATGACAAAAGTCCGTTTTAGTCACTTGCTTTATTTGAAATTAAGCAGACCAACAACTGTCAACTGATTGGTTTCAATCCAATACAAAACCGATAACATTGGTTTCTGTGACACCTAAAACCGACATTAAGTCTAGTTCGAAAATGAAACCGACAACATTGGATTTCATGACACCAAAGTCATTTTTTTGTCGGTTTCAAATCCAATACCGACAACATTGGATTCTATGACAACCCTGAATAACTTATTTTTTTTTCTATGTATTAGTTCAATTGGTTTTTTACTACTTTTTCCAGTATTTTAGGGATCAAAATAAGAAACTTTGCCAAAGGAGGCATACCTCTACAATGTATTTTGATGTCCCGAGTTTTGACGCGAAGGGTCAATAATTATTTTTTTTTTCTTTTCTATTACTAACTTAGGGGTCACACGATCAAGTTTTCATTAAATTTTTAAAATTTCTCTCATTTTTTTACCAATACACTCACACTTTTAAAATTTGCTGAGAGTTTGCTTTCAATTTTTCGTTCATTTGAGTGTTTCAAATTATAGTCAAGAAAACAGCTGACTGCAGTTTTTTTATTCCAAATTTGAATTCTTATTCTGCCGCCAGTATTGTTTTTTGTTTTGTTTTTTTTTTTTTTAAATATGTTTGTGAACAAATTAAACAAATATAACGACGTTTTGCAGTTCATAGAGATATACAGAAGGCATGAAGTTCTGTGGAACATGAATATTCCTGCATATAGACGGAATGATTTAAAAATTAAGGCATATAACTCTATTGCCACCGAAACAAAACTGTCGGTGGAAGAGGAAAAAAAAACATCTTGTTGAAAAACTTGCTTTGAAATTGCGCGCAGCCTACTTCACAGCTTTCAATTTTTATGAATTTTGACAAGCAGTATGTGTAAATTTGTTGAAAGAGAATTGTAAAAAAACTTGATCGTGTAAGTAAAATTCATTTTTTCATTTCATTCTGACTAAATAAATTTCTAAAGAGAAAAATAAACTCCAAAAATAAAAAAACAGCCATTTCGCAAATTTTTTCTTGTAGTGCCAAAAATGGTGATTTTTTTAAATTTTTGTATGGGGAACCCCCCATGGGTGGTTCCAGGGGGTGTGCCACTGGCATAGGTGGGTCGGCCCTCCAAATTTAGTGGGGGTCGGTCATAAATTTTTACTCGATTGAGGCACTCTAAATAGATCAAAGTGAGATTTTTCAAAATTTGACCCTTCGGATCAAAAGTCGGGATATCAAAATACATTTTATAGGCATGGTTCCTTCGGCAAAGTTTCTTATTTTGATCCTTAGAATACGATTTTCCTTGTAATTTGTGCGATTTTTAAATCGACCCGCCCTAATATATATTTATATTGTAAAGGGTGTTTTTTATAGACGTATAGAACTTTAAGTTGGCATTACTGTTCAAGATGGCGACCGATTTAACAGCTGTCAAGTGATTTATTCTCAGTTTGGTTTGGCAATTCATCATGAATAGACTTACGCCTGAACAACGCTTGCAAATAGTGCAATTTTATTTCAAAAATAATGGTTCATAATTTTGATTTTCATAAGCGAATTTTGTTTAGCGATGAAGGGCACTTCTGGTTGAATGGCTACGTCAACAAACAAAACTGCCGCATTTGGAGTGAAGCTAATCCTCAAGTGTATGTCGAAACACCGTTACATCCAGAAAAACTGACTGTTTGGTGCGCTTTATGGGCTGGTGGAATCATTGGTCCGTACTTCTTCAAAAACGATGATGGCCAGAACGTTACAGTCAATGGTGATCGGTATAGAGCCATGATTACTAACTTTTTCATTCCTGAATTGAACAACCATGATGTCCAGGAGCTGTGGTTCCAACAAGACGGCGCAACATGTCACACAGCTCGTGTCACAATCGATTTATTGAAAGACACGTTTGGTGACCGCCTAATTTCACGTTTTGGACCTGTGAATTGGCCTTCAAGATCTTGTGATTGAACACCGCTAGACTACTTTCTGTGGGGCTATGTAAAGTCATTGGTCTATGCGGATAAGCCACAAACGCTTCACCTTTTGGAAGACAACATTCGCCGTGTTATTGCCGATATACGGCCACAAATGTTGGAAAAAGTCATCGAAAATTGGACGTCCAGATTGGACTACATCCGAACCAGCCGTGGCGGTCATATGCCAGAAATCATATTTAAAATGTAATGCCACAAGATTATCTTTCGGATAAATAAAATTCATGTCAATCGAATAATCCATCATTGTTTTATTGTAATTTAAAGTTCTATACGTCTATAAAAAAACACCCTTTATTTCAAACAATAATTCGATTACGATGGATTTCACTTTATTGGGTATATATTTTTCAAATCATTTATTTTTATTTATATATACATGTAATAATTGTATTTGAAATAAATTTAATTCAATTAAAGTAATATAAAGTCAAAAAGGCCAATATAAAAATATTACATAGAATTATCACAAGTACACTTAAACTAATAATATAACAATATGTAATAAATAAACATGTGAAAAAATATGTATACCATTTTTATAAAAGGTCATATTTTTAATTAAATTTAATACATATATTTCTTATTTCTACTTTTTTTGTATAAAAGTATCGATTTTTGAGATAGAAAGTGATATAAAGAAAGGTATTTTGTTATAAAGTTTTATACTGTAACTAGGATTATAACGATGCTTTTATTATATGCTTAAAAACTCGATTTGGTTTTCAAGGTATTGATGCATTTCTTTCCTTTGTACATCAATTGAAAAACATTTCAAAGAAATTTCAAAAATCAGTTATCTTATTGTAGAAACTATTCAAATTCTATTTTAATATTTTTGACGTTATAATAACAATTCAATAAGTTGAAAGCATTTAAAAATAGTTCCGAACACTAAAATGGTACATTGTTTATTTTTGTGGTTTTCTACTTTAAAACATAAACCGCCCTAGTAAATTATGTTGTAGACTGCTTCACGTATAATAAAAAAAAGACAAAAACAAAATATTTCTTTAGATACATATACATTAAATGTTATCATAAATTTTTACCTGTTTCATTGTTTGTTTATAAAGCAAAAATTATATTTACGTCATATGTATTTTCTGCCTAATATTTTTTTCCATCCACATATTTTTTTATTTTGATTTTTTTTATTATGACTTGCATTTTTGCACAACCTTCAGGATATATGTATGAACACAAGTTTTTAAGAGTTTTGCACTATTCTCTATATTTTTCTTGATTTCAAAAGCAAAAAATTCCACTTATTTTAAAAACCAAATTTATAAAATTATATTTTAGTTATACACTAAATACTTTTCAGCAACAAATTCTTATACTTTTTAGTTTATAACCAAAAGATTGACAAGGACGCCAATTTAATTTTTTGTCTAAAAAATTAGTGCCAGAGAGCGAAGTCGACAACAATTTGCGACCGGCGGCTGCCATTTTCGGCGGCAATATAGCAATCGGCGGCGGCTCAGATTCGATGAAGTCGGCTTGTTTTTTACACTGCAGTCACACGATCAAGTTTTTTTACAATTCTCTTTCAACAAATTTACACATACTGCTTGTCAAAATTCACAAAAATTGAAAGCTGTGACGTAGGCTGCACGCAATTTCAAAGCAAGTTTTTCAACAAGATGTTTTTTTAACCTCTTCCACCAACAGTTTTGTTTCGGTGGCAATAGAGTTATATGCCTTAATTTTTAAATCATTCCGTCTATATGCAGGAATATTCATTTTCCACAGAACTTCATGCCTTCTGTATATCTCTATGAACTGCAAAACGTCGTTATATTTGTTTAATTTATTCACAAACATATTAAAAAAAAAAAAACAAAACAATACTGGCGGCAGAATAAAAATTCAAATTTGGAATAAAAAAACTGCAGTCAGCTGTTTTCTTGACTATAATTTGAAACACTGAATTGAACGAAAAATTGAAAGCAAACTCTCAGCAAAATTTTAAAAGTGTGAGTGTATTGGTAAAAAAGTGAGAGAAATTTTAAAAATTTAATGAAAACTTGATCGTGTGACCCCCAAGTTATTGGTATATAGATCAAGGCATATTCTTTTCAAGCCCTACGAGAATTGTGTGATGGAAACTAGCGAATACTAATTTCCTTCACTAATACATCTACAACTTTTTTATATTAAATTACCAACAAAAGCAGTGGCATCCATTTAATCCAACTCTAAGAGTGAAATAACTAATAGGATATTTTGTCGAGTTACATATTTGACATAAAAAAAATATATTTTTGGTTAAATTGTAAAATCTATAGAAAATTATTAAAATTACAGAATTAAAAATACGGTTCAATTTATTACAGTATATATGAGGTACATATAAATGTATTTACATTTTTAAATACAAAACATACCAATTGAAATTATAATTTTAATAATTAAAAAATTGCAGCAGCAGCCCTTACGTTTCGACGAAGCTGTAGAAGAAATGGCATCAAAAATACATATGTAAAAGTAATTAATGTATAAAAAATAATAATAATGAAGTTTATATAAAATATAAGAAAAATATTGTTTTTTATAAGGGGGCACCTGAATCATTTATAAATCTAGTATGACAATCAAATGATTACTCACATATACGTCATCGTTGATTATAATGTGATAGAGGACTCTATCTACAAAGATGATCAAATGAGCTATCAAAAGACAATCACTGTTCTTGTAGAGAGGTAACTGAGAGAATACAAAAACAGCTGTCAGAATTATATTCATTTAGTTGTAAAATTATGTGCCTGCAGTAGTGAAGAGAAAAATTTATATACCCAACAAACCAAAGCACTTGAAAAATATATAAAAATAATAATTTAAAAAAATATAATAATTACCTTCAGAATTTTTAATATTCTCATGTTGTATTGTAGTTTCATTGCTACATGGTTTGTTGGGTAAAGAAAAAAAAAAAACAAAAAGAAAAAAAAAATTGACAGCTCCCAGTACAACAAACGAAAAAAAATATGATATATAAATATGTCTGTACTGTTAGAACTGTAAAAAAAAAATTTTAAAAGTGTTAATGCTTGTTCTGTTGCGTCATATTTGCACAGAACATTTTGGTCTACTATAGACTTGTGCTCCGTAGTTAATTTTAGTGAGCGCTCTTCTTAGTTCAAAAATTAAAAAGTAATAGCTCGTTCATTTAGTTCATTTGATCTTTTGTACTTTTATCACTTATTTATTATTATTATTATCACTATGGGCTATAGTCGCACCGCGACCTTTAAGATCTATTGTGCAGCCCAGTTCCTAACTGTAGGACTAATCTTGCCTAGATCTCCTGGGACCAATGCCCCACTACCCAAGCAGCTTATTCTGCGTCTTGCCACCGCTGGGCAGTCGCAGAGAATATGTTCCGACGTTGCCTTTGCCTCGCGGCAGAAACGACAGGAATCGTCTTGTACCATACCGATCTTACTCAAGTGGTAGTTAAGTCTACAATGGCTCGTAAGTAGCTCAACGTAGAGTTTAATGTCATTTCTGTTGAGGTTCAAAACAACATCTGCCCTAATGCGCTCGGGGTTAATGAGTCTCTCTGACTGCCGCATGCCCACTTCGGCCCTCTAGCAGTCTTGTAGACTTCGTTTCTCTTCCTTGCGTAGGAGGGCACTAGTGAAGTTGTTGGTCACCCCGCACAATGGCTCTGGACCTATGAATGGGGTATCCGCGCATTTTTTAGCTTGATAGTCCGCCATTTCATTGCCCACATGCCCTTTATGACCCGGCACCCACAATAAGGTAACCCGTTTTCTCTCTGCCAAAGCATTGAGAAGTTTATAGCAGTCCCAGACCAATCTTGATCGAAAGGAATAGGCCGCCAATGCAAATAGAGCTGCTCCACTGTCTGAGAGAATATATCTTCCGGTACCACTTATGCCCCTTCGTAAACATTCCCTAGCACATAGCTATAAGGCGTGGACCTCCGCCTGAAAAATGGAATTAGTTTTTCCCATTGCAACTGCCCTGCGGAAACGTGGTCCTGCAAATCCGGCACCAGCACTGCCATCTTCCATTTTGGACTCATCAGTATACCACAATTGTCGATCTCAGTCCAGTATTACGACACCATTTCTCCAAGCAGAGCGGTCATTAATGACCACTTCAAAACGCCTAGAGAATGTGAGTATCCTATCCATCCTATCAGAGACGGCGAGGCATGGAGAATTCCAAACAGATTCCAAAATTTTCACATGCCCACTAAGATTGCCCTCTTTAAGATAGGATAGACTAGGTAGCCTTAGGGCGGAAATAGCTGCTACTCGCCTATTTACAATATGCAGGGGAGTGAGCCCAGTGATCATACCCAAGGCTACTGTAGGGCACGTCTTCATCGTCCCCGTTACACTCAAACAGGCTATTCGATGCACCTTGTTGAGGATTATCTAAGCCTGTTTTTGTTCTACCGTTGGCCACCATACCAAGGAGTCATAAGTGACCATCGGTACTATGATGGTTTTGTAGGACCACGCCATCATTTTTGGTCTAGGCCCCACGTTTTACCATACATTCTTTGGCACGTTGCCCTTAAGGCTTTGCCAGTTATGTATAGTAAATGTTTGTTCCAAGTAAGAGTCTTATCTAGAACTACTCACAGATATTTCATCTCCTCGGACATCACTAAGTCACTGTCCTCCAATTTTAAGGTCCCTAGACTTAGCTTCCTCCTTCTAGTGAAGGGGACCACTTTGGTTTTATTCGTATTTATCGAAAGTCCCCTCTGCTGACACCATCTGTGAGTGGTGTCGAGAGCCGTTTGCATTCGATTGGCAATCACAGAGTCAAACTTGCCTCTGACCATGATTACCAGATCGTCCGCAAAGCCCTGAACCTCGTATCCGAGATCGCCGAGAGTCTCCAGTAGCCCATCAGCGACCAATAGCTCTAAGAGTGGCGATAAAAGGCTCCCCTGGGGGCATCTTTTCGTTGACCTAACAAATAATCTTCTTGCCCCCGCATTGAAGATTATAGTCCTGTCAGCATATTGAGAACCCATGCAATGATCAGTCGAGGTATTTCCTTCTTGATCATCGCCTCCTCAATAGACTCGAATGTAACATTGTCAAAAGCCCCTGTAACGTCAACCGACGTACAGAGGGCTATTTCTTTACCAACCAGAGCCTTTTTTGGATTTGCTCGTTAGGCTGTGCAGTGCAGTTTCAGTTGATCTGCCTGATTGGTAAGCATATTGTCTAATATGAAGAGGGTTGTATGTAAGATGGACTTCCCTAATATATTGATCCAAAATCTTTTCTATAGCTTTAAGCAGCAAGGACGTTAAACAAATTGGTCGGAAGGCTTTTGGCGTGTAGTCCGCCTTTTTGCCTGCTTTCGGTATAAAAGCAACCCTTGCTCTGCCCCAGTGTATAGGTAATACTCCTAATTCTAGGCTCGTCCTAAATATATGAGTCAACCTAGGTGGGAGCACGTCAACACCTTGCCTGAGTAGGCACGGGTCCAGGTGTGGACCTGGAGACTTAAATGGTCTAAACGTAGAAATAGCCCATTTAGTTTTATTGACGATAAAGATTTTACGGGCAAGTGAAAGTTCCCTTCGTGTGGAAATCAAGGACCTAATGCCCCTGACATCTTCACTGTCTCCTTCACTGTAGGCGCAGCCCGGAAAATGTGTGTCCAGCAGAAGCTGTCCCGTTTCTTCCAGACTCTCCGTAAAACTTCCGTCAGCCTTCTTAAGTGTAGAAAGGCCATTTGAGTGATCCTTCGTAAGAGATTTATGTAGTCTAGCACCTGCTGGAAGGGCTTCAATCTCCTCACAGTGCCTTCTCGATGAATCTCTCTTTGATCTTCTCAAGGCGTTGTTATATGCCGTTAAGGCACTTTTATAACTTGGCCAATCCCCAGTGGTCTTTGCTCTATTGATGAGCTGGCGGGCAGTCCTTCGCAGGGTGCCAAACTCTTTATTCCACCAGGGAACATTTCTGGAACGTTTCTTCATAACCAATTCACAGCTATTTTCATAGGCTGAGGTTATGATGGTTTCCAACTTGTTAACTTCAAGATCTAGTTCCTGAGAGTTAGTTATCTTTTCATTTAGGCACAATATGCCTTGTTCTAAATGAAAGTTATACAATGACCAATTGGTCTTTCTAACACTCCGTATTGCGAAGTGTCTTTAACTTCTCCCTTCAGGTCAAATCGAATATATCTATAACGACAATTAGTCATTATTATAATCCCAAGAGTGAATTAACAAATATTTCATTTGATTAAATTCTTTATTTAATTAAGAAGTGTCGCAATAAAAATACCAATAAAAATTCATAAGAAAAATGTATACGAAAACGTGTTAGCTATTTTATTGCCAGCAGGTGACAGCTCGAATAAAATGTCAGCTTGTCAGTATCGTCACTGAACCTTTTATTTCTGCGTTTTTTAACATAGTGCTGCCACATATCGATGATCTGACAGGGAAATTTCATCCAACACTCTCCAATTTGAAATGTTGTTTGAGATAAATGCACTAGCCAGGGTGAGATCTAATACCTCCCCCCTTATCGCATTTACAAAAGTTGGCTCATTACCTCTGTTTACTATAACAATATTATGAGTTATAATAAAATCAAGAAGTAACTCACCTCGTGTGTTGATGTCTGTGCTCCCCCATACCGTGTGATGCGCGTTAGCACTACAGCATACCACTCACTGTAGGTTACAGTTTCGACAGTACTCCGTAAGCTGCTGAAGCTCACTCGATACCACCTCTTCTGCGTCCCCAGGGAGGTAGACGGAGGCCAGGACACTAGGCACTTCTGCCTGTATAGCCACAAGATCTCGTTGCATAAGCTCTGAGATAGGGAGAATTTTAATGTTCCTTTTGATCATTAAAGCTGCTCTAGGTCGGTCAACGTTTTCTTCGTAGATCAACCTACAATTTCTTGTCTGCAAAATGTTTATCTGTCTGTTTGCGGCCCATTGTTCCTGAATGGCCACAAAGTCCAGACATTGTCGTTCTACCAGAGCACTGAGCCTGTACAAAGCTGCTATCGCCCGGTGAAGATTGATTTGCAGACAACAGAGATTGTCCATGGTATCATTGTCGGCGGAACCAATTTCCCCTACCCCCAATGATAATTGTTGGCTTCCAGAAGCTATATGCTGCACCCTTGAAGGTGTGCAGTCCATATTCTCATTCTTTCCACTCAATTCCATCAAAATATATATTGTGTGCATTTTAGTCACCTATGTGTGCCCCTATAGGAAGGCTAAAGTTAAGCCGTGGGTTTGCCAGACCTTGCACGGAGTTCGCTATTAAGCTTGGCTCTACCCCGCCAAGCAAGTCACCTGCATAGCTGTTACACCGTGGTTTGGGGGGTTTGTTTTGGTTAGATCTGCGCTGCCCCTAGGGGCTGACCAATTCGCTAGAGTTAAAACAATGACTTTAGTTAGCCTAACGTCTAACCAGGAATTCCAAATGGTTTCAGCCTGCGAGTTGGGGTATAGACCTTAAGTATGATCCATGGTTGTTGCCATGTTTCACTCCTCAGATCACATCAAGCCTCTACACCACGTTCGCTCATTAACACTATTATAGTTTATATTTTGCCCATCTATGGTGCACACACACATTACGCACTGGGTGAATTATAATAGCATACTGAAGACATCACCAACTGTGAGTTTGGCAAGCCTAGTTATTCTGTAAGTTATGTAGGCACGTCGAAAAATTGATTTCAATACCTACAAGGACAGACTGACAAACGAAAACCACTTAGTGGTTAGTTGAAATCATATTTTTAAGTTCCAAGATAACGTGTAAAAAAGTTGTTGCTACTTCCAGGTTGCTATTGAAATAAAGCCCTATCAGTCTACAAATAGCCTAGAAAAATTAAAAGTACCAGAGATTTTTAATTCTGTCAGCATTTTGTTTTTCTGTTTTTTTTTAATGCAATAAATACAAAAAAAGTGTTTTATTCAAAGCTTTCCATTTTGTTTTGAAGCTTGTTTATTTTTTATTGTTGTATATTCAGCAACAAATGCACGAATTTGGTTACAACAGTGAAGGGTATACAAGACTCGGCACTGTTGTCTTTAACTTGTTTTAAAATAAAATTTGTTCTTGTTGGCTTATTTAATCATTTTAGGTGGAGGTGAATTTGGAGATGTGTGTCGTGGGCGTTTAAAAATACCACCAAATTTTGTGCAAGATTGATGTAGCAATAAAAACTCTAAAACCAGGGGCCGAATTACCGCACTCGTGATCGTATAGTCTTTTTAATCGAGTAACATTTCGTTAACTATCGATTAGTTGGATTATTGCATTCGGTAACAGACGTATCGAATTTTTTTCAAAATGTACTTGATTTTTTTACATTGGAATAGAATTTAAACATATGTTTTGCTAAGTATCATATGTTTATTGCAAAGCAAACATTAAAAAAAACAAAAAATTTTCGCACTTTACCAATTAATTTTTGTTAAACAATTATATTGAATTAAAAATTTAATAAAGCACTATGTCAACATTTTCAATGATGTGTGCAACGTCATCTGACTCTGAAGACGAGTATAATAGTCTACGTATTAGGAAATAAATGCGGGATAAAAGTGATCCAATGTCATTGCCGGCTAGTTCGTAAGGAATTGGATTATTTTATTTTTTTTTATTATATACATAATTGTGTTATATCATTTTTGTTAGATTTATTGAGCGATTTAGGCTTTCCAAAGATGCTTTTCATTTTCTTCTTTCCGAACTATCTTCCGGTGGACATATGTCTACCGCACTACCACATAAGCTGCAACTGGCTGTAGCTCTATCGCTTTTAGCTAGTGGTGGGTTCCAACATACTGTGGGTAATGACTACTTGATGGGAATGTGCCAAAGTGCAGTTTCCAAAACGAGCAACCAAATTATATATGAAATTGAAGACAAGATATGTCCAAAGTTTGTAAAACTTTTGCCTAATGAATCTGCTTCATGTATGGAGTCATTCATGCAAAAATTTAAGCTTCCAGGAGGTAAGTATATTTACTATCTTTTAGTTAGATAAGCTACATGATTTAAAATGTTTCTATTAGTAATCGGATGCATAGATGGAACTCATTTCGGAATGCAAAAACCATTACAAAATGAACATATGTTTTTTAATAGCAAAGGCTACCATAGCCTCAACTCAATGATAGTATGTACAATTTATATAAACAATTATTTAAGAATGTACTTTTATATAATTAATATATTTTCATTCCTTAGATTTGGGATCATGAGTAAAGAATCGTATTTGTTAATTCTAAGTATGGAGGGGCATCACACGACTCCTTTGTATGGAAGCATTCCGAAGAAAGGCGTTTTTTGGAGGAACTCTATAATACTACTAACCTCAAAAATATTTGGCTTTTAGGTAAAATATTTTTAAAATTTCGGCATTTGCACAAAGTTGTTGTACATGTATATATTTAATTTTACAATATTTATTTATTTTTTTGAGCAAAAGTCAATATATATTATTATTTTATCCTGATGAAGCTTACCGTTGTTATTTGTGAAATATTGGAATAAAAATATATTGACATTTGTTTAAAAAAATAAATAAATATTGTATAATAAAATAAGTCGAAAAAATAGAAAAATTAAGTATTTCATTTTACATAAAATTTTCTTGCAAAAAAATTTAAACATTTATCCTTTTTTATTGTTTTAAACATTAAATATATTTGAAAACGTACATTTTATGTCTTTTTTTTACAAAACAATTAAAAAATATCGGCAAAGACTATTAAACTATAAAGATGTTCTACGTAGTGTAAATTTTTTCTGGTGCTAAATTTGTTGATGGATGTTGCTAGTAAAGGTACTGCCTCACTATCCTACACGATCGTACGATTATGTCAAAATAATGTGTGACAGAATTCTATCCTACTTGAAGAAATAGCTTTAAAATGGCGAACTTTATGCCACACTATTATACAAAAAAAGATGCAAAAACATAGGTTTACTCAGCTTAATTCTTTTAAAAGTACAATGAAAAATAACCTAAAAGGTTGTATAAATAAAACACAAGCTTGGTATTGTTGCTATTTTTCTGCCTTGAACATAGAAAATGCAACTCTGATCGCACAGATAACATTTATTTTATGAAAATTTTCATAACATTAAAAAATCGGACAGACCTTGCAAAAAGTCTGCTTGTTCAATACACACTATCATACTTTTTTAGCACACATGCGTTTTGAGACAGATCGTACGACTAAGTAGGATAGTGAGTCAGTACCTTTAATAGCATCTAATATTTTTTGGCGACACATTTTCTGTTAATAAAACGTTTTTTAGGTTTTATTAAAATGATAACATGTGTAAAGGATAGTCGATTTGTGTAAGTACATAAAATTTACAAAAGGTTTTTTTTACAAATAAGAGTATGATATAAATATTACCTGTCTTTTTATTTTGTGCTCTTCTGTTTGACTGGTTGATGCTTGATTTGAATTATTATCTAACATTGTTATTTCTTCTAAAATTATAGTTTGCTTTCCAACGCTTACATTCATATCTTGACCGAGATTAAGCCACCTGCTCGCAGTTGAAGGTATTTTTTTTAAGTTTTTTTCTAGCAGGGATCCAACAACGCAGCTAGGATTGTTTAAGAGAAAAACTACAAAGATCAATTGTCAACTGAAAACATGATTCTTTTTCAGTTCTTTGTAGTTGATCAATAATAGTTTCATAAAAAAATATTTATATTGCTGGATGTAGTTGGATAATATTCCCCTTGTAAATATACGGTTGCACTTTCAAAAAATTTTAAAAATAAATTTCCAAAGTACTTCCAGCATTCTGACGCTCCTCTTGCCAATTTTTTAATATCAGCTTGTGTTTTCAGCAAATTTTCATAATATGAAAGATCTGCTGTATTTTTTTTATAATTTTCTGATTCAGATTCTTCTGAATCTGAATTTTAATTTTTTGAAACACTAGAAAAATAATTTTTTAAAGAAGTCATCTTTTTTAACACACACACACTTGTTTTCTTTTTTTGTATAAAATATAACGGGAAAAAGTACGCCATGTAACAAAGCTGCCATATTAAATTAGTGCAAAAACATAAAATTTAAGCATTGAGCAGTTACTGCAGGATATTCCAGGAGTTTCAATTTTCCTGGATGACATCAAGATCACTGCAGAAAACGATGAATTACACCTAAAACGAATAGAAGAAGTACTCAAGCGATTAAATGATCATAATATGCGAATTAATATTGAAAAATCTGACTGTATGAAAAACGAAATCAAGTATTGCGGGTATGTGATTAACAAAAACGGTATCGGAAAGTTCAAGAGTAAAATAACAGCTATAGAGAATATGAAGAGACCTGCTAACACAGTGAGGTGCGTGCTTTTGTTGGCATGGTTAATTATTACGGGCGCTTCATACAACGTTTAAGCATTATACTGTATGCAATAAATAATTTACTAAAGAAGGGCAAGCCATTTGTTTGGGACAAGGACTGTGAGAAATCGTTAAGAGAAATAAAAAAACAGATGCAGTCGGATATAGTACTGGCACATTACAACCTAAAATTGGCATTAGTTTTGGCAGTAGACGCAAGCCCTTGCAGTGTAGAAGCTGTTTTAAGTCACAGGTACCCCGACGGAACAGAACGGCCAATAAAATTCGCTTCACAAACGTTATCAACTACACAGCAAAATTACAGCCAGATCGATAAAGAGGCTTACGCAATTATATTTGGGGTCACAAAATTTAATCAGTTTATATACTGCCGTAAGTTTATCTTAGTGACGGATAACAAACGAGTGTCGCAGATATTTTCTCCTACAAAAGGTTTACCCTTACTCTCAGCAACAAGAATGCAACACTACGCGGTTTATTTACAATCATTTGATTACGAGATAGAAGTAAAAAAGTCAAAAGATAATGCTAACGCTGATGGAATTTCAAGAATGCCTGAAAATATTATCGAAAATAAGATAGATGAGATCAATGTGATAGAAGTCGAAAGAATACAAAACTTACCGGTAAAGGTAAACGAAGAGAGATAGAAATACGTGTGCTACTTGAATGTCTAAAATATGACCGCCACTGTATAGAAAGATCGTTTCGGCATCCCACAAGCTGAGTTTAGTATTCAACAAGGGTGTATACTACGGGGAATACGGGTTTACATTCCGGTATCCTTGCGCCAAAGAGTGTTGGATGAATTGCACTCCGCCCATTTCGGTATCAATAAAATGAAAAGTTTAGCTAGGGGATACTGCTGGTGGCCGGAACTGGACAACGATGTACAAAATTTAGTATCAAACTGTGGGCAGTGTCAAATAACAAGAGCGGAACCGGTGAAACAAAATCCAGTACATATTTGGAATACAGCAAGTAAACCATTTCAACGAGTTCACGCCAATTTTGCTGGGAGAGTTTTTGGCAAGTACCTATTTGTATTGGTCGACGCTTTTACAAAATGGCCGGAAGTACATGTGAAACCAAACATTACAACGGCGACAACAATTGAAACCTGCCGGGAAATATTTTCACGGTTGGGAATTCCGAATGTGCTTGTGAGTGACAATGTCACGCAATTCAATTCCGCATAGTTTCAGAAATTTTTAAAGAAGAACGGCATTAAGCATAAGCAAGGATCGCCATATCATCTCGAAACAAATGTATTAGCAGAACGATTCGTGCAAACGACAAATAAACGAATTAAAAGCGTTAAAATGCACACAGCAAGACTTGAAAAGTAAAGTGACCAATATTTTACTTGCATATAGGCGTTCCGTCCACACGGGAATAGGAAAGTCACCAGCGATGCTTATATTCGGCAGGCAGATACAGAATCGTTTGGACTTATTATTACCACAAAATACAACAATTAGTGAGGAAAAAGAAAGAGTAGTATCCAAATGTTTTGGGGAGGGGGATAGAGTTGCGGTGAGAAATTATCTATCAAACAAAAAATGGCAATATATTTGGACGATGGGCGCTTATGGAGAAGACACGCTGATCGAGTAAGAAAGGTTGGGGATCAGTTAGAAAACCAGAAATTTTTATATGAACATAGAGAAGAGCAAAAAACGGAACGTCGCACGCGTGAGAGCATTAGAATTAGAATTAGAATTACAATAAGGAGCGGGAACAAGTCACCTGGTCACTGTGGCCAAAATAGACCTATTGTGACACTACTCTCAAGTTGCAAATCCTCCCACAGTCTAGTATTCATTAAGAATTCAGAAACTTCTTTGGGTGATTTGTCCGCTATGTCTGACGGTTGTAGGTAATGTTGTCCTAAGTAGCGAAAACGGGTCCACATAAGACCATTACAGCGACACAATATGTGTTCTGCTGTTTCTTCATCTTCGTTACATAACTTGCAGAGGTCATTTTGACTGATCCTCATATTCGCCAAGTGTTTCAATACTCTGCAATGTCCAGTCAGGAATCCCGTGATAATACGAAATCCTGACCGGGTCAGTCCAAGTAATTCCCTTGTTCTCTTTCGAGATCGAAATGGCATGAATGTTTTCGCTACCCTGATACCTGCTGTGTCCAGCCAGAATTGTTGCGATTCTCTTTTCAGCCACTGCATAAAACTGAGCCCAATAGAGCTCCAAGACAGACCGCAGAATGGTTCTGGGCCAATGAATCCATTAGCCGCCTCTTTTCTTGCGAGTTCGTCTGCCTTCTCATTGCCCGCATATCCACTATTACCTGGTACCCATACCAAGTGAACCCTGTTATTGAATTCTAGCCTTTTTAGAAGTTCTAGGCATAGTAAATAGAACCTGAAGGGGATAAGAACGAATCAGAAATGGATTTACCGGAGTGTATTCCTGCTTCGTCGGATCTAGATGATGTTCAAGTGGGATAAATTAAATTAACATGTGATATGTATATAATCTGGTAACTCTAAGTTATATTAGTTTTAAATAATTGTAATTCTCTTTTATTAAAATAAAAGTCAGTCAAAACCAAACCTTTAATGTGTATCATTGTCGTTCTCCGCTGTCATTAAGAAATATGTAACAACATGTTACATATTTACATTGCTTAGGGGGAAGAACTGTTGGGTTTAAGGGTTAAACCATAAAATACTAAATATATTGTAAATGGCAACTCTTGACAGAGACAGAGAAAAAGGATTGAAATAAAAAGAGTCATTACTAAATGGAAATCGCAATAGTTTTATTAACAGAAAATGTCTTGTGATCACCAAAAAATGTTGGATGCTATTAAACCATCCCTCAACACTATGAATAATGTAGAACAAGAAAGAAAAAAATACTTTGAGAGAGATGTTGAGGATATGGAATCGCTTGACTGGTGGAAACAGAATGGTGAGGTAATTTTCAAATTTTGTTTTTATTTTATTTAATTAATATTAGTTAATAATTATTTAATAAACATTATCTCAATTCAGACTTTTCCAAATGTCGCAAAATTAGCTAATTTTTATATAGGCATACCTACCACTTCCACATCATCAGAGCAAGCCATTTCTGCAGCTGGCAATTGCATAAATTATAAAAGAAGTCGCCTTCATCCTGCAACCATTAAAAAACAATTATTTATTCATGATAATAGAAAAATTGTTGAATCCTTTTTTCAAAATTAAAAAGAAAACTAAGATTCACTTTTTTTAAATAAATATTAGTCCCAGTGAATTTTACGCGCAAGTAAAATTTTAAAATAACGTATTTATTTTTTTCTGTATATAAAGTTAGTTTTTTTAGCATTTTAACCAGTTTAAAAAACTCAATACATATACAATATTTGAATTAACATTGTATAATTCATCATTTGCATTATATTTTATATAATCATACATAATGAATTTTTTTGTAAATTGGGACATTTGTCCCAATGAATTTTTACACTTGCGTGCAAGTGAAATATCCAAATGTTCTTTTTTTTTTCAGCGAATATAAATTATTGTTGGGTTGAGTTTATAGCTAGAATTAACCGAACGTCCCGTAAGATTTCGTTACCAGCTGGTCCCTTTTGCTATATGAAAAGCAATGAAAGTGTTTATCGAAAACAAATGTCACGTTGACGGTACGGCAAGATTTGTATAAAATAGAATTTAGCAACGTTTTTACGGGACGTTTATGCATAGCTGAGACAGAGTAGTTTTTTATTGGAGAAAAAAGAAGTGAAGCGCATATAAAAGAAAGTTTAAATAAATAAAGTGGGAATGGGGTATTTCATGGAGGCTGAAAGCCTTCTGATCGCTATTCACTTGGGAATAGCCAGAGGTGATTCCTTCACTGAACTGCTCAAGCATCTCACTACCTCCACGTGGTATTCCCTGGTAATGCCGTCTGGATCACCTGATCTGGCGGTAGCTCAAGTGTGTATGCGAATATGCAGATAGTAACCTGAAAGGCATGCGAACACCGGTGCATCTCAGGCTACTACTGCAACGTTGATGAACCGGCAAATACTATGGATTTGAGTTTGATTATTTATTGGAATTGGTTGCA
Source organism: Thelaira solivaga (assembly GCA_947397855.1). NCBI lineage: Eukaryota > Metazoa > Arthropoda > Insecta > Diptera > Tachinidae > Thelaira > Thelaira solivaga. Next base: position 20,674,605 of record OX377615.1, on the reverse strand, counting down.
AATGGGCTGACAGCTGTGGCATTCTGTTACCTTAGTACACGGGAGTGACATCGCGTGGAAACGGCTTTCAGGCTAATGTCGCAGCTGCCTTCCGTCGCGGTAAAACCTTGGCAAGGACTTGGAGAACGCTCTAAATTACGTTGCCATTAAGTTGGCCGTGCAGGTTTAGTTGATACGACATCCTAATTAACGCCCGACCTGGCTCTGTACACAAGCGCCCATAAGGTCTTGTGTCAACCCTTGCGAGGACCTCACTGCATGCAAAGGGACCCTCGGGGTCATCATAGGGGTAACTGCACTACGGATTTAGATAACGACTTCAAGTTGGGACCCATATAGAAAAAAATTACATCATTAAATAAAAAAACAAAAACAAGCGAAAACATAAATGACAAGCCAAACGAAAAACTGACTAGGAACAATACATACTATGTGTTCTCAGATAGTATGTATAATAAGAAGGACGACGGAGCATACTTAACAGCCAGGCCTGAGAATAGGACCCGCTCTTTAACGCCAAATGCGATTGTGGACGCGCAAATTTTCACGCGCCAGTTTGACAAGGTAACTTGTCCAACAGGAACCACTCCGAAGACTAAGGTTGATACACAAACCCCAAAGACAGATTCTACTCCGGCAGGTAAGGAAATACAAACCGGCATGCACAGATACGTAACTGTTACCAAGCGTAAGGCTAGTCCTAGAACTAATCAACAGGAGCGCACAACTAAACAGTACAAAGGCAGTCAGGCGGATACGATACCAGTCTCCGAAAATAGATTTTCAATACTTGCACCCACAGACGATGCACTAGTAGAACCTGCGTCTAAGGAACACAAACCTCCACCTGTCTATTTGCGCGAGCAAACATCGAACGCAATTGTAAATCTTTTATCAAAGATTGTGGGAAAAGAAAATTTTTACGTAGCTTCTATACGAAGGGGACAGATACAGGAAACGAAAATCCAAACCCATACTGAGAAGAATTATCGTCTAATTGTTAATAGTCTTAACGCCGAAAAAAAGAATTACTACACGTACCAACTAAAAAGTGCTAAGGGCCTCGTGGTTGTGGTAAAGGGCATTGACAGTTCCGTCCCTGTTGACGAAATCAAGAAAGCTATTGAGAATGAAGGCTACGATGTGAGAAATGTTCACAACATACACAACAAAGGTAAAATTCCCCAACCAATGCACCGTGTGGAGATTGCTTTTAATGCAGCTCTTCTTAAGACCAAAAACTCAACGCATCCTATTTATAATTTGAGATATCTTCTTAACCGAAGAATAACAGTAGAGGAGCCACATAAGCGTAATGGCCCTGCACAATGCACCAATTGCCAAGAGTTTGGCCACACAAAACCTTACTGCAAGCTACCATCTGTTTGCGTAGTGTGTGGTAACGCGCATAAAACCACGGAATGTACAGCACCTAAAAACGACCCCAATGTGAGAAAGTGCAGTAATTGCGGTGGAAGACATTCTGCTAATTATAGACGATGTGAAGTATTCGAGAGGATAAAAAAATCGAATCAACCTCGAAGTCGAGCAAATGCGAAATATCGCGAATTGGACTACCCGAGCCTTCATACTGAAGCTACTGCAATACCTAATGGTGTACATGTGGATAGAGTGAACTATGCACAACAACACTTCGATGGCTTACCATCGTCAAATAGGCCCAACGTGAAAAATCTTTCATATGCCCAAGTACTAAGGAGCAGCCCTCAGGTCTTCAACGACACCAGCTCTAGTTCAATCGACAAGCTGACGGAGACAATGAACAATTTCATGACCAACATGAACAGTTTTATGAATAATATGCAGGGCATGTTTCAGGAGATGATGCGGAATCAGAACATGATTCTGCAGACCCTTCTTAGACAAAAATAAAATGACGCAGTTGCGTATTTGCTACTGGAATGCGAACGGGCTATCCCAACATAGGTTCGAGGTAGAAGATTTCCTACACAGGCAGGAAATAGACATCCTTTTGGTATCCGAAACACACTTTACTGTAAAGAATTGCTTTAGAATTGACGGGTTCATTATATATGATACTAAAGATCCAAGTGGAAAGGCATGTGGTGGCACGGCCGTCATTGTGCGTAAAAACGTGAGGCACTTTGTTATGCCAGAATTTGGGAAGGATTTTATTCAGGCAACCTCTATAAGTCTTACTGATTTTCATACCACAACTTCATGTGTATATTGTCCTCCAAGACACATAATTGATAGCGACAAATTCAAAAGTTTCTTCGCAACATTGGGACACAAGTTCCTGGCAGCAGGAGACTACAACGCTAAACATACCTACTGGGGCTCTAGACTTATTAGCCCAAGAGGTAGGCAGCTGTACAATGCTATTGCTCAAAATAGTCTAGATGTCGTATCTGGCGGTGAGCCCACATACTGGCCTACAGACTGTACGAAAAAGCCAGACCTTATTGACTTCACTGTTATAAAAAATATTAAACGTGACCAACTTCTGATTAGTCCCCTAGACGACTTATCATCTGATCATTCGCCAACTATAATTACACTACGTAATAGTTTTATAAACTCTGAAGTATCTCCTACGTTCTATCCGAACCGGTATACGAACTGGCTAAAGTATAAAATGTATGTGAGCTCTCTTCTCTCCCAGAACATCCCTCTAAGGAACTCGTCTGATATACAATGTGCTGTGAACCACCTTACAGACGTTATTACTTGTGCAGCTAGGAATGCAACTCCAATGAGAAAAACATATAGGAGGAAACCATTCAAGTCATCAGCTGATATTGAAGCCGTCATCCGACAAAAAAGAAAATTGAGAAGGGAATGGCAGAGAAATCGTTCTCCAGCTTTAAAGACCCAATTGAATTTGTGTCAAAAATTACTTAAAGAAAAGCTGCGTTTACAGCATGAGTCAGCGCTTGCAAATTATTTAAGTAACTTGGATCCGACAACAAAAACCGACCACAGCCTATGGAAAGCTGTGAAGCATATGAAGTGCCCTACTTCTTCCGAACCTCCACTAAGACTTGAAGACCTTAGTTGGGCTAAAAATTCTAGTGAACGAGCAAATGCTTTTGCTAGCCATCTGGAAAACGTTTTCACTCCACATGAAATAAATAGTGATATTAATCCTCCATACATCAGCGATTCCATTGAAAATCATATAAAGATGCGGTTGTCCTCAATTAAAATGGCAATCAAAAATCTTGATGCGAAAAAATCGACCGGCGCTGATCGAATTACTAGTTCAATGCTGATGAACTTGCCAGATTGCGCTGTGAGAATTATGTTATTCATTTTTAATGCCATCTTAAGAGTGGGGGTTTTCCCGTCCTCTTGGAAAATTTCAGAAATAGTCATGATTCAAAAACCGGGTAAAGACGCTACTCAAATTACGTCATACAGGCCTATTATTATCCATCCTTTCAAAGCTGTTCGAAAAGGTCCTCCTCCAGAAAATAACGCCCCATTTAGCAGAGCGAAATATTATTCCAGAACATCAGTTCGGCTTCCGGGCTGGTCATGGAACTACAGAGCAGGTTCACAGAATTGTTACTGCTATCAGGTTGTCCTTCGAGAAAAAGCTGTTTTGTTCAGCATTGTTTATTGATGTCTCCCAAGCATTTGACAAAGTTTGGCATGATGGTCTCCTCACAAAAGTAACACGACTTCTTCCTGCTAACACCCACAAGCTGATTAAAAGTTACTTGATTGATAGAACATTTAAGGTACGGTCAAAAAATGTATTTTCACCAGTTAAGAAGATTTCTGCAGGCGTCCCCCAAGGAAGTATACTTGGCCCGCTATTATACATCGTCTATACATCCGATATGCCTACAAATCGACATAATATCACGTCAACGTTCGCAGATGACACGGCATTTTTAAGTGTGAACAAAGATCCAGGAACTGCATCTGAGCAATTACAAGCTCATATAAACCAGCTGGAAGGCTGGCTAAATAAATGGAAAATCAAAGTAAATCCATCAAAATGTGCCCATGTGACTTTTACACTAAGAAAGGCTAATTGTACGCCAATAAAAATAAATAACGTCATTGTTCCGGTGGAAACCCAAACTAAATATCTAGGAATCCATCTAGATAGACGCCTAACATGGTCACGTCACATTGAGGCCAAAATCTCAGCTATGAAACTAAAAACAGCTCGACTAATGTGGCTGATAGGTCCATTTTCATCTCTATCTTTGGAATATAAAGCCATTATTAAACCAATCTGGACATATGGCATTCAGCTTTGGGGAACTGCGTGTGCATCTAACATCCAAAAGTTACAAAGAAGACAGTCGAGTGTTTTGCGAACAATAGTCTGCGCCCCTGGTATATAAGAAATGAGAACATCCACAGAGATCTAGAAATTCCAACGTTTCGGGAGGAAATTGAAAAATATTGTACTAAGTACGTTCACAAACTGGCGACACATCCAAACGCCCTCGCCAGGGACCTGTTACAGTTCGAGGGACACAGAAGACTTAAGAGAAGTGATACCTTGCACCTAGTGAGAAGAGGGATATAACTTTTTTATTATTTTTTTTTATTTAAACGAAGAACATTCCTTTTATTTTAAGATTTGAGTACAAGTAACTAGTTATTACATTGGTAATAATTATTTAAGGTTTTTCTTTTTATATTTAAGATTTGGATACTTATTGTAATTTTCTTATAGAAAGATTCAATAATAATAAACAATTTAAAAAAAAAAAAAAAAAAAAAAAACAACAAAAATCAACTAAAAACAACAATATTTAATAATTAAACACTACAACAAAAAGTGTGATACAGTTTTTTGTAAAAAAAAAATTTAATTTTTTTTTCTTATGTGAAAAGGATATGACACGTTTTTAACAACACAAACGTTTTAACGTCAACGGGCGTCGACGGACGTTTTCAACAACGTTCAGCTAAACAAGCCTTATTTGTTTTGATTTTATGCTTATTAACTAAAGGGCTGCACAAGCCCATTTGAAATACACGATACAGTACTGCACATTAGAATAAAGCACAGTTTCTAGTATCCTTTTTACAGTAGACTAGTCTTGGGTAGTACACGAACGAACTATTCACATTGGACTATTCACTTATTTGAACTAAACGAAATAGTCCGTGTTTTGAATTCCTATAGTTCATTTGTTTGCTGATCATTTTAAATGAACGAACGAACTAAACTTCAACGGAACCAATGACGAAGGAACGAAAGTTGCAAATTATTTTCTTTTACAAAAATGTAATATATATATATATATATATATTTTCATGGAATTTAGTAGAAAGAATGAAAATATGGACTGCACATCTTCAAAGGTGCTTCTGGAAGCCAACAATTGTCATTGGGGGTAGGGGCAATTGGTTCCGCCGACAATGATACCATGGACAATCTCCGTTCTCTTCACCGGGCGATAGCAGCTTTGTACAGGCTCAGTGCTCTGGTAGAACGACAATGTCTGGACTTTGTGGCCATTCAGGAACAGTGGGCCGCAAACAGACAGATAAACATTTTTCAGACAAGAAATTGTAGGTTGATCTACGAAGAAAACGTTGACCGACCTAGAGCAGCTTTAATGGTCAAAAGGAACATTAAAATTCTCCCTATCTCAGAGCTTATTCAACGAGATCTTGTGGCTATACAGGCAGAAGTGCCTAGTGTCCTGGCCTCCGTCTACCTCCCTGGGGACGCAGAAGAGGTGGTATCGAGTGAGCTTCAGCAGCTTACGGAGTACTGTCGAAACTGTAACCTACAGTGGGTGGTATGCTGTAATGCTAACGCGCATCACACGGTATGGGGGAGCACAGACATCAACACACGAGGTGAGTTACTTCTTGATTTTATTATAACTCATAATATTGTTATAGTAAACAGAGGTAATGAGCCAACTTTTGTAAATGCGATAAGGGGGGAGGTATTAGATCTCACCCTGGCTAGTGCATTTATTTCAAACAACATTTCAAATTGGCGAGTGTTGGATGAAATTTCCCTGTCAGATCATCGATATGTGGCAGCACTATGTTAAAAAACGCAGAAATAAAAGGTTCAGTGACGATACTGACAAGCTGACATTTTATTCGAGCTGTCACCTGCTGGCAATAAAATAGCTAACACGTTTTCGTATACATTTTTCTTGTGAATTTTTATTGATATGTTTCTTGCGACACTTATTAATTAAATAAAGAATTGAATTAAATGAAATATTTGTTAATTCACTCTTGGGATTATAATAACGACTAATCGTCGTTATAGATATATTCGATTTGACTTGAAGGGAGAAGTTGAAGACACTTTCGCAATACGGAATGTTAATACATATTGTTTTCTGGGACAAATTACATTTTTGTTTTATTAATAGCAATAAGTTATAAGAATAAATTGTTCTTTTGTTTAAGTTAACAATAATAATTTTAATTAGGTCATTTGTATGGCTTAGGTTAGCAATTTTATTTGCTACGTTAATTATTAAGCAATATTATTAGTAATTTTGTGTTTGTTTCTGTGTTTATAAAATTGGTCATTGTCTTAAGTTAAGCAATTTCACTTGTTGTGCAGTTTATTATTAATGTTAAGCAGCATCAACAATTTTCTTGGTTTTTGTTTGTTCTTTAATTTTGCATTAGTCCTAAGCTATGCACTTTTAGCTTTAATTATGTATAAAAACAAGAGAAAAAATAAAGATAAAATCAGTCGTTTAATTATATCTAAACCAATTTAGTTATTTATTAACGGCTTCCTCCTGGCTCAAGTGCCTGTGTGGAACAATATACAACCTCGAGTTTTGGTGATACGGCCAATAGCTCATCTATACACACACTACATTAACATTTGGTGACCCCATAGTTTAAGCATTATAAGTTTCCCCCCACCAGCGGTAAGGGACTTTTTAACTCTAAAACGCAACCAAAGCAAAAAGACTACAGTCCAGAAGTTACTTCCTGTTTTAAAAGATTCCCCCACCAGTGGTAAGGTTCTTAGCGAACAAAGTAACGCAACACAAACTACAAGCCAAGCAACAGGACAGCACTTCAAAAAGCAAGTCTACAAACGCATTCTCATAAAAGCACACGCATACATCCGTCAAGTTTTAGAGGCATAATTCAAAAAGTCATCAAGTCATCTGAAAACTTATCAAGTCGTCTACAGTCGCATCAAAAAGTTACACTATAATGGCGAGCCTTGAAGCACTTATAGCTAACCAGGAGATGAAGGCAGAGGAGATCCAGAAGATCGTCGCTAATGTAAAGAAGGCCCCACAAGATCGAAGGACGCTCGAGTTCTACAAAAACAAATGCTCAGAACTATCGAGACTGTGGATAGAGTTTGAAAAATCAGAGAATGCAATTCGAAGAGATCAAACATTGACAGAAAGTGACCCTTACATTATAAAAAATCTGTACAAGAGCATCGGAGAAATATACAGTGATAGCATGGAACACATTGAGTCGCAAATAAAGAAACTGACGTCGTTAAACACCAAGCCGTTGCCATCCGTGATGGAGAATATAGCAAGAAATATTTCAACGAACAATTATGACGCAGAAGAGCAAACAACTAATGGACTCGCAAGACGAATAATGGGTAGAATGACAGCACTTACTCGTTTACTACATGGCCTAGAATCAATAGAAGCCGAAACAGTTCTATCGGTTCAAGTCCGCGACTGTAACAAAATTATGGACACAAATACAAGAGTTGTACGACAACATGTGGCAACAAACTGAAGATCCGGCAAGGTTGGGATTACAGCAAGACAAATACGATGACCTCGAAGACTTGGTGCAACATCATCTAGTTAAACTAGCGGTTTTAACAGATAATTGCAATGAAGAAATAAATATTGCGAAAGGGCCATTACAGTACAAGGTTCTTTACCATTTCCAAAAGTAACGATTCCCCAATTTAATGGTGATTATTTAATGTGGCATCAGTTCTATGAACTTTTCCTAGAGATGGTGGACAAGCAGTTCCTTCCGAATGTCCAAAAGATGTGGTATCTCAAATCCAACTTATCTGGTCAGGCTGGCATGCTTATAAGCCATTTAGCGCTAACAGAAGAAAATTACCAAGCAGCCCTTCTTCAGGAGCGTTACAACAATCGAAGAGTTCTGAATCAACCAAAGGGAACCTTATCTGCTGCATCAATCAAGGCGCTTCACGACATAACAAAAGAATGCACATTAGCCCTTAAAAACTTGAATATCGACACATCCGATTGGGATGCCATACTGATTCAGATATTAATGAAGAAGTTGGATCACACTCTTTACATTCGGTTTATACAATCTCTATTGAAACCGAAAGAGGTGCCGACTGTCAAGGAACTATTAGCATTTTTGGAAATGCAGTTTGAATCTATGGAGTCGATTGGGAAAGTGTTAATTACCCATCAAGGATCAAGCAAAGCTGTTTCGTCCATAGCATCAGTGGAGAATAGCAGCAATTGCAAACTATGCGACAATGGTAAACACCGTATTTATCATTGCAACCAATTCATAGCAATGACAGAAACTGAAAGACTCAAATGGGTACAACAACATAAACTATGTGTCAATTGCTTTAAGGCTGATCATGCATCCAAGGCTTGTACATATGGCAACTGTAAAAAATGTAATACAAAATACAACACGTTACTACATTTATCAAAAAATTCCCAAGACACATCAGTAGCCTCAAGGAAAGCACCACTCACAAGGTATAAGGTTTCACCAGCCAATACAGCCACAGTCTCCTCAGCGTCCGCAGAAGACAAGAAAAACGTAATTTTAGCCACAGCAAGGGTTATTATCAAGTCGTCTAATGGTGTTACAGACGAATTTAGAGCCGTACTAGATTCAGGTTCACAAGTGAATCTTGTGACGGAAAGACTTGTGAAAAGATTAGCGCTTAGAACAACAGAGACCGCTTTGTCCATTGATGGAGTTGGAAAAATTCAAAAAAATGCACATCATCGCGTAAATATGAAAATGATGTCTCGTAATCAAGAATTCTCAACTAACTTGGAAGCCTTTGTTTTACCAACAATTATTCCTGCACAACCAAATTATAACCTGGATATTTCTAATTGGAAAATTCCACAAGACATTCATTTAGCAGATCCCAATTTTAACTCACCAGGAAAAATTGATATCCTGCTCGGTGCGGAGTTTTATTTTAGCCTTGTACAGCCTGGTACAATGAAACTTACGGCCGATCATCCTATACTTCAAAATACCTTGCTTGGGTGGATTGTGGGCGGTTTACTCAAACAGCCTACGATAAATCGCTCATCTGCAATGTTAACATGCGCGGTTTTTGACAGTGAAGAGTCATTGGAACAAGCAATCGAACAGTTATGGAAACTCGATGAGGTAGAGCCAAATCAAAAAACAATGTCGCCATCGAAAATTCTGTGTGAATCTCACTTTAATCAGCATGTTCAGATGGACTCAAATAATCGGTTTATTGTCAACTTTCCACTTAGCGAAAATCCATCAGCACTGGGTGACTCTCATCAAATGGCTTATAACAGATTTAGTAGCTTAGAGAAGCGGCTACAGAAACATCCAGATCAAAATCAATACATTGAATTCATGAGAGAATATGAAGGGTTAGGACACATGCAAAGGATCAACATAGATAAACTACCGAACCCGAAATATTTTATTCCACACCATTGTGTCCTAAAACCTGACAGCACATCAACAAGGCTCAGAGTAGTGTTCGAAGCATCTGCAAAAACATCAGCAGGATACTCTCTAAATGATTTAATGTACACAGGACCAACTCTTCAAAGTGAACTGTTTACAATTTTACTTCGTTTTCGCATGCCTAAATTTGTCTTTACAACAGATATCGAGAAAATGTACAGACAGATCATAATCAGTCCCGACAACCATCAATATCAGCTGATTATCTGGAGTGAAAATTCTGCGTTACCAATAAAATACTACAGGCTTAACACAGTGACCTACGGTACTCGAGCAGCTCCTTATTTGGCTACCAAATGTCTCCAAAAAATTGCTGAAGAAAACATGGATAGTTATCCACTTTGATCTCGAATACTACAAGAAAACTTCTACATGGATGACGGTCTCGGGGGTGCTGATAGTCTCAATACAGCAGCTCAAACTCAAAGGGAACTAATAACTATTTAGAGAAAACATGGCTTCAAGTTAAGAAAATGGTGTTCAAACGCACCCAGGTTGCTGAAGGATATACCACATAATGATCGCGAAGTCAACTTAGACTTCAATGACAGTAAAACAATAAAAACATTGGGATTATGTTGGACTCCCCAACTAGATAAATTTTGCATTAAAGGAAAAACTAATCCTCATCAAGTCATATCGAAACGTACCGTTACTTCCGAACTCGCCAAATTATTCGATCCGTTGGGCCTTCTGGCAAAGATATTTATTCAGCAATTGTGGCAACTTACATTAGATTGGGACGAACCATTACTCCACAAGTTTTGTGATACTTGGAATACATTTCAAAGTGACCTGGAAGGTCTTAACAATTTCAAAATACCTCGACATATATTCTCCGGTGAGATTCTCCTGCGAGTGCCTAGCGGTGGCAAGACGCAGAATAAGCTGCTTGGGTAGTGGGGTATTGGTCCCAGGAGATCTAGGCAATATTAGTCCTACAGTTAGGAACTGGGCTGCACAATAGATCTTAAAGGTTGCGGTGCGACTATGGCCCATAGTGATAATAATAATAATAAATAAGTGATAAAAGTAGAAGTAAGAAGAGCGCTCACTAAAATTAACTACGGAGCACAAGTCTACAGTAGACCAAAATGTTCTGTGCAAAAATGACGCAACAGAACAAGCATTAACACTTTTAAAATTTTTTTTATTACAGTTCAAACAGTACTTGTTTTAAAGCATCGTGTTATTTATTACAGACATATTTATATATCAAATTTTTTTTTCGTTTGTTGTCAATTTTTTTTTTCTTTTTGTTTTTTTTTCTTTATCCAACAAACCATGTAGCAATGAAACTACAATGCAACATGAGAATATTAAAAATTCTGAAGGTAATTATTATTATTTATTTATGAAATATAAATATATGTCTGTAATAAATAAAATTTATTTAAAAAACCAATGAAAATATTTATTTTAATTATTATTTTTATATTTTTTTCAAGTGATTTGGTTTGTTGAATATATTGTAGCGGGAGAATATTTTATTATTAAATATTATTTTTATTGTATTACTATTTTATAATTTCCTTGACCTTAATGTATTTTATGCAATATTTTCTTTTGCAAGAGTGCACTTATTTGAATTTCATTTACTGTACGTTGATATTAAGTGTCACTCAATTAAATACTGTTACTAATATTACTTAAATACTAATTTCTCATAAAACTCATTATTTATAATTGTCTTACTTTTACCTATACTTTGCTATCGTGTTATTTCTTTTCTTTTTATTTTAATATAATGTTAATTGCTCTTATATATGTAAAATTGTTTTGAATGATGAGAAACATTTACCTTATTGATCTCTAAAATTAAGTTATATTAACAAAATCATGACAATAAAAGATTCATTCGCTTATGAACTCTTGAATAATCAAGAAACCAAACAAACAGCGGAGTTCTTATTTTCAAATAATAAAAACATACAAAGAGGACAGACTAAAACTCTATAGTTCGGTTAGTCCCTTTGTTATAAAAAAATAAAAAGTATAATCCAACTTGGACGTACATCGTCTGGTTTGGGCTTACTAAATAATCTATTTGAAAATAATAATACTAGAAAGGCGGATTCGATCTCCCTTCCTACAACTGGCGCCCAACGTAAAATTTCCTTACTGGTTACAACATAAATTTACTTAACTGGTATCCAAAAGAATTTCCATACAACTGGTTTGCAACGTAAATTTTCTTAAAACTGGTGTCCAACAGAAATTTTCCTACAACTGGCGCCCAACGTAAAATTTCCTTACTGGTTACAACATAAATTTACTTAACTGGTATCCAAAAGAATTTCCATACAACTGGTTTGCAACGTAAATTTTCTTAAAACTGGTGTCCAACAGAAATTTTCCTACAACTTGTGCCCAACGTAAATTTACATGCTTTTGGAATCAACGCAAAGTTTCGTTCGAAATTATTCAGAATTTTTGAGATTTGCATCTTGTTGTTGTATTCCAATTACAGTAAAGTAACTGTTGTTTAATAATTGTTGATTGCTTTGAAAATTGTTGTTGCGTTTATTGAAAGAAACTTTATCTCTATCTACAAAAAGCAGAGTTGCCCAACATTGATTTAAATATTAAAAATTTTTTCTGATATTTTAAAATGAGACGAAGTCCACGAAATACCTCTTCTAATAGACCTGACAACATATTATCTTCCGAGAATAATACTGTAATTAATAATCCAAATGTCAGTACAGCTTTACCAAGCCAAAGTAATATTTCAGTATCAAATGGAAATTCATCGCAAGTCAATATGGTTTTAACCGATGTTCAGTTCAGGGAACTTTTAGATGGTTTAGCGACTAGAGAAATTAAAACTACATTTAGCAGCTGCACAGCTCGTTTTAATGGTGGTCGTAATTCCACAAAAGTTGAAGATTTCCTAGCTACAATATTAGTATTCAAAGAAGCAGAAAATATTTCAGACTCTTATGCCTTAACCAGTCTTCCTCTTATATTAGAAGGATACGCCTCTACTTGGTGGCAAGGAGTTAAGCATGAAGCTAATACATTTAATGATGCAGTTGACCTTTTGAGAAAAGCTTTTGCTCCTCCAAAGCCAGACTGGCGTATTTTTAATGAAATTTTTCAAGAAAAACAGAAAATATTCGAATCAACTGATAATTTTGTATGCAGAAAAAGAAAACTCTTTGCGCAATTATCAGAAAAATTGTCAGAAAATGTAATGCTTAATATGATATTTGGTCAATTGAATATTCAAATTAGAGAAAAAGTATCTCGAGACAGTGTTTCTAACTTCCAAGAGCTATTGTCTAAGGCCAGAGAAGTAGAACAAATTGTTTCTGAAAATAAAGAAAGTAAATTTGAAAATAAAAGAAATTTAGAAAATCCTCAAAGCGCACCATTAAAATGCACATATTGCAGAAAGAAAAATCATTTAGCAGAAAATTGTTTCAAGAAAATTGAGGCCGAAAAGCATAAACATATTAAAGAGGCAGAAACAAAACTTAATTGCTATGGATGTGGAACGGCAGGATTTTATCGTTCAAATTGTCCTTCTTGTAACAAGGATATAGCTAATGAGCAAGAAAGAAAAATCGATTTTAATTCCATTCATACCTCAATAGTGGGCAGAAACGTTCCCGTTGTAAAAATAAACGTAGAAGGTCTTAATGGAGAAGCATACTTTGATACCGCAGCTAGAACGAGCGTTGCTGGATTTCTTCTTTATCAAAAATTGATCCAAAGAGGTTTTACTTTTCAGAACGTGTGTGCAGAAATTATTTTAGCTGACGGAAGTCAACGAAATGATATTGTTCAGTCTACAATTGTTGATATTATTATTGGTAATCGCCTCAAAAAGATAAAATTTTTATGTTTACCAAAAGCCACATGCAATAGAACCTTAATTGGTATAGATTTTTGGAAGAATGTGGTATTGTGTTAGACTTAGCTCAACGTACGTGGCATTTTAAGGACGATGGATCAAAAATTTTTGAATTTAAAATTATGCAACCACAAGCAATAAATAATATTTCTGTCACAGAAAATGTCATGCCAAATGAAGTAAAAGAATTTTTGTCCTGGTTTGAAAAAGGTAACAATGATTACTCACCAGGTGGTATAAAAAAATTTTTGGGAGCTCTATTCCAGAAAATTTAGAGTCCCCCAAATCCAAAAATTTATTTCCTCCTCCCAAAAAGCTAAAAAGCAATGAATACTTTGATGAATTTTTTAAACCAATTGAACTGAGCTCATTGGATATTAAACTACGCCCTAATGAAGCTCCCCATTTATTAGAAGAAGATAAAAAGCTTTTAAATGATTTGCTAAATTCTGAAAAAGAAATTTTTGAAGATATTGAAAGCCCTATTCCTTATATAGAACATTATATTAAAACAGGGTCACATAGTCCAATTTCGAGTCAGCCGTATAGAATTTCACCAAAAATGAAAATTTTGTTAAAACAAGAATTAGATAAAATGCTTGAAAAAGGCATAATCGAAGAAAGGGAATCGCCATGGTCATTTCCAGTAGTTCTGGTACCTAAAAAAGATAATTCAGTACGACTATGTGTTGATTATAGACGTTTAAATGCGATTACTACCACTGATACTTATCCTTTACCAAGAATTGATGATCTCTTGCATTCTGCAAAAACAACCTCATTTATGTCTACTTTAGACTTACGTTCTGGCTATTGGCAAATCAAAATAGCAGAAAAAGATAAAAATAAAACTGCTTTTACAACTGCTTTCGGCATTTTTGTGTTTAATCGAATGCCATTCGGCTTAAAAAACGCCCCAGCCACCTTTCAAAGGCTAATTGACAAGTTTCGAAATGGCTTACCAAACATTACAATTTTGGCATATCTTGATGACATAATTATATGTTCAAAAGATTTAATGACTCATATATCAGATATAAAACAAACTTTTAAAAGATTAAAAGATTTTAATTTCCGTCTCAACAGAGAAAAATGTTTTTTTTGCAAGCCGGAAATAAAATATTTAGGACATATACTTACCATTGATGGACTCAAAGTTGATCCAGAAAAAACAAGTGCCATTATGATGAGGAAAAGTCCTAAAAACTCAAAAGAAGTTTTATCCTTTTTACAAACCTGTTCATGGTATAGACGGTTCATACCTTCATTTGCAAATATTTCAAAACCTTTATCAGACTTGACAAAAAAGAAAGCAATATGGAATTGGTCTGAAAAAGAACAAAACGCATTTAATACACTGAAAAAACTTTTAACCTCACCACCAATTTTGCAACAAGTAAATGAAAATATGTCTTTTATATTAAAAACAGATGCTAGCAACTATGCTATTGGAGCTGTTTTACTCCAGGGGGAGAAACAAAGCGAGCACACTATAGAATATGCTAGTCGACTGTTATTGCCAGCAGAAAGAAATTACTCTACAACAGAACGTGAAGCTTTAGCAGTAGTCTGGGCAGTTCAGAAATTCAGAGGTTATATAGAAGGTTCAGAAGTTTTAGTTCTTACTGATCATCAGCCTTTAAAATGGTTATTTAGCTTAAAAAGTCCGACCGGCCGCCTTGCAAAATGCGCATTACAATTACAAACTTATAATATAAAATTTGAATATACTCCAAGTCGTCAAAATGCTGTAGCAGACACTCTTTCAAGACCTCCATGTTCATGTGAAAACCATAAAGATATTATCTGTGAATGCATGACATTTTATATTGATTTTCCACGAAAAGGTGGAAATGAATTCAGAAAAGCTCAAATAGAAGACCCTGATATAAAACAAATTATTGATTCATTTGAAAGTAACGATGAAAATGTTATAAGGCATACCAGCAGAGGTTATATAATATTAGATGGTGTTTTATATCGATTTTGCTCATCAGAAAATTCAGAAAATGGACAGCTAGTGGTACCACAATCTATGCGTAGCATGATTCTTTACAATTATCATGATAGCCCCACAGCTGGTCATTACGGTATTGACAAGACTATAGATCGAATAACTCCACACTTTTATTGGCCAAAAATTAGATCTGATATAACTAATTATGTAAAATCTTGTATGGAATGTAAACGCTATAAACCAACAAATATGAAACCAACAGGTCTACTTCAAACTGTATGCAGTAACCGCAGATTTGAAATCGTAGCAATGGACTTGTTTGGTCCTTTACCAATAACATCACAAGGTAACCAATGGATACTGATTGTTGAAGATTTGTGTAGTCGTTGGATAGAATTATTTCCATTAAAAATAGCATCTGCCGAAAATTGTGCTCAAATGCTACTAAATGAAATATTTTTAAGATATGGTATACCTCGGAGACTACATTCAGACAATGGAACACAGTTTATTTCAGCAGTAATTCAAAAACTTACTTATTGTCTTGGAATTAAACAATCATTTACGCCTGTCTATCATCCGGAAGCTAATCCAGTCGAACGAAAAAACAGAGATTTAAAGACTCAACTTTCTATTTATGTAGGCAAAAGTCACACTACTTGGGACTTAAAATTACCGTCCATCAGATTTTCTATGAACACAGCAAAATGTGCAACAACTGGATATTCTGCCGCATACTTAACTTTTGGTCGTGAACTTAGAACTCCAACTGAAACTCAACATGACTTAAGAGCAATTGTAAATGCTGAAAACTTTGTGCCACAAATAACGCCGCATCTACTTCGCCTTTCAGAAACACTAAAATTTGCAAAGGAGTTAGAAGAAAATATGCAAGACAAAAACAAATTTTATGCAGATTTAAAACGAAAACCTCAAGCAAATATTAAAGTAGGAGACAAAGTTTTAGTCACAACACATATTCTAAGTAAAAAAGACACTAATTTAACTTCAAAATTTGTACCACGAAGAGATGGTCCATACATAGTCATTAACAAAAAGGGAACTTCATGTTATATAATTGCTAATACAAACGATCCTAATGTGCCTATAGCAACACACCACGTATCAGATTTAACTTTGTACGAGGGTGTATCTGAAACTCCAATTTATCCTTTAAAACAAAAGGGTCGGCCGAGAAGCTCAAAAATTTACAAAAAATTAGAAAATATAACAAATAATAACGTATCAACTAATACAACGGAAGACAACAATATATCAACAAATACAATAAAAACACAACAAACAACAAACACAATTAAAAATAATGTATCAACAAATGCAACAGAGAATAATATATCAAAAAACTTATCGAATAAGAATATAACAACAAATATAAGAAACAACAATATATCAGCAAATACAACTAACAACGAAATATCAACAGAAAATACAACAACAATTAGAAGATCCAAACGAGAGAAGAAAAAACCAAAAAGATACTGTCACTGACTGCCTCATCATCGGGACGATTTCAGAGCCAGAGGGGGAGTATGTAGCGGGAGAATATTTTATTATTAAATATTATTTTTATTGTATTACTATTTTATAATTTCCTTGACCTTAATGTATTTTATGCAATATTTTCTTTTGCAAGAGTGCACTTATTTGAATTTCATTTACTGTACGTTGATATTAAGTGTCACTCAATTAAATACTGTTACTAATATTACTTAAATACTAATTTCTCATAAAACTCATTATTTATAATTGTCTTACTTTTACCTATACTTTGCTATCGTGTTATTTCTTTTCTTTTTATTTTAATATAATGTTAATTGCTCTTATATATGTAAAATTGTTTTGAATGATGAGAAACATTTACCTTATTGATCTCTAAAATTAAGTTATATTAACAAAATCATGACAATAAAAGATTCATTCGCTTATGAACTCTTGAATAATCAAGAAACCAAACAAACAGCGGAGTTCTTATTTTCAAATAATAAAAACATACAAAGAGGACAGACTAAAACTCTATAGTTCGGTTAGTCCCTTTGTTATAAAAAAATAAAAAGTATAATCCAACTTGGACGTACATCGTCTGGTTTGGGCTTACTAAATAATCTATTTGAAAATAATAATACTAGAAAGGCGGATTCGATCTCCCTTCCTACAATATTAATTTTTCTTTTCACTACTACAGGCACATAATTTTACAACTAAATGCATATAATTCTGACAGTTACCTTGAAAAAGAATATGGCTTGATCTATACCATGGTATAAGAATATCAGGTAATGCAGTGCGCCCAGCTGGACATTTTTTGCTCTTGTGGATGTTCTATTCTGCGATTGTCAAAATTTGATTACATTTTCAAAACGCTATTTAAATTTTTTCAACTAAAAGTTTATTGTGTGAAAAATTTGTATTGTAATTGGAAATAAAACATTATAGTAAAATGAACTGCATAAAAACCAATTCGGTGTGAAAGCAAAATTTTGAATAAAAAAACTGTGAATTTAAAAATTAAGCAAATAAAAAATAAATATTAATACAAACTCTAAAAATATTGTACGTTGTGCAAAAAAACTTTGAGAAAAGAACTGGATTCTTGTTTCGTGTGCCAAAAGACCATCTATAAGAGCCAGGTGGAGTGAGACTAGTGAAAAAAATTTAGCAGCAACAAGCCTTATTTGTTCCGACCACTTTTTGCCCTCCAGCTTGGCAAAATTGGGAAATAAATTAATGCTGTTGCCCAATGCTGAACCGTTTGTTTGCCAGCAAATTAATAATGAGTTAAAATATCCAATCACTGAGTGAGTAACTTATTTGCAATTTAAAGTTTTTTTAATTTTGTGTGAAGTGGTGCGTGTTAAATATGTGTTAAGGTCAAAACAAAAACTCTTTTTTTGGTATCACCATTAACCTGTATTAAATTCTTATGCTTACTAAACACATTAAATCTGTTACATTCTCGCTCTCATTTAATCATATGTTTCTTAACGAAATTTATTGTCATATTTAAAGAAAGAAAAAAAGATGAGAGCGAGTCGTCGTTTCAGAGTGTGTGTTGCCTTGTATATTACTCCCTATCGTATAATAAGTGAAGTGAAAGAGTTTGAAATAAAGATTCCAAATAATTATAAATATTCTTAAAGTGGTTTTCAATAATTTTGGATAAAATCACCCTCATCTATATACAGTCCACCCCATCATTTGGTCCTTTGAATCGGATACTGGATTCAAAATTCAGGATATAAGATCCCTGGATATTTCTTTTCTATCGTTTTACATAATGAAGTAAAACAACAGGTTTGTGTAATTTTTTATATTCTATTTCATGTTTGATAGCAAGTGCATTTGTTATACTTCCTGCTATTCATTTCTAAATGTACATATATTTTAAAGTGGGAAAATTCTAACTTTGAAGAAAGGAAGTTTAAAATTTTATTAAACAAAATTAATAAAATGAAAATTAATTCCATTCAAAGTTATTCAAAATCAAGTTCAACATAATAGACATATTTTCATATATATAATAACTTGTGAAAAAAAATAATTTTAAAGGTCAAATCTACATACAAACGTACCGTTCCCATTTACTTATTTTGGCAAATATACATTGTTTGCGCGAATTAAATTTTAACACTTCTAGGTGAATTAAAAAAATATATTTTTATTCGACGCGATGCGTCTTTCTTTATTTCCAATATTTTCTTAACTTCTTTGAGTTATATTCAGTACTTATGCTAAATCTTAACAAACCCGATTTACAAAAATGTTCTTAAATACTAAGCGAATAACATATTTGTCTTATCTTAACTTCTTTGTTCTAAAAGGGTATCTTTTTCATGGTAGTTTACAATATTTAGTTGTTTACAATATTTAAAATTGTTTAATGATATTTTATAATATCTTATTCCTTTGTTTAATAATATGTTGCTTATGTATGTTTACAATAACTGTTATTTATATGTCTAGTTACTAATTACCTTATCATCTATGGGAATTTTACATGTTATCTTAAAAGAATTATAAAGAAAACATGTTTGTTCTTATTTAATCTTTTATTATTGTTTCCCTTAAATATTATCATGCATGTGTGAGCATGCTGTTCTTATCTTACTACTTAATATTATGTGATGCCGTAGAGACTGACCTTAACTCGCGCCAGGCATAAAATATGAAATAAAAATATCAGGTTTAATTAGTTTTAATAAAATTGTGATTTTATTTCATTTTAAAATATTACCTTTAAAAAAACTTCTGGTGTTGTGACCTTTATTGTTGCGTAGCTTTCACACAAGTCAGTTAAGTATATTTGCTTTACACAAAAAACCAAAAACAAACATACATAGACCGTAAGCGGTTAACTTTGACGAAATCCAAATAAACAACAAATATAATTCATAAACAAAGGGAAATTTGGACTTCAGTAAAGTTGCCAGACGAATTGAAATAAATATATTATGAAACAAGAATCTGGCTTAAACATACATACATTTATTTTGAAAGGAGAAAATAAATATTTATTTCAAATATATGTACATACACATTTCTTAAGTAGAATAAAAAAAAAATATTTACATACATACATATATGAAAATATTGAAGTACATTACGGAATTTCCCCTTCTTCATTTCGTTTACCTACAAAATTTCCATACTCTTTTACTTTAATTTCTCATGTAATAATTAAAGCAGTCATTAAAAAAAGTGCATCGATCGTTTACATTACTCTCATTTAGTTTTGTTCCCCCTACAAAATAAATTCAAGTTAATCAATTCTCATTCGCCTTTTTTTTTTAAAAAAAAAGGAACAAGAAAAAAAATATACTACCTGCGTTCCAATTAGCGGAGAAATAAGTTATAAATTTAATAAATCCCTTATTGTGTTTTTTTTATCGTATAGTTGCGATCACAATTATAGCACAAATTTTCTATTTTCTTCATGGTAACCAAATAAAATAAATTTCGGAAAATTTATTCAGAAGAAAGATTTTAGTACTATTATTAGTTTAAAAAAAAAATTTTAAAATTTCGTAATAAAATAATAAGAAATTGCAAACAATTTTTTAATTCCCGACAAGTACGGAAATTATTCATGCCAAGCATAAATTAATATATATTCACATATCTTGTATATGGCATAAGAAAAACTAAATAAATTAAAACACAATTTTATTGGCTACTATAATTCTACACACTTCTTTTCATACAATTAATTGTATTTGATACATTTAATCTACTTTTGTAACTTAACCCCCGCCAACCAATTTTAACATTATTGAAAAAACTTAAACTACGAAAAAAAGAGAAAAAATCTTTTTTGTAATAGGTTAATATCTTTTTTTCTCTCTCTCTTGTTTTATCGCAAGAAAGTCATTTCAATTTTCCAAGAAAAATTTTAAATTCCAATGGCCTATATCTCTACACCGGTCATTGAACTTTAATTATTACAACTGTTTGTTTACATTAAATTGGCCTATATAGGTATAGCATTTTTTTGCCTTTCATCTTCAGTGGTTCTACATAGTTTTTTTTTCGATACTTACACACATTAAAATTTTAAGTCATAGTTAATAGATGAAAGTTCTTACTATCCATAAAGTATACCTATATCTACATACACTTTGGAAAAAAAAAATTATTCATAACTTTCCTTTATTGTTTATTCTCTTCGACTAATTCACATAGTGTTAATCTCCCTCCATGTGATATAGAAACTTTTAGTGGGGACTATATGTCATGGCCAACTTTTCGAGATATTTTTACAGCTGTCTACATAAATAATTCCAGATTAAGTCCCGTGGAAAAACTCTTTGATTTGACAGAAAAAAACAAAGGGCGTAGCACGTGAAATCGTGCAAAAGCATCCATTGACTAATAGTGAATTGGCTTAGTCTAGCCTTAAAACACGATATGAAAATCGTAGAATTCTTGTCAATGGACAACTAAAAATTCTTTTCACCCTACCTCCAATTTCTTCCGAATCGGGAAATGCCCTCAAGCAACTTCAAGGAAATATTAATTCGTGTATTTCAGTTCTCAAATTGTACGATATTGATGTTGATAGCTGGGATCCGATTTTCGTGTTCTTGTATTCTAACTGCCTACCTCACGCTACTCTCACTTTGTGGGAACAAGGGCTCGGTGATAAAACCAGCATTCCAAAATGGGCAGATCTTGATTCATTACTTACAAATAGACACAGAACTTTAGAATCCGGAGTTGAAATACGTAAAAACCCTCATTCAAATATGACATCCAAGAAAGATGCCATAATTACTAAGAAGATAAACACATTTCAGAATAATTCAACGACACCAATGTGTAAATTGTGTCCAAAAGAAGCTCACATTATTAGAAAATATTATCGATTTTTGAAAATGGATTGCTCCAAAAAATATAAAGAAATAAAGAAACAAAATCTGTGTCTTAATTGCTTGTCAAAAATGCATTCTGTTAAAAATTGCACTAGTAAAAATAGTTGTTTCTAATACAAAAAAAATACAATACTCTGCTTCACAGAAATTCACCTGGTCCTATCTTACCAAAACAGAGTGACAGAAGTGCAGATATAGTCTCGAACCTAAATCTTAACTCAATTCCATTTCACAATTCTTCTCCAGTTTCTTCTGCTTCCACTAATAACATAGTTCAAAACCATTTTGCTTCAAACTCAAAGGGAGTTTTGCTTGGCACGGCCATCGTAAAAATATGTCACGCAGATTTGGAATTTAGGGCTCGAGCACTTATTGATTCAGGATCAGAAGGAACATTTATATCGGAAAGGTTATTCAATCGTTTAAAATTGCCCTTTACTAGAAAAAGTGCAAAAATATCAGGACTTAACAACACACTTTCTGCTACTTACTTACTTAGATGATGACTGTAGAATTTATGTGAAAGCCTTAGTAGTTCCCTAGTAAGCTGGAAGTATTCCTTCCCAAACTTTTCTTCCTTCATCGTTTTCAGACCTACCCACAAATCCGCTCGCAGATCCTGCATTCCATAGCAGTGCCAAAATTGATATTTTAATAGGAGGAGACTTGATCCCTTCTATTATGTGTTCTGGTATCAAACATTTCATATGTGGATCTTTGATGGCCCAAGAAACCATTTTTGGTTGGATTCTTTCAGGGCCAGTTACAAATAATAGTTCGGTGGGAAAGTCGAATATAGTTTCATATTGCAGTAAAATTTCTTTAGATAACGAAATTTCACGTTTCTGGGAGGTGGAAGACCTTCCCAGGAAGAATTTTATGTCCCCTTCTGAAAAAATATGTTAAGAGTTGTTCAAAAGGACAACTAAAAGAACTCCAGAAGGACGATATATAGTATCCTTACCATTTAAGGAAGAAAAGCCTGAAAAATTAATATTAATATAAGGCGTTAGCACAATTCTTTCGAAATGAAGCCAAACTTTTACGAAATCCTATTCTAAAACTGGAATATGATAATGTCATTCAAGAATATGAAGACTTAAGCCATATGTCTAAAGTGACTTATTTTCATACTTCACCATGTTACTATCTGCCTCATCACGCTGTCATTAAACCAGAAAGTACCACTACTAGAGTTCGAGTGGTATTTAATGCATCTTCGCCATCTTCCAATGGCTTACGTTTAAACGATATTTTGTATCCAGGGCCAATGCTAAAAAATGACTTGACTCTTCTCATCTCTGAATGACGTTTCTTTCGGTTTGTGTTCAATGCAGATATCCAAAAAATGTATCGACAGATTTTAGTAGAACCAAAACATGCAGCATATCAAAAGAAAGGATTCCTTTTCCGAAAAAATTTTAACGATCTAGTTCAAGATTTCGAATTAAAAACCTTTACATTTGGTGTAAATTGCGCACCCTACCTAGCTCCAATTAGCTGACGATGTTGAGTCCATCTATCCAACTGCGAGTAAAATCCTTAGAAACTCTATGTATGTCGACGATGTGTTATCTGGCGCACAAACAATCACCGCAGCTAAGAGCACGAAAAATGAACTCATTTTTGCTCTAAAAACTGCAGGATTCTCTCTACGAAAATGGACAGCTAATTCCAAAGATATTCTAGATGATCTACCTACAGATTATTTACTTCGTGAAGAGTTTTTAAATTTTGACAAAAGAAGCACAGCAAAAACATTGGGTATTAGATGGAACGCAAGCTCAGATTCTTTCTATTTCGTTCCAAAACAGTTTCCAGAAACTTTTAATTGTACAAAAAGAGAAGTTTTGTCACATATAGTGCGCTTATTCGATCCAGCTGATTGGTTATCGCCAATTTTTGGCAGACAACAAATTTGGGCAGAGGGCACTGGCTGGGACGAGACTCTATCTCCTGAATCACTTGAAAAGTGGAAAGTTTTTCAATCCAATTATTCACATATAAAATATATTCGTGTTCCAAGATGGATTAACTATGTTCCGAATGCAGAAATTCAATTTCATGGGTTTTGCGATGCTTCTGAGAAGGCATACGCCAGCAGCTTTATATATTCAAATCGCTTCCAAAACGAAAGCAGCTCCACTAAAAACTCTCTCTATCCCGCGATTAAAATTATGCGGAGCTGATCTGCTTGCTGAATTAATTGATGCAATTTCTACAAAGTTAGAAATTTAAAGGTATGACACAATTTGCTGGACTGATTACACAATTGTTCTGGCATGGCTGGCCAAGCCACCATGTTCTTGGGCAACTTTTGTTGCAAATAGAGTTTCAAAAATAATTCAAATCGTAGATCCATCATATTGGCATCACGTAGCCTCTGACAACAATCCTGCCGACATCGTAAGCCGTGGAGCTCTGCTTCAGGATCTCGTTTATTATGACCTTTTGTGGAAAGGACCTACATTCATCCAGCAAGATATACTTTCATTCTATTTGGGATGCTCCAGATACAGATCTTGAGAAAAAGCCCACAAAAGTTCACTTTTCATACTTCCAAAAGTTTGATGATATCCTAGAAAGATTCTCCTCCTTTGCAAAAGCTACTCGTGTTATTTCGTATTTCGATATATATAATCGATTTTACTATCCTAATTATAGATCTAGTGTTTTCTTGACACGAAATACTTCTGGAACTGAAATCAAAGAGGTTGGTGATAAACTCATAACGATGTGTCAGAAAGCCTGGTATCCCGAAGAGTATATACGATTAGAAGCAAAGGATTCTATTCTATCATCTGGTAAACTGCTAAATTAAAATCGTTTCTTGATTCTAAAGGAATTATTCGGTCCTGTGGTAGAATAGTTTCTTCTCCAGGACTTTCTTATAATGAAAAACACCCTATCATTCTACCATATGAATGTCAATATTCTAGACTTTTGGTAAAGTTCGTTCATGACATCACTCTTCATGGTGGTAACCAGCTTGTTCTTCGAATTATAAGAACACAGTACTGGATTCCTAAGGTAAAAAACCTAATAAAAATGACCATCAATAAATGCAAGCCCTGCATTATTTTCGAAAAGAAATGCCAGAAGCAAATCATGGCATCTCTACCTCCAGAGAGATCAAGTTTTTCTCGTCCATTTTCACATGTAGTGCTTGATTTCGCTGGACCTTTTGACATTAAAAGTTATTCTGGGAGAGGTTGCCGTATGTCCAAAGGTTATGTATGTGTCTTCGTTTGTTTCACTACGAAAGCCATACACTTAGAAGCTACATCTGATCTTTCAACATCAGTATTTCTAGCGGCATTAAATCGTTTTGTATCCCGTCGTGGATGTCCTATTCATTTATATTTAGATAATGGAACAACTTCGTTGGCGCGTCCAAAATCATAGCCAAGAATTTTATTCAAAGTTCACATCAACTTGTTTCCGCTCAATTTCATTATCAAAACTTTACATGGCATTTCAATCCTCCAGGAGCACCTCATTTGGGTGGGCTATGGGAGGCTGGTTTTAAAAGTTTTAAGTCACATTTTCGGAAGAATAGAAGCGTGTCTAAACTCACGTCCTTTGTCTCCTATGTCAGAGGACCCTACCGACTTGAATTCTTTAACTCCTGGCCATTTCCTTATTGGAACACCTCCTATAGATCCGCCCATAGATGAAACAAGATTATCCCTAATACACCGCTGGCAGAAACTGTTACGCGCGCCTTATTATACATACTAGGTTAAGGAAAACAAACTTACTTTCAACGGACAGACATGGCTACAGATGGCAATCCCGGCTGCTTCTCAGGAGTAGATTCACTGACCAATTTGCTTTCCCAGCGCGTGAACATATAACAGCCTCTCCATGTAGAGGCTGTAAAAATAATTATATATTTTGCAACTATTGCTGGTTCATGCCCACTGCATGGCCCGACCAACCACCTAAGTAGCAAACCCTAATCCATGCTGACCCATGCTCAGCACAAAAAATGAAAGGAGTTTAAATCATACAATTCATGTGATTTATTTAAGATTTATACAAAATAACAAAATAATTAAAGGATTGTACAAGGAAAGGTAGGTATATATCCCCCTTGGTATTTAATAAGCTCCTGGGCTATGTATATATATATATATATATATGTATATATATATAAAAAGGGTGTTTTTTTATAGACGTATAGAACTTTAAGTTGGCAAAACTGTTCAAGATGGCGACCGATTTAACAGCTGTCAAGTGATTTGTCCTCAGTTTGGCTTGGCAATTCATCAAGAATAAACTCACGCCTGAACAACGCTTGCAAATAGTGAAAAACGGCCCAAAACGAGATGGCCGTTGTTCCCGATTTTCATAAGCGAATTTTGTTTATCGATGAAGCGCACTTCTGGTTGAATGGCTACATCAACAAACAAAACTGCCGCATTTGGAGTGAAGCTAATCCTCAAGTGTATGTCGAAACACCGTTACATCCAGAAAAACTGACTGTTTGGTGCGCTTTATGGGCTGGTGGAATCATTGGTCCGTACTTCTTCAAAAACGATGATGGCCAGAACGTTACAGTCAATGGTGAGCGGTATAGAGCCATGATTACTAACTTTTTCATTCCTGAATTGAACAACCATGATGTCCAGGAGCTGTTGTTCCAACAAGACGGCGCAACATGTCACACAGCTCGTGCCACAATCGCTTTATTGAAAGACACGTTTGGTGACCGCCTAATTTCACCTTTTGGATCTGTGAATTGGCCTCCAAGATCTTGTAATTTAACACCGCTAGACTCCTTTCTGTGGGGCTATGTAAAGTCATTGGTCTATGCAGATAAGCCACAAGCGCTTGACCATTTGGAAGACAACATTCGCCGTGTTATTGCCGATATACGGCCACAAATGTTGGAAAAAGTCATCGAAAATTGGACGTCCAGATTGGACTACATCCAAGCCAGCCGTGGCGGTCATATGCCAGAAATCATATTTAAAATGTAATGCCACAAGATTATCTTTCGGATAAATAAAATTCATGTCAATCGAATAATCCATCGTTGTTTTATAGCAATTTAAAGTTCTATACGTCTATAAAAAACACCCTTTATATATATATAATATATAAATATACAAAAGAAAGTATTATAAGATTTAACTACTTAAGTCGATATTTATGCGTATGTATGTGCACCTTGCATGTGTTTTAATATTCCAATAAAAGAATTAAGAGTGTTTTTTCTTTTATAAGATCAGTGACTGCTTATGCAAAGTTACATATATATGTCTGCAAATAGGCATTTATGTAAATATGAAGTACAAAAAAGGAAAATGACCAAAAAACTTGTGTTAAACACACACATACATATGCAGATATTTACACAAAAAAATAATTAAGGGATAATTAATTGGTCAGATAATAATTATACTCTATAACTACGTAAGTATAAGGTACCTTTATATGCCAAATTAATGATACCGCTGATGACATGATGCCCACGAACGTTCTGGCTGACGACGGAATGTTGGTTGTAAACGCTGTCTTGCGACGGAAAAGCTTAGGCTGATGCTGGTGGGTTTTAATCTCTGTTGGGAACTCATCAGGAGAGTTTATATTTCCCCGGCAGGAATGACACTGTGCATGTCAATCGAATAATCCATCGTTGTTTTATTGCAATTTAAAGTTCTATACGTCTATAAAAAACTCCCTTTATATGCGTAGTATATAATGTTTAACATAAAATAGTTTTATTACAGCAGAACAAACTATTATTAATTCCAGTTCATTATGCCAAATAAATCAGTTCATTCGAAGAAATGTAAAGCATTTACACATGCTAAAGCAAAAGCTAAATTTCTCAAAAGGTCTGTTTCATATCAGTACCATATTTACAAACGGTCACATGGATTAAGTAAGTGCAAAAAGTTCTTAGAAATGAATGTAAAGGACAGACTTCTAGCCGTTCGCAATTATAAATATTGCGTAAACTGTCTTGCCCACAGTCACTCGCATGGAACTTATCTTAGAAAGCACGGCTGCAAATACTGTAAGGAATTGCACCATTCTCTTTTGCATTTCAACAATAGTCTAACTAAAGATGTAGAACCGCTTCCTGAGTCTTCTCGATCACCTACGCCAGACCGCAGTTCTCAGAAAAAGTCCAAACTAAGCCTGCTGCCAAAGCAGTTATCCACCACAACATCAAAATCTCTTTCAGCAGTTTTACGCCAAAATACCACAATTTGGCTTCCTACCGTCCTCGTTAAAATCATTTCGAAGACATCCTATGTTCGTTGTCTCTTAGATTCAGGTTCTCCAATAAGCCGCATATCGAAACAAGTGGTGAACAAGCTTAATTTGAGTTGCTATTGTTTGCGCGAAAAAATGATTTGTCCATTAACAATAAAATCGCGATTTAACTCCGAATCAAGAGTAGATGGAACTTTCAGAGTGGATAATAGAATTACTATGCAAATACCTTCACAATCTCTTCCAAAATCAACAAAAGAACATTTTAGAGATATGTTTTTGAGTGATCCTAAATTCTACGAGAGCGCTGGAATAGATATCATTATTGGTGTTGACCTTTATACTAAAGTAATAGAGGAAGGTGTATTCGCAGGAATTGGATTACCAACTGCTCAACGTACTATCTTTGGTTGGACTGTGTTTGGATCGTCTTCTAACTAAAATTATTCAACTTTTTATATGTACATTTATTTATACATATTATTTTTTTTGGAATTGATTATAATTGAATTCTTATATAAGTGGCGCCCTGTGAGCAAACACCCCTGCCTTGTCATCGAATACCCAATTGGTATTCAGTACCTAGTAACCCTGCTCTGTCAACAGTTTTTAACAACACCAGCAGACACATAAATTTTTTCTTCTTCGATTCGGTAACCTCGCTACAGCAAGTAACGCGCAAACATAATTAACCTTATTATAATTAAAATCTATAAATAATTTTATAAATAAATAGAAACTAAGATTTATTAATTGGAATAAATAAAGAATCCAAACTGGTGACCCCAAGTTAATTGAACTTCAAGTGGACATGTTAATAGCTTTGTAGCCATTTTGTTTCTACACACTTATAATTCGTCACTCATTCGCCATATTTAAGTGTTGGTAGCCTTTTTTCACAGCAATGGTTGAAGATGACTCGACATCAGCACTACAACTGCCCAAAAATAATGACAGTAGCCTAGCTAGTGGCACTCAGGTCAACGATGACAGCGTACTGCAGCCAGCAATTGTCTCCCCGATATATCCCCGATTGCCTGTTCCACATATGACAAGTACCAACATTGATGCTTGGTTTATATCGATGGATTTTTGGTTTACCGCGTCCGGTATAAGTTCTGACAAGCAGAAGACAGCAACAATATTAGCGGCACTCGACTCAAACGTCATTGCGCAACTTGCTGACGTAATAGCATCCTTGCCAGCAAACAACAGGTATGAATATATAAGAGCGAAAATTATAAACCATTTTGCTGACAGCGAACAACGGCGCTTAAACCGGCTGCTATCGGAGCTGCCACTGGGCGACAAAAAGCCATCCGAGTTGTACCACGAGATGAAACGAGTAGCTGGTACAACATTAGGCGAAGCAGCACTCAAAGGGCTCTGGACAAAACGTTTGCCAGAGTTCGCGCAACCTGTCGTGGCAGCATCCGTAGGTACGCCAGCAGAATTTACAAAAGTGGCGGATATTATTATCGATGCAATGGCAACTAGCCAGATTAGCAGCGTGAAATCTAAATCCAACGAAATAAATGAGCTCAAGGCAGCCGTCGTCGAATTGGGAAAAAAGTTTGAACGCTTTTCAACACGCCTTGATTCTCACGCATCGAAGCAAATCTAGGAATAGAGCAACTTACGCCTACAACACTTCTGGTGCCGAGTGTTGGTATCATTTAAAGCACGGTCAAGGTATACGCAAGTGTCGCAGCCCCTGTCGGCACAAGCAGCGAAAAGTCAACGCCTTATCTTCTGAAGCATCAACTTCAAAACAACAGCCAAATTGACTGCCTCGGCAGGTAGGGGCTTCCGACGAATTTGCCACCACCAGCTGCCAAGTATTTCGTCTCCAGGTAAGAGATAAGTTGACCAAACAAAATTTCTTAGTAGATAGTGGTGCAGACGTATCTGTGCTGCCATTAAAATCAAAATCTTTTGACACAAGTCCAACGTCTACCATTTTATATGCCGCCAACGACTCTACTATTAAAGTTGAAGGCGAAAGGCGTTTAACAATAGATATCGGTCTCCGGCGCAAATTTTATTGGTCGTTTATTGTAGCTGACGTTACGTCACCGATTATAGGATCGGATTTTATTAAACACTTCGACTTGCTTATCAATTTGCGACGCAATCGCCTAATTGACAATTGTTCTGGCCTCATTTCTCAGCTTACCTCACCCTCATTTGGTGAAGCAGCTGTCATTAAAACCTTTAACATTAACGACCCATTTGCCAATTTATTAGAAGAATTTTCAGACGTAACAAAACTTTCACCGTACGGTATAAAAACAAAATCTTCGGTTGAACATCGAATTGTGACTACTGGCCAGCCCGTTTTTTGTCGGCCTCGTCGCCTACCGCCAGAAAAGCTAGCAGCAGCAAAAAGAGAATTCGAATTTTTAATTAAGGCCGGTATTTGCCAGCCCTCAAATACCAATTGGTCCAGTCCGTTGCACTTAGTACAGAAAAGTAACGAAACGTGGCGGCCTTGCGGTGATTACCGTGCACTTAACGCGCAAACGCTGCCAGATCGTTATCCGCTGCCCTACTTAATGGATTTTACTACAAACCTGCGAGGGAAAACGATTTTTTCAAAAATTGATTTGCAGAAGGCGTTTCATCAGGTTCCTGTTCACCCCAATGACGTTCCGAAAATTGCTATAAACACACCTTTCGGCTTATATAAATTTAAATTCATGACGTTTGGGCTGTGCAATGCAGTTACAACAACTTATCTCAGGAAGCAAAAAGAACGACCTCACGCCTCTCAAGTGGAATCAAGCATCTGAAGCTGCTTTTAACCGTTGCAAAAGCGAACTGGCTCAAGCTACACTCTTAGCTCATCCTGCAGCTGACGCCGAGCTGCCGATCTATGTAGATGCATCTAACATCGCTGTTGGAGCAGCTATACATCAAAAAGTCAATAACTGCCTCCAGCCATTGGCATTTTATTCAAAAAAATTTACTCCAACTCAACAAAAATATTCAACATACGACCGGAAATTAGCGGCTATGTACCAAGCAGTATGCCACTTCCGGTATATTATTGAAGGACGGCAATGTTATATTGTGACTGACCATCGACCGTTGATTTTCGCGTTTCAACAAAAGCTAGAGAACGCTTCACCCCGCAGAATACGCCAACTTGACTTCATCAGCCAATTTACCACCGACACTACCAACACACCTGTAGTGTCAAATGCCACCGCCGATGCACTATCATGCATAGAGTCAATCAGCCAAGATGTCGACTACTCTCATATAGCAACAGCACAACAATCTGACGAAGATCTACAGCGAATTATGAAAAATTCAGGTATAGCGTTGAATTCTCTAAAATTAAAACTTTTTTCAATCCCAGGCTCCAAAAACCCGTTAATTTGTGACACTACAACGTCCTGTATACGGCCTTTTATTCCAAAAGAATTTAGACAACAAATCCTCACAAAAGTTCACACATTGTCACATTCCGGTGCACGAGCTAGCACTAAAATGGTCACAAATCGATTCTGTTGGCCTGGGATGCGAAAAGACTGCACTGTTTTTGTCCGCAACTGTCTGCCATGTCAACAATCGAAAATTCACCGTCACACTCGCTCAACTTCAGCTAAATACGAGCCGCCTAGGTAGCGTTTCAGCCATATCGTTGGACCATTTCCATTGTGCGAAGGTCAACGATACTGCTTAACAATTGTTGACCGCTTCACGCGTTGGCCCGAAGCAGTTCCGATGCCTGACATTACCGCGAAATCGGTAGTAAAAGCACTATTATATCACTGGATTTCAAGATTTGGTGTTCCAGCGCGTATAACGTCTGACCGTGGCCGCCAATTCGAATCGTCGATTTTTTCCGAATTACTAAAGACGATTGGCGCAACCCATCTACGAACTACTCCTTACCACCCACAAGCAAATGGTATAATTGAGAGATGGCACCGAACTTTTAAATCAGCCATACTCTGCCATAATCCTGCTAAATGGGCTTAAGAGTTGCATTCAAGTCAGATTTAAATGCATCACCGGCTGAATTAGTGTACGGTTCAACCCTGACAATCCCAGGAGAATTTCTTCAGCCAGCGACAACTACAATTTCGAATAGCGATTTCGCAGCAGACTTTTGTGCAGCAATGCAAAAACTTGCGCCAACAAACACTGTCCATCATTCAATACCGCCAACTTTTGTTTCTAAGCA
The DNA here is from genome assembly GCA_947397855.1 of Thelaira solivaga. Taxonomy (NCBI): domain Eukaryota; kingdom Metazoa; phylum Arthropoda; class Insecta; order Diptera; family Tachinidae; genus Thelaira; species Thelaira solivaga. The sequence goes on along the minus strand of OX377615.1, from coordinate 20,642,287 downwards.
CCTATGGTCAGCAACACACGTTTTCGTTCGTAACGATACAATCAGACCATCACTTACACACCCCTATGATGGTCCTTACTTAGTGGTAAAACGTTTCCAGAAATATTTCAAAATTTTGGCACGAGGTCGCCACACCAACGTGAGTATAGATAGAATGAAACCCGCTTTTGTACCTACAACCGATTTGGATGAAAATTCTGCAATACCAGATGTAACCGTCAACTAGCACCCACACCAAGAAAATGTACCGAGTCAGCCAGAATCATCAGACGTTCCAGCTACTCTTCAACAACCAGCTAGCCCGCTTTCAAATTCGGACACATTTAATCAAATACCAACACTAAGTCCTCCAAGAGAAGTCACTAAAACTACCTCAAGCGGCCGGCGAATACGAGTTCCTGTTAGATTCAGGTGAGTCAGCTCCAGCGAGGGGAGTATTGTGGCGCCCTGTGAGCAAACACCCTTGCCTTGTCATCGAATACCCAATTGGTATTCAGTACCTAGTAACAATGCTCTGTCAACAGTTTTTAACAACACCAGCAGACATATAAATTTTTTCTTCTTCGCTTCGTCAACCTCGCTACAGCAAGCACTAAGCAACCAGAGATGAAACTTTTGAGGTTAGAATTTTGAAAAACTCAGCTTTTTATTTTGAGTTTGTATAAAAGAGACAGATATAGTGTTTTAATATTACGAATAAGAGAAAATAAGCAAAATGAAAAATTTTTTGTTTTAAAAAACATTAATTAAAAAGTTATTTCCGTAATGAAAATGCACATGCCGGAGATTTTTATATTTACGTTTATTGTTATGAAGTATGTAATTTAATGTAAAAGTGATAACAAACACAAATTTTCATGTTTTAAAATTCATGTTTACGAAATGTAAATAATGAAAGTGTAAATTTTTTAGAAATACCTGAGCAAAACAAAATAAAAATTTTGAGTTCGTGCAAAAAAGACAGAAAGAAAATGTATACTATATCTGCACTCTGACACCTCTGGTTGCTCGGTGACAGCAAGTAACGCGCAAACATAATTAACCTTATTATAATTAAAATCTATAAATAATTTTATAAATAAATAGAAACTAAGATTTATTAATTGGAATAAATAAAGAATCCAAATATATTTACATACATTTTTTTATACTTAGTACTATTTTATATCATTTTTATATATTATATATATCTATTGAATTTCTATATATACCAAGTCATTAATATTTGAATTATTGATTTTATTCATATGTGGTTGAAAAAAGAGCATTTGTGATAGTTGTACCAAACACATTCAATCTGTTACATTCTCGCTCTCATTTAATCATATGTTTCTTAACGAAACTTATTGTCATATTTAATGAAAGAAAAAAAGAGATGAGAGCGAGTCGTCGTTTCAGAGTGTGTGTTGCCTTGTAAATTACTCCCTATCGTATAATAAGTGAAGTGAAAGAGTTTGAAATAAAGATTCCGAATAATTATAAATATTCAATAATTTTGGATAAAATCACCCTCATCTATATACAGTCCACCCCATCAATATGTGAGCATAAATTTTAAATGTTATCAGTTTTTACTTACGTATAAATGTGCTCTTTTGCCATTCAATTTTTAGATTTTGTGGCTTAATCCAAACAACGAAAGGGACGATTGTAATGTAAAGGACTGTTGCGTTGCAACAGAGCTATTACAAGGCTCTGAGTCTTTCTTCTCATGCGAAAAACTAACTGGCAAAGAAAAACAAGATGAAGTTGTTGTAAAAAAGCAACTCAAACAGAGTAAGTATATTTTCTCGATAGCTACAATTACTGTAATATATATTTAGTGTTTATAAAATTTTTTTAGCCAGTCAATGAGTGAGAAGCTTGCAAACCCTTTTCTATTGGCTTCGAACTATATTTAAATAGGCTCCATGCAGTGACTGCCAAAATATTTACATACACAAATATACAAATAGCCGCTATAGACTTCAAGTGGAAATTATAACGCCACTTATAGTGATCATCTGCCTGCTGTAAATGATAGCAGTACTAAAAATCATTGTTGTTATCCGAAAGAATTTTTAATATTTAGTTTGGCGGAGGACGTTTGGGTATAGTAGACTTAGCAATGCGCTCCAATACTGTTGATAGTAGTACCTACACTTGTTGGTTCTGGTAAACCTTTGCCATCACCACCGCCCATAGAAGAACCATCACCCACGGTTGCACTGGAAACTGTAAAATGTGTTGGTTAGTTAACACTACTTTGTGCTGGAGAACTGTTTGTATTGGCAGTATTTTAAAAGCCTTAAAATTGCAAAAAATAATAGTTTTGCATTTTGTTTTTCAGCGTCTAATTGATGTCACTTCATCAATATATTATTTTATTTTATTAATTTAAATTATTCAATATTTTAAGTAAATTAATTGTTCATCTCATTGGTATAAAACCTTTTTAGTCACCTGTTTTTGACAATCGCAAAATTGTTTACATAAAAATACTAAATAAATAATAATAATAATAATAATAATAATAATAATAATAATAATACTAATAAAAAAACCCTGTTGTTCTTGTTGTAGACTGCACTACCTGATTAATTATACCATCAAGGCGAATTCATATTAGGTAGGCGCAGCTGATCATGTGTTTTTTATTTATATTTATGTTTTATATAGCTTAACGTCAAATTTTGTTTTCATTTTGCTTTGTGTGTTTACAACATATTTAGAAACTAAATTTATTTAAACATCCTCATAAGAAAACTTCTGAAAAAAGTGTGTGTTTATAAGAAAAAATTTTTAATTCATTTTGTTTTTTGTGTCTACAATATATTTATAAATTAAATTTGTTTAAGAAAACTTATAAGAAAAGCATGTGCTTATTAGAAAACTTTTTTGTTCCTTTTATTTTGTGAGAAAAGCGTGTGTTTATAAGAAAACTTTTTTGTTCCTTTTGTTTTGTGTGCCTACAATATATTTATAAATTAAATTTGTTTAAACGTTCTTATAACAAAATTTATAAGAAATGCGTGTTTATAAGAAACTGTTTTGTTCCTACTTTTTTGGTACTACTACCAATGTAAAATGGTTTAGCGTCCTCATCAATAAAACTGCAAAAACTACAATTGGGCGATAATTAAGCACTGAATAATTTCACAAATAATAATAACAAAACTATATTACAGAATTAAATTTGTTGCACGCTTCTTATTCCTTTTTTTTTATTAAATTAATATTTTCTTTTTCTTTATAACAAACTTTATTATTCGTTTACTTGAAAATTTTATTTCATCCCCATTTTTTCTCTTTGTTTTGTTTCTTTATTTTGACAGTTGTTAGATATTTTATACTAACAAAATACATATTGCGCCCATCTCCTATGAATTCGGCTTGTACACCATAATCTATACCAATAAAAAACAAGCCGACTTCATGGAATTTGAGCCACCGACGATTTCTATATTGCCGCCGAAAATTTTTCGGCTTCAGCTGCCGCCGGGTATTTTTGGAATGGCAGCCGCCGGTCGCAAATTGTTGTCGGCTTCGTTTTCTGAACACGAACCACTGAAATCGTATCAATTTTCCTTCAGTCGTTTTTTGTATGTATCGAAAATTCTGTTCAACAAAGATCAAAGTATTAAAGCGCTTGTGAAAAGTTATTAAATACAAAGATAATAATAGTTGAGGTTTTTTAGATTTACACTATGAATATATAAAGTAATAAAAAACTGCAAATCAAAACGTTAAATGCATACTAAAATAAAATAATTGAATGGACTAGTGAGAAAAAAAGTATGTACATACTATTTTTGCTGTAAACAAAGCGATAAAAAAAATATAAGATTATTTGTGAAGCTGAATAATGTAAGTGTTTTTATGATAAAAGTTAATAAATCGTTTCAAAATATTTTAACTTCAAATTTTAATATGTGTATAGCATTTGTATACACCTGCAGGCGCAAATAATACACAAATTTTAACAGACTATTATAGTAAACATTTATTTTTGTTATTTTTATTTTCCTTGCTAAATATCCAAATTAATTAGCTCCCAAGTATTGAAATAATAGATATTTCAATCCAGTGCAGAAAAACATGTTTTTGAAAAAAAAACGGTTACGACGGCGAGGCACGAGTTTAATTTCAGTAAAGTGTTTATTCAAATTCGAAAACAGCACAACTTTGATAAATCTTTTTAGCAAATTGCTTTTAAGAAGCTTATTTCCAAAACATCTTAACATATTGTACATAAATAAATAAACATAAATAACTTCTTTGCCACAAAAGTGGGTTGGAACGCTTCGTTTACAAATTAGAGACAAATGTTACATTTCTCTGGTGTGCCCTTTCAAAATTACACTTATTTGAAAACATTTTAAATCTATATGGTCTACTTTTCAATGTTCGGATTAGGGGTAGAACGACTTCTTTTACATTGTTGTAATGAGTTTCAAATTAAATTCTATAATCAGCCAACAATGTTGCAAAGAATCTTCGGTGTACCATGTGATAATTAAAAAAAGAACAACTTAAATTTCTGTAAAATTATATTAAAAAGTCGGCTTAATTATTTGAACGAAGTCCAACAACGGTCAACTTTGTTCGAAAAATAAAAAGCAGACTCCTCGATTTTAAATTTGTGAGATATTGATAAAAAATTATAAATTCTTATATATCAGGACTATTTTTGACTAACTTAAGGAGCTATTATCATTATAATTATAACATGATTTATAAAAATTTACTCTTTTTATTTAATTCCAAGCTAATAAACAATATTAGATATTTTTTCAGCTATTTGATATTTGAGGCAGTTTTTGTTTGTTTATTTAAAATTATTTGTTTTATAGGAAAATATGATTTAAACGTTGCCCTTGAAAAAAAGCTTTTTTTTTAGATTTTTTCCACATTTACAAATTGAAATATTATTGTACAAATATACATAACTAATTGATATGTTTGCTCAATTATACAATTAACTATTACACAAAATTTAGTAAACTAAAATTTATGTATGAATATGTATGCAGCTCTATATGGCGGTAACATGATTTAAATAATTCAAAACATAATTATAGTACGCAGTTATGCCTTAATTTCAAATCGCATCGAAATGTGAAATAGCACGCAGAAATTATTATTTAAAATTTTCAGGTTAAAAAATATAAGGATGTTTCAAATATAAATATTTTCAGTCAAATGAAATAGAATTTTATGTTCCTCCATATAAGTCTCAATAAATTTTTGATAATTTAAATTAATTTTTGCTTATTTTATAGAAACTACACATTTTTCAATTTACACTTCAAACAGCACTGTATAATACTTTTAAGTAAAACTTTACTAGTGTCGATGAAAAACATTTATAGTCAAAAGTTTTTGACAGTAAGTTTTCAAAAATTCTAAAGTACTACTGCATTTTACAATTGAAAGCACATCTATATATAAAAAAATTTATTCACAGAAACACAGTCAACCTCCAGATTATTGGAAAAAGAAAATCTCAATAATGTTGCTAAATCAATTACCGTGGCAAAATAAAAATAGAAAAAAAGGTAAGAATTTATAATGGCTCTTTTGGTAGAAATATCGAAACAATTCTTGTTGTTTTAGTACTATCTGTGTCTTTCAACACACATGTTTTATTTTTGCTAAAATATTTGTAAATTCAAAATTTCAGTATAAAAGAAAAATCAATATAAAAAGTAAAATGTTAAATCGAAATTCTCTATTTTCACTTTATTCAGTTTTAATTGTATATAATACCTTTTGACCACCAAAAAATATTTGCATAAAATATATTTCAATCAATTTCATCAATTTATACAAACAAATGACACAATCTAACTTCTACATAATTTTTAATAAAATATATGTACCATCGGAATGTTCAATTGAATGTTCTTTTTAAAAAATTTGTTTCTTGCGAAAACACATTCATACTAGTGAGTGCACTACTACAACAATTTCGAACTGCCAAAATTTGTAAGTTAATTTATAACATTTCAGCATTAAAAAAATTCAGAGAACAAAAAACCAATAATTAACACTGTTATCACTTTATGTTATTTCGTTTTAAGCTGAATGATTCTACCATAGGGCTATAAAATTCTTACTTTTTTTTGTCTCTCTCTGTTTTTGTAAAAGATTTGATATGTGGGAACTTCAAGGTGAATGTAAGAACATGACTTCAATTATCATCTCTTGATTGGTCACGAATTCCTTTTATATTAATAAAATATTAAATAAACTTAAATCTAACTTCATCTAAATTGATTAAGACTGCAATTCATTACATTATTCAGTACATTTTAACAAATTGCATTCGAATGTAAAAGAGAGGTTAAAATGTTTGTTTGGTTGGTTCAGAGCCTTAGATTATAATTTCTTATTTGAACATTTAAAACTCTTTGTTTGCCTATTGAATTGGCGTCTATCATATAGTCAATAAGGTTTACGAGATAAAAAGAATATTGTTTGTAAAAAAAATTTGTGGAAGAAATCCACATTAAGCTAGGTATGTTTTGAAAATCACTTTTTCTCAAAGCGATTTCAAATCACGGAAAAGATGTTTTGTGCACAAAATCATTTGACATCTCGTGATTGAATGGGAAAAAATGGAACATTTTATTGTTTTTATTGGTACTTTTTCAGTGTTTCATGCTAACAACGCTAGAACTATAAAATTGGGGTCTAACGCTCTTAAGCAAAGTAAAAAATCATTAACAAGCAAAACAGTACTTTTTATTGATTTGAATGGTACTTTTTGATTTTTTAATATTAACGAACCTAAAACTATTAGACTGAGCTTAAACGGTTCAGGACAAGGTAAAAAATACTTAAGAGAAGAAAACTTTACTTTTTATTCATACAATTGTATTTTTAGATTTTTTTAACATTAACGAATTTATAACTATCAGACCGAGCTCCAACGGTGATCAGTAAATATAAAAATCAATATTAAATTGACAAAAGGGCCTTTTTTCTACATTTTAAAGCTACCTTTTAATATTATTTGTATTAAAAAATTTAGAACTGATATTAAATAGTCTACAAAGAAATAAGAAATTATAATAGCGACAGTATGGTACTTCGCTGACGAAGTAGCGAGTTAAATGCTAGTGTTCTAATATATTCAGTACATTGCCTTTTGAAAATATTAATGTTGTTTTCCATTTTCATCTCTGCTGGAATCTGGTTGTATATTTGCAGTCCTTTGTAAAAGATAGATATGGCTATATGGAAATCAGCACAATTTCTTAAATCGTATGGCTGCACATCACCGACATAGTTCATGTGTTTACATAGATATTCTGGCACATATCTCTTTATAATTTTTTTTTTTACAAAAATTAATGTGTGGTGTAATCATTGTCTTATGCTAATCCATTGTAGTGTATCCAGCATTATGTGAATCGCAGTATATCTGTTGCATGTAATATTATCCTCATTGCCTTATTTTGTAATTTCTGAAGTCTATCCAATTGTTCATCCACACAACATGTGTATAATATCGTAGATCCATATTCATTTCATTTATTTATTGCTTAATCGAACCTAAAGGCCATATATGATTAAGAAGTTTATCAATATAATGAACAGATGCTATAAAAAATTGTATACTTAATTCTTACTTAACCTACATATATGTATGTATTATTCCAATATGTTATATTTATATATATACATATGTTAAATATGAAGTTATCGAATCATTTGTTAAGCATATCACACAACTGTATAAGAAATAAAGACATTAATTGTACACATTGAATAATTTGTTTCTAAAATTTGATACGGAAGATTCAAAGCCTTTTAAGCATGGAGGTATAAAATCTACATATCCTTACCACGAACGATCTTTCGAACTTAGTGGCGCATATTAACAAATCATCACCAAAGTCGTAACTACTAAAACAGTAACTGAAAATTAGTTCAGAGATAGTTATAGGTCCTATTCACAATTCATAACTAACACATTAACTACTGTCAGCTGATCAAAGAAATGTTGCCCAAAAACACATCTCTGATTTGTTTTTTGTTTATATTTATTTTCGGTAAAATTTATAATTCTTTGTAAAAATGGAAGCAAGTAGCAAAGATAATAAGGTAAGCTTAATATTTACAGAATTGTTATGAAATAAAGACTATTTATACTTTTGCATATTTTAGAGAGACATAAATTGGACACCTGATGAAAAAAGTGCATTCAAATATTTGGTGTCCAAATATGTAAAAACAATTGATGATAAAAGAAATGATACAAAGATGATTTACAAGAAAAAAGAAGCTTGGATGCAAATCAACGAGCAAATGATGTCAATAGGCTACATGAGGGATACTAATAGTTTAAAGCAACAGTGGAACAAGATGAAAGCTCAATCAAAAGCAAAGTTGGCTGCTGTCCGTAAGACTACAACTGCTACAGGGAATCATGTTCCCATTCCTTCTCTTGACGAAGCTGAAGAAGAAATTTTAAATTTAATATCGCCAGAGTTAGCAGAGGATACATGCTTAATAGACTGTAACATACAATTAGATGTAGCTGAACCGCAAGAAATTTTGAAAGAGCCGAAGCTCCCACCGTACATAAGCCAATTGAAATCTTTGCCAAAACCTAAAAGTAAAGTGTCGGTGTTAGAGGAAAGAGAAAATCAAATTAAAAAGGAAACAGCACTTGCTGAAGAGCTGCAGAAAAAGCAAATTCAAAAATTAGAATACGAAATTAAGCACCAGGTCACGTTAACCGTTATGCAAATAGCGTGTTTACAGGAATTGCAAGAAATACAATTGAAACATGCAGACGAATTGCATGAAATGAAAAAGCAATTATTGTCTACTCTTATGAATAATAACAATAGAGATAGCTTTACAAAATCTTTAAATATGTGATAAATTTATTAATGTGCGATGTATGTATACAAGACTGAATATTTAAACTAAGTTAAGGTAAAAGTACATACTTTTAATTTTATTTTTGCTACAAGATTATTTGGATTTCGGAAGTAGCGTATGCATATAATTTACGAAGAATATACAAAAGAAGATTTTGTATGTAGCTTTTGAATGCATTTAATATTTTTTTTTAATTTTCATTTATTGTTTGACAACAAATTCAATTTAACATGTAAACCCAATTTTACTTTAAATTTTAAAGCTGCTATGTTCCTTCACCTTTATTATTATTAAAAGTGATCAAACGCAATTGACTTGGTACAGCATTTAGTCATATACCTGAATTCTTATTCTTAATACGTAAATGAACTTATTTCAAAAAGTTCAAATGCATATTAAAAAACAAATCAGGAGATCAAAGGAAAACATTTGTATATTTAATTTTGGCCTTCATATTCATTAAAATATTTTCTGGCATATTAATAAAAAATTTAAATGAATTTGAAACACAATTTTTATTATATCTTGAAAAAGATTTCAAACTTATTTTAATTTTTTTATTAATACGGCAGTTTATGTTTAATAGAGGGTTATTTGACAATTTTTTGTTAAGTAAAATGTGTAAAATACATGTATTCTCAGGTTTCCGACTTCGTTTCTAATTTTCATTTGAACTTTTCAAAATTTGTACATACATTTAGCTGGTTATTTTTTTTAATACCAATTTTTACTACATATTTGGAATGAGTACATATGTTTCATTTATTTTTTATTTACTTTTATTTTATGTTATATTATTTAAAATAAATACATTTAGGTATTTTGTTAAAAATAATTCATTTAGAACCTTATTATGTAAAACGCAACGCAGTGTGATAAAATATTTGTATGGAAAATAGGAAAACATAATTTATTTTTTGTAGAATCTTGATGTTTTTCAACGTAACGTTACGTTTTATAGCAAAGCATTTAGGTTTTCGTTTTTTAATTTTAAAGCTTTTATACATAAGCTGTATAAAAAATCTTATATACAAAATGTTTGTATGCAAATTTTAAAAAAGAAAGAAAAGCAATTTTGTTTATAATTCACTGAACAACGAGACAATTAAAAAAATCGAGATACGTCGTTTTTATGTTATGCCATCGATATGATAGTTAAACAGTTAAAATAAATTTTTGGAGTAAAATCATTAGAAATGTCTTTCTATAAATCCTGATTTAAAAGCTCTTCCAGCATCGCTTTCAATGGGGTGCACAATATCTTGCGGCTGTTGAATAGCTGATCGATTATGTTTTTCATCCAAAACTGAAAAATTAACAAAATAATTATTCAAATATATAATTTATTAAAACTTTACATTGCATGTTTCTATCTTTGGCTGTGTTATGTAAAACTGCAACAGCTACAATAATGTTTTTGGCGGTATCCAAGTCTACACGAATCATTTCCAAGACAGATTGAAATTTCGACTTAAGCTGTCGATTTAAACTTAATTTTGGCTCTCGTTGCAGTGTGACTTTGATTATATCTTGGATATGTAAAAGTATGAATACCTTGAAGATTAACCGTGCTTTTGTTATATAAAAAATGTTGCTCTTTTTTATATCCAAAAATTACTAGTAATGTCAACATTTTTTTAGCTGGAAAATTATTAATTACCGCCTTTCTTTTTCTGTTGCTGGAGTTCTAACAAGAGTCAGTAATATAGGATATATTGCATATAACCCATCACCCAGTAATACACCTTTATGCTGACACTGTAATGCTTCAAGCTTAGATTTTAAGCGACACATTGACCAAATCCTTGCATCGTGAACAGAGCCCCGAGATCGCGCAACAATGTCCAAAATTTTGCTATCGGCATCACAAAAAATCTAGAATTTTAAGTTTTACATAGTATTTACTGAATGAAAGTGTATGTTTCAAACCATTTACCTGTACATTTAAGGAATAATATCCTTTTCTATATCTAAAATGTCCAGCTATTATTGGTCCCACATTGCTTGTTGGACATTTAATGCGCACATGTGTGCAATCAATAGCACCGATGACACAAGGAAAGCGAGCTATATTATAAAATAGTCTTTTTATTTTTTTTAACTTCTTCAAGTTCTTGTGGAAATTTTACAAAATGAAGAAGAAGTAATGTCAACTTTTTTGTTACATTTTTTATTATGCGACTAACTGATGGCTGCGACAAACCATGTAAATCAGCTAAAAATTGCATATAAGTAAAACAGAACTTGTAATGTATATAAATGTACCAACCTATATCAATTTGGTGAACATTTCTTCCCAAAAATCGCTAAGTAGAAAGCACTTGCAAGTCCATTGGAATTGCTTTACCTCTCTTAGTTTGGAATTGCTTGGCGTCCACTAAATCAATTATATAACACGCTGTTTCTTTGTCGAAACGATATCTTTTGTAAAAGTTTTCATCATCCATTTCAAATGGATTGTAGCGTGTTGTAGGTCCTAAATTTTGTCATCATATCTTCATCTGATAATATTTGAATGTCTCTTATAATATTTTCCATTTTTTTTAATATACAAAAATTTTGACTTCTAAAATAAACTATAAACAGCTGATTGATGCTGTTCTGTGTATGTACTAATTAGTTGGTATTTAGTTACAGCTTTAGCTATAATTAAGTGTAAGCTTTCGGTGGTGAAAGTAAACAACTGAGAATAGCTTAAATAGGTACTTAAAAAAGTTAACACTTAGTGATGATTTGTGAATATGCGCCAGTGTTTCTAATTCTTGGTAACATTAACTGTGTATTTCGTGTCGATCTTGAAAAAGTAAATAGTTGTTTTAACATGGAGCTTTATTTTATAATACAACTAAATGTTTTTTTCCGGTCTCACCCGGTGCGGTCGGTATCCTTAGAAAGCGTTTGTATTAATTTTTAGCGACATCCCTTTACAAATAGAATTTTAATTGTTAAAAAAAAACCAAGCAAATAAATACAGTCATTAACTACTTTATAAAGTGGCTCATGTTTTTGCTAGCATTATTTTCAAAAACGCCAAATAAAATATTTAAAACCATAATTTTAGGCTTAAATTAAGTACGGGCTAGTCTATTATATATATCAGAGGCAATAAAAGTATTTATTTTGATATACATCAATATGTTACTAAGAAATATGTATTAGAAATAAATTATCAATTTCTATTGTAATTATGGTTCACTATTTTGACGATAATTGCTTCCACATAAGAGACATATGCTGTCGCGGACTTTTTTGTAGGACTATTTATGATAAACATATCGTTCATACATGTCGCCGAAACATGTCGCCGATTGTAGAATTTTTTCCTACTTACTATCATTATATTTTGGACAATTTACACAATATCCTTATAAATTATAGCCTATGTGTTATTCTGATGTATAAGCTAAATTATTGTAAAGTTTCATTAAAATCCATTAAGTAGTTTTTGCGTGAAAGAGAAACAAACATCCACACTCACAAACATTCGGCTATATAATATTAGTAGGATACTAATACTCTGAGGATTCAGAGTAGCGTCTGATGAAATTGTCCATAGAGATATGCTATCCCCTTCAGTACTTATTGTACTGAATAAGTAACTCATTAGAATATCATGAGTAAAAGAATAAATTTAAAAACCAACACAATTTCTGGAATTAAGCACAAATAAAGATAAATATTTTCTTAAACTTTTAAATTCCAAATAGAAATTATTACATAACTTCGCATACTTTAGATAAGCATGGTAATATGCTGACAGGGCGATAGTTATCCAGAGAAGTGCTATTTCCCTTCTTAGCAATAGGAACTACTCTAGAAGTTTTCCAGAGGTTAGGATAAGACGATTTCATTATAATAGAGTTAAAAATGTGTATTAGAAATTTGAAAGATAATTACCCAAAGCATTCGATTTTATTTTCAAAATAGCCATACCTAAATCCACCTCACTAATATTCCTGAAATTAAATCCAGTACCTGGCATTTGGTCAAAATCAGGCACAGTGTCATCCATAGGTTACTGAGAAGAGCTGAAGTAGTTACAAAAAGAGTCCGCATCATGTGCATTAAAACAATTTGAAGTATTCATCCTCTGTTTGTTAATAATCTTCCATATGCCACTACTATCACAAGTATTACTTTTATTTTCCTAAAATTTGGTCTTGTATCTCCTTATAATATTTTTAACTTTATTTCTATATTTGCAGTAAATTTTCCAATTTTCCTTCGAGTCCTCCTTACAAGCTCTAAATGCTAAGTCCCTTCTATTCATAGCTATTTTCACTTCTCTAATATCAAGTAAGCTTCTAAGATGGACCTTATTTTTTCTTTTAATAGAAATGGTTTCATGTAATTTATATATAATAGAAGTAAGTATAGAGTATTCAACTGGTATTGGACTGTACCTCTATATAAAATTGATTGCCAATAGTAACTTTGGAGATATCATTAACCTTATGGAATAACCTATATATACGTTATAACCTATGTATAGTATTTCATTCTCGGTGGCCTTAATCGGAAAATCTATACAAGCAAAAATACAAGCATGGTATGAAAGTGATGGAACCAGAATTGTTTATTTAATCAAGGCACTCGCTAGACAGTAATCTATTAAAGAAGTAGAACCATGCTGGATATCGTAGTGAGTAGGTACACACTTATGAATATACCGTAAGTTTGCTGTATAATATAAGTCACGTAGTGCTTTACCTTTCGACTCACTAAATAGATTACTGTTAAAGTCCCTCAGAATAAAGGAAAATTCATAACGGCAACATAAGTCCCTAAGAATCTCATCTAATCCTTGCAGATTTCCATGGGGTAAATATATACTACCCCGATTAAAATCTTATTCAGCTGATTCTGCAGTTCGATAAACAAGCATTCTATATTTAATGGATCAGATTTCCTGTACATCTCTAGTTTTAATACCGTTTTTAATGTAAAGCGCTACTCCACCACTTCTCATACCTTCGCGATCATTTCTCAAGACATACAGGTGTGTCACAGAACTCAAATTCGTATAAAAGTGAAAATGAAAACCTTTTTATTTCACTCAAAAATAGAAAAGTGAAATTGATAATTTAAGAGTACTTATATAAAAGAAATAAAATAAAAACATTTTATATGATAAATAATCTTGTTTTTATTTAAATTTTGTTGTTAAAAATGTACAAAAACAGTTTAATTAGCAAAATTATTTACTTTTTTCAACCTTATTTATCAACAAGAAAAAATGTGAAAATTAACTTGTAAATGTATTGCCATATTTATTTTGGGTGGGTGCCATCAATGCATCCAACTACTCCTGGTATTTGGTGTTTCTGGTAAAAATGAAGCTTAGATTCCTTTATCTCTGCTGAAAACATTTGCACTTTTATCCAGTCAGGGCAAATATAAAACTCAATACTATTTACTATTCTCCATAAGATGATTGAAACAGTACTTCTTCCTAAACTAATATTTACATCTTTCCCAATGACACCTTGGTAAGCTCCTGTAGCCAGCAAACGCAATGTGGTTGCTAATTGAATAATCGGTGATATTGTTGAGCGTTTCAAAAATGATTCCATTTTTTCCAACACTAAAACAAACGCTTCTTTGTTAAGTCTATAAAAATTAATAAACCTATGGACATAAATTAATAATCTTTAATAATACTGGGCAGTCACATATATATGTCTATTAAAATATGCCTGAACTAACATTGTATTTGAATACGAAAGAGAATCCGATGCGTCCCTTAGTTGGCGGCGTCGCATTTTCTCAGTAGAGTATTGGTTTTGGTATTCAATCATTGCTGCAACAATTGAAACACTAGGCATCTTAAATTCCAACAATTATATTTATTTGTGTTGTTTCGTTTATTTTTCTTCTGTTTATAAACATATGTTTAACTGAAGTATCATATTTTTAAATTAAAAAAGAACGATTTGTTTTTTTTCGGACTTATGAAAACGTATGAAAGCTGTAACACCAAACCAAAAACGGTACGAATTGGAAAATGTAGCAATTTTCACTTTCGTTCAAGTTCTGTAACACACCTGATAGTAATTAGGTAAATTAACGGAGCCGTCTGAAAGACTTCAACCAGTTTACAGTTACTGCCACTACATCACTAAGTGAGTCTGAAAGTGTGACTGAATTCTTTTAATTTAGTTCTACGTGCTGAAGGATTGAAGCTTTGAATATTAATATGTGCAACCTTTAAACCGATTTTGTTAATGAAATCATTTCTTAAAATATGGCCGTCATTTACAACAGTGCCCAAATTCGCCAACAAATGATTATCAATGTTCGTAATCAAATAAGTCAATTGTTTATAATAGATTTAAAAATAATATTTTAAATATAGTACAGGGTGGGCCAAAAGAAACCAAGGGGTGTAAAAGTTTAATAACTTTTTTGTTTATTAATTTTTTTTTTATTTTTTCCTTCAGATTATATAGACAACACTTGGAGAATTTATAATGGAGAGGTTCACAACTGAACAGAGAACCAGAACAATAGAATTTTATTATTTAAACCAGAGATCAACTTTATTGAAAATTTGATTATGAGTGATGAAGCTCATTTTCATTTGAATGGCTTTGTTAACAAGCAGAACTGTAGGTTCTGGGGTTCTCAAAATCCAAGAGCCATTCATCAACGCCAATTGCACCCCATCAGGTGTACAGTATGGTGTGGGATCACATCTGAAAATGTCATTGGGCCCTACTTCTTCGAGAATGAAGATGGAAGTGCTGTAACCGTAAATGGAGAGCGGTATCGTTTTATGATAGAAAATTTTTTACGTCCTGCTCTTGAAAACAGACCTGGTATGTGGTTTCAGCAGGACGGAGCTACTGCCCATACTGCCCGAGACACAATGGCACTTTTAAGTCAAATTTTTGGAGAGCGAATAATTTCTCGAAATTCGGAAATTATTTGGCCAGCGCGATCGCCATATTTGACAGCACCCGACTATTTTCTTTGGGGTTTTTTGAAGGAGCGAGTGTATGTGAACAAGCCAGAGACAATCCTTGAACTCAAGGCAAACATTGTTGCAGAAATTCGAACGCTACAGCCACAAGTTTTGAAAGATGTTATGGAAAATGCTCTAAAAAGAGCCCATCAGTGCGAAGCTGAAAACGGTGGTCATTTAAGAGACATCATTTTTCATACTTAGTGTAAAAAAATTTCCATTTTGTATATTATATAATCTGAAAGAAAAAATAAAAAAAAGTTTTTAAACTTTTACACCCCTTAGTTTCTTTTGGCCTACCCTGTATATTAAAAAAGAAAAGCAAAAATTAATATTAACATATCGCGTGGCTAACAATTTCACAAAAAGAGAGAAAAAAATATGATTATTACAAAATAACATTTTTAATAATTATATTTATGTTCCATAAAGCAGAGTGGACCAATGTTATGCATTCAACCTGGAATCAGTGGAAAAGGTTTTATTGTTTATGTTGAAAAACAAATAGAAATCTGTAACATCAAATATTCTGCTACTATTATCATCGAAAGTCAGTAACTTTAGGTATATCAGTTCATTAAACGAAACTTGTAAGTTTTCATTTCTTTCCTCAGATTACGGCAATGGTACTAAATCTTAGCCATTTTTGGTAGTAAGGTTTTAATTTAAGTATTACATATACGCTTATTTACATCACAGTCCAAAATGGACGATAGCATTAAATTTTTCGTTTTAACTCTTTTAGGCTAAGTGGTTAGTTTTCTAACCACATATTTTTTATGTTTTTAAATATGTTTTTGTGATATTTATTGAAATTTTCTTTATTAATTACGATTTTTAAAATGGCAGTTAATTGTTTGTTGCAAACTTTTTGAGTAGAGGGCTCTGGTTATATTATTATCAGCCATTACGTAGATGTTCTAAGTACAGCACGAGAAAAAAACCCATCGCGTACTATATGGCAATGCAACATTTGTTGCATCCGCAAAGATGAAACCTGGTTTTATGAATATCATCGGAAATTATTTCATTTGTGATATTTTTCTGGGTATGATAAACTTTACTTATCAATTTTTGGTACCAAGTGTCCCATGGTGGTTACCTAACTAACCACCTTATAACACAAAACTGTGGAAACCTAATTTTATTTTTTCTTCTTTTTTATAGTAAATAACCCTTAATTAAACAAAAAATTCATTTATTTTATTTATCAACTTTTTTTTTATATGTACAATGTTAGTATTTACGTTTTTTAAATTGGTCCCACCGCCTTATAGACTTAATTGGGACAAGTTGGCAAATTGTTTAGATTACAATGTACAGTTAAAAATTATATGTTTAAATAAAAATTTACAAAATTCATGTCTTACAAAAAAAAAAAAAATTACAATATTTAGGTTTTTAGGAATATAATTTTTTTTGTCTAAATAAATGTTTCAAGTCTGTTGAGTAGGTAATTTTTGCAATGTTGTTATAACTACAATCAGAAAAATTACAACGCTGGGCTTTTGTCTTATAACTAAACGCTACTATGTACATCACTTAAGAAAAAGAATTGCTTGTTCTGGAAGCACTAAGCTCGGTGCCACTAAGCAACGAGAGATGAAACTTTTGAGGTTAGAATTTTGAAAAACTCAGCTTTTTATTTTGAGTTTGTATAAAAGAGACAGATATAGTGTTTTAATATTACGAATAAGAGAAAATAAGCAAAATGAAAAATTTTTTGTTTTAAAAAACATTAAATAAAAAGTTATTTCCGTAATGAAAATGCACATGCCGGAGATTTTTATATTTACGTTTATTGTTATGAAGTATGTAATTTAATGTAAAAGTGATAACAAACACAAATTTTCATGTTTTAAAATTCATGTTTACGAAATGTAAATAATGAAAGTGTAAATTTTTTAGAAATACCTGAGCAAAACAAAATAAAAATTTTGAGTTCGTGCAAAAAAGACAGAAAGAAAATGTATACTATATCTGCACTCTGACACCTCTGGTTGCTCGGTGTCGATGCTGGAAGCATCGTGCAACTGTATACCTATATTCCTTTTATTTAATTTTTATAATATTGTTAAATTGAATTAATGAAATAAATAGTTATTAAAGAACGTACAAATGATTATTCATTTAAAAGGAAAAAGGTTACAACAATTTGGCGACGAGAGTGAAGTCAGATTTATACATACACATATTACAAAAGTGGAAATTTACTTATAAATTTTTTTTATTGTATTCGTCAATTAAGCAAGTGCAGGCTTTAAGTTAATACAAAATGAATGCCGATCAGTTTTCAACTTTTATTAAATTACAACAAGAATTGGTTCAACAGATAACAGTATTAAATTCAAAAGCGGGTTCTACTTCTAGTACAGCGCAAGTAAGTAACACCGGCATAAATACAGCACTCGTTCAAAGCTTCGAAATGTTTGATCCGGCAAGGGAATCGTATGGAAACTATATGGATAGATTTACAAATTACATAACAATGAAAGGCATAGTTTACAAGCGAGGATTATTGTGCAAAGTTGCTTTTAAATTCGATTGGCGCAAAATATTTCAATATAGCGACAGCGCTTGCGGCACCGAAAACAGCGGCAGAACTAACCTATAAAGAATTACTACACATATTAGAAAGTCATCTATCCCCAAAAAAGAACGTTCTTTTACAACAACACATGTTGTTCGAAGTGAGATTAATACTTGTGAATTTATTTATGTGGGGTGTCTATTCCCAATGTGTTTTTGAGAGCGCAATTCATTCGAGGCATTTGCGACAATAAAATACGTGAGCAACTCCTTCAATCCAGTACATCGGAATTTGAAGAAATTTTTGCAAAGGCTATGGCATTAGAAGCTGCAAAGGTAGACGCTTGAGAACTGTCGCAAGCGACTGCAAGTACACCCAATATTAATTCTACATCAATCCAAAAAAAATTTTAATAAAAAAGCAGGGAAAAACCCTAATCATCAAACGACTCGTCAAAATCGTAAAGTGAATTACGAACAGCTGGGTATTGCTGGATTGTGCTTACGCTGTGGTAAAAATAATCATTTTGCAAAAGAATGTCGTTCTAGCAAAAACCTAAAATGTACCTTATGTACGAAACAAGGGCATGTAGCAAAAGTCTGCATTGCTATACTTTTGGCGAATAGTCCTAAAAGAGTAAAATTAGTATGAGTGAACGTGCCACAAACCAAGTGCATGTTGATGATTCTTATGGAATTTTGAAGATTGTGAATGTACACTGTAATTTCAATTCAGAACGTTACTACGCTAACATTTTAGTTGAGGGGAAACCCGTACGTTTTGAAGTTGATTCGGGATCTGAATATTCTTTCTTACCCAGAAATCAACTTACAAAATTAAAATTGACTACCGTATTAATCCAACAAAAACAATTTTTCGCTCATACATACAACCTGAATTTAGCCCAGATGGGAAAGTTTTAGTTACCATAAAGTATGGAAATGTTTCAATAGTTGATGAACTATATATTGTACCCAATGGGTGTACACACCTTATAGGTCGGACTTGGATTCGTCGTTTAGGGATTAACCTTAATGAACTAGACGAAGTTAATTCTAATAAACGAATGATTAGTAAAATTAACCAATCTAATGATTTTAAAGATATCGTATTGGAATTTTCAAATGTGTTTCAAGAAAGGATAGGCTGCATATCTAATCATAAGGTCTCACTGAAATTACGTGAAAATGTTAGCCCTGTGTATACAAAAGAGCGGCAAATTCCATATGCTTTAACAGAACGAGTAAATAGGGAGCTTGCTGAATTGGAGAAGGCTGGAATAATCACAAAGGTTGCTAACGGTGATTGGGGATCGCCGTTAGTAGTTATTCTCAAGCTGAATGGCGGCGTTCGTTTATGCGTTGACTACAAAGTCGGCGTAAATCAGCTGCTTGTAAATGCGCACTACCCAATAAGGAAAATTGATGACATTTTTAACAGTCTCAGAGACTCAAAATGTTTTTGCCATCTGGACTTATAAAAGGCTTATTTACACGTCCCAGTCGAACAAAAATCAAGCAAAATAAATATAGACGTATAGAACTTTAAATTGCAATAAAACAAATCAATTCTGAAATTTAATGCTGCCACATAGCATTTATATTTATTTAATTCAATTATTGTAATCTAAAGCTTCAGAGCCCAATATAAAAATATCACACATTATTTTGCATATGGCTTTTGTATGAACATATGTGACAACTGCTCATGGCAAAAAATACCAAGTAAAATCTTAAACACAGATGTACATTTTTACTCCCCTCGTTTTTTATAGATATCTGTCAAAATTTGTTTACATTCTGTGTGCAGTATTGTTTTTATACAGAGAAATGGAAGTGTATATGTATATATGTGCAAATATTTACTTTACATTTTTCTCTTTTTGCAGCAGATGTATTTAAAATTAAAGAAATGAAAAATGCTTTTTTGTTTTTGAATTTTAGTGTTTTAATAGTTGAATGGAAAATTTTACCTAGTGTTTTGTTGTCATACAACTGCTTTACCTATCAAAAACTGACAAACTATCTTTGATTTGATTATGCTTGTTACGAAGTGAATTTTATAACACTATGCTTCAACAAAATCAAATCAAATCAAATTTATTATTGTCTAACTTGGGCTTTATAGCTAAATGTTATTAAAATGCGAAATTTATTTTTAAAAGCGATTTTGATATAGTTTTATGCAATAGAAAATACTAAACATTACATTTTTGGACGCGCTCAAAAAATTTTCTTTGTATATTTCATAGTCTCAATCTGCATAGCAATTTTTATTGCAGCAATTCCATTAAATGTTTTTTTGTTGCTACAATTATATTATTTTTTATACATTTAACTATCTTATTTGACAGCTCTAAAAGACGAATAGAATACAAAAATGAATTACAAAATATGTCAAGTTTGTACACGTTTCTAATCTTTTTGCCTTTCTCTCTTATAAACTAACCTCAGTTTTTGACTTCATATTTAAATCGAGAATTAGTTGATTGTCCTTTTGAACTTAGGTGGCACATAAATACAGTTTCAGTTTTTCAGTCATAAATGATTGTTCTTATTTACTTGCGACGAAAATGTGGCAGCATCATGAATTTTTAAAAATTAATGATCATTATCCAAAAAAAAAAAAAAAAAAAACAGCTGTCAGAGCAACAAAAAAAAGTGATAATAAAAAAGTAATAAAATATTGTGAAAATGGAAAAACAACATTAAATCAAATGAAAAGAACTGAAAATTTTGTTTCAGCTGAAGTTGACTTTTTATTGTCTGCTGTACAAAATACAGCATCATAATTGAAAACATTGTTATTACTTATTGTTTTTATTATATTTATTAAATTAAACACTAACTTTTTTTGTACGAGATACACAAAAAAACTCAAAATAATATGTTTAATATGTGCAAATTAAGTGGACTTTAAATGCCCAAGATTGGATATTTAAATATGATTTAAGTTTGTAGTTAGAAACTCAATTATGTATCTAAATGGAACTTAAAGTTCAAATGACACTTAAGTACGAAGTCAAATACTGGGCATAAGAATTTTAGCAACAAAAATTGCACAATATAAATTTTATAAAATTTTTACATTTCAATAGAGTATATAAAGAAATGTACATATGTATTTGTGTAAATATCTTCATATATATTAATAATATGTTAAAATATAAATATAATAAACCAGTTTTGTATTGTTTTATTACTTTATTTCTGTCAAATGGTTTGCTTGGACATTTTGAATAAAGAGGCAGAATGTTTTACGAATTGCCATATATAAATTATAAATAAATATATTATTTTAAAAATTACTGAAAATCTCGAATCTATATATAAATTCAAATAAAACTTAAAGACACCAGTACTCGTTGAAAAATTTAGTCTTAAAATTAATTTCTAATAATAAATACGAAGTAAAAAATTAGAAATTAAAATTATGGAGGAAAAAATAATTCAATTTCAATTCCCCTGCTAAACATAAAAATACATTGACTACACTGTTTTGCTTTCGTATACATTAATCGTTTTTACGATTAACAATAACAGAGTTGTTACACACTGACAATATTCGGCTTTTTTTTTCTTCATACTTGAGTGTATATGTACGTAACATACAATGTCATCAGCATGGTTTTCGTTATAAACGTGTACAATTTCGCTCTATTTCGTTGATAGTGTCCATGGTGTACATTATTTAAATAAGAAATCGAACAATAACAATTTGTTAAAAAAAGATTAGTGCACATATGAAAATTATAATTGTTTTTTAATTAGGAAAAATGTACGTAAAATTTATTGTTTTAAAAACAAAACTAGACATGTATTGAATACGAAAAATAAATAATAAATATAAAATTTGTGCTATTTGGTAATAATAATGCGTCGAGTGAAATGTCCCTTAAAATTTTCATAAAATTGGAGGCTTTGTATAAAAAATGTAAAAGAAATCCAAACACTTTAAAATGTTATAGTATTTGTGTCTGCAATTGAAATTGAAAAATTAGAAAAAAAATGTGTATTAGGGTAAGAGGATTCATTTTTTCAATTGGAATAGTGCGCGTAGCTGCCAGATAATGTTTGTGTAAAATCGTCAAGTTCTGCAACAAAAAAAAAAAAAAAAAAAAAAAAAAAATAGATTTACACTAAACGTAATGTATAATGCGGGGTGATTGAATTCTGTTAAGATTTGCATCATTGCATTGTTTGTCTAGCTTCGAGAATTGTTTTTCTGGTTTTGTTTTCTGCCTGTATCAGGCATGTTCTGAAAACACGGTGATTTTAAACCACGATCGATTTTAAAATCACGTTAGTGATTTTTTTGTGTTCTGGAAATCATGAGATTTTAGCTTTTGAGTAGTGATTTTTACTGTTCTCAATCACGAGCTTAAAGCTCTTTTGTTTTGTTTCCAATAAAATTTACTCAGAAAAAGAAGAACAAGAAGTAAAAATCACGAAAAAATGAGCAAAAGAAAAAAAAATTCTCCACACAAAATAAAGCTTATATTATAATTATTATTAAATTAAATTTACAGTTTCGTTGTGAAAAATAATTAATTTTTTTTACAAAAACTAAAAGAAACAATTCAATTTAAGTGTATTTAATCATTTTGTTAAGGAATTCAAAGCAAAATGCTTAAAATGCTGCAAGTGATTTGATATCGGAAGGCAGTTTGCTGACCGATTTTAAATCACGAGATGTCAAATGGTTTTGTGCGCAGAACACCTTTTTCATAATTTTAAATCACTTTGAGAGAAAGTGATTTTCATAACAAATCAATGTCAATATTGTCGAACTAAATGCTTTCTTTCAATTAATTTTTAACCTAATAGAGTACAAAAAAGTCGAAAGTTTTTTATTCTTTAGAAATTTCGAAGCTCATGTAGATGTTTAATAACAGTTAAATATTTGTCTTTTAATGAATTTGTATTGTTTATTAATTATTTTTTTTTTGCTTAACAAAATCATGTACGTAAAGGTCTAAAACAATGAATAACACGGCTTTTAATTACTACTTGAACACAAAAGTTTTTGTTTACTTGCAATGGGGACCACAAGGTACGCAGAACACATTTTAGCAAAACTGATTAGTCTATGTCTGTACTGCATTTTAATTTAAAATACCCTTCAAGTTTAAATCAAATATCGTTCTAATGAGACATTTTGTAAATCTGGCAGCAATGGTATTTCGTCAATGTGCCATACGTAAGTATAAATAAAAGCAGTAAACGAAGATAGACAACGAACCGTAGTGAAATATGCATACATATATACGGCCATACCTGCCCATTCACATTATATACATTCATACATACACACAGAAAATATTGGTATTGTTATATTCCGAATTGTATTTTGTTTTAAAATTGCTAACTTAAGGGAATTACAGCTACAATACAGCAGCAAAAAAAGTCAACAAATTAATACATAAATCATTAAATTATACTATCGTAGCAAGTGCCTGAAACAAATAATAGAAAAAATTATACTTTTATATATATGTACACATCTATCTGTTGATAATAAATTTATAAACGAACATACAACATACTAATATGTATATACATGTGTACATACATATTTATTTTAATTCTTAAAAGTAAATGCGTAAAATATGCCATATTTTCTAAATAAACAGCATATAAAGAATAATTACCTAAAAAAATATTTTTGCAACATGTTTAATTCAATTATACAAAACAATAAAAAACTGTAACCATAATGACAAAACAATTGAAACACAGATAGTTGTAAATACTAAACATGCCTACCCTTCACTCGACTTGTCGAGAAAATGCTTTAATAGCTATGTATTTTGTATTGTAGAAATAATAATAGGAATTTCTACTTAATGCTCATGGATAGAATACCCAAAATATGCTGTTCCGGCAAATTAAAATTTTTTTTAAATATTTTTTTTAATTTTGGTAATTAATACTAACTACGCTTTACAAATATTTTGCAAATTTCAAAGCAGTGTTTTGTTCTCTGGTTTAAAAATAAATTAATTCTTAAGCTTGTATTTATATATATTTATTTTTGTTTAATAACTGATTTGTATCAAATTAAACTTTCAAAGTATAATGCCACTATTATGGTTTACAACTCAACTCTACCACCGCTTAGTGCTAGTATTCCGGACTTCCTAAACGTATAATTACAATGTATCAATACAGTATTCATACCAAGTTGATACATTGTGTAGTTACTTTTCTAATACTTCGCATACTGATATTTTGCAACCCTGACATCGTTTAGTAACATTTATCGTTTAGTATCATTAATTATAAGGCGAACAATGGTGGAAAAGAACATTTTATTTTAGATTTGGGAGAACAAGGAAGCTCCAGGTAGTTGCTGCTTTGCCCGACGTCTTATTACGTGATAAATAGATGGAAAAGAATTAGAAAAATAATAAAATAATAGCAATTTTCTTAGACTTTAAAAAAAGCATTTGAAACTATAGACAGAGTGATACTAATAAATAAGTTAAATAAATATGGCGTAAAAGGAGTTGAACTATAATGGTTTGAATCATATTTAACGGAAAGAAAACAAACAACAAAAATAAATAATGTAAAATCTAACAAACTCAATAATAACTATGGTGTGCCAAAAATGTCTATTTTGGGAGCACTACTATTTAATGTATATATAAATGATCTACCGAATATATTAGAAAAATGTGAAATAGTTATGTACGCGGGTGATACATTGATATTTACAGAGAATGAGAAGGAATGTATATGTTAGAATAATTTAAACCAAAATTTTTGTAAAGTAAATGAATAGCTAAAAATTAACAAATTGAAACTAAATGAAAACAAAACAAAAGAATGGAAATAAATGCAGATACTAATATAACATTTAAAATAAATAATATGGAAATAAAAAAAGGTAATAATATAAAATATTTAGGCTTCATAATTGATAAAAGACTAAAATCGAATCATCGAATACATATGTAAGAAAATTAGAAAGGAAATTGGATTCTTCAAACGCCTCAGAAGAAAAGTAACAAATATTACATCTATTAACATATAAAGGGTGTTTTTTATAGACGTATAGAACTTTAAGTTGGCATTACTGTTCAAGATGGCGACCGATTTAACAGCTGTCAAGTGATTTATTCTCAATTTGGTTTGGCAATTCATCATGAATAGACTCACGCCTGAACAACGCTTGCAAATAGTGCAATTTTGAGATTGCCGCTGTTCCCGATTTTCATAAGTGAATTCTGTTTAGCGATGAAGCGAACTTCTGGTTGAATGGCTACGTCAACAAACAAAACTGCCGCATTTGGAGTGAAGCTAATCCTCAAGTGTATGTCGAAACACCGTCACATCCAGAAAAACTGACTGTTTGGTGCGCTTTATGGGCTGGTGGAATCATTGGCCCGTACTTCTTCAAAAACGATGATGGCCAGAACGTTACAGTCAATGGTGAGCGGTATAGAGCCATGATTACTAACTTTTTCATTCCTGAATTGAACAACCATGATGTCCCGGAGCTGTGGATCCAACAAGACGGCGCAACATGTCACACAGCTCGTGCCACAATCGATTTATTGAAAGACACGTTTGGTGACCGCCTAATTTCACGATTTGGACCTGTGAATTGGCCTCCAAGATCTTGTGATTTAACACCGCTAGACTACTTTCTGTGGCGCTATGTAAAGTCATTGGTCTATGCGGATAAGCCACGCTTGACCATTTGGAAGACAACATTCGCCGTGTTATTGCCGATATAAGGCCACAAATGTTGGAAAAAGTCATCGAGAAATGGACGTCCAGATTGGACTACATCCGAACCAGCCGTGGCGGTCATATGCCAGAAATCATATTTAAAATGTAATGCCACAAGATTATCCATCGTTGTTTTATTGCAATTTAAAGTTCTATACGTCTATAAAAAACACCCTTTATAATACTATGATTAAGCCACACTTTGAATATGGGTCTACGATTATTTATACATGTTGTATAGAACAATAACTGCATAGAATACAAAAACTACAAAATAAGGCAATGCGTTCAATTTTGAGATGCAACGGATATTCCTCGGTAGGGCTAATGTTAGATACCCTAAAATAGATATGTAGGAGATATACAGCCATATGAGCTACGGAATGCGAATGACTTCAGGTTACAGAGAAGAAATACAAACATGATGCAGAGAACTTTATTTTATATTAGACTTAGGCTCTATAACTCGATGCCGTCATATATCAAGGATGAAAGAAACACTAGTTTATTTAGAAAAATGGTTGTAAACTTCATAAAAAATAGAGCAGTATAATAAAGAATAAATATGTATGTACAAACGTGCCAAATATAAAATGTATAATTACAAGTATAAAAATTTATAATAACTAATGAAAATGTAGAGTATAAGATATACTACTTAAATAAACTAAACTAAACTAAAGAAAACTTAATTCGCTTATATGTTACCATGAAATTTAAAAATTTTCTGTGTATGTCGTCTTGTGTAAATGGGAACGTGTTGTCTAGGAATTTAATATTTTGTAAAACCCGTTCCCATAGCACAGTACGTTTCTTTTTTTTCGCGAAATTGTTTTTCCATATCTAGTCGCACGTTTGTTAATAAATTTTTATAGTTATGTGTCGATTTTTTTACTGTAATAAAAAAAATTTTAAGATAAATAAAAAAATATATAAATATATTAAATTATAAGAAAAACCGCTTACTTATTTTCTTGCGACGCCATTGTACTGCGCGTTTCACATATTTTGCATTTAAATTTTTTTGGATGCCTTGCTTGCTTTTTCTTGCGTGTTAAATGCAACAGTTGCAAATGGGAACAATATGCATTGTAAAAATGTTCAAGGTTGCATTTACGACAAAGCAACATGCGTTTAGGGAGTCAGCCAATATGTATGAAATTTTCTAAAAGTCCATGAAGTTATAGACAATTCTACTTTCTGGATTCGGGTTTTTTTCGTTAAACTAACTTCAAAAATCTGGCCAAAGGTTCTTATTAGCCAATTGTATGTATATTATGTAGTAGACTTGTCCTCCGTAGTTCATTTTAGTGAGTCCTCTTCTTAGTTCCAAAATAAAAAAGGAATAGTTCGTTCATTTAGTTCATTTGATCTTTTTAATCTTTATAACTTATATTTTTGATTGTCATTGAACGTTCTTTATTATGTAAAATGATATTGAATAGGGGTTGAAAGGAATTTTTTTAAGGAAATAAAAAGCAAAACAACAAAGCAAAATTCGAAAAACATTTAAATTTAGTTTTCGATTTCTTTTTTAATAATGTAATTCAAAAAGTACTTTTTCACTATGGCTGAAAAAAAAATTAAGGCTTAATTTTAAAATCTTAAGGTTAAGCTTCTAAAGGGTGGTTAAATTTTAAGGGCCGATGTTGACTTTGAATAAAACAAATTATTTAAGAAATTATTGTCATTTCTTTTTATTATGATAATATGGTATGGTTCAATTATGTGTGGAACAAAATATCGGCCAAATAGCTGCCGCGACCTCGGCGGCACACCTCCATCCGATGGTCCAAATTTTCGATGACGCTGAGGCATAATTGAGGTTCTATGCCGTTAATGTGCCGAAATATCTCATCCTTTAGTTCTTGAATTGTTACTGGCTTATCGACGTAAACCTTTTCTTTCAAATAACCCCAAAGAAAGAAGTCCAACGGTGTCAAATCACATGATCTTGGCGGCCAATTGACATCGGCACCACGTGAGATAACACGGTCATTGAATTTGTCGCGCAAAAGAGGCATTGTTTCGTTAGCTGTGTGGCAAGTGGTACCGTCCTGTTGAAACCACATATCGTCCATATCCATATTTTCCAATTCGGGCCATAAAATTTCGTTATCATCTCACGATAGCGAACACCATTCACAGTAACTGCCTGTCACTCTGTGGGTGCATTGGTTTTTCGACAATCACTCTTGGATTATCATTCGCTCAAATGCGGTAATTCTGCTTATTGACGAATCCACTGAGGTCAAAATGTGCCTCATCACTGAAGATGATTTTCTTCGAAAATTGATCATCCGCTGTTGCCATTTCTTACCACCATTCTGATCATTGACGACTTTTGGAATGGTCAAGAGGCTTTAGTTCTTGAGTCAATTGCACCTTGTAAGCGTGTAAATGCAAGTCTTTATGCATAATGTTCATCAACGACGAGCGTGAGAGGTGTAATTGTTGGGCACGACGACGAGTTGAGGTGGACGGCTCGCGAACAGCAGCAATATTTTCTGCAGTACGAGCTGTACCAGCATGCACTGGTGTTTTTACATCTCCTACAGACCCGGTTTGCTCAATTTTTGCACGACTTTTCCGATTGTACGCACATTTGGACGATTAAATTGACCGAAAAAATCACGAAGAGCACGATATGCATTTTGATTTGATCGCCCATTTTTATAATAAGCCTGAATAACTTTAACGCGTTGCTCGATTGTGTATCTTTCCATGGTGCAAATTGAATTAGTCTGAAATTGAGAAATGTCAAATGAAATACAGAAAAAAACTTGACATTTAGGTGTGGTTCACATTCAACATCGGCCCTTAAAATTTAACCACCCTTTTCTCTTCTTCAGTTTATTTGTTTTAAATAAGTGAATATTTCAATGGGAATAGTTCGTACGTGTACTATCCAAGACTATTATGTAGCTTTGACAATGTAGTAAGCAACTTATCGAAGGCGATTTGTTGCCAAACAACACCAACATAATGACAAAAAATTAATGCACAATGAACATTTTTATTTCACTCTTTTTGCACATATATATTTGAAATATCACTATAATGATAAATTCCTTCATATTGACTTTCTTGTTTCAAGTTCTGGCGATCCACAATCATAAAGTATGCTGTGTCCATAATCCACTGCTGAGAAATTTATATTCATTTATTTAATTTTGAGCACAAAACACAGGATAAATTACAATTTATTATTCGTTTGTTATTTATTTATTTTTTTCTCTGTCAAATCCTGAATTTTTAGGTTGGCAACGTTAATACTATTTTAACTGAAATTAGTTATAATACATAAACCTGTGTTAACATTATTTGTACAAATCTATGGGATGTCAAAATTTAACATATATAAAAGAATACACATAGTGTGATCCTCTTGAAATATAACATATGTGTTTTTCTTATGTGTGATAGCAATGTTATTTTTTTTATTTAGAGTTCGTTCTATTTGATGTGGAAAAGCGTATGTATTGAATGATGTCAATTTTTCATTTCAAATATCCGCTCAAACAAAATTTAAGGGGACAGCGTACAAAAAAGATTATTTTAACCATAGTTTCCTTCTTTAAGCTTTTAGTATATAATTTTTGTTGATATTATTGCTCGTTTTATTTATATTTATCGTTAAAAAATTAAAAAAAAAAATCAGCAAACATTTAACAATTGTGTAGAACGTTTATTACGCAACAAAATATCAAAATGCTGTATGATTAACACTACTGGAAACACTTTATAAAGCAGCTGATTTAATAAATGTTTGTTTGTTTTCGAAAATTAGATGTTATGTCATATGTGCATAACATATATGTGTGTGAACACAAAAATTATAAACCGTATGTAAAACGCAAATTTTGACGTGCATATGAAAATCCATAATTAAAAACTTTTGGCATTCCATATGACTTGTACACATAATGTGAACACAGCTTAAGGTCTGTTCAATAACTAAAAATTGTTACGAATTTGTAACAATTGTTACTGGAAAGTGTTCATTAACTCAAAAAATTTTGCAACGAGAGAGCGTCAAAAGAGAGTAAAAAATTGAGAAACAAAAAAATTCTTGCAAATTCTTACTGGTAAAATTTTTACTTGCAATAATTTTTCAAACAGCTGTTTTGTATTTATGTTTACAAATCATGTTTTGTGAAAGAAATTAAAAATTTTTTTTTTAAATATAAGAAATTCTAAGTAAATATCTGCTTTTAAGACTGTAAAAAGTATTAAAACAATAAGAAATCAATTTTAGTTTAACTTAGGGTCAACAGCAGCAAAGTAAGATATCGAAAGCAGTTGAACTAAGTAAGACAGAATCTGGTACATCAAGGTTAGAAGATGTTGCATGTACTCGTATATGTATATGTATTCATATATTACAATACTACTTCAACTTGGAAGTTTTGACTGGTAAAGTGTTCATTTACTTTTTAAAATTTTTGAGAGCTATTTTGCAAAATTCCTTTTTACTCTCGTTGCAAGTTTTTGCTAGTAAAGTAAATGAACACATCTATAATAACAAAAAAATGTTAAGTTGTAAACCATAATAGGGTCATACATTTCGAGGATTAATGGCATTTTCACCTAAATCCGCACGATAGCTTCTTTCATATATTCTTTTGGTTTTTAATATGATTAAATGAAAGAAGCTTTCGTTCTCATTTACCTGAGCAGGTCCTAATGTAGCAGCTTAGGGTCCTGGCACACCTTTTTACCTCCAGTTTGGTGATGCATTAGGATGCCACCCTATAAATTATACATATATATTCTGGATCTTTATAGATAGCGGAATCGATTAGAGATGTCCATCTGTCTGCCCGTTGTTAGAATAAACTCTGAAATCGCTAGAAGAACTACAGAAAAGTTTAGAATACCAGTTTGTCAATTGTTGCTGTCTTTAGGGTGCTATTGAAATTCAGTCGGACAGGTTCAGAAATGGCGGGTAAAACAACGCGACTACCTCTATTTTTAATCATATTTTTTGCTTATTTTGTCTTATATGGACCAAAAACATGGTACGTAGTTTTATCAGAAATCATAATATACATATATGCAAAAATTAGAGCAATCGATGCACAAATAGCCGAGAAAAAAAAATATAACGGAAATTTTTAGATTTTCATTCATTTCCGGTTTTTTTCATTTTATTATAAATTTCTAAACTTCTAAACGGTCTTATGCAAACGTGTGTATGTATGTGTGTACAAGAAATTCAAATATAAATATCTTATTGGAAGAGAGATGCTAAACAGGATTTTTTGGGTGTTTTCTTTATTTGACATTAAATATTTATTTCAATATGTTTGGTTAAAAATGTTTTCAAACATATTATATTAAATTAATTTTGAATTTTTTTTTATTTGTCCAAAAGATACATTATTTTCAACATACTTAGGTCCCAGCACCTTAAAGGCATTATTGCGACAAGTTGGCAACTATTATACATTTTGCTAACTACAAATAAAGTTAAGAATTTAAAAATTTGTGTATATACATTTTTAAAAACAATATACAATAACGATAATAATAATACATTGAGATATACTATGTATGTAAGTACATAGGTATATATTATATAAATAAATTCATGTATATAATTACAAGAACGATTCAAAGCTGTTCAAAAGTTTTTGCTTACAAGACGATTTAAACGAAGAAATACTATTTATCAGGGACCGTAAATAACGGTTATCGAAAAAAATTAACTCAAAAACTCTATGTTAGAGTCATCGGAGTTCTATATTGTCATATACCAATAGAATCTTATTAACGAGATCTTTCAGAATCTATGATGATATTAAAAAAAACGATCCCATCTCCACAGTTAAGAGTTATTTTTTCACGTTAAAATAAAAGGTTAGATGAAACTCTTAAAAAGAGAGTTTTATTTTGCCGTCAAAAGATAACACTCTTTAAGGAGTTTTATTTTTTTTGTCAGAAAATAAAACTTCAAGAGTTTTATTTTTATACTCAAAAAATAAAACTTTTGAGGAGTTTTATTTTTCCACTCAAAAAATAAAACTCTTTTGAGGAGTTTTATTTTGTCACTCAAAAAATAAAACTCTTTTTAGGAGTTTTATTTTTCAAGTCAAAAATGAAACTTATTTTGAAAATTTTCTTTTGGAGGAGTTTTATTTTTTTATTTATTTAGTTTAACAAACATAATATTTTCCCAGTTTTGCACACATATCGCTCAGTACCAATTTAAGAGGAGAGAATTCTCTTTCCACGCTAATTCGGTTGCAGGAACACTATAATTTTTTACAATTTATATAAATAGGGATAATTAGTTATTTTCCTCCCAAAACTAAAAAAGAGGTATATAATAGTTAAGGACCTTGAAGAAAAAATATCAATTTAAAAGAAAGCTTTTTTTCATCCTCAAAACCATTTTCTTGGCTTTCTTCTTCCCTATCTACATTTAGGGAGTTCAACACCCTAAAAACGATATATTAGATTTAGATGTATCGCAAAAATCCGGCGAAGATGGGAAAACATCCGGTGAAGCTCCTGAGGCTTCCATGCTTGTTGACAGTCGATTATCTGATTTGTTGTTATTTACTTGCAAAGAGAGAAACGAATTTTTAAAAGAGATGATAAAATATTTATTAAAACTTACTTGCTTCGCCAAGTGCAAAATGCGAATGATCACTTCTTTAAGATGGGTTCGAGCACACATTAATTTTAAAGGCTCCTTCGCCATGACGAAGTTTATTCAATTTTAATGCAAGATGATTATATTGGATGTCAATTTATATAAAATGAGTTTTATTTTTTGACTGGAAAAATACAACTCAAAAGAGTTATTTTCCTACTAAAAAAATAAAACTCCTTAAAGAGTGTTATTTTTTCACGGCAAAATAAAACTCTCTTTTTAACAGTTTTATCTGAAATTTTTTTTTGTTAAAAAATAACTTTTAGTTTGTTGTTTTTTTTTAACCTCCAAAATAACAGTTATAAAATAATTTTTTGATTTCGATAAGTTTATTTGCGGTCCCTGCTATTTATTGATTTCAATTCTACAGGCAAATTATTAAATTTAATGCTTCCAACAAAATCAATTCTTTGTTTCGTTGTTTCTAACCTGCAACCCGGAGTTCTTAAATTTGTTATATTCCTGTTGTTAAAATGTTGCTGTGTTTGAGAAAATGTTATTGTATGGTCGCCCGAAAAGAAAAACAAAAGCTGGGCTCACTTGGGTCCTCTGACGTGGTCCTTTTGTGATACCTGTATAGAGGAAAATAAAGAAGAGGAAGGATAGTAACAGAAGAGTGAAGGGGAAGAAAGGAAGATACAGAAAGAAAGTGAGTGAGTACGTCACAAAAACCAACCGCTACTTCTAACGAAGCCATATAGCATGTCGACTCTTGCATTCGACAACGCAGTGAGACCCTGCGGACGTCGCTCACCGAAGTGGATCAAGCGTCGCTCTTACAGGGCTGGACACTGGCAGACAAGGTGTTCCACAGTTTCCTCCTTTTCCTCGTCCTGACAACTTCTACAGTAGTCGTTATATCGCAAACCCATTCTCTTAGCATGGTTGCCACAATTGCAGTGTTCTGTTACTACAGCCACCACATTTCTCAATCGGGCTCTTTGGAGCCCCAACAAATCCCTACTACAACTGCTATCCAGCATAGGCCAAATCATGCTCGCCGCATTACACGTCCATTCGTCTCTCCATCTGGACTGTGCCCTTCGCAAGAATATGCTCTCGATCTCTTTTTTAGAGACCGATAGAGGGATGCCACAGGGCGACCCTTCCCTTGCCAGGTTATGCGCCCTACAGTTCCCCATTGAAGTTCCATGTCCACGCACCCAAATGAGGGTGATCACCGAATGCTCTGCCATTCTATTTAAGGATGTCCGGCATTCTTGGACCTGTTGGGATGTCGAATAGACACCCACTAAAGACCTGATTGCAGTCCGACTGTCGGTATAAATGCGTATATTCCTGTCAAATATTCCATGATGCCATAGCCAATCTGCTGCTTGCTTTATAGCCATCAATTCAGCTTGTAGAATGCTGCATTGATTGGGGAGTCTGAAGGATATGCTAGTCTCAGACTCCTCAATATAGTGTACTGTACTTTATAAGTCTTATTACACTTTAGTTTTATTTCACTGTTTCCGTTAACTCATGAATATTGTAACGCTACACTCTAATTACACTCAACTGGAATTTGTTTATTTGTATTATTGTAATTATTAAGTAAACTATGCCGTTATGTTTATTTATAAGGACATGCAATTTTGAAAATAAAGCAAATTTAAGCCTTGAATGGCCTGATATTTTCTCTTATTATTAAAAAGCATTCATCTGCTTCTCAACTTTTTTACAGGCAGTCACTTTGCGTATAAGTCTATACAGCCAGTGGCGTTCTTAAGCGCCGGCAACATACAACTGTATAAACACTCTCCTAAAACATTAAAATAGACTCTGTTAGAGGAGAAGATCCCATTGAGATTCCCGTTTTGTCCAAAATCGTGCATCCGAAGTTCCTCTCTAAGAATGGTCTTGGAGTGACAAGTCAGTGAGATTGGGAATATCCCCCCAAGTACCAATTATCCCCGAATGTCCCCATGATCTATGGTTCCACTCCAGCGCCGTATGCAATCGCACGGATACCCTTGGAATCCATCCTCCTGAGTATTGCATTTATGGTTATGTTCCATAAAAGCGCTGATAGGACCCCTCCTTGAGGTGTGCCCCTTACAGCCGATCTGGTTATCCCGGCTGTACCTAGCGAAGATTCTATAATCCTCCCCGAAAGTAGTCTTCTTACGAATCCAATAATTACAGGATCAATGCCAACATCCATCATAGCATCCACAATAGCTGCTGGCCTGACATTGTTAAAAGCACCTTCTATATCCAGAAAGGCCGTCAAAGTGAAGTTCTTGAACTCCAATGACCTCTCTATGTAGCCCACGAGAGTGTGCAATGCCGTTTTAACCGACTTGCCCTTCGTGTAGGCATGCTGAGAGGTTGACAGCAGGCGATCGTCAATCGACATCCGAATTCTGATGTCGATGAGCCTCTCCAACGTCTTTAGCAAGAAGGATGTAAGACAGATTGGCCTAAAGTCCTTCGCAGTTACGCAAGACGTTTTCCCACCCTTAGGGATGAAAATCAATTTGCTCTTTCTCCAGCCCACTGGGATATATGACCATGCGAGGCATGCATTATATATTCCCAGCAGCCAAGGAGAAATTACCCTAAAGTTCCTCAGGTAAGTGGGTGTCCATCAACACTTCCAACGCCTCATGACTACTAGTAGTCCACTCCCCATTAGTTCTCCGAATATACCCAGGTACCGTTGGAGATTTAGAGAGAATCTTGCGTAGTCGACAAGCCTCTGAAGAGCTCTTAATGTTCTCACAAAAGTCTCTCCAAGACTTACGCTTTGCATTTCTCACCTCATTTTGAAACTGTTAACAGAAGCTTTATAGAGTGACCAGTTGCCTGTTCTCTTAGCCTTGTTGAACAGTTTCTTGCATCTCCTCTTAGATGCTGATATGGTGAGGGGACACCACGGTGGTCTGTCCCTTTCCCTGTGTACGGAAGGTCCACAAGACCTTGTAGTGGCCTCCTTGAAAGCCTCCTACAGCTGTACTACAGCACTATCTATGTCCTCAACGCCGCTCAAGGGTTGAGGCTCGGTGAGAAACTGGTTAAGGATGTTTCCTGCCTGTTAGTGACCGCGAAGGTGGGCTCCGAACCTTGATTTACTTCCACTAATATCTGGTCTAAAATAAAGTCAAAAATGCACTCACCTCTAGTGTTGACGTCTCCACTGCCCCACACTGTGTGATGCGCATTGGCATCGGCACCAATTACTAATGGGATGCCTTTGCCCCTCGTCAAGTTATTTGGCGGAAGGTTAGCATGATCATGCGCCTTATAGCTCGACTGGATCCAGATGGTTGTTCCATCCTTCTCCCATGCCGCGCTCACTGTGTCTTCATCACTGTAATCAGAGAAAATGAAGATATTAAGATGCTTTTTAGCCAAAATGCGGGCTCGAATCCTACCTGTGCAATTTGCATATAACAATTTATAGTTGTTTTGCGCTGAGCCCAAGAACCTTGACACCATGATACCAGGGTTCCTGTATCAGCGCCACATCCTCGTCCCGCTCTGCAAGACGAAGGAGCAATGCGGCAAATGCTGCTTTGCTGTGATGCAAATTAATTTGCGTCACTGTCGCCATCCGGGTCGTAGTTGATGGTAACATCGACGTCCTCTGGGTCTGAACCAGATCCCAGAAGCTTGTCTTCGTCCTCCGCAACATTCAGGTCGCCCAGTAGTTCCCCAACCATGCTCGTGACAGATTGT
The DNA here is from genome assembly GCA_947397855.1 of Thelaira solivaga. Taxonomy (NCBI): domain Eukaryota; kingdom Metazoa; phylum Arthropoda; class Insecta; order Diptera; family Tachinidae; genus Thelaira; species Thelaira solivaga. The sequence goes on along the minus strand of OX377615.1, from coordinate 20,605,832 downwards.
GAATCCTCTGAGCATCCTGAAACCAGCCTGCATCCGAATTCTGCGGAGGGGAACCCGGATTCTCCTCAAGAATCCTAAAGTACACCCCTAGCAGCTTCTCCTGTATTATTTCCCATTTTGCATGGGAAATTGCTCCTTCGCTGTTACTGTAGTCGACAATAGCCCTTATGAGTGAGTTCTTCGCAACTTCACTGAACGGCCTATTGACAACTACAGGTTGCGCTGGCTTTGGCTTTTTAAACGCCAGCTGAGTAGCCGCTTCCTCCTCCGATCGCTATCGCTTTGTCGCTTCAGGAACTGAGAAGGAAGCGTCCAGTTCAGCTAGACGCTTTTTTTCCCATATCAAGGAGGCTTTTTGCTCGCTAGTTAGCGATTCGATAGGCCATGCTTATTTGTAATACGCATGGCAGCTCTCCTTTCTGCAAAAGCCCTCCTTTGCGGTTGTGCCTCTAAGGCATTGGTGGACGTACACGACCCTGATGTTGTTTGGTCCTCACCAACTATTCCAGGATCAGTTTCCTTTCTGGCCGCCTTGGAAGTTCTCGCCGCTGTCTTTGGTACTTCCACTGCGTCAGATCTACCTTTATTGACGGAGGTTGCCACGCCAATATTGGTGGTATGCAACCCGCTTGTTACAGCGGGTGCTCTGCAATCGGCCAACTTGGTTTTCCCTTTTTTTCAATATTGGCTTCCATACAAATCCCACGAGTATGCCCGTAATGTTAAGGACCGTCCATGCAGTGACGGCATACATGGACTAGGCAACTAAGGTTACAACCGGCCCGTGCCCTAGCACCGGAGGGGAGCTGTTAGCGACTAGTTCTCTTTTACCACTTACTAGCCATTCATGTTCTGGGCACTGCCACCAACCACCTCAACATTACAAGTGGGGGATGGGAAAGGAAAATAATAATTTTGGGATAGTAGGATTGGGGGATAGTAGGATTGGGGGTTGCATCAGATGGTCGGTCAGGGGCCACGGATGACACATCGCGTTAGATTATCTCATGCGTGACTCCTATTCTTCCGATGAAGCGGACACCACCCCTAACCGATCTGTGTGACCCTATGTTATAGTAGTCAACAAACCGACCAGAGGATCCCCTATCCGCCACCTGGGGACTCGCCCGATGGGAAATACAACTCCACACGGGACCAATATGGTTAATACATTTAAAAACAAACATTAGTACTTGATATTCATGTAATTCATTGGCAAAATTGTTTTGCTTATTTCTTTATATAATGAGACAGTTGAAAGCGTTATCGGTAATTTATAAACTGTTTTTAATGCTTTATTTCGCATACTCTGTAGAGATTTAAGTGAAGCATTATTTATGTTGTACATATGCACGATCCCAACATAATTCAAGTGCGATAGAATTAAAGATTTGAATATCAAAAGGTTTGATTTAATATGAAGTTTATTTTGTAGTTTATATAGAATTCCAATTGCTGGCGCTATTTTCTTTTTCGAATCATTTATATGTAAGTCCCACGACAAGTTTCCTTGTAAAGTAATTCCTAAGTATTTAACAGAACGGGTTTCATAAACAATGCTCCCATTAATATAAACGTTGAAGTTATTGTTTATGCTTAAAGCATGTGGTCTGCAGCGAATAACTTTAGTTTTACTAGGTTTAAAAATTAAACAGTTTAAACGTGCGAATTCAAATAGTAAAGCAGAGTCCCTTTCAATCTTGGTTTTTAATTCTAAATCATACTTATAAGGATAAAAAAAGGAAACATCATCCGCAAACATAAACAAATTTCCATTTAACTCTAAATTTTTAAAGTCATTTAAATAAATTGAAAACAGTAAAGGACCTAGTCCACTCCCCTGCGGAACACCATGACTAACGGATCCCACAAAACTTTTAGTATTGTTAATATTTACATATTGTTTCCTGTTATTAAAATAATATTTAAATCACAAGAGTTTCCGTCCCCGAACACCGTAGCACATAAATTTTTGTAACAATATGTTATGGTCCACTGAGTTAAATTTTTACAGACATTTTATTGTTTTTGAAAATAAAGACCTTACGACAGATTTTTTTTTTTGATACGAGTAGACTGAAATGAATTATTTATTTTATAATTAAATATTTCCATTTCATTTTTAGTTATTGAATATATAAGAAGAATGTGCAAAATTAAGAAAAGTATGAATAAGTGGCTACTACTGTCAAGAGCATATAAGACTCGGCATAGCCGAATTTAATTTCTTTTTTTAGTACTTTTTATATAAAATTTTTAGACAAGTTAATATATTCTTTAAATTTTAATTATATTTAAGTAGTTTTTGAGTTTGACAAATTATTGTAATTTTATGCTTTCAGCCGAAAACAATTTGAAATTAATGTGCTGTTTCTATAACGCAAGCGGTCAACTGGGCTAGAAAATTTGTATGAAAAACACTAACATTTTTGAGTACTTTTCATACAAAATTTTTAGACTAGTTTATCTCTTGTGTTACAAAACAACACAATTAATTTCTAATACATGTTGCCATTATTTTATTATTATATTATTTAATTTCGGCGCAGAACTAGTTTTTACAGCCATTAATATATATGATACAACCTTGGAAAGTAAAAAAATTGACAGCGGCAGTTTCCACATAAGAAGATTAAATGCAAGCCTACTAATTAAAGTTAACTTTTGTACCAGATCAACTGAAAACTGTCATTAAAGTATTTCATTATGCTAATTTCAAAAATGCACTTTGTTTTTTCAAAACGTCCCATTTCCAAAACACAGTTATATGCCAAAATAAGTAAGTGACACGACATAAGTACTTGAATAGGATTTGCAATATTTAATTAAAAAAAATTCGAAATTCTACAATAACATTTCTCTAACTCATACTTACGTTGTGGTTTCGAACATATCGTAAAAGTTATGACGAAAAAAAATTTTTTATGGCAAATTAAAAGTTTGAATTTTAAAAAACTTATTTTATTAAAATTGGTGTAAAACTCGTAATTTTATTTTTATTGTCCAAAAAATAAATAAAAAATTGTATTGGAAAAACTTAAATAAATCATCAAATATTTTTTGATTTTAACAATACATTTATATTTTAGAATTAAATAAAAAAAATCGAAATCTTCAAACATACAAAAATTTACTTTGACATAATAATTATAATAATAATAACTATATAATAATATAAAAACAATAATAAAATAATATACCACTTCAACGAATATACTTCGCCTCTTTCGCATTTTAATGTTTGCCTACAATAATTTGTCAGTGTTTAAAATAAAATTGGAAGCAAGTAAAAGTATTAAAATTCTGGATACATTTTACGCAGGCGCACAATGCTAGCAACGAATTTACCAGTATGCCAATATGCTGGATTGGTAAGAAAAAATTATTATTTACGTATCTAATACTCTTACGAAAATTAGTTTAATGCCCCTATTATAGTTTACAACTTAACTCAATTGAGTTAAAATCAAAACAACTCTATTTCGCAACAACTCAACCCTTTTTTGGTATTATGTATTACAATTAATTTCAGTTGAAATTGTATAAACGTTTACAACATAAAAATTCAGGATGAATCACAGATATCAAAAAAAAATTTAATTTATCCTGTGTTTTGTCTTCTAAATTAAATAAATCAAATAAATAAATATGAAATAAAACAAATCAACATTAAAAAGCTTAGTTACATATTTCCTACAATATTACAATAACTTGTAATTTTTGGTAATAGCTCTCAGTGGATTATAGATCGCCAGAATTTGAAACAAGAACGTCAATATGAATAAAATTTGTCATTGTAGTGATTTTTAAAATAAATTTGTGCGAAAAAATAAAGAGTGAAATAAAAATGTTCATTGTGGATTGATTTTTTTTTTGTAATTATTGCTGGTGTTGCTTCGGTAACAAATCACCCTCGATAGGTTGCTTACTACATTGTCAAAGCTACATACAATTGGCTTATAAAGAACCTTTGGTCAGTTTTTTTAAGTTGGTTTTACGAAAACATCCGAATTACCTACAACTTGATGGAACTTTAGAAAATTCCATTAGTTTGTTTAAAATAACTACTAGTAAGCAGTTTTTTGGTGTTTTTGTCAATTGAACTAGCAAAGGGTATTATCACAAAATAGTTGAAAGACAATATAAATACGGCTGAAAATTTTTTTGACATGTTAAGTTGTAATTCATAATATCAAAATACAAAATTTCAACTGAAATAATGTTAAGTTGTAAACCATAATATGCGGATAAGTTAAGTTACTTCAACATACTGTGAATTTTAAACTACATTGACCCACTGTGAAAAATAATGTAGAACTTCTTTATATATAAAATTTGTAATAATATTTATTCTTTTTAGCTTGCTCTATGTGTGTAGCTTTGTTATTCCTTATATGTTTCTTTAATTTAATGACACAGGCGCACAAGTTAACTTATCTGTTTCCATAACACAATCGATCAACTAGTTTAAAAAATTTGTGTGAAAAACACTCAATATAAACATTAATTATGATGTTGGAGACAATGGTGTATATATGTATGTCTATAAGCAAGATTGATTACACTGGTCAGCACTGAAAAATTTTTCCAGAGTGTTTGTATTCGTTTTCGGTTAATTACGAAAATAACAGTAGTTTTTTTCTAGCAGATTTAATTTTTAATTTACGGACAGGTTAAAAATAACTATTTTTTACACTTTATTTTATACAGTATATATTTTTTATAAGATTTTACGTTTGTTTTAAATTCAGAAAATCAAAGCAAAAACTAAACTTAAATTAGACCTAGACGAAAATCATGCAACAGCAAGCAAATCAAGCCCGGTATATAAAAATAAAGTGGATATAAAGAAAAAGAGAAAATAATTAGGTGCTATACAAATGTGCAAGGATTAAAGTACTAATAGACGAGATGTTTTTTACATATGTATTTCAATTTGAAAATACACATGTTTTCTTCTTGTTTGTCGAAATTTGTTATTTTACAGAAGGTTTATAATTTTTGGTCACAAACGACATGTACAAATATGTCTGACATAGACTGTCTTTTTATAACAGCTAATCAACTCAAAAATGTTAAAATTTTATGAAATTGATTTGCTTATTATTTTTTTAAGAATTTATGTTTTAATAAAATAAAATAAACTGAAATTAAAAAAATAAGCAAATTCCATTATGTAGTGTTATTTTTGTGCTTCTTTTCTTTTTACTATCCACGTAGTTCTTTTGAAAAATGGCTTATAACCACCGAAAATATTTTTCATTGCGTTATTGTAGTGCTAGCAAGACCACTAGTTTTTTTTCTGTTTAAGCTACAAAATGGAAACCTTGTTAAAAAAAATAGTATATTCTTTGCATCAATATTATTAAAAATACAAAACTATATAAAAGAATGTAATATATTTTTATTATTAATTATTTGAGTAGGGTTTTCCTACGGGCTATTTCCGGTCAACTATTTGTTTCCCAATGTAAATTAAACAAAATTCATTTAATTTATATTTTTCTCCCAACATTTTTTTTTGTTTGTTTCAAACTTCTTCAACGGATAGTATATTTTAAAAAAGTTAATTTTGTTTAGACTTTTTTTAAATTTAAACATTTTATAATTTTATAATGTACAAAAATTAATTATTGAAACATTTCATCAAGCTAAAACTAAAATAACTAATAGTATTTAATTAATTAATTAAAAAATTAATAAAAGCTTAATTGATTTAAAAATGACCAACTTATAGGTTGAATCTAATATAAATGATTTACAAAGCCTTTTAAACGTATTAAAACCAATTAAATTGCCTGTAAAAGTACTATGTCGTCGTTATATATTGAAGAGTCGCAGAACAAAACGTGCCTTTTTAATTATTTCAAAATGTTGGAAAATCAAGAATTATTTTTTTCACCCGATTATTTTATAGCATGAACCCAGAACATATAACAAGTTCCTTCCTTATTAAAAAATGCATCAGACCACAATAAGTTGCAACAATAAATGTTAAGAATGTATGAAATTAAATAACTTTTAATTTGAAAAAAGCACGTTTTGTTAAAATAAAAAAAAAGTACGTTTTGTTTAAAAAAATTCAAAAAAGGGACGTTTTGGTATGCGAATTTTTGATATGGAAATATTTTTTATAATGGGTGTTTTTCATAGACGTATAGAACTTTAAGTTGGCATTACTGTTCAAGATGGCGACCGATTTAACAGCTGTCAAGTGATTTATTCTCACGCCTGAACAACGCTTGCAAATAGTGCAATTTTATTTCGAAAATAATGGTTCTGTGCGGAATACGAATTTTACGAATTTTGTTTAGCGATGAAGCGCACTTCTGGTTGAATGGCTACGTCAACAAACAACACTGCCGCATTTGGAGTGAAGCTAATCCTCAAGTGTATGTCGAAACACCGTTACATCCAGAAAAACTGACTGTTTGCTGCGCTTTATGGGCTGGTGGAATCATTGGACCGTACTTCTTCAAAAACGATGATGGCCAGAACGTTACAGTCAATGGTAATCGGTATAGAGCCATGATTACTAACTTTTTCATTCCTGAATTGAACAACCATGATGTCCAGGAGCTGTGGTTCCAACAAGACGGCGCAACATGTCACACAGCTCGTGCCACAATCGATTTATTGAAAGACACGTTTGGTGATCGCCTAATTTCACGTTGAATTGGCCTCCAAGATCTTGTGATTTAACACCGCTAGACTACTTTCTGTGGGGCTATGTAAAGTTATTGGTCTATGCGGATAAGCCACAAACGCTTGACCATTTGGAAGACAACATTCGCCGTGTTATTGCCGATATACGGCCACAATTGTTGGAAAAAGTCATCGAAAATTGGACGTCCAGATTGGAATACATCCGAGCCAGAAATCATATTTAAAATGTAATGCCACAAGATTATCTTTCAGATAAATAAAATTCATGTCAATCGAATAATCCATCGTTGTTTTATTGCAATTTAAAGTTCTATACGTCTATAAAAAAACACCCTTTATTAGTAGAGTGTAACTTGTAAAAATTTTATTATAAAAGAAATTAAATAAAAGCACTAAAGGGTAGGCAGCTAAGCAAGTGATTTTTGTTAATTTACAACTTTGCAAAAAGTTCAGCGTGAATTTCACCTTGGTGAGCACTGTCTCACTGAAAGAAAAATGTAGCATAAGTCTACTGATTGAATAAAAATATCAATAAAATTCAATATATTAATATTTTATTTCAATTAAGAATAAGGTAGTTTTAATTAAATCAATTTCGTTATTCTGAAAAAAAAAATTAAAATTTTCAAACTTTTGTCCCAATATCTTCTCCAACGCAACTGCATTGGATATTTTCCTCTCTATTGTTTTCGATATTTTCGGTTTTATTGTAAATAATTTCTTTGTACCATACTAAAGCCTTGTTTTCTATCCAATCGTTCCCGAACTGTTTTTTCAACAGATTTGCTACATCCTTTCTCTTGTCAGCGTTAATCCAACGGCCTGTTATAACTTTTTTAAGTAAAATTGAAGAATCCATTTTTCCTCGTTTCAAAAGGTTTAAATTAGTATTTCGTTTTTCATCTAATTCAATTTTAAAAAATTTAAAGGTTTTAATTAGACACTTTGTAGTCTGATTTTTCAAAACATGTTTAATAAATACCATCCGTTTTATATCTTGAATTTTCTCAATTTTTTTTATAAATGACTTCAAGAGCTTTTAAATATATTAAGAATACTCCAATCTTTTTCCAACATTAAATATTGTCCATGCTTAGAATATATTTCACAATATTCTTCTATTGTTGTTATAATATTATGTTTTTTTTATATCTTTCTCAATACGACCGAAAACTCTATCAGCCGGTAAAAAACTATGTCCTCTTACTGGAAATGTAATAGTAGTATTTTGTAAATTAGATGGTTACATCTTTTGGAACCAAAATAATATGGTATGCACTATATGTGAATTGTTATTTTGAGCGCTACATCCATCACAAAACAGTCTTAAACAGACAGCGTTTAAATAGTGGATTAAAGCAGATCCAATTTCGGTTGATCCTCGACCTGCTTGGTTCTCAGTCCAACAGTAAAATGATGGATTCTTACTATCAATACCTACAAAACATATATTGTAAAAGCCAAGTTGACGACATTTTCCCATCTCTAGTTATAATGAAACAAACAAAAATGAATTGTTATGAAAAAACTACGTTTTGTTAAAATAAAAGAAAAAAAAGCACGTTTTGTTCTGCATAAATTTTTTAAATATCAAATTTTTCTATGAGAAGGGAGTAAATATTATGCAAATGCGATTTTTTCCAATAGAACTTAGGCAAATTAATGCAAATACATCAAAAAAACATTTTCTAAAAAAATGAAAAAAAGCACGTTTTGTTCTGCGACTCCTCATATATTAATATATTAACAGCTGATGTGATAATAAATACATCATGCCAACAAGTGTCATTACTAGGTACTTCGCTTTTTAAAACATGCTTGAATCTTTTAAAAATCGAATTAAAATTAACGTTTTATAAATATGCCTTAAACAAAATTTTAGCTGTTTTTCATACCTAATAAGTACATATGTTCTCCTCCAGCACAATGGCCCGCTTACAGAAAGTCGTTTTGAAAATTATGACCTCACCAGCTTGATGTCTCTAGGAGGTATTTGACTTCTTAGCACAGAGCCACAGTCAAAGAAAAAAATTCCTAGCTGATTTTTAATTCGGCAGAGTGGTAATAAGTTGCAGATAATTCTACCAAATATATTAATGAAAAGAAAAATTCCAACAAACGTTTCCCTTTTATTTTATTTTTTGTTACCTATAATTAGATCCCTCTTCTTTTTCTGTCCTCGTTAAAATATATCCGTGAGTACGGAATAACTTTAGAGTAAGGGGTACCAGTAGTTTTAAAAATTTGAATAAATTGTTGATATATAATAATATTAAAGATTATTCAATATACTCGTCAGCACACAGCAGTCGTATAATCGAAAAAGAAGGATTTATTTCCTCTTGCAGCCTACCACGCATGCCTACTGTCACTCGTTTTGACAATTCGTCAAGTCAATTGTCACAATTATTAATAATCGTGCCCCCTATATTTGAATATGAAACGAAAAACCCAACGAAGAAAACCTTATTAAAATTCCCAACAATTAACAGCTAAAATTTAATCGCCCGTTACTGAAATCTAAAAAGCTATTCAGCTAAGCTAAGATTTTATAAATTAAATTTGTTACAATACTTCTGCACATATAAATGAACCCAGCGAACATGAAAAAGGAGTATTAAAAAAATTAATGTAATATATAGAAAATAAACAGATTAAAAAAAAAAAATAGATGAATTAATTTATTACATATCTGGAAAGTATTAAAAGGATCTGATTGTACAGACGATGATTTGCAGGATTATGATGGCAATATACAAGGTGGGCAAAAGAAGTTATCCGATGTTGTTTGGCTCAATTTTTTTTTTCTAAATGAAAATAAAATGTGTGCCGTTTCTCCGTCCTGTTGGAACCACATGTCCTCCAGTCCTAATTCGTTCAATTGCGGCAGAATAACCTCGGTTAATATGGCTCTATAGCGCACACCGTCCACTTTTGTCGTTTGACAAGCCCGATGACTCCTCCAGCGTGAACAGCGCACCATGCAGTCACTTTGAGCATGTGTAATGGCTCCTCGTGGATTGTAGGTGCCCCAGAAGCGATAGTTTTGCTTGTTCACGTACCCACTGAGGTGGAAATGAGCCTCGTTGCTCATTATGATTTTGGTCAAAAAATCGTCCACTTCGATTATTCCGCGTTCTTGGGGAGTGTATCGCTCCATGGCTTGTTCACTTGTATTCTACATCTGTATAGTTGACAAATGTCAAAACAGATTTGACATTGGCCACCATTTGCAAAAATAAGAGCATCTTCCAATAGGGTGATTTCTTTTAGCCCACCTTGTATTATTATAGATGATTTAAACAAATTTTTCTTTACTGGTAAAGATTTAAATCTTGAATCCTTGAATGATGTGACACACTATTTTTCATTTCACTGTGTAAGTGAGAACGAATTATTAGAGGCGTTATATAAGGTCAAATCTAAATCTATGGGCAACTTGTGGTCCTGAAGACTCTAGGCCTTCAATATTACCGGCGTTACCTAAAGTCGTTGAACACGTTATCAATGATCAAATTATACTGCTCTGCAAAAAATCACTTTTTGGCTCTCCTTTAAATAAAACTATGTGGACTATATGGATTTTGATGCGCTAAACTCAAATCCGTTTTTGGTTTTTCTCCATCACGTAGGAATTTTTTTTGTGGGCGTGGCAATTTTTTCCTCTAAATTAGTCAGGTAGACATATATCAGCCTAACTCGAGGACGACTCATCCGATTTTCATAAAGAAAACACCAAAAGATGCGTAACAAAATTATATTTAATTTAACTCCATACAATTTTTTTCTATAAAATAATATATTTTATCGTTTTAGAATTATTTAAAAATTTAGGAGGTGAAAAATTTTTTTTCTTGCAAAATAATTTTTTTTTTCAGTTTAAAAATGCAATAAAAAAAGAAAAAGCAAATATTTTATATTTTGCACATTTTTCTGAGAGCTAAATACCTAAAAAAAAAGGTATAAATCATGAAAATCGATCAACAAATACGGATTTTATTCTCAATTTACCGCAGGTACCCAATATTGAAAGAATATGTGTGCACTCAACCTAACATATGGTGATAGAATTGCGTTAGCTTAGCAAGCAGGTAATGGAAATAAAGGACAAGGATGTTTTGTATGGTTCTTGCAATTAAAACTTTCTTGTAATTGATCAAATTTTTTCAGCTGCTTTGGATTTATACATCAATTAAATATTTTTAAAATTACAATGAAAAACTCAAATTTTTACAGCCAATGTAATATTTCTGCTAAAATAATAAAAAAAAATTTTTAGTAAATTATAATTTTTATTTCAGAAACATTGTTAAAGTAAAAAGTAGCTTAGTTTTATTTAATTAACATTTCTTTTTTTATTTTTTTTTTACATTGTCGACCAACAAAAATCTGCAAGCATTCCTTCTGATGGGTTGCCATTATAACGCTTTTCTATATGTAACATATCTTGGTGAAACCTTTCATCATGTTTATTACCAAGATTTTCAGGAAAAAAATCTAGATGCGAGTCCAAAAAATTAATTTTGAGGGACATATTAAATTTTAGAGCTTTGTTGGAAGAAAGCAGTTTTTCGATAATTTCATGGTAGTTTTCAGCTTTTCTGTTTCCCAAAAAGTTGTGACACATATTCACCCTGCCCTTTCTTCCACATCGTTCAATTTCGTTCTGAAGACTGCGTCCTTCATAAGCTCTCGTATTTGTGGACTTAAAAAAATTTTCTCTTAATGTATAGAAAGCCTTCAAAAACCTTTTTCTTTGCTTTAACAATATTTTTCATTAGACCTAGCTTTATATGAAGAGGCGGTAGAAAAATTTTGTCTTTTTGAATGAAAGGTTCTTGTGATACATTTTTTTCTCCTGGAATAAAATTTACTCTTGCCGGCCAAATTTTAACGTTGTAATGTTTTTCTTTCGCGAGGCTATCCCATTCACATAAAAAGCAACAGAACTTAGTATATCCACTTTGCAATCCGGTTAACATTGCTACAACTTTCAAATCAGCACATATGTTCCATGAGTAATGTGTATTAAAGAAGTGCACAGTTACACTCAAATGCACCGGTTTCTGTGTTTTTCTGCTTTCAGTGCATATTAGTGAGTTTTGTAGCCTTTATAGTATGAGTTTGTATTGTTATTATCTTTGCTAAATTGAATGTGAGTTAGTATAGAGAAAATTAAAGTAACACATTTGTATTATTTCCATTTGCGCAATCAAATAAAACAGATGTTAAGGCAAATACTATAAGTTACTTATTGTATATTGAAAGCAAACATACATGCATATATACATACACACATACATTCTTCCTTCGCACATTTGTATTGAAAACAAAAACAAATTTTCGTATATTTTTATTTGTTTATACAACAAATTATTTGAAAACATTTGTAGTACAACAGTTATTTGAAGCAGAGAAACAAATAAATTCTTCACTCGCTGCAAAATTATTTATAACTCTGAATATGTATATGAGATGAGTTAGTGTGCAAAAACAAAACCATACCATATTTGTTATAGTCATTCGCTCCCTTACACCAGCAGTAACAAATACTTATTTGGTATATTTGTTTTGACAACACTTGTAAGTATACTCGTGCACGTCTTTAATGTGTATATTAGACATCTGCATAAATGTATTTGGATTTGCATAGTACTTATGTACTCTGCAGCAAGTGCATGTATTTGCAAATACAAACAAAAATGAGTTCCCATTTCAGGAACAATAAAATTCATGTGTTTGTATATATTCGTATTTGCTTATGAAGTACACGACTATGCTCACAAATCATTTGTAGAAATTGCAAATACATCAAATGGATTTGGTACTTGTAAGCTATGACTCAGCTACAGGCATTAACACAGAGAATCTCTATACATCTTTATTATAGAGTATGTATGTTGTTGCGAAATCTAACGTAATGATGTTTCTAAAAGTCGCCACGGCTTATGTAAATACACATTAAATTTTTACACACTTATTTTTGTAGTACTTTTTTCGCTGAGTTATTTGATTTTTCTTGTTCCTATTTTCGGAACAAGGTTTTTGCAAATGCTTGCGGATAAGAACTTGAAACGCAACACTTCACTATTTGAGCTCTGTGAGCAAGTACCTCCTTGTATTTACTTTTGGCAAATGTATTTACAAATACAAAAAAGTTATTTGTTGCAGATGTGTAGTGTATAATTAATTTTTTCAAGTATCATCTTCATGTTATGAAAGCTTTCTTTCATATTTCTTGCATACGTGAGTGGGACCGATGGAAATTTGTTGCTATTGTGAAGCAAAACAGCTTTCAAACTTGTCTTGGATAAATCTACATAAAGCCGCCATTCCTCAGACTTATCACTAAAACACAGTTGTCGCAAAAGTCCATCAGCATTATTACAAACTACCAAATCATCGTCTTTGGTGAAATAGCTCAAAAAAGCTTGTTCTCTATTTCGAATGTACGAGACTTTCACGTCGTTATGCACCAAATTCCTTTGTTTAAATTTGGATGCAAGAAACTCAGACTTTATTTTTGAAAGTCCTAAATCAAGAGCTAAGTTATTCAGATCAGTTTGATTTGGAAAATAAGGTTTGCTCGTTGGACTTTCAAATGAATTCGAAGAAGCACACATGATGGCGTAATTGGATTTTGTCCTTGCGGAAAGCCTATCTTCTTCGTCATTTGTAGGAGGCAGTGAAGGTAAATAATTACTTGTAAGAGGAACTGGTCGTTTGACAAATGAAGTATTTGAATATATGATTTTTTTGTTATTTTTTTTCGTAAACCCACGTGTTTTAGTCAAAAGTAGCAATCAGTCTCATGATTTTGTGGTTCACTCCAAATCGCTGGCTTTATAAATGGCAAAGACTTATGACTTCCTTTTAACCAACCTCTTAAATTCCTTGAACAGCTATTGCAACATATTTTTCGTAGCCACTTTTTATCTCTTTCATCGATAGGAAATCCAAAGTATAGCTGATAAGCATCTTTAATCTGGGAAGTTATTGTTTGCCGTTGAGAACTTAAAGTTAGATTGGCACATACAGCAAAATAAATTTGGAGAATTCTTACAAATCTTGGACATTTTGCAATCTGAAACAAAATTTGATACAAAACTATTATTTCGTTTCTTCATGTATAAAATGATCACTGCGCACTTTTTAGTTGATGCTTTTATAGTAGATGCAATTTAAATTTTTTTTTTATTTTACAGGCGACAACACTTGACCTTTTGGTTTCACAAGCAATTGTGGTATGACAATTTATGAACGAATAACCCGACTTTATAACAAAAAAAAAATACTTCATTACAGTATTTATTGTTTAGCTGCATTTCACTTACATGTATTTTTTACCTACGAATTTTTCTACAAATATGAATGTTCAGTTAAATGAAAAATACTATATTATACTTCTTAATTCCAAGAACCATACAAAACACCCTTGTCCTTTATTTCCATTACCTGCCTGCTAAGCTAACGCAATCCTATCACCATATTTAAGGTTGACTGTACCTGCGGCAAATTGAGAATAAAATCCGCATTTGCTAATCGATTTTCATGATTTATACCTTACTAGCTTTTGCCCGCAGTTTTGCACGCGTTAAATTCGTAGTAAAACAATTCCCCTTTCCCTATATTGTGAAGATTTCCTGCTATCTTTGGAATATCTAAATATATACTACATTTTTACTTATTTATTTTTTACATTTTCACTTATTTATTTTACTTTTACAATAAATATACTACAGAATCTGTATATAAAGGGTGTCCCAACAAGAACTCAAGATTTAAATTTGGCGCCATTCGCAGTGTCATTGTTTGACATTTGAACAATTGCAAACAATAGCTAGTAGAAGGTACGAGGTTAGTAAAAATGGAGCGCTACACGAATGAACAACGCATTCTCATTGTGAAATTGTTTTACCAAAATGGTGAAAGTTTTGCGACTACAGTTCGCAAATTGTGATCAATTTGGGGTCACAATAATGCTTCAAAAGAGTCAACTGTAAAGAGATTAATGGATAAATTTGCCGAAACTGGGTCTGTTAGTGATGTAAAGAGAACAACGCGCCTTCGACCAGGTCGATCGACCGAAAATGTCGCAGCTGTACGTGATGATGTCGCTCAAACTCCATCCACCTCAATTCGACACCGAGCTCAGCAAATTGGTGTCTCCAAATCCACTATACAGCGAATTTTTACGAAAGATTTGCATCTTCATGCATACAAAGTTCAATTGACTCAGGAACTGAAGCCAGCTGACCATGGACAGCGAAGGGAGTTCGGTAATTGGGTATTGGAGAGACAACATGCAAATGCTGATTTTGCCGATAAAATCATCTTCAGTGACGAGGCCCATTTCAATCTTGATGGCTTCGTCAATAGACAGAATTGTCGCATTTGGGGTGAGGAAAATCCTCGAGTTATTCACGAGAAGCAAATGCATCCTCAACGTGTCACTGTGTGGTGTGGTTTTTGGGCTGGAGGAATCATTGGACCTTTTTTTTTATGAAAATGAGGCAGGTCAAGCGCAAAAAGTCAATGGTGTTCGGTATCGTGAAATGATAACCAGTTTTTTCTTGCCTAGAATTGAAGAAATGAATGTGTAGGGCTTGTGGTTTCAACAAGACGGCGCCACATGTCATACAGCCAGAGAAACAATTCAATTGCTGCATCAATCATTTCCCGGTCGTGTTATTTCGCGTTTTGGAGACCAGAATTGGCCGCCTAGATCATGCGATTTAACACCATTAGACTTTTTTCTTTAGGGGGTTTTTTAAAGTCGATGGTATACGCGAATAAGCCGACGACGACTCAAGCCTTAAAAGAGGAAATTGGACGCTGCATTATGAAATACCGCAGCATTTATGCAAAACGGTCATAGAAAATTTCATTAAAAGATCGCGTGTGTGCCAGCAAAGCCGTGGCGGCCATCTGCCCGATATGTTGTTTCATAACCTCATTCTGTCTACTTTACGATATAATAAAGTTTCACGATTTTTTTTAAATATCTGTGTTTTATTTAAAATTTAAATCTAGCGTTCTTGTTGGGACACCCTTTACAACGTTCACAGCTTTCTTGTTAAAAATATTTACAAAAATTCACTAAAAAATTCTTAATAGAAGAAATAGAATTGACAAATTATAGTTTAAATCTAATATTATCTAAACTAATGTAAGTACTTATTAAAATTAACCTTAATACCGACTAAAGTACGAACGTACAATTTCGAAAAAAAATGTCGCGCTGAAAAGCACGTTTTTGATAAGTTTGTTATTTTTCTCGCTAGAGAGCTCCGATAAAAGCGTGCGATCGCTGCAAATCACAAAGTCCTATAAGGAGGGGCGCACCGGCCGGCCGATACCGCCACAACCGCGATGTCCCTATATTTCATCTTCGAAAATATTCATTTAAATTGCATGCTTTAAAGGGCTATATTATTTCACATTAAATGTAAAATGTATTTAAGGTACTTAATTAGATAAGGATTAATGCTGTATTGCTTAAAATCGCTTTGTAAATAAGCCATTATTTCTCGTAAAAAGTAAAAATTGTTTATTGTGGGTTATCCCTAAGAGATAAACATATACCATCGCGAACTTTCTTGTAGACCTTTTTAAGGTATACAATAACTGTCTGGAAACAATATAATAATTGGACCTGTTTGGAATTGGCTGCTGAATTTTATTATTTAATTCTTTTTTAAATTGTTTTTAAATTAAATTGGCATCTGAATTGTAAGCTCTAGAGTGCGATTAATCGATAATATTGTGTGGCTGTTGAATTATTCAATTTATTCATTGGATTATTAATTCTGTTTACCTGCTTTGTTATTTACAACAACAAGTAAGCTGACTTGTGCTCTTTATATTTATAATAATAACAACAACGTTGGGGATATAAGTAACTGCATACAGCATTACTTACATACATACATACATACATATATATTTACATATCGCCGTACCTGTGAGTATACTTTCCATCGATCATCTGTTTTGGTATTGTAATCAAGGGTTTCCGATAAATAAATTATTCTATCCCACAATTTTATTCTGAATTGTACATAATGGCTAATGTTAATGAATATACCTACCTAAATAAAAAGTGTTCTGTTGCTTCAGATGATGAAAGATTTATTGTATGTTAGTTATGCCATGGGCTTTGTCATTTCAAATGTAGTGGTCGTCCAACTTTAGTTGCTGAATCGTTAAATAAACATAAAGGTATTCACTGGTGCTGTCAGGATTGTAGAAGACTGGGTGTTGAGTTTTATAGATTTTTCCAAAGCACAAAAACCGAATTTATCGTAATTCAAAATAAATTAACTGCATTGGCTGATAGTGTAGCATCCTACGGAAATATTTTTGATAATTATAATTTTTTAAAAGCATTAAATTCTCCATCCAAACCCTCACCAAAGCGCCGTAAATCGCCTAGAAACATTAATAAACAACTTTCTGTTCATCCTAACGTAAATCTTAATGTACCTGATACTTTATTGGCTAATAGTCCTATATCTGGTGATAGTGAACGTACTCAGACGGAAAATATTACTCGACCTGTACGACCAAAAACTTATGCACTCAGCATGAGGCAACATGTATCACCATTTGTTTTTCGATTCCTGGGCCTTTCTTTTATTGATTTTATTAAATTTAGGAATCTCACTCATTTCTATAAAATATATAAGTTATACCACCTGTATATTTAGCTGAGCTCTTTGCGTTTAGTAGATCTACCAGAAATAAACAGTTGTTAATACCTAGACTTACTACATTACTAGAGAGATCCTTTTGTATCAGAGTGGCTCGTGCCTTTAATATGCTACCTAACCAGTTAAAAACGTTTGATGCTTCAGTGGCTACTTATAAGAAGAGACTCTTCTTTTTACTGTCACAAAACAGCACTTCGTAATCTATGAAACGCCTTTCCTCCAACTAATTCTACTTCACTATGTTTCGATTTGCTATATTTATATTTTTTCTCTTTTTTGGGTTTTAGAACTATTATCGCAACATTCCTTTTTTTCTCCATGGTTTTTCTTTTCTTTTTAAATTTGCTAAATATTTATAAAAATTATTGTACCTTATTTTATTATTTTTGAAGAGTATTCTTCAGCTTTATTTAATATATGTTAACTAGTTTTACCTATATTGTTAGTAGAATTTTTTTTACCGATTTTGGCCTATGCAGGCTAGGTTATTATAAATAAATAAATAAAGGGTGTTTTTTATAGACGAATAGAACTTTAAATTGCAATAAAACAACCATGGATTATTCGATTGACATGAATTTTATTTATCCGAAAGATAATCTTGTGGCATTACATTTTAAATATGATTTCTGGCATATGACCGCCACGGCTGGCTCGGATGTAGTCCAATCTGGACGTCCAATTTTCGATGACTTTTTCCAACATTTGTGGCCGTATATCGGCAATATCACGGCGAATGTTGTCTTCCAAATGGTTAAGCGTTTGTGGCTTATCCGCATAGACCAATGACTTTACATAGCCCCACAGAAAGTAGTCTAGCGGTGTTAAATCACAAGATCTTGGAGGCCAATTCACAGGTCCAAATCGTGAAATTAGGCGGTCACCAAACGTGTCTTTCAATAAATCGATTGTGGCACGAGCTGTGTGACATGTTGCGCCGTCTTGTTGGATCCACAGCTCCTGGACATCATGGTTGTTCAATTCAGGAATGAAAAAGTTAGTAATCATGGCTCTATACCGATCACCATTGACTGTAACGTTCAGGCCATCATCGTTTTTGAAGAAGTACGCACCAATGATTCCACCAGCCCATAAAGCGCACCAAACAGTCAGTTTTTCTGGATGTAACGGTGTTTCGACATACATTTGAGGACTACCTTCACTCCAAATGCGGCAGTTTTGTTAGTTGACGCTTATGAAAATCGGGAACAACGGCAATCTCGTTTTGGGCCGTTTTGCACTATTTGCAAGCGTTTTTCAATCGTGAGTCTATTCATGATGAATTGCCAAACTAAACTGAGAATAAAACACTTGACAGCTGTTAAATCGGTCGCCATCTTGAACAGTAATGCCAACTTAAAGTTCTATACGTCTATAAAAAACACCCTTTAAGTGAAATGAAAAAAAATCAATCAATTTCCAACTCAACTGAAACTGTACATCTGGCCATATATCACATACTGTTCTGCGCACCACTTCTAATATAAATAATACTACTGTCTCAAATACATTGGATCTAAGTGACGTAAGTGAAATTACACTGTCATATCTGATAATCTGGTAACCATTTTCATTCCTATATTAGTGGTAACTCTGTACTTTTCACCATTTTATATTAATATTACTAAAACCATCGAATAGAAAACACATGTCATAAACTGAATTAATAAATATATATTTTACTATAAAGAAAACTTGTGCAAATAATCAATTCATTGTGCGAGCCACAACATGCACCCATTCCCACCACGTCATTAAATACTAATCCTTTGAATTTGAATTCGAATCTGTTGCCAGCGGCAAATGTCATTAATAATGATTTAGTGGTTAACCAAATTATTCATAAACCACTTGTTGTTGTTCCACCCAAAAAATAAATTTTTGTTTCACGATTGGAATGTGATACTTCTGTAAATGATGTTGAATATTATATAAAATCTCGTCTTAGTGAAGCTGTTGTTAATATACATAAGTTTAAATTTTCTAATCCTAGAAATATTTTATATTTCAAAATATCTATTACTGAAAACAATTTTCAACAAATTCTTGATCCAAAATTCTGACCTATTAATACTCTGGTGTGTGAATATATAGCATAAAGCAGTAAAATAATGTACGAGTTTTGCCTCAACGTACGGATAATCCAAAAAACTGAACGTAAATGCTGTCGATTCAATATCAGTCTTATATCAAAATGTTCGTGGCCTAAGAACAAAATTGTCAAATCTATATGTGGAAAGTTTTATTTTATATTATGATATATTAGTTTTTACTGAAAGTTGGCTTAATGATTCATATCTGAACACTGAAATTCTTTGTGGGAGATACAACATTTATCATCGTGATCGTGGCAGTCTTGGTGGTGGTGTTCTCATTGCGGTTTCAGTAATATGTAATCGGAGCGCTTCGAAGTTGACGCTAACATAGAATTTATATCAGTTGTTATTACATTGAAACTCAAAAAGATATTTGTAATATGCTCCTACATTTCTCCGTTATCTCCACAATCTTTTTATTTACAACATGGTGAAGCTATTAAGTCAATAGCTCAAGCTGCTAATGAAAATGATGTGTTAGTAATTATGGGTGACTTTAATATGCCAACAATATTTTGGGAAAATGTGCCTAATATTATACTCATATAACAAATAATTATACAGTAAATGCTTTTTTAAATACACTTCACGATATGGGTGTTTCTCAAATAAATGGAATATCCAATATTAATGATAAAATTCTTGATCTAAAAGGTGATTTTATAAGAACTATCGGAAATTTAAAAAAAAACACATAAAATTCAGAAAAATGCATGAAATATTTATTTGGATCGATAGTTGGGTCGATATAATTTAATGTTTGAAGATTATTTCATGCAAATGTTGGCCGCGGCTGCGCCTCAAATGGTCCATCCGCTTAGTCCAATTTTGGCATACTCTTTCCAACATTTCGGCCGGTATCTCACGAATAATGTTGGCAATGTTGGCTTCCAGTGCGTCAATCGAAGCGGGCTTGTCCCTATAGACATTAGCCTTAACATAGCCCCACAAAAAATAGTCTAGAGGCGTTAAATCGCACGATCTGGGCGGCCAATTGACTGGTCCCAAGCGTGAAATAAACTGTTCACCGAACTCGCCTCTCAATTGGTCCATTGTTTCGCGTGCTGTGTGGCATGTGGCACCGTCTTGTTGAAACCACATGTCATGCAAGTCAAGCTCTTCCATTTTGGGCAAAAAAAAGTTTGTTATCATCGCACGGTAGCGCTCACCATTCACAGTAACGTTGTGATTCGCATCATCTTTGAAGAAATACGGCCCAATGATGCCGCCAGCCCATAATCCGCACCAAACGGTTGTTTTTTGTGGATGCATTGGTAGCTCTTGCAATGCTTCTGGCTGCTCTTCACTCCAAATACGGCAGTTTTGCTTGTTCACGTATCCATTCAACCAGAAATGAGCCTCGTCGCTGAACACAATTCTTCGATAAAAAAGTGGATCTTCATCTAACTTTTCAAGAGCCCATTCACCAAAAATTTGGCGTTGTGGTAGGTCGTTTGGCTTCAATTCTTGCACCAGTTGTATCTTATAAGGCTTCACACCCAAATCCTTCCGCAAAATTTTCCACGTAGTGGAGTAACAGAGGCCCAATTGCTGCGAACGGCGCCGAATCGATAATTCACGATCATCACCAACACTGGCCGATACGGCTGCGATATTTTCTTCAGTTTGCACTCTACGTAAGCGTGTTGGTGGTTTAATGTCCAACAATGTAAATTTGGTGCGAAATTTTGTTACAATAGTCCGAATAGAAGCCTCAGTAGGTCGATTAAACTGACCATAAAATGGAAGAAGCGCGCGATGAACTTTCTTAACAGAGCACGCATTTTGGTAATAAAATTCAATAATTTGCAAGCGTTGTTCGTTTGTAAGACGATTCATGATTAAATTATAGACCAAACTGAAGATGTTTGACAGTGACACAAGATACAAAACGTGCGTGAGCTGTCAAAACTAGTGTTGCCAAAAAGATAATAGCAAAAAAATCACTCTTTACATACAAATAAAATTTTAGTAATAAAGAAATATATAGTAAAATTTTAATAGTGGAGCCCATTTCAGTTTGCATCTGCTGTTGTTGTTACGGTAGATTTGCAAGATTTGCTAGATTTACAAAAGCAAAAATTACCTGGAATGCGCCCGTTAGTTAGTTAATATTTTATATTTTCAAGTTTTTAAATAGTTTCGCAAAAAAAACTAAAGCATCTAACGTGTCGTCACATAAGCGTGAGCGTATTTTATTACCAACATAAGCCGCCGTAGAAAAACATCTTTCACAATCTACGCTTGTCAGTAAAATAGTTTTCAAGTAGGTATATGCTGCTTGCAAATGTTTACCCCTGATTCCTGATGACACAAACAAATCGAATTCTATATATTCAGTATAAAAATTATTTTTAGTTCTTTTCATAGATGTAATTGGACTGTTGCATTTCTTAATTGCACTGTTTAGCTTTCGCTTAATCGACATTTCACAATCTTCTAGCTCCTCATCTGATAGGCTATCATTAATTTCATGTGAATTTATGGTGTCGCTTTCATTAGAAACTTTTGAAAACCTTGATAGCAAAAGCGTTAGTTCTTTTTTTAAAACAGCCATGTCTAAACTGCTGTCAAAATAAGAGTTTTTATTTGGGTTATTTAAATAACTCAAAAGAGTAGAGTATATAGTTCTTCTTTCTACTATTCTTTTGTGAATAGATGCATACAATTCGTCACTTAAAACGGAATTTAGTTTTAAAATTTCTTCCAACATAAATGCTAAAGCTGCATCAGCCTTACATAAAGTCATGTCGCAACGACAGAGGGCTTCAAGTGTAATTTTTATCGGATTTAACACATTTACTATTTGCTTAGTCAAGAGAAACTCGCCATCAGAAAAAGACTGCAACTTTAAATCAATCAAAGCTTTTTTTATTGGAATTTCTAAATCAGAAAAATGCTTGCACATTTCAAAGAGAGTGCTCCATCTTGTTTGGCAATCTAAAATCAATTTTATCTCCTTACCTTTTTCTTGTTTAACGTATGTTTGCAAAATGTCGTTTTTTTGCTGGTGCTTTTCTAAACGTTCTCACTGTTTTTCTTATTTTATCAATTACACGTTTGATACAGAGTCTATCAGTTATATCGCTGTATTTATCTCTCAATCCTCAAAGATTGAAATGAATCATCATCATCGTCTTCTGACGAGGACGGCAATTCTTGATTGGTGCATGATACATAAGTACTTTTATAAAGTACATCCACCACACCAAGATGCAAGCCATGTGCCAAACACAGTTGCTGTTTTGGAGCTATAAGCCTTCCAATTTTTTGCATGGTTGATGCTCCATCAGTGGTAAAGCAGACTAGATCATTAGGCAATAAAATCCCGAATTCTTGCAATCGATTTTCTAAACATTCAATGCAATTTACAGCAGAGCCACCTCGTTTCATTCTCACTAAACCAATATTAAAAAGCTTCTGATTTGTGTGAACAATTATGTTCATATAACGTTTACTTGAGGTAGATGTCCATTCATCAAATACAACACAAAATTTTTTTTCTTCTGATGTAGCTGTGGCAATTTGATTTTTCATGTCCTCTTTACATTTTGAATAATATTCTAAAAATTTTATTTTATCAGTTGATCTAGACTTGGGAACTTCAAACCCGCGAGCAATTAATGACTTCCGTAGCTCTATGGAATATGTCGAAAATGGAATATTATCTATAGCCGTCAAATGCCCAATGGTAGCACACAATGATTCCTCATGTTTTGGAAAACCAAAGTCAGTAATTTTTAAGATTTTTTGTCGTGACTCATTAACGCCTTGCCTTTTCTCTAATGTTATCATATGAGTCTAAACGAAAAATATTTATATATTTAAATGCAACAAGTTTGCATATGTATTTTAACTTACTTTAAGATGAGTTATAAGTCCTTTTGTAGAACCACCATTAGTTTTTAATATCTTTTTACATAGATTGCACATTGCTTATTGTGCATTTTTCGTATTTACCAAAAAATAAAACCATACCGAACTTTTGTCTTTATTTTTGGTTTTGTGTGCCGTAAAACTCATTATCGTTTGGTTTAATTTGACCGGTACACAATTTTCACAAATTCCTGTTAATTTTCTTTTAAAACGTTTTGCAATTACTGTTCTAAGAAAATAAAACAATAACGATCAGAAACACAAGTCGGCTGCTGGGTAAAAAAAGGCGCCTTCAAGCAGCCGGCTTATTTTTGTATATAAAAATGTAATAAGTTTCATCATTATATAATACAGACATGCAGATTGTTAGCAAAATAAAAAAGTATTGTACGATTTTTTTATTATACGAATTTTTGAAAATCAAGCAGAATTATCTTTATTTTATAAATGAAACAGGGAATATGCTGAGTTTTTCTCTTATAACTATAAAAAAAAATTATGCATAAGCCCACCCCTATGGCTAACGTTATTTAGCCGATGTCAGGCGATCTCTTCGGCGGAGGCTCAGTTTTAGGTAAATTGTCGGCTTGTTACTCTGGTAATATAATATAACAGGGTGTAGTATGTACTCATTATATTATAAAATTTTCTTATGAAGTTGGACGCATTATTTCATGCGTAAACTCAAGGTTAGGTATACAAAATTTTTGAAGTTCAAATACTTATGTATATAAAACTAATTTAAAAATTAGTTGTGTAACTTTTTTACTTAAACTGTATTGAGCAAGAAATCCCGAAAATCCCGGGACTGAAATTTACAAATTCCAGGCTTCGGGATATCCCGATCGACATCCCTAACTTGTAGGTACACTCGTGCACGTCTGTAGTCTCAACCAGAACTGAACTGCTTTAACAATATCAGCACTGCTTTATATACTGTTTGCTTTCGCAAACTGTAACGGATATTTCAAATCTTAGTTTAGCCTAGAACCGTCTACAAACTTCTAGGTGTATCAAGTATAGAACAACAAGGTAAATGAAAATGCTTAATCTAGCAAATTCTAGAACTAAAGCTATCATAAAGCTTATACACTAAAACATATAAATAATACACAGCTCACACACAAGTATTACACTATAAAATTCTACGAATTAACAAACACTGAATTGCTACATTTAGACACACAAGTTAACACGATTCAAGTTAGTAACCAATCTGTTATTAATTTTTCGTTCTTTTCTTTTTCTTCTTAATTACAAAATTATTTTAATACTGTGTTTGCATTGATGAATGCAAACACATCATTTTTGATATTTTTCCAACTAAATATTTCAATAAATTTACATGATACAGGTTGGTGACCTAAAAAGCAATTTGCTATTAATTTTGTTTTGTTCTTTTCTTTTTCTCTTTAAATTGCGAAATTATTTTAATCATCATAATCATTTTGGGTATTTTTTCCAAGTAAATACTTTTTCATGCAACGTCTGACTTGAGGAAATGAATTTCCCAATAATTTTAAGTTTTAGCTGAAGTAAGCAGTTGAACACAAAAAAAAACTTCGTAATAATTTTAACTTCTATTTTTAAGTAAAAAGAATGTTTTTACTCACTCTACTTTTGTCTTTCAAGTAATAAAGCAGCAGTCCGCGCCGTTTTTGATAAACGCGTGACAAAATAATAAATCGTGTTTTATTCGGAAGATTTTGATAAGCTTTGTAACGATTAAAACAACTGCGCCGTTTTTGATAAACGCGTGACAAAATAATAAATCGTGTTTTATTCGGAAGCTTTTGATAAGCTTTTGTAACGATTAAAACAACTTACATAAATAATATTTCTTATGAATAATCAAACACAGTCATTCAACAGAGTGATTTTCGTAACAATATATACATTATTATATTATTATATAATTCGACTGTACGTGTATTTGACACTTTACAACTCCTAAACGGCTGGACCGATTTAATTGAATTTCTGTGTATGCCTTTATTTTTTTTAGAGTAAGAAGATCGAATATACAAAAATTTTAAGGCAAATTGCTTAAGAGACAAAATAGAAAACAATTTATTTTCAACCATATTTTTCTCATTATTATATTTATGACAATCTTAATATGTTTGCTATAAACATATTTGTGGTTTTAGTTAAAATTTTATCAAAAATATTATAATATGATAATGTATGGTTGATCTAAGACACTAAACATAATATGGTTTAAAATAACTAGAAACATGTTTATCGTAATCATAATAA
The DNA here is from genome assembly GCA_947397855.1 of Thelaira solivaga. NCBI lineage: Eukaryota > Metazoa > Arthropoda > Insecta > Diptera > Tachinidae > Thelaira > Thelaira solivaga. The sequence goes on along the minus strand of OX377615.1, from coordinate 20,580,223 downwards.
TGCTTATATGCTTCAAATTAACAATAATATTTACAATTTGGTCAATATAATAGCGATTAAAATTCAATTCAATAGAGAATAAAATCCTTAAGTTGGCCAAAATCCAACTATACAAAAATTTTGTTTATAAGAATTGTGGTATTCCCTCAAAAAATGTGAACGGAAGGGGCTTTTATAATACTGTAAACTGTTACAAAACACCCTCTTTAGGCCATGTAAATATATGTACATATATGTTAATAGTGAATGAAACATTTTATTAAACTAGTTTTCTTCAAATTTTTCACAAAATAACGATACTCTTTATTTTATAGAAAAAATTACCACTTATTGTATATAAAATTTCATCTGGTACCTTTGTATAATGCATGTTAGTATGTCGTGTACTATAAAGCTACTTACCCACATGAGTTTTGCATATGCTCACCTATAAAAGCGTATATTTACTACATGCCGTGTACTACGCAGCGGTTCATATGTTTACATATGCAAATGTGTCTGCCTTGGCTACATGCGCCACATTTCGATTTTGTGACAAAACAACATTTCATGTACTATCAAAATTTTAACACATATGGTAGCTACTAAGACTTTTCTACAAGCATGAAATCAAAATGATAAACTTATCGTGACGTCAGAGCTACATGCCCATGTGGCTTTTTACATTGCGTGTACTGCAGGCTTAATTTATGAAAGCGACTAAAATTTATGATAAATATTCAGGTAATTATTTTTTTAATGACTATTATTATTCATCTTGCCGCGCTGCTTGTAGATTTTTTTTAGAGAAAAGTTTAAGCAAGTACAGTTGCCTTAAAACAAAATTTTTAATTAATGAAACTCAAATTAATGCCTGGAATGAAAACTTTTCAAATTATAATTTGAAATAATTATTAACATTTTGAAAATAGCAAAAACGGGTAACTTTAGTAATTATGATTTCAAATCTCAAAATAAGTCGTCTGTAAAACGAAACACTAAAAATTTTGCAGTTTTAAGTCACAAGCGTACACTGACAATCAAAAAAGTATTAGAAGAAATATTGGTAAGAAGACTCAATAGTTTCCTAGAAAAGTACAGGATCATAAATAAAAATCAATACGGGTTCCAAAAGGGCAAAAATATAAATAAACTTCTAGGCAATTTCTCTGACTACATAAATACATGTTTAAGTCAAAATTTGCATTGTCTTGCACTTTTTATAAATTTCAGCAAGGCGTTCGACACGCTATCTCATAATAACCTGCTAAACATATTGCACAAACACGGAGTTAGAGGTGACTGTTTGAACTGGTTCAAAAACTATTTAGAACTAAGAACATATCGTGTTAAAATCGGACAGACTCTTAGCGAAGAAACATCTACATCCAATAATGGTGTACCTCAAGGTTCAAAACTTGGACCCATACTCTACCTAATATATACGAATGAAATGCTAGACATGATTCAGGAATGAGCAACATTTGCCTATGCTGATGACACTGCCATTATAGTTGCAAATAAAAATGTTGATACGGCTTATCAAGTAATGCAGAGGAAAATGAACGAAATCTCGATATGGTCTCATGATAATGGCCTAGTAATGAACTCAATAAAAACAAAAATATTACACATAAGGCCGTCAAATATATATATTAGAATACACATGAAAATATACATTCAGTATATAGCTCTGTTTCCTGCAGAAAAGCCTAAAGGCTTCGCGGGAAGAACCATAATTTTCAAAATGAATATCGAAATGTATTATAAATAAATGTATTATCACTACATAGTATAAAACAAAGTCGCTTTCTCTGTCCCTATATCCCTATGTATGCTTAAATCTTTAAAACTACGCAACGGATTTTGATGCGGTTTTTTTTAATAGATTAATTCAAGAGGAAGGTTTATATGTATAATCTTAAAAATTTTAACATCACAAATTCGCCCGGCAGGTAGCGCTATAGTCGGTATCTGACTTATTTGCCTACTACCTGTTTTTACCCGGTCTCGCACGGTTCTTTACTCTATGAGTACTATTTCTTAGTGTAACAAGATCGAATATATAAAAATTTTAAGGCAAGACAACGTTTGCCGGGTCAACTAGTAAATAATAATGAATAAATATAATATAAAAAAAAGTTATCTTATACACAGCTGATCCAAATTATCTTAGGAAAAAAATAGAAAGCGTTTTAAAAAGTTCACGTGCTTATAATTTGATAAATTCTGTATAGAAGTTTCGCCAAGCCTCCGCTAAAGTTTAATTAATTAATGTGTTTGGCCAATATTTATTTATTTCTTTGTATTTATGTACATTAGCTAATAAGGCCTAAATAATTTAATGTTAATAAAAGCAATGTTTTTATTACATTTTTTTCCGACGTTTCGTCAATTATTTGTTGACTTTATCAAGGGAAGGGAATCTATTTTATTTAAAAAAATGTTATTATATTTTACAATACGAACGTCAACAAATCAGGGACCGCAAATAACAGTTAATGAAATCAATAAATTATTTTATTTTGAGAGTTAATAAAGACAAAAACCAACTAAAACAGATATTTTTTAAGGTAAAAAAAATCTCAGATAAAACTGTTAAAAAGAGAGTTTTATTTTGCCTTCAAAAAATAAAACTCTTGAGGAGTTTTATGTTTTTAGTCAGAAAAGAAAACTTGAAAAGTTTTATTTATGCAGTCAAAAAATAAAACTAATTTTATGTAAATTGACACCCAATATAATCATTTGCATTTTAATTGAATAAATTGCGTCATAGCGAAGGAGCCTTTAAAATTAATGTGTGCTCGAAGCCAGCTTAAAGAAGTAACCGTTCGCATTTTGCACTTAGAAAAGCAAGTAAGTTTTAATAAATTTTGTATCAATCTTTTTAAAAATCCGTTATATTTTTTTTTCTCTTTCCAGCTAAATAACAACCAATATGATGATCGACCGTCGACCGGATGTTTTCCCATCTTCGCCGGATTTTTGCGATACATCTAATTCTAATACATCGTTTTTAGGGCAGTATTTGAACTCCCTAAATGTACAAGGTGGGCTAAAAGAAATTACCCTATTGGAAGATGCTCTTATTTTTGCAAATAGCTGCCAATGTCAAATCCGTTTTGACATTTGTCAACTATACAGATGTAGAATACAAGTGAACAAGCCATGGAGCGATACACTCCCCAAGAACGCGGCATAATCGAAGTGGACGATTTTTTGACCAAAATCATAATGAGCAACGAGGCTCATTTCCACCTCAGTGGGTACGTGAACAAGCAAAACTATCGCTTCTGGGGCACCTAAAATCCACGAGGAGCCATTACACATGCTCAAAGTGACTGCATGGTGCGCTGTTCACGCTGGAGGAGTCATCGGGCTTGTCAAACGACAAAAGTGGACGGTGTGCGCTATAGAGCCATATTAACCGAGGTTATTCTGCCGCAATTGAACGAATTAGGACTGGAGGACATGTGGTTCCAACAGGACGGAGAAACGGCACACATTTAATTTTCATTTAGAAAAAAATCAGAGCCAAACAACATCGGATGACTTCTTTTGGCCCACCTTGTAGATAGGGAAGAAGAAAGCCAAGAAAATGATATTGAGGGAAAAAAAACTTTCTTTGAAATTGATAATTTTTTTTAGTTTTGAGAGAAAAAAAATTACATTATACGTATTTATATAAATTGTGAAAAACTATACAGTGTGTTCCTGCAACCCAAGTTAACGTTCAAAGAGCATTCTCTTTAGTATTGAGCAATCTGCGTTCAAATCTTTCGCATTAAAACCTGGAAAAAATATGTTTGTTAAACTAAATAAATAAAAAAATTAAACTCCTCAAAAGAAAATTTACGAAATAAGCTTCATTTTTAACTTGAAAAATAAAACTCCTCAAAAGAGTTTTACTTTCTGACAAAAGAAAAAATAATAAAATAAAACTCCTCCTTAAAGAGTGTTATTTTTTACGGCAAAAAAAAAAACTATTTTTTAAGAGTTTCATCCAAGCTTTTATTTTAACTTTGAAAAATAACTCTTAACTGTGGAGTTGGGATGATATTTTTAATACCACCACAGATTTTGAAAGAGCTCGTCAAAACGATTCTATTGGTATATGACGTTGACTCTAACATAAAGAGTTTTTGAGTTAAATTTCTTTTCGATAACCATTATTTACGGTCCCTGTAATAAATTAAAAGATTTTATGATAGTGTAAAAAAATAACAATATTTATGAAATGTTTATTATATATCTCCTTAAAAATTCAATTTTATTGGAAAATTCAAGATTTCTAATTATTTTTTTTTTGTGGTCGTGGCCAATAAAAATAAATAGCAACTCCTATGTATTATGTAGATCGTACATACCAAATTTCATGAAAACCCGTTGAAAAATAGTAAATATTAGGAAAGTGGGCTTAAAAATTTGCGTGGCCAATAAAAACTGATATGACAACTTTTTTATGCTATTTATATAGATCGAATATACCAAAATTCATTAAAATTCGTTAAAATATAGTGCACATATTTTAAAGTGGGAGTTTTTTGTACTATAACAATAATTTTTTACCAAATTTCATGAAAATCCGTTAAAATTATACATATATTTTATAGGCAATGTATGCATGGAAAACTCCATTGTTTTAATATTTTATTTAAGTATGTATGTATTAAATTCAAGCGAATAATTACGAGCAACTCATTTGAGTACATTATTGCTTGTTGATTTTTTTATAAATCTCTTGAATTTGAATATAGTTCTCTGAGTCTAAAATGTCCTTGATAGTTTTGAAATCTTCATCTTGGTCTTGCAGACGTTTAATTTTTGGAATGATGTTATCCTCTACGATAATTGCTATTGGATGTCGGCTAAGTGCGTCAACGTGTCGCATTTGAGACCCAGGACGATGTACAACTTCGTAGTCATACTCCTGTAAAAACAAAATCCATCTAGCGACTTTTGTACTCAAATCTCTCTTATCCAAAGTCTTCGCAAAAGCATTGCAATCTGTCACTAATTTGAATCCTAGACCAATCAAATATACTCTAAATTTCTTTAGCGCTTCTATGACCGCCAAAATTTCGAGCTCATAACTTGTATACTTGCGTTCTGGTTCCGTCGTCTTCTTACTCATATAATAAACAGGGTGTAAAAGGTTATCACTTGGAGACTTCTGCAACAACACTGCGCCGTACCCATCTATTGACGCGTCAGTATGTACCTCTGTGTGATAGTTCTGATTAAATATATTTAACACGAGACCATTACTTAAAATTGTTTTCAGCTCATTAAACGATTTTATCTGTTAATTTTCAAATATATACTTTGCACCTTGTTTTTTTAGATCGGTGAGTGGTTTGGCTATAATTGAAAAATTCGGAATAAACTTTCTAAAATAACCGGCAAGGCTCAGAAATCTCTCTAACTGCTTTAGGTTTTGAGGGACTGGATAATTCACCATTGCGACTGTTTTTTCAATAGACGGTGATATACTTTGATTTTCAATAACATGCCCCAGAAATTGTACTCTTTTCTTTAAAAATTTACATTTTTTAAAGTTTATGTCTAAACTATAGTCTTTGCTAAGATCTAACACAAGTTTCAGATTATATAGTGCTTCTTCTTCGTCTTTTGCTGGAATGATGATATCATCAATATAAGGTAAAGCTATGCCTTCTCGGTTTAAATTACGAAATACTGCATTAACGTGTCTTTGAAATATACCAGGAGAGTTTGAAAGACTAAATGGAACTTTTCTAAATTGGTATTGACCATTATGCGTTACAAATGATGTGTACTTACGACTGTCTTCATTCACGGGAACATGACTATTCTGTAGACGATCAAGTTGGTCCTCTATAAGAGGCAAATGATAACGATCCTTGACTATTAACTTATTGATTCTTCGAAAATCTACACACAACCTTGACGAAGCATCTTTCTTTTTTGCCAAAACTATTGGACTGCAGAATTCCGACTCATATGGTTCAATAATTCCTTCTGTTAACCATTGTTCTATTTGCTTTTCAACAATAAATCTTTCTTTTATCGGAAGTCGTCTCGGATTACAAAATATAGGTTTCTCATCTTTTAAAATTATTCTCATTTCTACATTAGTATTTTTACATTTTTTAGGTTTATAATTTTGTATCATTTCAACCACTTTCTGTTTAGCATATTCACTAGCCGTCTCATCAATATTAATAGTACTTACATTTTCATCCGCACACACATCCATGATCATTATACCATGTACCTCTTCAGAAATTTCCTCTTTAATTTTCCTTATCTTCAAACCATCAGGATTAATAGTTACTTCGGAAACTACAAAAATCATTTCCCAGTATCACATCAACGTCGATACAAGCAAACGGAACTACATGAAAAGTCAGATCATAAACTTCTCCTTCAACCAGAACCTCAGTTTTAAAATTTCCCATTGGTTTAACTTTAAATGTTGTAGTTCCAAAACCAATTAAATAAAAATCGGATTTTGAAAGTTTAGGTTTCTTTAGTGAATTATACACCTTTTCCGTTATGATGTTAAATTTACTGCCCGTATCAAATAAAGCCATCCATCCTTGGTCCGAGAATTTTATATTACCTTCATTAGGTTCTCAACAGCTAAATGCCTCACATTTGCTCTTTCGAGTTTCAGTGGACATTCTTTCGAGATATGACCATATTTGTTACAGTTAAAACATTTGATACCTCTTTCTTTATTTTTGCAATTCTTAGATGTGTGTCCCTTATCACCACAGTTATAACAATTAATAGTTTTTTCATTTTTAACGGACGTTCTATTGTTACTGGTTATTTTGATTTCATTTTTCTGCTTAAAGTTTCTCTCTTGCATCGTTTCATAACATTTAAGTTTTTCTTTAAAGTCTTTCAGATTACACGCCCCATACAGTATAGTCTTATTTATGGTCAAGTCTTTAATGCCATCAATTACATATTGAATTAGAGCACATTCTTCTACATTACCGCGCGAAGCTATTTCCTTCATTTTCAGAAAATACTCTTGGACACTCTCATCTTTATTTATTTTTCTTTCAGTTAACATTTTATGTATTTGTGCACTATTGGCTGAACTTTCAAATTGATTGACCAAAGCTCGTTTCAATTTAATCCATGTTGTTATGCCTTTCTCACTTGCAATAAATAATTTAGCTAAACCTCTAAGCGACTTTTTGGCGAATATAAACTTCTGAAATTCGTCCCAATACATTATTGCTGAAATTTCTTCAAAATCATTAATCCAAATATCTACCGGCATTCCACTACTACCATCAAATGGTCTAATAGTGTCTTCAATGTCATGGAAATTAACAGAAAATCTTGGCATATTAAAAGATGATACATTACCCCGTTCAACTGTACATGTTTTATTTTCGTTCTCACTGTTGTCAACGTATTTATTCGTTATTTCAATTTTCTTGCCTCGTTCTGCTTCGTTGATATTGTTGATGCTACCGTTATCACCCATTTGACTACCCACTCTTCTTCTGCCGTTGCAAGCTTCTTCGCTGCGACCTTCTAATATTGTTCTTTCACTCTCGTCGTCTTCAGAATTTGCCTCGTCGTCGTCATTACTCTTATTGTTACGATAAAACAAATTTCCTTTGCGCATATTTTTAAATATGTGTAAAAACAAATTATCTGCGTCATATTTCAAGCACAAAATGTTGCACACCGCTACCAAATCTGCAGCACTCAAATTATGTTTTATATATTCAGCCTTTTGTTTGAATTTTTCGTCGTCTTTACCAAAATCAAAATCAACGAACTCCCTCAGTCGCTGTCTGTTTTGCCGATCACCCTCGTTTTCAAATACAAACTTATGTAGAGCCTGAACAACACCACGTTTTGCTGTATACAAATTGTTGCGAACCGTCACAAAATCACCTAAAGCGTACGCCATCTTATTTTATTCCATGTATTTTTCTTTAACTTCCAATTTTTCCGTCTTATGTATGTGTTTTTTCTTAGTTTTTAGTCTTCTATAACACGCACACAATTACACAATTTCGGCTGAGTCCCCAAAATTTATGGTATATTATTACTTTTATTTATTTTAATGATAAATAAATGAATAATAAATAATGAATTTAGAAATAATATTTAATGTAAATGAAAGTTAGTTTTCTTTTAAAAATTATGATCAATTAAACATGTTTATTTTAAGACAATAGGCTCCGTCGTACGTCTTTTTGCTTTTTCTTCTTCTCGTCCACTCCTCTTTTTTTCATCTCTAACGCGCCATTAACTACTATCTGTCATTTGTCATCTGTCATGTTAATTTCAAACTTGACAAATATGTGTGTATTTTTCAACCAAATAAATTTTTTTTTAATTTTTTCGCCATTTTTCAAGTTTGAAGATGTTTTTACACAGTATTTTATAAGTAAACTTGTTGACCCGGCAAACGTTGTCTTGCCTTAATATTTTTATATATTCGATCTACTTACACTAAGAAATCGTACTCATAGAGTAAAGAACCGTGCGAGACCGGGTAAAAACAGGTAGTAGGCAAATAAGCCAGATACCGACTATAGCGCTACCTGCCGGGCGAATTTGTGATGTTAAAACTTCCAAGATTTTACATATAAACCTTCCTCTTCAATCACTCTATCTATTTAAAAAAACCGCATCGAAATCCGTTGCGTAGTTTTAAAGATTTAAGTATATATAGGGATGTAGGGACAGAGAAAGCGACTTTGTTTTGTACTATGTAGTGACTACAATTTTTTAATTCATTTTCAAAATGCGATTATTAATGAGTACAACAAAACTTTTTTTTTAAGTCCTTTAAAATTTTTATGAGCTATTAAGCTTTTGATTATCAAAAAAAATTCTAGAAATACAAGTTTTGCCCATTTCACTCAAATATGTTAGCTTGACAGTTTATTTTTTTAACTCAACATCATCAGTGAATTGACAAATAATTATATGAAATTATTTTTATTTTCTTTTTCAACCATATCTTGGTGAAAATGTTCGTCTGGTTCAGCGCTGAACTGGCCCAGGTTTTCTGGGAAGAAGTCCACATGTGGCTGCAGGAAATGATTTTTTATCATTTTTTACCATTCCACCATACACACTTAAAAATTCATTAACAACCGCAACAAAAATATCCATGCTATCTTTGTAAATAGAATAGTCGTGCACCAAATCACTACGGTTACAATATATGGCTATCTTGTGAGTCGCATGAAATAGGCAAAAAAATATTTTAAACGTTATTATGGGCTGCATATGTTCATAAATTAATTTCCTAAAGTCACATTTTGAATTCTTTCCGGACAACCTCAACCAGTTCAGCACTGAACAAGGCGAACATTTTCACCAAGAAATGGTGGCAAAAATAAAATAAAAATGATTTCAGAATATTTTTGATCACTTCACTGATGATGCTGAGTTAAAAAAAAATGCCAAGCAAACATTTTTGAGTGAAATGGGCAAAAATTTTATTTTTGAAAAAAAAAAATATTTTTAATAAAGAATTTAATACCTCAGTAAATTTTTAACGGATTGAAAGAAAAATTTTTATTTTACTGATTAATAAACATATTTTGACAATTAGTTAAAAAAATTTACGGTTCCTTTATAAAATACTGTGTAAAAACGTCTACAAAGTTGAAAAGCTTAAAATCGGTTGATATTCAACTAAGTTACTGGTTTATAAGTGCACTAGCATTTAACTCGCTACTTCGTCAGCGAAATAAGCTACTGTCGTTATTTTAATTTTTTTTTATTGCGTTGTAAACGATTTTATCTCAGTTCTAGGGTTGTTAGTATGAAAACTCAAAAAAGTACCAATAAAAAGTAAAATTTTTTCCAAAATGTATATGATTTTCCACCTTGTTTTAAAACAATTAGAGTCAAATTTCGTACTTTTAGATTTTTATTTTCCTTAGGACAGTTTGACCCCAATATCATTCTTCTAAGTTCGTTTTCAATAAAAAATCAAAAAGTACTATTAAAATTAATAAAAAGTGCCAAAAGTCGCCTTGTTGATTTTTTCAATTTGCTCAGAAACGCTTGTCCTTAATGTAAAAAAGTACCATTTGGCCCTCTAATCTCACATTGCTTAGGACCGTTTGAGCCCAACTTTGTACTTCTAGGTTCATTTTTTATAAAAAAAAATCAAAAATTACCATTAAATTTAATAAAAAGTACCATTTTGTTCCCTTAATGATTTTTTATTTCGTTTAGTACTGTTTAATTCTACTGTCACAATTCTAGGTTTGCACATAACTTAAAAATAGAGTTTTATTGGGTGCTACAAATTAATAATAGAATGTTGAAAATAATGTAACTCTGATTCAATCCAAATGTAAAAAACTGATAATACTGGGTAATTTTTTTGTCCTTATGTATTATGTATGTATATTTTATCATTCCATTTATTACACTTGAATTGAACACAAGCCTATCTATATTTGTATAGTAATCAAAAATATAATAAATGAATTAAACACATATTTTTGAATTGAAGACACCGTGTTTCACTTTTATAATTCAGGCTAAAGCAATCTTTCACTGCAGCAGAAAGGTTTTCTCCCAACAAAGGTTATGGGCCCAGAACATTGAAGAGCAAAAACCTGTATAATTATAGTTGCTTATAATCGTGTATGTAAAATGTTACATATTTTACACGGTCAAAGGTGAGGTTAAATGAATTGGTGTCGTTTGGTTTTATATTGTTTTATCCGGTGTTAAAAAACAAAGAAGAGAAAATATATGTCGTCGGCCGTATCAAAAATTGAAATATTAAGTGGTGATAACTACGCTACGTGGTCTATACAGGTAAAGAGTTTACTTGCTACTTTAGATTTGTGGGACACTATAGAGAAAGCTTGTCCAGCTGTAAATCCCGAAAAATGGATTACGACAGACGCCAAGGCTCTGGCAACAATCACCTTGAGCGTGAAACCAAGTCAGTTGATTTATATAAAAAACTGCACAACAGCGAAGGAGGCATGGGGTGTCTTTGCATGAATTTATAAGGCAGATACCGCATCAAGAAAGGTAAACTTGTTCAAAAAGTTGGTACGTTTTAAACTTAACTCAAGTGAAAAATTTGCTCCTCAAGTTAATGAATTTGTTTCTAAAGGGTGTTTTTTATAGACGTATAGAACTTCAAAATTGCAATTAAACAACGATGGATTATTCGATTGACATGAATTTTATTTATCCGAAAGATAATCTTGTGGCATTACATTTTAAATATGATTTCTGGCATATGACCGCCACGGCTGGCTCGGATGTAGTCCAATCTGGACGTCCAATTTTCGATGACTTTTTCCAACATTTGTGGCCGTATATCGGCAATAACACGGCGAATGTTGTCTTCCAAATGGTCAAGCATTTGTGGCTTATCCGCATAGACCAATGACTTTACATAGCCCCACAGAAAGTAGTCTAGCGGTGTTAAATCACAAGATCTTGGAGGCCAATTCACAGATCCAAAACGTGAAATTAGGCGGTCACCAAACGTGTCTTTCAATAAATCGATTGTGGCACGAGCTGTGTGACATGTTGCGCCGTCTTGTTGGAACCACAGCTCCTGGACATCATGGTTGTTCAATTCAGGAATGAAAAAGTTAGTAATCACGGCTCTATACTGATCACCATTGACTGTAACGTTCTGGCCATCATCGTTTTTTGAAGAAGTACGGACCAATGATTCCACCAGCCCATAAAGCGCACCAAACAGTCAGTTTTTCTGGATGTAACGGTGTTTCGACATACACTTGAGGATTAGCTTCACTCCAAATGCGGCAGTTTTGTTTGTTGACGTAGCCATTCAACCAGAAGTGCGCTTCATCGCTAAACAAAATTCGCTTATGAAAATCGGGATACGCATTCCGCACAGAACCATTATTTTCGAAATAAAATTGCACTATTTGCAAGCGTTGTTCAGGCGTGAGTCTATTCATGATGAATTGCCAAACCAAACTGAGAATAAATCACTTGACAGCTGTTAAATCGGTCGCCATCTTGAACAGTAATGCCAACTTAAAGTTCTATATGTCTATAAAAAACACCCTTTACAATTGACGGGTTAAAAGAGATTGGAATCACTCTAAATGATGATTTATTATCAATTTTATTATTATGTAGTCTTCCCGAAGAAATGGAAGGTTTTGTAGTGGCTGTAGAGAGCCGAGATGAGTTGCCCAAATGCAATAAACTAATTGCAAAAATTTTACAAGAAGAAATGCGACAAAATAACAAAAATGATGAACCAAGTGAAAATGTATTTGGCGCATATTCACGAAAAGAATATAAGAGAAATAAAAAAGGTTTTAATAACAACAACAATTATAAGCGCAATGATCTAAAAAATGTACAACAAAAACAATATCGCCAAAATGAAAAAAAAAGAATGTAGAGGTAAATGTAACTAACAGTTATAATAATAATATAAAATGTTTTCGTTGTGGTAAAAAAGACCATGTAAGATCTCAATGTAGAGAAAATAATGATAAACATGATTTTGCTTGCTCTTTAAAAGAAAACAAATTGAATTTAAGAGAGTTGTGGATTTTGGATAGTGGTGCATCGTCACATATGGTTAACAGTGAAAAGTATTTTGAAGAACTAACAGAAAAAAAACAAGAAATATATTTGGCATCAGGTGAAATAATTTATGCAGAAGGTGTTGGAACAATAAAAATAAAAACAAGTTTTTATACACTCATATTAAACAATGTATGGTATGTCCCAAAATTACATTCAAACTTTTTATCAATAAACAAAATAATTAAAGATGGTCACACTGTTCAATTCGCCAGGAATAAAGCTATTATAAAAAGTAAACAGAACATAAATATTCTAACAGCTGATTTAGTAAATGATTTATTTATTGTAAATGTAGAAAAAATAAAAAATTTTGAAGTTGTTAACAGCATAATTGACGAAAAAATTGTTGAAAAGTGGCACAAACGATTTGGACATATAAATATAAATAATTTAAATAAACTAACATCTAAAAATATGGTAAGAGGACTTGATTTAAAGTTGCCCCAATCAATCGAGTGTTTCACGTGTGCTGAAAACAAAATAACTTTAATCCCATATAAGAATTACTCAAATGTACAAACGAGAGATGTTTTAGAGCTGGTGCATACGGATTTGTGTGGACCGATTGGTGCAAGATCTGTAGGGGGATCATCTTACTTTATAACTTTTATTGATGATTATTCACGTTATATTTCTACTTATTTTTTAAAACAGAAAAGTGATGCTTTCGATGCATTCAAACATTTTGCTGGGACCGCGGAGAAGCAGACAGGCCGCGAAATAAAAATTGTTCTCAGTGACAATGGTAAAGAATTCGTAAATTCAAAATTCAAACAATATTTTTCAGAAAAAGGTATCGTTCATCAAAAAACTGTTGGGTATTCGCCACAGCAAAACGGAGTTTCCGAACGTGCAAATAGAACCCTTGTGGAAATGGGTAGGTGTTTATTAAATTCATCTGGTTTACCACAAAGTTTATGGGGTGAAGCAATAAATACAGCTACTTGTTTGCGAAATCGTGCTCCAACGAAAGTATTGGGCAACGTTACGCCGTATGAAAGATCGTGTGCAAAAAAAAACCGTCCGTATCACATTTTAAAATATTTGGTTGTGACGCAGTAGTTTTGAAAAAGGGTCCAAAACCTAAAGGCAGTAAGTTTTTTCCCAAAGGTACGAAAATGAAGTTCGTCGGTTATCAAGCATATACAAAAGCATATCGCTTATACGATACAAGTACAAGACAAATAAGTATAGCTCGTGATGTTGTATTTTTTGAGCAGTCTTTTGAAACTGAAAAAAATGATTCTATTGATGGTTAAATTTTCAAAAATATTCAAAATAAATATGAAAATATAGAAAATGAGTATGATGCAAAAAGTAAAAAAGAAGATGATAATGACCAAGAAAATTATGATGTTGATAATGTGTTACAAGCTGATGATGCAAAAAGCGAACAACTAATGAATGAAGAAAATATAGAAATACCACATGAAAAATACGTAGATGAAAATAACAGTGCAACAAGTGAAACAGATAGAGAAGAAACCCCTATCGTTGAAAATAAAAGGAAACGAGGCAGACCGAAAATTTGTAGAGCTGGAGGTAAAGGTAGACCAAGAAAACTTTATTGCACAAAAAATGGCCCTCAAGTTTTAAATTCTATAATTGAAAATCCAAATACTGTTGCTGAGGCGCTAAAGGGTAAAGATTCTAAGAAATGGTTGGATGCAATGAAAATAGAATATGAATCGTTGATTCGGAACAAAACATGGGTACTGTTAGAAAAACCGATTGGAAAAAACATCATTGGATGCAAATGGGTATTTTCAGTAAAACATAATCCTGATGGCTCGATCGAAAAATATAAATCGCGATTAGTTGCTCTTGGATGTTTACAAAAGTATAGTATTGATTTTGAAGAAACATTTGCCCCGGTAGTAAGACACTCAACAATTAGATTATTGGCTTTGGCAGCAAAATACAAATTACTTCTAAATCATGTTGATATAGTGGCAGCGTATCTGAATGGTAATTTAGAAGAGGACGTGTACATGGTACAACCCCAAATGTTCGAAAACAAAAAGTATCCTGATAAGGTTTGTAAATTGAAAAAAGCCGGAAGAGAATGGAATAAGCGAATAAATGATATTTTGATGGAAATGGGTTTCATGAGATGCAAATCAGACACATGTGTATATTTAAAACGAAATAAAGATCAAATAAGTATAATTGCTCTATATGTTGATGACTTGTTAATAGCATGTTCAAGTGAAGACGAAATGAAAAATATTATTTCTAAATTAAATAATTCAGTAGAGGCAGTTGATCGTGGTCCAGTATCATTCTACCTTGGTATGGAAATTATTCGTGATGGTTTAAGAGGAGATATATCCATTCACCAAAGAAAATATACGGAAGATATATTAAAAAGATGGGATATGGCAGACTGTAAACCAGCAGCAACTCCTTGGGCTAGTGGTACAATTCTTATGAAATGTGCAGAAAATTGTGAGAATTCGGACACTAAAAATTATCAAAGTCTTATTGGTGCTATGATGTATTTAGCAGTTATTAGTAGACCTGATTTAATTCATGTTGTCTCGAAATTCTCATAGTTTAATTCTCATCCACATAAGGAACATTTTCAAGCTGCGAAATACGTGCTAAGATACTTGAAAAAGAATCAAATGGGTAAAATTATATTTTCTTCTAAAGTAGAAAAATTTTTATGTTTTACAGACTCCGACTGGGGGAGTGATTCATACGACAGAAAATCATATTCAGGAAATGTGGTGGTCCTTTTTCTTGGGAGTCCCGTAAATAACCTGTTGTAGCCCTTAGTTCCATGGAAGCGGAATATATAGCTCTATGTCAAGGAACTAAAGAAGTAATTTTTATTCGTGCTTTAATAAATGAATTGGGTTTTAAAGAGTATATTGTTAACCCTACACCCATATTGTGTGATAACCAAGCAGCAGCGTTTATGGTAAAAATCCAATGGTTCAGAAAAGAAGTAAACATATTGACATTCGTTATCATTATATTCGAGAGAAATATGAAGAAAAGGCAATTGACATAGAATATGTTGCATCTGAAGAAAACGCAGCTGATATTCTTACGAAGGTTTTAACTAAGCAGAGGCACACAAGTGGTTGTGAACTTTTAAAAGTAGTTATTTAATATATTTGTTAATTAATTCAAAATTTTATTACATTTGGCTTGAGGGGGAGATTGTTGAAAATAATGTAACTCTGATTCAATCCAAATGTAAACAACTGATAATACTGGGTAATTTTTTGTCCTTATGTATTATGTATGTATATTTTATCATTCCATTTATTACACTTGAATTGAACACAAGCCTATCTATATTTGTATAGTAATCAAAAATATAATAAATGAATTAAACACATATTTTTGAATTGAAGACACCGTGTTTCACTATAATTCAGGCTAAAGCAATCTTTCACTGCAGCAGAAAGATTTTCTCCCAACAGAATGTTTATATGCTGCATTAATTTACAAGGTACATTTTTAGAAATAGTAGTAAAAATGGGTACCTATCTTACCCTTTATTTGCTCAAATTTTAAAAAGTTGCAATATATATTGGAGACTTTTTGAGAAGAGATGAATACAATTAGTTTTTGTTTCTGTGATTGTTATTTACTTTCAAAGATAGCTGGGTGTAAAAAACGTATCAACATTAGTATTTTCCCTATTTTATCCCACAAATGTGAAAATATCAAAGAAGTACCAAATACCCATTCTCTTATTTTCTAGTATTGATTTTGTAGTAAATCCGGAGATATAAGAAATCGATTTTATCCATTTTTTACCCCCTTAATATTCGTCCTTCATATTGTGAGAGGAACCTGCTTACCGAATTTCAAGTCCGTAGCTTTAGCCGTTTGGGCTGGGCGATGATGATAAGTCACATTACTTTTTTACAAACAGAGGAAAATGAAGCTAAATGGAAACGTGTACATTTTGTTGTTGTGTTGAGCAAACCGATGCATTTTTGCACTCATTTGCATTGTTTGCACTGTTTGCTAGCACTGACGTGATTACCCCTAATGTTTAAATTAAAATAAATTTATTTGGCATTCTTATTGGATATCTTTCTTAAATTTTTTATTTTTTTTTAAACTAACACATTGACTGCCACGTCGGACACATATGTGTGACACTACACTATCTGTTTTACGCCATGTCAGACACATATGTCCGACGCGACAATTATTCTCTCTAGCCATGTCACACAACATTGGCTGACGATAAATAGTACTTTATTGCAGTAATATGATGTTGTCCCCCATGATATTTCTGTAATAATGGTTTCGGCACAGCTAGAAAAATAACTAAAAAAAATTGTTTTTGAAAAAAAATGTAATTCATTTTATTATAATAAGAAAAAGTATTTTACATATTATTTTTAAAATGAAAAGATATTTAAGTTACACTGATTTGTGGTGATTTCCAAAACAGTCTAAACACATAAAAGGCTGTTGTGGACAATCGGGGCAATACGTGTGTACTCGTTTTGCCTTCTTTCTGGCGGTCTCTCTCCCTTCAATCTGCTTCATCCTGGAATAACATAAAATACATGTTCTACGTACTTTTGTATTACTTGCGTTTAGTTTTATTTTTAGAACATGAATATTGTTGGATTTTGGCTTCATATGTTTTTCTGGGTTTTGTAAATTTAGAAGAGATGATGTAATTTGTTCTCTGAACCATCGTATTTTTGCGTTATTTCTTTTCGTAGCTTTCTTGTACACTACAAAAGCATTTACTACTGATAGTCCTAGCAGATATTCTATACCCAGTTTGCGATACCACTTTACACCCTTTCTCAAAGTAGTAGCATAAGAACAGTTTTGATCTGATAGATCAATTCCAGCTTTTCCTTTGTTGTAAGCAAGTATGGCAATTGGCTTCTTCTTATACTTTTTCGCCAAGCGACGCTTAGAACTAGAGGCATTACTAGTTGACGGTTGGTCGAGAACAGCAGTTAGTTCTTGTTCGACATTACTTTGGTTTTCTTCTACCATTTGGGGACTGTGTTTTGTTGACAGAATCAGTACATCGCAGGTATCGCGCCACTTCAGTACAACAATCCCATTTTGGTCTTCTCTATAAATTGCCTGGCCTTTTTCCAATTTTGCATCAAAAACTTCTTTGGGCATATGCTTTTTGTTTGCTCTTAGTGTACCCACAACCTGTGTACTTTGTCGTAAAAAGGAAAGTGCCAATTCATAGCTCGTGTAGAAATTGTCAACAAACAGTGTTCTACCTTGATATAGCAAATCCTTTGAAAGTTCTTCGCAAACTGATCGTCCCAGCCTGAGATGTTTTGCGTAAACCTCCGACTTTCCTGAGTAAATCTTACTTGCCCATGTATACCCTTCTGTAGAACACATCTTGAATAACTTTATCCCGTATTTATGGGCTTTGTTGGGTATATACTGTCGAAATATTAGGCGACCCCTCCAAGGTACAAGAGTCTCATCAATTACAAAATCCTCACCTGGGAATAAAATTTATTTGCATTTTTTTTTCCAAGATATCTATTAGTGGTTGCACTTTTCCAATCCTATCTCCTTATGGAATGGTTTCATTGTTGGTGAAGTGAATATTCGCTAGTATTACCTCGAAACGATTCCGCGACATTAGCTTAGGCGCAACATTGTTCCTATAAATGGCGCTTGTGGACCAGTATGATGGAATACTACCAAGCCGAACGAGCCCATCCTTAGTAGAAGTCCCAATAACTTTTTTATTTCATCGCTATTAGTTTGAGTCCATTTTTTCATTCGACTTTCGCGCTTCAGTCCTTTTCCAGCTAATTTTTGCTCGGCGTATCTGTTTGTTTCTAATACGATGACGTTGATTACTTCATCGTCAATAAAGAAACGAAAAGCGTCAAACGGGGTGATACTTTGGGGACATCTACTTATAGGCCTGATTTTCCCGAAAAAGTAAAAGTTTTATGACGACCTTCGTATTCGGACCAGACACCATTTATAATTTCAGTGTCGCCTACGACGAGATCTTCTTGTTCTTCATCTCCTTCTCCTTTAGTTTCTTCTGCTGCCAGAGTTTCAAGAATTTTTTCTATGTTGTCTGCAAGTTCCTCATTTTCTGAGGAGTTTCCAGTAGGATTATATATAGGATCCTTTACAGAATCATCAGAACTGTAATCTGCACCTTCTTCATCACTTTCATATAAATCTGTGCTCTCGAGTATTTTTTCTAACTCAGTATCAGATAAAAATTTTCTTTTCGCCATTCGTAAGACAAATATTATAGAACAAAACAATGTGTTCAACTCTTCTTGATTGCTGAGCACGTAATAAGAAAAAATATAGAGCGGACCCAAGTTGTTGCATTTGTGTGAGAATGTTTTTTTGTCGTGCATATATGTCCTACATGGCCTTACATTAAAAAAAATCGGAAAGCGCCACGTCGGACACATGTGTGTGACACACTAATTTGTAGACAACTTTGTTTCTAAGCAGTAAATATTACTTACAGTAGCCTAAACACCAATATTGACGTTTTTGAAGAGATTACTAAAAAAAATGACGTGGCTCCCAGCATCTTATTTGCTTAAAGTGCCTTGGCAGTCAATGTGTTAAGTACCTACAGGCATTTTATCGCTGTTAAAAATAAGGATCAGATAACGGATTTTTTCGTCAATGTCGTTAAATTGAATTTCTTTTATGATTAACAAAAAAATATATGAGTTTAAGGAAAATTATTTTAACTAAATTTTTGCCATTACATTAAAAATATTAAAATTTTGTTTTTGTTGAGTATTATTTATTAAGAATGTGTAAAACGAAAAATATGAATATTTAGCTAATACAGTGAAGGGTATATAAGAGTCGGCTCTGCCGGATTTAACTTGTTTTGTCTGTATTAATCTTTCAAAAATGTATTAATTAATTTTCGTATATTATTTTTTTTAGCCTGGTCAAAGCAACAGTAGTATTACGAATTCAAGCCTTAACAGCAGCAATAGTAATACAAGCACAAATTGCAGTAGCAATATAATTAGTAATCAAAATAATTCAAAAAATAATAATATAACAACATCTATTAGTAGCAACAACACCAACAATCATAATTTACTTGTTATCTCTTCAACCAATTCAAGTAATTCGCAGACAAACACAAACATTAGCAGTATCACAAATAATAATTGCAGTAACAACGTCCTGATAAACAATAGTTGTAGTAGTGGTGGTAACAATAATAACATCATTATTGGTAATAATGGTGGCTTTGCTCTCGACCATCATATTGGCGGCTTAGTAGGTGGTGGAACTTCGACAGCAGCGGCAAAAAATCAGTTAGAGCAATTAAACACAATGCGTGAAGCTCTATTTTCTCAGGATGGCTGGGGTTGTCAGCATGTCAATCAGGATACAAATTGGGAAGTGCCAAGTTCACCGGAGCCCACAAATAAAGATCCCTCGGGTCCTCCAATGTGGAAGCCGACTATAAACAATGGTACTGAT
Organism: Thelaira solivaga; assembly: GCA_947397855.1. NCBI lineage: Eukaryota > Metazoa > Arthropoda > Insecta > Diptera > Tachinidae > Thelaira > Thelaira solivaga. Next base: position 20,560,189 of record OX377615.1, on the reverse strand, counting down.
TTATGGGAATCTAATTTACGAAATGGAGGCCAACCACCAACACAACCTGTGCAAAAAACTCCTTGGGGCCACACTCCTTCAACAAATTTAGGCGGCACTTGGGGCGAGGATGATGATTGCACTGATGCCAGTAATGTTTGGTCAGGTGGTCCTGCTGGTACATCTGCTGTTGTAGGTGTTTCTGGTGTAACACCTGGATCTGGTGTTAGTGGGCCACCAAATGGTCCCCAGTGGGGTCAAGGTGTCGGAGTGTCGGGAGCTGGTGTACAAAGCGCTGTTGTGGCTCCTACATCAATTACAGGTGTTGCACCTGGAGGTAATATAACGTAACACATTATGAGATACAAATCGTTCATGTGTTTCTCACTATTTTGAATTATTGTTGTTATCAATCCCTTTGCGATGCGTGAGTAGACTCTTCTTTATAGTTTTGTACTGAAAACAATTTCTTTGCCTTTTTAATTGCAAAATTGAGATACGCTGAATGGTTAAAATAATTAAAAACAATAATAGTTGAACTAATTTTCGATTACATATAGCCAGTGCCTGATCTAGGGGTTAGCTTAGCAACAAAATTTTTAACAACAGATATAAATTTTTTTCAATTTTACATCAACAATAGTACGAGTAAATATCTCATAAAAAAGAGCAAAAAAATTAAATTTAAAAATGAATTGAGACTATACAATATTAACTATTCGCATGGAAAAGTATAGTATAGTGTCACATTTACTTTATACATTTTGTTTTAAAAACAAATAATATAGTTAGCTATGAAATATATAAAAAATATAGAAAACGAGATATTATTGATTAATAAAAAAATAGACAAATAAAATAAATACATTTCTTTATAATAATAAAATTTTTTTATTTAAAATAAATAAACCGCCTGATAATAGTAAATATGTATATACTAAAAGCTGCACAACCATACTGGAAAGCTACACATAAACATGTATTATAATAAAAAGTGCTTATAAGCCATTTCGAGTACACTTGTGCAGCCTTTTATTATATACATACGAGTACATATCAGTTAAAGTATAATACTTTTTCATTTATAAAGGGTGTTTTTTATAGACGTATAGAACTTTAAATTGCAATAAAACAACGATGGATTATTCGATTGACATGAATTTTATTTATCCGAAAGATAATCTTGTGGCATTACATTTTAAATATGATTTCTGGCATATGACCGCCACGGTTGGCGCGGATGTAGTCCAATCTGGACGTCCAATTTTCGATGACTTTTTCCAACATTTGTGGCCGTATATCGGCAATAACACGGCGAATGTTGTCTTCCAAATGGTCAAGCATTTGTAGCTTATCCGCATAGACCAATGACTTTACATAGCCCCACAGAAAGTAGTCTAGCGGTGTTAAATCACAAAATCTTGGAGGCCAATTCACAGATCCAAAACGTGAAATTAGGCGGTCACCAAACGTGTCTTTCAATAAATCGATTGTGGCACGAGCTGTGTGACATGTTGCGCCGTCTTGTTGGAACCACAGCTCCTGGACATCATGGTTGTTCAATTCAGGAATGAAAAAGTTAGTAATCATGGCTCTATACCGATCACCATTGACTGTAACGTTCTGGCCATCATCGTTTTTTTGAAGAAGTACGGACCAATGATTCCACCAGCCCATAAAGCGCACCAAAAAGTCAGTTTTTCTGGATGTAACGGTGTTTCGACATACACTTGAGGATTAGCTTCACTCTAAATGCGGCAGTTTTGTTTGTTGACGTAGCCATTCAACCAGAAGTGCGCTTCATCGCTAAACAAAATTCGCTTATGAAAATCGGGATACGCATTCCGCACAGAACCATTATTTTCGAAATAAAATTGCACTATTTGCAAGCGTTGTTCAGGCGTGAGTCTATTCATGATGAATTGCCAAACCAAACTGAGAATAAATCACTTGACAGCTGTTAAATCGGTCGCCATCTTGAACAGTAATGCCAACTTAAAGTTCTATATGTCTATAAAAAACACCCTTTACATATACGTATAAATGAAAAAAAAATAAGCTTTTCATAGAACAATTCAGAAAAACATATTTTTCACTGACAAGCGTGATAGGTTTCTTGTTAATGTGCATGACGGTGAATTCGCTTAAATCAAACGCACTCTTATTTTTTCTGATAAGTTTGTTTATTTATAGGTAACGCTAGCGCAAGTGGTGTAAATTTATCAGGAACTCCTGGAGGTGCAAATGGAGCAGGTAGTGGTTGGGGTGATCCACGTGTAAGCGCCATGGGTGGAGGTGGTGGCTCCTTAGATATGCGTTCCGTTGATCCGCGTGATCCTATGCGTGCAGCTTCCGCTGGTGATCCACGTGAATTAAGAATGTTGGATCCACGAGATCCTATACGTGGCGATCCGCGCGGAATATCTGGACGTTTAAATGGAACATCGGAGATGTGGGGTCAACATCATCCAATTGCACAACATCAAATTCCTGGCCTTAATAAATTAGGAGTTGGAGGACCTAATGTTGGAGGAGTTGCTGCTGTAGGAGCTGCTCCGGGTGCTGGTAGCCTAACTGGACCTTCTTCCATTGTAGGCTTAAATACAGCTGCAAATGTAGTTAGTTCACAATGGGGAGCACCTCCACAATCTGTTGTAGCAGCCCAGAAAGATATGGTTGGATCAATGGCCCAAAAACCACCTGTAAGCGGATCAGGGTGGGAAGAACCGTCGCCACCTCCGCAACGTAGGAACATGTCGAATTATGATGATGGAACTTCGTTGTGGGGTCAACAAACTCGTGTACCTGGTGGAGTAGGTGGTGGCTCCGGATCACATTGGAAAGATATATCTGATCCACTTAATCCCCGAAATCATTTAATGCGTAATGCAATGGGTGGCCAAAATTCTTCAAATGTATCTAATCTAGGTGGTGCTGGCGGAGGTTCTGGAAATGCAACTGCATCAGGGACAGGTGGTGTGGGTCCACCGGTTAATCCAAATAATCCCATGGGAGTGGTTGGTCCGCCAGGAGCACGTCTTGTGTCTGCCATTAATGGTCCTGGTGGTATAGGCGGTGGCCCTCATAAAACAGATAACAGTATGTGGCCACACCCAGCGGGTCCGCCTAATGTGCCTACAACTGGGGTTGGTGGTACCCGAAATATTGCTAGCTGGGGAGATGTAGAAAATCACAATGTTATTGGCGGCGCTGCTTCTGTTAGTGGGAATGGCACTGGAAATTGGGGTGATGATAAATCTAATCAAACTGTCAGCAATATGGGTTCAGCCGGAAATTCTTGGAATGAACCTCCCAATACTTCAGCTTGGAATAAATCTAATCAAACAAAGTTACCTGGTGCTGCTAATAGCACAGGATGGGGAACTGTCGTCTCTAATGCAGGAACTGGTGCTAATGATTCTAACGATTTAAATCCAAATGATTGGGCAACCTCGACACACAATACCATAATGAATAAAGCTCAACAGCAGCAAAAACTTGGTGGTGGGACGACAGTTAATCTTGCTGGTATTAATAGCGAGTTAATAAAACAAAGTAAACAATATCGAATGTTGGTGGAAACGGGGTTTAAGAAAGAAGATGTTGAACGCTCTCTAATAGCTACGAATATGAATTACGACGAAGCTACTGAAATGCTGCGATCTAATTTGACTGCCGTGAATGCTGGTGTTGGTATGGATAATTGGAGGCGTCATGACGATAATATGAGTTCCTATGCAGATCATAATGCCGCTGTAGCTGCTGCTGGTGGCTCCTTTTCAGGGCGTTATACTACAGGAGGAACTCAACCTGCTTTATCATTCCCTCCGGTAAGTGTGTAGATTATACAAATTTTATAATGGAATCATCTATTATGTACATACATATATATGTATTAAAGGGCTGTAGAAGGCCATTTGAAATACACGATACATTACTGGACACTAGAAGTAGTGTTCTTTTTACAGTAGACCATCCACACATATTGCTTTCGTCATCACGAGCGTGACCAAACACATTAGGCAGCCTTTTAAAGACACACATTCATACACATGTTTGTATAACACCTACTCGCACTGCCTGGCATAGTGTTTGTGTGCACAAACGTTACGTACGTATAGCTTAAAAATTTCCATATGGCTGTGAAAGTACACATATAAACACATTCATACGTATGAATATAGCAAAGTTCTATAAAGTTCTGCTGTCGTGTTGCATTTTCTACTGCGTTATTCTTATGTTCAGTTTTGTGCTAGTGTTTTTGTGTTCTGGTTGATCTATGTTCTAAGGGTTATAAATTTTTGTCACTGAAATATTTGTTTTGATATGCGATAGGACAGTGCTTGAAAGTATTTGAAATCAGGGATGATGCTTGAAAGCTGTTTCAAGTATGCTTGTGCAGCCCTTTAATATGTATATACAATGTTTCTGCAGTTCTTACATGCATATAAATTCATGTATAATAAACTTTTCCATATTTGTATGTACGAATGTATGCGTATCTACATCAGAAATGAAAAGTACTTTACACTATTGTTATATATATAATATAGAATAACCTTTTAAATTCGATGGGTGGTGGATCTGTTGGTGCTAGCGGCGGTAATAATCCACAACTTAATGCCCTTAACTCAATGCAGCCTTTACAAGTGCAAAAGTACCTTAATCAAGGCCCTCATAATGTCGGTGCCGGTGGACCTCAATCTGTGAATGCTGTTGCCTTTGGTCAAGGTTCTAATGTTGCGGCTGTTAGTGCGGCTGCTGTAAATGCTGCAGCAGTTAATGCTGCTGCTGTAACAAATAGCACGAATCAACCCTCAACCCAACAACTTCGCATGTTGGTTCAACAAATCCAGTTAGCCGTACATAGCGGTTATTTGTCCAGCCAAATATTAAATCAGCCATTGGCCCCCACCACTCTTTTACTCCTTAATCAATTACTTAGCAATATTAAGGTAAGAACATGATAGAATTAAAACTTTTGTCAACTTGTATAATATTATAAGATTTCCACCTGTGCTCTTCATCATACAATATAAATTATTTAATTTAAGAAAACAAAAAATAGATACTCATCAAAGAGCAAGCAAATATTACTGTCTACCATTTTGGTCTACGAAAAGATTTTTTTTTTAATTACACAGTGATACAAAAAAGAATGATGTGCAAATACTTGGGAAGTAATTATTTTTCTATTAGGTGCTGTTGAGAACAACATGAATCTGCTTATGGAATTTGCTAAACACCCCCACAATGTTGAATTACAAGTGAAAAATCGATTTTTCGTGCCTTAGTGATATCAGAATATTTTTTGTCCCTTCACTGATGATGCTGAATTAAAAAAGCTTCCAAGCAAACATTTTTGAGTGAAATGATCAAAAATTGTATTTAAAAAAATTTTTTTAATAAAAAAATTTAATAACTCGGTAAATTTTTAACGGATTTAAAAAAACAGTTTTATTTTACTCATTCAAAAACATATTTTGACAATTAATTTAAAGAAATGTAGGTTCTTTCATAAAATACTGTGTAGAAATTTCTTCAAAATTAAAAAATGCCGAAAAAATTAAAAAAAAAAATGTATTTGGTTGAGAGATACGCACAGATTTCTCAAGTTTACTTAAATTATATATATATATATATATATATATATATATATATATATATATATATATATATATATATATATATATATATACCATTTAAACGGCCTCAATATTTTCTTTTTAAATCCGCTGAGAAACTTAAAATCGGTTGATATTCAACTAAATTAATTAGTTATAAGTGCATAAAGGTACGAAAACCCGTTTTTTTACCAGTAACTCAAACACCCCTATTGGCAATAATAACATGTGAAGTATTTTTTCCCATGAGAAAAATGCTATCAGGAATTTCCCATGAAATTTTTATAAGATATCAGCTCACATTGATTGTTATAAACAAGAAAAACAATCTGAGTGTGCAAAAAATTTTAAATTCAAAACAAAAAAATTCAGTGAAATAATGTTTGGAATTGCATCAACATTGTTATTACGTTAGCGCCATTCATCTAACCTCTTGGAGTTACCTGATGCTCTGTAAGTGACAATTTTAATAAATAAAGTTGCTTTGAATTATTTTTTTTATTAGATTTAAGCAACATTATAGTATTATTTAATAAAGAAGCATTTTATTATTTACTGGATGTGGCGTCTCCTTTTGGTATTTCAACCATAGCCAAGCTTAAGATTGCAAAAGGAGGATACCAAGAGATTATGAAGTTGGTGTGGTATAATAAACATTCGGCGAAATGCTTTAACAAATATTGAATGTTTTAGGCAAAAGTTTTTGTCACCAGTGGATAACGTAGACTAGACTTACATCTTCAATCCAATTATATATAAAAATTCGCCGGTAGTTTTCTTTTATTTTTCCTTTCCTTGTTATCAAATAACTGGGGAATATTCATGATTCGGCTGACTGTAAATTTATAATACCTGCTTTTGTGGGATATATTGACATTAATATTAGGGAAAAGTGAATAAATTGCATGGAAAAAATTATTTACCATAATATTCATGTTGGAAATCTCAAATAAATTACTTAAAAGTTTACTTTTCATAGGAGTTATTTATGATTGCAAATAAGTGAAATGAGAAAAAATTACGAGAGAAAAAATATTCATGATAGGAGTGAAAATTTTTGGGGTGTTTGATAAATTCCAAAAACAGATTCTTGTTGTACTCGACAGTACCCACCACAAAAATAATATAATTTCGCAGGTACTTTTTTTGTCGCACAGTCTTATTAAAATAAAGATTTAAAAGCTTTTAAAATTAATTTCGTTGCCACTGTTGTCTTTAAAAATATTTGTGTTCATTTGTGGAAAGTAATGAAAGTAACATATCTGAAGATTGAAATATAGAAACTTCGCATATGATTGTAATTGCAGAAATCACTCCGTTCAACTAGTATTATATTTTTTTATTTTTCTGTTATCATAACGTTGATGATTAAAAGAAATATTAGTACAGATTAAATCCAAATCCAAATCTATTTCTGTTTAAACAATTCAGGCAAACGTTAAACCAAAATTATATTATATTTTAGATAATATCACAAAACAAACGAATTGTGAGATGTATGTTAATACCTATTTTGAAAAAATATATACATATATACACTGGTGCATATTCCTATAAACGCATTCACATTTTTCTTCTTTCTATTTAAAACCTTCTATGCGCTCAAACAACAACAAAATTGAAGAATTCAAATGAGAGGCATAGTAACGGTTCTTTTCTAAGCTGGTGGTATTCTTTATTATTTTTTTCTTGCTTACATAAATAAAGCAATCTATACATATAAAAGAATAACGTTACTGACTGACCTATCATCATCGCCGAGCCCAAACGGCTAAAGCTACGGGCTTGAAATTCGGTGAGCAGGTTCCTGTCCCAATGTGTAGGACGAATAAGAAGGGATTTTTTAAAATTGGAATATTAAGGGGGTAGAAAAGGGTAAAATCGAAATTTTTATATCTCGCAAATACTACAGATAGAGCCAAAGTTCAAACTACAAAATATTCTATTAAAAAAAATAAGCGGATGGGTATTTGGTACTTTTTCTATATATGTACATACGTGGCATAAAAAAAGGTAAAAAGTAATGTTGGTACGTTTTTTAAACCTCATTTATCTTTCAAAGTAACAATCACAGCAACAAAAACTAAATTATATTCTTCTCTTCTTAAAAAGGTCTAAAATGTATATTGACACTTTTTTAAAATTCGAGCAAATAAGGGGTAAAATACTTACCCCTATTTACTGCTATTTCTAAATATTTACTTTTATGTAAATTGATGCAGCATATGAACATTCAATTATTAATTTGTAAAACCCAATAAAACTCTATTTAAAAAACAAATTTCAAGGGAGAAAAAAAGTACCAAAAGGGGGAAATAAGATTGGACTTCATATATAATTAATTTTAGTGCTACTTTTTATCTTATGTGCAAACCTCTAATTGTGACGGTAGAATTAGACGGTACTAAACTCATTAATTAAGGGACAAAATAGTATTTTTTTTATTAAATTTTATGGTACTTTTCGATCTTGCAATGTAGAAGTACAAGGTAAAGCTCAAACGCTTCTGAACAAAGTGAAAAATCGTTAAAGTGACAAATGATACTTTTTGTTGATTTTTTTTGGTACTCTTTGATATTTTATTATTTACAAACTTAGAAGTGCGAGATTGGAATTAAACGATCCTGAGCAAAGTCAAAAATCATTAAAGGGATAAAATGGTACTTTTAATAAATGTAATGGTACTTTTTGTTTTTTTATGAAAACGAACTTAAAGTACTTCATGTGAAACTAAAAGTACTTTATGGGACACATACCATTTTAAAGGGGAGACCGTCTAGATTTGTAATCTACCGTCCAAACACTCAGAAGTTATTTTGGACTATTTAAAAAATTTTTTTTTTTAAATTTCCATATACCCCAGTACAGTTGCTTTTAGGGATTTTTATCATTTCCCACTTTACCGAGGTACCATTCACGATTTTGCCAATGAAAATTAAAAAAATTAAAAAGAATTTAATCTGTAGGTTCTAAGTTTTCTGGAAGTGTTCTAATATTTTCAGATAATTTCGTAGTTTTTTTTTTTATGATGCAAAGCGAAAACTGCCAAAACCCTTCAGAGAAACAGCACTGCAGTACATAGAAATTTAAAAAAAAAAATTTTATAATCCAAAGTAATTTCTGAGTATTTGAGCAATATGTTACAAATCTAGATGACCTCACCTTTAAAATGATATGTGTCCTATCCCGTAATCTTTGTGAGAAGTCAACTACAGGGTGGGCCAAAAGAAACCAAGGGGTGTAAAAGTTTAATAACTTTTTTGTTTATTAACTTTTTTTTATTTTTTCTTTCAGATTATATAATATACAAAATGGAAATTTTTTTACACTAGGTATGAAAAATGATGTCTCTTAAATGACCACCGTTTTCAGCTTCGCACTGATGGGCTCTTTTTAGAGCATTTTCCATAACATCTTTCAAAACTAGTGGCTGTAGCGTTCGAATTTCTGCAACAATGTTTGCCTTGAGTTCAAGGATTGTCTCTGGCTTGTTCACATACACTCGCTCCTTCAAAAAACCCCAAAGAAAATAGTCGGGTGCTGTCAAATATGGCGATCGCGCTGGCCAAATAATTTCCGAATTTCGAGAAATTATTCGCTCTCCAAAAATTTGACTTAAAAGTGCCATTGTGTCTCGGGCAGTATGGGCAGTGGCTCCGTCCTGCTGAAACCACATACCAGGTCTGTTTTCAAGAGCAGGACGTAAAAAATTTTCTATCATAAAACGATACCGCTCTCCATTTATGGTTACAGCACTTCCATCTTCATTCTCGAAGAAGTAGGGCCCAATGACATTTTCAGATGTGATCCCACACCATACTGTACACCTGATGGGGTGCAATTGGCGTTGATGAATGGCTCTTGGATTTTGAGAACCCCAGAACCTACAGTTCTGCTTGTTAACAAAGCCATTCAAAAGAAAATGAGCTTCATCACTCATAATAAAATTTTCAATAAAGTTGATTTCATTTCTGGCCAACTCTAAATAATAAAATTCTATTGTTCTGGTTCTCTGTTCAACTGTGAACCTCTCCATTATAAATTCTCCAAGTGTTGTCTATATAATCTGAAAGAAAAAATAAAAAAAAATTAATAAACAAAAAAGTTATTAAACTTTTACACCCCTTGGTTTCTTTTGGCCCACCCTGTATATATGCATATTTGTACCCATGCACTTATATTTCTCCTAAACATATTTATAAATATGTATTTAATAAATATGCCATAAGTACTAAAAAGATATTTATAAATACTAAAAAATGTAACGGGTTACGTTGAAACATATTTAATTCGTCGAGTTAAATGCTAGTGTTATAATAAAGCTACTTATTTTGGAGGAAGATTCCTATAAACGCAGTCGCAAATAACTTGTGTAAAAAGTTTTTTAAAATGCAATATTTACCGTTGTAGTTATTTTTCACTTAAGATAATAGTTTTATGTCGTATTTATAGTAAGATTTGCTTAAAAACTTCTTTTTTTATGTTTTAATCAATAAATTTTGTTATAATAAAAGATGCCTAGAAGATCTTTTCTTACCGACCAATGTTGCTCTAACAGAGAAATTGCACGTAGAATTGATCATTCGGAAGGAATTGTTCTAAGCTTTTTTAAAAAAGATCATAAATACGGAGTATGGAAACCCACAAAGGGAAATTCGAAGTTGACCAAAAGACAGATAAACGTGATAAAATTAGAAGCTACTCGCAACAAATTAAACGCCACGTAAATAAAAACTAAGCTTAATCTTCCTGTCACTTCAAAACATGTTTCACACATTTTATAATCAGATGACAATATAAAATGGAAGAAACCAAAATGTAAACCAATGCTAAAACAGCACCATAAGAAGAATCGTTTAAATTTTGAGTGCAAATTTATGAAGTTGACAGATGAATGGCAAAAGGTAATTTGCTCAGATGAAAAAAAGTTTAATTTTAATGGTTCAGACTCATACTCATGCTATTGCCACGATCTAAAATCGAGTGACTTTCGAATGTAAAAACGCAATATTGGTGAAAGCAGTGTCATGGTGTGGGTAGCTTTTTCTGCTGTTGGAAAGACAAAAATATGTTTTGTTCCGACAAAAATGAATAGCTCAATTTATAATGAACCGTTAGAAGATTCTCTTATCACATTTATGGATGAAGAAATATATCTTTCAACAACGCTGCAATACACGTCTCAAAGCAGTCCAAATTATGGTTCAACGAGCATAATATTCCTTTGTTGGACTGGCCGGCCTGTAATCCGCATTTAAACCCAGTGTAAAATTTCTAGGGGTGTATGGCCCAGAAAGTCTACGAGCGTAATGCACAAAATCAAAGCATATTGACAAAAACAGAATTAAAACTAAAAATTAAGCAAGCCTGGGAAGCTTGTGGAATCAATCCCAAATCGCATTTTCGAAGTTATAAAAAAAAACAATGGGTCATGCACTCATTATTAATAGTAATAAACTCTTTATTACATAAAGTGCGTTTATAGGAAAATGCCCCTAAAATCTTTAGTTTTGTAATAAAATTAATAAATAACGAAAACAGTATTATAATTGTATTTTATATTTGTAGGTAGCAATATCTTAAGTATGTATATTTAATGAAGATTTAATAAATAAATTTATATATCTCTAAATAGTCTTTTACTTTCCTTTTTAGTAGTTGGTTTTAAAAAATTAAAGTGCGCTTATAAGAATATGCATCAGTGTATATATATAAATAAAGTTTAGTAGTAATAATAATGTATGTCGAAGGTCAGAAATTTACTTACATTTGTTGTATGCATAATAGTTTTTATTATCGTGATAAAATTTATCATAACGGTTTTGTTTAGCATCTACAAGGGGCCCAGCAATCACTAGCACGCAGTGGTAATAATGGAAATACATTGCTAGCTATCGCCAAATATAAGCAGCAAATACAAAATTTACAAAACCAAATAAATGCACAACAAGCAATATATATAAAACAGCAGCAAGCTTTACAACCAACTCCACATCCGGCTGCTACGCATATCAATAATACAAATAACGAATATATAAGAAGCCACGATGCCATATCAGCTTTGCAGGGAAATTTCTCAGAAATGAACTTAAACAAGGTAAAAAGCAAGGTCTAAACTAATATTTGTATATGTCCATATACATGTATATATAAATATGTATTTTTTAAATATTTTAAAGTCTGGTGGCTATCAAGGGGCACCAAACCAACAATCTAGGCTAAATCAATGGAAGCTTCCAGTATTAGATAAAGATATCACTTCGGATAGTACAGATTTTTCTCGTGCTCCTGGCGCCACTAAACAAGGTGGTTTAACCACGACAAATACGAATAATATGGGACCCTTAGGTCTACAAGGTGATGGGTGAGTAAACATACATGTGATTAACATATTAGTACTAATATTTGTCAAGAATATTTGCGTTTTTTAAAATTGTTTTCTCTTAAAAAAGAATGAAAGTGAATTTTTGTATTGGAACAACATCTGTCAAAGTTTTTATATATTAATTAAAATTTTCAATGCATGTTTCTCGGTATCGAGTACAGCTAATGAAAAAAAGTAATACTAAAATTATCTGAAATAACTTAACCTTTTAAGAGACTGTGAACTAATTTTTGTTTTTTTATTGTTGAAATAAATTAAAATAAATAATAATTTACCGGTATTTGCACATATATTACTTACTTTTTTATTGTGCGGTTTACAACAAAACCAACTAATTGAATCTTTATTATCAATGCAATAAGTAGGTTAGGTTAGGTTAAACAGGTCGCCCGAAAAGAAAAACAAAAGCTGGGCTCACTTGGGTCCTCTGACGTGGTCCCTTTGTGATACCTGTATAGAGGAAAATAAAGAAGAGGAACGATAGTAATAGAAGAGTGAAGGGAAAGGAAAGAAGATAGAGAAGACAGATAGAAAAAGAGTGTGAGTGAGTCCGTCACACAAACCAACCGCTACTTCTAACGAAGCCATATAGCATGTCGACTCTTGCATTCGACAGCACAGTGAGACCCTGCAGACGTCGCTCACCGAAGTGGATCAAGCGTCGCTCTTTCAGGGCTGGACACTGGCAGACAAGGTGTTTCACAGTTTCCTCCTTTTCCTCGTCCTGACAACTTCTACAGTAGTCATTATAACGCAATCTCATTCTCCTAGCATGGTTGCCAAAATTGCAGTGTCCCGTTACTACAGCCACCACATTTCTCAAACGGGCTCTTTGGAGCCCCAATAAATCCCTACTGCGACTGCTATCCAGCCTAGGCCAGATCATCCTCGCCGTATTACACGTCCATTCGTCTCTCCATCTGGACTGTGCCCTTCGCAAAAATATGCTCTCGATCTCTTTTTTACAGACCGATAGAGGGATGCCACAGGGCGCATTGGCATCTTGCTTTGCCAGCCTCGACCCTTCCCTTGCCAGGTTATCCGCCCTGCAGTTCCCCATTGACGTCCACGCACCCAAATTAGGGGGTTCACCCAATGCTCTGTCATTCTATTTATGGATGTCCGGCATTCTTGGAGCAGTTGGGATGTCGAATAGACACCCACTAAAGACCTGATTGCAGTCTGACTGTCGGTATGAATGCGAATATTCCTGCCAAATATTACATGATGCCATAGCCAATCTGCTGCTTGCTTTATAGCCATCAATTCAGCTAGTAGAATGCTGCATTGATTGGGGAGTCTGAAGGATATGCTAGTCTCAGACTCCTCAATATAGTGTAGTGTACTTTATAAGTCTTATTACACTTTAATTTTATTACACATCCGTTAATATTTAAGTCCTTTTTTTATTGTGAAATATATTTGTCTTTGTCCTTAACTCATGAATATTGTAACGCTACACTCTAATTACACTCAACTGGAATTTGTTTATGTTTATTTTTGTAATTAATAAGGAAACTATCCCGTTATGTTTATTTATAAGGACATGCAATCGTGAAAATAAAGCAACTTTATTCTAAGCCTTTAATCGGCTAATATTTTCTTTTATTAAAAAGCATTCATCTGCTTCTCAACTTTTCTACAGGCAGTCACCTTTGCGTATAAGTCTATACAGCCAGTGGCGTTCTTAAGCGCCGGCAACATACAACTATATAAACACTCTCCTAAAACATTAAAATAGACTCCACCGCCCACTCCATCGGTGAAGACATCCAGATCCTCTCTTAGAGGAGAAGATCCCATTGAGATTCCCGTTTCGTCCGAAATCGGGAATCCAAAGTTCCTCTGCAGGAATGGTCTTGGAGTGACATAGTCAATGAGATTGGGGATCTCCCTCCAAGTACCAATTATGTTCGAATGTCCCCATGATTTATGGTTCCACTCTCGCGCTGTATGCAATCGCACGGATGCAAATAATGCCAATTTCTCAGCCTGTAGATCAACTGGCAACCAATTTAGCATCGTGAAGAGTGCCTTATTGGGTGTTGATCTTATGGCCCCTGTAATCAAGGTGGCCATGCATCTAAAAACCCTTTTAAATCGGGATCGGTTGGTAGTCGTGTTTAGTGCTTTTAACCACACCACGACTCCATAAAACAAGATGGGCTGGATCACCATCTTGAATAGCCAGTGAACGTTGCGAGGGTTTAAGCCCCATTTCGTCCCTATGGCCCTCCTGCAGGCGTATATCGCCGCATTTGCCTTCGAGGCGCTTGCCTCAACATTCTTTTTCCACGACAGTTTCCCATCCAGAATCACTCCCAGGTATTTTGCACTGGCAGAAAGGCTCAGTTCCGAGCCGTTTAGCCTTGGCAGTGTAAAAGCAGGAACCTTGTATCTTCCCGTGAATAATACAAGTTCCGTCTTCATCGGATTGACGTTTAGTCCCACTGACTTACTCCAGTTAGTGATGATTCTAAGCGCCATCTCCATTCTCAGGGATAACGTATATAGACAGATTCCCGATATCGCAACCGCAACATCGTCTGCGTATGCCACAGTTTTAAAACCCATGAAATCCATTCTCCTGAGTATTGCATTTATGGTTATGTTCCATAAAAGCGGTGATAGGACCCCTCCTTGAGGTGTGCCCCTTACAGCCGATCTGGTTATCCCGGCCGTACCCAGCGAGGATTCTATAATCCCCCCCGAAAGAAGAGTGTGCAATGCCGTTTCAACCGACTTGCCCTTCGTGTAGGCATGCTGAGAGGTTGACAGCAGGCGATCGTCAATCGACATCCGAATTCTGATATCGATGAGCCTTTCCAGCGTCTTTAGCAAGAACGATGTCAGACAGATTGGCCTAAAGTCCTTCGCAGTTACGTACGACTTTTTCCCACCATTAGGGATGAAAATCACCTAACTCTTTCTCTAGTGCACTGGGACATATGACCATGCGAGGCATGCGTTATATATTCCCAGCAACCAAGGAGAAACAACCCTAAAGTTCCTCTGTAGGTCAGCAGGTATAATACCGTCCGGTCCAGGGGATTTATAAGGCAGAAAACTGTCAATGGCCCATTTTAAGGAATCCGTTTCTATTCTCATAGAGAAGGAAACCCTAAAGTATTGAGCGTCATCGCGCATTGCGTCTGAAAGCGTAAGTAAGTTGGTGTCCATCAACACTTCTAACGCCCCATTAGTTCTCTGAATATACCCAGGTACCTTTAGGGACTTGGAGAGAATCTTGCGTAGTCGACAAGCCTCTGAAGAGCTCTTAATGTTCTCACAAAAGTCTCTCCAAGACTTACGCTTTGCATTTCTCACCTTATTTTTGAAACTGTTCAGATAAGCTTTATAGAATGACCAGTTGGCTGTTCTCTTAGCCTCGTTCCTGCATCCTCCTAGATGCTGCTATGGTGGGGACCACCTGTGTACGGAAGGTCCGCAAGACCTTGAAGTGGCCTCCTTGAAAAACTCCGACAGCTGTGCTACAGCGCTATCTATGTCCTCAACACCGCTCAAGGGCTGATGCTCGGTGAGAAACTGGTTAGGGATGTTTCCCTGAGATTCCCAGTCCGTTTTCCTTCTATTAATGAAAGAAGTTACCGGTGTTCTCATAGTACGTATACCAAATTCGATATAGCGATGATCGGATAATGAACAGTCGCTCGACACCTTCCAGTTCTCCACAAAATGAGTATAATCTGCACTCACCAATGTAATATCCAGCGTCTCCTGTCTATTAGTGACCACGAAAGTGGGCTCCGAACCTCTATTTACTACCACTAAATTCTGGTCTAAAATAAAGTCAAAAATGAACTCACCTCTAATGTTGACGTCTCCACTGCCCCACACTGTGTGATGCGCATTGGCATCGGCACCAATTACTAATGGTATGCCTTTGCAGCTGTACCATGCCCCTCGTCAAGTTATTTGGCGGAAGGCTAGCATGATCATGCGCCATATAGCACGACTGGATCTAGATGGTTGTTCCATCCTTCTCCCATGTCGCGCTCACTGCGCCTTCATCACTGTAATCAGAGAGAATGAAGATATTAAGATGCTTTTTAGCCAAAATGCAGGCTCGAATCCTACCTGTGCAATTTGCATATAACAATTTATAGTTGTTTTGCGCTGAGTCCAAGAACCTTGCCACCATGATACCAGGGTTCCTGTATCAACGCCACATCCTCGTCCCGCTCTGCAAGACGAAGGAGCAATGCAGCAAATGCTGCCTTGCAGTGATGCAAATTAATCATCCACAATATCGGCAACAATAAATTCATGGCTAACACACACGTTGGCAATAGAAAGCTTTAATTTTACTTTTCCATAGACTGTAGCAGGCTCCCCAGTAGCAATCTTACTTTTAATAGAGGTTCGACTCTGGCCTTAACTAAAGCGGGCCTAATAATAGACCACGACGCCCCTGTGCCTATAGTAAGAACGTGACTTCTTCCACTGATACTTCCTCTAGTGCTGTTTTTCTACTGCACAACGGAGATTGACTGTAGGAGCAGTGCTTGCCCCATGGCGCTAGCTGATTTTAGTTTAACGGTGACTCCTGAGAGCCTTGACGGTTTACCCTGTTGTTGTTGTTGGGTGCTGGAGAGATGGTTCTACTATGTTTTCTTGGTACCTTGCAGTTTGGTTGTAGATGGCCAACTTTACCACAGTTGTAGCATTTTGCGTGTATCTTGTTTTGTTTCTCCTCCCTAAGCACTCGCATAAAAGCCTCAACAATATCGTCTACGGTGCTTCTTTCTTTATCTTCACGCACTTCAATATTTCGCACCTTGTACGTTTGCGGCTTCGATATCAATTTCACTCTCAAGTTATAAATCCTCCCAGAGTCTAGTATTCATTAAGAATTCAGAAACTTCTTTGGGTGATTTGTCCGCTATGTCTGACGTTTGTAGGTAATGTTGTCCTAAGTAGCGAAAACGGGTCCACATAAGACCATTACAGTGACACAATATGTGTTCTGCTGTTTCTTCATCTTCGTTACATAAACTGCAAAAGTCATTTTGACTGATCCTCATATTCGCCAAGTATTTCAATACTTTGCAATGTCCAGTCATAAATCCCGTGACAATACGAATTCCTGACCGGGTCAATCCAAGTAATTCCCTTGTTCTCTTTCGAGATCGGAATGGCATGAATGTTTTCGCTACCCTGATACCTGCTGTGTCCAGCTAGTATTGTTGCGATTCTCTTTCCAGCCATTGCCTAAAAATGAGCCCAATAGAGCTCCAAGACAGTCCACAGCATGGTTCTGGGCCAATAAATCCATTAGCCGCACCTTTTCTTGCGAGTTCGTTTGCCTTCTCATTGCCCGCATATCCACTATGACCTGGCACCCATACCAAGTGAACCCTGTTATTGGATGCTAGTCTTTTTAGAAGTTCTTGGCAATCCCAGACCAGTTTCGATCTTATCTAAAAGGCACTGAGTGCCAGTAATGCCGCTCTACTGTCCGAGTGAATATAAATGTGACTGTTACTTGTGTCTCTTTCTAGTTCTTCTCTTAGGCAGAGCTCTATCGCATGTATTTCGGCCTGAAAAACTGAGTTTTCTCAACCCATACTAACAAATAAGCTTCTTCTGTGGATCAGACCAAATACCCCTGCTCCAAGACCCTCAACCGTTTTCGAGCCATCTGTGTACCATACATGTGACCCGATACCGGGTTGGGGTCTGTCTGTATTTGGTTCGACAGTGATCACTTAGGGTTACAAATTCCACACCCACTTCAGCAATTTCCTTAGAAAGAGAGCTGAGTGCGCTAGAAGAGTCCTCCGCATCTCCCAAGATGAGCTTTGCCTTAAATTGCAAAGCTTCTTTCTTGATGAATAAATGAATTGGAGGAAGGTTTAGCAAGACCTCAAGGGCAGCAGTCGGAGTAGACCTCATTGCCCCAATTGTGCAGACACAGGCTAGTCTTTGAATTCTATTGATCCTTGCCTGCGCTGGGACCTTGCTAACTTTTTTAAACCAGATATTTTTGGATTCAGCCCCCCAACTCTTACCAACCAATCTTTTACTAGTCCATATCGTGGCCCTGGCTTTGTCGATGGTCTTGTCCAGGTGACTGTTCCAGAGAAGTCTGTCGTCAAGAGTAATACCAAGGTATTTAACTTCTCTTGAGAACGGAATACGTTCACCAAAAATGATAGGTTCTCTAGAATTGTCCCTGAGCCTTTTCCTGGTGAATATTACTATAGAGGTCTTCTTAGGGTTGATGTTTAACCCCACATCCCTGCACCAGTCTGATACCAAGTTCAGTGCCCTCTGAAGTAGGTTTGATATGGTATCTTCAAACCTACCCCTTATCAGCACAACTATGTCATCAGCATATCCCTGAACCTCAAAACCATTACCGCTCAATATGTGTAATAGTTCGTCGACGGCAATGGACCATAATAGTGGCGAGAGTACGCCACTTTGCGAACAACCCTTTGCCGCCTTAACCCTGAGGTTCGCCGGATCCCAGGGAAGAATTTATGATTCTCCCTTAAGAATATCCTCGATCCATCTACATGTTGTCCCATCGACACCTTTGCTGAGGATCGCTCTAGTTATATGAGAGAAATCCGTAGTATCAAAAGCTCCCTCAATATCTAGAAAGCAACCAACTGCATACTCTTTTTTTTCAAGTGAGGATTCAATCTTCTGCGTGAGATTAAGTAGAGCATGTGTGGTTGATTTCCCTTCCCGATACGCGTATTGATTCTTATGTAGAGGTGCTACCATGAGGTACCTCTCTCTGATATGCCTATCCACTCTGGTTTCTCTTCAGCTGTCGAATAAATCTTTCTGCAGACAAGCAAAAAAAAATAAAAAATTTACAAACGTTTCAATTTTTATCTGATCCACCAATGGGTGATTTTCTCCAGGATGCGTCAGCTGTACCAAGCGTTCTATCTCCATGGCGAAATCTTGGAGTGCTTCACTTCCTTTTTGTATTCTGCCACGCAACTCCATTCGGTAGATATCTTTCTTAAGTTCGCTACCGTACTTACGTTGAAGTGCCACCATTATGTCATCATAGTTCTTTCTGGAGCTGGCGGGCACACTCTAGAATTTCTGCTGCCGTTCCCTTCAGGGTTAAAATTAGATCGATAGCTTTTCATTCTCACAGGTACTTCTTGGATTTCAAGATTATTCATTTTGTGTTCCAAATCGTGAACTTTCTCAATCAATCACATTTGTCAAACTAGTCTATCCTTTTATATCGGAACTTTTGCTATATCTTGTTAATACTATACTAACGTCGTCAAAATTTCCATCAATTTGAAAAATGGCTAGAGTTATACCCCTGCTAAATCTAGGATAACTTGTGGTTCCGAAGACTTTAGGCCTATCTCAATTCTACCGGTGCTATCTAAAGTGGTTGAGCACGTTATAAAGGATCAAATTATTGACCATGTTGCTACTGAGATTTATGTTATTCGGTATGCTTTTCGGAAAGATTTTAATACAACGTCATTGTTACTAACATGGGCTGCCTTAGTGGCATGATTTCCTTGGTTCTATCGGAGGCGTTTAACTCGATAAGCCATACTGTGCTAATCGAGACTCTAAGTAACAAATTTAAATTTTCTAGGTCAGCCTGTAAGCTTGATTTGTCTTACTTGTCAGACCGGTCACAGTTTGTTAGCCTAAATGGGATTGACTCAGGCCTATGTAATCTTTCATCTGTCTTGGGCCCTCTCTTATTTATGCTGTATGTCAATAGCTTGCCTAGTGCTGTAAGCAAATGATGTTTTTCTACTGTGCAAAGTGTTTTCTGATTCTATTGATGTATTAAGTAGTAATGTCAATCTTTGCTTAAGCCGCGTTAGTGAATGGACTGTGAGTAACTTTCTCTCTATTAACCCCTCGAAAACTAAGGCCATAATGTTTGGACCAACAGATCGGTTCATTTGTGATTTGACTATCCATCTTGTTGGTGTTCGCATTGGGTTAATAGACAACATTAAGTGCTAATCCCTACTCGACAACAAACTTTTTTTAAGTAACCATATTGATGCAGTAAGTGGTAAAGTTTTTGCCACCATGCGCAAGATTTATTCGTTAAGCCCCTACTTACCTATGAGCGTTAGGGCTAAACTTGCTTGGGCATTACTAATGTCTCAAATCCTATACGGTTTCGAGTTTTCTATGGTACTAATGGGTTGCTCTTAAGCAGAATTCAACGCATAATTAATAACACTGTTCGTTTCCTTTATAGGGTTCGTCGTCGGGACCATATATCGGGTTACGTCTATGATTTTTTGGGATGTTCATTTGAGCAGTTTGTTAAGTTCCGTAACTTAGCCTTGTTTTACAAGGTCATTAAATATCGTACGCCTATGCAGTTATGTGAGTATTTTACTTTTGCGAGCTCAACTAGAAGTCCTAAAATTTTTATCCCTAGGATCTACTCTTATTTTTATGAGAAATCTTTTAAGATTCGTATTGCGCGTTGGTGGAATCACTTGTCCATAACATTACGTGTCTTTTCGCACTCTAATGAGGTGTTTCGCATAAAACTATTTCAACATTTGTCCTTCGATTAATTTATGCTGCTTTTATTGTTACTTTTCCTTTTATTCTATTATAACTTGTGCTGGAATTGCCACTGATTAGGACCGTTATAGGCGCATCTATTTTTGATACATTATTTTCGATTGGGGAGTCGAACAGTGTGATCATTGATTCATATGATGTTGGTTTTTTACTTTTGAAAATTATTTATTACATATTGTTACTTTATTATTTAAGTGTTACCTCAGATTGTTATATATTAATGCTATTTAATATATTTTTATATTGGCCTTTGTGGCTTTATATTACATTAATTAAATTAAATATATAAATAAATGCAAGTTCTTTGTATAATTACTTTAACAAAATTTAGAAAGAAATACTCTTGTGAAACAGCAGTAAAATATATTATAAGTAGCAGAAACGGAGGAAATATAATATGTCACGAGAATCTGTTAAATTGTATAAATAATATTAATAACTTGTTTAAAGTTAAAAAATTAAAATTAAATTAAAATAAAACTAAATTAATGGAAATAAATATAAACACAAACAGAGTATTTAAAATAAATAATATAAGAAACAAAGTTTCAACAGTAACAACAATAAACATTTATAATAAAATTATTGAACCACATTTTGCGTATAGAGCAACAGTGTTATATACATGCTGCACAGAAATGCAAATAAATAGATTACAAAGGCTACAAAATAGAGCAATGCGTGCAATATTAAAACTAAAACGATTTATACCAATTAAATTTATGCTACACAATTTAAAATAGCTAAGTATACAACAAAGACTGGAACTTAATACAATAAGCCTTATCAGAAAAATGAAAATAAGAGATGCACCAAAATATCTGGCGAAACAATTGAGATATGTTGGCGAAATTCAACCGTATAACCTAAAAAATAGTTTGGATTTTGGGCTTCAGAGAGCAGTTACAAGCGCTACTTAAAGGTCACTATTTTATAAAGAATTAAGTTGTTACAACGCTATGAAAATGAATCTAACAACATAGTTTTTAGAAATAAATTGTAAATTTTATAAAAAAAATGTCCGCCAAATAACTTTTTTTTTTTTTTTTTTGAAAATGCTATAAAAAATCGAGTGTAGCTTCGGCTGTGTGGCACGTAGCGCCGTCCTGTTGAAACCAAATGTTGCCAATATCCTCCTCTTCAATTTTTGTGAACAAAAATTCTTTCAACATGGCCCGGTAACGATCGCCATTGACTAACGGCCACTCCTTGCTCATTTTCGAAGAAAAATGGCCCAATTATGCCTTTAGACCAAAATCCGCACCAAACAGTGATTAGTTTTGGATGCGTCGGCTTTTCAATGTATGCGTGCGGGTTTTCTGTGCCCCAAATGCGACAATTTTGCTTGTTTACATACCCGCCAAGATCAAAATGAGCTTCATCTGAAAAGATGATTTTTTTGGCAAAATCGTCATCTTCTGTAAGTCGATCGCAGGCCCACTTATCGAAGCGAAAACACAACCATATTCTTTCAGCGGAAGGATAAAACTAATTATCTGTCAAATCAGACATGAGCTAATTGTTACCATTCACGAAATAAGCACTAGTTGAAAAAAAAAAAAGTTCGATGGCGGACCCTATATATTATTTAAAATATTTTTATTGTAATTAAAAAAGTATAAATAGTACTACTAACTTACTAAATAAAATAATAAAAAAATAAAAAAAGAAGTCGATGCTCCTCACACAATAGAAAAAAATTCCTCTAGTGAGGGCTATGCAAAAATTATTAGCAATTAACCTTATGCTAAATTTCCATATAAATATGACATATGTAAAGGCTAAAAATATACACATTGGCTTCAAATTAAAAAAATTCAAGTTTGAGGGTATATTTAATGAGCTTTCATTGCCTCAAAAATTTTAAAGAGTATCACAAAAATTCTGTGACCCCTAACTCCAAAAATGAGTTTTTTAAAGAATTTGTTCGTAATTTTCATATCTTAGAATTCAATATTTATCAGCAAAATTACTCAGGAGAGTCTAATTTTCGTGTTTACAATGTCCTGTCAGCAGTTCAGCGTAATTGTGTAGTAAGTAGTATGAAAAAAGAGTTTTTTTTATGCTTACTTAAGATATTTGTTAGCTTTTTCCTCTATGATATATATAAATATGCCCCTATAATTTTTTATTAAAACCTGTTTGCATTATTATTGATTAGAGCCGATAGCCTTTGAAGCTAGAGCTTTTCTTTTCCTATTTTTTTAGTTTTAAAATTTATTTATAAGACTAAAAATAAATAAATAAATAAATAATATTATTGATTACGGGCCTGTTGAGCGATTTCGAAAGAACATCAAATGCCAAAATCAGTCACTTGCTATTTTTTTTTGTCGCATACATACCAAAATGTTTAAAAATGGTTAAAAAAAAAATAATTTTTTCAAAGCAAATTAAAAAATATGTTTGTATAAATAAACAATTATGTAGAAAAAATGGTTATTCACACATATACTTCAGTGTAAATATCAATCCAAAAACATATTTGCATATGTATATGTGCACATTTATTCACAACCCCTTTTTATGTTTGTTTATAATATAAAGGGTGGTTAAATTTTAAGGGCCGATGTTGATTTTGAATAAAACACAAATTATTTAGGAAATTATTGTCATTTCTTTTTATTATGATAATATGGTATGGTTCAATTATGTATGGAACAAACTATCGACCAAATGGCCGCCGCTACTTTCGTTAACGCTGGGGCATAATTGAGGTTCCATGCCGTTAATGTGCCGAACTATCTCATCCTTTAGCTCTTGAATTGTTGCTGGGTTATCGACGTACACGTTTTCTTTCAAATAACCCCAAAGAAAGAAGTCCAACGGTGTCAAATCATATGATCTTGGCGGCCAATTGACATCGCCATCACGTGAGATAACACGGCCATTGATTTTTTTTTTATTGAATCTCTATAATAAAATTACAATAAGTATCCAAATCTTAACTGTAAAAAAAGATAAAAACTTAAATAATCATTACCAATATAATAACTAGTTACTTGTACTCAAATCTTAAGAAAAAAAAAATATTCTACGTATAAATAAAAAAGTTATCTGTCTTCTCACTTTCTTTGGAATATAAAGTTCTATTATATAAAGCCATTATTAAACCAATCTGGACATATGGCATTCAGCTATGGGGAACTGCGTGTGCATCTAACATCCAAAAGTTACAAAGAAAACAGTCCAATATTTTACGAACAATAGTTTGCGCCCCTGGTATATAAGAAATGAGAACATCCACAGAGATTTAGAAACCCTAACGGTTCGGGAAGAAATTGGAAAATATTATACTAAGTACGTTCACAAACGATGACGCATCCAAACGCCCTCGCCAGGGGCCTGTTACAGTTCGAGGAACATAGGAGGTTTAAGAGAAGTGATACCTTGCCATTGAATTTGTCGCTCAAAAGAGCCATTGTTTCGTAAGCTGTGTGGCAAGTGCCACCGTCCTGTTGAAACCACATATAGTCCACATCCATATCTTCCAATTCGGACCATAAAAAGTTCGTTGCCTGACCGGCCTCATTTTGGAAAAAATGCGGCCCGATGACTATTCTCCACTATAGCAATTTAACCTGTTTGGATTTTGGCTGCTGAATTTTATTGTTTAATTCTTTTTTAAATTGTTTTTAAATTAAATTGGCATCTGAATTGTAAGCTCTAGAGTGCGATTAATAGATAATATTGTGTGGCTATTGAATTATTCAATTAATTCATTGGATTATTAATTCTGTTTCCCTGCTTTGATATTTACAGCAACAAGTAAGCTGGTTTGTGCTCTTTATATTTATAATAATAACAACAACGTTGGGGATATAAGTAACTGCATACAGCATTACTTACATACATACATATATATTTACATATCGCCGTACCTGTGAGTATACTTTCCATCGATCATCTGTTTTGGTATTGTAATCAAGGGTTTCCGATAAATAAATTATTCTATCCCACAATTTTATTCTGAATTGTATATAATGGCTAATGTTAATGAATATACCTACCTAAATAAAAAGTGTTCTTTTGCTTCAGATGATGAAAGATTTATTGTATGTTAGTTATGCCATGGGCTTTGTCATTTCAAATGTAGTGGTCTTCCAACTTTAGTTGCTGAATCGTTAAATAAACATAAAGGTATTCACTGGTGCTGTCAGGATTGTAGAAGACTGGGTGTTGAGTTTTATAGATTTTTCCAAAGCACAAAAACCGAATTTATCGTAATTCAAAATAAATTAACTGCATTGGCTGATAGTGTAGCATCCTACGGAAATATTTTTGATAATTATAATTTTTTAAAAGCATTAAATTCTCCATCCAAACCCTCACCAAAGCGCCGTAAATCGCCTAGAAACATTAATAAACAACTTTCTGTTCATCCTAACGTAAATCTTAATGTACCTGATACTTTATTGGCTAATAGTCCTATATCTGGTGATAGTGAACGTACTCAGACGGAAAATATTACTCGACCTGTACGACCAAAAACTTATGCACTCAGCATGAGGCAACATGTATCACCATTTGTTTTTCGATTCCTGGGCCTTTCTTTTATTGATTTTATTAAATTTAGGAATCTCACTCATTTCTATAAAATATATAAGTTATACCACCTGTATATTTAGCTGAGCTCTTTGCGTTTAGTAGATCTACCAGAAATAAACAGTTGTTAATACCTAGACTTACTACATTACTAGAGAGATCCTTTTGTATCAGAGTGGCTCGTGCCTTTAATATGCTACCTAACCAGTTAAAAACGTTTGATGCTTCAGTGGCTACTTATAAGAAGAGACTCTTCTTTTTACTGTCACAAAACAGCACTTCGTAATCTATGAAACGCCTTTCCTCCAACTAATTCTACTTCACTATGTTTCGATTTGCTATATTTATATTTTTTCTCTTTTTTGGGTTTTAGAACTATTATCGCAACATTCCTTTTTTTCTCCATGGTTTTTCTTTTCTTTTTAAATTTGCTAAATATTTATAAAAATTATTGTACCTTATTTTATTATTTTTGAAGAGTATTCTTCAGCTTTATTTAATATATGTTAACTAGTTTTACCTATATTGTTAGTAGAATTTTTTTTACCGATTTTGGCCTATGCAGGCTAGGTTATTATAAATAAATAAATAAAGGGTGTTTTTTATAGACGAATAGAACTTTAAATTGCAATAAAACAACCATGGATTATTCGATTGACATGAATTTTATTTATCCGAAAGATAATCTTGTGGCATTACATTTTAAATATGATTTCTGGCATATGACCGCCACGGCTGGCTCGGATGTAGTCCAATCTGGACGTCCAATTTTCGATGACTTTTTCCAACATTTGTGGCCGTATATCGGCAATATCACGGCGAATGTTGTCTTCCAAATGGTTAAGCGTTTGTGGCTTATCCGCATAGACCAATGACTTTACATAGCCCCACAGAAAGTAGTCTAGCGGTGTTAAATCACAAGATCTTGGAGGCCAATTCACAGGTCCAAATCGTGAAATTAGGCGGTCACCAAACGTGTCTTTCAATAAATCGATTGTGGCACGAGCTGTGTGACATGTTGCGCCGTCTTGTTGGATCCACAGCTCCTGGACATCATGGTTGTTCAATTCAAGAATGAAAAAGTTAGTAATCATGGCTCTATACCGCTCACCATTGACTGTAACGTTCAGGCCATCATCGTTTTTGAAGAAGTACGCACCAATGATTCCACCAGCCCATAAAGCGCACCAAACAGTCAGTTTTTCTGGATGTAACGGTGTTTCGACATACATTTGAGGACTACCTTCACTCCAAATGCGGCAGTTTTGTTAGTTGACGCTTATGAAAATCGGGAACAACGGCAATCTCGTTTTGGGCCGTTTTGCACTATTTGCAAGCGTTTTTCAATCGTGAGTCTATTCATGATGAATTGCCAAACTAAACTGAGAATAAAACACTTGACAGCTGTTAAATCGGTCGCCATCTTGAACAGTAATGCCAACTTAAAGTTCTATACGTCTATAAAAAACACCCTTTAAGTGAAATGAAAAAAAAATCAATCAATTTCCAACTCAACTGAAACTGTACATCTGGCCATATATCACATACTGTTCTGCGCACCACTTCTAATATAAATAATACTACTGTCTCAAATACATTGGATCTAAGTGACGTAAGTGAAATTACACTGTCATATCTGATAATCTGGTAACCATTTTCATTCCTATATTAGTGGTAACTCTGTACTTTTCACCATTTTATATTAATATTACTAAAACCATCGAATAGAAAACACGTCATAAACTGAATTAATAAATATATATTTTACTATAAAGAACACTTGTGCAAATAACAGAGGTCTGCGACCAAAAAACTGCATAGGATTTTTTTACATTTTCTTACAGATTTTGATGCGCTAAACTCAAATCCTTTTTCGGCATTTCTCCATCGCGTAGGGATTTTTTTATTTGGGTGGCAATTTTTCCCCCCTAAATTAGTCAGGTACGAAGACATATTTCAGCCTAACTCGAGAACGGCTCATCCGATTTTCATAAACAAAACACCAAAAGATGCGTAACAAAATTATATTTTATTTAATTTAATATAATTTCTTCTATATTTTATCGTTTTGGAATTATTCAAAAATTTAAGAGGGGAAAAATTTTTTTCTTGCAAAATTCGCGTTTTTTTTCAGTTTAATAATGCAATAAAAAAAAAAGAAGAAGCAAAAACTTTATATTTTGCACATTTTTCTGAAAGCTAAATACCTCAAGAATAAAATAAGGTATAAATCATGAAAATCGAATAACAAATGCGGATTTTATTCTCAATTTACCGCAGGTACCCAATATATAACGAATATGTGTGACATTTATGGCCTTGAAAAAAACCAACCCTATTATCTCACACCGATTAGCGACGGTCTCCTATTACAAATTAACGTATTTTCCGCAGAAAGGATTATTTGTTTTTCCTTGAAGTAATAAACGTGTACAGTAATTAATAGATAGTGCTAATTGTTTCTTTATAATCTGTTTAAGACTTTAGGACTACCTAATGTTAATATACATTTGAAAAGATGACCGGAGAATCGTGTGTATGTGTGTGTGTGTGGTAATAGGGGAAATGACAGGTACGAATGTGTACCAAATTAGTTTTAAGATTTAGTATTTAAGGAAGATAGTTTTTAAAAATAAACAGTTTTTTATCAACCGTCGTAGAGTGAATTTACAACCGCTCTACATTAAGTGAAAACAGCAGTGTTTTATTTTAAATCGCTTGAAATAAACAAAAGCTCTCAGTAGACATACTGATATTCAAGTGAACAGTGCTGTTGTCTGTTAATCATGGCTACAAGGAGTTGTGTTATTTCTCCAAACAGTTTTTGTTATATCTGTGGTGAATTCACTATTAAAAGTCAACAGAGAAATATAAGTGATTTTGTAAGGAAAGTTTATTTTGCCTACTTTAAATTAAAACTTGGTCATCAAGATAAACCATGGACCCCGCATAAGGTGTGTAGAAGATCTTCGTTTGTGGTTTAAGGGAAAGAAAAATGCATTTCGATTTGGAATTCCTATGATATGGCGTGAGCAGAAAAATCACACCACTGACTGCTACTTCTGCTCAGTTGACGTAAAGGGATTCAATTCAAAAAACAAAAGAAACATAAGTTATCCTAATCTTGACTCAGCTATACGTCCAGTGCCTTATAGCTCCGAGATATCTATCCCGCAGCCACCTTCCAGTTTGGATGAATACCCTAGTGAGTTGGAGGACGAAGCTACATTACCTCCTCCGGGTGAATCAAGCTCAGATTTATCTTTTGACGAAGATGGAAGGAAAAGAAGAAGAGGTTTCATAAAGAACATGAATAAGTATACATATGTATCAAAATAATGTTTCGTTTGCTTTAAAAAAAATATTTATTGTTTGAAAATTTTGAATAAAGCAGTGCTTTAACCAATTTCTTGTGTTTGAATTTGCAAAAAATCCTTATGTGATAGAAAAAAATGGCCATCACTTTTGAAATCAGCGCACTTTAAAACATATAATTCAGTAAAAATATCTCATGCAGCTGAAAAAAAATTTTTTTTCGCAGACCTGTGTAATCAATTCATTGTGCGAGCCACAACAAATTGGCGATGAGGAGAAAAAAAGGAAAAACTTATTAAAAGTGCAAAGGATAAGTAAATGGGAAAATTATGGACGCCACACAATTCAACCAATTCCTGCAACAACAACAAAATTTGCTAGTACAGATGCAGCGAGTGATGGAACATCAAGATGCACCACCGAATGCGGTGCAGGGTAATATGGTGAATTCCGCTTTGTTGCCGAATTTTGAAACGTTCAACAGGGCAAAGGAAACATACAAGAATTATATACAACGTTTTAAAAATTATGTAGATATGAAGGGCATTGCTAACAACAAGGCTTATTGTGCAAAGCTTCTGTTAAATTCTATCGGCGCAAAGAATTTTGATATGGTGGCGGCATTGGCTTCACCAAAGCCAATTAATGAAATTGACTACGATGAACACCAATTTTTGTCAAAATATCAGACGGAAAACTCATCTATTTCAAAGTTTGTAGCATTTTTAAGGGCTGATATAAGCGAGTGTGAATTCATATCGCCATGTGTATGCGGGATTTCTGTGGCCGATCTATTTTTACGTGCTCAATTTATAAGAGGCATAACTGACAATAGCATTAGAGAGCAGTTGTATCGAAGGCAATTGCGTTAGAGGCTGCAAAAATAGATGCGAGGGAAATTACAATAAGAACAACAGCGGCAACGGAAGTTACTAAAATTTCTGGTCGTAACTGTGCAAGCTACAAAAACGAGGGCCATGCAAGAAAAAATACAAAAGTAAATTACCAAAAATTGGGTATAGAAGGATTGTGTCTGCGATGTGGACGTAAGAATCATATTGCAAAAGAGTGTCGAACGAATAAAAATAAATTAAAATGTACAGGATGTAACAAGCAGGGTCATGTCGTAAAGATCTGTATTACAACATTGCGGAAAAAATTAGATAATAACAGTGTTTCGCTAAGACAAAATTCAGCACATCAGGTGCAAGGTGCGGAGCTAGATGATTACAGTGTTTATAAAGTGGTTAATATATATCGGAACAGCAACGCAAGGAACACGGATACAGAATATTATTATACGTAAATTTACATTAACAGTAAGCCTGTCAAATCTGAGGTCGATTCAGGTTCGGGATATACATTTTTACCCAGAAATCAATATAAGCAGCTAAGTTTAAATACACCGTTACTCCCAACAAATATCGTTTTCCGGTCCTATACGCAAATAACATTCATGCCTGATGGTAAGATTATGGTAAGCGCAAAATACAATAATATCGATATAGAAGACGAAATATACATAGTACCATATTTCTGGTCTGCGTTGCTGGGTCGTTCTTGGATTAGGCGATTAAAAATTGAATTACATAAGTTGGATAATAATACTATAAGGAAAATAACTATTAAACAGGCGAGTGCAATTGAAGCTATTGTAAAAGGATTTTTATAAAGTTTTCGAGGAAAAAATTGGGTGCACCTCACAATACAAAGTTACTTTCAAATTACGTGAGAATGCAACACCAATTTATACAAAAGAGCGGCCAATTCCATTTTCATTGACAGAACGTGTAGAGAAAGAGTTAAATATATTGGAAGAAAACGGAATAATTTCAAAAACAACGGAAAGCGATTGGGGGTCCCCTTTAGTGGTTATACCCAAGGCGGATGGAGGGGTACAGCTATGTGTCAATTACAAAGTAGGCATAAACCAACGTCTTATTGACTCGCATTATCCAGTCAGGAAGATTAATGAAATTTATAATAACCTCCGTAACTCAAAATATTTTTGTAGACTCGACCTTTATAAAGCTTACCTGCACATACCGGTAGATGAACAATCTGCAATAATACAAACAATATCCACTCATAGAATGAACCGGTTATCTTTTGGTATTAAGACTGCTCCGGCAGAGTTTAATAGGATCATTGATCAAATACTACGTGAAATACCAAAAACAGAATCGTATTTCGACTATATAATCGTTCACGGAAGTTCAATGGAAGAGTGCATATTTAATTTAAAATCCTGTTTGCGTCAATTACAAAAGTTTGACTTACACCTTAATAGTGTTAAATGTTCGATTTTTGAAGAGAGCATAGAATTCTTAGGACACATTGTAGAGTACAATACAATTAAGAAATCGCATTCAAAAGCCTCTGCAATATTGGACATGCCGTGTCCTAAAAATGCTGATGATATTAAACGATTTTTGGGTATGGCTACATATTACTCGCGATTCATACCAAACATTTCGTCAATAACCACACCTTTGCGACGTCTGCAGTTTCAAATGGACCAACGAATGTGCAAAATCATTTAAAATGTTAAAAAAAGAATTGGCCAGTCCTCGAGTGTTAACCCCATACAATCCCGAACTACCAGTACAATTGGCATGCGATGCGGTCCAACAGGTATTGCTGGTGTGTTATCACATATTGTCGACGGTTATGAAAAACCAATTGCTTACGCGTCAAGAGCTCGATCGAGAAGCGCTGGCAATAGTGCTTCCTGTCCAACACTTCCATGAATATTTATATGGACGACCGTTTAAGCTTATAACTGATAATCAGCCTATCATGAGGATTTTTCACTAAACTGAAAAACTACCGCAAATGACTTCTGCACGCTTACAACGGTACGCAGCGTTTCTATCAGGATTTAACTATGAAATGGTATGCAAAAAAGGGGTTGAAAACGTCAATTCTGATTGCTTATCACGAGCACCGGATATATCAAATATTTCCAAAGAAAATGCAATCAACCAGGAAGTACATATTATATGTAATGCAAGCATAAATCAAATTAGTAATTCGAAAGTTACTTATCAATCTGTTCGCGAAGAAACTAGCAAAGATAAAGAATTAGTGCAAATTTTACAAAAACTTCGTGATAATGGAACGAAAAGGATTAGTCAACTGAATAAAACCGAATCTGAGTACACAATAGACGGTGATGTTTAATTTCGAGGTCAACGGGTCATAGTCCCTGCAACACTACGGCCATAGGATATTGAGAATATAGTACGCTGTTGCCAATCATGTACAGCAGTTCGAAGCTCTCCAGCAAAAATAGAAGTACACCCATGGGAAGAGCCGGAAGAAAATTGGCAACGCGTACACATGGACTATGCTGGTCCTTTTCAAGGTTATTATTTCATAGTAATCATATATGCCAAATCCAAGTGGGCTGAAGTGGGAGTGTGTAAAAATGCACCAACATCAAGTTCAACCATAAAAATACCACAAACTATTTTTTCCAGAAATGGGTTTCGTAACATTTTAGTTTCCGACAACGCTACTATTTTCAAGAGTGAGGAATTTAAAACATTTTGTAAGAATAGTGGAATTTTTCAAAAATTTATAGCCCCTCGTCATCCAGCTACGAATGGATTAGCGGAGACAAACGTACAGACTTTGAAACATAAATTAACTACAATGGAAAGAAACGCAACAATGTCAGTTCCAGAGAAAGTTAAGCAGATACTTTTTAGATACCGGGCCACTCCTCTTAAGAATGACAAAACCCCGTCAGAGCAGTATTTAGGCAGACAAATACGTATAAGGTTAGATGCTTTTAAACCAGTGCAGTTCAAAGAAACTGAGTTGCCAACATGTTTGGCAAGACAATACTATGAAAATAATAAAATAACTTGGAAATTTAGAACGATCAAAAAAAAACTTGGTCATCTCCACTACATAGTAACATTGGACAGTGGATTCGTTCTCAAAAGACATATTAACCAACTTTATTCCACAAAAGTGCAGAACACTACCTGATGATGTACTAGAGCAGGTTCCAGATAACAGCACACCACAACAATCTAGTAGAAATAGATCTGATATAGAAGATTTGGTGTTAATACCCAACACTGATGAAAACACCCAACAGCTTTCATCAACGCAACATTCAATAGCTTTTACTGAATCTACAACTGCTGCTGCACCAAGCCACCAGATGCCCCAACAAACATCCAGAGTGTTAACGCGACGACGCAAACTTCCGAAGTATTTAGAGGAATATAATTTAGACCTTGAATGAATTATTGTTCATTACTGGGACCTTATGTTGGGCATCCAATAAGGGTGCGAGGATTATCATATCTGATAATCTGCTAACCTTTTTCATTCCTATATTAGTGGTAACTCTTTGTACTTTTCACCATTTTATATTATTATTACTAAAACCATCGAATAGAAAACACATGTCATAAACTGAATTAATAAATATATATTTTACTATAAAGAAAACTTGTGCAAATAATCAATTCATTGTGCGAGCCACAACATGCACCCATTCCCACCACGTCATTAAATACTAATCCTTTGAATTTGAATTCGAATCTGTTGCCAGCGGCAAATGTCATTAATAATGATTTAGTGGTTAACCAAATTATTCATAAACCACTTGTTGTTGTTCCACCCAAAAAATAAATTTTTGTTTCACGATTGGAATGTGATACTTCTGTAAATGATGTTGAATATTATATAAAATCTCGTCTTAGTGAAGCTGTTGTTAATATACATAAGTTTAAATTTTCTAATCCTAGAGATATTTCATATTTCAAAATATCTATTACTGAAAACAATTTTCAACAAATTCTTGATCCAAAATTCTGACCTATTAATACTCTGGTGTGTGAATATATAGCATAAAGCAGTAAAATAATGTACGAGTTTTACCTCAACGTACGGATAATCCAAAAAACTGAACGTAAATGCTGTCGATTCAATATCAGTCTTATATCAAAATGTTCGTGGCCTAAGAACAAAATTGTCAAATCTATATGTGGAAAGTTTTATTTTATATTATGATATATTAGTTTTTACTGAAAGTTGGCTTAATGATTCATATCTGAACACTGAAATTCTTTGTGGGAGATACAACATTTATCATCGTGATCGTGGCAGTCTTGGTGGTGGTGTTCTCATTGCGGTTTCAGTAATATGTAATCGGAGCGCTTCGAAGTTGACGCTAACATAGAATTTATATCAGTTGTTATTACATTGAAACTCAAAAAGATATTTGTAATATGCTCCTACATTTCTCCGTTATCTCCACAATCTTTTTATTTACAACATGGTGAAGCTATTAAGTCAATAGCTCAAGCTGCTAATGAAAATGATGTGTTAGTAATTATGGGTGACTTTAATATGCCAACAATATTTTGGGAAAATGTGCCTGATATTATACTCATATAACAAATAATTATACAGTAAATGCTTTTTTAAATACACTTCACGATATGGGTGTTTCTCAAATAAATGGAATATCCAATATTAATGATAAAATTCTTGATCTAAAAGGTGATTTTATAAGAACTATCGGAAATTTAAAAAAAAAACACATAAAATTCAGAAAAATGCATGAAATATTTATTTGGATCGATAGTTGGGTCGATATAATTTAATGTTTGAAGATTATTTCATGCAAATGTTGGCCGCGGCTGCGCCTCAAATGGTCCATCCGCTTAGTCCAATTTTGGCATACTCTTTCCAACATTTCGGCCGGTATCTCACGAATAATGTTGGCAATGTTGGCTTCCAGTGCGTCAATCGAAGCGGGCTTGTCCCTATAGACATTAGCCTTAACATAGCCCCACAAAAAATAGTCTAGAGGCGTTAAATCGCACGATCTGGGCGGCCAATTGACTGGTCCCAAGCGTGAAATAAACTGTTCACCGAACTCGCCTCTCAATTGGTCCATTGTTTCGCGTGCTGTGTGGCATGTGGCACCGTCTTGTTGAAACCACATGTCATGCAAGTCAAGCTCTTCCATTTTGGGCAAAAAAAAGTTTGTTATCATCGCACGGTAGCGCTCACCATTCACAGTAACGTTGTGATTCGCATCATCTTTGAAGAAATACGGCCCAATGATGCCGCCAGCCCATAATCCGCACCAAACGGTTGTTTTTTGTGGATGCATTGGTAGCTCTTGCAATGCTTCTGGCTGCTCTTCACTCCAAATACGGCAGTTTTGCTTGTTCACGTATCCATTCAACCAGAAATGAGCCTCGTCGCTGAACACAATTCTTCGATAAAAAAGTGGATCTTCATCTAACTTTTCAAGAGCCCATTCACCAAAAATTTGGCGTTGTGGTAGGTCGTTTGGCTTCAATTCTTGCACCAGTTGTATCTTATAAGGCTTCACACCCAAATCCTTCCGCAAAATTTTCCACGTAGTGGAGTAACAGAGGCCCAATTGCTGCGAACGGCGCCGAATCGATAATTCACGGTCATCACCAACACTGGCCGATACGGCTGCGATATTTTCTTCAGTTCGCACTCTACGTAAGCGTGTTGGTGGTTTAATGTCCAACAATGTAAATTTGGTGCGAAATTTTGTTACAATAGCCCGAATAGAAGCCTCAGTAGGTCGATTAAACTGACCATAAAATGGAAGAAGCGCGCGATGAACTTTCTTAACAGAGCACGCATTTTGGTAATAAAATTCAATAATTTGCAAGCGTTGTTCGTTTGTAAGACGATTCATGATTAAATTATAGACCAAACTGAAGATGTTTGACAGTGACACAAGATACAAAACGTGCGTGAGCTGTCAAAACTAGTGTTGCCAAAAAGATAATAGCAAAAAAATCACTCTTTAGTATTTGTAAATGATGAAGATGATTGTTATATCAAGCGCTCTGACCCCATTTCAGTCCCTGAAGATCGTTATCATCCCTCTATTGAGGTAATAATTGCTAACACAACTGATCATGTTATACCGTCAATTTGCAGTATGGAAAGGTTATTTGTTTTTAATAAAACCAACTATGATGAATTAAATAAACTTATTGTTAATACAAACTGGAGCAAAATTTTGTCTTTTCCAATCAATTCAGCAGTAGCTATGCACCAGTCCTTTAATGCTTTCTACCATATAATGTATTCATTTATGGATACCTTCATATGGGCCGCCTTGGGGTAATAAAAATGTATCTCAAGCAAAAAACAAAAAAAAAAAAAACATTTTACAAAAAGTATAAATTTACGGGATCTGCTGTTGATTATATCAGATATTCGGTGAGCCGTGCGGAATATACTAGAATAAATAGACAGTGTTACGACCGTTTTTTACGTGATACCAAGAACAAGTTAAAACGTAACCCAAGACTGTTTTATAAATTCGTTAATTCAAAGAAGAAAACTAGTGGCTATTCGGTGACGATGTCATTAAAACAATTTAAGTCTAGTGATAATGCAACCATAACCGACATGTTTGCTGACTTTTTTTTTGCCACATACTCCAATTTAATATATGATGATAGAGCGGGTTACTCATATCCTTTACATGAAAACCAAAGGAAGCCAAGAAGCTAAAATTTTCGTATAAGTCTGGCCCGGATAAAATTCCTAGTAACATTTTAATTAATTGTGCTGATGCTTTAGCCATCCCATTAACTATTATGTTTAATACTTCTATAAAATATGGTTATCTACCGCATATTTGGAAAGAATCCTATATTATTCCATTGTTCAAATCTGGTAATATAGCCGATATCGAAAATTACCGAAGTATAGCTAAACTGAGCGTTATTCGTAAATTATTCGAAAAATTAATTACAGACCAATTGTGTTCCAAAGTCACAAATGTGATATCCCCCTTTCAACATGGATTTCAAAAGGGATGTTGTACTACAACAAACCTTCTACGTCTTACTACATTAATTAATCGCGGTTTTTTTCAACAGAAACAAACTGATGTCATCTACACTGATTTTAGTAAGGCTTTTGATAAAGTAAATCATGTGCTTCTAATTCAAAAACTACGTAGTCTGGTTTTACTGATAATGCTGTTAATTGGATCCAGTCATACTTATCAAAGAGAACACAAAATGTTTATTTCAATAATATTATATCAAAAAGAATTAATGTTTTCTATCTGGGGCTCCGCAGGGGAGTCACCTCGGCCCTTTACTTTTCTCTTTATTTATTAATGACCTGCCACAAATAATACAATTTTCAGACGATGTGAAAATATTCATTTCCCACAAACAAGTATTAGAACAACAACATCTTCAAACTGACCTCAACTCTTACTACGAATGGTGTAACATTAATTTAATGGAGCTTAATATAAAAAAGTGTAAGCATATGCGATTTTCAAGACAAAATTCAACTGATGTGAACTACTTTCTAGGCAGCGATAAAGTGAATGTGGTTGATACTTTTCTGGATCTTGGTATATTATTTGATACAAAATTAAATTTTACACCCCACATCACGAGTACAGTCAATAAAGCTAGGATCTCACTAGGCTTCATAAAGCGCTGGTCGAAGGCATTTAATGATCCTTATACTACAAAATTATTATATACATCACTTGTTCGTCCAATTTTAGAATATGGCTCAATAATTTGGGACCCATTATATCAAATGCATTCCAACGCTATTGTGTCAGTGCAGAAACAGTTTTTGTTATTTTGTCTTCGTGGTTTACAATTTAACCCTTTTAACTTGCCCTCATACTCAGCTCGACTTGCTCTTATTAAACTGCCAACATTAATGAGTCGTAGAACAATGCTCAATGTTACATTTATTTTTAATGTTATTAGAGGCGACACATGTTCTGGATTTCTAATAAATGAAATTTCATTCCACGTACCACAACGATTGTCTAGATATTTTATTCCGCTATCTGTTACTGTTTATAGATCTAATTATGCTGCTGCCGATCCGCTTAGAAGGATGTGCAACACTTTTAATCAACTAAAAAAAAAGTTAAAAAGCTACAGCGTAAAATTAAAAATTTTCTTAATTCTTTATTACATTAAGAATCTTAATTATAATTTTTTTAAAAAACCCAAACAAAAAAAATATATAATATCAAAAACTATCCACATGGCTTTAAATACTTATAAGCGAATTCAATTAAATTTCAACTTAAATGTTGAAATAATCCCCCTATCGTGAATATTTTTTTCCTCGAAATATTCCCTAAAGTTGCAATCGTGAATTATTTGTAAGTGAAAAAACTCACATGTTCGAAAAAATTATGGCATCGCCGATTTGTATTCCCGTGAGTTTTTTCCCAAAAGTATTGTGATATTTTTCACAAACATTTTGTTTGGGAATAAAATTTAGAATTGTTGCAGCGGCAAATAAAATTAGAGGAACAGAAAATCAAGCAATCTAATAGCAATGATGGACTGTAAACATGTAAGAATGTGGTAATTTTTCAGTTTTAAAAACGTATATTAATTATGAATTAGAATTTTTATGTGCCTGTTTATAAAAATTTTTTATGATACATGAAGTACAACCAAAAATAACACAAATGTGATTTATTGTTTTTTAGATTTAAGATTTCGTATCTTTCTAAAGAATATTTCTTTTTTAATTTTTTGTATCCTATAAAAACCGTAGACATGTTGTAAGCTACACAACACGACGACTTTCTGGTAGGCAGTTCTGGTTCAATATATCTAAAAGGTATTTAAAAGCTGCTTTGTTAGCTAGAAAATGTTGTTAGAACCTGCAGAGAATTTATTTATATGTACATAATGTTAACAATTCTTCATGTTTTCATTTACATTGTTTCTGGTAAGCACAATGGATTTGATGCATCTCTTAAATTCCGCCTTTTTATTTTCTCCAATAATTTCTTCTCTTCTTCTAATAACATAAATCGGAGCGAAATACTATGCATTTTATTGAATAATAACAATTTATTGAGAAAATTAAAAAAAAAACACAAACAATTAAATTAAAACAGTTCACAATAGTATGTTCGACTTGCCACATATGTTTCGAAAATATATTTTATTCCCTAACAATTGACAATACCAAATTATTGTTCATAGGAATAAACAAATTATTCCTTAGAATTTATTCCCTTGAGATTCGCGATAAGGCTGAATATTTAAAATACCTTTAAGTAATAATTTTTATTTTTTTATTTTTAATGCGATTTCTATTTTGATATTTCGCTTGCTTTGTCTCACTCAAAAGCGAGCAAGCTGAGCATTACTAAACGGTAGTAATACTAAATACTAAATAGAGTTATTTATTAATCAATTAGGAATAAAATGCATATTTATTTTGAAAGTTTGTACTTTTCTTTACTTATGTAATTACCTTCGTTCGACCAATTTATCAATTTACATATCAAAGTTTTATAAAAAATATTACTTTAGTTAATTTGGTTTCAGTCGTAGTGTGTTTATGTATGATTTGTTTTTATATTTCCAAAAAAATCAAGGCTATTTTGAAAAACAAAAAAGGGTAGAAAAAAGCTAGAGGCTAAATCATAAATTTTGAGGGTAAATGCGAGAAAAAAATTATAAATCTAGCCTTAAAAAGGCTAAAATGGCAACGCTATTCGTAATATACCTACATATAAGTTTTTCTGATTTTTTCTTAGAACTAAATTTTTTATAGCTAAAAAATATATTTTATGCGCAATTACTTTCTTATACTATGCTTCTTTTTATTAATATAATTTTTAGAACATGGTCAACTGGACGAAATATAAACGACGGTTGGCCGGATCCCTCAAATGATAGTGAGAATAAAGACTGGTCAGTTGGACAGCCTTCAACTGCAACTGCATATACTGATTTAGTACAGGAGTTCGAGCCTGGGAAACCTTGGAAGGTATTATTAAAAAAAAAAAAATCAGGAAATGAATTTTTAAAAAATTTTGTTCAACACATTTTTTCTTTAATATGTTATAAATGCATGTTAACAAAATCTACCCTTTAAGATTTATTACCGTGTTGATAGCGAAAATATAATTTAACACGAAAAAAATTATTTTCATTTCCTGATTTAAAAATGATTTCCATGTACAACTTATCTAATTTAAGGGTTCGCAGATAAAAAGCATTGAAGATGATCCAAGTATAACTCCTGGAAGTGTAGCTAGATCTCCATTATCAATAAATCCGACGCCAAAAGATGCTGATATTTTTTCTAATGCTGCTAGCAAAAATTCCCCGACTGATTTACCGTCTTTAGGACTGACATCATCATCCACTTGGAGCTTTAACCCTCCATCCAGCAATCAAAACTTTCCCAGGTTTAATAAATTATTTATATATTTGAATTTTAATTTATATTTTTATTTATTATGTTTTCTAATTAGTTGGTCGGATAATACACAACAGGAAATATGGTCTTCAATGAATAAGACTTCTCGTGGACCACCACCAGGTCTTGGTAGTAATAAGACCGGTGGAGGCGGCGTAGCTAATGTAACAAATC
The DNA here is from genome assembly GCA_947397855.1 of Thelaira solivaga. Classification (NCBI taxonomy): domain Eukaryota; kingdom Metazoa; phylum Arthropoda; class Insecta; order Diptera; family Tachinidae; genus Thelaira; species Thelaira solivaga. The sequence continues at coordinate 20,520,340 of OX377615.1, read as the reverse complement.
CTGGCAATGCCAATGGTTGGCTAGGCGGTGGTCGAACTGGTGGTTGGTCTGGAACAAACTCTAATTGGAACTCAAATTGGTTACTACTTAAAAATTTAACCGCACAGGTAAAATCGGATTTCTAAATACATACATTTTTGGCTAAAATATAATTGTTATTAAGATTTTTTATGTACTTTTTTAATTCCATTATATCAAAAATAATTGTTATTTTTCACAATGAGTAGAAAAAGTTCAAATTTATAAAGAGTTGATATATATTGTAAGAAAATTGAAAAATAATTAAATTAATTAATTCACAAATATATATGTAAATTCAGCTTTTATCCAAATATAAACGGTTTCAATTTAATTTTGCTAGATTTTATTTAACAGCTACACTCAGCTCTGCAATTTTAGTTGGATTCTGGTATTAAGTTATAAAACTACTTACATTTTCATTTCTTTTTAAACTGAATTATGTCATAACAGTTGCTAGTTATATAAAAATTTTAATATTGAAAAGCTATTTGTATGTATAAAATACTGTCTTATAAAATTCAATTTCTATCGAAAAAAATAATTAATGAACCCTTTGTTGTAAAAGTCTATTTTAAGAAATAAAAAAGACAGTGAACAAGCATACATTAAGAATTCTTAACATTTTTTTGTTTGTAGAAATCTATACAAAACCATTAAAATTTGTTAAAAGTAAAATCAATTCGTCCTGATTTTTACGTACTAAATTTAATTAATTTCGATGGTAATGTTTGAAAGACCTAATGGAAAACATTTATATATTCGATGTAGTAAAAAAATCTATAAGCACAAAAAAATTATTACATAATTATAAAAATTATCCAAGTAATGAGCAATTAGAACGAGAAACGGCTACTCAAAAACAAGGTACGATATTCTGAGGACAATTATCTGGGTGCTTTTAACAAATCTTGAGAAAAAAATTTCTTCATAGAGCAGTTTGAAAACCATTTTTCAGTAGTCCATAAAAATACTTCAGGTTTCTAAAGTTAAAAAAGTTAACAAATGTATAACGTGTAAATCTTACATACATTGAGATATAATCAGGAAAGCTAAAGTTTAAAACAAAACGAACTATCATGTTGAACATTGTACAGTGGCTTATTTTCCAAAAAACCCGTAGCAAAACTACGACTATAAAATTTTGAGAAATGCATTATCGCATACTACAAAGGACAACTTACTGTTCAAGAATCAAAAACCCGTTCTTAAATCGGATGCAAATTATGAGTTTTAGAACTGCTTAAAGTTGTTACTCTTTTAGACTCTAGAAAAAAATTAAATTTTCGACAAAACTTAAACTTAAAAAAAAACTTTTCGGTAAAGCTTACAACCGATTGTTAGTTTTTGATTTTACTAAAAAAGAGTGTTTGTTTTTTAACCTCACGATTTTTTCCGCCACCTTATATTGTCATTTTTGAAAATAATTTATTTATTGTTTCCATACACAACAAGACTAGGTCTTATAATTATAGTGCAGGAATTTATTGTGTACATCAATTTGCCAAATACAAATAAAAATAATTTTAGGAAATTATTCGATCTTATAAATTTATTATTAGTTAATATTAATCAAGAACAAATTGTTTTTATTTTAATTTTATAATCACCCCTATCGTGAAAATTTTTTCCCTCGAAATATTTCGCTTTTCCCTAAAGTTGCAGTCGTGAATTAGTTTCATGGGAAAAAATTCGCATGTTCGAAAAAAAATTGGCATCGCCGATTTTTATTCCCGTGAGTTTTTTCCCAAAAGTATTGTGATATTTTTCACAAACATTTTGTTTGGGAATAAAATTTAGAATTGTTGCAGCGGCAAATAAAATTAGAGGAACAGAAAATCAAGCAATCTAATAGCAATGATGGACTGTAAACATGTAAGAATGTGATAATTTTTCAGTTTTAAAAACGTATATTAATTATGAATTTGAATTTTTGTAGCCTTTTTTATGTGCCTGTTTATAAAAATTTTTTATGATACATGAAGTACAACCAAAAATAACACAAATGTGATTTATTGTTTTTTAGATTTAAGATTTCGTATCTTTCTAAAGAATATTTCTTTTTTAATTTTTTGTATCCTATAAAAACCGTAGACATGTTGTAAGCTACACAACACGACGACTTTCTGGTAGGCAGGTCTGGTTCAATATATCTAAAAGGTATTTAAAAGCTGCTTTTTTGTTAGCTAGAAAATGTTGTTAGAACCTGCAAAGAATTTATTTATATGTACTGTAATGTTAACAATTCTTCATGTTTTCATTTACATTGTTTCTGGTAAGCACAATGGATTTGATGATTCTCTTAAATTCCTTCTTTTTATTTTCTCCATTAATTTCTTCTTTTCTTCTAATAACATAAATCGGAGCGAAATACTATGTATTTTATTGAATAATAACAATTTATTAAGAAAATTACAAAAAAAAAAAAAAAAAAACACAAAATTAAACAACATCAATTCACAATAGTATGTTCGAATTGCCACATATGTTTCGAAAATATATTTTATTCCCCTAACAATTGACGATACCAAATTATTGTTCATGGGAATAAACAAATTATTCCCTAGAATTTATTCCCTTGAGATTCGCGATAAGGGTGAATATTTCGACTTTATTTTGAAGGTCTTCTGCAGGGAAATTTATTTTTATAATAAAATAAAATTTGATGTCAAAATTATTAAATTTGAAAAATTAAAAAATGAAAACTATACAAATATTTGTTTCCTGTTCCTATTTTAATACACTACGAAACAATTAACTACATACAATACTTAATATTAATAATCATAACAATTAGAATATTAATGAAAATAAAATTAATATATGAAAAACATTAATAATACTTTATTATACCTTTCACTGTAAGTAAGAAGGGTATAACTTTGTGATTCTGTTTGTAATTTCTACACCCTACATGGGACACCCTATAAAGTAAATATATTTTGGATCCTTATAAGTAGCGGAATCTATTTAGCGATGTCCGTCTGTCTATCCGTGTAGTAGTTCAAATCAACTTACAGAAGAATCTAGACCACATACAGAAAAGTATAGCATACCAAACGGTCAGTTGTTGCTGTAAGACTATTACTATTGAAATTCAGCCAGATCGGTCCATAAATGACGGAGCTATGAGTCAAAAACCGAAACTGCCTCTATTTTTGACTATTTTTTGAGTGGGTTTTTTGCCTATTTTGTCTAAAAAAAAGACACGGACAAAAAAACGTGGTATGCAGTTTTGTTTGAAGTATAAGGCATAATACCTGTGCTAAAAATGAAAGCAATCGGTCCACAAATGGCCGAGGAATATCAAAAATGCAACCGAAATTTTAGATTTTCATAAATTATGGCTTTGTTTTTATGCGATTTTTATCTAAACTGAAAAAAATTAGTACGCAGTTTTTTTAAACATCACATTCATAGTATCCTAACCAAAACTCAGCTGGATGGGTCCATAAATGGCGGAGCTATGAGTCAAAAATTGCGATTACCTCTATTTTTGAATATTTTTGGTGCGTTTTTTGCGTAATTTGTCTAAACTACAAGACGGACAAACAAACTTGGTACAAAGTATTACAAATAATAATTGTAATGTCTGTGCAAAAAACTAGAAAATTCGGTCCACAAATGGACCAGAAAAATTAAAAATACAACCGGTATTTCACATTTGCATTAATTTTTGTTTTGTTTTTGCTTTGATTTTTTTTTTTTTCAAATTTTTTAGCTGTCATGTGCGTAATGCTTTGTGCACACAAACACGAAAAAAAGAGTGTATGTGTGTGTGGTTTTTATTGCATTGAGTTAAATAGTATTACGAATACAGACATCTTTATGAAAGAGAGTGCATTAGATCTTTCTCGATAATTAAATATTTAATTAAATATGTTTGGCTTAAAAATTTTTACAAAAATTTGCAAAATTAAATGAAAATAAATTTTATTGTTTTTCTATTTAACATCTTTCTAAGAATTTCTTTTTTTATTAATTTAAAAATTTTGTGCTTTTAAAAATTAGGTTCTCAGAAAGGATTGCTTCTTAGAACTCGTTAATTTTAGTCGTATTATAAAAATTTATTTTTTTTATAGATATTTCGCTCCAATAATAAATAAATAAATTTTTATATTTAATACGACCTCAAGCTGAAAAAAGTATGCATTTCAGTCACATAATTTTTTGAAGTGAGTGAATATAAATATGGTTAGTTAAATATGTTTTCACGTAATTCCTTATGTTTTTTAGTATTTGTAAATATCTTTTCAGTATTTTTGACATACTAAGATACAAATGTGCATAAATACGTTGATTTCTCTAATAGATTGCAAACGAACCATAGAATATTACGGGTTGGTTCACATATCATTTGACACAAGAGGTCATCACCAAGTTTGTAATCACCCAAGTACTCAGAAAAATCTTTGCATTATTTTTAAAAAATTTATGAAATTCCCTCATACCCCAGTACTGTTCTTCTGAGGGATTTTTGGGCAAGAAAATTACTAAAACTAAAAAGGAATTAAATCTGTAGGCTCTAAACTTTCTGGAAGTGTTTTAATATTTTCTGAAAAATTCGTAGTTTTTCTTTTATGATGCAAAACGGAAACTGCCAAAATCCTTGAGTTCAACAGTACTGGGGTGTATGGAAATTTAAAAAAAAAATTTTAAAATAGTCCAAAATAACTATATAAGTTTTTTGGCGGTAGACTACAAATCTAGACAGTCTCCCCTTTAAAATGATATATGTCTCATCTCACAATATTTAATGGTTCGTCGGCAAGTTCCTAAAATCACTTAGAGCAAAAGCACTAAGGTAAATGGAAATTTCAAAATAATCCAAAGTAACTTCCGAACGAACCATAGAAGATTACGAGATAAGATGTATATCATTTTAAAAGGGAGGTCGTCTAGATTTGTAATCTATCTTCTAAGTTCTCAGAAAAAACTACATTATTTTTAAATATTTTTTAATTTCCCTCCTACCCCAGTACTCATACCAAACTGAAATGAAATTTGTAAATTCTACGCTTTCTGGAAGTGTTTTAACATATACTTGAAATTTCCTAATATCTTTTATTCTATGATGCAAAACGGAAATTGCCTAAACCCTTCAGAGCAACAGCACTGGAGTATATGAAAATTTAAAAAAATAAAAAAAAATTTTAAAATATCGAAACTAATATATGAAATATAGATGATCTCCGCTAAACTATTGCTTAAAACATTTAATATTTAATGACTTAAGACGTATTTGATAAATAAGCCATTAATACTGAAAATATTTACAAATACTAAAAAACTTCGGGTTTTACGTTAAAACATATTTAACACGGCATATTTATCTTCACTCATTTAATTTTTTCTATGGTTTTGCTATTAATAAAGAATGTGAAAAGTGAAAAATATTAATATTTCGCTAACACAGTGAAGGGTATATAAGACTCGGCACTGCCGAATTTAACTTGTTTTCTCTTATTTTTATAAATGAAATATCTATAACTACGAATATGAGCAACTTTATCTGTTTCTGCTTTAAAATTAATTATTTCTAAGGGTACATTTATAATATTTAACATTTCTAACATATATATACGTTTATAATTATTTCTTAATTTAAATAATAATTTTGAACCCAAAATTTATAAATCATTAACATATGTACCTGAATTATCTAAAAGATTAGAAAAAGCAAATATATTTGATAATAAGAAATTTAAAGTAGCCCACAAAATATATTATACAGTAGGTAAATTAATTAGTAATGTGAAAGATAAGGCAAAAATATCAGAAAAATCTAATATAGTTTATAGTATACAATGTAAGGGTAATGATCAAGAAAATTGTAATAAAATATATGTAGGTACTACGAAAAATAAATTAAAAACTGGATTAGCAGGTCATAAATCAGATCAAAAAAATTTAAATAACATCTTCACTAAAAACTGCATTATGTTCACATTGTTTTAATTGTAATCATTTTCCACATTTTGATAATACAAAAATATTAAGTTCAGCAAATAATTATAAACGTATATATATGTTAGAAATGTTAAATATTATAAATGTACCCTTAGCAAAAATAATTAATTTTAAAACAGATACAGGTAAAGTTGCTCATATTCGTTGTTATAGATATTTAATTTATAAAAATAAGAGAAAATAAAGTATTATTAATGTTTTTCATATATTAATTTTATTTTCATTATTATTCTAATTGTTATGATTATTAATATTAAGTATTGTATGTAGTTAATTGTTTTGTAGTGTATTGAAATAGGAACAGGAAACAAATATTTGTATAGTTTTCATTTTTTAATTTTTTAAATTTAATAATTTTGACATATCAAATTTTATTTTATTATAAAAATAAATTTCCCTGAAGAAGACCTTCAAAAGAAAGTCGAAATATTGGAAAATTAAAATAAAAACAATTTTTTCATTGAGATCTTAAGCTTGATTAATATTAACTAAATACAAATAAAAATATTTATTGCATACAAAATTTTTATTTAATTTAAATTAATTTTAAAATTAGAAAAGAAAATTATAAGGTTATTCAAAATAGTTATAAAGGAATTTTTTAAAACTTAATGCGTTGCTATTTGTTTGTTGATTGTGTGGGAGAGCATTCCAAAGACGTATAACATTTATTAAAAATTGCCATTCTGATGTAAGGAAACATTATAATTTTTCTACCCCTTAAAGACTTCAAAACTAATCTTATAAAATAAATATCTCGGTTCTTCTGTATAAATTAATTTTCGCAGAAGGTTAGCGTTCTTATTCTTAAGAGATTTTCAAATAAAACTCCATAAAGACTTAGAATAAGTCGATAAATAGTCACGACTTTTAAGTCCATACACATATCTTATAATGTTGTTATTAAGCACTTGCAGTTTTTTCTTGCTCAAATAGTCACAATTACCGTACAATTCACAACCATATGTTAGACTTGGCCAGCAATATTCTTAATCTTGGAGACGTAAAATATTGTACAGTCCATAATGTTCTCAACTTAAGGTATACTTGTGCAATTATTACAGTTATGTGATTAGCCCAAGTTAGATTTCTGTTAAATATTATACCTAGATTTTATGCTACTATGTTAATTTTTTCACCATTTATCATGACATCTTTTGAAGCAGGATTTACTGTTTTTTTTATGAATTATCAGCCATTTAGTTTTTATGGGATTTAAACATAGTCGGTTTGCAGATGCCAACTGATGAACACTATCCAAATCGTAGTTTAGTTTTTCAACACTCTGCAATTGATTGCAATGAGCTGGAAATGTACAATTGTACATCGTCTGCATACATATGAACATTGCATGGTAGAAGAAGGTGCATAGAATTCATTTTGAAGCTGACGTATAGAATACTTAGGGTAGAATAAACTTTTGACGAGAATGCAATATTAAAAGAGAAGCAGAATATAAGAAAACCAATCATGCAAAAGGAATTTTTAATAAAAAAGATGGTAATGATGTTGGTTATGATTTTTGCAACGAAAAAAGTAAAAACGAGGCTAGCTTAAACAATTGTGCGATTACACAGAAACTGTATATGGCAAACTATAATAGACTTACCAAAAAGTTTCGTCAAATGTCATTTGCTTAAGCAAACAGCGAAACTGGTCGTACATTCCGTACGTAATCATATGTTTTTACACTTAGTATATTTACATGCATAAATAAAGAATGCCTTGAAATGCACGTTTTAATAATTTTATTGTTTTCAAACCTTTTAATTTTTCTCCAGTACACGAATTTTAATTTCTAATACCAAGCACTTGTAATATTTTAAGTTTTTATTATTTATTATTATTATCATTATGGACTATGATTGCACGGCGACCTTTAAGATCTATTGTGCAGCCCAGTTCCTAACTACAGTCTGAGGCTCCTTACGAATTTCGTAATCGTTGTAGGGCTAATCTTGTCTAGATCTTCTGGGACCAATAGCCCACTACCCACTTATTCTGCGTCTTGCCATTGCTGGACATTCGCAGAGAATATGTTCCGACATTTAATATCCTTCCCGACAGAAACGACAGGACTCGTCTTGTACCACACTGATTTTACTCATGTGATAGTCTACAATGGCCCGTAAGTAGATCAACGTAGTGTAATGTCATTACTACTGAGGTTCAAACAACATCTGCCCTAGTGCGGTCGGGGTCGATGAGTCTCTTTGACTGCCGCATGCCAATTTCGGCCCTCCAGCAGTCTTGTAGACCCCGAAGAATGGCTCTGGACCTATGAAGGGGGGTATCCGGGCCCTTTTTAGCCAGACAATCTGCCATTTCAGTGGCCACATACCCTTCATGACCCGGAACTCGTAACCGTCTTTCTCTCTGCCAAGGCATTGAGAAGATTATAACAGTCCCAGACTAATCTTGATCGAAAGGAATATCCCGCCAATCTAAGAACTGTCAGAAACTATAATATACAAAAAACAGATGCAAAGGAAGCCCTAATTGTCCAGTATATGGTCTGCCGCCTCATGCATCGGAAGTATGTATACGTACTTTTTGCACAAACTGCTCGGGACAACATCACTCAACAGATAAGAAATGCGCCAGATTTGTTAAGATGAATTAAATATTCAGGGCTGTCATAAAATCCAAATCGGTTTTCCTAATTGTCGGTTTGCAAACCAATATTGTTTTCATTTGGTGTCATGAAACCAAGTCGTTTTTGTTATTTTCGAAGACAAATAAAACCTAAGTTCGAATCAGTTGTTCTATACATTAGTTTATTTGTATGAAATAATGTTAGATAACAATTTTGATAAATCGTAATGTTTTCGCTTAAATAAAAATAAAAACTTATTTTTTTATTGAAAATTTATAATATAAAATATATAATTAGTGTCGGTGAAATAAGTAGTCAAAAATAAGGACGTTGTAGGATTTTTATTATTAGAAAGTATAAAGAATATTCATAAATTACCGGTTAAATAAAGAAACTTTCTGTTTGGCGTGAACCTGCTCTTTTTATTGATTCAGCCAACTGTTGTCAAAGAGATCATACAGTTGGCTTATCAAGTTTTGTAAGTCCCTTCGCAATGTCAGGATATTTTTCTATAAAATGCATAATTATTGAGTTTTAAGTGCTATTTTTTTGTTAGAGAAAAAAAATTATGAGTAAAAATTTATTTTTGTAGAATTAATATTAGTTTCCTTAAATTTTTACTAAATATCTAACTGCAGGTGAATTTTTAATGATAAAAGTCCGTTTTAGTCACTTACTTTATTTGAAATTAAACAAACCAACAACTGTCAACTGATTGTTTTCAATCCAATAGCAAACCGATAACATTGGTTTCTGTAACAACTAAAACCGACATTAATTCTAGCTCGAAAATGAAACCGACAACATTGAATTTCAGAACACTTAAGTAATTTTTTTTGTCGGTTTCAAATCCAATACCGACAACATTGGATTCTATGACAGCCCTGATTAAAGATAAAAACTATAGACTATTGCAGTATAGGGAAAGCTCGACGCATCTACAGGGAAAATAATCTTATTTCAACTCTCCCGGGACTAAGCTCTTCTGCAGCTACAGTTTCGAGCACTGGTTCAGATGCCGGAATCAACAAAACTTTAACTAAAAATATAATATCAACAAATAATTTCTTAAATGAGAAACTTACCACATCTACAAATCATTTGAATAAATCTGTGCATTTAACTTCAAAACAGAAATCATTACTTATTACAGACAAGATTGAAAAAACAGTAAAATTAAAGCATTTGATAACAATAAATTAGAAACAACAACCTTAACAAATAAGCAAAATAAAAAAAATTTAATTAATTATAAAACAATCAATTCCTATATCAACATCTTCACTTCACCAATCACAAAAATAACTCAATCGCTGATTAATGACGGCGAATATTTCATCCCGTGTACCGATGAGCCAATAACAGACGAGGATACAACGGATCTTCATACAATACAACTTTAACATTCAACACTAATTTACCTCTTACATCACACTTTCTAAAAAATGCATTCCATGTGCGTCAGTGTGTGTGTATATATGCTTCCGTATGTCTGTACGATTGCACGGGTATGTTGACATATACGCAATTGCTTGCATTTATCATCACTGTCACTACATAGTATAAAGCAAAGTTGCTTCCCGCGTCTGTCCCTATGTATGTATGTATGCTTAGATCTTTAAAACTACACAACGGATTTTGATGCAGTTTTTTTTAATAGATAGATTTATTCAAGAGGAAGGCTTATATGTATAATAACATGCTTAATATATTAGAGAACCACAGATAATTTCAAGATTTCTAATGTGACGTTGTAAATAAACACATTTTTTTGCGCTTACATTGCAAACGCTGGCTGAACTCTACGAGATAGATAAAAATAATGTATTAAGTGTTGTATACTTTAAAAAGGTCTACAAGAAAGTCCGCGATGGTATATGTTTATCTCTTAGGGAGAACCCACAATAACCAATTTTTACTTTTTGCGAGAAATAATGGCTTATTTACAAAGCAATTTTAAAAAATACAGCATTAATCCTTATCTAATTAAGTACCTTAAATAAATTTTACATTTAATATGGAATAATATAGGGACATCGTGGTTGCGGTGGTACCGGCCGGCCGGTATAGTATATGAATTTAGATATTCCAAAGATAGCAGGAAATCCTCACAATATAGGGAAAGGAGAATTGTTTTACTACGAATTTAACGCGTGCAAAGCCGCGGGCAAAAGCTAGTTTTTATATAACATGTTGAATTTCTTACCTTGCAGTGGAATATAAATGGCTTTATTAATAATTACCATAACTTTCAACTACTCATTAAGGAAATGGATCCTAGCTTCATAGCGCTGCAAGAAACTCACTGCCCTTTCAATTTTACCCCTATTCCACCAAATAATTTCATTTCTATTTTGCCAACTCTCCACACAATTCCACTTTCAAACAAGTGATCGGTGTTTTTATTAAATCAAATATACCTCACAAAGTGATCTGTAAACTCCGAATATCAAATCATAGCAATCGAAATAAACCTCAACATCAAATTTACAATACTATCCTGCTATATTCCTCCTAACCACAATATATCGCATAATGATTCAAAAAATATATTTTCCTCATTCAATACCCCTCTACTTATCATTGGGGATTTTAACAGCTGGAACACTTTATGGGGTTCCACATCTAACAACATTAAAGGTCGTTTATTAGAAAGCCTAATACAACAAACTGGTTTGTGCATTTTAATCGACGAAATGTATGAGACCTCTCATAACACTTTTACTAATCTACTTCCGTTAACCACATGGACTATCCTTAATGATCTGCATGATAGTGATAATTTTCCAATTAAGATATGAATCAAACTTTCAGAAGAGAGAAATACCCAAATTAAACTAAATCGATTTCTATTATATTTAGCTGACTGGCATAACTACACAAAAATAACTGATCTGGAAATGTTAAAAAACCAAAGTATCCCTTATAGCAATAAAGATGCAGCTCTTATTACTAAATTAATACGCATAGCAGCTAACTTCCATATTCTTCATTCAAAGTCGAATTTCAAAACTGATCACTTTCCAGTACCATGGTAGACCCTTAGTTCTATTTAGCATACTTACGTACGTAAAAAATGAAAAATTGGCAACACTTCAAAGCTAATCCAACACAAGAAAATTTAAAAATATATAAAAATTTAAATAAAGGGTGTTTTTTATAGACGTATAGAACTTTAAATTGCAATAAAACAACGATGGATTATTCGATTGACATTAATTTTATTTATCCGAAAGATAATCTTGTGGCATTACATTTTAAATATGATTTCTCGCATATGACCGCCACGGCTGGCTCGGATGTAGTCCGATCTGGACGTCCAATTTCCGATGACTTTTTCCAACATTTTGGGTCGTATATCGGCAATAACACGGCGAATGTTGTCTTCCAAATGGGCAAGCGTTTGTGGCTTATCCGCATAGACCAATGACTTTACATAGCCCCACAGAAAGTAGTCTAGCCGTGCTAAATCACAAGATCTTGGAGGCCAATTCACAGGTCCAAAACGTGAAATTAGGCGGTCACCAAACGTGTCTTCAATAAATCGATTGTGGCACGAGCTGTGTGACATGTTGTGCCGTCTTGTTGGAACCACAGCTCCTGGACATCATGGTTGTTCAATTCAGGAATGAAAAAGTTAGTAATCATGGCTCTATACCGATCACCATTGACGCACCAAACAGTCAGTTTTTCTGGATGTAACGGTGTTTCGACATACACTTGAGGATTAGCTTCACTCCAAATGCGACAGTTTTGTTTATTGACGTAGTCATTCAACCAGAAGTGCGCTTCATCGCTAAACAAAATTCGCTTATGAAAATCGGGAACAACGGCAATCTCGTTTTTTGCCCATTTGCAAGCGTTGCTCAGGCGTGAGTCTATTCATGATGAATTGCCAAAGCAAACTGAGAATAAATCACTTAACAGCTGTTAAATCGGTCGCCATCTTGAACAGTAATGCCAACTTAAAGTTCTATACGTCTATAAAAATACCCTTTATAATGCTAAATTTCGCAGAGAAGTAAAAATTGCCAAACGCGCAAACTTTGAAAAATTTACAAAATCTATTAATAAAAACACAACTACATAAACTATATAGTCTAAAATAAACAGAATTTCCCGCAAAGGTTCCACTTCCACTATAAAAGCAATAGACTCACCTGATAGAACTCTAATTGACCCATCAGAAATTGATAATCACTTTAAAAGTATGAGCTGAATATTCATCCGGTTCTAATTTTTGAACTTTATTTAATAGACTGAAAAATTCTTTTGATTTATCCATTAACAGCACACATGATAAAAAAGTGCAATTACTTGAAGACTCAATATCCATGTTTGAACTTAATAACTGCTTAAATAAAGTTAAAGGCACGACTCCAGAGCATGATCGCATATCCTACCAAATGATTAAAGCCCTATCCCTCATTAGTAAAAAGAGATTACTGAGATTGTACAATTTAATATTTAAAAGCGGCATAATTCCTCACTCTTGGAAACTTTCAATTGTTGTACCTAGCAAAAAAACTAAAAATTCATCTTTCACTAGCGCATATCGCCCTATATCATTACTACCATGCCTCTCTAAAGTCATCAAACGAATCATAGCTACTAGACTTGCATTGTTTTTAGAAAATAAAAATCTTATAGCTAAGGAACAAGTAGCATTCAAGGCAAATAAAAGGTGTGTTGATGCACTATTACATATGGACCACTCCATTACAAAAGCACTTTCTGCTAAAAACCATGTCACAGTTTTATCATTCGATTTCGAAAGGGCATTTCATCGTATCGGATACCATGTTATTTTGAACGTTTTAAAATCATGGAATGTTGGACCTACAATTTTCAATTTTATCAAATCATTCTTAATAAATAGACGATTCAAAGTGCGTGTTAATGGACATTTGTCAAAAACTTTTCATATAAAAAATGGTATACTACAGGGATCGCCGCTTTTTGTGATTTTGTTCCAAATTGCGTTCAAGAAAATTAGCAAAATAATAAGATCCAACAATTACATAGACCATAGCCTGTATGCTGATGATCTGTATATACTCTGCAAAAAAAAAATAGTAACGAAGAAAGCAAACATATTATACAAAAAATTCTACAAGATATTATAAATTGGACTGAATGCTCTGGTGCAAAACTTTCTATGGAAAAAAACAAAAAATTTCACATTTGCCGGAATCATAATTGTGATTCTAAATGATGGATTCGCTATAGAAAACGTAGAAAAACTATAGATTTTGGGAGTAATTTTTTCAGGAAAATACAACTGGAAAGATCATTTATAATTTCTGGCTCTAATGTTATAAGATATTTATCAGCGAAAAGTTTATATAAACATATTAACTTATCTCACGAAAACATTAATACTAAGTAAAATAAATTACGGTCTTTGCATGTATGGTAATAGTTGTGAGATGAACATCAACATAATAAAATCTGCTTACCATATTGCTGCCAGAGCCTGCGTCTACGCTTTTAAAACTACTCGCATTGATAATATTTTACGCGAAGCCCATCTTCCTTCAATTTCTGATAGAATTTATTAAGTCAAGTCCAGAATCCTTCTTAAACTTCTTTACTATACAAACTCAATACTAGATAAGGATATTTCCGCCTGCATCAGCTCGAGAAGACCTAAAAGAATCAAGTCTGCCATAGCTATATCTTTAGCACTTTATACAGACCTGTCTATACCTCTTATTATAACAAGGAGGTACAAAACTGATTCTCCATGGAGATTCATATTTTCTTCTGTCAATACCTCACTAACAAAATAAGATAAAAAAACAACACCTGCGAACGTATACCGGACTCTAATAGCTGAACGTATAAATCATTTAACAAATAATAGTTGGCACCTTATCTACAAAGACAGTACCAAATCACAGGATAGTATACCAGTCTACGCGATAGTAAATAGTGACGGAAAAAATCTCTTCTTGGGCACTGTCTGGGAAAATTCAACTGTTTTCAAAGCGGAAGCATATGTTATTTATCAAGCAATACGCATCTTCCTTACTGATAAAAAGAAAACTTGTATTCTTACTGATAACTTGTCTGTAATAAAATCTATTAGCAACCAATTCAACTACAAATGGAATATAAAAGCAAAAATCAGAGACGTCTTAATTACTATCAAAAATATAGAAAAATATGCTGGATTCCTAGCCGTTTCGGCATTGCTGGTAATGAGCAAGATGATATCTCTGCAAAACATACATCTTATGCACCAATCATCACAGACAGTACTTATGATGTTCGTCGCTATATATGAAGTTACATTAAGGATAAATTTACTAATAAACTAATCACTCACTACCATTACTCTTACATCAATCCGCAGTATATTCATCCAATATATCCCACAAACATATCAAAGAACAAAATAAAAACGTTTTCCAGATTACGACTAAGCCACTCTATTTTCTCACATGTTTAGATTTTAAGAAAACAACACTTGCTCCATTTTGTAAAATTTGTAGTTGAAATCTTAATATCAAACATGTACTCATAGAATGCTCATCATTTTCATACCAAAGACGAAAATTGTTTAGGGACATCTTAGTCCTGGATTTTCTGAAATACCCATCCCACAAAAACATAGAAATAATATATAACTTTATGATATTTACCAAATTAAAAGCTTAAATTCTCTTTACCATCACAAATAATATATAATATGTATCTTTTGTATATATACATATATTTAAACAGCTGATGATCATAGCTGTCAGTGCTGGTTAATACTTTAGTCTTAGAATTTAATTCTGTTAGACTAAATAAATAATCACCCCTATTCTAGTTGTCACAATCAATATATAACGATGTCGTTTATTGTCGATGGCTTTAAATTAGTATTCCAGTTGTCGCAATCGTTATTTATCGATAAGTGTTTATTTATAATTGGTATTTTAGGTAACGACTAAAGGTACTGACTGACTATCCTACACGATCGTACGATTATGTCAAAATAATGTGTGACAGAATTCTGTCCTACTTGAAGAAATCGCTTTAAAATGGCGAGCTTTATGCCAGACTATTATACAAAAAAAGATGCAAAAACATATGTTTACTCACCTTAATACTTTTAAAAGTATTAATTTTCTTCTTTGCCGCAAAATATCTTTTTTACAAATATGTACAATGAAAAATAACTTAAATGTTTGTATAAACAAAACACAAGCTTGGTATTGTTGCTATTTTTCTGCCTTGAACATAGAAAATATAACTCTGATCACACAGATAAAATGTATTTTATGAAAATTTTCATAACATTAAAAAATCGGACAGACCTGTCAAAAAGTCTGCTTGTTCAATACACACTATCATACTTTTTTAGCACACATGGGTTTTTAGACAGATCGTACGACTAAGTAGGATAGTGAGTCCTAGGCTTAAGAAATGTTAACAAAATAATAAAAAAGAAAAATTTTAAAAATAAAGGGAGAAATATAAACCAATTTGAAAAACTTGTTGGAAAAAATCCTTCCCTTGCAATAGGATACACCATTCCATTTAATTTCAAAGCAAATTAAAAATAAATTGCTATAAAATAAATTATGATTAAAAATTCCCATGAAGTTTGTTTTCTTTTCTTCTTATTGGAAGTTTTTTTTCTTTTTTATCAAGGAATACTCTGCGGCTTAGGGAATTTTTTTTTTCCCAAAAACCGAAAAATTCTGGCGAATATTCATAATTGACGTAAGAGTCGTTTTACACGTTGAGTTCATAAAATCCCTGGGCTTAAATTCTTACTGTAGCTGAAAAAATTTTTTTTTTGATACATATTTTCCATTCGGTAATTTGAATATATCGGAATTCTCCTGATAAGTTTTCTTTCTAATACTAGAACACTTGAATTTATATTCAATTTACATACGAAAAATTTTTATCACAAAAATTCAAAGCAAAATAAACGATAAACTGTTGTCATCGCAGTAAGACTGTTATAGCATACGAAATCATTGTCGAAGTGATGACGACGACGAGCAAAGTTGAAATAAAAACGACGACAAGTTTACGGCGACAGCTGAAATAGAGGTGAATAATTTCTTTAGAACATTATTAACATTTTTGTAAAAACATATAGTTAGTTTTTAATTCTTCGTTCTCTTGTGTTAGTGTTTTATTGCAGACAGGCACAGTTAGCTGCAAAAAACTGCTTATTTCCTAAATAACTCAACTTTTACATCTCTATGTGACACTGTGCTTATAAGTCACATTATTACAGATTATTAAGATTTTCATTAAGATTTCATTAGATCTTGAAAGAACAAAATCAAATGGTATATAATATGACTGTCGAAAATTCATATACGGGTTTTATACTAAATGTAATACGAGTGTTAAGATTTTTGTTGGATTTTATCAGATGTTTTTGTTATTTCTTTATAAAATTAAAATTTTTTTCTAAGAGTGGTGAGAGCCATACGACTCAAATTTCTATCCGTATTTTGTGATGTGTTATTTGCACATTATTTTACTTTTTCATTTGATTTTAATTTTTGTCAAGTCATTTATTCAGTATTACAGTGTATGTTTGTGCGCCAGGCATAAAATATGAAATAAAAAATATCAGGTTTCATTAGTTTTAAGAAAATTGTGTTTTTATTCGATTAAAAAATATTACTTTTAAAAAATTTCTGGTGTTGTGACCTTTATTGTTGCGTAGCTTTCACACAAATAAGTTATGTATATTTGTTTTACACAAAAAACCAAAGACCGTACGCGGTTAACTTTGCGGAAATCCAAATAAACAACAAATATAAAATTCATAAACAAAAGGAAATTTGGACTTCAGCAAAGTTGCTAGACAAATTGAAATAAATAAATTATGAAACAAGAATCTGGCTTTAACATTGGTACAAATATACACAAGATTTACAAAATTCAAAAATAAATCGAGAAGTATGTATATATTGTACAATAATTAAGAAAAATAGATTCTTAGAGTTACATTACATGGATGACAAACTCTAAGTCGGTGATTGACCGGAGATAATCCAGCCACATATTGTGTATAGCGCCAGTGGAGAGCCCGGACTCGTAAAAACTTTCCCCCTCAATATTTGACCGCTAAGTTCGGGGGCAAGAACCAGAGAAACTGTACCAGAATGGTAAAAAGTAGGGTCAGCCAATTGAAGACCCGGAAAATGCTCTCGTACAGTCTCTGCCACACTTCCGCGAACTGCGACAGTCCTTGAACGTGTGATTGCTGGCCGAACATTTTGAGCAGTGACCCCAAATCAACACTTGTCGAAGTTTCTTCTCATTAGCAAGGTGTCGGAAACGCAAGCATGCTCTTAATGGGTGAAGTTTTTTTTTGCAGAGACTGCAGGCCACGGTATGGTTCTTAGGCTTTTCGTTAGCTGAAGGGTAAACTTTCGAGCCAGAGTTGTCCACTGGGCCGTTGGACTGAATGATTATGATAGAATACTCCTGCGGTTCATCATTGTATGACCCAGCAGGCGATGTATCCATTCCGGGCAAGAATATTATAGCCGCGGACCATGGGCCAGCTACCTCCATAGCTTCCTCGTACTCTTCTAACAAAACGTCTTCAAAAATATATAGAGCGTCCATAATACTACGAGACAATGAAGGTTAATTAATGTGTTTTAATCTGAATTAGTCAAAACGACCAGCTTAGTGATTGGTCGCTTCACAACGCCGTTTTCTGGTCGAACGTCAGCGACGCGAACCTGATCATCACTTCCCGGATAGGTTCTTAGAACTCTACCTAATTTCCAAGTAGTGGGTGATAGGTGTTCATGACGAACAACAACCAGATCGTTTATGTCAACATTACGTTCCGGAAATTTCCATTTTTACCGTTTATGCAAGGAATGAAGGTATTCTTCTTTCAATCGGCGACAGAAATGATGTGAAAAAGCTTTTATTTTTCATATATAGGTTGCTCTGGCGGAGCTAGTATCGGGCTACCGATTAGAAAGTGACCGGGAGTAAGAGCTACTGGCTCATTCGGATTTTCTGACATAGGCCAAAGAGGACGTGAATTCAAACATGCCTCTATTCACGCTAACATTGTGGACAATTCTTCAAACGTGTATCTTGCAGACTGGGATCCCCTTATGAAATGCTGTTTAAAAGTCTTAACAGCAGCTTCCCACAAGCCACCCATTTGGGTAGCCTCAGCTGGAATAAAACGCCACGACAAGCCCTGAATGCCAAAGGTTGACATTTTCGCTCGACTTTCAGTAAGAAATTCAAGAAATTCTCGCTCAATCTCACGAGAATCACCTACAAATAGAACAACGTCTAGCTATTAAACGATGAAAAGCAGCTAGAAAAGCATCAGTAGACAAATTCGAAGTCGCCTCTAAATGTACTGCTTTGGTCGCAAAGCAAACAAATATGCACAAAAATGCTTTCGTAATTTTACAACCTCTACCAGTAAAACTTTTTAAATCAAAGGGAGCAGCAAAAGCAACACCTGTTGTAGTAAAAGGTCGTTCTAACGTTGTTCTTACAGCAGGCAGTGCAGCCATTATCTGATTGCAAGATCGTTTTTTATCCAAAATACAACGCTTACACCAATTAATTATCGTACGAATCAAAATCTTCAATCGAGGTACCCAATATTCTGTTCGAATAATCCTCAACATCAACTGATTTCCACCATGAATCGAAATCACATGTACGCATTCAATCAACAAACGTGTAAAACGTGCCGAATATGGCAATATAATTGGATGTTTTTCTGTGTACGACAAAGGCGAATTCATAGGAGGTGGGCGCAATTGATCAGGTGTTTTTTATTTATATTTATGTTTTATATGGCTTAACGTCAAAATTTTTTTTTTCATTTTGCTTTGTGTGTTTACAACATATTTAGAAATTAAATTTATTTAAACATCCTCATAAGAAAACTTCTGAAAAAAGTGTGTGTTTATAAGAAAAAATTTTTAATTCATTTTGTTTTGTGTGCCTACAATATATTTATAAATTAAATTTGTTTAAGAAAATTTATAAGAAAAGCATGTGCTTATAAGAAAACTTTTTTGTTCCTTTTGTTTTGTGAGAAAAGCGTGTGTTTATAAGAAAACTTTTTTGTTCCTTTTGTTTTGTGTGCCTACAATATATTTATAAATTAAATTTGTTTAAACGTTCTTATAAGAATATTTATAAGAAAAGCGTTTGTTTATAAGAAACTTTTTTGTTCCTACTTTTTGCACTACTACCAATGTAAAATGGTTTAGCGTCCTCATCAATAAAATTTCAAAAACTACAATTGGGCGATAATTGAGCACTTAATAATTTCACAAAGAGTAATAACAAAACTATATTACATAATTAAATTTGTTGCACGCTTCTTATTACTTTTTTTTATTATTAAATTAATATTTTCTTTTTCTTTATAACAAACTTTATTATTTGTTTACTTGAAAATTTCATCCCCATTTTTTCTCTTTGTTTTGTTTCTTTATTTTGACAGTTTACTAAATATTTTACACTAACAAAATACATATTGCGGCCACCTCCTATGAATTCGTCTTGTGTACGACAAAGACGGAGACTTAACTAAACTACCATTCATTCTCATCCAAAAAGGGATTGAGTGAAAGTAATGAACTTTTCGAAAAAATAGGTTTTTTCACTAACAAACACTTATATTCTTCTCCGAATTGAGATTTTTGAGCTAATATTGCTAATCGTAACTTGACCTGGGTTATTTCATCTCTCGAAATAGCCAGATGAAAACATACACTTTGCTCTACATGAAGGATGAGTCCTATAAGAAAATCTAAACATATAGGCGGTTACTCTTAGATCACGATCAAGTTTTGAAAATCGTTCTAAAACATCCTCATAATTCGAAAAAAATGATGCATGTGCTTTTACCGTTCTAGCTTCAATATTAGTGTCTACGGAGGATACGTTGGTTATATCCCACGTAGTCTTGTCTCTCTGAAGCCAAGCAGGACCATGCCACCAAAGATCACTCTTTGCGAGCTCTGAAGGCGAAAGTCCTCTACTACCTAAGTCTGCCGGGTTTTCTTCAGACCTCACATGATACCAATTATGCTGTCCTACATTTTCTTGAATTCTACAAACACGATTTGCTACAAAAGTTGTCCAACTGCTAGGAGTTTTTCGCAACCAACATAGAACAAAAGTAGAACCTGTCCAGCAATATATCTGTTTAAATTGGATATCTATTTCGCGAACTATAGTTTTCAAAAGTTCTGAAGCTAAGACTGCACCACAAAGCTCAAGCCTAGGAAGGGAAATTGATTTAATAGGGATTTAATAGTTTTACAGGAAAGTAAAAAAGTAGAAATCTGCCCAAATGACTCCACGCGAATAAAAATTGCCCCCGCGTATGCTTTCTCTGAAGCATCGGAAAAAACATGCAGTTCGGCAGATGACCAAGGTGTATAGTATACCCATCTAGGTATTCGTATACTATTTACCTCTGTATAAAAATTAACAAACTTACGCCATTCGTTCTCTGTAGAAGGCACTAGAAAGTCATCCTAATCTATATTATCACGCCAAATCTTTTGCATGATAATCTTCGCTACAATTATAACAGAACCTAGCCAACCTACAGGATCAAATAATTTAGCTATAGTTGACAAAACCTCTCTTTTTGTAAAGTGTAGCTTATCGGCGATAGGCTCAACACGAAAATAAAATGAATCTAACTTGGCATTCCATTGAATGCCTAAAGTTTTAGAGCTGCTAGATTCTACACAATTTAAAAGTTCAGAATCTACCAAGTACTCGGGGGGAAGATCGCTAAGAATTTCCATAGAATTAAATGTCCATTTTCTCAACTCAAATTTAGCAGACGATAGAGGTGTAACAAGTTGATCGCGTGCTTCTAAAGCAGATGAAACATCATGAGCCCCATTGAGTACGTCGTCAACGTACATACACTTGCGCAAAATATTTGAAGCAAGAGGGTACTCCGTCTCTGAATCATCTGGCAATTCTTATAATGTCCTTATTGCTAAATAAGGAGCACAATTGACGCAAAAGTTACCGTTTGTAACTCATACGCTACCACTTCCTTAGTCCGAGAGGATCGAAGCAAAATCCGTTGAAATGGGGTATGAGCTGGGTCAAGTCGAATTTGCCTATACATCTGCGTTATGTCGCAATTAAAAACATATCTAAATAATCTCCAACGAAAATCAAGAGAACTAAATCTGAGGAGGTTTTATTAGAAGCATTAAATACGACACGCAATTTCGTAGTTTTCCGATCAAGTTTAATTATCGGATGATGAGGCAAATAACAAGAGTGAGAAGGATCTGAAAATTTATGCAAAACTGGCTTCATATGATTCAGTGTTAAATATTAACAACGCTATCATATAATGCTTTTACGTCTGGTTTTCATAATAAAGACGACTCGTTTCCCAAGAATTGTGCCATGACATTCTGTTTTGAAAGCGTCACTACATAACGGCCATCGGAGTCGCGTCGCCTTGTTCTATAATTTTCTTCACAAAATCTATCAAACTGGGTCCATATCTTCTATTTTGCAGTCTCTTCTAGCTCCCAAAATCTAAGAAGATTTCTATTCAAACTATCTTCGGGCGAGCATTCTATAGTAGTGGAGTATACTTGAATAGGTGGTCTTTGAACAGATCCACTAATAATCCATCCAAATATGGTTTTTTGAGACAATAATGTAGCTAAAACATTACGTCGAATTAAGCCTAACATTATTTGAGGGTATAAATCAGCACCTATCAAAATATCCACTGAAACATGTAAAATGAAACAAAATACACTGAAATTGAAACAAATTGCTACTTTTTCTCACTATGCTGTATCTGTAACTTTTTTTGTGAGATACAGCTGTCACGTAAGCGTATTTTAAAGAAAAAGTGTGTCTACAAGAATGTTATGCGAGAAGTTCTCACTTTAAACTGTTAAAAAAACTTACAAATAGAAAGTCGGTGAATTGGAATTAAAAAATATAAAATATAATAAATCTTAAATTTATAATTGGCTTAGTTCAAAAAAATGGACAATAATAATAGTGAAAAGGTAAATATTTTGTTCTTAAATGTTTTGTTATTGTTAAATTAATATTTTACTTTTAAAACTTAAGAAAAAATGTAACATAAATAAAACAAAAAACTAAGTCATATATAACAATTTTTAATATAACCGAATGTTGGCCGACGAATGTAGTTCGGACGCCGCCGCTGAACATTTTTCAGTTTTAGTTTACGTTAAAAACATTTGTGGTTAGCGGCCCCGCCGGTTTCCTTTTGTTATCGGCTGCTCGTTATTTTATTGTGACAGTTCTAACGTAACAACGTAGTCATGTGTGGTGTTTTCCGCCTTGAGCTACAAACAAAGTTTTTTTCACTTTTCGAGAAACGATGGAATATTTTGTTTCACAACTTTTCGATGCGAGAAGTTCTCACAAAAGTTACAGAACATGGGTACTGTTTGCCAAAAATTAGGATCAGCTTGCCGTAAGCTAAACTCTGTACAAACACTATAATCAATAACAAATGAGGGTAAATCCCCAGTTTCCAAGATAATTGAATGAATGGAGAACTAATCACTAAAGAACAAATTTTCCTAGTCATAGCAGAAAACGTTGGGTTAATAGCAGAAACTTTAACATTTGTCGAATGTGTCATCAGTCCTAAACGATTACAAAAATGTTCAGAGACAAACGAAGATTCTGAAGCTGGGTCAATAAGAGCCCGAGCTGGGTACGTGATACCCTGCTGAAGAATATTCACCATCGCGGTTCCCAGAAGCAACATAAAAAACCTGTCGATTAAAATTACCATCTTAGGTAATACCTGTCAACTTAGAAGGTAGAGACGAGTCTACACAACTAAGGTCCCGGGCTACATTAGCCGAAACCGGAGCAGAATTATTCCCATTAGAAGAATTATTCCTATTCACGTTTTCTATATTAGGTACATCACGGTGTAACAAAGAGTGATGTTTTTTATTACACGTGGTACAATTAAAGGCACTCTTGCAATTCTTGACTCCATGTTCTCGTGATAAACATTGAAGACAACAGTGGAAATTTTACATCGTACAAAATCTTTCTGAGAGTGAAAGATATTTAAAACGTTTACACGTTCTTAAAACATGTCCGGAACAATGACATAAAACACAAGAAGCATAATTGGAGTTAGAAGTTGTACTAGAATTCACAACATGAGTTTTAACTTTCTGTGTAGAAGATTTCAACAATGGTGGAGGATCCTTAAGGTCACGAACACACTCTAAAGTTTGAATTCGTTCTGTCAGAAAGGAATCAAAATTTGCCAAGTGGACAAAAACAGATTTATCTTTAACACCCTGTTCCCATAAACTAACTGTAGACGTAGGCAGACGTTGAATGCACATGATAAAATAACGAGCAGCCGATAACAAAAATAAGTCGGCGAGGCCGCTAACGGAAACTAAAACTGAAAAATGTTCAGCGCCGGCATCCGAACTACTTTCGTCGGCCAACATTCGGTTATATTAAAAATTGTCATGTATGACTTAGTTTTTTCATGTGTTTTTTGTTTTATTTATGTGAAATTTTTTCTTAAATTTTAAAAGTAAAATATTAATTCAACAATGATAAAACATTTAAGAACAAAATATTTACCTTTTCACTATTATTATTGTCTATTATATTATATATTTTATATTTTTTAATTTCAATTCACCAACTTTCTATTTGTGAGTTTTTTTTGATAGTTTAAAGTGAGAACTTCTCGCATAACATTCTTGTAGACACACTTTTTCTTTAAAATACGCTTACGTGACAGCTGTATCTCACAAAAAAAGTTACAGACACAGCATAGTGAGAAAAAGCAGCAATTTGTTTAAATTTCATGTACTTTGTTTCATTTTACATGTTTCAAGTGAGAGTTACAGAACATAGGCACAGCTTTAATTAGTTTTAAGAAAATTGTGTTTTTATTCGATTAAAAAATATTACTTTTAAAAAACTTCTGGTGTTGTGACCTTTATTGTTGCGTAGCTTTCACTCAAATAAGTTATGTATATTTGTTTTACACAAAAAACTAAAGACCGTAAGCGGTTAACTTTGCCGAAATCCAAATAAACAACAAATATAAAATTCATAAACAAAGGGAAATTTGGACTTCAACAAAGTTTTTAGACGAATTGAATTAAATAAATTATGAAACAAGAATCGGGCTTAAACAGTGTAAAACTCCCTTAAGGCTCAAATAATATTTGCACCACTGCTGCGAACATCGATTGTTATAAATACATAGTAGTTGCAACGGCATACCTTTTTTTCTAATTTTTTAAATAACTAAAATAACTTTCAAAATATTATTTTAATATTTGTTCTAGTATTGTATAATTGTTTTGCTTTATTTTTGTGTATTAATAAAAAAACTACGATATATGGCAACTTTAAATGCTGAAAGTTAACGTTAAAAGTTTGGTTACGAGAACTGTTTCATAATTCCTTGACTTTTTGAATAAAATTTTATTTTCCGCAAATGAGCGTTTTATTGTTCAACATAATCTGCTTTTAGATCAACACATTTAGTCCAGCGTTTTTCCAATTGTTTTTATTCCGTCCACTTTTTCAGTTACTGGAAGGCAAATTCAAAAAGTCAACGAGTTATCATACAACAATCGTATCATACACTTTTCCGTAAATTCTACTTGTAATAACGAAAATAAAATAACTTAGTTGTAATAATGGCCCTAAAAGTGTTCAATATTTGAAGCCTTCAATAGGACTTTTTTTTTTATTAATCCGTAGTATTGTCAACAAATTCAATAGGAGTATTAAATATTCTGCATTTCGATTATATTTTATGTAATAATATAGAAATAAGTTATTTTGTTAACAGTTTAATATAAAGTGAAATTTTGTGGAAAAAACTGATAGATATACCAAATCAAATGCATAAATATTGTGTCAATATTCATTATTAATTAAAAACATAATTTAATTACAGAAAGGCAAAAAAAAAGCAAAATATAAAGGTGCTCGAATTAGTCAATTGTAAATAATGGAATCAATTTTGTGATTTTCATCCCACTAAAAACCATTATACTATTAATTCCAATTGCATCAGTTCCAGGCATGTCCACTGCTGGTGGTCATAAATTAAATAAAACTTTGAAATTTCAGTTTTTTTGTTTTGCTTTTTTTAAGTTTCTCTATTGCATTTTATATTTAGGTTTTCTTTTTTAATTATAATTAACAAAATATTAAATTTGAAAGAAAAAGAAGGATCGAAACACAGAACATATATAACCGAAAAAAATGCAATTGAAATGAAATAGAATATTAGCTTTGTTCGAGTACTTTTTGGGTAAAGTTTGGTAAAATAAGAGTAAGCTAAGACTACTCTCAAAAAACCACAAAAATACCTAAAAGTAAACGAACGCAAAAAAACAATTTTTTAGCCCAGAAAAAAAAATGCCAAACACTTACAAAAAATAAAATATGAGGTAGTGTCGGTAGCAGTTTTAACATAACAAGCGAATTGTGTTGATATCAAGTTTGACTTATTCAGCCAGAAAACTTCATACCAAACTAATTATATCACAATTTGCACTTTGTTTACTTTTATTTATTTTTCAAACAGCTGATTGACAATTTACCCAACTTGCACGAAGAAAAAGTGTGGGCTGTTTCGTGCAAAAAGAAGAAGCATAATTCTCTCACACAACTGCTCTCATTTACACAAACTTGCAGTAAACGAACACTTGTTGTGTAAATTGGGATCCCGCGGGATCCCAATGTGGAGTAAATGAACACAGCTGTTATTACTAATAATTATTAATAAATAGTAAATAAACGAAAAATTTCAATTCTGATAGAAACGCAGAATAAAAAAATTGCCAAACGGCAAAAATTTTGGTTTGAATCGAAACGAATAATAGGGGTGAACGACATCCAAAGTATTACACGATCTAAGGAGAAGCTTATATTATTCTCTAACACGTCAGATTATATGATATGACTTCTTAAAGTATTTTTGTTTGTTTCTTATAGATTGATAGCTCAACATTACGTACCTTATGCATGCAGCATGGACCTTTACTGAATTTTCATTTGTATTTAAATCAGGGCATAGCTCTGTGCAAATACGCTACACGTGAAGAAGCGAGTAAAGCACAAATGACTTTAAACAATTGCTTTTTGGGCAATACGACAATCGTTGCTGAATCGCCCAGCGAGAATGAAGTTCATTCAATATTACATCACTTGCCTCAACAGAATACCAATAATACTGCCACACAGCAACAACAACAAGCACAACAGGGTCAAGCTACAAGCCATAATAACCCAACCGCAGTAAATAATACAGGAGTAGGTGCCGGAGGCGGCTCAACTACAAATGCCAACAATATGAACAACGCCTCAGGTTCACAAAATACTTCTACACCAGGTGGCAATATTAATGGGATAAATCAACAGTCGAACCCAGCAAACAATGCCTCAAATATCAATTCAGCTAATAATGGCAGCAATAATGGTACTTCTGGCCAAAACGGAAATCAACCATCCAATCATAATTCTCACCAAAACGTAAACACACAAAATTCATCAAATGTTGCTGCAAATAATAGTAATGCTGTAACAAATAACCCTTCAAATGCTAATACTAACGCGGGGTGGCGTTCAACTGCCCAGCAATCCCAGCAAACACAAAATTCTCAAACACGACCCTCCGGAGGACGTGATGATTTCGAATTCATTTCCAAATATGTGTGTTCGATTGTGGATGACTAGACAAGGCTTTAAAACCGATTTCCTCAAATCCCCTATCTACTATCACACTTCCTCAAATACCACTACTACTTCCTAGCTTACAAGAACCATATAAAAGATTTCTCAAGTAGATTTTTCTAAATATATATGAAACACAACAAATTCTGTGATTGTGTTTAAAATTATAAAAGTTTTTATTGTATATAATATTTAAAAAAAAATCAATGGAAAACCCAGCGACATAAAAACAAAGACTGTTTTATATTACATATACAAAATTTAAAGAAAAGTATAGTTCATTCAATTTATAAAATCATCAAGTAGTTGCGCTTTAATTAACTACATACATAAACTGTGGGTTCATTAGGGGGCTCTCCTATAAAACTTCAAGTTTTCAATTTTATGCTTCAACAAATATACTCCACAAAAAAATTACAAAATCTTATACGAAAAAATTTAAGAGACGACTTAAGTCTTATTAAAGTTATGATATTTAACTCATACATTTGTGTTTCTTACAATAGCAATTAATTAATTTTGTTTATTAATTTGCTATAATACGCATGTATGTTTGTATATATTATCTCTTAAATGATATGTAACATTTTTATAACATTACCGCTTGAATTTGTACACCCTTCACTGGAAGTAAGAAGAGTATATATGTACATATAAGTTTGTGTTACCGTTTCTAATTTCTATAGCCTATATGCCAAGCTATAGAATATCCGTTTCTCTGTGTAGTCATTGACATCCAATTTTTGAAGTACCTACTCAACGCACAGAAACATTTAGCACTTCAATCTGTCAGTTGTTGCTGACTTCAAGTTGCTAATATAGTTCAGCACCATAGGTTCCCTACTTTTTTAAAGAAAAAAAAAAAGAAAATTCAAATTTAATGGAGAATGTTTATTATAATTTGAAAGAACATTCTTTGGCATTTATTTTTTGAAGATTATGTCTATCAAATGTTGGCCGTTGCTACGTCGCAGATAGTCCATCCGTTGAGTCCAATTTTCGATGACTCGTTCGAGCATTTCGACTGGTAACTGGCGAATAACACACGTGATGTTTTCCTCCAAGACGTGAATCGAAGCGGGCTTGTCCGCATAAACTTTAGACTTTACATATCCCCACAGGAAAAAGTCTAGCAGTGTGATATCACACGATCTTGGTGGCCAATCGACCGGCCCAAAACGTGAAATTATGTGCTCACCGAAATGTTCTCTCAATACATCCATTGATTGATGCGATGTGTGGGAAGTGGTGCCGTCTTGCTGAAACCAAATGTCGCCGAGATGACGAGCTTCAATTTCAGGCATCAAACAGTCGGTTATCATGGCACAATAACGGTCGCCATTGACGGTTACGGTCTTCGTGTACACTCTCAGCTACGGCCTCTATATTTTCGTCACAGCGTGCTGGACGTGGTCTATTCGGTCGAATATTATCCAATAATGAATGCTGGGTCTCAAAATGGGTGATGGTGTTGCGATTATGTTGACCATAAGTTGAGCGAAGTGCACGAAACACATTAATCACAGAACGTGAATTTTCGTAATAAAGTTGAACGATTTGTAAACGTTGTTCAGGCGTAAGTCTTTCCATTATGAAATGCCAACCAATACTAAACAAAAATAACATGACAGCATGACACCACTCACACGTGATCTGTCAAAAAAAGGCTATTGAAAAAAGTATCTCTACTTGAACAAAACCCCGAGTACCTCTGTTTTTATACCATATTTCTGATTAGGTTTTTGGCCTTTATTGCAGAAGGACAAAAATCGTGCCCTAAAGTTTTATTGAAAATGAAAAAAAATAAGAACAATCGGTTCAAAAATACCCGAAATATATAAAAAATACTACTAATATCTGTTTTTTTCATATATTTAGACATTTTTAAGTTGTATATGTGCGTTATGTGTGTCAGCGCACATTCGAAAGCAGCTAGTCTTGTTTATACATTCGTACGTATGGATGTGTGGGTTATTTAACTTGTGTTATAGTGCCTTTACACCCAACCGAAGTCTATTACATGAGGGATTTCGAACCTCAGTTGAGTTGTACTTGAAACAACTGCTATTGATGAGTTGTCTTTTTTTTTTCTCAACTGCACGAACACAGAGTTGTAATCAGTAATAACAAAAGTAGGTTGAAATATCCAAATTACAACTAAAGTAGAGTTGTTAACCATAATGTTGAGTACACACTTAGAAAATTGTTCCGTAAACATGACATGTTTCGTGTTTCGTTCCGTAGTGTGTAGTCGTGTTAATAGTTTATTTTCGTGTTCCCTTCGAGGTTTCCAAAATATCAAATTTGTTTGATATTTTCTGGTTGCATTGATGTTGGTTCCATAGTCTATCGTTGTTTACTATTTTACTTGTTTAGTTCACCTAAAACAGGCAAGCTGTAAACTTGTAGGATTTTGTCGACGGCTGAAAAAATTAATTGAAGTAAAGAAAAAGAAAAATGGTGGTTGTGAAAGAAATGAGAGTTGGGTAAATTTTATTAATTTATATAAAAAATTACCAGAATTATGGAATGTGAAAAGTGAAAAGTATATATTTTTTCAAATGTGTTTCAACCGTGATGTTCATGCTATAATACAAAATACAGAACAGATGTTGCATTTGTGGTTTACTTGTTGGTTCCAGTGTATGTATCAAACAATGGAACCTGAGCGAAAAACATGTTCCGTAAACATGTTTACAAGTATGTACTCAGCATAATAGCGGCATTGATTTTGAGACGATTTCACATACAAAAGAAATTGTAGTTCTTGACTAAGCATCGGAAAAATCTCGTGAAATCTTGTTGGTATCTAATACGATATAAAATATGACACTGGCAAGAAAATTTGACATTTTTATGAAAAAGAAACGGGAGTTTAGAAGTAGAAAATATAAAAGAAAATTAAATTAAACGCATAAAATAAAAAAAAATTAAGGCATGTTCAGCTCAATTTTAACGAAAGCTTCTTACGCATAATTGTATTGAAAACAAATACAAATTTTCGTATATTGTTTTTGTTTTCAATAAAATTATTCGAAAGAAGCTTTCATTCGCATTTAGCAGAACAGGCCCTTAATAGATATTAATAAATACACAAATAAAGTTTGTTTTTGTTATGAAATTGAAATCTTGATATCAAAAATTTTTAATAAAAAGCATAGATTTTGAATGAGATTTCATATAAAATCTGTTAGATTTTGACTAGGTGTAAATAGACTTGCGAATGCAGCAATCTTATAGAAAGAGAGATTCCAGAGGATATTTTTGGGAATATTTAGATGTCGTTAATTTGACTTTCTTTATCTGAATTTAATTAATTAACTCAGCTTTACAAATTTTCTGCAAAAATTTTAAATTAAATTAAATTTATTTAGCATTAAATATTTTTGTCATAATTTTTTTTTAATTAAAAATTATTTTTGTGTGCCCTAATCATGATTAGACATTTTATTGCTCACTCAAATAAGAATGCCAGAGAATTTTTCTTCGATGACTTTCTTTATATGAAAGTAAATAAATCTTTTAGAATTTTTTTAATGAAATATTATATTAAAAATTATTTTAATTAATGCTTATCATTTTAATTTTTTTTCTATATATTCTTTTATATTTAATAACAACGTGCCAATTCCGAAATATAAATATTTGGGTACAAAATTGAAGGGTATTTAAGATTCGCTTACTCTCATTTTGATAAGTTAATGCTCTTATTTCGGTACACAACTGTGAAATTAAAACAATGGACGAGTTTTTGTCACCTTAGGATTTTTTTTAAAGTAGTATCAATAAATATTTATTTATATATTAATTGGTTTTTTATTTCAAACACATTATGCCGAATTTAATGTTCTTGTCACGGAGGGTTCGTTCTTGTATACATATGTGTATGTTTATAAATTTATTATTGTGTATAAATATGTATGTGTATACGAGTATAACACACCAATGTGTGTTATTGTACGTGTTATGAAAGATACGTACAGTTACTCATAGAAATATTTTGCTTTTGTAAAAAAAAGTAAAATAAAAAAATGCTGCATAAAAATGTTTAAAAAAAATTTTAAAAATATTAATTACGGAAAACTTAAACTTTAATTCATTATTGTAAAAGTTTAAAAATCATTTGTAGTTCATGAGATCTTTAAAATAATATAAAATAGTTGCGAATTTTTTAGGTCACAAAAGTATTTTGCTTTTAAATTTTTATTCACTCTTTGGTTGGTCTAAAAGAAAAATTAATTTTTAATATTTTGTATGGTATCCATTGTTAGCTATAACTGATTCCAGGCGTCTAGGCTTTGATTCCACTAAATTCCTAAATTTTTCAGCAGATATCTTATACCATTCTTCTTCCAATATTTTTTCAAGGTTTTTTTGGATGAAATGCCATGTTCCCGAACTTTTTCATCCAACGGTTTTCGATCTGACTTAAATCAGGATTTTGTGGTGGTGTTGGTAGATGTTTGGTGTTATAAAAGCCATAGTTTAACGCCTAAAGCTGTATGTTGAGGGTCATTATCATGTTGAAAGTAGTACCCATTCCTAGATAACCCCATTTTTTCAGCACTAGCATGAAGATTTTCTTTTAAAATGGATAATAATAGAAGCTTATCTATAGTACCGTCTATAAACACACACTTTCCGACTCCTAACGCATACATACAGCCTCGCACCATAAGAGAACCACCACCATGTTTTACACTTGGTTTTATATTTTTTATATTTAGAGATTCATTTGGCCTGCGCCACACCATACGTCGTCCGTCCGACGACGAATATTATAGTCTTCCAAAACTCAAAAGCCTTGGGCCCCGATTATGGTTCACAAAACAAAAATGTTGTGTTGTCTCGCTTACAACACAACATTGATTGAACATGCGATTATGGTTCACAACATCTAGTTGTTGTGTACGTCACACAGTTTTATATTAATGTTAGTAGATTTTTTCTTAAAAATAGAAACGTGCATGTAAAAAAACTGTGAAGTTGAAAGAAATCAACATTTAAAAGAAGAAAAACGAAGTGCACTAAAATAAATATATTTTGTTAAAGTTAAATAAAACAAAAAAACTTGGAGATGAAGGTGTTTCTGTTTTTTTTTTTTCGATAATGAATACGCAGAAAACAGGCATGGTACGAGTTTGCAAAAAAATTCAAAACAGTTCCAACCCATCAGTACTGCCAAATACAAAACATTTTCTAGAATTCAATTTTTTAAATTGTTCCACATAAACAAAGATGGTTTTGCTGATGAAACAGACCAATTTTTTAAAACCATCAATGTGGTGTTTGTTTTTTTTTTGTTGCTGATGGTAGTTATAAAGAAGTAGAGGCAATGATATGATGTAGTTTCACAGCCAAGTGTTTGTTGAATTTTAAATAAAATAATAAAACTCTTAAAAAAATTCACTGAATATACATTCCTTACAATTTACTTAAAAATTGTTCTGCATTTTTATTTTTAAACCGGCAAAGAAACTAATCGCAACAAGGAGACAACACCTAAAAACCAGTTGTCTATTTTTATATGTTTTTACAACACATAAGACAACATGTTGTGAACGGTAATCGCCCAAAATTTAGATACACAACTGAAAAGACAATACAAAAGATAAGTTTTGTAAACGATAATCGCAATTCACAACACACAGCACAGCTTATTTGATTTGTAACTCAAAACAATAAATTATATTAATTTTTTTCTGTCAAATCCTCAATGTTTAGGTTGGTAACGTTAATATTATTATTTTATAGTTGAGTTGTTTTGATTTTAACTTAACTGAGTTGAGTTGTAAACCTTAATAGGGGCATAACCTAAAAAATCTTCAAAACTAGGTACGTAAAATTGAATTAAGTGCTGACCGATATTGAAGCACAAAAAAAAAATTAAATAAAAAAACGTGTACGATATATTCCAGGGGATTGCGAATCACTGTCACAAAAATGATTTTCATAACATAAATATATGTTATAGTTTAAAATTTTTACTTTTACTTCAATGAAGATAAGAGCATAAATAACTCAATTCGCCTACACTAAGTATCCTAATGAAATGAAATATTTTCAAAATAATGTAAGCTTATGGAAGGTAGTTGTTCATTTAGATCAAATAAACCAAATGCAATTCTTATTAGTAGTATTATCTCATAATGTAATGTTAATTGTGTTACAAAAATTTGTAAAATATTGATTTTGTAGCTAAGCATCTTAAAGTTTTTTAGTTCTTACTTCAGATTCTCTCTATCTTTTAGAGAGAATATGAAATGAGAACTATATATATATTTATATATACGAGTATACGTCTATCTTTCTTATTGTTAGCTACAAAACATATTTGAGTAGAGAAACAGTATTTGTTTCCAGACAATTATATACATATTCGAACCATCCGTTCTCATTATATACAAGTCTGTGTTTGGATTGGTTTTCTTACCATTCCATATTGAATAAATAGCCATGTTATGTAAACTTTCGCAATTTCATAATTGGAAATGGAGGAGAAACAAAACAAAAAAAAAAAAGAATAAAACTTCGAAAACGAAACAAAAGTATGTAATTATAAAAAATTTATATATAATAATAAAATGAAAAACCGTGTACTTCTATGTTCGGATATTGGATAAAATAATGTATTGTGAAAAAATAATATTAAAGGAAATAAGTATATAATAAATAAATTTTACAATTCCGAACTATTCTTCTATTATTGAAAATATAAATAAAAAATTAAAATTAATATTAAAATGGAATAAAAAACTATGTAATGAATAAAAAAATTACTTTTGTCCACTTTTATTTGTATTATTTATTAAACTGTTAAAAGAATTTTTAGGTATAAGTAAAATATACAAAAAAAAGTTTTTAGTAAATTAAACTCAGTCTTCACCCTGTCAAGAATATTTTGGAATTTATAAGTCGCAAATTCAGTTGCAGTTTATTTTTATTTAAAATAGAGGTTTGGCTTTGGAATTGCCATATTATTATATGGTACTATTCTGAAAATTAATTCGAGAAAAATTTTCGTTTAAAAGCGAATTCACATTTTTTTGATGTTCTCTAAACCGAATTCATATATTCAACCTCATTATGTAATGCTACTGATAGACGTTACTACAAATTGTAGAAGTATGAAATAAGTATCGTCTAGCATGCTGTCGTACTACAAAAGTATACTTCGAAGTATGAAAATCAAAATATTTTGATTTTTGTGGACGGAGCTTGTATAAGTACGATAAAAAGTATCGTGTATCATTCTGTTGTCTGAGAGCGTCGCGCTTATAAAAATTAATTTTTTGTGCCGAATATTGTAAGTTAAAAAAGTGAAAATATTATTAAAAATATTTTTATAAATTTATTCGATCTTATTAATTTATTATTAGTTAATATTATTTATTTTCCAATATTTCGAATTTCTTTTGAAAGTCTTCTTCAGGGAAATTTATTTTTATAATAAAATAAAATTTGATATGTCAAAATTATTATATTTAAAAAATTAAAAAATGAAAACTATACAAATATTTGTTTCCTGTTCCTATTTTAATACACTACGAAACAATTAATTATATACAATACTTAATATTAATAATCATAACAATTAGAATAATAATGAAAATAAAATTAATATATGAAAAACATTAATAATACTTTAAATTTATTTTCTTTTATTTTTATAAATTAAATATCTATAACTATAAGCAACATTATCTGTATCTGCTTTAAAATTAATTATTTTTTCCAAGGGAACATTTATAATATTTAACATTTCTAACATATATCTACGTTTATAATTATTTTCTGAACTTAATATTTTTGTATTATCAAAATCTGGAAAATGATTACAATTAAAACAATGTGAACATAATGCAGTTTTTAGTGAAGATGTGTTATTTAAATTTTTTGATCTGATTTATGACCTGCTGATCTAGTTTTTAATTTATTTTTCGTAGTACCTACATATGTTTTATTACAATTTTCTTCATCATTACCTTTACATGGTATACTATAAACTACATTAGATTTTTCTGATATTTTTGTCTTATCTTTCATATTACTAAATAATATACCTACAGTATAATAGACTTTGTGTACTACTTTAAATTTCTTATTATCAAATATATTTGATTTTTCTAATCTTTCAGATAATTCAGGTACATATGTTAATGATTTATAAATTTTGGGTTCAGAATTATTATTTAAAACAACATTTTTATTTTTAAATTGTCTTATTAATTTATAAATTAGATGAATTGGAAAATTGTTATCTTTTAATATAGTCTTGATTAAAATTATATTTTTTTTATGAAATTCAATATTACTTATTGATAATATCATATCTATAAGATTCCTACCTGTGTTAACAATAACACTTTTTGGATGCTTTGAAAAATAGTTAATAATCCTTCCAGATGATGTTGGTTTTTTATACCAATCGATTAATAAGTTCTCCCCATTTCTTATTACTAAAGTATCTAAGTATGGTAATTTAAAATCTTTTTCTTTCCAATTGTAAATTTAATATCAGAATGAAAAGAATTAAATGTTGATAACATAACTTCTATTGCATTTTCTGAAGTAATACAAAATAAATCATCAACATATTTAATAATAATTTTAGGTTCAACAACTAATTTTTCAATACATGTATCAAGTAGTTTTTCCATAACAATATCTGCTATAATTGGAGAAGCTGAAGAACCCATTGGAATACCTCTATTTTGTAAATATATTTTGTCATTATATTGAAAATAACGATTATCAATTATACAAAATTTTAAAATATATAAGAAAAAATATTTATCTATATTTGTATGTTTTTCTATAATATCCCATTTTTCTTCTATAATATTAATTACTACATCAATAGGTATACTTGGAAATAATGAAACTACATCTAAAGAAAATAATTTTTCATTAGAATTTACAACAAATTTTTTAATTCTATTCTTTACAATTTAAAGATAGATTTAATTTATAATTATATCCTGAAGAAGCTACACAAATTGGAGCGAAATATCGATATAAAAAAAATTTTTTGAAAAATAAGACCTCAAGCTTAATAAAATACTCATATTATTTAAAAGAAAAAGGTCAAATAAAACTAACTAATAAATTTAGAATCTATTGTTATTTTTTTAAGAATGTTTGTTATATATTTAGAAAGTCCATAAGATGGTGAATTAATACACGAACAAATTGGTCTTAATGGAAAGTTATCCTTATGAATTTTAGGTAATCCATATAACTTTGGAGCTGTTGAAATATTAGTTTTTAATTTATTTTTTATCTTCAATTGTAATTATATTCACCCTTATCGTGAATCTCCAGGGAATAAATTCTAAGGAATAATTTGTTTATTCTCATGAACAAAAATTTGGTATCGTCAATTGCTAGGGAATAAAATATATTTTCGAAACATATGTGGCAAGTCAAACATACTATTGTGAATTGATGTAATTTAATTGTTTACTTGTTTTTTTGTAATTTTCTTAATAAATTGTTATTATTTAATAAAATGCATAGTATTTCGCTCCGATTTATGTTATTAGAAGAAGAGAAGAAATTATTGGAGAAAATAAAAAGACGGACACCCCTATCGGCAATAACATGTGAAATATTTTTTCCCATTAGATTTTTATTTCCCTCCTAGGGAAAAATGCGATCGTGAATCTCCCATGAAATTTTTAAACTATCAGCTCACATTGATTGTTATAAACAAGAAGAAGCTGATTGCAAAAAAATTTTTTAATATAAAAAAAGAAATTCAGTGAAATAATGTTTAGAATTTGAGCAATATTGTTCTTACAGGAGCAAGAAAATAGACAACAACGAATTATTCGCCGACGTTTGCGCTATTCATCTAACCCCTTGGAATGACCTGATGCCCTCTGAGTGAAACATTTAATAAATAAAGTTGTATTGAATTAATTTTTGTATTAGATTTAAACAACATTATAGAGTTTTCCAAATCCACAAGCAATTGGTCTATTATGTTGCATTTTGTTTAAAATTATATCGTTTTGGGCTTTATTAACGGATCTTGTACTGAAGAAATTTGTATAAAAGTTTAATATGTAATACTAGTTAAAATAAATTAATACTTACATGATTGATGATACAACTCCCCCAGCTAATATAAAGAGAATAAATATTAGGGAAAAGTGAACAAATCTCATGGGAAACAATTATTTACGATAAGGGGGAATTTCTTGAAGTACACATTATTTATGTTGTCAATCTCAATTGAATTACTTTAAAGTAAATTTTTTATGGGAGTTATTCATGATTGCAAGTATGTAAAATGGGAAAAAATTACGAGGGAAAAATTATTCACGATAGGGGTGGGAATTTAAGAGATGCGCCAAATCCATTGTGCTTACCAGAAACAATGTAAGTGAAAACATGAAGAATTGTTAACATTATGTTCAATAAATAAATTCTCTGCAGGTTCTAACAACATTTTCTAGCTAACAAAGCAGCTTTTAAATACCTTTTAGATATAGTGAAATAGAACTGCCTACCAGAAAGTCGTCGTGTTGTGTAGCTTACAACATGTCTACGGTTTTTATAGGATACAAAAAATTAAAAAAGAAATATTCTTTAGAAAGATACGAAATCTTAAATCTAAAAAACAATAAATCACATTTGTGTTATTTTTGGTTGTACTTCATGTATCACAAAAAATTTTAATAAACAGGCACATAAAAAAGGCTACAAAAATTCTAATTCATAATTAATATACGTTTTTAAAACTAAAAAATTATCACATTCTTACATGTTTACAGTCCATCATTGCTATTAGATTGCTTGATTTTCTGTTCCTCTAATTTTATTTGCCGCTGCAACAATTCTAAATTTTATTCCCAAACAAAATGTTTGTGAAAAATATCACAATACTTTTGGGAAAAAACTCACGGGAATACAAATCGGCGATGCCATAATTTTTTCGAACATTCGAGTTTTTTCACTTGATAATAATTCACGATTGCAACTTTAGGGAAAAGCGAAATATTTCGAGGGAAAAAATATTCACGATAGGGGTGAATATTATTAATTCTTACTTCATAATCAATCTTTTTCATAGCTACAGTGGTATTTCCTTTATCTGCATTTAAAATAAGTATATCTTTGTTGAACTTAAAAATTTTTTAATTTAACTTTATCTTTCTGTTAATATAATTTTATTAATATTTGTTTTTCCTTGTCTTGTAAGGTTTGAACAAAATCTTCACTATCAGCTAACATATTCATAATTGGAAAAATAATAAAATTTTATTTTATTATAAAAATAAATTTCCCTGAAGAAGACTTTCAAAAGAAAGTCGAAACAAAAAATTTTTTCATTGAGATCTTAAGCTTAAATAATATTAACTAATAATTATTAAAAATATTTTAAAATATCAATTCCTAACACCATAAAAGGCCGCGAGTTCATTGACATATTTGACAATTCACCTTTTTTTTTAACCATTCTCTACATCATATTCTTTTTTTTTGTTTCTTCTTTTCAAATAGTACTTCACTAATTATTAATAATGCCACCACATCATCCATTTTTCTTTTAAATTAAAAAGTACAACTTGTAGTACGATTTGTAGTAACGTGTATCACAAAACCGTACTACCATTCACACTTCGCAAAGTACGTATTTAAGTATCGTCTATCATCAGCATTATAGCATGTGCACACGAGACAAGATTCGCTCTCTTTTGAGGGTTCACAACCCAATCTCGAATAAAACAGGAAGATTCGCCATACACAATTAAGTGAGCGAATCTTCAGGTTTCATTTTGAAAATCTTGCCGAAACCATGAAAATTTAGTATCATCCCTAGTTTCTATCGCTAGTTTATCTTAACTAGCTGTCAAACAAAACAAATTGTAAACAAAGAAATATTATTGTTTTAGTAAGAAACAAAGGAAAGAGTGTTAAATTGCTTAGTTATAAAAATAAACATAATAAATAAAACAACATATTAAATTATTTGAAATAATAAATAAATTTTTTATAAATTATTATTTTTTCTAAAAATACATACATTTATATTTTAAAATTTACCTTTTTTATCCATTTCAAAACTATTTAAAAAACAAACACGGGCAAGTAGTCGCCGGCGAGTAGAAACAACAGTGATAACATAAAAATGGTATTGACAAAGTCGCAGTTAAAGTAATCGATTACTGTTAAAGGCTATTTAGCGACTCAAATCGCCATCGATCGATAAGCAAATTGTTTTTATTTATTCCGGCCGAATTAATTTATTGTTTTTAATTGTGTTGTTGTGTCAGTTGTTGGCGATAAGAAAAAATTGAATTTTTTAACATAAAAATACATTTGAAATAAAACGAAAATTATTTTTCAATAAATAAAACGAAATTTGAAAAATAAAACAAATTAATTATTTTTTCTTAATACATTTTTCACTAACATTTTGATTGGGAATAAAATTTAGAATTGTTGCAGCTGCAAATAAAATTAGAGGAACTGAAAATCAAGCAATCTAATAGCAATGATGGACTGTAAACATGTAAGAATGTGATAATTTTTTAGTTTTAAAAACGTATATTAATTATGAATTAGAATTTTTGTTGCTTTTTTTATATGCCTGTTTATTAAAATTTTTTTGTGATACATGAAGTACAACCAAAAATAACACAAATGTGATTTATTGTTTTTAGATTTAAGATTTCGTATCTTTCTAAAGCCTAGGACTCACTATCCTACTTAGTCGTACGATCTGTCTAAAAACCCATGTGTGCTAAAAAAGTATGATAGTGTGTATTGAACAAGCAGACTTTTTGACAGGTCTGTCCGATTTTTTAATGTTATGAAAATTTTCATAAAATAAATTTTATCTGTGCTATCAGAGTTGCATTTCCTATGTTCAAGGCAGAAAAATAGCAACAATACCAAGCTTGTGTTTTGTTTATACAACCATTTAAGTTATTTTTCATTGTACATATTTGTAAAAAAGATATTTTGCGGCAAAGAAGAAAATTAATACTTTTAAAAGTATTAAGGTGAGTAAGCATATGTTTTTGCATCTTTATTTGTATAATAGTGTGGCATAAAGTTCGCCTTTTTAAAGCGATTTTTCCAAGTAGGACAGAATTCTGTCAAACATTATTTTGATATAATCATATGATCGTGTAGGATAGTCAGTCAGTACCTTAAATAATTAATTTTTTGTATCCTATAAAAACCGTAGATATGTTGTTAGCTACACAACACGACACTTTCTGGTAGGCAGTTCTGGTTCAATATATATAAAAGGTATTTAAAAGTTGCTTTGTTAGCTAGAAAATGTTGTTAGAACCTGCAAAGAATGTAGAAATATCAAAAAAGTACCAAATACCGATCTGCTTATTTTTTTAGTTGACTATTTTGTAGTTTGAACTTTGGCTCTCTCTGTAGTAGTAACGGAGATATATGAAATAAAACCGTTTTTACCCGCTTAGTATTCGAATTTCCAAAAATCCCTTCTTATTTGTATTACACATTGTGACAGGAACCAGCTGCTTACAGAATTTTTAGTCCGTAGCTTTAGCCGTTCGGGCTGGGCGATGATGATAAGTCAGTCAGTAACGTTACTCTTTTATATGTTAAAACAACAAAATTTCAAGGGAGAAAAAAGTGCCAAAAAGAATGTAAATTTCTGCTGGTACAAAATACTTAGGAATAATCCTGGATGAAAAGGAGCTGGAGAACCTAAACTTCACTCGCTATATAAAATGGTAATTCAGCCCATCTTGTTTTATGGAGTCGCAATAAGGTGGAAGGCACTTAGCACCACTACCAACAGATCCCCATCTGAAAGGGTTTTTAAATGCATGGCCACCTTGATTACAGGTGTCATGAGATAGATGCCCAATAAGGCACTCTTCACGATGCTAAATTTTACGGTTCCGTTGTTTACACAATCTAATTAAAATTAAAAATTAAATGGATCTAACGAATTCAAAGTAAAATGCTCCAATTGTAGTTTTTGCAGTTTTATTGATAGAACGCAAAACCATTTTAAATTGCTAGTAGTGCCGTGTATCATCGTCACCAATATCCCAATTAAAAGTCCGACGCTCAACATAAGTTACTTTCTCCTACTAATTTGTGTACAAATAATTTTAAATCGTGTAATGCTTTTTGCTTATCCTATGGTTACTTCAATGAAAGACAGTCAATGGCTGAAATACCACACACTGGCTTAGTTATGCCAGTTTCACAAGTTGAATCTCTTCGAACACCCATGGAAGAATGCATATCTAAATCAATGTGAAGATGATTCATGTTTCGAATGGCAGGTTCAATGGTAATTTGTCTAGAGAAAATTCATTGTGCCGACTGTTGATATCATCATAAAAATCTGAGCATCAATAATGATAACAGTTTACCACTAGTAGATGCACCTAGCTCGACAAAATTTTCACCCAGACCTTCTATGCTATCAAATCACTCCTTGAATAATTATGCCTATGAAAATAC
The DNA here is from genome assembly GCA_947397855.1 of Thelaira solivaga. Taxonomy (NCBI): domain Eukaryota; kingdom Metazoa; phylum Arthropoda; class Insecta; order Diptera; family Tachinidae; genus Thelaira; species Thelaira solivaga. Next base: position 20,478,531 of record OX377615.1, on the reverse strand, counting down.
TTGTATGTGGAACAACCCGCTTTTACTTGATTATATCTTAATAGTTAGAACTAACAGTGTAGTGCTATTTTTGAAATAAAAGACAGGGGTAACAATTAGATAGACTTGCGTAACAAATAAAAAAATGCTTCAATATTTGCTTGTCACATTTGCAAAAACTATTTTAAATTAAGTCTGGATTAGAATATTCTGTTAATTCTTGTCATGATTAAAAGTTACTATTGACTCGAAAATAGCATTGAATACATGCGTCGTATATAATTTTTAATTTAATTTAATTTAATTTAATTTTTTTGTTGCATAAAATGCAATAAGCCATTATTTTTTTTAAATGTTAATGTTAGTGTTTTTAACAAAATTTCCAAAATTTTCTTATAAACACACGCTTTTCTCACAAAACAAAAGGAACAAAAAAGTTTCTTATAAGCACATGCTTTTCTTATAAATTTTCTTAAACAAATTTAATTTATAAATATATTGTAGGCACACAAAACAAAATGAATTAAAAATTTTTCTTATAAACACACACATTTTTAAGAAGTTTTCTTATGAGGATGTTTAAATAAATTTAATTTCTAAATATGTTGTAAACACACAAAGCAAAATAAAAAAAAAAAAATTTGACGTTAAGCCATATAAAACGTAAATATAAACAAAAAACACCTGATGAACTGCGCCCACCTTCTATGAATTCGCCCTTGTTCGTAATATTAAAACACTATATCTGTCTTTTTCATACAAACCTCAAATAAAATGCTGTTTTTAAAAATTCTAACATCAAAAGTTTCATCTCTGGTTGCTTAGCGCTATTGGGGGCAGATCACGGCATTCAATATCGAGTGCATGGTCGCAATTTTTGGGAACACGGTATTCTATCGTAATTTACATTATCTACTACTACTTTTTACATTGGTGTAAGCATATGACAATAAGAAAAACAAAACAAAAATTAATAAATTCGTGAAGAACTGTAAATTTGTTTTAAAAAAAAACTTCACAAATCTTTAATTAAAATTATATTTTTAAGCTAATTTGTAGAAAATATCAGAATAATTCTTTCTTTTTTAATTACTATCTTATTTTTTGGTTTATTGCGTGTCAAAAAAGCCAGAGTTTATTTGTTTTCGATAGTAGATTATCAATCAAGTTCAACTTCGAATAGATACATTAGCGGAATTCACTCTTGTTGGCATATGTGCAATTAAACCAAATTTGCATCTATTTCTTGCATGAGAGATCTTTTCTACTAGTATAGCAAAAAAAAAAATCTTCACAGCTGATTTCATAGAAAATAAACATAAAAAAACACATGTATAATTTTATATATTTTTTCCTTAAAGTAAATTTGCGAATTAATTAAATCCTTGTTTTTACTAGACACATTTTTGCTAGTAAAATCCAGTAAAGTCCAGTAAAATGAAAAACATATGTTTCAAAAGTAAACAAACAATTTATGCGGCAAATTTTTTATAAAATTTTTTCAAAGTGAAAAGAAAAGTGAAGTATAATTACTAAACGTTTTGTGTTGTGTGTTTATAAAAACACACACAATTGTTAAAAAGAAATAATTTCAATTTAAAAGTATAAACGTTTTCGGTGAAATTATCTGTGGTTGTGAAAAAACTCGATGTCCACTGATAAAGAAATAGCACCATCTCTGGCGGACACTGGTACATGTTCATATATGGATGCTCCCAAGCTAAACTATATAGGTCAAGTCGACTTAGCATGGGTTAAAGTTGTGTATATTTGTAGCATTTATAAGCTCCAACTTTGTGACCAACTTTGGTGCTAATCTGATAAAATGTTAAAAGCAATACAAATTGTAATTTCATAGCTTCTTACATTCAACACGCAAACATCAAAAGCTTCTCCTGAAAAAGTAGCATTTTCGATTAGTATAGTTTAGTGTGGTAGCGTTGATAAGTACTTAAATTATATATTAAGCATCCCATATACTTTTCAATCCAATTGGCAATTGATTGGTGTTTGTCCAAATCAAGGTGTGTATGGCTCTGTCAATTGATTAGTTTACCAGTTGTCGAGTTGGTTGAAGAAAAACAAAAGTTTTTGATTTTTTCAAGTTGCCTAGTAAGTCTGTGTGTGTTTAAGTCTCTTGATCAGTTTATGAAGTGTGTGGTCAAGAATGAATTCAATTGACAATTAAATTGAAACATGTATGGAATGCTTTACATACATACAATTATGTTCAATTTAAAACTAATATTTATTTTAGGCGCAAGTGGAAGTATGCATTTGGACAGACGTAATGCTGTCATTTTAAGTGCAATAATGGTTTTGATGGATTCATCATCCGAAAGTGAGGATGAAAATGAATAAGTCATTGTTAGAATGTTATGGACTGACGATGACGTTTATCCTATGGAAATGCTTTCCTGAAATGAAAGTGTGCCACGTAATTCCATCAAAAACTATTTTCACGAAATGGTGCCACGCTATAGAGAAGCCGAATTCCGAATACATTTTAGAATATCAAGATGTTTGTACGAAAATTTGACTAAAAAATTTTCAGATTCAGAGAATTATAAAAACCTTCGAGCTGATAAAAGACTACCGGAAATTTTGCATATTCTTGTCTTTTTGTGGTTCGCTGGTCACGAAGCTTGTAGCTTTAGTGATTTGTCAGATCGTTTTGAGTTTATCTCGATCCTCCATAAGTCTCGTTTTAAGCAGAGTAATAATATTTTTTAGTAGAAATAAAGTCAAGTACTCAAAAGCAAAAATATCTCTCAGCACTAAATATATTTCCAATCAGCTGTTTCTTTAATCTTACTAGTTTTTACTATTTTTCCGTTCGCGTACTTTTTTGGGCAATATCACTTTTTGAGAGTAAAAATTAAAAATTACTCAGTTACTAGATTTTACTGGAAAAGTACTTGAACGGACCTAATGATTTTCAGTCTTACGAATTCTATAAACCGGTGCAAATCTCAGTTTCATATATTTTGTTGTTGTGATTTACAAAATTTAAAATTTTTTGTCACACTTGCAATATCTGCAAAACTTGCAGATATTGCATTTAAGACTGAAAACCACTATTATTATAACGATTGCCATGATCCACTTAAAAACATTTCAACGATTTCGGTTCCTATAAAGCTTAATTATAAAGTAAAAATATTAGTAGAATATATTTTATTTTTCAAAATATTAATCTTTTTTTGTGCTTAATTTCTAAATTGTGTTGGTTTTTAAATTTATTCTTTTACTTATTCATGATATTCTCATGAGTTATTTATTCAGTACAATAACTCATGGAATTTGGAATTTAAAAGTTTAACAAAATATTAATCTTTATTTGTGCTTAATTCCAGAAATCAGAGTAGCGTCTGATGAAATGGTCCATATAGGTATGCTATCCCCTTCAGTACTTATTGTACTGAATAAATAACTCATGAGAATATCATGAGTAAAAAAATAAATTTAAAAAGCAACACAATTTCTGGAATTAAGCACAAATAAAGATTAATATTTTGGTAAGCTTTTAAATTCCAAATAAAAGTTATTACATATTTTATTTTTACCTTTTTAAATGTACAACGACAGCAAATTAGCTCAGAGTCAATCATATACTTACTTACGCACGTTCTCAAATACGATGTAAAAGAAAAATAATATATATATATACATTTTTATTAGTTCAGATGTAATTAATATTGTATAAAAATGTATCTGCCAATAATTCTAATTAGAATCTAATTGTCATCGTAATTATGTTGTCGATCTTGCAAGTGTATTGCAGACAGTTTTAGAAATTAAATTGTCAACATTTGCTTTTATAATCCGAAAATTAATTTCATCATAATTCAGTTCGCTGTATAGATAAATTGGCAAACGATTACTCATTATCCAAACATTTTGTTTAATTTCGTGGTCAACTTTTAGATCATTTGGAAATTGAATTAAGGCTTCTGTTGAGTTTTTTCCATTGTTGTTATAGTTATAAGTATTTTCGAAAAACCGATGAATGTTATTTGGGCTATATGGTTTTGATGTATCCCAGCAACCAATGTCATCTCTATGAACTTGTGTAAAAAACATAACTCCGTTTCTAGTAATACCTGATGTCGAAGATTGTCCGAACTTTCCTCTTTCACCAATTGGTATGAAATATTTTGCGAATTTTTGAGCATCAGCTAGCCATATACTTTCATTTTTTAACAAGCTTGTTGATACCATGAATTCCTGAAACAAAAACGTATTTATAAAAAATAATGTAATTAATTTATATGGCCACGTTTTTAATAGGCTACACTCAAAACAAATTAACTAAATTTAAGTTTATACTAATAGTGCATATATACATACCAAGCCGAAATCTAGAAAATTTAATATGAAATTTCATTCAAAACCTATTAATAAATATGTACAAGAATGTTGGTAGTTCGATATATAAAAGTTTAATAATCTGATTTTAAGCCATATAATATTTCTAAGCTAATTTATATATCTAGGCCTGCTGATGCAAAATATATAATTGATAGAATATTAATAATTAAAACATTTCAAAGTAATGTCTATTAATACATAACATTTCCTCCTTCACATAACAGTTTATTCTGGGGCGAATCTAATTATGCACCTGCGTACTCTGGATGATCTACGCAACTCATCCTGTTCTTCACGTCTAATACTATTCTGCTTCGCATTAGCAGTTTTAGGTTCGCCTCCGATAGATGCACTGTTTCTTACTTGCTCATCGGATTCTATATCTCCATCATCCTCTTGTGAAGTAGAAAATCAGTCTGTGGAGTAGAAAATCCTGGACTTTCTTCAAGTGTAGGAACGTTTCTCAGTGACGGAGTAGAAAATCCTGGACTTTCTTCAAGTGTAGGAACGTTTCTCAGTGACGGATTATTAACTCTGTCTTGGCGGATTATTAACTCTGTCTTCGGTCATAAGAATTTATGCAGCTTGCTCTCCGAAGTAAGACCGCCGTCTTCGTTCCTCTTTATTTACGTTAGTGCATTTTTTATGTTTTTGTACCTATTTTTATCGCTAATTCTTGGAATTTGATCGATGTGGCGTTTAACATGTTTTCCTTCATATAGAATTTCGTAGTGTAAGTCTCCAATGCGGTTTAAAATAACTCCCGGTAGCCACTTACTCGTACGCCCGTTATTCGAAAGGAAGTATACATTTTGCATGGGCTCCAGGGATCGAAATGTAGGATTAAACTGTAAATACTGCTTATCAGTCATTTTTGTTTTTATATCTTGAGGAAGGATTAGATCCATACGGGTACGAAGCGTTCGTCTTAAGAACAGCAATGTGGGTGCTTTTTCAGTTGTCGCATGTGGTGCAATCCTATATTGGCGGAAGAATAAATTTAAATGTTTCTGCATATTGTTTTTGTTAGAACCTAGTGATTTAAGGGCGCTTTTAATCGTTTGTACTGACCGTTCGGCTTGCCCATTGGTGAATGGGTGGTATAGGGCTGTGAACTTATGATATTTTACACCAATGTTGGTTAAAAACTGTTTGAACTCTGTTGAAGCAAAAACCACAGTGGTTGGCACTCCATAGTTTGCAAAAAGTTCATCTAGGATATTGATTGTAACAGCGGATGTACTTGTCGAAGTAATTTTGACGTCAATCCACTTACTGTACGCATCAGTGGCTACAAGTAGCATTGAACCCATAAATGGTCCCGCATAATCTACATGAATGCGATCCCATGGACCTTTGGGTACTGCCAATGGTGTTCCCTAAATTTTGGTGGCTCATTGGCACATTTAGCACACTCTTCACAATTCACTGCAAAAGCTTCGATATCTTTATCAATACCTGGCCAGTACACAAAGGATCTTGAAATCCCCTTCATTTTAACAATACCCAAGTGGGCCGCGTGCAAATTCTGAAGCATTTTATGGCGCAGTTTCTCAGGTATAACTACTCTATGCTCGAAAGTTAGACAATTACCAGCTATTCTGTAATTAATTTCTGGGCTCTTATACCCTCTAATAATTGCTCCCAGTCTGTCATCTTTTCGAGTTTCTGAAGCAACTTTTTCGGCATTTAATGGTAACTGGTCAGTTTGTCGTATAACGAATGAATCAAAATAGTCATATTGAGCATTTTGTTCTGCTTGGTTGTTCATAACAGCCTTAACAGCCCTTGAGCAGTAATCTGCATTTTTATTGTAATTTGTATTATTAAACATCACGTCAAAATCAAAATTTGCAAGGAAATCAGCATAATTGGCCATGCGGCTGATACATAAAACTGGAAGAGATTTATATGGGTCGAAAATTTGTGTCAGGGGCTTCGATCTGTAATAAGTGTGAAATTTCTTGTGTACAAATACAGAAAGAACTTTTGAACGGCCCAAACAATGGCAAGAGCCTCTTTATCTATTATTGAGTATTTACGCTCAGTACCAGTCGAGGTGCGGCTAGCATATGCCACTGGTCTTTCTCTCCCATCTGTCAAGAGGTGGGATAAAACTGCGCCTAACCCTATTTTGCTAGCGTCCGTAGCTAGAAGTAGTGGCAAGTCCGGATTGTACGGCATGAGTACTTGTCATTATAAACTAGCTCTGCATCATCTGTCCATTGGAAACTTTTACATAAAAGCATATCACGAAGTGGTCTATTGCTAGAAGAAAGATTTGGTATAAAAGTGCAGTAATAGGTGGCCTTGCCTAAAAAAGCTGCAATTTATCATGGCTAGTTGGCTTAGGGGCATCCTTTACTGCTTCTACGTGTTTATCAGATTTCTTGATTCCTTCACAGTCAATTTTATGCCCTAAAAACTCTACAGCTGGTACAGCGAAAACGCACTTGGCACGATTTAATTTCAGCCCTTTTTCCTTTAAACGTGTGAGTTTGGTTTTTAAAATGAACAATAGATTATCAAAATTGTTCGCATAAATTAAGATATCGTCAAAAAATTACATACGCCTGGAATGCCCTGCAACACCGTTTCCATTGCCCGCTGCCAAATCGCTGGTATATTTGATGGCCCATAAATTGCACGGATAGGTCGAATTAAACCATGTGTGGTGGTATTAAGTGTTAATGCGTGAGCTAAGTCTTCATCAATTTGCAAATGTGAGTATGCATCCGTTATATCAAGATGACAGAAAAGCTTGGCCCCTTTCATTCTTTAAAAATGTGTTCCGGTTTCGGAATGGGGTGCTCTTCCACAATAATTCTTGGGTTAACGGTTGGCTTGTAATTACCCGTTATACGAATTCTGCCATCTTTTTTAGATACGACATGTGTTATGTAAGCCCATTCAGAAAAATCCACTCTCTCGTAAAACCCTGAACTAATCTTTTTTTCAATTTGAGCTGCGTATGCCTTCCTTAAGGCGAACGGAATTTCTCTAGCTTTGGCAAATACTGGCTTAGCATCCTGCTTCAAATGTAATTTAATCGGTGGAAAATTTAACTTACCAACAGAATCACTAAAAATATCTTCAAACTGACTTAGAACTTGTTGCAAGGATTATACTTCACTGGGCGATAAGTGAGGGGTAGCCATTCTAAATGATTTAACAGGTTCTGCTGCAGCATGTGCTGTAGAAAATAGTTTTGTGAAATCTATTTCCCAGCGTTTCCTCTTGTTGCTGTACAACTTGACGAAATTTAATGCTTTCCGCATATTTATTCTTTTCCTTATCATAATGGCTAACAAGCTCTGTTTTGATTTCTTCATATGTTAACTCTTGTGGTTTTTTTGGGCTTACCAATGTTTTCAGTGCATTATTTAATTCACCTCCCATATGTACAAAAAGGTAATTTTTGTATTCAGCTTCTCCGATTCGGCTCAACTGAAATGCCCACTTGCAGCGTATGAAGTAATCATGGACGGAAGTGGTACCATTTATCTTATATTCTGCAATCGAAACCGGGGGCGCCGACGTTCTTGGTGTCGCATTTTGCCGTATTGTTTGTGTAGCTTGCAAAGCATTTGCAAACATCTCTGATATAGTCCGCAAATCATCTGCATTCAATGGCATTTTGTTAATCCCACTTCTGACACCACTAATAAATATGTACAAGAATGTTGGTAGTTTGATATATAAAAGTTTAATAATCTGATTTTAAAACGATATAATATTTCTAAGCTAATTTATATATCTAGGCCTGCTGATACAAAATATAGAATTGATAGAATATTAATAATTAAAACATTTATAGGCCATTTACACTGAAGCCAAATCTAGGACATACGAGATTTTGAACGAAATCTAGTTCGTTTTGACTGGATTTCCCATACAAAACAAAATCCAGTTTGTTACTAGATTTTGACAAAATCTAGTCAAAATCTTGGTGTACTTAGTAATACAACTGTGATTTTGTTATTAATACGCCAAAATAATACGACACTACACAAGAAAATTTTACATTTTGATGAAAAAATTAAATTATAAATATGAAATTTAGTGCAGTTTGTTCTTGTTCCAAAAATGAAATCTTGTTATATGTCAAAAAAGAGGTAATGTAAACGGTATAGATTTAAAAAGAGATTTTCTATTAAATTTAGTTGATTTTGATTCAATGTAAATGCACAATTACATTACCATTTTTGACATTTATCAAGATTTCATGCAACGAGTGGACCAGACTTGTTGCATTAAATTTCATACTAATATGATCTGTTATACGTTGTTAGTGGTAATATAGACACTAGACATTTGCAACAAATAATTTTTTTGCTAATAGAGCTTAAATAGTGAAGAATAGTGAACTGTTGCTTACAAGTTCTTATCCGTAAGCATTTGCAAAAACCTTGTTCCGAAAATGGGAACAAGAAAAAGCAAATAACTCAGCGAAAAAAGTACTACAAAAATGAATACTGTTTTTGCGGAACACCAAATACTTTGCTGAAGCTACCACACTTCTTAACACTAAATCGCCAAATCATTCAACAAAAATCGACAGATATTTATTAATAACTTTGTTTTGTAAAGAGTGTTTTTTATAGACGTATAGAACTTTAAGTTGGCATTACTGTTCAAGATGGCGACCGATTTAACAGCTGTCAAGTAATTTATTCTCAGTTTGGTTTGGCAATTCATCAAGAATAGACTCACGCCTGAACAACGCTTGCAAATGGGCACAAAACGAGATTGCCGTTGTTCCCGATTTTCATAAGCGAATTTTGTTTAGCGATGAAGCGCACTTCTGGTTGAATGGCTACGTCAACAAACAAAACTGCCGCATTTGGAGTGAAGCTATTTCTCAAGTGTATGTCAAAACACCGTTACATCCAGAAAAACTGACTGTTTGGTGCTCTTTATGGGCTGGTGGAATCATTGGTCCGTACTTCTTCAAAAACGATGATGGCCAGAACGTTAAAGTCAATGGTGATCGGAATAGAGCCATGATTACTAACTTTTTCATTCCTGAATTGAACAACCATGATGTCCAGGAGCTGTGGTTCCAACACGTTTTGGACCTGTGAATTGGCCTCCAAGATCTTGTGATTTAAAACCGCTAGACTACTTTCTGTGGGGTTATGTAAAGTCATTGGTCTATGCGGATAAGCCACAAACGCTTGACCATTTGGAAGACAACATTCGCCGTGTTATTGCCGATATACGGCCACAAATTTTAGAAAAAGTCATTGAAAATTGGACGTCCAGATTGGACTACATCCGAGCCAGCCATGGCGGTCATATGCCAGAAATCATATTTAAAATGTAATGCCACAAGATTATCTTTCGGATAAATAAAATTCATGTCAATCGAATAATCCATCGTTGTTTTATTGCTATTTAAAGTTCTATATGTCTATAAAAAACACCCTTTATATTATAAGCTTATTAAATATAAGGTCGTAAATGATAAATTATATTTAAATGAAACATAAATTACATTTTTATCAAAAAAAATGTAGCTTCATATGTGTGTAAAAATGTAATGTGTATTTTCATAAGCCGTGGGCAGTGGCGGACTTACGCCTAGGCCCGTGAGGCCCGGGCCTAGGGCGGATAATTTAAGGGGGAACATTTAAAGGTAAAAGAATGTAAGGGGAATTGAAATTCGAAAATTGATTTTGCCAAGTTTTACTTTAAACGAATACGAAATTTATATTAAATTATACATATTAAGTAACTCAATTGTTTATTTTACTTCTTAATTAAATAAAATAATATTCTTAAAAAACCTGTGTATCTTAACTTTTTATTTTGGTAATACATAGCTAAAATAATTTTTTACCACTGCTTTCAAAATCGCTATATTTGACGGGAAAATAGCTAAATTCCCTGCTACAAACTGTTCAGCAGAAATATCTGTTTCCACCCTGAAAAGGGTAAAAAACTATCTACGGTCAAGTATGGGCCAATATAGACTTAACGCTCTTGCAATATTGTCTATTGAAGCCCAACTTGTGCAAGAAGTAAACTATGAAGATTTAATTGATGTTTTTGCCCGAGCAAAATCCCGAAAGACTAAATTAATAAAAATAAAATGAGTTAATAAAAATTTTAAATTTTAAAAAATTTTAAATTTAATACCATAGAACACGATACAAAAAACCTGTAAAATATTTTGGCGATAATTACAATTATGAAGTCAAATTTTTAAATAAAATAGCGGATTTTGTGATAATGCGGATTCAAAACTTGGGTTTTTTTGTAAAGCTTAGCAGCTTTCCGTCTAGTATATTAAAACGTTTACTCCGTAGAATTTCCACTCTCCCAAAAAACGTTATCTATATGAAGTTTATTTCCGAAAACGTGTTTAAATTAAAAAAATTAGTCCATTATCTAAAAATTTGTTAAGAAGAAGGTAAAAATAACTCATATTTAATGAAGAATCCCCAGGATATCGTTATCCTTCCTGCAATGGGTATGCCATTCATTTTTATTTTAAGCTTTAATCAAGAGGATCAAAATAATATATTGAATGTATTTTTTTGTGCACACTGGCTATAAAAATAAAAAAATTATAACAATTTTTTGTTTGTTCTACAATCGTAGAGGTAATAAAATTTTGATTCACAATTCATGGAGAAGTCGTAAAGGACATAATTATAAGTCATTACATATATAATTAAAAATTTTTTTTTTAATTTGTATCTACACTTCCAAAAAAAAAAATTCGAAAATTTGTAATTTTTAGAGATCTTAGAACGTTATTCGATTTCGCTTAAATTTGGAACATATGTTGGTGTGGTTCATACGCAATAATCCAGAATTGAAGAGTATAAATCAGACTTCTTCAGACGATTTTGAAACACCTTATATATATGTATATAAATTAATAAAAATGAATACACAATAATTTTAGTATTTAATTTTATTTATTATTCAAGCTTAAGATGTCAATGAAAATTGTTTTTGTTTTTATTTTCCAATATTTCGACTTTCGATGAATATAAAAAATGGTATTGGCCACTAATAACTAATGCAATAGACGCAGCTATGGTAAATGACTGGAAATTACACTGCCTTTGTCGGAAATATGAAAACAAGACACAAATGTTACAATATGAATTTCGAGTAGAAACAACACAACATTAATTGAACATGCGATTAGGGTTCACAACATCTAGTTGTTGTGTACGTCACACAGTTGTATATTAATGTTAGTAGATTTTTTCTTAAAAATAGAAACGTGCATGTAAAAAAACTGTGAAGTTGAAAGAAATCAACATTTAAAAGAAGAAAAACGAAGTGCACTAAAATAAATATATTTTGTTAAAGTTAAATAAAACAAAAAAACTTGGAGATGAAGGTGTTTCTGTTTTTTTTTTTTTCGATAATGAATACGCAGAAAACAGGCATGGTACGAGTTTGCAAAAAAATTCAAAACAGTTCCAACCCATCAGTACTGCCAAATACAAAACATTTTCTAGAATTCAATTTTTTAAATTGTTCCACATAAACAAAGATGGTTTTGCTGGTGAAACAGACTAATTTTTTAAAACCATCAATCCGGTGTTTGTTTTTTTTTTTGCTGATGGTAGTTATAAAAAAGTAGAGGCAAAGATATGATGTAGTTTCACAGCCAAGTGTTTGTTGAATTTTAAATAAAATAATAAAACTCTTAAAAAAAATTCACTGAATATACATTCCTTACAATTTACTTAAAAATTGTTCTGCATTTTTATTTTTAAACCGGCAAAGAAACTAATCGCAACACTTAAACACCAGTTGTCTGTTTTTATATGTTTTTACAACACATAAGACAACATGTTGTAAACGGTAATCCGAAAATATAGATACACAACTGAAAAGACAACACAACAGATAAGTGTTGTAAACGATAATCGCAATTCACAACACACAACACCAAAATAGTTAAGTGTTGAGAACCATAATCGGGGCCTACACATTTAATAAAATTGGGGTGTAGAAATTCATAGGAACTAGTAAAAATGAAGGTTAATATTCGTTATTTTAACACAAAACGTTTGTTTATTAAAAACAAATAAATGATCGTCAAAATGACACAGTTCAAAATAACAAAACATTTTATTCATATGTACAATATTTCTTCAACTAGATTATAAAACTATTTGTTACTAAAAAATGTGTGTAAAAAGAAAGAAAGTTTTTGTTCGTTGTAAATATAATAACCTACGTTTCTTCATCGTGATCTACAGGACGGTGCCACTTGCCACACAGCTAACGAAACAATGGCTCTTTTGCGCGACAAATTCAATGGCCGTGTTATCTCACATGGTGGCGATGTCAATTGGCCGCCAAGATCATGTGATTTGACACAGTTGGACTTCATTCTTTAGGGTTATTTGAAAGAAAAGGTATACGTCGATAAGCCAGCAACAATTCAAGAGCTAAATGATGAGATAATTCGGCACATTAACGGCATAGAACCGCAATTATGCCTCAGCGTCATCGAAAATTTGGACCATCGGATGGAGGTGTGCCGCCGAGGTCGCGGCCGCCATTTGGCCGATATTTTGTTTCATACATAATTGAACCATACCATATTATCATAATAAAAAGAAATGACAATAATTTCCTAAATAATTTGTGTTTTATTCAAAATCAACATCGGTCCTTAAAATTTAACCACCCCTTATTTTCAAACACAGAACACCAACATGAGGTTCCACAAAATAATTCAATACGAGAATTTTTTTAGAATATGTTCAACAACCACAAAATGCATTTTTAAATGACCAAATTAACAATGAAATTTCCGTGTATGAAAACTAAACCATTTCTAATTTTAATAATGATTTTAATGTATTAGAATGGTGGGACTTACATAAAAGTAAGTATTCACTTCTATACAAACTAAGCTGTAAAATATTAGTAACTCCTGCAAGTAGTGCATCTTCTGAAAGAATATTCTCCACTGCACGAAGTTTAATTTCAGAAAAAAGATGCATTATTGCCTATAACGAAAACACATTAAATGAAATAACGTCCTTAATTGTAAATATGGAAAAAAATGAATTAAACGAAGCACTAAAAAAAGTTTAAGCCAAAAAGTAATTAACATTGTTTAACTATTGTTGCTAACCTTTTTCATGTTTCTTTTCAGTTAAAATTATTTTATTTTGACATAATAAGAATAAAATATTAAATGGATTAAAAACAATTTTTCTTTGTCAAAATTTTTAAGCTTGTTGAAAAAATATATATATAACTATTTAAATTAATCACCCTTATCGCGAATTTTAAGGGAATAAATTCTAGGGAATAATTTGTTTACTCCAATGAACAATAATTTGGTATCGTCAATTGTTAGGGAATAAAATATATTTTCGAAACATATGTGGCAAGTCGAACATACTATTGTGAATTGATGTAATTTAATTGTTTACTTGTTTTTTTTTTTGTAATTTTCTTAATAAATTGTTATTATTAAATAAAATGCATAGTATTTCGCTGCGATTTATGTTATTAGAAGAAGAGAAGAAATTATTGGAGAAAATAAAAAGACGGAATTTAAGAGATGCATCAAATCCATTGTGCTTACCAGAAACAATGTAAGTGAAAACATGAAGAATTGTTAACATTATGTACATATAAATAAATTCTTTGCAGGTTCTAACAATATTTTCTAGCTAACAAAAAAGCAGCTTTTAAATACTTTTTAGCTATATTGAACCAGAACTGCCTACCAGAAAGTCGTCGTGTTGTGTAGCTTAGCGATACAAAAAATTAAAAAATAAATATTCTTTAGAAAGATACGAAATCTTAAATCTAAAAAACAATAAATCACATTTGTGTTATTTTTGGTTGTATTTACTTCATGTATCACAAAAAATTTTAATAAGCAGGCACCTAAAAAAGGCAACAAAAATTCTAATTCATAATTAATATACGTTTTTAAAACTAAAAAATTATCACATTCTTACATGTTTACAGTCCATCATTGCTATTAGATTGCTTGATTTTCAGTTCCTCTAATTTTATTTGCCGCTGCACCAATTCTAAATTTTATTCCCAATCAAAATGTTTGTGAAAAATGTCACAATACTTTTGGTAAAAACTCACGGGAATAAAAATCGCCGATGCCATAATTTTTTCGAACATGTGAGTTTTTTCACTTACAAATAATTCACGATTGCAACTTTAGCGAAATATTTCGAGGGAAAAAAATATTGACGATAGGGGTGAATGTTTTTTTTAACAGTTTTACATATAAACTTTTCATTTGGATTATTTCAATAAAAAAAATAAACCATACATGTTGAACTATTAAAATAATAAAGAGTGATTTTTTTGCTATTATCTTTTTGGCAACACTAGTTTTGACAGCTCACGCACGTTTTGTATCTTGTGTCACTGTCAAACATCTTCAGTTTGGTCTATAATTTAATCATGAATCGTCTTACAAACGAACAACGCTTGCAAATTATTGAATTTTATTACCAAAATGCGTGCTCTGTTAAGAAAGTTCATCGCGCGCTTCTTCCATTTTATGGTCAGTTTAATCGACCTACTGAGGCTTCTATTCGGACTATTGTAACAAAATTTCGCACCAAATTTACATTGTTGGACATTAAACCACCAACACGCTTACGTAGAGTGCAAACTGAAGAAAATATCGCAGCCGTATCGGCCAGTGTTGGTGATGATCGTGAATTATCGATTCGGCGCCGTTCGCAGCAATTGGGCCTCTGTTACTCCACTACGTGGAAAATTTTGCGGAAGGATTTGGGTGTGAAGCCTTATAAGATACAACTGGTGCAAGAATTGAAGCCAAACGACCTACCACAACGCCAAATTTTTGGTGAATGGGCTCTTGAAAAGTTAGATGAAGATCCACTTTTTTATCGAAGAATTGTGTTCAGCGACGAGGCTCATTTCTGGTTGAATGGATACGTGAACAAGCAAAACTGCCGTATTTGGAGTGAAGAGCAGCCAGAAGCATTGCAAGAGCTACCAATGCATCCACAAAAAACAACCGTTTGGTGCGGATTATGGGCTGGCGGCATCATTGGGCCGTATTTCTTCAAAGATGATGCGAATTACAACGTTACTGTGAATGGTGAGCGCTACCGTGCGATGATAACAAACTTTTTTTTGCCCAAAATGGAAGAGCTTGACTTGCATGACATGTGGTTTCAACAAGACGGTGCCACATGCCACACAGTACGCGAAACAATGGACCAATTGAGAGGCGAGTTCGGTGAACAGTTTATTTCACGCTTGGGACCAGTCAATTGGCCGCCCAGGTCGTGCGATTTAACGCCTCTAGACTATTTTTTGTGGGGCTATGTTAAGGCTAATGTCTATAGGGACAAGCCTGCTTCGATTGACGCACTGGAAGCCAACATTGCCAACATTATTCGTGAGATACCGGCCGAAATGTTGAAAAGAGTATGCCAAAATTGGACTAAGCGGATGGACCATTTGAGGCGCAGCCGCGGCCAACATTTGCATGAAATAATCTTCAAACATTAAATTATATCGACCCAACTATCGATCCAAATAAATATTTCATGCATTTTTCTGAATTTTATGTGTTTTTTTTTAAATTTCCGATAGTTCTTATAAAATCAACTTTTATATATAAATGAGATATTGGAGAGATATGAGATAGTTTTATATGCGGATGATACCCTTATGTACGGGACTGGAGAAACAGAAGAAGAGTGTCGAACAAATCTGAAATATGACTTAGATAAAATAAATAATTGGTTAAAAATTAACAAACTTCAACTTAATGAAAATAAGACTAAAATAATTTAAATCAATATGAACTCTGAAGAAATCTTTAAGATAAATAACGTGACAATAGAAAAAGTAGAACATATAAAATATCTTGGTTTTATTATAGATAAGAAATTTAATATATAAATATTATACATATATACTTATATTTATGTAATTAAGCTCCTATACTTATATAATATATATTGTCTTTGTTATTAATATTTGTTATTAATGGGTTAATTCTTTACTTGTTCATGTTTATAAAGGGTGTTTTTTATAGACATATAGAACTTTAAGTTGGCATTACTGTTCAAGATGGCGACCGATTTAACAGCTGTCAAGTGATTTATTCTCAGTTTGGTTTGGGAATTCATCATGAATAGACTCACGCTTGAACAACACTTGCAAATAGTGCAATTTTATTTCGAACGAGATTGCCGTTGTTCCCGATTTTCATAAGCGAATTTTGTTTAGCGATGAAGCGCACTTCTGGTTGAATGGCTACGTCAACAAATAAAGTTACATAAAGTTTGTATGAATGCTATACTGATACATACATTATGAATTCAAAAAATTAATTAATTCATTTTTTATAACATTAGTATTCGCAGAATAATCAATGAATCTATAAAGTTGATTAAAAGTGTTGCACATCCAGTAACAGATAGCGGAATAAAATATCTAGACAATCGTTGTGGTACGTTGAATGAAATTTCATTTATTAGAAATCCAGAACATGTGTCGCCTCTAATAACATTAAAAATAAATGTAACATTGAGCATTGTTCTACGACTCATTAATGTTGGCAGTTTAATAAGAGCAAGTCGAGCTGAGTATGAGAGCAAGTTAAAAGGGTTAAATAGTAAACCACGAAGACAAAATAACAAAAACTGTTTCTGCACTGACACAATAGCGTTGGAATGCATTTGATATAATGGGTCCCAAATTATTGAGCCATATTCTAAAATTGGACGAACAAGTGATGTATATAATAATTTTGTAGTATAAGGATCATTAAATTCCTTCGACCAGCGCTTTATGAAGCCTAATGAGATCCTAGCTTTATTGACTGTACTCGTGATGTGGGGTGTAAAATTTAATTTTGTATCAAATAATATACCAAGATCCAGAAAAGTATCAACCACATTCACTTTATCGCTGCCTAGAAAGTAGTTCACATCAGTTGAATTTTGTCTTGAAAATCGCATATGCTTACACTTTTTTATATTAAGCTCCATTAAATTAATGTTACACCATTCGTAGTAAGAGTTGAGGTCAGTTTGAAGATGTTGTTGTTCTAATACTTGTTTGTGGGAAATGAATATTTTCACATCGTCTGCATATTGTCACATCGTCTGAAAATTGTATTATTTGTGGCAGGTCATTAATAAATAAAGAGAAAAGTAAAGGGCCGAGGTGACTCCCCTGCGGAGCCCCAGATAGAAAACATTAATTCTTTTTGATATAATATTATTGAAATAAACATTTTGTGTTCTCTTTGATAAGTATGACTGGATCCAATTAACAGCATTATCAGTAAAACCAGACTACGTAGTTTTTGAATTAGAAGCACATGATTTACTTTATCAAAAGCCTTACTAAAATCAGTGTAGATGACATCAGTTTGTTTCTGTTGAAAAAAACCGCGATTAATTAATGTAGTAAGACGTAGAAGGTTTGTTGTAGTACAACATCCCTTTTGAAATCCATGTTGAAAGGAGGATATCACATTTGTGACTTTGGAACACAATTGGTCTGTAATTAATTTTTCGAATAATTTACGAATAACGCTCAGTTTAGCTATACTTCGGTAATTTTCGATATCGGCTATATTACCAGATTTGAACAATGGAATAATATAGGATTCTTTCCAAATATGCGGTAGATAACCATATTTTATAGAAGTATTAAACATAATAGTTAATGGGATGGCTAAAGCATCAGCACAATTAATTAAAATGTTACTAGGAATTTTATCCGGGCCAGACTTATACGAAAATTTTAGCTTCTTGGCTTCCTTTGGTTTTCATGTAAAGGATATGAGTAACCCGCTCTATCATCATATATTAAATTGGAGTATGTGGCAAAAAAAAAGTCAGCAAACATGTCGGTTATGGTTGCATTATCACTAGACTTAAATTGTTTTAATGACATCGTCACCGAATAGCCACTAGTTTTCTTCTTTGAATTAACGAATTTATAAAACAGTCTTGGGTTACGTTTTAACTTGTTCTTGGTATCACGTAAAAAACGGTCGTAACACTGTCTATTTATTCTAGTATATTCCGCACGGCTCACCGAATATCTGATATAATCAACAGCAGATCCCGTAAATTTATACTTTTTGTAAAATGTTTTTTTTTTTGTTTTTTGCTTGAGATACATTTTTATTACCCCAAGGCGGCCCATATGAAGGTATCCATAAATGAATACATTATATCGTAGAAAGCATTGAAAGACTGGTGCATAGCTACTGCTGAATTGATTGGAAAAGACAAAATTTTGCTCCAGTTTGTATTAACAATAAGTTTATTTAATTCATCATAGTTGGTTTTATTAAAAACAAATAACCTTTCCATACTGCAAATTGACGGTATAACATGATCAGTTGTGTTAGCAATTATTACCTCAATAGAGGGATGATAACGATCTTCAGGGACTGAAATGGGATCAGAGCGCTTGATATAACAATCATCTTCATCATTTACAAATACTAGATCAAGAATTTTATCATTAATATTGGATATTCCATTTATTTGAGAAACACCCATATCGTGAAGTGTATTTAAAAAAGCATTTACTGTATAATTATTTGTTATATGAGTATAATATCAGGCACATTTTCCCAAAATATTGTTGGCATATTAAAGTCACCCATAATTACTAACACATCATTTTCATTAGCAGCTTGAGCTATTGACTTAATAGCTTCACCATGTTGTAAATAAAAAGATTGTGGAGATAACGGTGAAATGTAGGAGCATATTACAAATATCTTTTTGAGTTTCAATGTAATAACAACTGATATAAATTCTATGTTAGCGTCAACTTCGAAGCGCTCCGATTACATATTACTGAAACCGCAATGAGAACACCACCACCAAGACTGCCACGATCACGATGATAAATGTTGTATCTCCCACAAAGAATTTCAGTGTTCAGATATGAATCATTAAGCCAAGTTTCAGTAAAAACTAATGTATCATAATATAAAATAAAACTTTCCACATATAGATTTGACAATTTTGTTCTTAGGCCACGAACATTTTGATAAAAGACTGATATTGAATCAACAGCATTTACGTTCAGTTTTTTGGATTATCCGTACGTTGCGTGAATATATAGAAATCCAGGGTCAAGTGGTGTGGATGCTGGTCTACAAAATTCCATTTTATAGTCTTGCAGAAGAGGTTTTATATATTGGCTGTGTCCCACACTTATTTTTCCAACATTTCCCTCACGCTCGATCTCCATACCGAGAAAATGTTTCACCATACCATTGTCGACTAATTTAAATTTCTTAGAAACAGACTCTTTTATAAAGTTCAAATCTTCCAAACTTTCAGATGCAATCAATATGTCGTCAACATATACAGCAACCAAAATTAACTTATTGTTTTTTCGCATACTATATAAACAGGGCTCACTAGGGCAAGCTTTCAAGCCAATATTTGTTAGAGCTTTGTTCAAAGTTTCGTTCCAGGACCGTCCTGATTGTTTTAAACCGTAAATAGTTTTTTTCAAACGCAAAACTTGATTTGAATTACTTCAATAAATCCTTTAGGCTGTTTCATATATACCTCTACATTTAAATTGTTATTCAAATATGTCGTTGATATATCAATGTGATGCAAATGAAGTAGTTTTTCTGCTGCCAATGCAAACATCAACCGAATTTTTGAATACCTCAAAACCGGTGAAAAAGTGTCGGTGTAGTTAATACCATACTTTTGATTGCACCCGTTTGTGACTAGACGAGCTTTAAATTTTTCAATTTCACCATATTCATTTTTCTTAACGTTATATACCCATTTGCAGTCTATTGCTCTTTTCTCAGCGGGTAGGTCAACTAATGACCGTATCGTTTTCTTGCAATAAAGCATATTCCATTTGCATTGAAATTTTCCACCTTCTTGCATTATTGCTATTTATGGCTTCCTCATACGCTTGCGGTATTGGGACCTCACAAGATCCATCAATAAAATTAAGTTTGTTTTACACTTTTCCGGACGACCAACTGACTGCACAATGTGCTGAGTCTTGTTAATTTTGTTCAGAAACATCAGACTCAACATTTCTTTCCGAATCAAAATCAATAAATCCGATTTCTGAACTGGATTCGTAATAGTCTTCATCACTTTGTGGCTCTGTTAATGATTCACCATTACTTACTATTGTCGCATTATGTGAAAACAAATCTACATCAAACGCATTTGCTTCTATTTTCTCTGTTGATTCAGTCACTTTACTTTCAAGTAGATTTTCGGCAAAATTTACATCTCGTTTTTCAACAATACATTTTCGGTCGGCGTCATATAATCTATACGCATTAGCCGTTAAGGAATATCCTACGAAAATATATTCTTTCCCCTTTGCTGTAAATTTTTTTGTTTGCGTTTTTTCCAGACCAATTGCAGTACAACTAGAAATGCCAACGTTTGGTTTTTTATGATACCAACTTTCAAATGGTGTTTTGTTTTTTAATACCGCTGTAATTGACCTATTTCTTATATAAACTGCAGTATTGACTGCCTCCGCCCACAATTCTTCACTGACACTCGCGTGAACTATCATACTACGTGCCATCTCAACTATGGTTCTGTTGGCTCGTTCAGCGGTCAGTGTGAACTAGATCTAGTAAGTTATCTGCCCTTTTTTGAGCCAGTTTTTGGAAATGGTTGTGAAATTATCTTCGACTTCATACACGTTGTAAAGTTAATATCATCCGGAATACGTTTAACACTTATATCATTAACTGCTTTTTTCTCACCAAATCGTTTAGAGATCTAAAATTGAGGTGTCCATAACGATTATACCAACGTATAGCGTCGTTACTCTGTAAATAAAAACTTTTGTTAAAAATTTCCGCAAACACAAATAAGTTTGCCTGTTTTCTCGCTGTTAAAATAATATTTCCATTTTGTTTCTTCACTACAGATGTATCTCCTTTAAACTGGACAATCAAACCATTTTCAGTAGCTTTGCTAACTGATATAAAGTTTCCAACTATACCAGGTACATACAACACATCCCGCAAGGTAACCTTACCGCTTTCGGTTTTAATAACTATATCACCTTTACCTTCAGATTCTAAATATTTATCGCAAGCCAGCATAATTTTTTCTTTAGTACTTTTAAATTTTGAAAATCTTTGCCGTTCGCTACACATATTCGCAGTTGCGCCGCTGTCAACATATCAATTTTTGCCATCAAAAGCATTTTCGTTTAACGCCGCAAGCAAACCAAAGGCACTGTGCTTTGTTACACAGTGTTTCCCTTCCTTTTCAACATTCTCTTTTGCTTTGCAATCTTTTGCAAAATGGTCAGGTTTATGACATTTATAGCACTTGCAGAAAAACTTGCTGAGTGGCACCACCTGACTCACTGCTAGCTTCGTTCTGTTGTATTCGCCTGTCTCCTTCTTCAACCAATTTAAGTTTGAGCACATCGAGGGTTGGTAAAGCGTCTCTAGTTTCCATGGCTATAACAAAGTTTTCAAACTCTGTTGGTAAGCTTGACAATAAAATTATTACTACCAGCTCTTGTCCCACTTCAGACAACTTTTCAGTAAGCTCGGTAAATCTGCTTAGGTAATCAGTCATGTTACAGCCATCAGTCATACGAAGATTCAAAAGCTTCTTGTACAGGCTTACTCTACGCAAAGGGCCGCTCGGCTTATAAATACCTGATAGCTTCAGCCATGATTCATGGGCTGTTGTGCACTTTTTAACATAATTTAACTGGGATGGTTAAACAGCTAAAATTATCGTAGCAACCGCCTTCTCATTTTTTTTGTTCCCATTTTACAGCCTATTCGGCCACTGTTGGTTTCTTCTCGCTTCCAGATCAGAATGCATTAGCACACATCGTACTTGGACACACCACGTATCGTAGTTATTGCTATCCAACCTTTCTATTTGAAGCATAGAATTCATCATTTTTTGTTCTATATATTCACGCACCAGAGTATTAATAGGCCAGAATTTCGGATCAAGAATTTGTTGAAAATTGTTTTCAGTAATAGATATTTTGAAAGATGAAATATCTCTAGGATTAGAAAATTTAAACTTATGTATATTAACAACAGCTTCACTAAGACGAGATTTTATATAATATTCAACATCATTTACAGAAGTGAAACAAAAATTGATTTTTTGGGTGGAATAGCAACAAGTGGTTTATGAATAATTTGGTTAACCACTATATCATTATTAATGACATTTGCCGCTGGCAACAGATTCGAATTCAAATTCAAAGGATTAATATTTAATGACGTGGTGGGAATGGGTGAAATTTCACAATGTGGTTTACAGGTTTTTTATTCACTTATGCTTCGCTTAATGAATTTTGAAGTTAGAAATATTCTTAAGTATATTTTATATTTTTGTTTTTATATAGAATTAAACTTCTATATTTTCTTGAACAATTTATTTTACGTATTTCTTTGTATTTTTACACTAATCAGTTCTTATGTATAACATGTACATATGTACCTATCAATATTATACCGTGTATGAAATATTTTTCTTTTTTTATTTAATTTTTAACAATTGATATTATTTTTTTGAAATGCAGAAAGATTGATTTTAACCCCAGACACTGGTTTGGTGGAGCAATCACTTTCGGAGAAATCTCTTTCTCCTCATCAGCACCATCTGTGTCACCAACTTTGGGATGCTATGTATTGTTAATGTTGAGTTTTTAATTCAAGTATCAACAGAAATAGAATACGAGAATTTTTGTACTCTCATCACAATACATAGCTTTAATCATGGTACAACAAAACTTCAAAATAAAAAAATAACAACATAACAAAAAGTCCATATATTTTGTTATAGCTTTTGAGGCTCCTCCTGTCAAAAATTATTTCCGGTGGTTGATATTAAAAAGTGTGCTAGAGTGAAAAAAAATTGTTTCCGCTTTTGATATCTCTTTAACACATTGATATCTCTTAATTTTTGATAGAACGAGCTTCAATCATGCGTAATTCAACTGGCGTTCCAGTGTCACCTAGTTTAATTACACCATGGCTTTAATTAAATTCAATCTTTCTTAGTGTTACCACCGATGTCTTTCATTATTTTTTAATATCTAAGTGTTACCATTAAATTTTTTTTCTTTCTCTAAAAATATTATTATTATTATTATTTATTATTATTGAATATTTCTATAAGAAAATTACAATAAGTATCCAAATCTTAACTGTAAAAAAATATAAAAATAATTATTACCAATGTAATCTTCAGAATAAAAGAAATTTTCTACGTTTAAATAAAAAAGCTATATGTCTCTTCTCACTAGACGCAAGGTATCACTTCTCTTAGGCCTCCTGTGTCCCTCGAACTGTAACAGGTCCCTGGCGAGGGCGTTTGGATGTGTCGCCAGTTTGTGAATGTACTTAGTACAATATTTTTCAATTTCCTCCCGAACCGTTTTAATTTCTAAATCTCTGTGGATATTCTCATTTCTTATATACCAGGGGGCGCAGACTATTGTTCGTAAAATACTCGCCTGTCTTCTTTGTAGCTTTTGGATGTTAGATGCACATGCAGTTCACCAAAGCTGAGTGCCATATGTCCAGATTGGTTTAATAATGGCTTTATATAATAGAACTTTATATTCCAAAGAAAGAGATGAAAATGGACCTATTAGCCACATTAGTCGAGCTGTTTTTAGTTTTATAGCTGAGATTTTGGCCTCAATGTGGCGTGACCATGTTAGGCGTCTGTCTAGATCGATTCCTAAATATTTAGTTTGGGTTTCTACCGGAACAATGACGATATTTATTCTTATTGGCAGACAATTTGCTTTTCTTAGTGTGAAAGTTACATAGGCACATTTTGATGGATTTACTTTGATTTTCAATTTATTTAGCCAACCTTCCAGCTCGTTTATATGAGCTTGTAAGTGGTCAGATGCAGTTCCTGGATCTTTGTTCACACTTAAAAATGCCGTGTCATCTGCGAACGTTGACGTGGGGACGCCTTCAGAAATCTTCTTAACTGGTGAAAATACATTTTTTGACCGTACCTTAAATGTTATATCAGTCAAGTAACTTTTAATCTGCTTGTAGGCAGATGTCGTGTTACCTTTGTAAGGAGACCATCATGCCAAACTTTATCAAATGCTTGGGAGACATCAATGAACAATGATGAACAAAACAGCTTTTTCTCGAAGGACGACCTGATTGCAGTAACGATTCTGTGAACCTGCTCTGTAGTTCCATGGCCAGCCCGAAAGCCCAACTGATGTTCTGGAATAATATTTCCCTCTGCTGGATGGGGCGTTATTTTCTGGAGGAGGACCTTTTCGAACAGCTTTGAAAAGATGGATAATAAACTGATAGGTCTGTATGACGTAATTTGAGTATCGTCTTTACCTGGTTTTTGGATCATGACAATTTCTGAAATCTTCCAAGAGGACGGGAAGACCCCCACTCTTAAGATGGCATTAAAAATGAATAACATAATTCTCACAGCGCAATCTGGCAAGTTCATCAGCATTGAACTAGTAATTCGATCAGCGCCGGGCGATTTTTTCGCATTAAGGTTTTTGATTGCTATTTTAATTGAGGGCAACCGCATCCTTATTTGATTTCAATGCTGATGTATGGAGGATTAATATCACTATCTATGTCATGTGGTGTGAAAACGTTTTCCAGATGGCTAGCAAATCATTTGCTCGTTCACTTGGATTTTTAGCCCAACTGAGCTCCTCAAGTCTTAGTTGTGGTTCGGAGGAAGTAGGGCACTTCATGTGCTTCACAGCTTACCATAGGCTGTGGTCGGTTTTCGTTGTTGGATCAAAGTTACTTAAATAATTTGCAAGCGCTGACTCATGCTGTAGACGCAGCTTTTCCTTAAGTATTTTTTGACACAAATTCAATTGGGTCTTTAAAGCTGGAGAACGGTTTCTCTGCCATTCCCTTCTCAATTTTCTTTTTTGTCGGATAAGAGCTTCAACATCAGCTGATGATTTGAACGGTTTCCTCCTATATGTTTTTTTCATTGGAGTTGCATTCCTAGCTTCATAAGTAATAACGTCTGTAAGGTGGTTCACAGTACATTGTATATCAGACGAGTTCCTTAGAGGGATGTTCTGGGAGAGATGAGAGCTCACATACATTTTATACTTTAGCCAGTTCGTATACCGGTTCGGATAGAACGTAGGAGATACTTCAGAGTCTATAAAACTATTACGTAGTGTAATTATATTTGGCGAATGATCAGATGATAAGTCCTCTAAGGGACTAATCAGAAGTTGGTCTCGTTTAATATTCCTAATAACAGCGAAGTCAATAAGGTCTGGCTTTTTCGTACAGTCTGTAGGCCAGTATGTGGGCTCACCGCCAGATACGACATCTAGACTATTTTGAGCAATAGCATTGTACAGCTGCCTACCTCTTGGGCTAATAAGTCTAGAGCCCCAGTAGGTATGTTTAGCGTTGTAGTCTCCTGCTGCCAGGAACTTGTGTCCCAATGTTGCGAAGAAACTTTTGAAATTGTCGCTATCAATTATGTGTCTTGGAGGACAATATACACATGAAGTTGTGGTATGAAAATCAGTAAGACTTATAGAGGTTGCCTGAATAAAATCCTTCCCAAATTCTGGCATAACAAAGTGCCTCACGTTTTTACGCACAATGACGGCCGTGCCACCACATGCCTTTCCACTTGGATGTTTAGTGTCATAAATAATGAACCCGTTAATTCTAAAGCAATTCTTTACAGTAAAGTGTGTTTCGGATACTAAAAGGATGTCTATTTCCTGCCTGTGTAGGAAATCTTGTACCTCGAACCTATGTTGGGATAACCCGTTCGCATTCCAGTAGCAAATACGCAACTGGGTCATTTTATTTTTGTCTAAGAAGGGTCTGCAGAATCAAACCGTTGGCTCGGCCTGATAATTATAAATTCGTTTATGTTAAAAAATACCAAAATAGTATATGAACAAAAAGTACAGTTTTCTTCTCTTAATTATTTTTCACCTTGTCCTGATCTGTTTAAGCTCAGTCTAATAGTTTTAGGTTCGTTATTATTAAAAAATCAAAAAGTACCAATGAAATCAATAAAAATACTGTTTTGCATGTTAATAATTTTTTAATTTGCTTAAGAGCGTTAGACCCAAATCTCATAGTTCTAGGTTGTTAGTATGATAATTCCAAAAAGTACCAGTAAAAATCAATAAAAATACCATTTTGTCTTATTTATGGCTTTCCACCTTACTGCAGATCATTTTAGCCAAATCCTGTACTTTTACATTCCTTAATAATAAAATACCAAAAAGTACCAAAAAAATATAAAAAGTACCATTTGTCCTCTTAATGATTTTTCACTTTGCTTGGGACCATTTGAGCCCAATATCGTACTGCCAGGTTTATTTACATTAAAAATATCAAAAAGTACCATTAAAATGTATAAAAAGTACCATTTTGTCCCTTAATAATTTTTCAAGTTGACCTGAATCGTTTGAGCCTAGTCTCGTAGTTCTAGGACTGTTAATACTAAAATATCAAAAAGTACCATTAAAATCAATAAAAAGTACCACTTTGTCCACTAATGCTAGGCTTGCACATAACATTAAAAATACCATTAAACTTGTTTAAATATAAGGTACAAATTTTTCTTTGGGTACTTTTTTTCTCCCCTAAAACGATATTTTTTACCCTTGATTTTTATTGGGTGCTACAAATTAGTAATAAAATGTTTATATGCTGCATTAATTTACATTATGATACATATTTAGAAATAGTAGTAAAATGGGGCGCATATTTCACCCCGTATTTGCTTGAATTTTAAAAAAGTGCCAATATGAATTTGAGACCTTTTTAAGAAGAGAAGAATACAGTTTAGTTTTTTTTGCTGTGACTGTTACTTTGAAAAATAAATGAGGTTAAAAAAATGTACCAACATTAGTTTTTACGCTTTTTATGCCACAAATGTACAAATATCGAAAAAGTATCAAATACCCATCCGCTTATTTTTTTAGTAGAATATTTTGTAGTTTGAACTTTGGCTCTATCTGTAGTACCCCTTTATTTTTGGATTTTCAAAAATCCCTTCTTATTCTACCTATACATTGGGACATGCACCTGCTTACCGAATTTGAAGTCCGTAGCTTTAGCCGTTTGGGCTGGGCGATCATGATAAGTCAGTCAGTCAGTCAGTAACGTTACTCTTTTATATATATATATAAATAGATTTTTCACCAGCGAAGCCCCAATTTCCTTAACATACATAGTTAGTTACACAGGTTTTTGTTTATTTAAAATTATTTTAGAAAAAAAGTTTGGACGTCGACGTTCACTCTCCAAAGTTTAAAAGAATAATAAAAAACCTAACAAAAATTTTGTTTAGTCTAACCTCCCTGATTAATATGGTTGTATAAAACGATACTTTACCATGTCAATCAAGCGGGATAGAGTTTTCGGCACGCGAACATCCCGCCCCCTTGCTATATTGCAATTATAACAATGAAGAATTAACAGATACATAATTAATAATATATTGTTACGTTTTTATACTACTATAAAAACGTTTAGTTTATTAGGGTACTTTATTGTAAGATAAAAACACAATTAGTTCTCTTTTCTTAACACTTGTTGTAGAAACAAACTTTATTTATAACCGTCACAACGACACACCATGTTTATAGTTTAATGCCTCAACCAGAACTGAACTCATCTGGCAATCTCAGCATTGCCTTATATACTGTTTCACTTGAAACTAGAGCCATCTAGTTTCGTGTAGCAACAATGATTCACTGTAACGGTCAATTCGCACCTTAGTCTAGAACCTTCTACAAACAGCTAGATATTACCGCATACTTCTAGGTGTATTAAGTTAAAGAATCAAAAGACAAACGAAAATTCTTATACTAGCTAATTCTAGAACATTTACGTTATCATTAAGCTTATACACTAACACAGATATATATAATACACATCTTACACACAAGCATTACACTATCAAATTCTACGCATAAATGCTGAATTGCTATATAACATTTCTTATGAATAATACAACACAGAGTGATTTTTCGTAACAATATCATATAATATGATACATACTCGTATAATTCAAAAGATTGTGATATGTACGAATTCAAAAAAAGGGATTTGCAAACCTACATTAGGTTTACAGTAATATCCAAATATAAAGGTATAAATGTAATGTATAATAGAAATAATGTATATTTTATCAATTTAAAAATAATTAGAAGATTTAGAAAAATGTATAATTTAAAAAATACATATATATTAATGTTAGTCAGATTCCAAGCCTGCCGACGATGGTTCAGCCCAGGGCGGAGTATTGTGCCAAAGGACAAGTAAAGGACATTGATTGCAGTCCATTGCGGATCAAGTGAGGGTCGATGTGCGCTCCCATAGTTATCTTAATGGTGATTAAATCGTAAAAATTGGGATCAGCCTCGAAAAATGTTTTCAATACGACCTAGGCGCCATTGATGTAGGGGTAAATTATCTTGTCTAACTACGACAAGATCACCTATAGTGTAGGCACGTTGGGGAAATTTCCATTTCGTTCTACTTAATATTTTTCCTTCCAACGTCGAGCTAAATGGTGATGGAGGATTTTTAACTTTTGGAAACGATTCAAGTGGCTTAAAGAGTGATCGGACAAATTGGGTTCAGGTGGCGATAAAATAGGGCTGCCAATTAGGAAAGTCCCTGGGGCTAAGGCGTATAAATTGACTGGGTTGTCGCTCATTGAACTTAAAGGTCTGGAGCTTAAACATGGTTCGGCTGGAGTAAGTATAGTATTAGATTCTTCAAAAATGAAACTTTGGTTATGACAGACCTTTTTAAAATAGGACTTGAAGCCTTAACACTCACTTCCCAAAGGCCCCTGGGGGGATAAAATGCCATTCGAGTTGTGAACAGCTAATTTGATCTAATGTTCTTACGTATAAGTCATAAAATTTTGTTTATCTGTAATTAATATGTTGGAAGCGCCAACAAATGCAGTACCATTATTTGAATACATTGCGTGGAGAGTACCACGTCTAGAGAAAAACCATGCAAAAGCTACTAAAAATGTCAATATTGAGATTTTTTCGGTGCATTCGAGGTGTATAGTTTTCGTTGCAAAGCAAATAAAAACCAGAACATAACCTTTTATGACTTTGCAACCTCGACCTGCATACGATTTGATATCAAATGGTCCGGAAAAATCTACTCCACTGTGATGGAAATCGAGTGATATATTTGTTGGCTAGTTTGATATTTTTGTTTTACACATATTAGGCACTGAAAGAGTATAGTTTTTATTAAAGTTTTGAGCTAAGGAAGTTTGCTTCGGATGCTGAATCAAACTTCATTTCGAACTGTACATTTTAGATCACTAGGGCTGTATCGAGAATTATAGAGAGGGAAGTGGATTTTAATTGGGTGGAGAATGAATGAAGATCTCAATCTGCTGCTTCATCTGTTATAGGGGGCTTATGTCTATTTGTTGAAAAGGATCAGAACTGTGATATGGAATATGCGTAGAAGGGTTGTTAAAGGCAGCAGGAGTATGATTGGGTTGTACAGAAGCATGTGGATTTGGTATTGGATCAGTCCTGAAACGGGGAAGTTATGTATGATGTTTTTTTCGCATACACTACACACGAATCTGCATTTACATGATAAGATCATGAGATGTACCTAAGCAATTCGTACAGCGCTATTGCTGTTTAACTGTGGTATATCGTTCATCAATTGTCATTGTAGCAAAATTTAGGGCATATTCTAAGAGCGTGTGTAAGAGGGCAAATACAGCACTTGCTGGTTTTGTCAGCAGACAATTTAGTATTATAATTATTAATTTTCTTTTCTTGTTAAGGAGTTGTTTTATTACTTTTAGGGGTTTTATTAAATTTAGAATTAGACGAGCTGAAAAAAAGTGGATCGAATATCGGCGACAGATTTTAAAGTTTGAAAACGAGAAGTTAAGAAAGCATTCATTTGTTCCCAGGTGAGCAAATATATAGTATGAGATAAAGATTGTTCCCACAGGCTAAGGGTAATATCAAGCAAACAAGCTGAACAAATATAATGTCCCAGTTTTCTGTATCAATTTGCAGTAATTTTAGATTAGTGACACAGTTATAAATGGTACGTTGTAAAGAGTGATTTTTTTGCTATTATCTTTTTGGCAACACTAGTTTTGACAGCTCACGCACGTTTTGTATCTTGTGTCACTGTCAAACATCTTCAGTTTGGTCTATAATTTAATCATGAATCGTCTTACAAACGAACAACGCTTGCAAATTATTGAATTTTATTACCAAAATGCGTGCTCTGTTAAGAAAGTTCATCGCGCGCTTCTTCCATTTTATGGTCAGTTTAATCGACCTACTGAGGCTTCTATTCGGGCTATTGTAACAAAATTTCGCACCAAATTTACATTGTTGGACATTAAACCACCAACACGCTTACGTAGAGTGCGAACTGAAGAAAATATCGCAGCCGTATCGGCCAGTGTTGGTGATGACCGTGAATTATCGATTCGGCGCCGTTCGCAGCAATTGGGCCTCTGTTACTCCACTACGTGGAAAATTTTGCGGAAGGATTTGGGTGTGAAGCCTTATAAGATACAACTGGTGCAAGAATTGAAGCCAAACGACCTACCACAACGCCAAATTTTTGGTGAAAGGGCTCTTGAAAAGTTAGATGAAGATCCACTTTTTTATCGAAGAATTGTGTTCAGCGACGAGGCTCATTTCTGGTTAAATGGATACGTGAACAAGCAAAACTGCCGTATTTGGAGTGAAGAGCAGCCAGAAGCATTGCAAGAGCTACCAATGCATCCACAAAAAACAACCGTTTGGTGCGGATTATGGGCTGGCGGCATCATTGGGCCGTATTTCTTCAAAGATGATGCGAATCACAACGTTACTGTGAATGGTGAGCGCTACCGTGCGATGATAACAAACTTTTTTTTGCCCAAAATGGAAGAGCTTGACTTGCATGACATGTGGTTTCAACAAGACGGTGCCACATGCCACACAGCACGCGAAACAATGGACTAATTGAGAGGCGAGTTCGGTGAACAGTTTATTTCACGCTTGGGACCAGTCAATTGGCCGCCCAGATCGTGCGATTTAACGCCTCTAGACTATTTTTTGTGGGGCTATGTTAAGGCTAATGTCTATAGGGACAAGCCCGCTTCGATTGACGCACTGGAAGCCAACATTGCCAACATTATTCGTGAGATACCGGCCGAAATGTTGGAAAGAGTATGCCAAAATTGGACTAAGCGGATGGACCATTTGAGGCGCAGCCGCGGCCAACATTTGCATGAAATAATCTTCAAACATTAAATTATATCGACCCAACTATCGATCCAAATAAATATTTCATGCATTTTTCTGAATTTTATGTGTTTTTTTTTTAAATTTCCGATAGTTCTTATAAAATCACCTTTTATAAGCTTAATGTTGGGACCCGTCGCTTTTGTGATTGGTGAAATATTAAAAAGACTTTCAGTTGTGCATTTACTGAAACACGTTTATTTTCATAACGAACTAAATTTTCCATGCCATCTCAAAATCGTAATTTGTAATGGGACATGTTTTTAGTAGTTCACGCACTTCACCTTGAGTTTTCTTCAACAAATGACACAATTTTTCGGCAGGTGAAAGAAATTTATTATCACCATACAGGGCCGTAAACATGTCATGGAAGGTGGGCCATGATTTATAGTCGCCACAAAATATTTTTGTGTCGGACGGGGCTACAGATATAATATGTGACGTATACTCATCTTTTGATTAATCTATTGCTTCATCCTTGGCTTCAGGGGGATTTTTCATTCCAAATGAAAATTTAATAAAAAACGTGAAAATATTCGAAAATGTATTTAAAAAATTATTTAGAAAAAAGGTTTTATGAATCCGGGCAACGTCAAAAACTTTTGAATTCCGGTGTGAATTATCGTACAGACCTTGTATGTAATATAATTGAGTTTGTATTATATTATTTTAAAATATACACTTGGTATATGGTAAAATATAAATGGGGGTTTAATTTTATAATACAACTAGTATTTAGTACTAATCGGTTAATTTATGAACGTACTCCGTATAATTATGATATAATATTTTGTAATGTGTATATTATTGTGCGTATGTATGTACACTTGATATACTATAAATATAATGGCAATTTATTAAATTGTATTATTAAGCAGTGAAAATAATATTATTCAAATTAATATTGATTTTATTATTATTATTTAATAATGCCAAATTAATTTTCGAACATACCTCGTTTCTGACACTGACTTATATTTTAATTTTATTCTATGTATTAAAAGCAGAATAAACAAAAACAATTTCAGGTAATACGCGAACGCTCTACTTTGAATGTGTAGCAAACCAAAAATATGAAGAGCAAAACTCAAGCAGACAGAAACACCGCTTTTATATATGTTTTTATTCTTGTAAGCTTCTTTGCTGTAATACAGGAAATGCCTATACTTCTGAGGGCCATTATTACAACTTACCCATAAGGTCTCAGATAGCTTTAATTAACTTTAGTTAAAGTAATTGATAAAGTGATAAATAACTTTTTTCCATTATTACAATTTCTCAATAAGATAAATATTATAATATTTGTTATGTGGCACCACTGCTGTGAATACCGATTATTTTTCGTTGCTTTAAATACATAATGGCAACGGCATGCCTTTTTTTGACGATTATTTTTCAAATAACTAAGAAATTCTTTACTTTTAAAATTTTATTTCAATATTTGTTATTTTATTGTGTAATTGTATTGTTTAATTTTTGTGTATTAATAAAAAAATTATTCAATGTCTATGGATGCTGAGGTTGCTATATCTAATATGGAAAATATGGCAACTTTAAATGCTTGAAGTTCACGTTAAAAGTTATGAGCAACACAAACCTATCTTTAGCTTATCACATACTTTTTACTTAAAGTATGTTTGTAATAACCAAAAAGTATTTATCTGTTCAATAACATCCTACTTTTAGTTATCGTTTAGTTGTAATAATGGCCCTAAGTGTTGCTATAATTTATTATAGACACCAAATTCAGCATACAAGAAAAAACACCGATGAGAAGAAAACAAACTTTTTTTTCTACTACTTTTTGATGTTTTATCAAACTTTTTTGACATGGTGCTAGATCTAACTTTACAGACCTCACCATTTTCATTATTACATTCAGCGTGATATAGGGGCCGGAAAATGTACTTCCTGGCAAAAGTTTTTTGGCTAAAAATCTGACCTATTTGTTGCACCGGATAGAGACTAATACCAATCGATAGGGAATACAAATATATTTCAGATATTGCATAAGTCATTTTCTGAAATATTAGAATTCAGAAGTTATAGCGTAAAATGTTATAAAATTAGTGTACAAAGTTTTATAGAGCTATAGCTCGAAAACTAAACGATGTGCATATATGGCACTACGCTCAATTGATAGGGGCTTGAAATAGGGATTGTTAGAGATGTGTCAATACGGCACACCGTTTCTGAAAAAAGTTATAGCCCAACAAAACAAACATTTTCAAAATGTGAAAAACATCCATTTAAAAAAAAACAGAGTCAGAAAGAAAAGTAACGGTTTTTTTATACCGTAAAGAGATGTACATAAATTTGTAGGTAAGAATATTTTGTTCTTATAGTGTTTTATATTTCTTATGTTGTACTATTTTTTGTTGTTTTATTTTTTCTCTTTCTTATGCATTAAACACATTCGAGACAGCAGGGTACCGACTACACGACTACAAATGACGTTGGCTACAAATGTCGCCGTGTAGCGTGCTACTTAATTATTTTAGAAGCGGCAGCAGCAATTGCTTAGGAATGTAAATACAAAGCTGTTGGTTATAGAAAGACATATTTCAGTGGTGCCACGTTCAATTTTTTAATATGTGTAAAAATGCAGTTATTTATTCAGACTCACCAAAAAAACATTAATTTGTGTATATAAATATACCTACAATACGTAATAATGTAAAAACAATTCACTTCATTTCTTTAACAGCTCTTGATTGTCAAATAAAATGAAATATTTTCAAAAGCTCATTTTTTTATTATACTGGCAGCACTAAATTGTTCATTGCCACCGACGAAAATAGAAATTAACTTAAATTAGCGACAGCTACAACAGTGGTCGTGTAGCCATGTAGCCGTGCTGTCGTGAAAATAATCATTTTCATATAAACACATGTATTCTATTTTTGACAGGTTGTAGTCGGTAGCCTGCATTAAGATTAAAGGAAAACAATATTTTTCGCTAATTTATTAACGGTAACTGTACCTAAATTCTGCAAAATAAAAATTAAAAATATGAATGTACGTTTCTTAAAGATTGATAGGTGTTTATACACGAGTGAGTTTAATATGTGTATGTACTAATGGTCTGCATCAAATACAAAAAAAGGCATTTCAAACCACTCACTTGATTTTTAGCTACGCAGTGTATGACATTCAATATATACAAAGGCAGCAAGAGTAACGAAGCAAACTCAATCCGAAGAGAAGTTGTTTCTATACTCATATGACAATGGTTAAGAGAGTTGAATGAATTGAATATTCGAGTTTGTTGTTGATACAAATTTATTTGAATGTTTACTAATTGTTTGAAATATTCAAACTGCTCTGGTAAAATTAAACATATGTAATAACCTGTTCAGACGTAACAGTTAATGACGTCAATTAAGTTTTAAATTGTGTGACTGATTTGGGTGTTCACACATATTCAATTAAGTTTACGCAATTAAGCATTTGACAGCTGAAAATATTATGACATTTTTTTGAAAATATATTTGAGTATTTATAAAACAAAAAAATGAAAAGAAAGTTAAATTAAAAAAAAAGATTTGGTAGCTTATACTAAAAATATTGAACTCTTCCGATCAGTACAATCCAGTTTTGAAGGAAAGCTATTGATTAAAAGTAATTAGTTATTTAAAAATTATTTCCAATGACAATTTTATAAAATTTATTTACCCGTAACTTCGGCTACCATTTCCTTTATATGACATTTATTTTTAAATTTATTTACGTTTTCTTTTTTTTAATACTGAAAATATCTACTTTTCTCACTTTTGAGTTGATATTTAAGGGCACAACAAAGAGTTGCATTTTGATTTTGACTTCATTAACGTGCAATCAATTTTTAATTGCGCAATCATTTAATGGAAATTTGTATGGTAAATTGAGCTCAATAAAGGCGATAATTGCGTAAAATGCTTAATTGCTCAATTAACGTGTATGTCTGAATAGTCTATAATGTGTGCATTTTTCAACTGATTATAAATGAAGAGAAAGGCTCCAAATAAAAAAAAAATATTTTCCTTATGGGGATAATTATCTTGTATTTATTTTTAAGTGTAGTGCATAATATGCACTGCATATAAAGGGTGTTTAATTTTAAAGGCTGATGTTGATTTTGAAGAAAACACAAATTATTTAGGAAATTATTGTCATTTCTTTTTATTATGATAATTCAAGACTAAAGGATGAGATAATTCGGCACATTAACGGCATAAAACCTCAATTATGCCTCAGCGTCATCAAAAATTTGGACCATCGGATGTACAGGGTGTTCTAAAAGAAACCAAGTGGTGTAAAAGTTTAATAACTTTTTTGTTTATTAACTTTTTTTATTTTTTCTTTCAGATTATATAATATACAAAATGGAAATTTTTTTACACTAAGTATGAAAAATGATGTCTTTTAAATGACCACCGTTTTCAGCTTCGCACTGATGGGCTCTTTTTAGAGCATTTTCCATAACATCTTTCAAAACTAGTGGCTGTAGCGTTCGAATTTCTGCAACAATGTTTGCCTTGAGTTCAAGGATTGTCTC
This sequence comes from Thelaira solivaga, assembly GCA_947397855.1. Taxonomy (NCBI): domain Eukaryota; kingdom Metazoa; phylum Arthropoda; class Insecta; order Diptera; family Tachinidae; genus Thelaira; species Thelaira solivaga. Next base: position 20,442,341 of record OX377615.1, on the reverse strand, counting down.
TGGCTTGTTCACATACACTCGCTCCTTCAAAAAACCCCAAAGAAAATAGTCGGGTGCTGTCAAATATGGCGATCGCGCTGGCCAAATAATTTCCGAATTTCGAGAAATTATTCGCTCTCCAAAAATTTGACTTAAAAGTGCCATTGTGTCTCGGGCAGTATGGGCAGTGGCTCCGTCATGTCAAATCTGGCGATCGCGCTGGCCAAATAATTTCCGAATTTCGAGAAATTATTCGCTCTTCAAAAATTTGACTTAAAAGTGCCATTGAGTCTCGGGCAGTATGGGCAGTGGCTCCGTCCTGCTGAAACCACATACCAGGTCTGTTTTCAAGAGCAGGACGTACAAAATTTTCTATCATAAAACGATACCGCTCTCCATTTACGGTTACAGCACTTCCATCTTCATTCTCGAAGAAGTAGGGCCCAATGACATTTTCAGATGTGATCCCACACCATACTGTACACCTGATGGGGTGCAATTGGCGTTGATGAATGGCTCTTGGATTTTGAGAACCCCAGAACCTACAGTTCTGCTTGTTAACAAAGCCATTCAAATGAAAATGAGCTTCATCACTCATAATCAAATTTTCAATAAAGTTGATTTCATTTCTGCAAAATTTAGACGTTGCCGATGATCTGCGGGTTTTAATTCTTGGACCAATTGCACCTTATATGGGTATAACTGTAAATCTTTTTTTAAAATGCGCCGTAGTGACGTACGAGACATTTCTAGCTGAGCAGAACGCCTTCTGCCAGATGTTTCTGGTGCTTCGTTAACACTTTGCTGTACTCGTTCAATATTTTCCGCAGTGCGACTTAAACGTGGTCTACCGGTTCGAGGCAAATCTCTTACGCTGCCATGTTGGTGATGACGATTAACTAAGCAACGAATCATCGCTTCAGAGGGCGAAATTCTGACGTTAAAATGTCGACGATATGCTCTTTGCGTTAAAATAATTGATCTCTAGGTTAAATAATAAAATTCTATTGTTCTGGTTCTCTGTTCAGTTGTGAACCTCTCCATTATAAATTCTCCAAGTGTTGTCTATATAATCTGAAAGAAAAAATAAAAAAAAATTAATAAACAAAAAAGTTATTAAACTTTTACACCCCTTGGTTTCTTTTGGCCCACCCTGTAAAAATAGAATTTATTTTAGATTTAATATTAATATTGGCAGTTGACATACGGATCTACAAAATAAATTAAAAAGAAGAAACATACAACATATATCAATATTCAAGAGACCATTCAACTTTTTTATCTGCAAACAACGTAACTGCAACTGTAACTGCAATTTTAAGAGTCTAAGCTGAGGTGAAAGTAATAATTATTAATCACAAACAACGACCGACAGCCATCGCCGTCACGTTGCCCATGTATTAATAATGACTTATTGTTTGACCATCATAACAGACCTGCAAATATAGAATGAGTTTTTCCCGCTGATGTTGCTTCTTTTATACCATTCTGACAAGAGCTTTTAAAGAGCACAAACTCAAAGTTTAACTTCAAAATATAATGAGCTTTCAAAGAACACAAACTCAAAGTTTAACTTCAAAATAAAAAATAGCTTTTACTCAGCGAGAGAAGCTCATTCGTATGCAGATCGTTCGTATGTGCATGTCACTGTTAATACTATTAAAGTTGATACGCTATAAAACTTTTTTCTTAAATAAAATTTATTATGGCAATGTCATTTTTGATTTTATTGGACACATCCCAGAATTTAATGGTAAATCTGAAGAGCTTCACATCTTTATTAAACATATAGATGAGGTACGTAAATACGTTGAACTAACATTGTTGACGCTCTTTTATATAAGGATTAGCAATAAGATTGTAGGCAATGCTAATATAACACTTATAAATAATAATAATCCTTCAAATTGGGAAGATATAAAAAATATTCTTAAAATCAACTTTAATATAGCAGACAGTATTGAATCTTTAATAAATAAAATGAAGATGGCGGATTACAAAAATAGTGTTAGTGGTTTATTTGATTATTTACTAGTATTGTTAACTAAACTTAATTTAAAAAGTAGCATTGAAAATGATGAATGGTATAGTTGTGAAAAAAATTAAAAAATGGTTTTGAATATTTTTACAAGTAAATTGCCAAATGAACCAAAATTAATTTTAAACGCTAGAAATCCAAATTCTCTTTTAAAAGCCCAAGAAATCTTAATTTAAACTGAATATTTTTATAAAAATTTTGAAAACAACAAATTCAATTTACAATCATATTGTCATATAATTTTTCCAAACTACAATAACAATGAAAGTCATAATTCATATAATAAAAACAGAAATTTTGAAAATCAAAATAACAAATTTGAATATAACAGAAAATTGTATAACAATAGTTATAATAATACTAATGATCAAAACACTGAAAATATAATAAAATTTGAAATAATCATCAAGTTCCTATGGAAGTTGATAATATTTAGTTTACAGACATCAAATTTTCAATTAGTAACTGAAGAGCACTTCCATGCATAATAGTAACAACAAAAGCATCAACAATTAAATTTTTAAATGATACTGGTTCAGGTACTTCACTCATTAGGAAAGGTCTCTTTGACGATATATTTACATCAAAAGTAAATCCTCCAATAATTTGAAATAGTATTTCATCAAAAACTGAAATAAAATGTAAAATAACAATCCCACTTTTTAAAGAATTTAACAGACCAAGAACAACAATAGATTAATTAGAAACTGATATATATAACAATTTTGATGGCATACTAAGGTGCAATATATTAGTTCCACTAGGTGCAAAAATAGATTTTAAAAAAAGACTCCTTTTTACAGACAAAGCAAAATTACCACTAATTTTTGATGAATCTATAGAGATAAACAAAGATGATAAAACTTATCTGGATTCAATTTTTGTTGAAAATTGAAAATCTGGCAATTCATCTGCATTAACTTTGATACGATCTTATACAACTGTTCGATATTATAACATACCTACTTCTCTTTTTTATACTTCCTTCCGTTTTTATCTCTTGCTCAATAAAGACATATTATTTTCTTGTGCTTAATTAAACTTCTTTTTATTTAAACATCACAACAGGTTATGGACCCAGAGTGTGTTTACTGAAAAGTACAAGAACAGTTTGAAGGGTATTTGAAGGATTGAATTAAATTTCAGAGAATTTTATAGATAAAATTAAAAATGTCAATCACTTCGAATTTTAATGTGGAAAAACTTATAGGAAGCGAAAACTACGCATCATGTTCTTTCGCTGTAAAAAATCTACTACAACATGAAGATCTCTGGGATACGGTACAGGGTATATATCCAACTACTGGAATGGATACAAAGGCAGATACAAAGGCAAAAACAAAAATTATATTGCTAATTGACAAAATCAACTATGTACACATCAAAGTCGCTGAAACTTCAAAACAGGTTTGGGACAAATTAAAAGCAGCATTTCAGGACTCCGGGCTTACTCCAAGAATTGGACTATTGCGTCAGCTTATAACAACATCTTTTTCTACATCAGGTAATATCGAAGAATACGTAAGCCAAATTATTTCAACAGCACATAAACTAAAAGAGGTTGACATGCCGGTTAGTGACGAGTGGATTGGTACACTTTTGTTGGCCGGTTTACCTGAAGAGTACGCTCTAATGATAATGGGAATCGAAAACTCGGGTGTAAAAATTACTTGTGACTCCATAAAAACAAAACTCTTACAGGATGTGAAGATATCAAAAAATGATAATACTGCATTTTTTTCAAAAGCACATAAAAAATATGATGCAAAAAAAGGCTTGCGATGCTTTAATTGCAATCGCTACGGGCATAAAGCAGCTGATTGTCGAACAAAGCCAAATAAAGACAAACAAAAGAAAGAGGTTGGTTTCTGCACAGTTTTTGCAACAAGAGCTATCAACAACAATGATTGGTACATTGACTCAGGAGCAAGTTTGCATATGTCCATGAGAAAGGGCTGGTTCATTGATATAAAAGAGGCCCATGTGTTAGAAATTTTAAAAGTTCATGGAGTGGGCTATGTCAAAATCAAGGTTAAAAATCCTAGCGGAGAATTAGTCAACGTAACCATTAACAACGTATTGTATGTTCCTGACCTAACGGTGAATCTTCTCTCAGTGAGTCAAATTATGAAAAGGGGTTACACAGTAAAGTTTCAAAGGGATATATGTAATATATCCGAAAATGGCAATATTGTTGCAACAGCTCATATACAAGACAACATGTTTAAATTAGATCAGGAAAATAATGAGATGAGTATGATGATTGCTCAGGTTGGTGCTGAGATATGGCATGCTAGAATGGGCCATTTAAATTACGCAGATTTGGCCAGGACTAAACAACTTGTAAGCGGTATGGAATTTCAGCAAAAAACAAATGAAAATTGTGTTGTTTGTATTAAAGGTAAAATGGCGAGAAAACCGTTTAAAGTATCACAGTCGCGTACTACGAAACTGCTTCAGCTTGTACATTCGGATCTTTGTGGCCCAATGGAAGAAGTTTCAATCGGCAAGGCGAAGTATTTTTTAACATTTATAGATGACTATTCACGCAAAGTCTACGTTTATTTTTTGGAGGAAAAAAACCGAAGTGACAGCATTTTTTGAGAGTTTTATGGCCAAAGTTGAGAATGAGTCTGGTCATAAAATAAAATGTCTACGTACAGACAATGGCACAGAATTTTGCAACCACAATATGTCAAAGTTATTAAGCAGAAAAGGTATTGAACATCAAACTACAGTGCCTTACAGTCCGCAACAAAACGGCGTTGCAGAAAGAATGAATCGCTCTATTGTAGAACGAGCTCGTTGCATTATGTTTCACGCTGGTCTGCCAAAGAAATTTTGGGCGGAGGCAGTTGCATATGCCGTATGTGCTATAAATCATTCTGTTTGCCGTGCCATTAAAAATTGTACACCACAAGAGATGTGGACAGGTGTTAAACCTAACATAAGTCATTTTAAAGTTTTCGGCTGCCGTGCTATTTCATACATTCCCAAAGAAAAGCGTAAAAAGTGGGATCCTAAATCTCAAGAGTTGATGTTTGTAGGATATTGTGAAAACACTAAAGGATATCGTTTGTTAAATCCTGATGGGTGGCGAGTCGTGAAGAGTTGTAATGTTGTATTTTTTGAACAAGAGTTTTTGAAGTCTGCCAAAAATAATTTAGATGAACAGATGTTTTGTTTTATAGACAAACAAATTGAAAATTCAGCTGAAGTGGAGGTCGACAATGATGATGATGATAATGATGATGATGATGATGATGATGATGTTTTTTCAACTGGACAAGAAAGCAATGGCTCTTCTGAATTATATGAACCTGATGAAAGTGTAACTTCAAAAAATGATATAAATTTAAATGCTGATACTGAACATAAAGTTCGACGCTCCAATCGTGCTGCCAAGCCAATAAATTTGCCTGATTATTATTTATATACAGCAGAAGTAAATGTTCCTGCGGATCCATCCAACGTATCTGAGGCCATGAATAGCTGTGATTCATCGCTATGGAAGAGGGCCATGGAGGATGAATATAGGTCTCTATTGGCTAACAATACATGGAAAATGGTCAATTTACCCGCAGGTGCAAGCCCTATCAACTGCCGATGGGTTTTTAAGCGAAAATGTGATGCAGACGGTAAGTTGGAAAGACATAATGCAAGATTGGTAATCAAAGGCTGCTCGCAAAAACCGGGCATTGACTATCAGGAAACATACTCGCCTGTCGTCAGATATACTTCCATACGTTATTTGATGGCAACATCCGTACAATATAACCTTGATATTGAGCAAATGGATGCTGTCACCGCTTTTCTTCAGGGTGATCTGACAGAGGATATATATATGGAACATCCAGAGGGTGTTGGTGAAAAAGGTCACGGAAAAGTTTGCAAGCTTAATAAAGCTATTTACGCATTGAAGCTAGCAAGCCGACAGTGGAACAAAAAATTAGACCAGGTCCTAAAAGAAAAGGGTTTACAGCAATCAAAAGTTGACCCTTGTATATATTTTAAAGTGAGTAACCTCTCAATGTTTTTTATCGCCGTATATGTAGACGACTTATTAATATTTTCCAATGACACACAACTGAACAAAAAAGTGAAAACTGGTTTACAGCAAAAATTTTTGATGAAAGATTTGGGAGAGGCTAAAAATTGCGTTGGTCTACGTATTTCTAGAAACAGAAAGCAAGATGAGCTGTACCTAGATCAAGCAGTTTATTCGGAGCAAATTTTGGAGCGTTTTTTTTAAATACAAGTTTACAAAAATCAACGTCGAACACAAAGAATTTTGATCGTGTCCCATATAAAGAAGCTATAGGCAGTTTACTTTATCTGGTGCAAGGAACTCGTCCAGACATCGCATATGCTGTAAACTATTTAAGTAAGTTCAATAACAACCATGACAATTCTCATTGGAAGGCTGTAAAACGTGTCCTCAGGTATATTAAAGGCACAATCAATGTAAAATTAACTTTTTCTAAAAAGGAAAATCAGCAAATGTATGGTTTTTGTGATGCTGATTTTGCTGGTGATGTTACGGATAGACGATCTTATACTGGTTATGTATTTATAAAACAAGGTGCTATAAGTTGGTGCAGCAAGAGGCAAGCAACTGTTGCTCTTTTGACTACTGAGGCCGAATATATGGCGATGTCAACAGCAGTACAAGAAGCTGAATGGCTGCGTCAACTTGAAAATAATTTATTTGATAGTTCAGAAGGAAAAGTAATCCTATATTGTGATAACAAAAGTGGTCTAAATTTGGCGAAAAATGATGCATACCACAGCCGATCTACACATAGATGTGCGACATCATTTTTTACGTAATAAAGTCAATGATGGAAGTGTTGTGCTGCATTATAAATTTTCCGAGGACATGGCTGCTGACTTTCTAACAAAACCAGTCACCAAGGAAAAGCATTTCAAGTGTGCAAAGATGTTAGGACTCACAGATTTCCGGAGGTGTTGATAGTTGAAAATCTGGCAATTCATCTGCATTAACTTTGATACAATCTTATACAACTGTTCGATTTTGATATCAATTTTCAAAAACCCAAAATTGATATTTTAATGGAAAGATTAAAAGTTGATAATCTAAATGATGAAGAAATATATTCATTACTAAGTTTAATCAAACATTTTGAATCCATATTTTTTATGGAAGGTGACCAACTGACAATAACAATGAAATTCCAGTTTATTCAAAAACATAAGTTTCCTGAAATCCATAAAAATGAAGTTGACAAGCAAATTATAGAAATTTTAAATTCTACTAGTCCTTATAATGCTATAATTTGGATTGTTCCAAAGAAAATGGATAATTCTTGTAAGCAAAAATTTAGATTAGTAGTAGATTATAGAAAATTAAATGAAATAACTATAGAAGATAAATTTCCCATTCCAAACATGGAAGATCTCTTTTCTAAATTAGGAAATTGTCAATACTTCACAACATTGGACTTGGCAAAAGGTTTTCACCAAATACCAATTTCTCCTAACTGTAGACATAAAACTGCTTTTTCAACACATACAGGACGTTATGAGTTCACTCGTATGCCATTTGGTTTAAAAAATGCTCCTGCATCCTTTCAAAGAATGATGAATGAAATTTTACATGATTTTATTAATAATATATGTGTGATATATCTGGACGATATTTTAGTATTTTCTACATCACTAATGGAACATATAACATCTTTAAAAAAAATATTTACAAGATTATCTGAATATAATCTCAAAGTTTAAATCGACAAGTGTAATTTTTTTAAACATGAATCTGAATACTTAGGTCATATAATATCTGTTGATGGTATTAAACCTAATCCGAATAAAATTGAGGCTATTGGCCTTGCCAATGATTTCTAAACTAAAAAAAGGTTCAATTATTGATTAACGATTACCAATATATAGATTCTTTTAATAAATTAAAAAAATGATAAGTGCAAGTCCAGTTTTATCTTATCCAAATTTTGAGAAGATGTTTGTGTTAACAACAGATGTAAGTAATGAAGCATTAGGTACTGTTTTATCTCAGAATGGTCACCCAAAAGCTTTTACTTCAAAAACTTTGAACAAACATGAATTAAACTACAGTACAATTGAGAAAGAACTACTCGCAATAGTTTGGGCAACAAAATTTTTTAGAGCTTATCTTTATGGTAGCAAATTCAAAATTCAAACTGACCATCGCCCACTAATTTGGTTAAATTCTTTAAAGGAACCCAACGTTAAATTACAAAGATGGAAAATAAATCTTAATGAATATGATTTCAATATTGAATATATAAAGGGTAAAACCAACCAAGTTGCTGACTTTCTTAGCCGTGTAGATATAAATAATTTAGAAATGGTTGAACAGCAATCTATTGCATCAGACTTAACTACGATTCATAGTGGTACTGAAAATTTTAATGACCATATTAACATTTCAGAATCTCCAGTAAACTTGTATAAAAATCAACTCATTATTGAGATTGGTAATCAATATAAACTTCACAAAAAAATTTTCTATGGAACAAAAAATAGACATATAATAACACTGAAAGAATACAATGAGGAAAAACTTGTCGAATTTTTGAAACAAATTTTTCAAATAAAAGGTAAAGTCGCAATTTTTTGTGAAAATTTTTCAATTTTTAAATATCTTCAACAATCTATCATACATTATTTTTCTAATGTATGGGAGATGAGTTTTATAAAATGTTCTAAATATGTTAAAGATATTTTTGACAAGGAACATTTATCTGATATAATAAATAAATTTCATACTGATAAAAATCATAGAGGCATAAACGAAACATTTTTAGAACTTAAAAATATGATTTTTTTCCCAAAATTAAAGAATGAAATACACAAATTTATTAATAATTGCGTAATTTGCAATATGTGTAAATATGATAGACATCCAATTAAAGCAAAATTTTGTGGAACAGAAACTACTCTTAAATCAAATCAAATTATTCACGTTTATATTTGGTTTCTAAATAAAAACATAACATTTTTAACGTGTATTGATAAATTAACAAAACACGTTTCAGCACATTATTTACCAAATAAAAATTCTTTAACTTTAGTTGAAACACTTAGAGAAAGGATTGCTATCTTGGGAAAACCAGATAAAATTGTTACCGATAATGAATTTAATACAGCATATATTCGAAATTTTTTGGAATCTGAAAACATAAACTTTCATTTTACATCACCAAATACCCATACGGGTAACTCTGATAGAGAACGCTTTCATCTCACTTTAAAGGAACATATTAGATTGCTTAAACTTAATCAAGAAGATTTAAGTGACAAATGTCTTGTCTTGAAAGCTTTCAAATCTATAATAATAGCATTCATTCTACTACTAGTCAAAAACCTAATGATTTATTACGCAACAAAGTAGACAAAGATATTTGGACCCGAATATATGCAACAAAAGAGAAAATATGCAATAAATTGAATCAAGATAGAAAAGATTGTCACAAATTTAAAAATAGGAAACTTGTCAAAAATTTAGGATTTCATAATTCAAAACAAAAACCGAATAAATTAATATTAATTCTACAAAAATTAATTTTTACTCATACTTTTTTTTTTAACAAAAAAAAAAAAATAGCACTTAAAACTCAATAATTATGCATTTTAATAAAAAGTATACTGACATTGCGAAGGGACTTACAAAACTAACACGCTGTACTGACATCTTCAGCCCAAAATTCAGGGGGCATCTTCGCGTGTTTCAATATACATCTGGACATTTCGACCAGGGGAGCCGTCAGACGTCTTGTAATACCACACATCTCAAGATATTTATTAAACTCCGTATTAATTTATTCCGTACCGTTGTCCGTTTGAAGATATTTTATTTTCTTACCAGTAAAATTTTCAACAGCATTTTTATATTTTTTAAAAGTAGTAACTGCTTCAGATTTGTGTTTTAGGAAATACACTTCACAGTATCTAGAGTGGTTGTCAATAAAGGTAATAAAATATCGCTGTGAACAATTTGTAGTAAGTCGGACATTCTACTGTCATCACATTGTGGAAACGCTTTACGTGTTTGTTTCTGTGAAACGCATATATCACACGAATTTAATGTTTCCTCCTTTCCAAATTTCATCCCGTTCACTAAATTTTTCTGAACCATAATTTTTAAGTCACCTTCGTTGAGGTGGCCCATACGATAATGTCATGTATCTATTTTGCTGGTTATATTTTCAGCGATAGCCGCTCGATCTTGCTGTGTCTTTAGATAAAATAAGTTTCCGATTCGGTTCCTGTATATAAATGCTGACCATATTTTGTTATTACCGCTTTGTCGCGAAAAAATGACACAACGAATCCTTTATCTGTAATTTTAGAAATCGACAGCAAATTTGTTCTTAAATCTGATACATACATTGCCTCGTCAAGGCTGATTTTGGATACACAGCCCTTTTCCCTTACATCAAATTTGACACTGCCTACCCCTGTTATTTTTGCCTAGTTTTGATTCGCCAAACTTAGTGTATTGTTTATTGGTTTAATTTCCGTAAAATTATTTCTGTTTACACTCATGTGAGTTGTACAACTACTATCCAAACACCAATAACCATTGCTTATATTTTCGCAAAATAGTGCAGCCTCTATTGTTTTGTACATTGATTGTTGTTCACCAACACCACCACTTTGTCTTTCCTTACGTTTTGTTTTATAATTTCTGGCAAAGTGGCCCATTTTACCACAGCTATAACATTTTACGGAATGCTTTTTATTACCACTTTGTTTTTGTTATACTTTGTCTGTCTGCAAATGACTGGTGCCACTTTTGTTTGTTTTGACATATAACGCATTTTGTTCTGTTTTCTCTTCTGTTGCTTTACGTGATTGGCTCTCTTCTAGAATTTTCACTCTCAACATATCTGGAGCCGGTAGCTCGTCTCGAGTGCACATCGGAATATCTTATATGAAGCGGGGAGACTATACAGTAACAATATTGCCAGTAAATCATTGCCCACTGTAACATTGATCTCTCTTAATTTTTTTACAGAGTCAAAGAAATTATTTAGATGATCCTTCACATTTTGATCTTCAGACATCAGTGCCAAAGCGATTTGTTTTAAAAGTGTAGCCTTTCTTGCAGGTCCCTAGGACTCAAACGTTTCCTTTAGTTTTAACTACATCGCATTCGAAGTCTGGCATTCGGTAATTTGGCTTAAGTCCGATGGAGTTATGGACAACGTTATGTCCGCGCATGCCTTTTGATCAAACTGTCTCCATTTTGCAGCTTCTGCTTCTATTGCCGGGCAGGTGCTTGTACCATCGACATATGACCACAGATCATTTTTAATTAGAACTGCCTTCATCTGAAGTTTCCTTGTATCGTAGTTTTTTGCATTTAATAGTTCAATACGTACCACTGCTCCTGCCATTGTTTCAATAAATTTTCCACTGGTTTCAACTCATTTATGCGTTCGAAGTTCGGCCTGGGCCCATAACCTATAGGAATTTTAAATGCAGTTGCTCTTCCTTTTATAAAATAAATGGCGTCTTTTATTACGTTAAAAATGCAAATGAATATAAAAATGAGAAAATATGTTTATGTATAAAACAACGCTACTAATACCAATCCTACTAATATTATAAAGCCGAATGTTTGTGAGTGTGGATGTGTGGATGTTTGTTCCTCTTTCACGCAAAAACTAATGAATTGATTTTAATGAAACTTTAGAATAATTTAGCTTATACATCAGAATAACACATAGGCTATAATTTATAAAGATATTGTGTAAATTTTCCAAAATATAACGATAAGTGTCAAGTAGGAAAAAATTCTACAATCGGCGACATGTTTTGGCATGCACAGCAAATATCGTTGAAGTTACACATATATAATGTATGAACGATATGTTTATCATAATTAGTCCTACAAAAAAGTCCGCGACAGCATATGTCTATCTCTTATGTGGAAGCAATTATCGTCAAAATAGTGGACCATAATTACAATAGAAATTGATAATTTATTTCTAATACATATTTCTTAATGTTGTGGCACGTGTAGTGGATGCATTTTTGCAGTATTGGCATGGTCGACGAATGTTTTTATATAGGACTCGTAATTTAGGTATGTAATATTGAGTTTTGATCGTATTAATGACAGTCTCATGTGATTGGTGATGAAAGCTCTCGTGAGTATAACGAACTAATAATTCAGTTACTTTTTGATTGGTTGGTTATATTATTGGATCCTGGTGATTCAAATATGATTCACGCCCCTTCACTCTTATTATTTTCTCGTCATCTAAGAATATGTTGAAACATATTAGTTTGCTTCGATTTTCAATATTCTTACCCTTCTTTAAACAATAAATTTCTTCAGCATATTCATCTTCTTGTGACCATCGAAATATACTAGTTTTAGCTTTTTGTATCATCTCATATGATATTTGTTCTGGTGCTGGTTTTTTATCACATCTTGATTTTACTTTCGTCATGTAGAGTAGAAACGTCGCAACTGCTCGGTATAGTTTTCTCCAGTTAGAGAAATATCCATAATTGATGGGAATGCCGTTTGAAGACTTCGTGATGAGGAGCATATGTCATCTGATCTTCGTTAGTAATTTCTCAAAAATTATTACAAGTCGGCCACTCTGATTCATCTCCATATACAAATTTTGGTCCATTGATTTCGCTTACGCGGTACAAGGTCCAAGATTTCGCTTACGCGGTACATCACAAATTGTTGCAATTTGGACAGTTTTTGAATCTGACGAGAAGTACTTAGACTTGATCGTTAACCGTTGATTTTTTAGAATTATTTTTGCCAATTTAGCGCCAGTCACCGCAGCTTGAAGCTCTAGTCTTGGTATTGACATTGGTTTTAAAGGAGCTACTTTTGACTTTCCAGCAACGAGTATAAAGTAATGTTTTTCTTGAAAAACCACACGTAGGTAGCTGACGGCGGCATATGCCTCCTAACCAGCGTCAACGAAAGTATGTAGCTCAACCTCATCGGCCCTATTTAAGTACGGGGAGTAACATCTCGAAATTCGTACCTTGGATATATCCTCTAATAAAGTGCACCAACTTTGCCACTTCGCGTTTTGAGAATTACATAACTGAGCATCCCAGTCAATGTCAGATCGCCAGACTTCTTGAAGAAGGATTTTCAGCGCTGTTGTGTAACAGGACAAAAATCCCTGAACCTGCAGCAGTTCTCTTTTTGTGGGAATTATATCATCTTTGAACACGTCACGTCGAAGTCTGGCGAATCTGAATCTTTTGGTTCCTGTTTTAGCGGAGAATCACCATTAAGATGGTTTATAACTGCTTTGTCATTCGAAGCCCAATTACGAATATGGAATCGTCCCGCAGAGTGGATCATTTTTACTTGTGTTGCTAATTCAATGGCCTGATCTCTACTGTCCACACTATCGATGAAATCATCTACGTAATGGTATTGTTGGATTGCTTCTACAGCTCTAGGATATTTTATCTTCAATTGTTCTGCGTTTTGGTCGCGAACATAATGGGCAATGCAGGGAGCACAGCTGATTCCAAAAGTTAGAGCGCGCATCACATAGACGCTTGGTTGCATAGAGTCATCTTCTTTATCCCACCACAGAAATCTTTGAACATGCATATCTTCTTTTCTTACGTTGATTCTATGGAACATCTCCTCTATGTCTCCACATACTGCAGTTTTTCCAACTCGAAAGCTCAGTAGAATGTCGATTAGTAGTTTTAAAAAATCTGGTCCACAGTGCATGATGTCATTAAGACAGACGCCATTTGATTTGGCAGCTGCGTCCCACACCATTCGTATTTTACCTGGTTTGTTTGGATTAGTTGTTGTAAATATCGGTAGGTACCAAACTGGATTGTTAGTGGAATTCACCTCATCTGTAGATAGTTTATTTGCATAACCCTTTTGTAGCAGGTTCTGTATTTGGCTCTGCAGCGTCACCTTTAAGTCTTTGTCTTTTCGAAATTTCTTCTGCAAACATATGAGGCGTTTGTAGGCATTGTTGTAGCTGTAATTGACGGATTTCATTTTTTCATAGGAGTCCCACTTGGTATTGACCCTCAACCTTTTGACATGTACTCTTTAAATTTTTTATTAACTTCTGGTCTTCCGGCGACTTCAACGGCTTTTCTGTTGAAGTTTCGAGATTAAAGTTTTCTTTTACCATTTGATGCAGTTCGTCGTCTTTCTTTTCACATTCGCAGCTATGAATATTGAGCCAGGCTCCCTGTTGAGGGCTACGATTAGGGCCTTGTATTGTCCAGCCTATTCCTGTTTTTGTAGCAATAGGTTGATTCCATTTGCCCTCCCGCAGTCTTAATGGAACAGCCACACTCCAGTTGGCTGCACCTATCAAAATCATGGGTTTTGCATGCGTATAAGATTTTATAGGGACGCCTGCGCTTGTGATAGTGATAGAGGCCCTTACGGATAAATCATCCACTCGGGTGGTATCTCCGACCCATTTGAGGCATAGAAGCTCATTAACACCAGAAATATCGAGCATATCAAATAATTCCTTTTCAATTAGTGTCACTGATGAACCCTCATCTAAAATGTAAATTCTTCAATAGACGAATAGGCAAAATTCTAAAAAGGGAACTTTGGTCTTGTTTTATTATAGAATGTGAGTTCATAGAGCTGCTGCTAGAGGCATTACTCTCAATTGCTTAATTTTGTGTCGAAAATCTCTGCACTTTCCTGTCACCATTATGACGCAAACGATGATGTTTAGCAAGACAACCGTCTATTCCGCAGTTTTCGTTTGAGAAACATTTACGGCGGTGTTTATTTAAACATTGTCGGCATAAATTGAACTTTTTTACAACGTTCCATTTTTCATTTAAACAAATATTTTGAAACTCATGGCACCCTGAGACTTTATGTTGACTAATGTCACATACAAAAACATTTTATAATCTTATGTGTTTCATTTCTATTTTCAGTGTGGGCTTACATATGCACTTTTTGTTAGTGGCGGCGTTGAGATGACAGAACTCGCAGCGCCTGCGATTTGAAATATCCAGTCGCTGAAGGTTTTCATAATTGGCATCTTATCATTTTTGGAGTGCATAGCCCAGTTAAGTTTATATTGGGTGGATAACTTATCGACCAATTCTCTTACTAACAAGGGGTTATGTAAATGCGTATTCATTTCGCATGCCTCCATGGTGGAACATATATTTTTCACACATAAAGCAAAATCAATAAGTAAATCTAGTCGCTGAAGGTTTTCATAATTGGCATCTTATCATTTTTGGAGTGCATAGCCCAGTTAAGTTTATATTGGGTGGATAACTTATCGACCAATTTTCTTACTAACAAGGGGTTATGTAAATGCGTATTCATTTCGCATGCCTCCATGGTGGAACATATATTTTTCACACATAAAGCAAAATCAATAAGTAAATCTAGTCGTTTTAGGTGGTGGCAGTTTTCTAGCCTTTTCAATTAATCGATCTAAAATATATTCAGGCCGCCCAAAGCACATCTTCAATGTTTGTATAATTTCGGGTACCATTGTGGGTATCATTAACTTACTTCTCACTAGCTCTTTGGCTTTTCCTTTGAGGCTTGTTTGGAGACGAATTAAATTCTCGGCCTGCGAGTACCCAGTAATTGAAGTGCTCGTTTCAAAACTACTAATAAACAAAGGCCATTCTTCTGGATCACCATGAAATGGCGGCAATTTCTTCGGAATAGCTTGCTTTGCAGCTAATTGAGCTGGCCTAGGTCCCTCTATGGGATTCCAATTGGCGACATATTAGTTATTTGGTTGAGCGACAATTAATTTTTACCAAGCTGAGATAATAACTGATATTTTTTTTCAATGAACTCTTGTTGAGTTCGCTGTTGTTCTTCGAGCATTTTGAGCTGTAAACTTATTTGTGAACTATTTGGCTCATTCTGTTTCGTATTTGTAATGGCAAATGATATTGCATGTGTAGCACCAGATGTAGTCGATGTTCCTGCGTAAATGGGTGGGTCTGTGACGTATTGCTGACTTTGAGCTGTTGTTACTATTTCGGGTACGTCCTTTGAGTTAAAATTTTCCTGTATTTGATTTCTAGCTGCATGTTGCAGTATCTCTCCTAGTATTTTATTTGACGATGCTGCTTGAGGCTGACTTGTCTTGTTTTCTATTGGAATTTTTTTACTTACGCTAGGACCGTTGCATCCTTCACAGCTCCAGCTTTCATCGGCTATACCACTGTAAACTGCTACGCAATTAAAGTGGTACCACATATTACACTTATCGCACTGCACCATGCGATCATGGTCCACTTCAGAACATTTTTTACAATTAAATTCTGTATATATTTCTTGATCGGTCATTTTTTTTTTCTATAAATTGTTTTTAAAGAATGTTGTGGCACGTTTAAAATTAGTTGGTTTTAAATGAAACAAAATATTTAACAGCACCTCTTGTGCAATAGTATTTATTTCTTCTTAAGGTTTAGTTTAATTTACAATTAGCGTTATAGAATCAGCGCTTTAAAAACAATTTGTTTCACTCCCGTGGCCAAATGAAAATGATTAATTTCTTAAGCTTAAGTTGTTAAATATATACGTATGTAACACGGAAGGGCGACCGTTAATTTTTGTCTCAATTTACTTATAAGTAACATCAGTATATAAGTAAATAAACGTAGGTACAATTGTATAACTGCATACATTTGTACATAAGTACATGTATAAATACATACATACATATAAAGGTGTAGAACTGTAATCATGTATTAAGGTAAATATTAAGATTTAAAATAGACACTTAAAGTGTTTTAATGGGAAGTGCCCCAATGACAAATACATGAGATAAGCTTAAATATCAAGTTACAAAATATTGTTAGTGAATAATAGAAAATAATATATGTATATGTAAATAGATATTGTTGACTTAAATATTGGCGACAATACTTAGTAATTGATGACTGTATTTAAACAATTAAAATACTATTTGTAAAGGAATGTCGCTAAAAATTGATACAAACGCCTTCTAAGGATACCGACCTGGCCGGCTGAGACCGAACAAAAACATCTAGTTTAAAATATGGCAGCGTTGTATTCGAAACACTTCGCCCTCTAACAATAACACGGCAATACAAAAAGAATTAAGTGCGGGGTTCAGACTATTTTATTTAGTATTAATACAGGGTGGGCCAAAAGAAACCAAGGGGTGTAAAAGTTTAATAACTTTTTTGTTTATTAACTTTTTTTTATTTTTTCTTTCAGATTATATAATATACAAAATGGAAATTTTTTTACACTAGGTATGAAAAATGATGTCTCTTAAATGACCACCGTTTTCAGCTTCGCACTGATGGGCTCTTTTTAGAGCATTTTCCATAACATCTTTCAAAACTAGTGGCTGTAGCGTTCGAATTTCTGCAACAATGTTTGCCTTGAGTTCAAGGATTGTTTCTGGCTTGTTCACATACACTCGCTCCTTCAAAAAACCCCAAAGAAAATAGTCGGATGCTGTCAAATCTGGCGATCGCGCTGGCCAAATAATTTCCGAATTTCGAGAAATTATTCGCTCTTCAAAAATTTGACTTAAAAGTGCCATTGAGTCTCGGGCAGTATGGGCAGTGGCTCCGTCCTGCTGAAACCACATACCAGGTCTGTTTTCAAGAGCAGGACGTACAAAATTTTCTATCATAAAACGATACCGCTCTCCATTTACGGTTACAGCACTTCCATCTTCATTCTCGAAGAAGTAGGGCCCAATGACATTTTCAGATGTGATCCCACACCATACTGTACACCTGATGGGGTGCAATTGGCGTTGATGAATGGCTCTTGGATTTTGAGAACCCCAGAACCTACAGTTCTGCTTGTTAACAAAATGTCGACGATATGCTCTTTGCGTTAAAATAATTGATCTCTGGTTTAAATAATAAAATTCTATTGTTCTGGTTCTCTGTTCAGTTGTGAACCTCTCCATTATAAATTCTCCAAGTGTTGTCTATATAATCTGAAAGAAAAAATAAAAAAAAATTAATAAACAAAAAAGTTATTAAACTTTTACACCCCTTGGTTTCTTTTGGCCCTCCCTGTACATGTCAAAAATCCATGTATTAAGTAAAAATCCAATAGTGTGAAAACAAAATGTTAAGTAAGTGTGGTGAAATACTTAAGTATTTTTTGACAGTATTATGGTTTTTGTCATTTTTAGAATTTTTTCTAAGTTATCACACTACTCATATTATCAGGGTTGCTTTTATACAAGCAACCAAAGAAAAAACTAGAAATCAGCTATGAAATTATTTGCCGCGTTTTGTTTTTTATTTGAAGTGTAATGGTATGAAAACAGAAAACATTTTCCTTTAGATTTTTTGACAGTCTATTTGATTTGCATCTGATTTCGGTCTCACTCGATCTAATGAAAATGTTAATACTCTGTATTATAATCTGAAACCCGCTTTAATTGATATTTTCTTTTCATACCCTGTTTTTTACCCATGTTAGTATTAAAATATATAAGTAGGACGAGTATAAATTCAATTTTTAAGAATGAATATGATATACATACATACCTTGAAGCTAGCCATTGGATGAAAGTATAATACATGTTCTTTTAATGACGGGTGTGGTAGAGATAAACTCATACCAAAAACACCATCAAGCCATTGGAAATTTAACCCATACACATTGAAATCTGAAGCCACGGGATCAGGTGAAAAATTATAATTTGTTACTCTCCAACTTCGGTTTTTTTTTAAGCTGTAGACAACAATACCGAATCGCCAAACATCCGTAACGTAAGCATGTGCTTCATCGCAATGACCATCGGGGACATCCACCACAATATTTGAATGTAAACTATCTTCTTTTATTTGATTAGCTGGAAAGTCATAACGGACTATCATTTTATTAGTATTTAAGTCGAAGGCTACTATTTTTGGAGGACAAATTTGATTAAGTGAGACAGTGGCATTCACAATACCCGAATCTATTAACCAAATACGTTTGCACTTATCAATAAAAGTACGATATACAGATATCAACTTGGAGCAATCTGGATTATAAGGATCACCGTGAGATTCCCAGTTAGGATATGGTTTTATTGCAGGGCTACGTTCTATCGGTGGATAATGTAAGTAACCAAAGCTTGCTGGAACACCATCTTTCCAGCGAGGCGTTGTAATAAATATTCGATTTTCATAAAAGTCAATGCCTAATGGCAAATTATTTTCAGGTACAAATTCTCTATGAAAGAAAACAAATAAATATAGGTCTGTTTGAATAATTTTAAAATTTTTCTTTCAATAGTAATCAGCAGAGCATTGCGCCGAACGGTTCCCAGCCGGCTAAGCCGAGCCACCGCCGTAAACATCGGCTAACACTGCAGCCGAATAGTTTCATACCTACTTTTGTTTTCTTTTTTTATCATAAACCCTACAAGAAACTTCAAAGACAATGATCATCAGTTGACCCATCAGCTGAGTAGCAGGCCTGATGAAAAAATAGTTAGCACTTCCCATCAGCTTATACAGGCAAAAATTTAAAAACTGATGTAAACATTTGTGTACGTGTGATTCATAATTATGGTCCGTGCTACCACTCAAGGCGAATTTATTACAATGTATAGTTGGTTCGATAAACGAGAACCAGCTGTTTTTATCTTATTGTCAAAACTTTTTTCTTTTAATATATTCTGACAATCTGTTAAAATTATAATTTGAAATTTTTCCAAAATTGTGTATGTATATAAAACAAAAGAAATTATTTATATTTTTTAAAAATTAGCCTTATATTTATATATTTAGGATCTTAACATCATTATTGGTAAAGAACTATACCTTGCAACAAAATAATGAACGAGTTCTTCTTGGCATAATTTAGAAGGGGAAGAAGTCTTTTTTTTTTTTTTTGTTGTGTGTAAAAATATCACTACATTTCTTTGTCTCTAACATTTTAGTTTAATTTTTTGAAGTATTTATTGTCTCCATAGCTTGCTTAAATAATTCTAATATACTTATATGTATTCCATCTTCCTCAAAGTTAGAATCATGCAAATTTATATTGCATGGATGTAAAATGTAATGTCTTGTTGCTTTCCGTTTTTCCTGTGTAACACTGCAGTCACACGATCAAGTTGTTTTACAATTCTCTTTCAAGAAATTTACATATACTGCTTGTCAAAATTCACAAAAATTGAAAGCTGTGACGTAGGCTGCACGCAATTTCAAAGCAAGTTTTTCAACAAGACGTTTTTTTAACCTCTTCCACCGACAGTTTTGTTTCGGCGGCAATAGAGTTATATGCCTTAATTTTTAAATCATTCCGTCTATATGCATTAATATTCATATTCCACAGAACTTCATGCCTTCTGTATATCTCTATGAACTGCAAAACGTCGTTATATTTGTTAATTTGTTCACAAACATATTAAAAAAAAAACAAAACAATACTGGCGGCAGAATAAGAATTCAAATTTGGAATAAAAAAACTGCAGTCAGCTGTTTTCTTGACTGTAATTTGAAACACTCAATTGAACGAAAAATTGAAAGCAAACTCTCAGCAAATTTTAAAAGTGTGAGTGTATTGGTAAAAAAAATGAGAGAAATTTTAAAAATTGAATGAAAACTTGATCGTGTGATCCCCAAGTTAAACACATTCGATACAGCAAATGTGTTGTTTTGTTTTTTTTTGAGCTTGAATAAATAATTTTATTTTCCCACATATTAAAAAATTGAACGTGGCACCACTGAAATATGTCTTTCTCTAACCAACAGTTATGTATTTACATTCCTAAACAACTGCTATTGCCGCTTCTAAAATAATTAAGTAGCTGGCTACACGGCAACATTTGTAGCTAAGTCACTTGTAGTCGGTATCCTGCTGTCTCGAATGAGTTTAATGCATTAGTTGCTCAGCTTTTTGTTAATTTGCAATTAATACGAAAATATTGCGAATTAAACGAAAATAGAACGAAAACTACGAACTACAAAGCACATGAAATGAGAATACGACCATTCAAGGCAAATTCATACAAGGAAACTCGTTAGAGTATTCACTCTTCAGCTGTTTGAATTAGAAGAACCTTTATGTCAAAATTTGTAATTTTATATGAATGTATTTGTAATTATTTTAAATGTGTTTGCAGTTTTATTTGCATGTATTTGTGTTTTTTGACTTGTGTTATGTGCTTTTGTGAATATATTCAATAATTGTTTTTTTTGCATAGATGCAGATAAAGTAGAATAATTAAATCAAAATAGATATAAGATGCTTGTAAAACATTAAATTTTCTGTTAGTTCAAGAAAATGGAGAAAAATCATACGAAAACATTTGTATTATAGAAATAAAATAATTTTCCAATGTCTAGATATGTCCATTGGATCGGTGGTTGGAACTTAACATTTAACACCATTGCTAAATTTACCAGTCTGCTTTTCTTTTAAATATTGGTACAATGCTGCAGCCTTTAAAGTGTTTCAGTCAATCTTTTGAAAACCATCGCCATCTGCTTTAGCATCCCATAACGACAAACCACAGCCTCTCTATCACTCACTGGCACTTCTAAAGCAAATTGATTTCAAGGAAAATTTAGTTTTTTAAACATTTGGCACCATATTTCTCACGTAATTCCGTTAATTTCTTGTAATTGATTTGTGTTAAACCACATCAGGAGCATGGTCACTCTATGCTGTGACCCTGTCCGGTGACACTGTGGCTGCGTCCTGTGCAATTTTAAATTGTTTTGAGACAATCCAATTTTGGTATTATACGAGTATATTCCTTTTTCTTTTTTTTTTTGCAAGGTAACTTATCTTTAGCAAGGTAATTAATATTCACTTAATTATACCATGTTCACACCTAGGTTTTTGAACATGTTTAACTACTCATTCGTGTTTTTGAGCTAAAACCAGTCAATTTTTCTAGGTTTTACCATACATTGAAATGTTTTAATAAACATCTCAAACGACTAGTTTTTGATAAAAACACTTCAAGGACAGGGTTGCATTTGCATTTTGAGTATATTCATTGGGTTTTAAGCAGCTTTATTTTTTGTTAATAGATGGCGACACCTCAAAAATATTTTGGTGACCAAAAAAAATTATAATTTAATATTTAGAGACTATTATTTGAAATTTCAATATTAATATTTGAGGCTTGATAAATTTTAGCTAATTATTGTATTAAAATTAAATAAAATCTAAAAATAAAATAAGATCAGCTGACCTAAAACACCTCAAGCGTGGTGCGAACGGCTGTGTTTTTGTTTTAAAACATTTCGCTAAAACACGCTCAAAAACCTATGTGTGAACATGGTATTAGACACTTTTTGTTTTATAAAATAAATTTTTTTTTATGTTTTACAAAATAAACAAAAGTTAAAAAATTAGTGTACGTGTAAATGTTTTGAATGTGTTGATTAGTGTACATGTAATCTGTACATGTAAAATGTTTTGAATGGATGTGAACTGCTTTTGACAGTCCGTTGTTAGGCGAATTGTTTTTTCGCCTTGCATCTACCATCTATGAATTTGCCTTGCGACCATTTATGCACTCCATTCTATATCTTTTGCCTTTATCATCTGTAAATTCAATATTTGAGCACCTAAGTATTTTTGTGTGCTTTCAGACCATAAAAAAGCTAACCGATGAAAAGAAAACAAACTTTTTTCTACTACTTTTTAAGGTTTTATCAAACTTTTTTACATGGTTGAAAAAAATTTATGAGATGCACACGGCGGCCATTCGCCATGTAAAAAACCATAACAAATCGTGAAATAATAGTGCATTTTCAAATGCAATAAAAAAAGGTTCAATTAAACAAAATTACACAAACAAAAGCATATTTTAATTAATTAAATGGTGCTAAATCTCATTTATCACCATTTTCATTGTTACATTCAGCGTGAGATAGTGGCCGGAAAATGTACTTCCTGGACAAGGTTTTTTGCTTATAAAATCTGACCTTGTTGTACCGGATAGAGACAACCATCAACCGATAGGGGATAATAATTCATTTCAGAAATTGCGCAAGTCATTTTCAGAAATATTTTATTTCAGAAGTTATAGCGTAAAATGTTAAAAAAATAAGGGTAAAACTCTTAATAGAGCTATAGCTCCAAAACTAAACATTGTACGTATATGGCACTACGCTCAATTGACAGGGGCTTGAAATAGGAATTGTTGGATGTATGTCTCAATATGGCACAACGCTTCTGAAAAAAGTTATAGCCCATCAAACTTTTTGAAAATTCACATATTGGCTCTACATTGGAATGCAAATTATGTAGATATTTAGCATAGTTGGCAGTGCACCTACAATTTCATATTTATTAAGACAAAATGTCAACACATGTTAAAAAGAAGAAGAGTTAAATGGAAAATAAAGCAAAAAGACAATAATTAAAAATAAAATGTCTTTTATTAATTCTGATAATTTTAAGTATGTTCTAAAAAATTAAATAATTAATTTAAAATTTCTTTTTATAGCAATATTTGTGTTTTTTCAGCAACCATGAACACTGGTCGACAAGCAGCAGATTATTTTAACAACTTATGCAGTGTTGAAAAACCAGAGGCCAATATAATACACATTTGGGGTTAATGCCTCGAATGAATGAAGTACAACGGAAATATTCTGTGCTTTATAGCGATTCACGTTAGCTCGGTTATACCAAGAAAAATTTAAAAATTTTTTTTAAAATTGTTTATATGTTTTAGGCAACCATTAGAAAGCCTACGTGCACTAGCTTCAATTTGTTGATCTTCAAAGTGTATTCAAAATATAAACCAAAATATTCTTGTCATCAGTCTCCCGTATTGACGCCGTTGCCAGGTCTACCCTTATTAACGGCACGAAGCAATACTTGCGCCCTTAGAGCAGCGCAGTTATTAGCCAAAGCCAGACTTTGGCCGCACATAACACAGCCCCAGTTGTGTTAGTTTTCGAGCTATAGCGCCATTAAGTTTTGTACCCTCATTTTGTAACATTTTACGCTATAATTTCTGAAATAAAACATTTCAGAAAATGCACAATGGTACACGAGAGAATGTCGACAAATTATCGAGCCATCTGGAAGTGGTGCGTCGACGAGATTAATATGGCATCTTTTGGAAATTATGCAATTTATAAAGCCACTCATAGCTCCACGCCGGTAAGCTTTTTTAGGAAATATCCAGTTTGTGCCCAATTTTTATTTATTATTTTGTTTTCTAGCTTTATACATTTCACATAAATGAATAAACATAGAATTAATGGAATGCATTTTTAATTTTGTTATTTTTTATTAGTTTATAAAAATGTTTACAAGACATTAACAGCTGACACTTTTTTAGTAACTATGCCCCCAAGCTGTACGATACGATTTTTCTACAACAAGATACGATTTTACTAATTCCACCATTAACATAATTGTGCAGAACGTTTATTACGCAACAAAATATCAAAATGCTGTATGATTAACACTACTGGAAACACTTTATAAAGCAGCTGCTTTAATAAATGTTTGCTTGTTTTCGTAAATTAGAGGTTATGCCATATGTACATAACATATATGTGTGTGAACACAAAAATTATAAACCGTATCTAAAACCTAAATTTTGACGTACATATGAAAATCCATAATTAAAAACTTTTGGCATTCCGTATGACTTGTACACATAATGTGAACATAGCTTTACAAGGGACGACATATACATAAAATTTTTAAATTTCATGGCAACATATAAGCGAATTAAGACGTCGGGCGAAGCATCAACTACCTGAAGCTTTCTTGTTCGCACAAATCTAAAATATTTTTCAGTAAAATGTTCTGTTCTGCCATTGTTCGATATATAATTAATGATGCAATGTATATAAGTGTGCCTAAACGATGTCAGGGTTGCAAAATATCAGTATGCAAAGTATTAAGGCCGGGTTATGCGAACGTTGAAATGTATTTAGAAATGTAGGAATGTAAAAATGTAGAGCTCAACTATAGAAACGTATCATGTGTTTTCTATAGTAAACAAAGAAGAAAACAAACAATACATACACAATACGCATACATCCTATCACTGCTACATTTTGTTACGTGAAATTCTAATTTCAACAGATTGCTACGTTACATGTACGTTACATTTTAGTCAGCTAAGCATTTGCATTGCTTTCCATATAGCAGAAGCGATCAGCTGACTTCTACATTTTTACATTTCAACGTTCGCATAACCCGGCCTTTAGAAAAGTAACTACACAATTGGGGTATTCAAACGGTGTCTTATCAGGTCATAATGTCCTAATGTCATAATATTTTACAATAGTTTAAAAAAATTGTTGTTGGGCTGTGAACAAAAATAGTCATAAAATAATAAGACTTTTAGAGCTGTGTTTATGATTTGTCATAAATTAGCAATAGATATCTGAGTTGAATATCTAAAGCTTTTTAGTCGAGTCGTCAGTAATATTCAAAATTCGCCGCCAAAATATACAAAGAATATATGGACGATTAAAAATTCTTTACACTTTTATATATTCGTATTACATCACATTTTCATATAAAAAAAAAATAAAAAATTTTAAGTCCCTTCCAAAAATATACAAGTGAAAATATTTTTCTTTCATAACCTAAGTGGCCGGCAGCCACTGAACGTGTTTCCACCATCCGCCGTTCAAAAAATGTTTCAGCTCGTATTACGGCAACAGCTGTTTCTTTTTATTATTTATTTTTAGTTTTTAATTAGACAAAGTCTGTGTGCCCAATTTACTTAATAACTTTACTTTATATTAAATAAAAATAAAATATGGATATATCAGAACATATTGGGGTAAGTTTTTATTTACTATATAAATAGCTGAAGTTAAAAAGTGTTTATATTAAAGGCAAAATGTAAACGGTTGCGCATTAACCCAACCAAGAAATGGACTCTTGAAGAAAAAAAAGGCGCTGATAGAGTTTTTGATGACCAATCGAGATATTGAGGTTTGTATGTAGTGTACATACATACATACATAAAAACATAATTGTCAAATATTTACAGAAGCCTACTGCTCAAGTTCATTACAAAAGATTTTCGGCAGAGATGAAAGTGGATGTGGAATGGAAGCTGACTCGCGCAAAAGTGAGAAATATGCGCACAAGTTACAACAAAACCAAATGTTGGGAGGGTTCGACCGGAGCGGGTAGCATGAACGGCGAAACTGTAAAAGGTATAACTTTATTTAGATTGAGTAGTGACTGGTTTTAGTTTAGAGTGCTATACCGTCAGGTGAAGTGCAAAACCACCACAAATTTCAAAACATTGCTTCTGGGTTTTCATTTTAGTTAACAATAACACATGTATGTATCAATAAAAACTGGAAAGTAATACTTGTATTTATTTCAGCAACCTTGTTAAAAATCCGAAAATTAAGTTCCACTATCCGAAAAGGCATTTATTCCAGAACAGCGTTTTCGGATATACTTGAAATTCATTCAGAAATGCTGAACTTTAGAAAAGAAAAAGCGGAAAAGGAATGTACTTATAAAGAAAAAGAATTAGCTTTAAATTAAATAAAAAGTAACGAAAGAATAAAAATTATGGAGCTTGAGATGAAAGAAAAGTTAGCAATGGTAGAGCTCAACCGGAAATACAAATAATTAAAACATTTGTGTCGAATATGATTAAGTGCTAATTTATTTATGTTTAAAAATATTTAGGCCCTAAGATAAGCTTTTATATAAAAACGTTTTTGTTTAACATAGTTGTTATTCAATAATAATTATCTTGAATAAACACATTTTTATATAAAATCCTAGCGTAGGGCTTAAACATTTGTAAACATAAATAAACAAAATTGCCCAGTACAAACCAAACAAATTAGCAAAAGCACACAATTTTTCCTTTATTTTTTTATAGGCTGTGAATATAAAATTTTTTGTTTTGTTTTTGTATACGTGTATGTAGTTAAAGAAGTTTTGTTTTTGTTTTTTATATGTATGAGTATGTACCTGAATAACTTTTAGTTTTGTTTCTTATATGTATATGTAGTTTAATAACGTTTATTTCTGTTTTTTTAAGGTGAATACCTTTTGTTTTTTTAAAATTATTTTATTCAAATAGGTATAAGTATATTTCAATACATAAATAAAATGAAAATTATTAAACATTTTGGTTTTGTATAAAATGAAGTAAACTAGTTCTAGTATTGCTTGTTGGAGGTAAGTTTGTTGTTTGTGGCGTTAAAATTTCGCAATTATTTTTATTTTCGTCTTGAAATGCAATCAAAATGTTATGTAAAATACAACAAATCAGAATCCAATCGTTGCATTTCTCCTTATTTTTATTTGAGTTCATTCGAAATTTGAGTTCCTTCAAGCTACTGAATTTTTCTTTCAAAATGCCAAAGCAGTTCTCAATACGGACACGATATTTAGAGAAGTGTTTATTGTAGAGATCCCTTTCAGTTTTGGTATGTTCGCTACTATTTCCCCTAAAAGGTGTTAACGAAAAAGTTTTAAGTGGATAAGCGCTATCTCCAGCGATCCATTGAGGTGGCGTAAAAAATATTTCAGGATGCTTAGCTAGGGGAGAGTTTAAAAATATTTTTGCGTCATGTACGCTACCTGGATAACCAATTGGTAGTTGTCTTATTCGTAATTTATGGTCACAAACTGCCTGAACTTTAATCGCATATTGGCGTTTCCGTGAAAAAAATAGCTCGTGGTCTTTGGAAGGTGCTTCAGATAATTTGATTTCGAAGCCGTCTATATATCCTATGCAACCAGGCATTTCTTCTTTGGTTGCAAATAAAATTTCTAGCCGCTCTCAAATTAGGCCAGTATAAAAATTTCCGTTTTAGTTTTAATATGGCTTTGAAAACACGTTTTGTGACATTTTGAATCGTAGCTCCATCCCCAACACCAAATAAAGTAGCTACTTTGCGTACTGAAAGCCCATTGCCAGAGCAGCCTAGCCGATAAAGTACGATTTTTAACTGCATATCGACTGGAAGCTGGGCTGTTTTCGGATTTGTGTTAAACAATTCATCATCTTTTATTAAATCCAGAATATATAAAAATTCCTCTGGCTGAAGCCGAACCATCTGATTAAATCGACTACCGTCAAACCTTTTCAGCACATTTTGCTGCCAAATGTCAGATCCCAAGATGGACGCTTCTGCGGCTAGCCAGTAAACTAGCAACACTCATTAAAAATCTTTCACTAGCTTGATCTTCTTCATCTTCATCACCTTGAAAAATATGCATTAAAATTTAAATAGTTATATTTTTTATTACTTACTAGAATCAGCAATTATGACGTCCAATATGTAATTTTCGCACAAACCGCTTATTATTTTATTTCTTTCGCTTGCTTTTGGCATTTTGATAAATTTATTACTTTTTTTTTGATCAGCTGATTAAAATTGAAAATAGTATACTAAATTATGACCGGTTGTTCAAAGCGATCATATTTTTTTCGTGTTATTGTTTTAGGACATATGACTTTAAGACTACCGTTTGAATTCCCTTAATGTATCAACTTGGTATTAATACTGTATTGATACATTGTAATTATACGTTTAGGAAATCGGCCTTGTATATGTGTTTATTGTGTTCGGTTTATTGACATTTGAGCAAATATGCACTGCGATGTTTACGTGTATATTTTGTTGTTGTATTGAGCAAACCGAAGCAATTTTGCAGTCATAAGCACTTTTGTTAATATCCCTAACAAAACGTTAAGACTTGGAGACACTATCAGACTTATGCTATAGAGACAATTGGGGCTAACGACGAATTTTTCATTGCGAATATTCGTCGTTGGAAATAATGCTAGGAACACAAATGGGGTGTTCGACGAACTTCGCTGCATATATTCGTCGTATGAAGCACAATAACAAAAATTTTCTTTTGGTACAACTGCTATTAGTATGACCATTTGTTTTCAAAAACACATAAAAAATTAAACCATAATAAAAACACAACCTTGCTTATTTTTAATGGTATAACTTAAAAATATATATACTTATCAATTAGCATTAAAAGCAGATAATCATTGAAACTGATACATTTGAGTGCAACTGTGCACGTGTTTAAACAAAAATCTTATTGAAAGGTAGATTTTGTTTTTTTGCCGTTAATTTGAAGATCTTTATTTGATATTAAATATTTAAATATTTTTGGAAACATTTTAAATTCAATTTATTTCACATGTTTTTTTTATATATAACAATTGAGCATTGCATTTTTTCGTGAATGTCCTTAATTTTGTAATTAATTATTATTTTATGATTATTTATTTATTAATTATTTATTTTAAGATTAATAAGAAATAGGTATTAAAAAAATTATTTAAATCAATATTTGATATTTCATTATCAAAAATTTAGAAATGAATTTATACTTCATTATATTTATATGTTAAATGTAAATTAAAGAAATTAAATTACGTTTAGCTTAACGTACATCGTACGTACTGATTTTAAACCACGTGATTTTAAACCACGAACGATTTTAAAATCATAGTAGTGATTTTTTGGTGTTCTGGAAATCACGAGATTTTAGCTTTTGAGTAGTTATTTTTACTGTTCTCAATCACAAGCTTAAAGCTCTTTTGTTTTGTTTACAATAAAATATGCTCAGAAAAAGAAGAGCAAGAACTGAAAATCACGAAAAAAAATAAAAAAAAGAAAAAAAATTCTCCACACAAAATAAAACGTATTTTAAAATTAATAAATTTGCGGTTCCCTTGTGAAAAACAATTAATTTTTTGACAAAAACTAATAAAAAACAATTCGAATTAAGTGTATTTAATTATTTTGGTAAGGAATTAATAGCAAAATGCTTAAAATGTTCCAAGTGATTTGATATTGTAAGGCAGTTAGCTGGCCAGTTTTGAGTCACGAGATGTCAAATGATTTTGTAGGAAAAACAGCTTTTTCTTGATTTGAAATCACTTTGAGAGAAAGTGATTTTCAGAACATGCCTGTATATTTTACTTACACACATAATAATAGTGTGCAGTAAATAAATAAAATATTCTCTAATGATATACAAAATGCTGGAAAAATTTTCTAAAATTATTTTAATTCAACTTTAAAATGGCTCTGTTAAGTTTTTCTGAATCTTTATGCTGGAAAGTTTGGGAAAGTAGAGTTTTGGTTTCAGTAAGGCCGAATTAGTTTTCTGTTTTCCACAGTAAAGGTTTACTTATGACAATGAATTATTATTAATAAAGGTACTGACTCACTATCCTACACGATCGTACGATTATGTCAAAATAATGTGTGACAGAATTCTGTCCTACTGGAAGAAATCGCTTTAAAATGGCGAACTTTATGCCACACTATTATACAAAAAAAGATGCAAAAACATATGTTTACTCACCTTAATACTTTTCAAAGTATTCATTTTCTATATTTTTTTTTACAAATATGTACAATGAAAAATATCCTAAAAGCTTGTATAAATAAAACACAAGCTTGGTATTGTTGCTATTTTTCTGCCTTGAACATAGAAAATGCAACTCTGATCGTACAGATAAAATTAATTTTATGAAAATTTTCATAACATTAAAAAATCGGACAGACCTTGTTGTGAAGATAAATATATTTGAATTAATTTAACGATATATTTTTGTGTTAGAGCTGCCAATGTATGAATTATTTTATGGTAACTCTTTTATGTAAAAATGGCCATTCTGATTTGGACGTAATCGGTACAACGATTACCTCTAAAAGGTAATCGCTTGTCTCTCTTGTGAATTTTACTTTGATTTTTAACGTCCAAAGAGGAGGAAGCCAAGGCAGAGTTAAGTGAGTAAAAAGATTATATTTTATTTAGAAATTTTGTAAAATTAAATATGTACTGTATATTATAGATAATAAAACATCAACAACATTATCATCAAAAAACACGTCATATGCCGCACGTGTAAATTCAAAAAAGTTTTTTTTATAACCCTGCTTTAAGGTTGCAGCCGCAACATTTTATATTCTTAACATTTTTTATTATTTAACTGCGTAAGTGATTGCCGAGATGATACTACGTAGTCAACGTTTACAGGACGAAAAAAAGTCCCACGGAAATAAAGAAGATTCCGATCCTGTTACCTTCAACATGGAAGATGATAAGGACGAGAAGTCTGAGAGCCAAGCTAGTGAAAGCGAAGATGAACAAACAATTGTCGAAAAGCCGTCTATAGCCTATTTACAGGAGGAAATTCGTAGCCTAAAGAATTCGTTAAAGATGCTAACGGAGAAAATTAATATACCGCCAACTGAAGCCGCATCACACCAGCCCGTTCGAAAAATGGTTGAACCGCCCTCAACCGATAACTTCTTCATGCCGAACAATGATAGTACAATTACATCATCATATCAGCCGATGCAACAAAAGATAAGTATTGACAAAATTTCTTTACCTACTTCATTTACTCCGAATGTTAGCTTGCCCTATTGTTTAAATTCAAATGTGCCACCATACTGTGTGCAGTCATGTATGCCATCGACATCTGCACAAAACAATAATTTTGTGCCTCCTACATCTGTACATAATTATATGCATACACCATCTGCACAAAACTATATGCCTCACCAGTTTCCACATTCGTTCATGGCAACCTCGTCTTACCAATTTATGAATACGCCACCTACAATTACTACCGCCGCAGCCGCTCCATTGCCTAACGTACAAGCTTACCGTGACCACCGCCCTATGCGTCAGTTATATGATTTGCCAGAGTTCACTGGTAAGCCAGAGCAATGGCCTATGTTTTCTGTATCGTACAATGAAACTACACAGCACTACAACTACAGCAATTTGGAAAATCTATCTCGTTTACAGAGAGCATTAAAAGGTGATGCTAAATCTAAGGCTGAAGCATATTTGATTCACCCACAAAATGTAAACCAGATAATGAAGACATTAGAATTTCATTATGGCCGGCCACAAATTTTGATACGCAGTCAAATTTCTAAAGCGCGTGCGTATCCAAATATACCAGCCAATAGAACATACGAAATTATAAGTTGTAGTTCAATGGTATCAAACTTGACTGTATTTCTGCAAAATGCTGGCGCAGCATTCCATGTGTAATTTTGGTCAATATCCCACCGTAAAAGAGTTTAGTATATGGTTGCAGGAAATTACTACATATATTTCTTTGGCATCAGAAACGGATATAAATAGAAATGAAGTTTCTATCAACAAGAGAGACAAGGTAAGATCATCCTTTGCTATTACATCAAATGAAAGTCGCCATCCAAATTGTTTAAAATGTAAACAAAATCACCACTTGAATCAGTGCACAAAGTTTAAAAATATGTCTATAGCCGAACGTTGGAAATTTGTCAAAGGCAATCGTCTTTGTTTTAGTTGTTTACACACCGGACACAACACATTAAATTGTAATAATCATCGCCAATGTGGTTTGAATAAATGCACAAAATATCATAATCGTTTATTACATGAGAATAAATTTTTTAATAACAATAACAATGATAATGTTATTAAATGTCAGAATAACAGTGATGGTACTTTGATGAAAACCAACAGTGACGGCACTTTTGCAGAATGTAATAGTGATGGTAGTAATGACAATACACCAGTTACAACTATTGTTGGTACCTTTTTTAATAAGAGAACTTTGTTTAAGTATTTGCCAGTGCAATTAGAGGGACCAAATGGTTGTGTGAATATAATTGCATTTATCGATGAAGGTTCGAAAATATCATTGTTAGAAGAAAGGGTAGCCAAAAAAATTGGTTTACAAGGACCTAAAAGTAATTTATCACTTGGATGGATTGGGGGTAAAACCTCAAGTGAATCATCTGAAAAAATAAATGTGGAAATAAGTGGTAAGACTGGTGGTGCCCTTGCAATGAAAAATATTAGGACAACAAAGAATTTGCAGCTGCCGTCACAGAGTCTGCATATTAATAGATTTAAGAAAAAATTTCCAGTGTTAAATGATATTTTGATCGATGATTATTTTGATGCCGTTCCTAAGTTATTAATTGGTTTACCGCATATGAGCCTTGCACGTCCGATTAATATTATATATCTTGATGAGAATTTTTCTGTTCATCAAACGAAATTGGGAAATATTTTGTTTGGCTCTAATGAAGAGTCCGCCGAAGCCACAGTTTGTGTGATTGATTTTGAAAATTTTGCCGATATACAAAAACAGGTTTGTGAATATTTTACATTGGCAAGTTTTGGTATGAAAGCTGCTGAAGTAGTCGTATCCGAGGACGATAAACGAACAGAAGAAATATTGCAAAGAACAACTATAAAAAAGAACTTTTATTACGAAACCGGGCTCTTATGGAGAGAGAATAATTTTAAATTTAAAGAAAGTTTTAAAGTGGCACTAAAACGGCTTCAGGGAGTAGAAACAAAAATGAAAAAAGATGAAGATATGGCCAACTGGTATAAAGAGAAAATTAAAGAATATATTGTAAAATCTTATGCACGAAAATTAACCCCTGAAGAGGCTAGTATGGAAAATGACCGAACTTGGTACTTGCCACATTTTGTTATTACCAACATAAATAAAGGCAATAAACATCGTCTTGTTTTTGATGCTGCCGCGCCTGTTGAGGGTGAATCATTTAACTCAAGACTGTTAAAGGGTCCAGTTAAATATCAGCCAAAACCATTATTGGCAATATTATTTAAATTTCGTCAGGGTCGAATTGGAGCTTGTGCCGATATACGAGAAATGTTCCACCGTATAAAAATCCGTGAAGAAGACCAAATGGCGCAGAGATTTTTATGGCGCGATGGCGATGGCACTAGACCTCCAGATGTGTATGTCATGCAGTCTATGATTTTTGGTTCAGCCAGTTCACCGTGCTCTGCTCAGTATGTAAAAAATTTAAACGCGGAATTGTATGGCCAATCAGAGTCAAGAGCCTATAAAGCCATTGTTGAGTGTCACTATGTGGATGACTATGTAGACAGTTTTGACACTATTAGCGAAGCGGTAGCGGTAACTAATTGCTATACATGCTCGTGCCGGTTTTGAGCTAAGAGGTTTTGTATCAAATTCAGCTAATTTTTTATGTTCCATTGTTGGTGAGCAGGCTGCTAATAATAATATTAATTTAACAAATTTAAATGGTGGAGACACAACAGCTGAGAAAGTTTTAGGTCTGTTTTGGTCGGCTACAGATGACACCTTTTGTTTCGTATTGAAATTTGCTAGGGTTCCTGAATCAGTTTTGAATGGAAGCCGAAGACCTACGAAAAGTGAAGTACTAGGCTTGACAATGTCGATTTTCGATCCGTTTGGTTTTGTAGCAAATATGGTAATTGTATCGAAAATTCTTCTTCAGGAGCTGTGGAGATATAATATTGAATGGAATTCACCGATACCAGGGAATATCTACGAAAGGTGGTACAAATGGTATATGGAGCTGGAGAATGTACGGCACATTAGGATTCGTAGATGTTATGATTCGTTTTTTCTTAATCCTGCTGCAATTATTGATTTACATATTTTTGTCGATGCGAGCGAAGTGGCGTTTGCTGCGGTTGGCTATTGGAGAATTAGTTATGAAGGCAATGTTAGTATAAATTTCATTGCTGGTAAGTCAAAGTGTGCACCGATAAAGCGTTTGTCTATTCCGAGGTTTGAACTATTAGCCGCAGTACTTGGTGCCAGATTAAAAGAGGCAATTGTTGGTAGCCATGATATACAACCGAAAGGAGTTATTTTATGGTCTGATTCTAAAACTGTTATCAAATGGATTCAATCAGACAGTAGAGCTTACAAACAATTTGTTTCTCACCGAATTGCAGAAATATTAGACATTTCAGAGGTAAACCAGTGGCGATGGGTTCCTGGTTCAAATAACCCTGCCGATGACGCAACACGACCTCACTATTTTTCGGAAAATAACTCACGATGGTTGAGTGGCCCTAAGTTTTTGGAGTTCGATGTTACCTAGTGGCCAAGACTGCCTGATGATATAGATAAAAATGAAGTTGTCTCGGAAATGCGATCGAAATATTTAACGTCAATAGTACCTGTAGGCTCACTTATTCAGTATGATGAAGGATCAAAGTATTACAGGCTTTTGAGAGTGAGATGTTGGTTAATGCGTGCTGTCAAAATATTTAAATGCTATGCCGCAGGCCGTAGGAAATGTGAACTTAATTTTCACCAATATTTAACAGTTCAAGAAATAGAAGAGGCTGAAAGGTTTTGGTGTAGGAGTGCTCAAAATGACGTATTTGCTGAAAAGTATAATTTGTTAAAATCTAATAAGCCTGTGTGCAATAAAAGTTCTATTTTTAAATTAACGCCATTTTTGGGACACGATGAACTGATTCGGGTATCTGTTGGCCGCAATACAAATCAGCCTATAATCATGCCGAAAAAACACCTTGTAACGAGATTAATTGTGAAATACTACCATGAAGAATTTAAGCATCAGAATCAGGAAGCTATTTGTGCAGCGATTCGTGTAAAGTTTTGGATACCTTGTTTGCGACAGTTGGTGAAGTCAGTTAAAAATAACTGTCAAAAATGTAAAAATCGGAAGGTCATTCCTAAGTCGCCCTTAATGGGCCAGCATCCTGTGGATCGGCTCACACCATATGTGAGGCCGTTCACGTATACGGGGGTCGATTATATTAAACCTTTTACAGTTTCAATTAGACGACGAGTTGAGAAAAGATGGGTAGCTCTATTCACTTGCCTTACGGTGAGGGCTATTCACTTGGAAGTGGCAAAAGATTTGTCAACTGATGCAGTAATTTTATGCATTAGAAATTTTATTAACCGTAGAGGTGTGCCAGTCCGTATAAGGAGCGATAGAGGGACAAATTTTATAGGTGCAAGCAAGGAAGAGTTCGTTTTGGATGAAATAAAGTTGGCAGATGAATGTGTAAAGCGTAGAATTGAATGGGTATTTAACACCCCGGCTAATCCATCAGCTAGCGGAGCGGGGGAACGTATGGTTCGTAGTGTTAAGGGTGTATTATCGTTTACGTTAAAAGAAAAGTCACCGCAGGTTGGAACTTTAAATAGCCTACTAATTGAAGCAGAAAACTTAATCAATTCTCGCCCAGTAGAAAATACGGAAGCCGAGCCTCTTACGCCAAATCATTTCCTGCTGGGCTGTCCCAATATTGTCCAAACTCCTCCTGTTGGTGAAAAAGTAGTCCTTCGAAAACAATGGCACATACTGCAACAGTTAAAACAAACATTTTGGAAAAGGTGGGTGCTGGAATATCTTCCAGACTTAACTCGTCGTACCAAGTAGTACTTACCGGCAAAGCCACTAAAAATCGGAGATGTGGTAATTGTATGTGACGATAATGCACGAGGTGATTGGAAGAAGGGTATAGTGGAAGAAATTTTTACAGCAGCTGATGGGCAAGTTCGTTCGGCAGTGGTGAAGACTTCAGTTGGCAATTTACGACGTCCTTCATCTAAGTTAGCAGTGCTCGATATTAATAGTGAGTCTTCCTGATCGACTCACGGGTGGCGGAATGTTGTGAAGATAAATATATTTGAATTAATTTAACGATATATTTTTGTGTTAGAGCTGCCAATGTATGAATTATTTTATGGTAACTCTTTTATGTAAAAATGGCCATTCTGATTTGGACGTAATCGGTACAACGATTACCTCTAGAAGGTAATCGCTTGTCTCTCTTGTGAATTTAACTTTGATTTTTAACGTCCAAAGAGGAGGAAGCCAAGGCAGAGTAAAGTGAGTAAAAAGATTATATTTTATTTAGAAATTTTGTAAAATTAAATATGTACTGTATATTATAGATAATAAAACATCAACAACATTATCATCAAAAAACACGTCATATGCCGCACGTGTAAGTTCAAAAAAGTTTTTTTATAACCCTGCTTTAAGGTTGCAGCTGCAACATTTTATATTCTTAACAGACCTGTCAAAAAGTCTGCTTGTTCAATACACACTATCATACTTTTTTAGCACACATGCGTTTTTAGACAGATCGTACGACTAAGTAGGATAGTGAGTCAGTACCTTAAAGGGTGTCCGAACAAGAACGCAAGATTTAAATTTGGCGCCATTCGAAGTGTCATTGCTTGACATTTGAACAATTGTTATTGTTTGCTAGTAAAAGGTACGAGGTTAGTAAAAAATGACAATGGACAGCGAAGGGAGTTCGTTAATTGGGTATTGGAGAGACAACATGAAAATGCTGATTTTGCCGATAAAATCATCTTCAGTGACGAGGCCCATTTCCATCTTGATAGCTTCGTCAATAGGCAGAATTGTCGCATTTGGGGTGAGGAAAATCCTCGAGTGATTCACGAGAAGCAATTGCATCCTCAACGTATCACTGTGTGGTGTGGTTTTTGGGCTGGAGGAATCATTAAACGTTTTTTAGATTTAAGATGAATCCTACTAATTTATAAAGCCGAATGTTTGTGAGTGTGGATGTATTTATGTATGGATGTGTTTATGTTTGTGAGTGGGATATTTGTCCC
Organism: Thelaira solivaga; assembly: GCA_947397855.1. Classification (NCBI taxonomy): domain Eukaryota; kingdom Metazoa; phylum Arthropoda; class Insecta; order Diptera; family Tachinidae; genus Thelaira; species Thelaira solivaga. Next base: position 20,404,922 of record OX377615.1, on the reverse strand, counting down.
TCTTTCACGCAAAAACTACTGAATGAATTTTAATGAAACCTTACAATAATTTAGCTTATACATCAGAATAACACATAGGCTACAATTTATAAGGATATTGTGTAAATTGTCCAAAATATAACGATAGGTGTCAAGTAAGTAGGAAAAAATTCTACAATCGGCGGCATGTTTTGGCGTGCGGCGCAAATATCGTTGAAGTTTATGAACAATATGTTTATCATAAATAGTCCGCGACAGCATATGTCTCTTATGTAGAAGCAATTATAGTCAAAATAGTGAACCATAATTACAATAAAAATTGATCATTTATTTCTAATACATATTTCTTAGTAATTAATGACTGTATTTATTTGGTTGGTTTTTTCAACAATTAAAATTCTATTTGTAAAGGGATGTCGTTAAAAATTTATACAAACGCTTTCTAAGGATACCGACCGGGCCGGGTGAGCCCGGACAAAAACATCTAGTTCTTATTATAACAACATTGCAAGTATGTTTAATAATTGTTTATGGTACAAAAGATGGAAAATAAATGAATGCATAGATGGAGTTAAAGAACAATTAAATCAAAATATATTTATATATAAAATGCTTGTAAAACTTTAAACTTTCGATTATTTCAAGAACATTGATAGAAATCATAGCAAAACATTTGTGGAAATTTATAATAATTTTTCGTCTTTAAAAAATATCCATTGGATCACTGATTGAATTGTAACAATTAACAGGAATAACTTCTTTGTTAACCATAAGCTTAGTGAAATTCCATTTAACAGCATTGCTGAAAGTTCCAGACCGCCTGGCTTTTAAATATTCAGGGCTGTCATAGAATCCAATGTTGTCGGTATTGGATTTGAAACCGACAAAAAAATTACTTTGGTGTCATGAAATCCAATGTTGTCGGTTTCATTTTCGAACTAGAATTAATGTCGGTTTTAGGTGTCCCAGAAACCAATGTTATCGGTTTGCTATTGGATTGAAACCAATCAGTTGACAGTTGTTGATTTGTTTAATTTCAAATAAAACAAGTGATTAAAGAAGACTTTTTTAATAAAAATTTCGCCTGCAGTTAGTTATTTAGTAAAAATGTAAGCCAATTAATATTAATTCTACAAAAATAATTTTTTATTCATACTTGTTTTCTCTAACAACAAAAAAAAAAATAGCACTTAAAACTCAATAATTATGCATTTTATAGAAAAATATCCTGACATTGCGAAGGGATTTACCAAACTTGATAAGCCAACTGTGTTATCTCTTTGACAACAGTTGGATGAATCCATAAAAAGCGTAGGTTCACGGCAAAAAGATGTAAACAGAAAGCTTCTTTATTTAACCGGTAATTTATGAATATTCTTTTTTACTTTCTGTGAGCGTTCTTCTTCTAATAATAAAAATCCTGCAACGACAAAGTCATTTTATTTCACTGACAATAATTATATATTTCATATTAAAAATTTTTAATAAAAAACACTTTTTTATTTTTATTTAAACGGAAACACTACGATTTATCAAAGTTGTTATCAAACATTTACATAAAAAATTTCATACAAATAAACTAATTTATAGCACAACTGATTCGAACATCGGTTTTATTTGTCTTCGAAAATAACAAAAACGACTTGATTTCATGACACCAAATGAAACCAATATTGGTTTGCAAACAGCCTTGAATATTTTTTACAATTAACTTGGGGGTCACACGATCAAGTTTTCATTCAATTTTTAAAATTTCTCTCATTTTTTTTACCAATACACTTACACTTTTAAAATTTGCTGAGAGTTTGCTTTCAATTTTTCGTTCAATTGAGTGTTTCAAATTACAGTCAAGAAAACAGCTGACTGCAGTTTTTTTATTCCAAATTTGAATTCTTATTCTGCCGCCAGTATTGTTTTGTTTTTTTTTTTTAAATACGTTTGTGAGCAAATTAAACAAATATAACGACATTTTGCAGTTCATAGAGATATACAGAAGGCATGAAGTTCTGTGGAACATGAATATTCCTGCATATAGACGGAATGATTTAAAAATTAAGACATATAACTCTATTGCCGCCGAAACAAAACTGTCGGTGGAAGAGGAAAAAAAACATCTTGTAGAAAAACTTGCTCTGAAATTGCGTGCAGCCTACGTCACAGCTTTAAATTTTTGTGAATTTTGACAAGCAGTATGTGTAAATTTCTTGAAAGAGAATTGTAAAAAAACTTGATCGTGTGACTGCAGTGTAAGCGGCACAAATTCACAGATGTTAAAATATTATATTTCAGTGACTTGTATAAAATCAAAACAAATAAAAAAGTTGTGGGTAATCATTTCTCTTTTTATTCGTTGTAAAGAGGTTACATAAATTGCCTATTTAATTTTGTTTGTTTTTTTAATTTTTTTAAAGATAAACTAGTGAAAATGTTTTAATATATATTTTTCTTAAAATTAAATAAACTTTTTGTGGCTTAATAAGAAAAAAATGTACGACTGAAAAACATATTTGCAAATACCGAATAACTTAGCAATTTTTTATGCACTACAATAATACACAAAATGGCAAATCATTGCCAGATACAAATTTGAAAATTTGCTAAAAGGTACATTATACCCTGTTCAGACATAAAAGTTAATGAAGTCAATTAAGTTTTAAATTGTGTGACTGATGTGGGTGTTCACACATATTCAATTAAGTTTACACAATTAAGCATTTGACAACTGAAAATATTTTTGAAAATATGTTTGAGTATTTATAAAATAAAAAATGAAAAGAAAGTCAAATTTAAAAAAAAAATGTTTTGAAGGCAAGCTATTGATTTAAATAAATTAGTTATTTAAAAATTATTTTCAATAACAATTTTATAAAATTTATTTACCGGTAACTTCGGCTGCCATTTCTTTTTTAAAACATTTATTTTTAAATTTATTTACTTTTTCTTTTTTTAATACTGAAAATATCAGCTTTTCTCACTTCTGAGTTGATATTTAAGGGTACAACACAGAGTTGCATTTTGATTTTGACTTCATTAACGTGCAATCAATTTGTAATTGCGCAATTATTTAATGTAAATTTGTATGGTAAATTGAGCTCAATAAAGGCGATAATTGCGTAAAATGCTTAATTGCTCAATTAACGTGTATGTCTGAACAGCCTATTAGTTAATAAACCTTCTTTGAATATAAAAATATTAATATAGGATTATTAGCTTAAAGCCTTTATTAACTAAAGTAGATATCATATAAAAATTAGTTTTCTTCTTTAAATAGGGCTGTAACAAATTTACTTTATGCACGCACCGCAAAATTGGGCAAAAATTATCAGAGGTGATAGAAAATTGAATTCTAAGAAGAAAATATTAACCAAAATTTCGCGGGGAAATTCGTATTTTTCGAGTTATGAGCCTCCAAAGTTTTCTTAGGTTAAGAACAAAATCACCGAGCAACCAGAGGTGTCAGAGTGCAGATATAGTATACATTTTCTTTCTGTCTTTTTTGCACAAACACAAAATTTTTATTTTGTTTTGCTCGGGTATTTCTAAAAAATTTACACTTTCAATATTTACATTTCGTAAACATGAATTTTAAAACATGAAAATTTGTGTTTGTTATTACTTTTACATTAAATTCCATATTTAATAACAAAAAACGTATATATAAGAATTTCCGGCATGTGCACTTTCATTACGGAAATAACTTTTTAATTGATGTTTTTTAAAGCAAAAAATTTTTCATTTTGCTTATTTTCTCTTATTCGTAATATTGAAACACTATATCTGTCTCTTACATACAAACCTCAAATAAAACGCTGAGTTTTTCAAAATTCTAACCTCAAAAGTTTCATCTCTGGTTGCTTAGTAACAAAATTTTAAATTTTTCATTCGCAACTATTCAAAAAGATGTGTGCCAGTACTTCATTTAAGCCTAAGATTATGCTACGCTTGCAAAAGTTGTTTTGTGTAGCCAGCCTTCAGCCGGACTAAAAGGTTACATCCTTTATTGATAGCAAATACCGGCTTCGCTTGCAAAAGTTTATTTGTGTAGCCGGCCTTTGGCCGGACTAAAAAATTGCATCCTTTTTGGATAGCGAACACCGGCTTCGTTTGCGAAACCGGGCCAAACTCGAAAAAAAGGACTTAAGGGACAAAATTTACTAAATATTTTCTTTTTAGAATTAAATTTTCTATTAATTCCATTACTTTTTTTTTAATATTTCGTGAAAAATTAAAAAAATTTTGTGTTTAACCTAAAACTTTGGAGGCTCATTACTCGGGAAATACGAATTTCCCCGCAAACTTTTACTTAATATTTTCTTCTTAGAATTCAATTTTCTATGACCTCTGATAATTTTTTTCCAATTTGCGTGCGTGCGTAAAGTAAATTTAAGCCCCATATTTTTCAGGTAATTCCTTGTAATTGTTTTGGGTTAAACCACAGAAGCACATTACTCTATGCTTTGACCCTGTGCTCTATGCAATTTTAAATTGTTTTGATAAATCAACCTTTATCATTTTTATATACATATGTTTTTGCAAGGCAAAACCATAGTATAATTATACAAAGTATACGCACCATATATTTTGTTAGTGTAAAAAATTAGATATGAATGTCAAAAGAAGAAAGAGAGCATAGCATAATAATATTATTTCGTAAACAAACAAAGCAAAATTAAAAAAATTTTGATATTCAAGTCTAACAAAATACAAATTTAAACAAAAAACACATGTAGACTTGCTTCCACTTGATATAATTACACTATAGGCAAATAATAATCACGTTAATTAGGACACTTTATTTTATATAATTACTTTTTTTTTTTAAATGTACGCACAAAATAAACAAAAGTTGCAATCTAATAACTATCAGCCTTATTCAGAGAGACTTAATATAGGTTTGCAAGCCGTTATTAAGTTAAAATCGCTTAATTTATATTCAGAGACGTTTTTAGTCTTAATAATCCTATGGTAAATCTTTATTAAGTCCACAAATTTTAAAGCAGGTATGACTCTACTTTAAAGCTATATTAAGCTGTGTTTGTTTTTGTTTTTTTATTACATTGTGTTTGTAATATATCGACTTCAACTGCTTTTATTGAAAATTAAATGTGAAGTGAGTTACAAATCATTTTTACGAACTTTTGTTCATACTTGATTAACAATAATTGAGTAACGGTTTTCTTAAGCTACGATTAATTAAATTAAAGATGTACATATGTACACATATAAATATTCATACCTGTGTAATATGTAAATACTGGTTTTACTAGCTCGCTACTAAATGTAGCTCTGCCAGTAATATTATTTCTCATACTTAATAGCCAGGGTTGGATATACTACATTCACCCCCTTCATAACTTAAAATTATATACATGTTACAATATTTGTGTATAGTTAATTTTATAACATATGTGATATAAAAAAATTTCATGATAAACATGAACGTACTTCTAACATATTGCAAATAAGTATATATAATATATAAAAGAATAATTCCTTTTCACTAATTTTTCGGTTTTCTACTTCGTAAATCATATTTTATTCTAGGTGTATTGAGCTTTTTCTCCAGACATTTTTCTTTTACTTCTGTGCTCGGTGTTAACTTTTGCAAAGGATCCAAAATTGTACTTGATATGAGATCAGTTGCTACGTTAGTAGCTATTATTTGGTTAGCATGTCTTTTCCAACACACCTTGTCAGTATTTGTAACCAAATAAATCTGTTTTCCAATTTTTTTCTTAATAATCGCTTTTTTCCAGCTTATTTTACCTGGAGTTGAATAATCTTTAACTTAAACTGGTGTAAATTTTTTGTAAAATTTTTTCTGATTATTTTGCTGTTTTTTAACATTGTTTTTAATACTTTCATTACTTACATTCAAAACTTTTCTTCGGGGGTTGATTAAATCTAATCTTGTTCTTAACGCTCTTTTGTTAAACATTAAAAATGTTGGTGCCACTTTTGTACTAGAATTTGGCATATTTCTATAATCAAATAAGAATCGACTGAAAGCATTGTTGAATTCTGCTGGAGGTATTTTAAATAAGTTACGCTTTAACGCTGTTTTTACCATATTTTCTGCTTGTCCATTAGTAGAAGGATTACCCACCGCTATATTTGTATGACCAATGCCATTTAATTTTAAAAAATTTTTAAATTCTTTAGATACGAACGCTGTGCCATTATCAGAGACAACTATCTTTGGTAGTCCAAAGCGAGCAAAAATCTCTCTTAATACACTGATAACTGCCTTACTAGTAGTATTTTTTGCCATATCAATACACTCAACCTACTTGCTTGTACTGTCTACGATTACTAAACACCATCGATTCATAAATAGTTCAAAAAAATCTATATGTATACGAGACCAAACTTCATCAGACCTATCCCATGTAATTAGCTCTTGTTTGGGAGGATTTGCTCGAGTCATTAAACACGGTTCGCATTGCTTTACAACATTTTCTAAATCTGTACTCCGGAAAAAGCCATCAGCAGCACTTCCTAGCCATTAACTTCATTTTCACTATTCCTAAATGTGTTTTGTGTAAAAATGATACGATGCTATCTCGCAGTTCTCTCGGTATGACTATACGATACCCATAAAATAAGCATCCCTTTTCTTCGGACAACTCCCATCTCTTAGGTAAATATGGAAGTAATTCCGATTTAGGACACCCTATAGCTACATATTTCAACACTTCCTGTAACAACTTATCAGCTTCTGTTTTCATTTTAATTGCTTCAAAATTAACACCCTGTCTACTTTCTGGTAAATCTTTTAAAAAATTCATGTAAATAAAATCTGTTGTGTTATTATATAAATTATTAGACTTTTGAGGAAAACGTGAAAAATAGTCTGCTATATTATTTTGATTGCACATGCTCTACGTCATAACTATAACCTGATAAAAACAAAGCAATCCTCTGTAGCCTATTCGAAGCCATCTATGGAATTCCCTTGGATGGATTAAAAATGTACTGAAGAGGTCGATTATCGGTTACTAATGTAAATTTGCGTCCATACAAATATTGATGAAATTTTTTTACTCCAAACAATATACATAGCTACTGCCTCACGGTCTAATTGAGAATAACGAGTCTCGGCAGGAGACAGAGTTCTTGATGCAAATTCAATTGGTCTTTCCAGTTTTGTACTACCAATTTGCGATAAAATCGCACCTACTCTTACTGGACTTGCATCTACAGTTAATTTTGTTTCATACATTGGGTTATAATGAGCCAATCAGTTTTCTGCTGTCAAACAAAGCTTTAATTCGTCTATAGTTTTTGAACAGCATTCAGACCATACGAATTCGGACTTAGCTTGGTCGAAAGTTTGGGAATGAATCGCCTATAAAAATTAATCATTCCTAAAAATGACTGTAATTCCTTAATATTAGTAGGATTTGGAATATTTCAAATCGTATCAATTTTAGCTGGATCCATGTGTAGGCCATTTTTATCAATAATATGACCTAAATAATGAATTCTTTTACAAAAAAAATCACATTTATCGACTGACAACTTAAATCCACTATCGCTTAAAATTTTTAACACTTTTTGTAGCCTTTCCAAATGCACTGTAATTAGTACGTCGTCTAGAAATACAACTACACCATCTACACCAATTAATAAAGAGTCCATAATTTTTTGAAAAATAGCAGGTGCTGACGCCAAACCATAAATGAGGCGTGTGTATTGAAATAGACCTTTTGATGTTGAAATTGTAATTAGTTTTTTTGAATCTTCATCCAATTCAATCTGTTGGTAAGCGTGGGAGAGGGTACTTATCAACATTAAGCCATGGATTTAAGGTAACCTTGAAGTCACCACATATCCGTATACTACCATTCTTTTTTATTATTGGTACAATAGGTGTACCCCACTCACAAAATTTAACTGGTTCCAGTACCATTAATGATATTAATTTATCTATTTCACTTTCTACTTTTTCTTTAATTGCCAATGGCACAGGCCTCGGCCTAAAAAATTTTGGTTGTGAATTATCTTTCAAATATAACGATGCTTTACCATTCTTGAATAACCCTAACGTACCATCAAAAAGATGTGAAAATTTTTGTATGATACTGTCATAATCGTTAGCTGGTTTCACGGCATAATTAAAATTTGAAATTTGTACATTAAATCTTCTCAAAAAATCTCTACCCAATAACGGAGGACCGCCCTTCTCAATCACAACCAACGAAATCAATTTTGTTTTACCCCGATATTTCATATTAACGTTACAGACACCCATAGGACGAATGGGCGTACCATTATAAGTTTTCAACAACACTTTGATCGGTTTCAATTTATAATTAAAAAATATAGACTTATATGTACTATCCGAAATTACATTGTATTCAGAACCTGTATCTAGTTCCATTGAAAATTGATTACCGTTTACACCAATTTCAATTTTAATTGGACCATCACTCATTGTTCTTAATGAAAACAAACTAAGTTCATTATCTATATAATTCAAACTTTGTGCTCTACACATTTTTTTCAGATGCCCTCGTTGCTTGCATACATTACATTTATAATTTTTAAACTTACAGTCTACACTGTTGTGATGCTGCTGGACACCTCCTTTTTTTAAATAAGACTGTTTGTTACTAGTCTTCCTGTTTTCAGGCTTTGATCCTGGTGTGTGCTTTTGCTTTTTTATATAGCTTAAATCTGCTTCTTGATTAATTTCCGGTAAACTGTTGAAGCATATATTCTGTATTGTTTGCGATTTCTATGACTTTTTCCAGTGTTGTTGATACTGGTTCCAAGAAAATTTTGTCTTTGGCCGGACCCTTTTCCAACCCCATTACAAATTTGTCACGAATTGCAATTTCTAAAAATGACCCAAATTCACAGTTAATTGCCAATTCTCTGACACGCACTGCCCAATCGTTTACAGACTCCGTCAATGATTTTGTTGCACTGTAAATCTTGTACCGCTCAGCAAAACCACTTGTTGCGGGTTTAAAATGACTTTTCATTGCTCTTATACATCGGTCAAATGTTGCCTCCACCGTTCCAATAAGTACAGGTGGAAGTAAATTTTGCAGCAACATATACGTACCTTCTGCCAAAGAAGTTACTAAAATAGCCTTTTTTTCTTTTCTTCCGTGATGTTATTTGCAATTAGGAATTGTTCTAATTGCACCTCAAAAACATTAAACGCTTTTTTTGCATGGTTAAAAAAAGGCACTCTTCCAATAATTGGAGCATTATCATTTTGAACTACGGGACCAGCAGGCATTTAAAAAAAAAATTTTTTTTTTTTACTATTTTTTTCTCGTCGCCACTGTAATATATCGATTTCAACTGCTTTTATTGAAAATTAAATGTGAAGTGAGTTACAAATCATTTTTATGAACTTTTGTTCATATTTGAATAACAATAATTCAGTAACGGTTTTCTTAAGCTACGATTAATTAAATTAAAGATGTACACATATAAATACTGGTTTTACTAGCTCGATACTAAATGTAGCTCTGCCAGTAATATTATTTCTCATACTTAATAGCCAGGGTTGGATATACTACAGTGTTAAAACAAAATAAATGTTGATATAACTTTTTTATTTATTTGATAATTTTTTCGACCTTTTTATTTTATATGATTTTTAATTAAATTTTTTTTTAAATATAGGCTCTAGGTCTCTCTAGAGCTCTCTCTAGACCTAGAGCCTATATTAAAAAAAAAAAATGTAATCAAAAATAACTTTTGTATTTTACTGAAAAAAAGAGTATTAATTAATTAAAAAAATGGAATCACACCTTCACACCTTTTTCTTTTAATATTTTCCATTTTTATCACAATTTTTTTGGTGAAACTAACACAAATTCACAAATTTTAAATTTTAATTTTCAGTGACGTGTATAAAATCAAAACAAATAAAAAAGTAATGGGTAATCATTTCTCGTTGTGAAGAGGTTACATAAATTACCTATATAATTTTGTTACTTTTTTAATTTTTTTGAAGATAAACTAGTAAACATGTTGTAATATACACTGTTTTTTAAATTAAATAAACTTTTTGTGGCTTAATAAGAAAAAAATTTACGACTGAAATATATATTTGCGAATACCGAATAATTTAGTAACTTTTTATGCACAACAATAATATAAAAAATGGCAAATCAAAACAATAGTATTGCCAGAATCGAATTTTAAAATTTGCTAAGGGCATATTAGTTAATAAACCTTCCTTGAATATAAAAATGTTAATATAGGCTTAAAGCCTTTATTAACTATAGTAGATATCATATAGAAACTAATTTTCTTCTCTGAATAAGGCTGTATGTTACACACGTCTGCGAAAAAAATTTTTTTTTCAGCTGCATGAGATATTTTTACTGAATTATATGTTTTAAAGTGCGCTGATTTCAAAAGTGATGGCCATTTTTTTCTATCACATAAGGATTTTTTGCAAATTCAAACACAAGAAATTGGTTAAAGCACTCCTTTATTCAAAATTTTCAAACAATAAATATTTTTTTTAAAGCAAACGAAACATTATTTTGATACATATGTATACTTATTCATGTTCTTTATGAAACCTCTTCTTCTTTTCCTTCCATCTTCGTCAAAAGATAAATCTGAGCTTGATTCACCCGGAGGAGGTAATGTAGCTTCGTCCTCCAACTCACTAGGGTATTCATCCAAACTGGAAGGTGGCTGCGGGATAGATATCTCGGATCTATAAGGCACTGGACGTATAGCTGAGTCAAGATTAGGATAACTTAGGTTTCTTTTGTTTTTTGAATTGAATCCCTTTACGTCAACTGAGCAGAAGTAGCAGTCAGTGGTGTGATTTTTCTGCTCACGCCATACCATAGGAATTCCAAATCGAAATGCATTTTTCTTTCCCCTAAACCACAAACGAAGATCATCTTCGCATCTTCTACATACCTTATGCGGGGCCCATGGTTTATCTTGATGACCAAGTTTTAATTTAAAGTAGGCAAAATAAACTTTCCTTACAAAATCACTTATATTTCTCTGTTGACTTTTAATAGTGAATTCACCACAGATATAACAAAAACTGTTTGGAGAAATAACACAACTCCTTGTAGCCATGATTAACAGACAACAGCACTGTTCACTTGAATATCAGTATGTCTACTGAGAGCTTTTCTTTATTTCAAGCGATTTAAAATAAAACACTGCTGTTTTCACTTAATGTAGAGCGGTTGTAAATTCACTCTACGACGGTTGATAAAAAACTGTTTATTTTTAAAAACTATCTTCCTTAAATACTAAATCTTAAAACTAATTTGGTACACATGCGTACCTGTCATTTCCCCTATTACCACACACACACACACACATACACACGATTCTCCGGTCATCTTTTCAAATGTATATTAACATTAGGTAGTACCTAAAGTCTTAAACAGATTATAAAGAAACAATTAGCACTATCTATTAATTACTGTACACGTTTATTACTTCAAGGAAAAACAAATAATCCTTTCTGCGGAAAATACGCTAATTTGTAATAGCAGACCGTCGCTAATCGGTGTGAGATAATAGGGTTGGTTTTTTTCAAGGCCATAAATGTCACACATATTCGTTCAATATTGGGTACCTGCGGTAAATTGAGAATAAAATCCGCATTTGTTATTCGATTTTCATGATTTATACCTTATTTTATTCTTGAGGTATTTAGCTTTCAGAAAAATGTGCAAAATATAAAGTTTTTGCTTCTTCTTTTTTTTTTTATTGCATTTTTAAACTGAAAAAAAACGCGAATTTTGCAAGAAAAAAATTTTTCCCCTCTTAAATTTTTGAATAATTCCAAAACGATAAAATATAGAAGAAATTATATTAAATTAAATAAAATATAATTTTGTTACGCATCTTTTGGTGTTTTGTTTATGAAAATCGGATGAGCCGTTCTCGAGTTAGGCTGAAATATGTCTTCGTACCTGACTAATTTAGGGGGAAAAAATTGCCACCCCCATAAAAAAAAAATCCCTACGCGATGGAGATAAACCGAAAACGGATTTGAGTTTAGCGCATAAAAATCTGTAAGAAAATGTAAAAAAATCCTATGCAGTTTTTTGGTCGCAGACCTGTGTTATTAGCGCACGTGTGAATGTTTTAATTAGTGTACATATTATGTGTACGTGTACAATGTTTTATATGTGTGCGTAATATTTTTGACATTCGGGATAGAAAAATTTCACTTTGAGATTATCTTGTATGAATTTCCCTTGACACCACCAACGCTCTTATTTAGTCCCCATTTATATTATGGACATTTCTTGTCGGATATTTTTTCAATTCTCTTTTGTTCTTTGCTAAACCGTTTACATTTCGGACACTAATGTCCAGATAGAAATTTTTTCAATTCTTCTTTCCATTTATTTTCGTGACGTGCTTAATTGATTTGTATGAAAATTAATTGAAAAGAGCTTTTGAAGCAAACCAAATTAAATAAATAATAAATAAATACATTTGAAAAATTGATTTCAATAAAATATGGGCAAATTAATACAGTGTACAAAAATTAAATGAAGCAACAAAACGATTATTACGAAAAGTTGAAAAGAGAGACTAAAAATGTCTAGTACAGACGGTCTTGCGTATTTGCCCCCTCGCCTACAAGCTTCGTCTGTCCGGACAGAAATGTCCATAATGTAAATGAGGACTTAGGGATGACGCTTTAATATAGATAGAAGGCGCTAGTAAACGCTCTGCTTACCGCTCCAATTTAGGTTGGACTGTTAGTCAGATCTACCAAGAATTTTGTGCTTTGTGTCAGACTTTTTTCAAATCTGTTCGATAGTCTAATGTTTTTGTTTTTATTTATTATTAGTAGTATAACTTGTTACCTTTAGCCTCTTTAAAGCCTTCAATTCACTGAGGCGTAAATAAAATTATTTTGTAATTTAATAGTGAAATAATAAAATGAAATAAAAATAATTAAAAAAAGTTCTGTGCGATCAGAATAAATTTTTTCAAGACATTGAAAAAAAAAATTTCATTAGCTTTAAGTAAAAGCAAACTAATCACTAGGGGGGCTAAGAGAAAGTGAAGCGGATACACAACCACTCCTCTCCAACTGCCAATTGCCTCGCCTGCGCAACGACGCGGGTTTACGCCGTCACTGCGCTGATGGTCCATTCTGTTACGTGGCTACTAATCGGACTAAGTTCGTGGATCTTAATTTAAAATAATCAATAATGTTGGCCGCAAAAAAGAAAGAATTAAATAGTATTTCACTACCTTATGTCACATTTTTTAGTTATTAGGCTATTTTCTAGGATCCTAATGTTGTGTACTAGAACGTATATCTATATACATTTTTATATTTATATCATTAACTTACCTATTTTCAATAGCACGTCTTCTTTGCTCATATGTTACATATTCGAAATCTAAATATTTCCACTCGTTGACAATTTTAAATAATTTATAATCTATTTGACCGGATGCGCTAGTAGTATATGCTGGTTGCTGTTCATGTCCATATAGGCCAAGTGGTTTATATAGACCATTATTGTGTTGAACTTTATAAGGTTTGTAGCCATGAGCGTTAAATATACTAAAGTTACATACAAGCAAAGTTATGTAAAAGGCGATCATTTATTTTAATTTGAAATATGTAAGTATGTAGCTTAAAATTAAATTGAACACATGCGCCGTGAACTGTATCAGATGTACTGCAAACACATACTAACATCTAAAAGCATATTTGGTAATTGCTTTATAGCCATGCTTTTTTTATGGTCACCAACTGACTTTTTTTTAACCAAGTAGATGGAAAGTTATAGATATAAAGGGTATTTTTTTAAAATTCACACTTCAGATTAAAATTATATTTAAAATTTTTGTTAATATAATGTGTAATTTTAATGTTCAATTTCTATAGGATATTCGTGGCAATTGAGTTTGGTTTACAAATAACTTGTTTTCATTTAAGTACATACTAGAAAAAAAAGCCCGGTCTGTTATTTTTAACATCAGCGTATCATACCGCATCGGTATCAGTACTTTTCATCGTGTTATGAAGCGGAATATGGACTGTGAAATAGGGAACGAATGGAAAAACGTCCATGGAGATGGGCAGAAGACCATTAAAATCCGCCAAGAAACATAACGAAACAGCAGAAATATGTACGACAAAACTCATATTAAATGTTGGAAAAGAAAAAAGGAGGTGGGTACTTGATGCAGATGCTAACAAGTCATGGTTATTTCGGAGAGTATCAGGGCTGTCATAGAATCAAATGTTGTCGGTATTGGATTTGAAACCGACAAAAAAATTACTTTGGTGTCATGAAATCCAATGTTGTCGGTTTCATTTTCGAACTAGAATTAATGTCGGTTTTAGCTGTCCCAGAAACCAATGTTATCGGTTTGCTATTGGATTGAAACCAATCAGTTGACAGTTGTTGATTTGTTTAATTTCAAATAAAACAAGTGATTAAAGAAGACTTTTTTAATAAAAATTTCGCCTGCAGTTAGTTATTTAGTAAAAATGTAAGCCAATTAATATTAATTCTACAAAAATAATTTTTTATTCATACTTGTTTTCTCTAACAACAAAAAAAAAAAATAGCACTTAAAACTCAATAATTATGCATTTTATAGAAAAATATCCTGACATTGCGAAGGGATTTACCAAACTTGATAAGCCAACTGTGTTATCTCTTTGACAACAGTTGGATGAATCCATAAAAAGCGTAGGTTCACGGCAAAAAGATGTAAACAGAAAGCTTCTTTATTTAACCGGTAATTTATGAATATTCTTTTTTACTTTCTGTGAGCGTTCTTCTTCTAATAATAAAAATCCTGCAACGACAAAGTCATTTTATTTCACTGACAATAATTATATATTTCATATTAAAAATTTTTAATAAAAAACACTTTTTTATTTTTATTTAAACGGAAACACTACGATTTATCAAAGTTGTTATCAAACATTTACATAAAAAATTTCATACAAATAAACTAATTTATAGCACAACTGATTCGAACATCGGTTTTATTTGTCTTCGAAAATATTAAAAACGACTTGATTTCATGACACCAAATGAAACCAATATTGGTTTGCAAAATCGACTTGGATTCTATGGCAGATCTGTATTTGCCCAGAATAAGAAAATGCAACTCGCCATTGATATGGATATGCAGCGCTGCCATTTTAGTTTTTTTCCTAGCCTTTTTTCGTTTTCAAAATAGCCTTAAAAAAGCTAAAATTATCTATTTATATCTGAAAATTTTCTTTTATTTTTCTAATGAAAACAAATTACATCGAAGCTGAATAAAATTTATATTCGAACAGAATGATTTTAGGCTTCACGTCTCTCTGTTTGTTTATTCTGTAAACTCCAACCTTGAATTTAAATGATATTTATATTTTGTCTGCTCAATGTTGAATTGAGTAGTTACTACTTTTAAATTTTCAGAAAACAAAATGGCAAAACATTATCGAAATTTACTAAAGTAAGATTTTGGATGAAAGTTTATGCTTGTATTTAAAGAAAATTAAAATAGACTTGAAATCGATATTATGACAAATTTGTATGAAAAATTTGTCATAATTTATACTTGAAGTCGTTATTATACCCTGTTCAGACATAAAAGTTAATGAAGTCAATTAAGTTTTAAATTGTGTGACTGATTTGGGTGTTCACACATATTCAATGAAGTTTACGCAATTAAGCATTTGACAACTGAAAATATTATAACAGTTTTTTAAAAATATGTTTGAGTATTTATAAAATAAAAAATGAAAAGAAAAGAAAGTCATTTGAAGGCAAGCTATTGATTAAAAGAAATTAGTTAGTTAAAAACTATTTTCAATAACAATTTTATAAAATTTATTTACCGTCAACTTCGCCTGCCATTTCCTTTTTATGACATTTATTTTTTAATTTATTTACGTTTTCTTTTATTAATACTGAAAATATCAACTTTTCTCACTTTTGAGTTGATATTTAAGGGCACAACAAAGAGTTGCATTTTGATCAATAAAGGCAATAACTGCGTAAAACGCTTAATTACTCAATTAACGTGTATGTCTGAACAGGGTATTAGTCTCTTTGAATACCAGCCTTAAATTTTAAGTTAATGAGTTAGTCAGAGGAAAACTAATTTCAGAAATGTAAAAATATTCGGCTTTATTTTCAGCATTCATATTCTAGCTTTATTTTTCAAGTCAAAATTATTCGAAAACGCTTAATACGGATGCAGAAAATTATCATTAACAAAATCTCTTTCAACAATGCATTTAATGAATTTTTCTGCTACTGTTAAGTACGATAAAGCTATTTAGAGATCCTCTGAACCAAAAAATTGCATTGAATTCAAAGTACTAAGTTCGTAGCTTGCATTAGCTACTCTTCAAAAAGATAAGGTTAAAGATGTTATTATAGCCATGTGTGAAGTTTTTATTTTATGTTTTTTTTTGGAATCTGTAATTATGTGTGCAAAAAAAAGTATTTTTTTATATTGATTTGTGATTTAAATTTTTCTAGACTTTGTTTTAGTCAATCCAACTTATTTATTCTTCAGTTCCTGCCAATGCTGATATCATAAGCCAAAAGGAAGAAGACCAAAAATGGGTTAATAGGCAATTTACACTGAAGCCAAATAGTTCAATTTGACTAGATTTCTCATACAAAACAAAATCTAGTTTGTTACTAGATTTTGCCAAAATCTAGTCAAAATCCTGGTGTACTTAGTCATAGAACTGTGGTTTTGTTATTAATATGCCAAAAAAAGCCCCTGCACAAGAAAATTTGGCATTTTTATGAAAAAAAAATTAAATTAAACACATTACAATAAAAAAAAAATATTTTAAAATGGATGGAAATACATAAAAAAAAATTATAAGTGTTATTTATTATATTAATATGAAATTTAGTGCAGTATGATCACAGTATCACACAGAGTCGTCCAATTCAGCAGGTAATTTATTAAAAAATCAGCTTTTTAAGTAGGGCTATAGCTTAAAAATAAGACCGATATAACTAGCTTTTGTCCAATAAAACACGAATACCAGTAAATGAAAAAATTAAAAAAAAATAAACTAAATTGGCCTAAAAAAGCTAAATCACGCAGAAAAAAATAAAATAGAAAAAAGTTACAGCTTAAAATTTTCTTGCTAGGGGCTAAATCATAAATTTCGAAGCTAAATGGGAGAAAAAAAGGCTAAGTCTTAAACTTTAAAAAGGCTAAAATGGCAACGCTGGTTGTGTGTAAGGAATTGTATGCTAAAAAATAGTCCCAAGAACTTGTGAAAAAGTCACAAGCACCATTATTTTAAATTTTAACAATTTACGAGTAATATGCAAAAAAAAACAAAAAATATTTAATTTAAACAAAATTTATTATTTTTGTTGATTGCAACTTGCAGCGCAGGAAAATGAGAATCAAAATAAAATTTTAAATAGGTATCTCATGAATGAATGCAACAGAGTTATACCCTGTCGCGTTCTGTCTTTGACGCCTATGTGTGACAATGTGAACATGATAAATATATTACTTGTCAGAACACGTGAAAAAGTTAAAAGTTGCTCAAGTTTTTGTAGCACAGGCTTTACGCGCGTCATTGTGTAATCTGTTTCATAAAAATTCATTTACCTTTTTTGCACAAGCGTACAATGCGTTGAACGTACTTCCACCTTTATACAGGCCTGAAATCATTTCATTTTGTTCCATTTAACGTCACTAACAAAATTACAATAAAAATTTATAATAAATACCTGGGAAATTATTCATTGATATCGCCATCAATCAATCGGCTGTCGAACAAAACATTATTACCAAATCAAATGAGAACGTCTGGAAAATATACCTTTTCGTATGAAAAATTATATGTACGTATATATGTAATCTGGATATTTTGCAATTAATAAATTACGAACAAGTACCCCGCAAACATTTTCTATTAAAATGTACATACTTTTAAACTGACTGCTATTAAGTCCCCATTTACATTATGGACATTTCTGTTCGGACAGACGAAGTTTGTAGGCGAGGTGGTAAGTACGCAAGGTGTGCAGTACACGACCGTCTGTACTAGACATTTTTTTGTCTCTCTTTTCAACTTTTCGTAATAATCGTCTTGTTACTTCATTTCATTTTTGTACACTGTATTAATTTGCCCATATTTTTATAAAAATCAATTATTAAAATGTATTTATTTATTAACGGGTCCGCCAAAAGCTTTTCTTTTTTTTTGAAATGCTATAAAAACATCGAGTGTAGCTTCGGCTGTGTGGCACGTAGCGCCGTATGTTGAAACCAAATGTTGCCAATATCCTCCTCTTTAATTTTTGGGAACAAAAATTCGTTCAACATGACCCGATAACGATCGAAATTGACTAACGGCCACTCCTTGCTCATTTTCGAAGAAAAATGGCCCAATTATGCCTCTGTACCAAAATCCGCACCAAACAGTGACTCGTTTTGGGTGCGTCGGCTTTTCAATGTATGCGTGCGGGTTTTCTGTGCCCCAAATGAGAAAATTTTGCTTGTTTACATACCCGCCAAGATCAAAATTAGCTTCATCTCAAAAGATGATTGTTTTGGCAAAATCGGCATCTTCTGTAAGTCCATATTCTTTTAGCGGAAGGATAAAACTAATTATCTGTCAAATCAAACATGAGCTAAGTGTTACCATTCACGAAATAAGCACTAGTTGAAAAAAAAAGTTCGATGGCGGACCCTTTATTAATTTAATTTGGTTTGCTTCAAAAATTCTTTTCAATTAATTTTCATACAAATCAATTAAGAAAGAAGAATTGAAGAAATTTCTCTCTGGACATTAATGTCCGAAATGTTTAGGAAAGAACAAAAGAGAATTGAAAAAATATCCGCCAAGAAATGTCCATAATGTGAATGGAGACTAAGATGAAAATGTTTTGGCAATTACAATTCAAACTTTGGTGGAATTTTACCAATTTAGGGGAAATAATTCAATAACTCAATAAATAAAATAGTTATATATTTACATATCCATTAAATTTTGTTAAAAAGCAATATGTTTGTACTCGTAAACCACAGAAAACTACCAACAACGAAAAATCACATGAAATTTTCTCAAAACATAACCTTGCTGCCAAATTAAGAAAAAAAAATGATTGATGATTGCGGTAGAAAATACAGTGCGAGTTCGAAACCCTTCATTATCGCAATACATTTTATTACATTACAGTCTTTATAATTGCAACTATTTTCAAAAAGGAGTCTTAATAAGGGCAACATAATTTTTTTTGGGATTAAATATGTAGGGTTTACCTTACCCAGCAATTTATAAAAAAAGTGGTTAAAACCATTACTAATAACTTTTTTTATTAATTTTAATGCTTCTTTCTTTTTATATTTCTTGTTCAGCAACGTAGTTTTATCAAAGTGATAATCAAAGTGATACTTTTTTAAAAACACAAATCCGTGGAGCTTCTTGGCTTGTTTGCAGAAGTGGAGCCTGTGACCTCCAGATTAATAGTTAGTACCAACTGATCTATGGGGCAAAGAATCCCATTTCAACAAAATTTCTTTCCCACTACTGCTGTCGCAAAAATGTCATTGCAACTTTCAGTACTTGCAACAGGCCAGATTTTTTCAGGTTGCAAAAATCGAGCACACATTCAACAAACTTTTGGTGTTTGAGTTACTGCATCCACTCACTGCCCATATCCTGTCTATTTTAGGTTTAATGTGTTTTGTTTTAAATAAGATGACCATTATTTAGTTAGTATAAACATGCCTGTTGCATACAGGGTGGTCCAAATAAGACCAGCTGATATGAAACACAAATAACTTTTTTATTTTTTAACATAATTTAGTTTTTCTTTTTGCAGATTATAGCTGAACTCTTGCAAATTTAAAATGAATACGTACAGTGCACAACAACGCATTAAAATTATCGATTTTTATTATTCTTCTCAACGATCAATTGTTCTGACGCAGCGAAATTATCGCCGTTTTTTTTTAACGTAAGATCAGCGCCCACATCTTCCATGATTACAAGTTTAGTTCGCCGTTTTGAGGAACTGGGTTCAGTTGCCGACCGTCCAGGAAGAGGTGTTTATCGAAATATTCGTACTGAAGACAACGTGGAAGCTGTGCAGCAGAATGTTGCAAATGATCCATCTGTCTCAACTCGTCTCCGTTCCGGCCAATTGGGTATACCCAGAACAACATTACGGAGAATTTTAAAGCTGGATCTTAAGATGTAACCATACAAAGTTCAAATTGTGCAACAGCTTCTACCGCAAGACCCCCAAAAACGACTACAATACGCTTACTAGGTCTCATTTGGGCCACCCGTTACATGAATATTTCATAAATTTTTTCAAGTCATATTAGCTTCCTAATGATTGCCGGGTTAAATATTTACATATGTACATACAAATATGTGTACACCAATACCCCGGTTTGCGTCGCTTCGGTTTGCGTCGTTTCAAAGTTGCGTCTTTTTAAAATTTCTGTGATTTCGAAGTTGCGTCGTCCATGTTTCAGTTTGCGTCGCAACTGACAGAGATAATCTGCCTTCCATGAAAGATTTTTGGAAGAATTACAATATCATGATGGCTATTGAAAATATAAACCTATCTTGGAAAGAAGTAAAAGAATCTTGCATGAACGGATCTTGGCGTCAATTATGGCCCGAATGCATTCTCAAAAATGTGGAAGCTATTAATGATGTTCTACACATATATAAAGAACTTGCAGAATCAGCTAGAAATGCAAATTTTTATAGAGTGGAAGAACAAGATATTAATGATCTCCTATTATACGACGAAGAGTTAAATAACGAAAGTTTGATTTCAATTCAAATTAACAATGCGCTGGACGATGAAACGCTTTCATTTGAGGTGGAAGCAGAAGAAAAAAAGCTTACTGTTGATAAAATTTGCGAAGCGATGCATTTGATGTCGCAAGCAATGGACATTTTTAAAAACAATGACTCGGACGAAAATCGCAGTTTAAAAGTGTCTAGAAATATGACCGACGCTATCAATTGTTATAAGGAAATTTATTTGCAAAAAAAAAAGCTGTTACAATCCAACAAACTTTAGATAAATGCATACAGAAATCAGCAAGGCCGACAAATCCAACCGTAGAAATAGCAATCGATTTAGATGGCTCAAGCTCAGAATGAAAAAAAATAACACATCGATAATAGACTTTTGCTTTTAAAATATGAATTTCTTATTTTTAATTTTAATATTTTTATTTAATTTAATATTTTTTTATGTTTTTGTTGTATTGTTTTTACGTTTTTCTTATGAATTGTTATAGTTTTATTTTAATAAAAACTGCTTTTGAAAAAATTAATAAAAAAATTTATATTTTTTATTGAAAAATCTCTTTTTTCAGCTACAACTATGAATCTCGGAATCAATTAAATGAAAATCAATGCAAAGGTATGAAAAATCGTGTTTCGGTCTTCGTCGTCTTGGTTTGCGTCATGTTTCTCCGGTCCCAATTATTTTTGTTTAAAAGAATATGATAGCCTCAACCTCAATTAATATCATGTAGTTAAAACAAGCAAATACTTAATGTTAAAAAATAAATTAGCGATTGCTTTTTTTTTACACTTCATGTAAAGGGTGTTTTTTATAGACGTCTAGAACTTTAAGTTGGCATTACTGTTCAAGATGGCGACCGATTTAACAGCTGTCAAGTGATTTATTCTCAGTTTGGTTTGGCAATTCATCATGAATAGACTCACGCCTGAACAACGCTTGCAAATAGTGCAATTTTATTTCGAACGAGATTGCCGTTGTTCCCGATTTTCATAAGAGAATTTTGTTTAGCGATGAAACGCACTTCTGGTTGAATGGCTACGTCAACAAACAAAACTGCCGCATTTGGAGTGAAGCTAATCCACAATTTTATGTCGAAACACCGTTACATCCAGAAAAACTGACTGTTTGGTGCGCTTTATGGGCTGGTAGAATCATTGGTCCGTACTTCCTCAAAAACGATGATGGCCAGAACGTTACAGTCAATGGCGATCGGTATAGAACCATGATTACTAACTTTTTCATTCCTGAATTGAACAACCATGATGTCCAGGAGCTGTGGTTCCAACAAGACGGCGCAACATTTGACACAGCTCGTGCCACAATCGATTTATTGAAAGACACGTTTGGTGACCGCCTAATTTCACGTTTTGGACCTGTGAATTGGCCTCCAAGATCTTGTGATTTAACACCACTAGATTACTTTCTGTGGGGCTATGTAAAGTCATTGGTCTATGCGGATAAGCCACAAACGATTGACCATTTGGAAGACAACATTCGCCGTGTTATTACCGATATACGGCCACAAATGTTGGAAAAAGTCATCGAAAATTGGACGTCCAGATTGGACTACATCCGAGCCAGCCGTGGCGGTCATATGCCCGAAATCATATTTAAAATGTAATGCCACAAGATTATCTTTCGGATAAATAAAATTCATGTCAATCGAATAATCCATCGTTGTTTTATAGCAATTTAAAGTTATATACGTCTATAAAAAACACCCTTTACAAATCAATCTCTTGTTACGTGTTCTTATTCACCCCTATCATGAATAATTTTTCCCTTGTTATTTATTCCCATTTCCCATATTTGTAATCATGAATAACTTCCATGAAAAATAAACTTTTAAGTAATTCAGTTGAGATTGATAGCATGAAAAAATGTTTACTTCACAAGC
Organism: Thelaira solivaga; assembly: GCA_947397855.1. NCBI lineage: Eukaryota > Metazoa > Arthropoda > Insecta > Diptera > Tachinidae > Thelaira > Thelaira solivaga. The sequence continues at coordinate 20,382,275 of OX377615.1, read as the reverse complement.
AATTCCCTCTTACCGTAAATCATTTTTTTCCGTGAAATTTGTTCACTTTTCCTTACTATTTGTTCACTTCATATTTGCTGGGGAATCATTTTAGTTCTGGGCTACAATATTAATGTGGGTATGATCAATACATCCCACAACAGTAGGTATTCCAAATTTACTATCAAACGAATTATGAATGTTCCCCAGTTTTTTTTTTTCAAGGAAAATTTTGGTTTTTGGATAAAAATTCTCCAAATCAGAGAATTTGCAAAAATTTTATTAATGATAATAGGAAAGAGAAAAGTAAAGAAAACTACTGGCGAATTTTTATAAATAATTGACCAATCTTCGGCTGTAAATCTACGTTCTTCTTTGGACAGATAAGTTATCCATTGGTGAGAAAGACTTTTCTCTAAAACATTCAATATTTGTGAAAGCATTTCGCAGAATGTATTTAGATTGTAGCATACCCACTTCATAATCTCTTGTTACTTCCGTTTGGTATCATTCCTCTACAAAAAATTTCAAGTTTGACTATCATTGGAATACCAAATTATTTTTTAGGAGACGTCACATCCAGGAAATAAGAAAAAGCTTTTTTATCAACTCCATAAAGCTGCTTAAATCTAACACAAAAATTGATTCAATTATTTATTAAATTTGCCACTTACAGGGCATCAGGTAACTCCAAGGGGTTAGATGAATGGCGTAAATGTAGGCACCTATTTTCTTGCTCCCGTAATAATAACATTGCTGCAATTCCAAACATTAGTTTACTAAATTTGTTTGTTTTAAATTTAAAAATTTTTGCACACTCAACTTGGTCTTCTTGTTTATAAAAATCAATGTGAGCTGACAGTTTATAAAAATTTCATGGGAGATTCAAGATAGCATTTTTCACTTCGAGGGAAATAAAAATCTCATAGGGAAAAATATTTCACATGTTATTGCCGATTGGAATGATTGTCTGCGCCATCAAAATAAACATATTCATGATATATTCATATGATTGCAAGTATTTGAAATGGGAAAAAATTACGAGGGAAAAAATTTTTCACGATAGGAGTGATTATCTAAATTGTATAACTTAAGGTTTCAACATAAAAAATAGCAACATTTTTTGCATATTTTTAAGCTAATTAGTTTTTTTTTTTTTTTTTGTATATACATACATATGTACCTATCAATATTATACTGTAAAATTCCGTATTATGTATTGAAGTTATGTATGTATGAAATATTTTTTTGACAATTGATATTATTTTTGAAATGCAGAAAGATTGATTTTAACCATAGACACGGGTTTGGTGGTGAGATCTTTATTTTTAAAAACAATAATATAGAGGTACTACATTTTTCAAATAAAAAAGTTAAGTTGACCCGTGCCGAGTTTTATTTACATATATTTCACTGTGTTAGCCAAATATTCATATTTTTCACTTTCCACATTCTTCTTAAGTACCAAAAAAAAAACATTTTTTAATAAAAAAATTTTATGTAATTGTATTTATTATAAACATTTTTTTATTTATTATTGAAGCGAAATATCCATATAGAAATTAATTTTGATAATGCGGCTACAAGCTTAATAAACTAGCCGTTACAATCAAAAAAGGGCAAATAAACATAGAAATATAAAATTATATATACGAGTATATATATTATATAAAAAAAAGAAATGACAAATATTAATAAAAATAAATTTCTTTCAATACCTACATATATTTTTATAAATCCTAAAATAAATAATCATCGCATAGCCCTAAAAGCTAAAGCTACGGACTTTCAAGAGAGAAAAAAAGTACCAAAAGAGAGAAATATGATTTGTACTTTATATTTAAACAAGTTTAGTGGTATTTTTAATGTTATGTGCAAACCTAGAATTTTAGCAGTAGAATTAAACGGTCCTGAACAAAGAAAGAAATCTTAAGGGAACAAAATGGTACTTTTTATTAATTTTAATGGTACTTTTTGATTTTTTAGTATTAACAGCCCTAGAACTATGAGACTGGGCTCAAACGGTTCAAATCAAAATGAAAAATTATTAAGGGACAAAACGGTATTTTTATACATTTTAGTAGTGATTTTTGATTTACTAATGTAAAAGAACCTGGCAGTACGGTATTGGGTTTAAATGATCCCAAGCAAAGTGAAAAATCATTAAGATGACAAATGGTACTTTTTATTATTTTTTGTATTTTATTATTCAGGAATACGGGATTCGGCTCAAGTGATCTGAAGCAAGGTAGAAAACCTTGAATAGGAAAAAATGGTTCTTTTTATAGAACTATGAGATTGGGAAAAACAGTACTTTTTAATTGATTTGAATGGTATTTTTTGGTTTTTTAATAATAACGAGCCTAAAACTATTAGACTGAGCTTAAACGGTTCAGGACAATAAAAAATAATTAAGAGAAAAAAACGGCATTTTTTATTCATATAATAAAATGGTACTTTTTGATTTTTTAACGTTTCCGAATCTAGAACTATCAGACTGAGCTCAAATGGTGCTTAGTAAATAGAAAAATCAATAAACTGACAAAATGGTACTTTTTATATACTTTAATGATACTTTTTAATTTTATTTATATTAAAAAACATAACTGAGATTAAATGGTCTATAAAGAATTAAAAAATATAATAGCGATAGTATTTATAATACTTCGCTGACGAAATAGGGAGTGAAATGCTAGTAATTAATAAAGAAATTAAAATTAATGTCCTTCATGAAAAAATCCGTTGTGGGATCCTTATTTTCAACACGGGGTGAACAAATCTAACATTGGCAGACGGTGAATTGAACAAACAGTAAAAACTGCTATGTGTATAATATAATGGTGGTGAGTTTTTCTTTTATTAAATACGCATTATTGCGTAAATGTGTATGAGCACGTTTTACTAACCCTTTTAAAACTATTTCAAAAAGTGTAAACAAAAGATGGGCCCATGGGCTTACCAAAGGTCTTCTTCCTTTGAAATAAAAACATCCTGATATTTCGTGCTAACTCTATTTAATTTTTATTTACAATGATTAATTTTAAAATATATAAGTATAAGTGTGTGTATTGCGGCTTAAATGCTTCGTTGGGCGACACCTTCCAGTCGCTCGGGCTTTAACTCCTCCTTCACACGGCTGACCAATGCATTCGGCTGTCTACGTTACGAACACAAAGCAATTTCCAGAGAATTTGTGTTCGTCTAATTAACATACGAATGCAGGTTAATTCCAAAGACCTTACGAAGTGTGGGTAGATTTGGTGTTTGTTTAAATAAAAAAAAAAAATAAAGAGAAACTAATAAAAATTTAAAATTTCGGCTATATTTTTGATTTTTCTCTGTTATTTGTTAACCGATTGCTATAGTTTTTTGCACAGATATTACGATTATCGTTTCTGACAAAACAGCATATCACGAATTTTTTTCGTTTTGTAGTTTAAACAAAATACGCAAAAAATACACTCAGAAAATGGTGAAAATTAGAGGTAGTTGCGGTTTTGGCTCATAGCTGTACCATTTATTTGCCCATCCGGCTGAATTTCAATAGTAACTTAAAGAGAAACAACTGACAGATTGGTAAGCTAAACTCTTTTGCCATTATCTAAGGACTTTAGAAATTTGATTTCAACGACTACATGGACAGACAGACGGTCTTCGCTTATTCGACTCCGCTTTTTATAAGGATTCAGAATATATATACTTTATAAGGTGACCCATGTACGATGTAGAAGTTACAAATGGAATCACAAACATATATGGTACTGTGGCTGCCACAAACGCCAGAAAATACGACAGATTTTAAAATCTATTTCAAATCGTTAGGACTATCGTCTTTGCCTTTCAAAAGCGACGTACACTGTCATTAGTAATATTGATCACGAAACTAATAACAAAAGTGATTAAAAGAAACTAAAATGAAGGAAAATGTTTTTTATAGGACAATAAATCCAAACCATAAGAGCTTAAACGTTAGTTTTCTTTAAAAAATTTTAAAAATTTCACTTTTTCCCGTTTATATCTTGTTCACTAAATTAAATATAAAGATCTTTTATTGCATTTAAAAGAAAAAAAAATAAACAAATTTAATTTACAAATAATGATCTAACACTTTTTATTTATTTGTTTTGGCAGTTTTTATAACAGGCTGCATCATAATTATTTTATAAAGTATAATTTTTTACATTTTAATTCAATTACAAAAATTGTCGCAGGCAAACATTTTACAAAATAACATTAAATTTTAAATTCTATGACATATACGCCTGTAGTCGAAGCACGACGACGCCAAGGGTCTATATAGGAAGGAATTAATATGTAACTAAACAAAAAAGGCCTCTATCAAACCGTTGAAAAACTGGTATTCTGAAGTCTTGTATTATATTTTGCAGTTTAATTATTGCAATATGTAGTTGTATAATCTGCAGGTATATAATAACGCTTTAATATATATCTTACTTTTAACTTATTTATTACATTAGCAAAAACAGGGGCCCAATCCGCGCATTCGAATTCGAGTACTTTGTCATAGAAATTTTCTTAACATGGATCATTGCGATCGTAACGTATTTACTCGAAGTTGCACTCGATTAGTAATCTATTATCGAGTGCTTCTTGGCGCAAAACAAAACAAAGAAACAAATATAATTTTATTATATTTCACAAAGCAGTTTGGTCTACTGAAAGTCAAGTCAACTTTCACTCGACCAAACTGCTACTTGGTATTGTGCTACACAAGTGCTTTTAGTTGAAATTGTTATGGCATTGCCAACTTCAAACACAGAAAAAAAAAATTCATATCAAAATTGAGTACCGATGAGAAGAAAACAAACTTTTTTTCTACTACTTTTTAAGGTTTTATAAAACTTTTTTACATGGTTGAAAAAAAGGTACATTCGATGCACGTGGCGGCCATTCGCCATGTAAAAAACCATAATAAATAGTGCAAAAAATAGTGCATTTTCCAATGCATTAAAAAAAGGTTAAATTAAACAAAATTTTAAAAACAAAAACATACTTATGTAAATTAAAAGGGTGCTAGATTTAATTTTACAGATGTCACCATTTTCATTATTACATTCAGCGTGATATAGTGGCCGGAAAATGTATTTCCTGGACAAGGTTTTTTGGCTAAAAATCTGACCTATTTGATGTACCAGATAGAAACTACCACCAATCGATGGGGGATAAAAATGTATTTCAGAAATTGCACAAGTCATTTTCTGAAATGTTTTATTTCAGAAGTTATAGTGTAAAATGTTAAAAAAATTAGGGTAAAACTTTTGATAGAGCTATAGCTCCAAAACTAAAATTTGTACGTATATGGCACTACCCTCAATTGATAGGGGCTTGAAATAGGAATTGGTTCATACTCGGCTCACCACAAATAAATTTATTAGCTTCAAGAAAATGAATTCTGTTTGTCAATATGTTAAACAAAAAATTAAAAAAGTGATTTATATAACAATTCATTAATCATTTTATTTTTTGTTGTAAGTGTGGAAATAATTTTATATATACAAACTAACATTTATTTTTAAAGATAGAAATAAGAGAAAACAATATTTTTAACAAAAACTTTAATATCATCGAAGGAAGTTTGCTACCGTACTCCGTCTTTGAAGATGTGTTTTGCCTCAGCAGCTGCTTCTCGACCAGTGTTCATGGTTGCTGAAAAAACACAAATATTGCTATAAAAAAATTTTAAATTAATTATTTAATTTTTTAGAACATACTTAAAATTATCAGAATTAATAAAAGACATTTTATTTTTAATTATTGTCTTTTTGCTTTATTTTCCATTTAACTCTTCTTCTTTTTAACATGTGTTGACATTTTGTCTTAATAAATATGAAATTGTAGGTGCACTGCCAACTATGCTAAATATCTACATAATTTGCATTCCAATGTAGAGCCAATATGTGAATTTTCAAAAAGTTTGATGGGCTATAACTTTTTTCAGAAGCGTTGTGCCATATTGAGACATACATCCAACAATTCCTATTTCAAGCCCCTGTCAATTGAGCGTAGTGCCATATACGTACAATGTTTAGTTTTGGAGCTTTAGTTCTATCAAAAGTTTTACCCTAATTTTTTTAACATTTTACGCTATAACTTCTGAAATAAAACATTTCAGAAAATGACTTGTGCAATTTCTGAAATACATTGTTTTGCGTGCCAGGCATAAAATATGAAATAAAAAATATTAGGTTTAATTAGTTTTAAGGAAATTGTGTTTTTATTCGATTTAAAAATATTACCTTTAAAAAACTTCTGGTGTTGTGACCTTTATTGTTGCGTAGCTTTCACACAAATAAGTTATGTATATTTGTTTTACACAAAAAACCAAAAACAAACATACATAGACCGTAAGCGGTTAACTTTGCCGAAATCCAAATAAACAACAAATATAAAATTCATAAACAAAGGGAAATTTGGACTTCAGCAAAGTTGCCAGACGAATTGAAGTTAATAAATTATGAAACAAGAATCTGGCTTAAACATTGCCGGCTGCCTTGCAACAACGTAAGAAAGTGCAACACAAAAATGTTCAATAAGATAATAGAAAGTTTCAATTAAAACAAAGAAGTATATTGGTACAAGATTTAGAAAATGCAAACATAAATCGAGAAGTATATAAAGGGTGTTTTTTTATAGACGTTGCAATAAAACAACGATGGATTATTCGATTGACATGAATTTTATTTATCCGAAAGATAATCTTGTGGCATTACATTTTAAATATGATTTCTGGCATATGACCGCCACGGCTGGCTCGGATGTAGTCCAATCTGGACTACCAATTTTCGATGACTTTTTCCAACATTTGTGGCCGTATATCGGCAATAACACGGCAAATGTTGTCTTCCAAATGGTCAAGTGCTTGTGGCTTATCCGCATAGACCAATGACTTTACATAGCCCCACAGAAAGTAGTCTAGCGGTGTTAAATCACAAGATCTTGGAGGCCAATTCACAGGTCCAAAACGTGAAATTAGGCGGTCACCAAACATGTCTTTCAATAAATCGATTGTGGCACGAGCTGTGTGACATGTTGCGCCGTCTTGTTGCGACCACAGCTCCTGGACATTATGGTTGTTCAATTCAGGAATGAAAAAGTTAGTAATCATGGCTTTATACCGATCACCATTGACTGTAACGTTGTGGCTATCATCGTTTTTGAAGAAGTACGGACCAATGATTCTACCAGCCCATAAAACGCACCAAACAGTCAGTTTTTCTGGATGTAACGGTGGTTCGACATACAATTGTGGATTAGCTTCACTCCAAATGCGGCAGTTTTGTTTGTTGACGTAGCCATTCAACCAGAAGTGCGTTTCATCGCTAAACAAAATTCTCTTATGAAAATCGGGAACAACGGCAATCTCGTTCGAAATAAAATTGCACTATTTGCAAGCGTTGTTCAGGCGTGAGTCTATTCATGATGAATTGCCAAAGCAAACTGAGAATAAATCACTTAACAGCTGTTAAATCGGTCGCCATCTTGAACAGTAATGCCAACTTAAAGTTCTATACGTCTATAAAAAATTGCCAAACGCGCAAACTTTGAAAAATTTACAAAATCTATTAATAAAAACACAACTACATAAACTATATAGTCTAAAATAAACAGAATTTCCCGCAAAGGTTCCACTTCCACTATAAAAGCAATAGACTCACCTGATAGAACTCTAATTGACCCATCAGAAATTGATAATCACTTTAAAAGTATGAGCTGAATATTCATCCGGTTCTAATTTTTGAACTTTATTTAATAGACTGAAAAATTCTTTTGATTTATCCATTAACAGCACACATGATAAAAAAGTGCAATTACTTGAAGACTCAATATCCATGTTTGAACTTAATAACTGCTTAAATAAAGTTAAAGGCACGACTCCAGAGCATGATCGCATATCCTACCAAATGATTAAAGCCCTATCCCTCATTAGTAAAAAGAGATTACTGAGATTGTACAATTTAATATTTAAAAGCGGCATAATTCCTCACTCTTGGAAACTTTCAATTGTTGTACCTAGCAAAAAAACTAAAAATTCATCTTTCACTAGCGCATATCGCCCTATATCATTACTACCATGCCTCTCTAAAGTCATCAAACGAATCATAGCTACTAGACTTACATTGTTTTTAGAAAATAAAAATCTTATAGCTAAGGAACAAGTAGCATTCAAGGCAAATAAAAGGTGTGTTGATGCACTATTACATATGGACCACTCCATTACAAAAGCACTTTTTGCTAAAAACCATGTCACAGTTTTATCATTCGATTTCGAAAGGGCATTTCATCGTATCGGATACCATGTTATTTTGAACGTTTTAAAATCATGGAATGTTGGACCTACAATTTTCAATTTTATCAAATCATTCTTAATAAATAGACGATTCAAAGTGCGTGTTAATGGACATTTGTCAAAAACTTTTCATATAAAAAATGGTATACTACAGGGATCGCCGCTTTTTGTGATTTTGTTCCAAATTGCGTTCAAGAAAATTAGCAAAATAATAAGATCCAACAATTACATAGACCATAGCCTGTATGCTGATGATCTGTATATACTCTGCAAAAAAAAAAAAATAGTAACGAAGAAAGCAAACATATTATACAAAAAATTCTACAAGATATTATAAATTGGACTGAATGCTCTGGTGCAAAACTTTCTATGGAAAAAAACAAAAAATTTCACATTTGCCGGAATCATAATTGTGATTCTAAATGATGGATTCGCTATAGAAAACGTAGAAAAACTATAGATTTTGGGAGTAATTTTTACAGGAAAATACAACTGGAAAGATCATTTATAATTTCTGGCTCTAATGTTATAAGATATTTATCAGCGAAAAGTTTATATAAACATATTAACTTATCTCACGAAAACATTAATACTAAGTAAAATAAATTACGGTCTTTGCATGTATGGTAATAGTTGTGAGATGAACATCAACATAATAAAATCTGCTTACCATATTGCTGCCAGAGCCTGCGTCTACGCTTTTAAAACTACTCGCATTGATAATATTTTACGCGAAGCCCATCTTCCTTCAATTTCTGATAGAATTTATTAAGTCAAGTCCAGAATCCTTCTTAAACTTCTTTACTATACAAACTCAATACTAGATAAGGATATTTCCGCCTGCATCAGCTCGAGAAGACCTAAAAGAATCAAGTCTGCCATAGCTATATCTTTAGCACTTTATACAGACCTGTCTATACCTCTTATTATAACAAGGAGGTACAAAACTGATTCTCCATGGAGATTCATATTTTCTTCTGTCAATACCTCACTAACAAAATAAGATAAAAAAACAACACCTGCGAACGTATACCGGACTCTAATAGCTGAACGTATAAATCATTTAACAAATAATAGTTGGCACCTTATCTACAAAGACAGTACCAAATCACAGGATAGTATACCAGTCTACGCGATAGTAAATAGTGACGGAAAAAATCTCTTCTTGGGCACTGTCTAGGAAAATTCAACTGTTTTCAAAGCGGAAGCATATGTTATTTATCAAGCAATACGCATCTTCCTTACTGATAAAAAGAAAACTTGTATTCTTACTGATAACTTGTCTGTAATAAAATCTATTAGCAACCAATTCAACTACAAATGGAATATAAAAGCAAAAATCAGAGACGTCTTAATTACTATCAAAAATATAGAAAAATATGCTGGATTCCTAGCCGTTTCGGCATTGCTGGTAATGAGCAAGATGATATCTCTGCAAAACATACATCTTATGCACCAATCATCACAGACAGTACTTATGATGTTCGTCGCTATATATGAAGTTACATTAAGGATAAATTTACTAATAAACTAATCACTCACTACCATTACTCTTACATCAATCCGCAGTATATTCATCCAATATATCCCACAAACATATCAAAGAACAAAATAAAAACGTTTTCCAGATTACGACTAAGCCACTCTATTTTCTCACATGTTTAGATTTTAAGAAAACAACACTTGCTCCATTTTGTAATATTTGTAGTTGAAATCTTAATATCAAACATGTACTCATAGAATGCTCATCATTTTCATACCAAAGACGAAAATTGTTTAGGGACATCTTAGTCCTGGATTTTCTGAAATACCCATCCCACAAAAACATAGAAATAATATATAACTTTATGATATTTACCAAATTAAAAGCTTAAATTCTCTTTACCATCACAAATAATATATAATATGTATCTTTTGTATATATACAAATATATACATATATTTAAACAGCTGATGATCATAGCTGTCAGTGCTGGTTAATACTTTAGTCTTAGAATTTAATTCTGTTAGACTAAATAAATAATCACCCCTATTCTAGTTGTCACAATCAATATATAACGATGTCGTTTATTGTCGATGGCTTTAAATTAGTATTCCAGTTGTCGCAATCGTTATTTATCGATAAGTGTTTATTTATAATTGGTATTTTAGGTAACGACTAAAGGTACTGACTGACTATCCTACACGATCGTACGATTATGTCAAAATAATGTGTGACAGAATTCTGTCCTACTTGAAGAAATCGCTTTAAAATGGCGAGCTTTATGCCAGACTATTATACAAAAAAAGATGCAAAAACATATGTTTACTCACCTTAATACTTTTAAAAGTATTAATTTTCTTCTTTGCCGCAAAATATCTTTTTTACAAATATGTACAATGAAAAATAACTTAAATGTTTGTATAAACAAAACACAAGCTTGGTATTGTTGCTATTTTTCTGCCTTGAACATAGAAAATATAACTCTGATCACACAGATAAAATGTATTTTATGAAAATTTTCATAACATTAAAAAATCGGACAGACCTGTCAAAAAGTCTGCTTGTTCAATACACACTATCATACTTTTTTAGCACACATGGGTTTTTAGACAGATCGTACGACTAAGTAGGATAGTGAGTCCTAGGCTTAAGAAATGTTAACAAAATAATAAAAAAGAAAAATTTTAAAAATAAAGGGAGAAATATAAACCAATTTGAAAAACTTGTTGGAAAAAATCCTTCCCTTGCAATAGGATACACCATTCCATTTAATTTCAAAGCAAATTAAAAATAAATTGCTATAAAATAAATTATGATTAAAAATTCCCATGAAGTTTGTTTTCTTTTCTTCTTATTGGAAGTTTTTTTTCTTTTTTATCAAGGAATACTCTGCGGCTTAGGGAATTTTTTTTTTTCCCAAAAACCGAAAAATTCTGGCGAATATTCATAATTGACGTAAGAGTCGTTTTACACGTTGAGTTCATAAAATCCCTGGGCTTAAATTCTTACTGTAGCTGAAAAAAATTTTTTTTTTATACATATTTTCCATTCGGTAATTTGAATATATCGGAATTCTCCTGATAAGTTTTCTTTCTAATACTAGAACACTTGAATTTATATTCAATTTACATACGAAAAATTTTTATCACAAAAATTCAAAGCAAAATAAACGATAAACTGTTGTCATCGCAGTAAGACTGTTATAGCATACGAAATCATTGTCGAAGTGATGACGACGACGAGCAAAGTTGAAATAAAAACGACGACAAGTTTACGGCGACAGCTGAAATAGAGGTGAATAATTTCTTTAGAACATTATTAACATTTTTGTAAAAACATATAGTTAGTTTTTAATTCTTCGTTCTCTTGTGTTAGTGTTTTATTGCAGACAGGCACAGTTAGCTGCAAAAAACTGCTTATTTCCTAAATAACTCAACTTTTACATCTCTGTGTGACACTGTGCTTATAAGTCACATTATTACAGATTATTAAGATTTTCATTAAGATTTCATTAGATCTTGAAAGAACAAAATCAAATGGTATATAATATGACTGTCGAAAATTCATATACGGGTTTTATACTAAATGTAATACGAGTGTTAAGATTTTTGTTGGATTTTATCAGATGTTTTTGTTATTTCTTTATAAAATTAAAATTTTTTTCTAAGAGTGGTGAGAGCCATACGACTCAAATTTCTATCCGTATTTTGTGATGTGTTATTTGCACATTATTTTACTTTTTCATTTGATTTTAATTTTTGTCAAGTCATTTATTCAGTATTACAGTGTATGTTTGTGCGCCAGGCATAAAATATGAAATAAAAAATATCAGGTTTCATTAGTTTTAAGAAAATTGTGTTTTTATTCGATTAAAAAATATTACTTTTAAAAAATTTCTGGTGTTGTGACCTTTATTGTTGCGTAGCTTTCACACAAATAAGTTATGTATATTTGTTTTACACAAAAAACCAAAGACCGTACGCGGTTAACTTTGCCGAAATCCATATAAACAACATATATAATTCATAAGCAAAGGGAAATTTGGACTTCAGTAAAGTTGCCAGACGAATTGAAATAAATATATTATGAAACAAGAATCTGGTTTAAACATACATTTTTAGCCCCATTCGATTGGTGGTAGTCTCTATCTGGTACAACAAATAGGTCAGATTTTTAGCCGAAAAACCTTTTCCAGGAAGTACATTTTCTGGCCACTATATCACGCTGAATGTAATAATGAAAATGGTGACATCTGTAAAATTAACATAAGTATGTTTTTGTTTTTAAAATTTTGTTTAATTTAACCTTTTTTTAATGCATTGGAAAATGCGCTATTTTTTGCACTATTTATTATGGTTTTTTACATGGCGAATGGCCGGCACGTGCATCGAATGTACCTTTTTTTTGTAACCATGTAAAAAAGTTTTATAAAACCTTAAAAAGTAGTAGAAAAAAAGTTTGTTTTCTTCTCATCAGTAAATTGAGTTTAACAAAATAAAATAAGTATTTTTACTTTTTACACATAAAAACGTTTATTTTATTATGGTTCTTTGTTGTAAAATAAAAACACAATTAGCTCTCTTTCTCAACACTTGTTGTAGAAACACACTTTGTTTATAACCGTCACAACGACACTTTATGGTTTTTGACATACCTTGTTTACAGTCTAATGTCTCAACCAGAACTGAACTCAACTGAACTTGTCTGGCAATCTCAGCATTGCCTCATATACTGTTTACTTTAGCAAACTGTAACGGATATTTCAAATCTTTAGTTTAGCCGAGAACCGTATACAAACTGCTAGACATTAGCATACTTTTAGGTGTATCATGTATAGAACAAAAAGGTAAATGAAAATTCTTAATCCAGCAAATTCAAGAACGTGATTGCTATCATAAAGCTTATACACAGATATAAATAACACACATCTCACACACAAGCATTACACATTTATAACATTTCTTATGAATAATAAAACAAAGTCATTCAACAGAGTGATTTTTCGTAATAGTATAATAAGTTTTTGTAAGAATGTAAAAAAATTCAAAATGGATTTATCTGTGGACTTATTAAATGAAGATGGAATAACATATGGATTATTTCGTGTTGGTGTAGCACACTGTATAAGCTAAGCAGAATATGTGTATTGGTTCAGGTTGACATGCTTGGACTCCGTTTGATGCTACGGGAACGTCACTATTAGCCGAAGGAATATTTTCTGCACCAAATATTTTCCCAAATGGCGCCACTTGTTTTTTAAAGAGATAAACGGCATACACGACACATACTTTTCAAGGGTGCGAAAAGGATTTTTTTTGAAAAGGGCAACCACCTGTTGTCTGAATATTCCACTTGTTATTCTAGCGCACTTTGTCTTTCCAAAGATCTGCTTCCTTTTGAATTAAAACATATGGTATTCATGTTAACACAGTACAATTTTTTAAGCTATAAAGTTAAAACCAGAGCGACTGGAAGGTGTTGTCTAAGGAACTATTTTATCCTTCATATTTATATGTCAGAAGTAAAATTGTAAAATAAATAAATTTAAAAAAAATAATAAAAAAAAAATAATAACTAAATAAATAATTAATAAAATTTTAATAAACTGTAATCATAAAGTTTGTTGAGTTAAAAGTAGATCAGTTGAAGAAAGGGTTGGGCAAACTGGATCTGACAACGGCAGGAAATAAAGTGTTACTCCAGAAGCGACTATTGCAAGAATTCGAGCGGCGTGACATGGATTTCAATACTCATGACTTCGAAGAAAAAGAAGACCTTTAAATAAGTACATGCACGTCCTCAACAATGGTAGGTAATGCAGATCTCAACTCTATGTTCTTGGCTATGATGGAGAGAATGGAGAAGCTACAGAAAATGAGTGGGGAAAATACAAAAGTAATAAAAGAAGAGTCAAGAGCCAACAACGAGAAACTTCTAGAAAAAGTAAAAGAAGAGTCTAGAGCCAACCAAGAGAGGCTACAAAAAATGAGTGAAGACAGCGAGAAGCTTTTAGAAAAAGTTCAAGAAGTCTCTACAGTAACGAGTGATAAGCTTCAACAAATGTCAGAGATAGTAAATAAGCGAGTAGACGACATGGAAGCAAGAGTCTCTAACTTAGAAAAAGATTTTGGCGAAAAATTACAAAACATGGATAGAGATGTTGGCGAAAAAGTACAAAACCTTGTTGACGAAAAATTACACGACTTGGAACATAGAGTGAATAATCTTGAAATCCAAGAAGGACCTGTGAGAATAAGTCGAGAAAGTGGAAGCAGAGCAAAGGCACCTACGTTTGATGGTGGCATACCGTTCAATATCTTCAAGTTCCAATTTGAAATAGTGGCCCACAAAAATATGTGGAGCAACGAAGAAAAAGCTATTAAGCTGATCTTGGCATTAAAGGGAACGGCAGCAGAAATCTTCGAAAGTGTGCCAGCCAGCTGCAGGAAAAACTATAATGACCTAATGGTAGCACTGCAACTTAAGTACGGTGGCGAGCATAAGAAAGACATCTACCGAATGGAGCTGTGTGGTAGAACGCAAAAAGGAAGTGAATCACTCCAAGATTTTGCCATGGAGATAGAACGATTGGTGCAGCTCACGTATCCTGGAGAACATCACCCATTGGTGGACCAAATCAAAATTGAGGCATTTGTGAACGGCTTTCGCGATCTTAATGTGCGTCAAGCAGTATGCGCTCTACCCAAGTCAACCTTTACAGGAACAGTATCGTTTGCGTTAGCACAAGAAACTGCGAAATTGATATCGAAGCCGCAAACGTATAAGGTACGAAATATTGAAGTGCGTGAAGATAAGGAAAGCAGCACCGTAGACGACGTGGTTGAGGATTTTATGCGAGTGTTTAGGGAGGAGAAACAAAACCAGATTCGCGTAAAATGCTACAATTGTGGTAAGGTTGGCCACCTACAGAGAAACTGCAAGGCACCGAGAAAACGTAGTAGATCCATCCCTCCAGCACCCATCCAACAACAACAACTGGGTGAACCGCCAAGGCTCTCAGAAGTCACCGTTAAATTTAAACGAGCTAGCGCCATGGGACAAACACTACCTCTTGCAATCGAGAGCCCCACAATAGAGGAAGTATCAGTGGAAGAAGTCATGTTCTTACTATAGACATAGGGCCGTCGCGCTCTATTATTACGCCTGATTTGGCTAAGGGCAGAGTCGAGCCTTTAAGAAATGTAAGATTGCGAACTGCTACTGGGGAGTCTGCTACAGTCTATGGAAAAGCAAAATTAAAGCTTTCTATTGCCAGTGTGTGTGTTAGCTACGAATTTATTGTTGCCGATATTGTGGATGAAGTGATTATCGGTGCAGATTTTATGATAAATCACGGCATTAACCTGCACATGGGACAACAAATAATGGTTTGGAGAGACGTGGAAATACCCTTGGATATTGGCTATGAAAATAAAGCAGAGATAAGAAAGCTTACTGTAGCAGAACGCCAGATACTACCACCACAGACCGAAACTATAATATGGGCAAAAATGAGGGGAGATTTTGTGGACAGTCGGTTGTGGGCTGTAGAGCCAACAGATATAAATAGTGACATTTTAACAGCTAAAGCCCTAGTCACAAATAATAATGCGGCAAGAGTTCCTGTGAGGGTCCTTAATTTATCTAGCAGCGAGAAAGTCATAAGTCAACTGTATAGATGTAAAACGGGAATCTACCTATATGAATAGTCAAGAAAAGGAGCTGTTCACCGAACAGGTTGAAAAATGTGTAGTAAGACTAGCGCCAGCGGACAAAAATAAAGCCAAATAGCTGCTTAGGAGGCACGCTTTTATTTTTGCTACGAGTAAGAAAAGCCAAGGTAGGACGGCTATAGTGAGACATTCAATCAACACTGGTGCCCATAAAGCAAACGCCTAGAAGATTTCCTCTGGCAAAGCGAAATGAGGTGAAAGAGCTAGTCAGCGAGATGGAGCGGGATGGCATAAGTGAACCATCGTCAAATCCTTGGAGCTCGCCTGTAGTATTGGTGAAGAAGAAAGATGGCAGCACCAGCTATCCGCTACCCAGGATTGATGACAGCCTGGACACACTTTCCGGAACAAAATGGTTCTCCACAAAGCGGATATTGGCAAGTGGAGATTACAGAAAAAGATAAAGAGAAAACTGCATTCAGTGCTTGTGATGGCTTATGGCAGTTTAAAGTAATGCCATTTGGACTCTGTAACGCTCCTGCCATATTCGAACTGTTAATGGAGCATGTACTGAAGGGACTTCATTGGAAGAATTGGCTGGTATACCTCGACGACATTATCGTAATGGGAAAGACATCCAATAAACACCTGAGTAACCTCGAAGATGTCTTCAAACGCATAACAGCAGCTGGAATAAAACTCAGTGTGAAGAAATGTGCATTGTTCCAGAAAAACGAGCTGACCAAGAAATCCAGACAATATCAGTGGGGTGCGGCTCAAGAAAAAGCGTTTCAAAGCCTTAAAGAGTTATTGTGTAAAGCACCAGTTTTGGCATATCCGATTGCTGGCCATAAGTTCATACTAGACACTGATGCAAGTGGATCTAGAATAGGGGGGTGTCCTCTCTCAGGTGATCGATGGCAAGGAAAAGGTTATAGGCTATTACAGCCGGATACTTTCGGGGCCTGAGAGAAATTACTGCGTAGCTCGCCGGAAGCTCTTAGCAGTATTAGAGTGCGTGAAATATTACCACAAGAATTTGTATGGTCAACACTTTACACTTAAAACGGAACATTCCGCACTCAGGTGGTTGCTGCAGGTTAAAAACCCTGAAGCCTTGCACGTTGGATCGAACGCCTTCAGAGTTATGACTTCTCTATCGAACATAAAAAAAAACATTAAATACGGCAATGCGCATGCTCTTTCAAGGCGACCATGTAGCTTGGAATGCAAAGACTAGTCTACGGCACAAAGAAATGATCCCGTTTTGGCAAAAATTATTTTGGCTAAAGAAGACAACAGGAGACCACTGCATGAAGAGATATCAGCTGAGAGCCCACTGGTGAAATCATACTGGGCACAGTGGAATAGCCTCTTACTGATGATTTTTTTTATTGAATCTTTCTATAAGAATATTACAATAAGTATCCAAATCTTGAATATATAAAAGAAAAAGCTTAAATAATTATTACCAATGTATTAACTAGTTTCTTGTGCTCAAATCTTAAGAATAAAAGAAATAGACTACGTATAAAAATAAAAAAGTTAAATATCTCTTCTAACTAGGCGCAAGGTATCACTTCTCTTAAGCCTTCTGTGTCCTCGAACTGTAATAGACCTCTAGCGAGGGCATTTGGATGGGTCATCAGTTTTTAAACGTACTTATTACAATATTTTTCAATTTCCTCCCGAACTGTTGGGGTGTCTAAGTCTCTGTGGATGTTCTCATTTCTTATATACCAGGGGGCGCAAAACTATTGTTCGTAAAATATTCGACTGTCTTCTTTGTAACTTTTGGATGTTAGTTGCACACTCAGTTCCCCAAAGCTGAATGCCATATGTCTAGATTGGCTTAATAATGGCTTTATATAACAGAACTTTATATTCCAAAGATAGAGATGAAAATGGACCTATCAGCCACATTAGTCGAGCTGTTTTTAGTTTCATAGCTGAGATTTTGGCCTCAATGTGTCGTGATCATGTTAGGCGTCAGTCTAGATGGATTCCTAGATATTTAGTTTGGGTTTCCAGCGGAACAATGACGTTATTTATTTTTATTGGCGGACAGCTTTCCTTTCATAGTGTGAATGTCACATGGGCACATTTTGATGGATTTACTTTGATTTTCCATTTATTTAGCCAACCTTCCAGTTCGTTTATATGACCTTGTAAGTGCTCAGATGCAATTTTAGGATATTTGTTCACACTTAAGAATGCCGTGTCATCTGCAGACGTTGACGTGGTAATATTTCGATTTGTAGGCATGTCAGATGTATAGACGATGTATAATAACGGGCCAAGTATACTTCCTTGGGGAACGCCTGCAAAAATCTTCTTGACTGGAAAAAAATACATTTTTTGACCGTACCTTAAATGTTCTATCAGTCAAATAGCTTTTAATCAGCTTGTGGATGTTTGCAGGGAGAAGTCGTGTTACTTTTGTAAGGAGACCGTCATGCCAAACTTTATCAAATGTTTGGGAGACATCTATGAACAAAGCTGAACAAAACAGGTTTTTCTAGAAGGATGACCTGATTGCAGTAACGATTCTGTGAACCTGCTCTGTAGTTCCATGGCCAGCCCGGAAGCCGAACTGATGTTCTGGAATAATATTTCGCTCTGCTAGATGGGGCGTTATTTTCTGGAGGAGGACCTTTTCGAACAGCTTTGAAAGGATGAATAATAAACTGATAGGTCTGTATGACGTAGTTTGAATAGCGTCTTTACCCGGTTTTCGAATCATGACAATTTCTGAAATTTTCCAAGAGGACGGGAAAACCCCCACTCTTAAGATGGCATTAAAAATGAATAATATAATTCTCATAGTGCAATCTGGCAAGTTCATCAGCATTGAACTGATGTATGAAGGATTAATATCACTATTTATGTCATGTGGAGTGAAAACGTTTTCCAGATGGCTAGCAAAAGCATTTGCTCGTTCACTAGGATTTTTTGCCCAACTAAGGTCCTCAAGTCTTAGCGGAGGAAGTAGGGCACTTCATATGCTTTACAGCTTTCCATAGGCTGTGGTTGGTTTTTGTTGTCGGATCCAAGTTACTTAAATAATTTGTTAGCGCTGACTCATGCTGTAGACGCAGCTTTTCTTTAAGTATTTTTTGACACAAATTCAATGGGGTCTTTAAAGCTCTCAATTTTATTTTTTGTCAGATGAGGGCTTCAATATCAGCTGATGACTTGAACGGTTTCCTCCTATGTGTTTTTCTCATTGGAGTTGCATTCCTAGCTGCACAAGTAATAACGTCTGTGAGGTGGTTCACAGCACATTGTATATCAGACGAGTTCCTTAGAGGGATGTTCTGGGAGAGATGAGAGCTCACATACATTTTATACTTTAGCCAGTTCGTGTATCGGTTCGGATAGAAAGTTGGAGATACTATTACGTAGTGTTATTATAGTTGGCGAATGATCAGATGATAAGTCCTCTAAGGGACTAATCAGAAGTTGGTCTCGTTTAATATTCCTAATAACAGCGAAGTCAATAAGGTCTGGCTTTTTCGTACGATCTGTAGGGCAGTATGTGGGCTCACCGCTAGGTACGACCGCTAGACTATTTAGAGCAATAGTATTGTACAGCTGCCTACCTCTTGGGCTAATAAGTCTAGAGTCCCAGTGGGTATGCTTAGCGTTGTAGTCGCCTGCTGCCAGGAACTTGTGACCCAGTGTTGCGAAGAAGCTTTTGAAATTGTCGCTATAAATTATGTGTTTGGGAGGACAGTACACACATGAGATTGTGGTATGAAAGTCAGTTGGACTTATTGAGGTTGCCTGAATGTAATCCTTATCAAATTCTGGCATAACAAAGTGCCTTACGTCTTGGATGTTTAGTGTCATATATAATGAACCCATTAATTCTAAAGCAATTCTTTACAGCAAAATGTGTTTCGGATACCAAAAGGATGTCTATTTCCTGCCTATGTAGGAAATCTTCTATCTTGAACCTATGTTGGGATAACCCGTTCACATTCCAGTAGCAAATACGCAACTGGATAATTTTATTTTTGTCCAAGCAGTGTCTGCAGAATCATGTTCTGATTCCGCAGCATCTTCTGAAACATGCCCTGCATATTATTCATAAAATTGTTCATATTCGTTGTGAAACTGCTCATTGTCTCCGTCAGTTTGTCGATTGAACTAGCACTGTTTTCGGCGAAGACTTGAGTTCTGCTCCTTAGCACTTGGGAATAAGAAAGATTTTCCATGTTGGGCCTGTTTGACTTTGGTAAGCCATTAAAGAGTTGTTGGGCATAGTTCATTCTATCCACATGTACACCATTAGGTATTGCAGTAGCTTCAGTATGAAGGCTCGGGTAGTTCGATTCGCGATATTTCGCATTTGCACGACTTCGAGGTTGATTCGATTTTTTTATCCTCTCGAATACATCACATGCTCTATAATTAGCAAATGTCTTCCACCGCAATTGCTGCACTTTTTCACATTGGCGTCGTTTTTAGGTGCTGTACACTCCGTGGTGTTATGCGCGTTACCACACACTACGCAAACAGATGGTAGCTTGCAGTAAGATTTTGTGTGGCTAAACTCTTGGCAATTGGTGCATTGTGCGGGGTTATTACGCTTATGCGGTTCCTCTACTGTTATTCTTCGGTTAAGAAGATATCTCAAATTGTAAATAGGATGCGTTGAATATTTGGTCTTAAGAAGAGCTGCATTAAAAGCAATCTTCACACGGTGCATTGGTTGGGGAATTTTACCTTTGTTGTGTATGTTGTGAACATTTCTCACATCATAGCCTTCATTCTCAATAGCTTTCTTGATTTCATCAGCAGGGACGGAACTGTCAATGCTCATTACCACAACCACCAGGCCTTTAGCACTTTTCAGTTGGTTCGTATAGTAATTCTTTTTTTCGGCGTTAAGACTATTAACAATTAGACGATAATTCTTCTCAGTATGGGTTTGGATTTTCGTTTCCTGTATCTGTCCCCTTCGTATGGAAGCTACGTAAAAATTATCTTTTCCCACAATCTTTAATAAAAGATTTACAATAACGTTCGATGTTTGCTCGCGCAAATAGATAGGTGGAGGTTTGTGTTCCTTAGACGTAAGTTCTACTGGTCCATCGTCTGTGGGTGCAAGTATTGAAAATCTATTTTCGGAGACTGGTATCGTAGCCGCCTGACTGCCTTTGTACTGTTTAGTTGTGCGCTCCTATTGATTAGTTCTAGGACTAGCCTTACGTTTGGTAATAGTTACGTATCTGTGGATGCCGGTTTGTATTTCCTTACCTGCCAGAGTAGAATCTGTCTTTTAGTTTTCGAAGTGGTTCCTGTTGGACTAGTTGCTTTGTCAAATTGGCGCGTAAAAATTTTCTCGTCCACAATCGCATTTGGCGTTAAAGAGCTGGTCCTATTCTCAGGCCTGGCTGTTAAATATGCTCCGTCGTCCTTCTTATTATTCATACTATCTGAGAACACATAGTATGTATTGTTCCTAGTCAGTTTTTCGTTTGGCTTGTCATTTATGTTTTCGCTTGTTTTTGTTTTTTTATTTAATGATGTAATTTTTTTCTATATGGGTCCCAACTTGAAGTCGTTATCTAAATCCGTAGTGCAGTTACCCCTATGATGACCCCGAGGGTCCCTTTGCAGGCAGTGACCTTATTGGCGCTTGGGTTCAGAGCCAAGTCGGGCGTTAATTAGGATGTCGTATCAACTAAACCTGCACGGCCAACTTAACGGCAATGTTAAGTTTTGCGTAACAAGGAAACTTCAATTCGAAGGAATTGTTTGTAAACATTAGGGCGTGAATTCCCCAAATGCGTCTCATGAGGAAATTCTGGCCTGAAGGACAGAGACACTACATATCTTCCCGTCGAATCCCGTTTAGTGGTTTTGACATAAATGTCCTCGCACATCTTATCTGCATGTGACACTATTTTCTTCTTCAGAGTTTCTTCCACTTCCCAAAATTTTAAAAGGTTCTCATTCAAATTATCCTATACTAATGAAGTAATCTTTGTAGAGAACACATTCACGGCGTCGTTGCTGGAAATGTTCACGGCTCCCATCAAGACCCAACCAAAAACTGTCCTCTGAGCCATTAGAGAACCGAGAACATTTCTGCGAATCTCTCCAAGAATAATCTCAGGGTACAGATCCGCCCCAAGTAACAGATCCACCGGCCGGCTCTGGTAGAAATTGACATCTGCTCGTTGTAAGTAGGACATAAAAATGATGGCAAAGTGCCAGATACCGAAGGCAAGACCAGAGCAGAGGTGTCGACGCTAACACCTCGGGCTATTGGAGACCCAACCATAATAGCACATATCTTTCGCGCGATAGTGTCAACGTCCTTATTGACGCCAGAAATCTTTACATTCGTATAACGTGACGTAAGTCTTAATTGATTTCTTAAGCGTTCGGTTATGAAGGACGCTTCTGAGGCCGGGTCAATTAGAGCTCGAGCGGGGTAATTAGTACCATCACGAACTATATTGATCATTGCCGTACCCAATAATACATGCGAATTTTTCGTTATGTGAAACACCCGACGATTAGTGTTTTCATAACCCGCAGCCGAAGTCGACGGTACTTGTTGGTTCATACCTCACGAGCCTTGTGGTCGGGCAGAATCAGCATCTCCAGTAGGGTGTGTTCTACTGTTAGCGGTAACGCGCGCGTCGACCGGCGTTGATGGGGTTAGTAGCCTAAGTTCCGCACTGGCTGTGGAGAGCCGACTTTTCAAATTCCCATCATTTGCCGCACTCGTCGGACGATGAAGCAAAGAATGGTGTTTCTGGTCACATACCACCTGCAGTGGAACTTTTTCACCGTTGTGAATCTTTCGGAAACAGATAATTTCTTGAAACGAGGACACAATCGTAGGATGTGATTCTGTTTAGGACATAAAACGCAAGTGTTGAAAGAAGCCTTACTAAACACATGTAACTGCACTTTGCGTTCTGCCCTTTTTTCATTGATACCAGCCCCCATAAGATCGCGTATGCAATCTAGGGTTTGGATGCGTTCCGTTAGAAATGCATCCAAATCTTCCCATGCAGAAAGAGCCGTTTTATGTTTAATGCTTTGCTCCCAAAGCGTCACCTATTTGCGATGGCAGACGTTGAATGCAGATGAATACAATGATCGGATCCCAATTTCCTGTATCTATATCATAGGTACTCATTGCAGTCAAAAAACTATTTATGCCTCGTTGCAAGGCCTTTAGAGCTACAATGCTCTCTTTGCCTATGACTTCTAGGCTAAATAAATTCTTAAGTTGGTTATTAACCAACATTCTGGGGTTTTCATAAGTAGCCTTAAGCTGCTTCCACGCTATCTCAAACCCATTATTCGTAAGCGGGCATTTAGAGACAATTTATTTAGCCTCCATATCTGTTCGTTTTTTTTTTTTAGGACCAGCACTCAGGGGATGACCCCTACTCATGCAATGCATTGTATTGGAACTAGGAAAATATTTTATGGGAAGGAGGAAATAGGGAGTAGTGTCTGTGGACGTTCAATTTGAACCCTCCTACATTGAAAGTGGTAGGGAAAACGTATTCAGGAAGATTATTCCACAAGCGAACAGCACGGCTGAACAACGAATTCTCTCGGTAATGTGTTGTGCGATTCATTGGCCATTCCACTACAAATGGATGGGATCTCCTCGAAAAACGCATAGTTCGTATGAAGGTACGGTTTTCGGGAATATGTTCCTTAATTTCGCTGCAACACATTCCATTGTAGTAACACAATAGAACAATGAAACAAACCCCACGTTACGACGATGCTCCAATGAATCAATAGAATTAGCTACCCTACTGTCACCGATAAGCTTCTTCGCCCTCTCCTGTACTCGGTCGAGCAGCTTCAAAATAGACTTTGAAGCTCCGCCCCAAACATGAGAGTTGTACTCCATTTTCAGTCGGATATAAGTGGTATGGACAGTAAAGAGATTAGATGGAGTGAAGTATGTCTTACACCGTTTCTAAAAACCTAGGCACTTGAATACTTCTTTAGCGACATGAAATATGTGTTCATTTCAACGAATATCACACTGGATCTTCATGCCAAGAACATCAAGAGCATCTGATTTCCTAATATCTACACCACCCATACTTACAGATGAAGCAGCATCTGTTGTCGTGTGTCTATGCGTGAGCATACAACACTGGGTCTTACGTACATTGAAATCGACCCTGTTATTGCGACTCCATTCAGAGATTGTCATAAGATCACGATTTAGCGAATCATTCATGTTGCGCTTCATTGCCTCAATCTCCAAAAGGCTCGGCCTAATAGTGAATGAGTATGAATTACAAATGCTGCTGTCATCTGCAAAAGAGTAGATGGGGTTAGAAGTTCGACATAGAAGGTCATTCAGAAAAATAAGAAATAGGGTAGGAGACAGAACGGAGCCTTGCAGTACCCCTAAAATAATCTTGAACCTGTCGGATGAGATCCCATCTATAACAACTCGTATAGTACGATCTCTGAGAAAACACTATATAAATCGAGAGAAGGTATTACCGACACCAAAAGCAGTAAGTTTCGATATGAGTGCATCATGCCACACTCTATCAAATGCCTTGGAGATATCCAGAGCCACCACTTTACTTTCGCCCAGATGGTGTATAGATCGACACCAGTTTTCCGTGAGAAAAGCCAGTAAGTCCCCCGTAGAGCAAGCTCTGCGAAAGCCGTACTGCCGGTCGCTAAGAAAACTGTTGGTCTCTAGATATCTAACAAGATGGTAACTCACCATACTTTCCATAACTTGCGGAACAGACCGCGATTGGTTAAATAACACAACCTTTCAATATTGCTCAAACGATTATTGTGAATAAATAACGCGGTGAATAAATCACGAAAGGTTGGCCAGGATAAATAATCACCCTTAAATATGTCTGTGTCGCACGTCGAAAGGGGTAGGTTGCGGAGTATCTTATCCGAAGACGACTGATCCTCCCCCCCCCTCCCCCCCCGGCTGTGATTTTTCTTTGCACAAAGCTGACATTTCATCGCTCTTCCACCGCATCATTTTGATGCAGCGAGCGTAGGCCTTAAGAGTATTCTGATATTTTCCCTCCGCTACTTCTAACACCTCTGCGAAAACGATAAGAAATTATATTGGTTAAGGGACCAACCGAACGTAGGTTGGGAACCCCTGTACTTTAAAATAAAGGAGGAAGAAGAAGCGCGAGAATAATTAATGTAAATTTTTTATCTTTTTCTAAATAAATACTTGGCACCGCGTCTCAAATCACACAAAGAATATTCTCTTTTTTTTCTTTTATAATTATTAATAATCTGCAGTAAATAATTAAAATTGAAATAAATAAAGTACGCTAAGCCGCACAATATGTATGTATGTATGTATGTATGTGATGTGTAGATAATGTACAATGTACTTACACGTATTCGAATACAAATAATCACACACAGAATTCTAATGACCGGCACTGACGAGAAAGTCGTTTTTTTTGTATTTTTCTTTTTGACCGTATTTAATTATAAAAATACTTTAATTTAAATAATTATTCACAGTTTTTAATTATGGCTGTCCGTCTATGTAAATAATCACAGCCTTGATAAAATGGTATTAACAGTGTTCAAGTATTAACGCACTGTTTTTCCTTTAAATCTGTTCGCACATTAGGTAATTTGTATTTATGTAGGTACGTGTGTAGATAAACCTTTTGCCAATTTGTATTTTCTTTGGTTAAGGGTTTATTTTATTTTTTCCACTTTTATAACTCAGATTTACTAACCTGTTGCTGCAAACAATAAAGGGATGAAATATAAATCCGGTTCGAAAGGACCAATGTTTTGGCTTATATCCAATTAGATTCCCAAATAAAAGGCATTTTGTTTGGATTATAGTTCAGTTGATTTATTTTCGTTTATATTTTATTTTAATGGCTTAATAAAGACCTTTATAAATAATATGTATACGTAGGTATAATATTCAAATGCTCACGTAGGTGAGGAAGGCAAAAAGTAAGTAAGTAGATAAAAGAAATGCAAGTGAGTATACTGAACTGAACGAAAACGGACAACAACAATATTGAGGCACCCGTTAGAAATCCGTTCATTGATCAATTGTCCTTCCAACAGGGACGATAAAAAGGGTAAGGTTTTGATCAGAGACGAACCTCCAACAGGGAGCTAAGCATTTACAAATAAAGATTAAATATTGTAAAACATTTTAAAAATATTATAAAGCAAAACTATTAAAACAAAATGGTTAAGTTATTCCATGTTCCAAAAGATTCTTTAGCTGATTGGAGTCAAATATGCAGTTTTACATTTATGTACATCTAGTCATCGAATTTGTGAAAATCATTGTCTGGCTTCTGGTATTGTTAACGTTGGAAACAGATTAACACTTTTGCCAAATGCTGAGCCTACACCAGTGCAGTTGCAACAGTAAGTACCACTTGTAGAGCATTTTTTAAATATGTATAGAATATTCTAAATATGTAACTAAACCGTGTCTGTTAATTATTTTAAGATGGAAACTAAAATTAAAACTAGTCCTGGACATTGTGGGCTATGAAATAATGCGAGTCACTTGCGCAACCATCAAGGATTAATTCACTTTATTTCTCAAAGACATTGTGCACATTCGATGCAGGCTAGGAACATCGGTACACAACCGAAGATCAAGTCACAAGCCTTCGACAGAAAAAAAATAAATAACCCCCGATGACAAGGGTGTAAGAGAATTTAAAAAAGAATGAAAGAGTTCTAATTGTACTATTCGCAACATTCTGAGTGTTAAGATATTACGTGAAGCTATTACTTGCAAAAACATTCCTCGTTTATTTGAAACATGGAAAAAGCTTATAGTTGTTGGCCATCATGCTCACTATGATTTGTACAAGGTTACTGGTGCAGGTACGTTGGTTTTTCAAAAAATAAAATATATCTAATCGTAACAATAAGTGTATTCTTTACAGTTGTCTGCCAGGAATATAAAATTCTTTATAAGTTTGGTTTCTACACAAAATAATTGCAATGAGTTTTATTTTTGGCATTTTACTATATAACGGGCTCGACAAATGGCAACAATAAAAGTAATACCAGCAGTTTTAAAATTTTCACCCCAACAAACACGAAAATAGAGATGCAATTGTTCTAATTTAGAACGATAAAAAATAAATATTAATTTAAAATAAAAAGCAAATAAATTTTATATGTGCAGTAAATAAATAAAATATTAAATGATATACAAAATGCCAAAAAAACATCTTTCTAAAATCATTTTAATTCAACTTTAAAATGGCTCTGGTAAGTTTTTCTGAACTTTCCATGCTGAAAAGCTTAGGAAAGCAGTGTTTTAGCTTTAGAAAACTTTTTTAGGCCGAATTTATATTCTTATAATTTTTAATGTATAATAGTTTCCCAATGTAAAGGTCTACCTATGGATTTGTATTATGATATAAATAAGATCTTCACATTACAGTTTTTTTTTTTAATTTAAAATCAATTTTTATTATAAAAATACTGCAAGTATGTTTATGGTACAAAAGATAGAAAATGAATGAATACATGTATATGTACAGATGCAGATAAAACAGAACAATTAAATCAAAATATATATAAGATGCTTGTAAAACTTTAAACTTTCGATAAGTTCAAGAATATAAATAAAATCATACGAAAACATTTGTAGACATTATAATAATTTTTCAATGTCTTTAGAAGTATCCATTGCGTCGGTGTTGTAACGATTAACAGGAATACCTTCTTTTTTAAGCAAAAACTTTATGAAATTCCTTTTAACAGCATTGCTTATTCTTTTAAATATTGATACAATGGTGTAGCCTTTAAGGTGCATCCATCAATGTTTTGAAAACCATCGCATATATCTGCTATACCATCCAGTAAACGACAAACCATAGCATCTCTACTCTCTGGCATTTCTGAGGCAAATTGATTGCAAGGAACATTTAGTATTTTTAAACCCTTTTTTTGAGCTTAGATTTCGCACATTTTTGAGTCCATCATAGTTTTTCATCTAGTTGGTCTTTACCAATTACTTTCCTGAAAGCAGGAGATAAATAAATTTAATTACATGCATGTTTTTATATATATTTTATTATTTAATATTGTTTTTACTTTACACCACTAATACATTTTCTCTTTATTTAATTTTAACAGGCCAGCAATTTTCGGACCATGATGAAGACTATTTAAATCACTTGCAGCTTCTAAAAATTTAAATAAAAATTTTTATATGATATTGTGAATTATTTTTTTAATTATATTGTACATAGATTTATAATTAATTAATTAAAAAAGTGTTCATCAAATAAAATATTTGTCAAATTGTTTTTTAATCAAAATTTTTTAAGAAAACTTTTTTTAGTAACATACAAAAACTAATAAAAACTACAGCAACAATTTTGTTATTTATATAATATATAGCAAAATCCATATTTATGTTGACTTAGTCACGATCTGCAGGCCATGTATAGTGCAATTTTAAATAAAATATAATAAACATTAAAGCACCAGACACGACCTACGTAGTATGACATAGAAAAATAAATATACTGATCACACTTTACACACAAAAATATGAAAGCAATTTTAACACAAATTATGGGCGGACAATTTTTCACACATGTCTTAAAAACATTTGTTGTTTTTCAATTTTTTTCATTTAAAAACTTACTTGTGGTTAATTCTTATTTAATTTAATACTTCTAAAAGGTTTCCTCTACATATTGCCTCTATAATAATGTCTTCATCATCTACCACAGACAAAAAGCCTAAAACGATAAATTTAATTGTTAGTTTATAAAATATTTGACTTTTTTTAAGTTTCTTTACGCCAGTTATTTCACCTTAAAGTATTTGTAGTGTTAATTCTTCTTCCGAAAAGGGATACACCACCAAATGCTACAGACGACGGTCAGTACTTGCTCTGCAAAAACTCATATTTGTGCTGTTTGAAATAAACATAAATTTACAAGTAAAACTCACACAAACAATATTTTATACTTCCATTTACAATATTATTTACTTGTCATTGTCTTCTTTCCGAATTCGCATTTTAAATATACTTTTTGTGTGCTTCTTGACCACCATCCGTCATTTACCTGCAAATAACTAAACAAAATTGTCAGCTAACAACACAATGAATATTTTGCTACATAAAATGAATACTTACTGCTTGCACTTTATTTACACACAAAAATGGCTTTTGTTTTTAGACTTTTTAATTCAAGATTTAAAAAAACACTAAATATCAAAATTTCTGGAAAATATTTTGTTTACATTGTACATTTTGTTCACTTTCAAATTGTATTTTATGTAGCCTATACTTGCTTTCATAGTATAATTACATTAAATTCCATACTTCATAACAAAAAAACGTAGATATAAGTATTTTCGGCATGTCCATTTTCATTACGGAAATAACTTTTTAATTAATGTTTTTTAAAGCAAAAAATTTTTCATTTTGCTTATTTTCTCTTATTCGTAAAATTAAAACACTATATCTGTCTCTTACATACAAACCACTAAGCAACCAGAGATGAAACTTTTGAGGTTAGAATTTTGAAAAACTCAGCTTTTTATTTTGAGTTTGTATAAAAGAGACAGATATAGTGTTTTAATATTACGAATAAGAGAAAATAAGCAAAATTAAAAATTTTTTGCTTTAAAAAACATTAATTAAAAAGTTATTTCCGTAATGAAAATGCACATGCCGAAAATACTTATATCTACGTTTTTTTGTTATGAAGTATGGAATTTAATGTAAAAGTAATAACAAACACAAATTTTCATGTTTTAAAATTCATGTTTACGAAATGTAAATAATGAAAGTGTAAATTTTTTAGAAATACCTGAGCAAAACAAAATAAAATTTTTGAGTTCGTGCAAAAAAGATAGAAAGAAAATGTATACTATATCTGCACTCTGACACCTCTGGTTGCTGGGTGATACAAACTCCCAATAAAATGCTGAGTTTTTCAAAATTCTAACCTCAAATGTTTCATCTCTGGTTGCTTAGTGAGGGGGGGATAGACACATAAAATTATGCATTTGTGTGTGTATCCAAAAAAATTAAAATGGTTTTGTTTTTCGTCAAAATTACACTTAACGTATATATGTGACTTTCATTAAAAAAGGCACACAAATGCATGAATCAATTTGTGTGTATCGTTCGTTAAAAAAAAAAATTGCAGTAACAGGCAATAAAACTCTTTTTCTTATTAATTAGATAAGGTACTGACTCACTATCCTACTTAGTCGTACGATCTGTCTAAAAAGCCATGTGTGCTAAAAAAGTATGATAGTGTGTATTGAACCAGCAGACTTTTTGACAGGTCTGTCCGATTTTTTAATGTTATGAAAATTTTCATAAAATAAATTTTATCTGTGCGATCAGAGTTGCATTTTCTATGTTGAAGGCAGAAAAATAGCAACAATACCAAACTTGTGTTTCGTTTAAACAAACATTTAAGTTATTTTTCATTGTACATATTTATAAAAAAGATATTTTGCGGCAAAGAAGAAAATGAATACTTTTAAAAGTATAAAGTGAGTAAACATATGTTTTTGCATCTTTTTTTGTATAATAGTGTGGCATAAAGTTCGCCATTTTAAAGCAATTTCTTCAAGTAGGAGAGAATTCTGTCACACATTATTTTGACATAATCGTACGATCGTGTAGGATAGTCAGTCAGTACCTTTATGGTGTTACTTTTGCTTTCATTCCTTTCTTTTCTAGATAGATAAGTAGGACTCAACTAATAGTATATTTTGTTCTCATGAGCAATTAAAAACATTAAACAATAAATAGAGAATTTATGAAATGGATTTAATGGTAAATCCGAATTTATATTTAATTCAAAAACCTTTAAATGAATTTAAAAATAGAACTCCACTATAGACACCGTAATACTTACTAAATTATTTTATTGATTATTGATATTAATTTATTTGATTTTATATGTACCTATATAGTTATATATAAAATTGTTACATTATGCAATATATCAACAGAAATTATTTAAAACAAGCCATTGTTTTATAAATAATGCCGTAAATATCTAAAGTATGTACTGATTATTTTTAAAAATTTTCAACATTGTTTCACTGTTGTTATTTGCTTCTGTTTGTACTTCTAAAAACTTCGCAAGACCAAATAATTGTTTACTGAAAAACGAAAGAAATATTTGCGATTGAGTGGTCACACTATGGTCACATTAGAAGCATTTTTGTTTGGTAGCAAATAATTTTTTTTTTTTGCTTAAAGTCAGCTGTTTTTATGTTTGGTGCTAAGAAATATTTGGTGGTCAGATTACACAAGCAAAATATTTGCTGTTTTTGGCAATTGTTTGTCTAATTTGCTTAAGCATTACCTACATTGGTGAGTCCGTTCCATTATAATTTTATATATCAATTTTTCACAATTTTTTAATCCATGTCGGCACTTAAAGCGTCTCATTTCTTTTTAATTGCTCATAAAAAATCAATGCCTATGCTGCGCCACGGCTTAGCAAGAGAAATACTTCAAAATTTTCTATAATAATTTCCTTTGTTTACGAGTGTGTGTATGTAATGTGACCACAAATTAAAATTAGTATCAATATTTAAGAACTTTGGGGAAATATAAGCAAACATATTTGATACGTATGACCATAGCTTTATAAGCTATTCAGACATACACGTTAATTGAGCAATTAACCATTTTACGCAAATACCGCCTTTATTGAACTCAATTTACCATACAAACTTGCACGTTAATGAAGTCAAAATCGAAATACAACTCTTAATTATCAACTCAAAAGTGAGAAAAGTTGATATTTTTAGTATTAAAAAGAGAAAACGGAAATAAATTTAAAAATAAATGTCATAAAAATTAAATGACAGCCGAAGTTACCGGTAAATAAATTTTATAAAATTATTATTGAAAATAATTTTTAAATAACCAATTTCTTTTAATTACCCCCAGTTTTTGACTTCGTATTTCAATCGAGAATTAGTTGATTCAGTTTGTCAGTCTCAAATGATTGTTCTTATATATTTGCGACAAAAATGTGGCAGCATCATGAATTATTAAAACTTAATGATCATTATCCAAAAAACAACTGTGTTAGAGCAAAAAAAAATTATAATAAAAAAGTAATAAAATATTTTGAAAATAGAAAAAACAACATTAAATCAAATAAAAAGAACTGAAAATTTTGTTTCAGCTGAAGTTGACTTTTTTATTGTCTGCTGTAAAAAAGTACAACAGCGTAATTGAAAACATTAATATTACTTATTGTTTTTATTATATTTATTAAATTAAACACAATAACCTTTTTTGTACGAGATACACAAAAAAAACTAAAAATCACATGTTTAATATGTGCAACTTAAGTTAACTTTAAATGCCAAGATTGGACATTTAAATATGATTTAAGTTTATAGTTAGAAACTCAATTTTGTATCTAAATGGAACTTAAAGTTCAAATGACACTTAAGTGCGAAGTCAAATACTTTGCATTAATAGCTTGCTTTCAAAACTGGGTTGCACTGATCGGCGTAGTTCAATATTTTTAGTTTCTCAAAGGTGATTTTATAAGAACTATCGGAAATTTAAAAAAAAAAAAACATAAAATTCAGAAAAATGCATGAAATATTTATTTGGATCGATTGTTGGGTCGATATAATTTAATGTTTGAAGATTATTTCATGCAAATGTTGGCCGCGGCTGCGCCTCAAATGGTCCATCCGCTTAGTCCAATTTTGGCATACTCTTTCCAACATTTCGGCCGGTATCTCACGAATAATGTTGGCAATGTTGGCTTCCAGTGCGTCAATCGAAGCGGGCTTGTCCCTATAGACATTAGCCTTAACATAGCCCCACAAAAAATAGTCTAGAGGCGTTAAATCGCACGATCTGGACGGCCAATTGACTGGTCCCAAGCGTGAAATAAACTGTTCACCGAACTCGCCTCTCAATTGGTCCATTGTTTCGCGTGCTGTGTGGCATGTGGCACCGTCTTGTTGAAACCACATGTCATGCAAGTCAAGCTCTTCCATTTTGGGCAAAAAAAAGTTTGTTATCATCGCACGGTAGCGCTCACCATTCACAGTAACGTTGTGATTCGCATCATCTTTGAAGAAATACGGCCCAATGATGCCGCCAGCCCATAATCCGCACCAAACGGTTGTTTTTTGTGGATGCATTGGTAGCTCTTGCAATGCTTCTGGCTGCTCTTCACTCCAAATACGGCAGTTTTGCTTGTTCACGTATCCATTCAACCAGAAATGAGCCTCGTCGCTGAACACAATTCTTCGATAAAAAAGTGGATCTTCATCTAACTTTTCAAGAGCCCATTCACCAAAAATTTGGCGTTGTGGTAGGTCGTTTGGCTTCAATTCTTGCACCAGTTGTATCTTATAAGGCTTCACACCCAAATCCTTCCTCAAAATTTTCCACGTAGTGGAGTAACAGAGGCCCAAGCGTGTTGGTGTTTTAATGTCCAACAATGTAAATTTGGTGCGAAATTTTGTTACAATAGCCCGAATAGAAGCCTCAGTAGGTCGATTAAACTGACCATAAAATGGAAGAAGCGCGCGATGAACTTTCTTAACAGAGCACGCATTTTGGTAATAAAATTCAATAATTTGCAAGCGTTGTTCGTTTGTAAGACGATTCATGATTAAATTATAGACCAAACTGAAGATGTTTGACAGTGACACAAGATACAAAACGTGCGTGAGCTGTCAAAACTAGTGTTGCCAAAAAGATAATAGCAAAAAAATCACACTACCATTTTTTTAAAATTTGACTTTCTTTTCATTTTTTATTTTATAAATACTCAAACATATTTTCAAAAAAAAATGTTACAATATTTTCAGTTGTCAAATACTTAATTGCGTAAAATTAATTGAATATGTGTGAACACCCAAATCAGTCACACAATTTAAAACTTAATTGACTTCATTACTTTTACATCTGAACAGGCTATTAAGCATTTTAATACTTGGAACATAAATTTTTAATATTCAGCAAAAGAATTTGTTTTTATTTTTGTGTTTATCTCTATAATAGTATGTGACTTTTTAAGAGAATTAATGAATTTATGCGTGAAATATTGCTAAACAAGCTCAAATTGAGTTCTTCTGCCGATTTTCGCAATTCTTTACAGATATGTTTCTTTATATATTTCTAATAGGATTTCGTATTGTGAATTTTTTTGTTTTTTATATCTATATTCTTTGCTTCTTACATCCCATACAGCTGAAAATGAGCTATACACTTAATTATCTCATAAAATTTTTTCCTCCATTTTTATTTTAGAAATTTCAGTGATGTACGCTCAACTTTATGCAAAACAAAATATGAATAAAGTAGTGGCGACAGACGATATCAAATTAATATCAAATTTTTCGCAAAAATTAAACTAGTTTTAATTTTCGTCAAGCATAACGTATGCGTATGGCGTCCTTTTTTAAAAAACACGTACACATTCATGTTTAATGTTGAAATTTGATCGTCTGTCAGCCGCCACTTAACTCTTGTGTGACAAAGAATACGCCGTTAACTCAACGGCTTTGTCACTCGCAGCATTGATGTTTGTTTTGTTTAGAATACCAAAACAAAAAACAACTGTCAGTCAGTCGCGAAGATCCTTTGTTCTTAGTGCATACTTAAATATAAATAGTAAAGACAATTGTTGAATAAAATGTTTCTAAAAAATAATTAAAGCCAATAGTGCCATAATTGAGGAAAAAGTATTAAATTCCTAAGTTTTGTCATATACGTCTACGTATATTAATATTAAGGTACGTACTATGTGTTATGTATTTATTAGATAGTTACACTGGGCCAAAAGGTCATGACGAAATGAATAATCGCTTTATATATTATACATATAAAAAAGCAGTTATTGCCTTCTTGCAAAATATTTTGTTAAAGGCTTTTGTTGTTTTGGATTATCAATCGTCGATTTCTTTGTTTGTGAGGAAATTCCAAATGCAATAAAATATTAGGCTTGAACAAAATCACTAATATATTTTAATAGGTTACAAATTTAGAAAGTAAATTGGCCTTTCTACAGAAATCATCCAGCACTGATGATAGTATGTCAACTTATTTAACAAAGCTTGCAATTCACCCGAAACTTTCAAACAAAAGAGTTTAACATTTTAATACTTGGATCATCAATTTTTAATATTCAGCAAAAGAATTTTTTTTCTTTATAATAAGTTACCAATATACGTTGTAAAGGGTATTTTGTTATAGACGTATAGAACTTGAAATTGCAATAAAACAACGATGGATTATTCGATTGACATGAATTTTATTTATCCGAAAGATAATCTTGTGGCATTACATTTTAAATATGATTTCTGGCATATGACCGCCACGGCTGGCTCGGATATAGTCCAATCTGAACGTCCAATTTTCGATGACTTTTTCCAACATTTTTGTGGCCGTATATCGGCAATAACACGGCGAATGTTGTCTTCAAAATGGTCAAGTGCTTGTGGCTTATCACAAATCACAAGACCTTGGAGGCCAATTCACAGGTCCAAAACGTGAAACTAGGCTGTCACCAAACGTCTTGTTGGAACCACAGCTCCTGGACATCATGGTTGTTCAATTCAGGAATGAAAAAGTTAGTAATCATGGCTCTATACCGATCACCATTGACTGTAACGTTCTGGCCATCATCGGACCAATGACTCCACCAGCCCATAAAGCGCACCAAACAGTCAGTTTTTCTGAATGTAACGGTGTTTCGACATACACTTGAGGATTAGCTTCACTCCAAATGCGGCAGTTTTGTTTGTTGACGTAGCCATTCAACCAGAAGTGCACTTCATCGCTAAACAAAATTCGCTTATGAAAATCGGGAACAACGGCAATCTCAAAATTGCACTATTTGCAAGCGCTGTTCAGTCGTGAGTCTACTCATGATGAATTGCCAAACCAAACTGACAATAAATCACTTGACAGCTGGTAATTAAACAATAATGCCAACTTAAAGTTCTATACGTCTATAAAAAATACCCTTTATAAAAAAATTGCAAATAAATAATCAAAATTAACATCTTAACAAAAGTAAATAGTTCCAAATTAAATATTAATTAGTTTTTTGTAACAGCATTTTCCCGAAACTGTAGCTTCTACTGTTTTCAAACCTTACTCTTCATATGCCTATCTTTTCCCCAAATTTCTTTTATAAAATTTACAAAATATTACTGTTTTTGCTTAAAAAATAACTTGTTTCTTATTTTTCTTCACAGTTTTTTTCTTACACTCTCATTTTGTTTCTAGTCTGGCTTTAATTTTTTCTAGTTTTCGATTAGATATTTTGACGAATATTCACTTTGTCCTCTTGAAATTGCTATTTTTTTTTATTAATTTTTATTTAAAGTTTTTGGATTTACTGTTCTTTGTATAATTTAAATTCTGTACTCGTACAGTTACAAGACTAAACTCATATTTCTTTTTAAAAAGTTTCAATGTTTTCCTTTTGTCTGTAACTTTAACTTTTATTGTATATATATAAATATATATAAATTTATTGTGTCCACTTTTTTTCCACAATTTACGCGGTTATTAAAATAAGTTTGATCTTCCTCAATTCGGATTGATACCATTTTTAGAATCTGCCGGTTTGAGCCCCCATTTGTAGGATCTGGCGGTTTGAGCCGCCATTTGTAAGATCAGTTACTTACGATCGCCGTAAATCACACTCTTAACTCGTTATTTTATAATATCAACTCATTTTGGCTTAAGGTTATTTTATATTATAAAGAGTGATTTTTTTGCTATTATCTTTTTGGCAACACTAGTTTTGACAGCTCACGCACGTTTTGTATCTTGTGTCACTGTCAAACATCTTCAGTTTGGTCTATAATTTAATCATGAATCGTCTTACAAACGAACAACGCTTGCAAATTATTGAATTTTATTACCAAAATGCGTGCTCTGTTAAGAAAGTTCATCGCGCGCTTCTTCCATTTTATGGTCATTTTAATCGACCTACTGAGGCTTCTATTCGGGCTATTGTAACAAAATTTCGCACCAAATTTACATTGTTGGACATTAAACTACCAACACGCTTACGTAGAGTGCGAACTGAAGAAAATATCGCAGCCGTATCGGCCAGTGTTGGTGATGACCGTGAATTATCGATTCGGCGCCGTTCGCAGCAATTGGGCCTCTGTTACTCCACTACGTGGAAAATTTTGCGGAAGGATTTGGGTGTGAAGCCTTATAAGATACAACTGGTGCAAGAATTGAAGCCAAACGACCTACCACAACGCCAAATTTTTGGTGAATGGGCTCTTGAAAAGTTAGATGAAGATCCACTTTTTTATCGAAGAATTGTGTTCAGCGACGAGGCTCATTTCTGGTTGAATGGATACGTGAACAAGCAAAACTGCCGTATTTGGAGTGAAGAGCAGCCAGAAGCATTGCAAGACCTACCAATGCATCCACAAAAAACAACCGTTTGGTGCGGATTATGGGCTGGCGGCGTCATTGGGCCGTATTTCTTCAAAGATGATGCGAATCACAACGTTACTGTGAATGGTGAGCGCTACCGTGCGATGATAACAAACTTTTTTTTGCCCAAAATGGAAGAGCTTGACTTGCATGACATGTGGTTTCAACAAGAAAGTGTCACATGCCACACAGCACGCGAAACAATGGACCAATTGAGAGGCGAGTTCGGTGAACAGTTTATTTCACGCTTGGGACCAGTCAATTGGCCGTCCAGATCGTGCGATTTAACGCCTCTAGACTATTTTTTGTGGGGCTATGTTAAGGCTAATGTCTATAGGGACAAGCCCGCTTCGATTGACGCACTGGAAGCCAACATTGCCAACATTATTCGTGAGATACCGGCCGAAATGTTGGAAAGAGTATGCCAAAATTGGACTAAGCGGATGGACCATTTGAGGCGCAGCCGCGGCCAACATTTGCATGAAATAATCTTCAAACATTAAATTATATCGACCCAACTATCGATCCAAATAAATATTTCATGCATTTTTCTGAATTTTATGTGTTTTTTTTTTGAAATTTCCGATAGTTCTTATAAAATCACCTTTTATATTCTTAACTTATTCAGTTTGATGACCGATCACTCCGTCTTATGTCCTCCTCGTACTACATCTTAATCACAACTCTCCGTAAGTGGTTTGATGACCGATCCTACTTCTTCCACGTCTTAAACACAACTCTCTTAGATTCTATCTATCTCGTAATTATAAGTAAGTCATATCATTGTGGATTAGTTAAGTCGTATTATTACAATGTTGATAATTTAGTATGTCTTACCCCGTTCCCATATATATATATATATATATATATATATATTTGGTTTTTATAACTTGATGCCTCTTTTAGAATGGTTTGTTGTGTTACTCGTGTTATCTGTTATTTAATGTATGATTAAATACGTTTATAATATTACTAGCATTGAACTCGCTACTTCGTTAGAAGTAGACCATTTAATCTCAGTTCTAGGTTTTTTAATACAAATAAAATCAAAAGATATGATTAAAATATAGAAAAATCACCATTTTGTCAGTTTATTGATTTTTCTATTTACGCAGCACTGTTTGAGCTTGGTCTGATAGTTCTAAATTCGTTAATGTTAAAAAATCAAAACGTAGCATTCAAATCAATAAAAAGTACTGTTTTGCCTCTGAATAATTTTTTACTTTGCTCAAGAGCGTTTGACCCCAATTTCATAGTTCTAGGTTGTTAGTATGATAATTCCAAAAAGTACCAGTAAAAATCAATAAAAATACCATTTTGTCTTATTTATGGTTTTCTAAATTGCTTCAGACCATTTTAGCCAAATCTCGTACTTTTAGATTCCTTAATAACAAAATATCAAAAAATTTATAAAAAGTACCTTATATCCCCTAATAATTTTTTTATTTTCCTTAGGACCGTTTGACCCTAATCTAGTACTTCTAGGTTCGTGTTCATTAAAACATCAGAAGGTACCATTAAAATGATTGTTTAAGGTTCGTAAATGATAAAATGTCAAAGAGTACTAAAAAATGAAGAAAAATTCCATTTTTTCTTAATGATTTCTTATTTCGTTCAGTACCATTTGATTCTACTGTTACATTTCTATGTTTGCATATAACATGAAAAATTTTAATAAATTTGTTTAAATATGAAGTACCAATCGTATTTCTTCCTTTCGGTACTTTTTTTCTGTATCGAAAAATTTTTTTAAATTGATTTTTATTAGATGTTACTAATTAATAATATATGTTCGAAATTTAAAAAAAGTGCCAATATTCATTGGAGACCTTTTTAAGAAGAAAAAAATACAATTTAGTTTTTGTTGTTGATTGTTACTTTGAAAGATAAATGGGGTTATAAAACGTTACCAACAATAGTTTTTACTCTTTTTATTCCGCAAATATACAAATATCGAAAAAGTACCAAATACCAATCCGCTTATTATTTTAGTAGAATATTTTGTAGTTCGAACTTTGGCACTATCTGTTGTAGTTCGATTTTATCCCCTTAATATTTGAATTTCCAAAAATTCCTTGGTATTCGTCCTACACATTAGGACAAAATCCTGCTTACCGAATTTCAAGTCCGTAGCTTTAGCCATTTGCGTTAGGCGATAATGATAAGTCAGTTAGTAACGTTACTCTTTTATATGTATAGATTAAAATAAGAGAGAAGTGAAAACTGAAAATTTAGTTCCTGTAAAAATAAATTTTAAAAGTATTGAAATTTATTAAATAGAAAAAATTATAAAGGGTGCCCGAACAAGAACGCAAGATTTAAATTTGGCGCCATTCGAAGTGTCATTGTTTGACATTTGAACAATTGTTATTCTTTGCTAGTAGATACGAGGTTACTAAAAAAATGACCATGGACAGCGAAGGGAGTTTGTTAATTGGGTATTGGAGAGACAACATGAAAATGCTGATTTTGCCGATAAAAACATCTTCAGTGACGAGGCCCATTTCCATCTTGATGGCTTCGTCAGTAGGCAGAATTGTCGCATTTGGGGTGAGGAAAATCCTCGAGTGATTCACGAGAAGCAAATGCATCCTCAACGTGTCACTGTGTGGTGTGGTTTTTGGGATGGAGGAATCATTGGACCTTTTTTTTGTAAAAATGGTGTTCGGTATCGTGAAATGATAACCAGTTTTTTCTTGCCTAGAATTGAAGAAATGAATGTGGAGGGCTTGTGGTTTCAACAAAACGGCGCCACATGTCATACAGCCAGAGAAACAATTCAATTGTTGCATCAGTCATTTATTTAAAATTCAAATCTTGCGTTCTTGTTGGGACACCCTTTAATTTAAACTTTTAAATCAGTATTAAAAATTATTTAACAAGTCTGTTTTATACCATCGTTTTTGAAAAATGACATCAAAACTTCATCTCTTACATTTTTCATATATATAATGGTTTATTTTTTAAAACAAAGACTGTGGTGGCAATTTTGTTATATACATTTTTTATAGAAGACTTTGACCTTTGCCTCTGCTTATTTAGATTTAATTGTGTGGTTACATTTATTTTAGCGCATACATTAAAATGTACTTTGATTTCTCGTTACAAATTCTAGTGTTATCAACAGAAACATTTGCTACTGTTTATTTACTAAAGACGTGCACAGTTACACTCAAATGCACCAGTTTCTGTGTTTTTCTGCTTTCAGTGTGTATTAGTGAGTTTTGTAGCATTTATAGTACGAGTTTGTATTGTTATTCTCTTTGCTAAATTGAGTATAGAGAAAATTAATATAACACATTCCTATTATTTCCATTTGCTCAAACAAATAAAACAGATGTTAAGGCAAATACTATAAGTTACTTATTGTATATTGAAAGCAAACATACATGCATACTCGTATATACATATATACATGCTTCGCTCGTACATTTGTATTGAAAACAAAAACAAATTTTCGTATATTTTTGTTTTCAACAAATGTACGAACGAAGTTGTCGTTCGGTGTTATGGAGCCGAGCCGTAAATATCTGTTTATACAACAAATTATTTGAAAACATTTGTAGTACAACAGTTATGTGAAGCAGAGAAACAAATAAATTCCTCACTCGCTGCAAAATTGTTTATAACTCTGAATATGTGTATGAGTTGAGTTAGTGTGCAAAAACAAAACCATACCGTATTTGTTATACTCATTCTCTCCCTTACACCAGCAGTAACAAATACTTATTTGGTATATTTGTTTTGACAACACTTGTAGGTACACTCGTGCACGCCTTTATTATTTACACGTTTAAAAATATAAAATGCTCTATATATATGTATGTATGTATGTACTAAATGGCTGCGCAAGCATACTTGAAAGACACACATCCCTATATGTGTAATATTTTATAATAAAAAATGCTTGTAAGCTATTTCATGTATGCTTGTGTGTACACACTTTTATTGCAAACCGATTTATTTTCTAATACGTTATAAATATGTAAATATTAAAATTTTAGCTTTCAGCTGTTTTGATTTTGATTTGGACTAATAACAAATTAATTTTACCAACCATGTTGTGAGTTTTACTTTTTTGATAAAAATTATTTCGAATCAACAATTTTAACCAAATACATACATATATTATATACTATTGTACTGTACTATTAATAAATACAATAAAAAAAAATTATAAACCCAACATATTTAGAATTAGCACCAAAAGAGATTAATATTTTGTAATCGGTTTTTTTTTTTTTTTTTTTTGTTAAAATTTTTAATAATGTTTTAATAATACATATGTATGCCTGCATATCAGCTATGGTAATACCTACATAATATTTACATATTATAAAGGGTGGTTAAACTTTAATTGTCGATGTTGATTTTGAATAAAACACAAATTATTTAGGAAATTATTGTCATTTCTTTTTATTATGACAATATGGTATGGTTCAATTATGTATGAAACAAAATATCGGCCAAATGGCAGCCGCGACCTCGGCAGCACACCTCCATCCGAGGGTCCAAATTTTCGATGACGCTGAGGCATAATTGAGGTTCTATGCCGTTAATGTGCCGAATTATCTCATCCTTTAGCTCTTGAATTGTGGCTGGCTTATCGACGTACACCTTTTCTTTCAAATAACCCCAAAGAAAGAAGTCCAACGGTGTCAAATCACATGATCTTGGCGGCCAATTGACATCGCCACCATTTAAGATAACACGGGCATTGAATTTGTCGCGCAAAAGAGCCATTGTTTCTTTAGCTGTGTGACAAGTGGCACCGTCCTGTTGAAACCACATATCGTCCACATCCATATCTTCCAATTCGGGCCATAAAAAGTTCGTTATCATCTCACGATAGCGAACACCATTGACAGTAACTGCCTGCCTGACTATCGCTAACAGCAGCAATATTTTCTGCAGTTAGAGCATGCATTGGTGTTTTCACGTCTCCTACAGACCTGGTTTGCTAAAATTTTTGCACGATTTTTCCGATTGTACGCACATTTGGACGATGAAATTGACCGAAAAAATCACGAAGTGCACGATATGCATTTTGATTTGAACACCCATTTTCATAATAAGCCTGAATAACTTTAACGCGTTGCTGGATTGTGTATCTTTCCACGGTTCAAATTGAGTTT
Source organism: Thelaira solivaga (assembly GCA_947397855.1). Lineage (NCBI taxonomy): Eukaryota > Metazoa > Arthropoda > Insecta > Diptera > Tachinidae > Thelaira > Thelaira solivaga. The sequence goes on along the minus strand of OX377615.1, from coordinate 20,339,743 downwards.
GTCTGAAATTGAGAAATGTCAAATGAAAGGCAGAAAAAAACTTGACGTTTAGGTGTGGTTCACATTCAACATCGGCCCTGAAAATTTAACTACCCTTTATATGTTTTTACGTAGCCTATAAGACAATTATGCGCTTGTGTTGTATCGTAATCGACGATTTTACAAAATTTCATAAAGCTTAAATTGTTTTCTTACTTTTATGGCATTTTTAAATTTAAGGATATATGTGAAGGACACGAATCCTTCTTCCGAAACTTTTAAAATTTTTGCATTTGAATATGTGTGCCAAATATCAACTCTTTACAAAAACGTCGTTCGCTTCACAATTCGTGTTTACTCGTAGGCGTTTTCATAATTCTGATTTGTTACATGTGGTTGTTATATTTTCAAAAAATTTTACACGGCTCATCATTTTTACAAAATTTTCTAAAGGTTTATACCTACTTTTAATTGTATCAAGGCTGTATTTTTGTGCACATAAATAAAAAAAAACAAAAGCAGCTGATAAATTGCTGCTGATAAATTGTAAAAACAAAGTTATGACGATTCCCAAAATATTATTTAGGCCCCGATTATGGTTAACTATTTTGGTGTTGTGTGTTGTGAATTGCGATTACAGTTTACAGCACTTATCTGTTGTGTGGTCTTTTCAATTGTGTATGTTAATTTTCGGCGATTATAGTTCACAACATGTCTTATGTGTTGTAAAAATAGACAACTGATTATTAGGTGTTGTCTCATTGTTGCGATTAGTTTCTTCGCCGGTTTCAAAATAAAAATGCAGAACAATTTTTAAGTAAATTAAGTGTTGTGAACCATAATTATATCATTGCCTCTACTAAAAAAAACAAACACCGGATTGATGGTTTTAAAAAATTAGTCTGTTTCGCCAGCAAAACCATTCTTGTTTATGTGGAACAATTTAAAAAATTTATTTAACTTTAACAAAATAGATTTATTTTAGTGCACTTCGTTTTTCTTTTTTTAAATGTTAATTTCTTTCAACTTCACAGTTTTTTGCATACACATTTGTATATTTAAGAAAAAATCTACTAACATAAATATACAACTGTGTGACGTACACAACAACTAGATGTTGTGAACCATAATCGCATGTTCAATTAATGTTGTATTGTAAGCGAGACAACACAACATTTTTGTGTTGTGAACCATAATGGGGGCCTTAATTTTCTTTTGTTGAACAGCAGTTTATTTAGCACAATGGTTTCTCTTTTTATTTCGAATGTGATAGTGCAAAATAAAATATAATGAAAAGGTTTTCTATAAGATTTTTCGACATTAGTATAATATTATAAGTATCATTTTATTTTGCTCTATCAATATATAATGAAGATCTAACTGTCGCTTCTACAAGAAAATCTAAGTGAACGAAATCAAAGCACTCGAATTCTAATAAATTTCGGTCAGTGGTGAAGACAGCTTTCTTTCGTTTGACTTACATGTGTCAGGTGCTGCCAAGTCGATAAATCTCAGTTTTTCTTATAATTTTGAGTGAAATTTTCAGAATTAGGTACTAATAATTTGCTTTGTGCATGTACAGTATAAACAAAAAACAAATAGATGTGCACATATCTATACATATGCGAATAAATTTTTGGATTGATATTTAAACAAGTATATGTGTAAACAACCATTTTTTTATATATTTTTTTATTTATACAAATATATTTTTTAATTTTATTACTTTGAATATTTAAATTTTTTTTGCTAAAACTATTTTAAATCATTTTGGTATGTATGCGACAACAAATTACGACGTGACTGATTTTGGCAATCGCGTTCGCAATGGCGGTATTACTTTCGATATCGCTGAATCAGATTATTTATTAATTATTGTCCTTCGCATGACCATTCGCGTAGAAGAAAGTTAACTGAACCCAAATCAAATTTCTTTCGCTTAGCATGTGAACGAAGATATTCTTTCGAAAACGCTGAACTGCAGTGTAAAACCCCCATTATCGAATTTACTTTTGTTGTTGCTGTTAGAGTCTGTTGCTGTTTCTTACAATCCTTTGTGCCAAGACTTATGATAATTATTATTGTGAAATTTGCAAGTTGGGACTTCAGCAACAATATGCCGATGTTACTGACAAACATTTTGCTTTGATTAAGGGGAAGACATTGCTGAGTTCAATATATCTATTGAAAGCATTGATTCCTCTACTTCATTGAAAATATAAATTTTAGAAATCGAAGTTATTACGTCGCGACGAACAGTTCATTTTGTTAAAAATTTTTAACAAAAGTAAAAATCCAGACAATAAAGCCCGCGGTACACGAAATGTAAAAACACACATGTGCATGTAGCTCTGACGTTACGATACTGTTTCTAATTTTTTAAATAAGTCTTAGTAGCTACATGTTTTAAAATGTTGATAATACATGATATTGTTACGTTTTTACACTATTATAAAAACGTTTATTTTATTAGGGTTCTTTGTTGTAAAATAAAAACATAATCAACATAGTGATTTTTCGTAACAATATGTTGCTTAGCCGAAATGTGGCAAATGTAACCAATGCAGACACATTTGCAGAGAGAGCACATATGTCAACACATGAAGCATTGCATATTTATTAGTAGTACACGACATGTAGTATATAGGCTTCTATGGGTGAACATGTACAAAATTATGTGTGTTTGTAGCTTTCTTTCATGCTAACATGAATTTTTCCTTTAAAAGGAAAAATATCGTCATTTTCTAATGAAAAGTTTTATAAAATGCTTTATTCACTACGAGTATAATATATGTGTATATCGCCATATGTAGATATACATGACCTAAATATTCACCCCTATCGCAAAAAAATATGAAATTATTGTTCCCTTGAAATTTTCATTCCCCTCGAATGGAAAATTGCTGTCGGGAATTCACGTAAAATTTTGTTCACGATATCAGTGCAGAGTGAATGTATAATAAAAAAGAATTTATTAAAATTTCTAAGTTTTCAAGAGATAAACAAAAATTTCTGTAATTTTAAGAGCAAAAATTACATATTTTTACTGGAACAATTTATAAATGATTCTTATAGTAAAGGTGTCAACTGTTGCGGATAAACGTTTTTATCAGAAAATAATTAAATTTTTTATAGGTAGAGACAACCACTTTTAATTCTTTTGTTAAAAAATTGCTAAATTCTGCTTGCTAAATTAACCCTCAGATTATGGTTCACAACACAAAAATGTTGTATTGTCTCGCTTACAACACAACATTACTTGAACATGCGATTATGGTTCACAACATCTAGTTGTTGTGTACGTCACACAGTTGTATATTAATGTTAATAGATTTTGTCTGAAAAATACAAAGGTGCTTACCAAAAACTGTGAAGTTGAAAGCAATCAACATTTAAAAAAAGAAAAACGAAGTGCACTAAAATGTTGTGTACGTCACACAGTTGTATATTTATGTTAGTAGATTTTTTCTTAAAAATACAAACGTACATGCAAAAAAGAAATCAACATTTAAAAAAAAAGAAAAACGAAGTGCACTAAAATAAATCTATTTTGTTAAAGTTAAATAATAAAAAAATTTGGAGAATAACGTGTTTCTATTTTTTTCGAGAATGAGTACACAGAAAACAGACATCGCACGAGTTCTTAAAAAAATTCAGAACAGTTGCAACCCATTAGAACTGCTAAATACAATGTGAGCAAATATTTTCTGGAATTAAATTTTTTAAATTGTTCCACATAAACTAGAATGGTTTCGCTGCTGAAACAGACTAATTTTTTAAAACCATCAATCCGGTGGTTTTTTTTTTTTTTTTTTTTTTTTGTGCTGGTGGTAGATAAGGAGTAGAGGCAATGATATGATGCAGTTTATCAGACAACTGTTTTTTGAATTTTAAAAAAATTTTATAAAAATCTTCAAACAAAATTAACTGAAAATACATTCCTTACAATTTATTTAAAAATTGTTCTGCATTTTTATTCTTAAACCAACAAAAAAAACTAATCACAACAATGAAACAACACCTAACCAGTTGCCTATTTTTATAAGTTTATACAAGACATAAGACAACATGTTCTGAACGATAATCGCCGAAAATTAACATACACAACAGATAAGTGTTGTAAACGGTAATCGCAATTTACAACACACAATACCAAAATAGTTAAGTGTTGTGAACCATAATCGGGGCCTAAATTTTAAGACAAAAACAAACAAAAATACTTGTGTTCGCCAGCAAAAAATAAGTGAACAGATTAAAGCAGAAAAGTGAACAAAATAAAGAAAAAAATTATTTACAATAAGGGGAATTTGCAGGGAATTCATTCATAATTGCTATCCCAGTGAAAGTGAACAAAATTAGATGGAAATTATATTCATGATTGTGTTTTGTCGCAGTTTGCTTGTGTAGTTTAAAAGCCCGTCCTCCACAGAATGCTGGATATGCCAAATTTAGATGAAATTAATTTAGTCAATATTTGCTACGATGATACTTTTTAATTTTAAGAATTAGAAGACTTGCTTGAAGGACATGCTAAATATTAGGTTGCTTCAAATTTTATATGAAAAACCGTTATAAAATCACTGATGATTTTTTATATAGGGTGCTTTTTATAGACGTATAGAACTTTAAGTTTGCATTACTGTTCAAGATGGCGACCGATTTAACAGCTGTCAAGTGATTTATTCTCAGTTTGGTTTGGCAATTCATCATGAATAGACTCACGCCTGAACAACACTTGCAAATAGTGCAATTTTATTTCGAACGAGATTGCCGTTGTTCCCAATTTTCATAAGCGAATTTTGTTTAGCGATGAAGCGCACTTCTGGTTGAATGGCTACGTCAACAAACAAAGGTGCCGCATTTGGAGTGAAGCTAATCCTCAAGTGTATGTCGAAACACCGTTACATCCAGAAAAACTGACTGTTTTGGTGCGCTTTATGGGCTGGTGGAATCATTGGTCCGTACTTCTTCAAAAACGATGATGGCCAGAACGTTACAGTCAATGGTGATCGGTATAGAGCCATGATTACTAACTTTTTCATTCCTGACAACATTTTAATTAATTGTGCTGATGCTTTAGCCATCCCATTAACTATTATGTTTAATACTTCTATAAAATATGGTTATCTACCGCATATTTGGAAAGAATCCTATATTATTCCATTGTTCAAATCTGGTAATATAGCCGATATCGAAAATTACCGAAGTATAGCTAAACTGAGCGTTATTCGTAAATTATTCGAAAAATTAATTACAGACCAATTGTGTTCCAAAGTCACAAATGTGATATCCTCCTTTCAACATGGATTTCAAAAGGGATGTTGTACTACAACAAACCTTCTACGTCTTACTACATTAATTAATCGCGGTTTTTTTCAACAGAAACAAACTGATGTCATCTACACTGATTTTAGTAAGGCTTTTGATAAAGTAAATCATGTGCTTCTAATTCAAAAACTACGTAGTCTGGTTTTACTGATAATGCTGTTAATTGGATCCAGTCATACTTATCAAAGAGAACACAAAATGTTTATTTCAATAATATTATATCAAAAAGAATTAATGTTTTCTATCTGGGGCTCCGCAGGGGAGTCACCTCGGCCCTTTACTTTTCTCTTTATTTATTAATGACCTGCCACAAATAATACAATTTTCAGACGATGTGAAAATATTCATTTCCCACAAACAAGTATTAGAACAACAACATCTTCAAACTGACCTCAACTCTTACTACGAATGGTGTAACATTAATTTAATGGAGCTTAATATAAAAAAGTGTAAGCATATGCGATTTTCAAGACAAAATTCAACTGATGTGAACTACTTTCTAGGCAGCGATAAAGTGAATGTGGCTAACACTTTTCTGGATCTTGGTATGTTATTTGATACAAAATTAAATTTTACACCCCACATCACAAGTACAGTCAATAAAGCTAGGATCTCACTAGGCTTCATAAAGCGCCGGTCGAAGGAATTTAATGATCCTTATACTACAAAATTATTATATACATCACTTGTTCGTCCAATTTTAGAATATGGCTCAATAATTTGGGACCCATTATATCAAGTGCATTCCAACGCTATTGAGTCAGTGCAGAAACAGTTTTTGTTATTATGTCTTCGTGGTTTACAATTTAACCCTTTCAACTTGCCCTCATACTCAGCTCGACTTGCTCTTATTAAACTGCCATCATTAATGAATCGTAGAACAATGCTCAATGTTACATTTATTTTTAATGTTATTAGAGGCGACATATGTTCTGGATTTCTAATAAATGAAATTTCATTCAACGTACCACAACTATTGTCTAGATGTTTTATTCCGCTATCGGTTACTGTTTATAGATCTAATTATGCTGCTGCCGATCCGCTTAGAAGGATGTGCAACACTTTTAATCAACTTTATAGATTCATTGATTATTCTGCGAATACTAATGTTATAAAAAATGAAATAATTAATTTTTTGAATTCATAATGTACGAGTATGTATCAGTATAGCATTCATACAAACTTTATGTAACTTCGTTTTCTCTTTTGAATGGTTGTAAAATTATAAGTTTATACTGTTAATTCAATTATTAGTTAAATGTCTGTAAGGAACACTTCCATAGACTCAATAAAATATATAAATAAATACTTGGTTAAAAATTCGAAATACGGTTAGATATTGTGCCAAAGTGATGAATATAACAAAATATTCTTTCTGCTTCACCTTTTTGAAATATTTATAGTTCATATTAATTATCTCAATTATTAAAAAAGCTGACTCCTTTTAATTTTAATTAAAAATAGTATTTTGTTGGCTGCAATTAAAAATAATGTTACAGCCTTATTCAGAGAGACTTAATATAGGTTTGCAAGCCGTTATTAAGTTAAAATCGCTTAATTTATATTCAGAGACGTTTTTAATCTTAATAATCCTATTTTAAACCTTTATTAAATCCACAAATTTTAAAGTAGGTATGGCCCTACTTTAAAGCTATATTAAGCTGTGACAACTGATTGTTTGTTTTTGTTTTTTTATTACATTGTGTTAAAACAAAATAAATGTTAATACCTATAACTTTTTTATTTAATTGATAATTTTTTCGACCTTTTTATTTTATATGATTTTTAATTAAAATTTTTTTAAATATAGGCTCTAGGTCTAGAGAGAAAAAGTTATTTTTAATTAATTTTTTTTAATATAGGCTCTAGGTCTAGAGAGAGCTCTAGAGAGACCTAGAGCCTATTTAAAAAAAAAATTAATTAAAAATAACTTTCTTATTTTACAGAAAAAAGAGTATTAATTAATTAAAAAAATGGAATCACGCCTTTTTCTTTTAATATTTTCCATTTTTATTACAATATTTTTTTTTTGGTAAAACTAACACAAATTCACAAATTTTTAAGTTTAGTTTTCAGAGACCTGTATAAAATCAAAACAAATAAAAAAGTAATGGGTAATCATTTCTCTTTTTATTCGTTGTGAAGAGGCTACATAAATTACCTATATAATTTTGATACTTTTTTAATTTTTTTTTAAAGATAAACTAGTAAACATGTTGTAATATACACTGTTCTTTAAATTAAATAAACTTTTTGTGGCTTAATAAGAAAAAAATGTACGACTGAAATATATATTAGCGAATACCGAATAATTTAGCAATCTTTTATGCACAACAATAATACACAAAATGGCAAATCAAAACAATGGTATTGCCAAAATCGAATTTTAAAATTTGCTAAAAGGCATATTAGTTACTAAGCCTACCTTGAATATAAAAATGTTAATATAGAATTATTAGCTTAAAGCCTTTATTAACTAAAGTAGATATCATATATTTATAAACGTTGAAGCTATTGCTTATGCTTAAAGCATATGGTCTGAAGCGAATAACTTTAGTTTTACTAGGGTTAACAATTAAACGGTTTAAACGTGCGAATTCAAATAGTAAAGCAGAGTCCCTTTCAATCTTGGTTTTTAATTCTAAATCATACTTATAAGGATAAAAAAGGGAAACATTATCCTCATAAACAGCTTTCCATTTAACTCTAAATTTTTAAAGTCATTTATATAAAATGAAAACAGTAAAGGACCTACTCCACTCCCCTGCGAAACACCTTGACTAACGCATCCCATAAAACTTTTAGTATTAATTTTTATATATTGTTTCCTGTTATTAAAATAATCTTTAAATAGCAAAAGTTCCTGTCCCCGAACACCGTAGCATATCAATTTTTGTAACAATATTTTATAGTTTACTAAGTGAAATGCCTTTGTGAAATCAAAAAATATTCCAACAACTCCATACGAACCCCCGTCCAGGCCATTACATATACTGAACTACATTTAGCACGCCATCTTCAGTACCGCTCCTCTTCTAAATGCGAATTGACAGTTGCACATGATGTCGTTTTCTTCCAACAGCAATAGGTCTATATTTATCTACAGACGAAGCATTCACCTCCTTTGGTATTGGAATTATTTTGTGAATCTTTAAGATGTCAGGATACACTGAACAATTTGCCATATTATTAAATATATTAGTCAAAATTAAAACTATTTCATTCTTTCTAAAGTTTTGGCGATATATTATCACATCCTGGGCTTTTGTTCACATTCATTATTTCATTAATTTCATCGTCACTAACATCATTCAGCACAAAGCAATGGGAAGCTGTACTAAGAGTTCTTCGAAGGTTGAAATTATCACCGGGTTGAGTTTCAATGTCTCTTTTAAGATTTGACAAACTTGTTATGAAATAATCGTTGTAATAATCAGCTTTAGCTTGATCACATGTTATTATCTGACCATGAGAATCTCTTAAATGTATGCCTGCACTTTTACCTCTACCAATAGTGCTATTTATAAATCTCCAATTTTTTTTGGGTCATTTGCAACTTTTGATAATTTATCAGTGTAGTAATTATCCCTGCATTTTTTTATAGCAATTTTTATAATTTTACTAATTCGTTTTAAGTTTTCTTCCATATCTTGCTTATATTTCAATTTACGGCTTTTCCTTAGAAGCTTATGCTTGAGTAAAACCAACGCCTGAATGTTTTTATTAACCCATGGTGTAAGCTCAAAACGTAACTGTTTGTGATATATTTTGATACGATAGTTGAATTATTCATTGCATCATTCATACAATGAACCAAACTATTTGTTAATTCTGTGGGATCTAAAAATTTACATTATCAGGTAGGTTTTTTTGTAGGTATTCACCAGCCTTTTTTCATACTCGACACAGTCCATACACCTCACATCCGTTTTAAATTTGCAGGAAATCATATTCACCCCTATCGTGAATATTTTTTCTCTTGAAATATTTCGTATTTGTCACTGATTTGCTTTCATGAAATCCATCATCAAGCTTGATATTTTGTAAAGCAACCTTTGTGCCTTTGGATCCGAAAGTGTTTGCAATGCCGCCAATTCATTTTAGAAATCCCAGAGCCTACGATGCTGCGCTACAGTCACTATTAAACGATTAATTTCGTCATCCGTTCAAATGTGATGAAATCTTCTTTCCCCTTCTGTAGACTTTTTTTTGGCGACAAAAAAGATTTCTTGCCTCAAATTTTTCAAAGCAAGTAAAATTCAACTTTTAAAGCTAAAAAATATCCAAACAAATGTACTTAAATAAAAGCCAAAGCAAATTACACCAAAGAAAGCAAAAAAATTAATTGCTTACTACAACTACATACGAATGTTCTGTAAAAAATTCGCGCTTTTACATATTTTATGACAACCTCGTGCACATATAAGAATATTGTTAATTTCAAAATTCTTGTGTAATTAGGTAGTAGACGGCATGTAAAAAAGTTGCATGTATGCATGTGTTTTAAAAGCAACATATAGTATACACATATTAAATTAGGTTGTGAGTGTTCTTTTTCAACTTCTCAAAATTTGCTTGCAAACACTATAAGCAATGCTATCAGATCACAAAAACTTCTAAAAATCTCGTAACTTTAACTTTATCCATCAATTATGTACTGTTTACAAACATTGTCGTGAGTATCCCTAAAGCGGGTGATAAAACTTCAAATTTCAACATCAATCAATGCATTTGTGTGCGTGTTTTTAAAAATAGAAGTCACATGTATACGTTGTATGTAAATTTGACGAAAATCAAAACTAGCTTGTTTTTTTGGTTTGCACATGAATGCATTGATTGATGTGTTTATCCATCGCCTAAAGTGCATAAAATTTTTATAATATTTCTTTCATAAACCATTATGAACCGTAATTATGAAAACATTTTTAAGCAATGGCATCACTTAAGAATTTATTTATTTTGTAAATAATGAATGTTATTGCTATATGTTTCGTATACTTACACTTTTTCCTTTTACATAATAAGTAATAAGCAATTGAATGGTATTATTTTAAATAAGAGTACATATTGTTACGAAAAATCAATCTGTTGAATCACTCTGTTTCATTATACATAAGAAATGGTATTTATCGTATGTATGTGTAAATATAACAATTCGGTGTTTGTGTTAATGCGTATAATTTTATAGTGTATGCTTGTGTGTAGGATGTGTGTTATTTGTATCTGTGTTAGTGTATAAGCTTTATGATAGATATCACGTTCTGGAATTTGCTAGATTAAGAATTTTCATTTGCCTTTTTGTTCTATACATGATACACCTAGAAATATGCAGTAATGTCTAGAAGTTTGTAGACGGTTCTCGGTTAAACTAAAGATTTGAAATATCCGTTACAGTTTGCTAAAGTGAACAGTATATAAGGCAGTGCTGAGGTTGTCAAAGCAGTTCAGTTCTGGTTGAGACATTAAACTGTAAACAAGGTGTGTCAAAAACAATAAAGTGTCGTTGTGACGGTTATAAATAAAGTGTGTTTCTACAATAAGTGTTGAGAAAAGAGAACTAATTGTATTTTTATTTTACAATAAAAAACCCTAATATACTAAACGTTTTTATAGTAGTGTAAAAACGTAACAATATAATATATCTGTAGCAATACGGAAAAACCGCTTATGCTTTATTAAATTATTTTGGAGGACTAAAACTTTAAATCCTTAAAACTTGTTGTTTTCATTGGAACATCGTTAATTGTGGGCTATATCGCACTAGCATCGCTGAACTCCAAAAATAAAATTATAGAGTTAATTCATGAACAAGTCAATTTTTATTTAATGCGACTTAAACAATTTTTATAAATTTTTATTTTTATAAATTTTTTTTACAAACATAATTCATTGTTTGTAAACTTATAAATAAATGAAATATTGTCAGAAATAAGCCATTCTCATGTTTACCTCTTTGTTATTACCACTATTATTATATATGTTTTTAATTTATTTGCAATATATTCATAAATGAAATAAGTAAAAAGTCCTTTTCAGCTTAAGGTCCCTTAAAAATATTTTTTTAATAGATTTTATATCAAATAAATAAGAAGTTAATATATGTGACGGACCTCTAGTTTTAAAAAAGCAGCCATTTCATTGATTAATATTGTAATGTTTTTAATGGTGTGTATTAATATATTATGCCCTTCATATATATATATATAAGATTTATAAAGGGGAAACGTTGTTCCCTGTTGAGTTTTGGTTTTGAACTGCTTTTTATTTTTTGATTAATTATTTCTTATACTTAAACTTAAACGTAAACAATTCAATGATTTATCAAACTAAAGACTTATGTTTATGTTTAAAAAATGTAACTCAATATCTTCAGTATAAATGTTTATGATTCAAATACAAAAAGCTTATTTTCAAATTCTTTAATGCAAATGTTTATGTTTTAATAATTCAATCTTTTCTGTGAATGGTCAAATTACAATTTTATGGTTGACTGTAGGCAAAGTGGCAAATGATGATTCATATTGGTTGGGTAAAACTCCCCCGGACGAAGATTGGTTCCCGGGTTCTGAAGGAATCCTGGGAATCGATATAACTGTTTTATTAACAGTTTTCTTAGACTTAATTTTTATAATAAAATACATAATGACTAAAATCGTAAATAAAGTGATTACAATATAAAAAGTGATATTGACAGATTTTTGGTGTTTTTTAATTTCTTTTATAAATTTGGTATTTTTAATATGTTGGTAAGTTAAATCTTCCAGAGGTAAGTTTTCTTTTATATTAATTTCTATTTCCTTAGAAAAACTTGGAATGATTACGTTATCTTCATAAACTTTTCGGTCATACCACTTGCCAAGAACATTTATTTTACATGAATCAATTTTTATTAGGAAATTTCCAGTAAGTACAATAGGCATTTCATTACAAGTTTGATTAATTGTCGTATTTCTCATATTAATTGCAAATAGCAGGTCAGAGCCCACCTCAACAATTGACGTGGTTGGATTTTTTTGATAATCACAAAACATTTTCTTATCATTTAGTATATTTTCAATACAATTGTCATTTAGAGAAGTTAAATTATTCTTAAAATTAGTTTCAAAATATATTTTATTATTTTTTGAAATATATCGTCTTTGATTTTCTCTTAGTTCTAAATTATTATTGTTCGGGATAGGTTGGATATATAGGGAGTCATAGAGTTCCTGAGATAGTTCAGGGATTTGAATTATTAATAATATGTTCCGATTTTTAGTTGCTATTGTCATTTTCGTATGTTGTAATTTGGCAAAAGTAATATTGTATTTAATGACTTCCTCGTCGGTCAGTATGTTTTGGCTTAAAAGTCCTAGTCTCGATGTTAATATTATTCCCTCAACTTTATCGATTATCCTTTCGAGTTCTGTAATTTGGAAATTCAATTGTGTCTTTTGGATTTCATCGTTCTCATTAAATTCTTTATTTGCAACGTTTATGTATTCAAAATAGTTTTTCTTTACTTCCAATTTATAAATTTTTGTAAGTTTTGCTAACTGTTCATCGAAATGTCGATTAATCTCAATTTGACTATTGGATTGTTCAATAACATTATGTGTATTTGCTTCTATTCTCTGTATTGTTTTTTCTAATTCCTTTCTATCTTCATCGTCCATCGTTCCGTAGAGGTATTTCATTCCTGTACCAAATAGATTTATGAGACCTCTTTTTTCCTTATGTGGTGAAAGACTTTTCAACGATGTTTTTAAGTGCTGTATTCTGTGATTAAGAAATTCATCATTTAATTTGGTAACGTTTATATCTACATTGTCGATATACTCCTCGTATTTAGTAATATTAAATAAATGTACAATGCTACAATATTCGTCCACCAAATGCTTCTGTCCCAACTTTATTACACTGAATCCCTCTCCTACCGTTAAATCCCTAAAATCAATTTCTTGACTTTGTGTTACTTCAAGCGCAAGCGCTGCGAGCACTATTGGCAAGATCGTCCGTAATATCATTCTGATAACTCTCCATGGGATCAACCAAAACGTCCAAGGATCTGAAAGTATTTTTGGCACGTATTAGTTGGTCTTTATAAACTCTTTGGTTTTTATTTTTATAATATTTATTGTCTAACTTCTTTAGTGTCACTTTCTCATGTCTGGTGTCCGTTTTGTGTGCCCTAAAGTCCTTTTTAAAATGTTCGTTAACTTCTTGGTCCTTACGATTTTTGTTTAGGTATGCAAGATTTTTGTCTTTTTTTATCTTCGATCATTTGCCTAATTTTTTGATTTTCTACTGGATTATTATTAAAATGTATATCAATCGGCTTTTTACGCGTTGTTAAGTGGAATGTTTTATTATAAATAAAATTTGCTTGTATAGGAAAATCTATGCTATAAGCGATGTCAGATGTTTCTTCTCTTTTTTTTAATATTCTAATGTTCTCATTTAAGTTACTATGAAACCTTTCTATGTCGGAATTTCCTGTGTGTCTGTAAGGGGTTGTGAAGTGAGGTTCTATATTATTTTTTTCCAAAAAATCTTTAGAAACAGATGAAGAAAATCCTGGTTCGTTGTCTAAAATAAGTTTTTTGGGGCTTTTCATCAAATTAAAAAGTATTGTGAAGTAGTTTACAAAACTCAACGGTGTTCTGTCTCCAATTTTTTGAATCAAAGCATATTTAGAAAATTTATCTATCATAGTTATGTATGCGTTTTTTGTATCCATATGCCAAATGTCTGCGTGATAAATTTCATGTGGAGATGATGGGGTTTCCGTTTTTTCAAATGGTAACTTTAAAGGTCTTCTTTCTATTTTAAAGTTGCATATTTCGCAATTATTAATTACTTTGGTTATTTCTTTTTTCAAATTAGGACAATAGTATATCTTTTTAAGTTCAAAAAATGTTTTATCAATACCTGGATGATTGTTTTCATATTTATGATGTCTCATAATTATTTCCAATAAATTTTGCTTTTCGACATTTTCTAACAACCTATATGTTCTATATATTTTAAATCTTTTAATATTACTTAATTTAATTACTTCCTCCTGGATCATGAGAAATAAATCCTCAATGTCACAGTAGATGACCAAATTTTCCTCCTTTTTTATTAAGCTTATTATTTTTGGTAAAACGTCTTTGTAATCATTTGTACCTACAGAAAATTTATATAATTTTTTGTTAAATTGAGTTTTTTCTTCATAGGAGTCTTTATTTTGTTTTTCAATTAATATTTGTTTATTTGCAAATTGTAAAGGACCTTCTATAATTGGTATGTGATCCATTCCATCATCCTGAGCACTATGCACAGTAGGAACAGGTGATCGCATTCTGTTTCGGGTTACAATTTTTTCATCTGTATCTTTGTGAATATTTCTTTCTATTAATTTAAATTTTAATTTTTCACCTTTGTGAATACGCAAAAAGTGTCTTTTTACACCTACCTTGCTTTCAAAATTTCTTTCACATAGACAACATTGAAGGACCCTTTCCCCATGTTTTTGTTGAATATGTTGCTCTAAAACAACCTTTCTTTTATAAATTTTTTGGCACACATTGCATTCGAAAAAGTTTATTTCTGCTGATTCCACATTTACTCTAGAAAGAGCATCGGCCACTTTGTTTTCTTTTCCTTCTACATGTTGAATATCAAACTCATATTCATTGAGCTTAATTTTCCACCGAACCAATTTTGAATTAGGTTCTTTTAGTGAAGAAAGCCATACTAGTGGTCTGTGGTCAGTCTGCAAACGAAATTTTCTACCATAGAGATAATGTCGGTACTGTTTACATGCCCAAACTATGGCCAACAATTCCTTTTCAATAGTACTATAATTTATTTCATGTTGGTTCAGAGTTCTTGAGGAAAAGGCTATTGGTCCATTTTCCTGGGATAAAACTGCCCCAAGTGCAAGATTGCTTGCATCAGTGGTCAGTGTAAATTCTTTATTGAAATTCGGATATTTCAAAACCATTTCCGATGATAGTATTTTCCTCATTTTGCTAAAAGCTTCCTTATAGTCGAGGTCATTTTCATTGATCTTCTCGTCTTTTTTGAGCCTCAGCGTAAGGGGTTTTGCGATTTTGGCGTAATTAGGTATAAATTTTCTGTAATACCCACTCATACCCAAGAATGATTGCAGTTGTTTAACTGTTTTTGGAATTGGAAACTTTTTTATACACTCTATTTTATTTGGGTCTGGTTTTATGCCATTAGCTGTCACTATGTGACCTAGAAAATTTGTTTCTTTTTTTAGAAAATCACATTTATTTAAGGAGACCTTTAAATTAGCTTTTTGCAATGTGTAAAAGATCCTGGACAAGTTGTCTAAATGCTCCTGAAGAGAAGTTCCGAATACTAATATGTCGTCCATGTAAATGACGCATATCTTATTTATGTACTGTCTTAGTACATTATTAAGCATTCTTTGGAAAGTGGCTGGAGCATTTTTCAAGCCAAATGGCATACGTCTAAATTCATAATGACCATTGCTAGTGGAAAATGCTGTTTTCTCCTGATCCCCTACGTCAACCTCAATTTGATAAAAGCCCTTTGTCAGATCTAGGGTGGAAAAATAATTGGCTCTCCCCAGCTTATCAAGAACGTCCTCTATAACCGGTATCGGATATTTGTCCTCCCTAGTCACAGCGTTGAGTTTTCTGTAATCTATAACAATACGCCATTCCTTATTTCCTACTTTATCTTCCTTCTTTGGTACAACCCAAACGGGAGAATTATAGGGTGAATCACTTGGTACAATGATACCTTGTTCCAGCATTTCATTAATCTGTTTTTGGACTTCATCCCTATGTACCTCAGGATATCTATAAGATCTTGTATATATAGGTTGATCATTATTAGTTGGTATTGAATGTTTAACTTCATTTGTGAAAGTTAAATTATCTCCCTTTTTGTAAAAGACCTTTGAAAATCTTCCAATAACCTTCCTCAGCAGTTGGTTCTCCTCATTGTTAAGATGTTCTGTTCTCAACTGTTCTGCTACTCCTAATTCATCTAAAGTATATAGTTCGGGTAAATGTTCTATTTCTTTCAAATCATGGAGTGGATGTTCGCTTTCATCCTGGCCCTCAAAATATAAAGGTAGTTCTTGACCATTGATTATTATAGATTTTGTCTTATAATCCATGATTGCGTTATTATTTCTTAACAGCCTAGATCCAAATATTCCGTTAAATCTTGAATGGAATTTTAAAATTTTAAAAGTTTCGTCCTTTTTTAGTCGTACATGTAAAGAGTCTTTATAAATTTTCGCTTCTTGGTTTATTACCAGAAAACCTGCAGCTGTTTTGATTTTCTGGGGTGTCTTTAAGGTAGTTATTAAATTTTGTGGGCAATGATTCTGTTCCAAAATATTTTCTGTTGAACCAGAATCAATTAAGATTCTGGTGGATCGCGTTCGTCCTTTGAACAAAACATAGGGAAGTTTATATTCGGACTCTTCGCTTGAGAGGCCGTAAATTGAAAATTTTGTAGCTGTTGTCCGTTATCTATGTAATGAGTTTGTCTACGGGTCTGCTCGCTGATGTCCATCGGTTCTGTACCGTCTGGTCTCACAATATTTGAAAAATTTTCATTATAAGTATTACTTTGGAATCTGGGATTTTGGAATCTATTGTTGTTGTTTTGGTACCTATTAAAATTTGAAACGCCCCGATGAGAATGGTTTGTGTGTCTATTTGGTTGGTAATTTGGTCCTCTGCTGAAATTTGAAACCCCATGATGAGAAAGGTTTGTATATCTATTTGGTTGTGAATTTGGAACTCCATGAAAGGGGTTTGGATTTCTGTTAGGATATTGGAAATTTTGGGATTTTTGTAGTTTTGTTTTTTCACTTACAATAAGATTATATTGACCCAATTCATGTAGAGCCTTCTCCAATGAATCCGGTTTTAGTGCACAAAGGATTGTTTTTAAATTTATAGGGAGTTTATTAATAAAGGTTTTCAAAGCTACATTTTTATTATGATTAATATCTGCCATATTGCCATCCAATCTCTGTCTTTGGTTCAGAAAGGATAATTTTGTTTGAATGAATTGTAAAACTGAAGGACGTCTCCTCTATATTGAGCGCTTCTCAGCTCCTCATACAACTGTTCGGATGATGTCAAACCTCCGAAGTTTAATTCCATCAGAGATCTAACCTCATTCCAAGTTACTAAATGAGGGTGTATCTCCAGTATTTGTCTGGCTTTCCCAATAATTTTATTTTTAATAATTGATAAAAACATTCTCTGTGCTGTCGGGTTATAATCCGACATACACGAAACTACATTGTCAATGGCTTCTATGAAGGGATACAGTTCTTCCCTTCTGCCATCAAAATTTGTAATAAGACTTAAAAATCTAAGGGGGTCTAGATCCCTAGTATACATTATGTCTACTTGCGGTTGGTGTTGTTGTGGTTGTTGTTGCTGGTGTTGCGGCATACCTTGTTCCATCCTTCGATGATTGTTGTCGAATAGTTGTTGTCTTTGGTTCCTTTTTTTTTTTTTTTTTTTTTTAAACTTTCCATTGTTCTTTGAACAAAAGTTAAATTTTAAATGTCTTTTTGATATTTCTTTTATTTTTTTTTTTTTCTCTTTCACGTTTTTTATTAATCTTAACGAATTTTGCTGATTGGTTACATTTTTCAATTTATTTTTGAAAAATGTTTTTATGAACTTTTGTTATTTTTTGTTATATATATATATTTAATATTTGTTAATATTTATTAGTTAAATATATATTATTTATTTATAATTATATTGTTTTTTGTACTTAGTATTATAAATTTTACATTAAAATTAATATTAAAGAAGTTATTATTTTGTTAAAAAAAAAAAATAATAATACTTCTTCTCGTTTTCCTTTTTCGTAGGATATCCTACGACTGCGCCAGATTTATAAAGGGGAAACGTTGTTCCCTGTTGAGTTTTGGTTTTGAACTGCTTTTTATTTTTTGATTAATTATTTCTTATACTTAAACTTAAACGTAAACAATTCAATGATTTATCAAACTAAAGACTTATGTTTATGTTTAAAAAATGTAACTCAATATCTTCAGTATAAATGTTTATGATTCAAATACAAAAAGCTTATTTTCAAATTCTTTAATGCAAATGTTTATGTTTTAATAATTCAATCTTTTCTGTGAATGGTCAAATTACAATTTTATGGTTGACTGTAGGCAAAGTGGCAAATGATGATTCATATTGGTTGGGTAAAACTTATATATATATATATATATATGATTAAGATGTAGTACGAAGAGGACATGAAACGAAGTGATCGGTCGTCAAACAAAATAATTAAGGAAAGGTTAAAAGTGTTGAAATATTTATATTCAAATGTAATTATTGAAATGGGTTAAAACTTTAATATAATTAAAACTTAATTGTGAAATAAATTTCAGCAGTTTCTCCTATTCAAACAACAGTCTACTAGAAAGTATATTTGATTTAAAACTAATATTTGTATTCTGGAAGTCGAGAAATTCCTCCTTCAAATACTTTTTCATTAAAGGTGTTTTTACAAAGATCTTTTTTTATATAAATATATTTTCAGCTTTTAACTTTTAATGTTCTACTATTAAAATAGAAAGTATAACTTTTAACATCTCACTTTTTACTAAATAATAAAATTATATTTCAAATATTTTTTGTCTTCTTTTAAACAATTCTCTTTTTACTTCTTTACATAAAGTAACCAGTTGGTTTTATTAAACAAATCAATGTTCTTGTTTTTAAATTCTATTAAATACTTTTAATATCAAATTTTATTGACTTTGTTCTTAGTTGAATATTTTGTAGTTTATTCTTTCTCTTGAGAAATCAGCGTGTGTCTTGTACCAGTGTTCAAAATGTTCTACCTTTTTTAAAAAATATGATTTTTTTCTACTATGTAAAACTTATTAATTATTGTTTCATTTTTGTCTCATTGATAAATGAGAGTGCAAATTTATTTTTATTCGGTAATTCTAGGAATTTGTATATAAAAATAATATTCCGTTGCTTTAAGCTAACGACAGGTAATAAATATTACATAATTTTATTCATCGCTGTTTTCAGCTTTTTTTTTTCATTTTAATCATCTTTAATGATGTTTTTTAAAATTTAAGTTCTAGGAAAAAAAAGTACAGCGAACTCCAAAAATTATTTTCCATTAATTATATTCACAAACATGTTCGTTAACTTATATATAATATATATATTCATTAATCATGCTTCCGATTAATATAATACAATAAAATAATAGTTACATCTAAAATTATTTAGTAATAACAAACCCAATTATTAGATAAAAATTTCTTAAAATAATTAAATAAAGTCCAATCAAATAAAATTTTCATCACTCGAATATAAATCTTAGAATTCAACACAAAATTAATAAAATCAAAAATCTTTTACTCTAATTTACATCAATCTGATAAATTAAACTTCTCTTTCTTTAAGCAAAATCATATCAAAATTAATTAAAATAAAATATTGATTTATACTTGTTGCTAATGAAACAATTATATTTTTATCTTATCTACTTGTACATTAAAATTTACAAGTTATTTACTTAACCAACTGCATCAACAAATCACTAGGTAATTCGACCACTTGCGTCTTCAACCCGCCTTCACGTACCACCACAAATAAAACATGTATCAATACAGTTTGGATATAATTATAAAATGTTTTTCCCTCATTTATTCGCTGTACTTCACTTCTTTTCCTGCTGTTGACGTCACTCTTATTTTCTCTGGTCATGATCTGCCGGTTCTCAAATCATACTCACTCATAAACATGGCAACTACAAGTATTGGCTTTACAAAGTTATTGTCAACCTTTATTTTTTGCATACAAGAACTATTTATGCAGTTCTTGTTGCTATTGTTGGCAACACTTAATTTTTTTGCTAGTTGCTTTATTTTTATTTATAAGTGGGTGCTAGACAATCAATCATTCAACGTCAATCATGAGTGTGTGTGTGCGTGTTTTTTTAAAAAGGGACGGCACAAGTATACGTTGTGTGTGAATTTGACGAAAATCAAAACTAGTTTGATTTTTGCGCAAAATTTGCTGGTCTGGCACCACTTCTGTAATCATATTTTTTTTATGTAAAGTTCATTGCACATCGTGGAAATTTTTAAAATAAAAATAGAGGAAAAATTGTTTTTTTATTACTAGACCAATGCAATAGCAATAAAAATTTGTTTGTTACATTATCTTCTTTTTTTTTTTCTTGATTTGCAATCAGAATAAAAGTGTTTTACCGACTGCAAAATGTATTATTTTTATTTAATGTGTTTTGCCGCAGGCGAATTGTAAATCTTTGCACATTAAAAAAATCACAAAAATGATTTAACCACTTATTTAGTAACGGCTTTTTTTCTCACGCACAATTTTATTTCATTTCTCGCTTTTTCAACTCTCTTTTTTCTGTCTTTAATACTCTTTGCAAATGGGCTGACAGCTGTGGCATTCTGTTACCTTAGTACACGGGAGTGACATCGCGTGGAAACGGCTTTCAGGCTAATGTCACAGCTGCCTTCCGTTCCGGTAAAACCTTGGCAAGGACTTGGAGAACGCTCTAAATCACGTTGCCGTTAAGTTGGCCGTGCAGGTTTAGTTGATACGACATCCTAATTAACGCCCGACCTGGCTCTGAACACAAGCGCCCATAAGGTCTTGTGTCAAGCCTTGCGAGGTCCTCACTGCATGCAAAGGGACCCTCGGGGTCATCATAGGGGTAACTTCACTACGGATTTAGATAACGTCTTCAAGTACAAAGGCAGTGAGGCGGCTACGATACCAGTCTCCGAAAATAGATTTTCAATACTTGCACCCACAGACGATGCACCAGTAGAACCTGCGTCTAAGGAACACAAACCTCCACCCATCTATTTGCGCGAGCAAACATCGAACGCAATTGCAAATCTTTTATCAAAGATTGTGGGAAAAGATAATTTTTACGTAGCTTCTATACGAAGGGGACAGATACAGGAAACGAAAATCCAAACCCATACTGAGAAGAATTATCGTCTAATTGTTAATAATTTTAACGCCGAAAAAAAAGAATTACTACACGTACCAACTAAAAAGTGCTATGGGCCTCGTGGTTGTGGTAAAGGGCATTGACAGTTCCGTCCCTGTTGACGAAATCAAGAAAGCTATTGAGAATGAAGGCTACGATGTGAGAAATGTTCACAACATACAAAACAAAGGTAAAATTCCCCAACCAATACACCGTGTGGAGATTGCTTTTAATGCAGCTCTTCTTGAGACCAAAAATTGAATGCATCCTATTTACAATTTGAGATATCTTCTTAACCGAAGAATAACAGTAGAGGAGCCACATACGCGTAATTGCCCTGCACAATGCACCAATTGCCAAGAGTTTAGCCACACAAAATCTTACTGCAAGCTACCATCTGTTTGCGTAGTATGTGGTAACGCGCGTAAAACCACGGAGTGTACAGCACCTAAAAACGACGCCAATGTGAAAAAGTGCAGCAATTGCGGTGGAAGACATTTGCTAATTATAGAGCATGTGATGTATTCGAGAGGATAAAAAATCGAATCAACCTCGAAGTCGTGCAAATGCGAAATATCGCGAATCGAACTACCCGAGCCTTCATACTGAAGCTACTGCAATACCTAATGGTATACATGTGGATAGAATGAACTATGCCCAACAACTCTTTAATGGCTTACCAAAGTCAAACAGGCCCAACATGGAAAATCTTTCTTATGCCCAAGTGTTAAGGAGCACCCCTCAAGTCTTCGCCGATAACAGTTCTAGTTCAATCGACAAACTGACAGAGACATGAAAAATTTTATGAATAATATGCAGGGCATGTTTCAGGAGATGATGCGGAATCAGAACATGATTCTGCAGACACTGCTTGGACAAAAATAAAAATGAAAAAATTGCTCCAGAATTAATGGGTTCATTATATATGACACTAAACATCCAAGTGGAAAGGCATGCTTTGTTATGCCAGAATTTGGGAAGCATTACATTCAGGCAACTTCAATAAGTCTTACTGATTTTCATACCACAATCTCATGTGTGTACTGTCCTCCCAAACACATAATTGATAGCGATAACTTCAAAAGGTTCTTCGCGACGCTGGGTCACAAGTTCCTGGCAGCAGGCGACTACAATGCCAAACACACCCACTGGGGCTCTAGACTTACCAGCCCACGAGGTAGGCAGCTGTACAATTCTATTGCTCAAAATAGCCTAGATGTCGTATCTGGCGGTGAGCCCACATACTGGCCTACAGATCGTACGAAAAAGCCAGACCTTATTGACTTCGTCGTTATTATCATAAATATGAAACGAGACCAACTTCTGATTAGTCCCCTAGAGGACTTATCATCTGATCATTCGCCAACTATAATTACACTACGTAATAGTTTTATAAACTCTGAAGTATCTCCTACGTTCTATCCGAACCGATACACGAACTGGCTAAAGTATAAAATGTATGTGAGCTCTCATCTCTCCCAGAACATCCCTCTAAGGAACTCGTCTGATATACAATGTGCTGTGAACCACCTTACAGACGTTATTACTTGTGCAGCTAGGAATGCAACTCCAATGAGAAAAACACATAGGAGGAAACCGTTGAAGTCATCAGCTGATATTGAAGCCCTCATCTGACAAAAAATAAAATTGAGAGCTTTAAAGACCCAATTGAATTTGTGTCAAAAAATACTTAAAGAAAAGCTGCGTCTACAGCATGAGTCAGCGCTAGCAAATTATTTAAGTAACTTGGATCCGACAACAAAAACCGACCACAAAAACCAACCACAGCCTATGGAAAGCTGTAAAGCATATGAAGTGCCCTACTTCCTCCGCACCTCCACTAAGGCTTGAGGACCATAGTTGGGCAAAAAATCCTAGTGAACGAGCAATGCTTTTGCTAGCCATCTGGAAAACGTTTTCACTCCACATGACATAAATAGTGATATTAATCCTTCATACATCAGTTCAATGCTGATGAACTTGCCAGATTGCGCTATGAGAATTATATTATTCATTTTTAATGCCATCTTAAGAGTGGGGGTTTTCCCGTCCTCTTGGAAAATTTCAGAAATTGTCATGATTCAAAAACCGGGTAAAGACGCTACTCAAACTACGTCATACAGACCTATCAGTTTATTATTCATCCTTTCAAAGCTGTTCGAAAAGGTCCTCCTCCAGAAAATAACGCCCCATCTAGCAGAGCGAAATATTATTCCAGAACATCAGTTCGGCTTCCGGGCTGGCCATGGAACTACAGAGCAGGTTCACAGAATAGTTAATGCAATCAGGTCATCCTTCGAGAAAAAGCTGTTTTGTTCAGCATTGTTCATAGATGTCTCCCAAGCATTTGATAAAGTTTGGCATGACGGTCTCCTTACAAAAGTAACACGACTTCTCCCTGCAAACATCCACAAGCTGATTAAAAGCTATTTGACTGATAGAACATTTAAGGTACAGTCAAAAAATGTATTTTCACCAGTTAAGAAGATTTCTGCAGGCGTTCCCCAAGTATACTTGGCCCGTTATTATACATCGTCTATACATCTGACATGCCTACAAATCGAAATATTACCACGTCAACGTCTGCAGATGACACGGCATTCTTAAGTGTGAACAAATATCCTAAAATTGCATCTGAGCACTTACAAGCTCATATAAACGAACTGGAAGGTTGGCTAAATAAATGGAAAATCAAAGTAAATCCATCAAAATGTGCCCATGTGACATTCACACTAAGAAAGGAAAGCTGTCCGCCAATAAAAATAAATAACGTCATTGTTCCGGTAGAAACTCAAATTAAATATCTAGGAATCCATCTAGACAGACGCCTAGCATTGTCACGCCACATCGAGGCCAAAATATTAGCTATAAAACTAAAAACAGCTCGACTAATATGGCTCATAGGTCCATATTCATCTCTTTCTTTGGAATATAAAGTCCTATTATATAAAGCCATTATTAAACCAATCTGGACATATGTCATTCAGCTATGGGGAACTGAGTGTGCATCTAACATCCAAAAGTTACAAAGAAGACAGTCGAATATTTTACGAACAATAGTCTGCTCACCCTGGTATATAAGAAATGAGAACATCCACAGAGATTTAGAAACCGCAACGGTTCGGGAGGAAATTGGGAAATATTGTACTAAGTACGTTCACAAACTGATGACCCATCCAAATGCCCTCGCTAGAGGTCTAGTACATTTCGAGGTACACAGGAGGCTTAAGAGAAGTGAAACCTTGCGCCTAGTTAGAAGAGATATTTAACTTTCTTATTTTTATACGTAGTCTATTTCTTTTATTCCTAAGATTTGAGTACAAGAAACTAGTATTACATTGGTAATAATTATTTAAGTTTTTTCTTTTTTATATTTAAGACTTGGATACTTATTGTAATTTTCTTATAGAAAAATTCAATAAAAAAAATACTCTTTTTGTTGTTGTTTTGGGGAGCAATCGGTTACAAACAAAAAAAAATATTTTTATTCTTTTCACTGTTCATTTTTCTTTTCCCTTATTTAACTGTTCATTTCTTTTTTATATTCCAACTTTATGGTATTTGCTTACACTATCACCTCCTGTTCTTTGTCCGTTACTTTGTGTTGTACTCGTAGTTATACTCGAAATATTTCAATTTTTCTGTTTGAAGTTTTGGCGAACATGCAGCACAAAAGAATTTATTGCTTTTCCTTACACTCTCATATTTGTACGACACTGTAAAAAAAATAATTTGCTTCACAAATTTTACTCTTTCTGTTTTTTATATGCTGTTACTCTTACTATTCTGTCCAAAAACTGTATTCTTTATCTCTATTACCGTACGGTTTATTAATTTTTTTCACCATTCACATCTTTATATTAAACCGTAACCTTCCTTTCAAGTTTCCAAATAAGTTTTTAACAAATTTAATTTTTACTCTATCTTTTCCATATTTGCATGGGTTCATCTCTTCCATCGTAACATGGATTCATCTCGTCCCTATTCTTTGTTTTTTAATAATTTTTGATGAAATTATTATTTTTTTTTAGATATTTTTTGGCGAAATTACTATTGCTCTTTTGGTGGAGTCTTCTTACTTCTTTTGATCTTCTTGCTTCTTTTCATCTTCTTAATTCTTACATCTTTTCATTTCTTTACTTCATTTCATCTTGCTCCTTACTTCTTTTCTTTGCTTTTTCCACATGGCGAAATTTGTAGATTTCGTGAAAAATGTAACTTGCAGATTTTATCGTGTTGGTTTTATTTAAACTTGATGGTTTTAATTCTTCCATTTTCAGAAAAAATTGTTAAGTTAATTTTTTAGGAAATGGTCTTCTTTCTTCGTGGGTGATTGTCCTCTTATTAAATTTTTATTTTTAAAATTCCTCTCAATTTGCATATTTCTTTTTAACTACACTTTGTTCATATTTTTTTAGTTCTTCTCTTTAGCTTCACGTTGTTTAAATTTTCAATTTGTTTCATTCTCCTCTTAAACCTTGAAAAGAAAAAGTTTTTTTTTTACATTTATTTTACCATTTTCTGTACCGTTTACATCTTAAGGTATGGTTTGTACTGTTTTACAATTTGAAAATTTGTCCATTCTAGAAATATGTCTTAGTGTACATATTCTTATATTTTAATATTTCAAGAAACAAAAAAAATTATTGTGTCCAGTTTTTTTTTATTTGTACAAAAGATACATTATTTACATCTCACTTTGGTCCCATCACCTTAAAAGCATTATTGGGACAAGTTGGCAAGTAAAGGGTCCGCCATCGCAGGTTTTTTTTTTCAACTAGTGCTTATTTCGTGAATGGTAACACTTAGCTCATATCTGATTTGACACATAATTAGTTTTATCCTTCCGCTGAAAGAATATGGTTGTGTTTTCGCTTCGCTAAGTGGGCCTTCGATCGACTTACAGAAGATGCCGATTTTGCCAAAAAAAAATCATCTTTTCAGATGAAGCTCATTTTGATCTTGGTGGGTATGTAAACAAGGAAAATTGTCTCATTTGGGGCACAGAAAACCCGCACGCATACATTGAAAAGCCGGCGCACCCAAAACGAGTCACTGTTTGGTGCGGATTTTGGTCCAGAGGCATAATTGGGCCATTTTTCTTCGAAAATGAGCAAGGAGTGGCCGTTAGTCAATGGCGATCGTTATCGGGCCATGTTCAACGAGTTTTTGTTCACAAAAATTGAAGAGGAGGATATTGGCAACATTTGTTTTCAACAGGACGGCGCTACGTGCCACACAGCCGAAGCTACACTCGATGTTTTTATAGAATTTTCAAAAAAAAAAAGTTATTTGGCGGACCCTTTATTATACATTTTGCTAAGTACAAATAAAGTTAGGAATTTAAAAATTTGTGTATATACATTTTCAAAAAGAATATACAATAAAGATAACAATAATACATTAAGATATACTACGTATGTAAGTACATAGATATATATAAATAAATTTATGCATACATACTACGAGAGCGATTCAAAGCTGTTCAAAAGTTTTTGTGCTTACAAGACGATTTTTTTTATTTGTAATCTATCTAATGATAATAAGCAAAGTTTCTGGTAAGTGTTTCGTTAAAGTTAAATTTACATTGACGTTGAGTACATTACGTCACTACGTAATAGCACTATATAATATAAACAATAAAATTTATTTAAATAACTATAAAAAATGACAATAGAAAATATATAAATTTATTGACTAGATTTAAAAAGAAGATCAAGCACATGGGTTCTCTTCAGTCTCATTGTTTCAAAACTGTCATCTAGTAAGCAGAAGGCTAGTACATTTTGGCGATTACTCAGCTTATGTAGATACTTCTCTGAGAATCGTTTTATTTCTTATGTTATTTTTGGTGTTTTGAGATCATTGTGTATTATCTCGTTTGTGACAAACCATGGTGGATGGAGTATATTACGCAATGTTTTGGCCTGAAATCTTTGTAATATTTCAATGTTCAAGTTACTAGCAGTTCCCCATAGATGAATGCCGTATAATCAAATGGGCTTTAAAATTGCTTTATAGGTTAATAATTTGTTTCTATAGCATACTTAGCTTGGATGTGGAGCGCAAGAGCCAATACAGTTTTTAAAATTTATTGTTAAGTTGTCTCTTTTTTGTTATATGGGCTCTCCAAGTGAGCATTCTGTCCAGATGTAATACCATGTTCACACTTAGGTTTTTGAACGTGTTTAACGACTCATTCGTGTTTTTGAGCTAAAACCAGTCAATTTTGCCAGGTTTTACCATACATTGAAATGTTTTAATAAACATCTCAAACGACGACTTTTTGATAAAAACACTTCAAGGACAGGTTTGCATTTGCATTTAGAGTATATTCAGTGGGTTTTCGGCAGTTTTATTTTTTATTAATAGATGGCGACACGTCAAAAGTATTTCGCGACCAAAAAAAAAATGGTAATTTAATATTTAGAGACTTATTACTTGAAATTTCAATATTAATATTTGGTTCTTGATAAGTTTTTACCTAATTACTGTATTAAAATTAAATAAAATCAAAAAATAAAATAAAATCAGCTGACCTAAAGCATCTCAAACTTGGTGTGAACGCTTGTGTTTTTGTTTTAAATGCTTCCCTGTGGTATTCCGGCATTGCTATAATGGAAGCCTGAAAAAGTGTTGTTGTGTTTAACATGAAAGAATCTATCTGACAAATAAGATCTCAAAATCAGATAATGAGGTGTTGGTAGACAATTTTTCAACTTGTACAAAAAAACCGGATTGCCATACCCGATCGAAAGCCTGCTCAACATCCAAAAATACTGCAGAACAGTATTTTTTGTTTTCCAGAGCTTCTGTGACATATTTTACAATTCTGTGACATTGTTCTGGGGTACCGTGCTTACGACGGAAGTTAAATTGATTGCCTGGAATTATGTTTTCCTTTTCAATCCAGGGCGCCAATCTACCAACAAATATATTTTCGAATACTTTTCAGACAGCCGCCAACAAGCTAATAGGTCCATATATATATACTGTTATAAATAATAATTCAAGTACTAAATAACATTGTATTATAAATGTCTGTAAGGAAAATTTTCCATAGACTAATAATTAAATAAATAAGATGAAACCAAATTTTCGGGCTTGTTTGTTTTTGGTATCATTGTTATCATTGCACATTTCCATTGTGATGGGAAATAACTTATTATTGCATTAAAGATATAGGTTATGAATAGAACTCCTTTTTTGGGGAGATGCTTTAACATATAACTACTTATGTTGTCATATCCAGGTGATTTTCTGGTATTCTGGTTGGTAATTTTCTTTTTTATTTCCTTTGGAGTTATGGGCTTAATTGGAAAGTCTATTTAACGTGGAGCTTCAAGAAATTTTAATAATATCTTCTTTGTCTTTTGTTCTATGATTTAAGTTGTATAGAGTAAAAACACTTTTAAAGTGTGTGGAAAAAGCTAAAGCTTTGTCTAAATCAGATTTGTGCCATTTATTATGCTCATCTTTAACAATAGGATCCCTTTTTTGCGACGTTTTATGCTTTTAGTGGCTTTCCATAAATTATATTCATTGTTCTTGTTAACATTTGGATTTAAGTTTTTTAAATAACATTCTATAGAACTATTTTTAAAATTTTTAAGTGTTAAGTCAGCTACCTTGTAATTTTTTACGCAGTTTTCTTTTTTTACAATTAGTATTTTGATTTCTGTTGGTAGAATAAATTTATTAGGATTCCATATGATATTTCTTGGTGTTGAAAGGTGCGATGCTTAATGCATTAAGTGCGTAAAATATTCAATGTTGTCTTCTATTTCAGAACCAGTTTTTAGAGAGACTTTAAGGTCAACATTTTCTTCAACCCAATATTTATAAGACTTATCATCCGTCTTAAAAGAAAACGAATTAAAATTTCTGTAGTACAGTGTGGTGCTGTAGTTTAAAAGTATAAGGAAGTAATCAGAGCTTAAGTTAAAAATTTCAAGAATTTCTAAGTGATGTCTAGGAATGCCGTTGTAAACAACAAAATATAATAGATCTGGTCTTTTTCGCGCATCAGACGGACAGTAAGTAGGTTTGCCAATTGATATGACAGAGTAATTATGGTTCTGTATACACTTGAGAAGCTCTCGACCCTTGGATTTTTTATTCTAGATCCCCACCAGGGGTGTTTGGAGTTGAAATCACCACCGATAAGAGACTTCGGGCCAAATTTGTCAATATACTGCTGAAACTCTTGCTGTTTTAGATTGAAACGAGGAGGAAAGTAAACTGCTGCAATTGTTAAAGGAAAACCGTTAAGGATAATAGAAATTATGGTGAATTGTAATGATTGTTCTTGTATTTCCTCTAGAATATTAAAAGGGATGCCTGATTTTATAAGGATAGCAGTGCCTTAATGAGCTAAATTATCAGCATGATTAGTGTGTATTAATTTATAGCCTTTTATAATAAAATATGATTTGTTAGTAAAATGGGTTTCTGATATTATCATAATATTAATTTTGTTGGAAGTAAGAAAAGCTTCAACTTCCTGCATGTGATTTAACAAACCGTTGGCATTCCATACTGAAAACTTAAGGTCTATTTGCATAATTAAGTGAATAAAACTGTTATCATCTGTATAAGATTGTTTGTTTGTTCTATTTGCTTTTGAATTAATAACTAGTTTTTCAAATGGATTAGTATTTTGTTTGATAACATCAGCATAGGTTAGAGCATTTTGATTGTGGCTTTAAGGGTGTTTTTTAAAGACGTATAGAACTTTAAGTTGGCATTACTGTTCAAGATGGCGACCGATTTAACAGCTGTCAAGTGATTTATTCTCAGTTTGGTTTGGTAATTCATCATGAATAGACTCACGCCTGAACAACGCTTGCGTAGATTCGTCGAATGGGCCCAAAACGAGATTGCCGTTGTTCCCGATTTTCATAAGCGAATTTTGTATAGCGATGAAGCGCACTTCTGGTTGAATGGCTACGTCAACAAACAAAACTGCCGCATTTGGAGTGAAGCTAATCCTCAAGTGTATGTCGAAACACCGTTACATCCAGAAAAACTGACTGTTTGGTGCGCTTTATGGGCTGGTGGAATCATTGGTCCGATGATGGCCAGAACGTTACAGTCAATGGTGATCGGTATAGAGCCATGATTACTAACTTTTTCATTCCTGAATTGAACAACCATGACGTCTAGGAGCTGTGGCTCCAACAAGACGGCGCAACATGTCCCACAGCTCGTGCCACAATCGATTTATTGAAAGACACGTTTGGTGACCGCCTAATTTCACGTTTTGGACCTGTGAATTGGCCTCCAAGATCTTGTGATTTAACACCGCTAGACTACTTTCTGTGGGGCTATGTAAAGTCATTGGTCTATGCGGATAAGCCACAAACGCTTGACCATTTGGAAGACAACATTCGCCGTGTTATTGCCGATATACGGCCACAAATGTTAAAAAAAGTTAACGAAAATTGGACGTCCAGATTGGACTGCATCCGAGCCAGCCGTGGCGATCATATGCCAGAAATCATATTTAAAATGTAATGGCACAAGATTATCTTTCGGATAAATAAAATTCATGTCAATCGAATAATCCATCGTTGTTTTATTGCAATTTAAATTTCTATACCTCTATAAAAAACACCTTTTATATTGGTTTTGATTTGTAAATTCATTGTTAAAAAGAGTGTATTGTTGGTGATTTTTTAAAGTAGTTTGTTGAGTATAGGCAGATGTACCTTGCCTATTTTTTAACATTCGTTGATATACTATGCAGCTGCGGTAGTTAGCTGGATGATTTTCGTTACAATTGAAGCATGTTGCTGGATTATCTTTTTTTTTTCTGACATTGTACTATAGGGTGGTCCTTAACGCATTGATACGATTTGGAACAGTATGCTTTTGTATGGCCGAATTGTTGGCATCTGTAACACTGAACCACTTCCTTCACTTCACGTGGTGGTTCAATATGAACGACAGCATTATTATATTAATTGACTTCATTTCATATAAATATTTGTATATTGTTTTCATTTAGTTCAAAATCGATAGAAAAAACAATGGTAACAGATTTTTGGTAATTCTGCTGCGAATATTCATTATTTTTTTTACTTTATGACCTTATAATTCAATAGCTGCCTTAATATATTCTATAGGAGTAGAGTGATGTAAATGTTTAACAACGACCCTGAATGATCTCTCAGTTTTCAATTGATATGTATGAAACATTATTTCTTTTTGTTTACAGAATTCGACTAATTTTTTTTATAAGATTCTACACTTTTAGTTATTACTTTAACTTGATTATCTCAATGCTTTAAATTAGAAATCTGTTTTTATGATTACTTTGCGAAAGCTTTTGATCATTTTTGTTACATCAGTAGTGAGATACAGTAAATTAAAAAAAAGTTTTTAACTTAATTTTAAAGCTTTTTTTTCAGTTTGCACTCACGGTTGTGAAATTCAGTAACTATTTTTTAACACCAAAAGACAAATAAAAAAAAATATTCTGCAGAAGTTTTAAAAATTTAAGTTTAAAAATTCTATTTTTGCACAAAGTAAGTAAGAAAATATGTATTTACTTTTATTTGCATGTAATTAGCTTTACATACATTTATATTTTTGTAGAATGGCGTCTAGCTACAGCCGAGCAATTGAACCAAATGGTGGATTTTCTTTTAAGAAATCCGTGACTTGTTGGCAACAAATTTGTAAAATTGCATGGCTAGTTCGAGAATGACAAAAAGTGGAGTGAGCTAGCGGTGGTGTTGAATAGTATTAGTGGAGCAATAGAAACAGTTGATCAATGGTATTCGGTAAGCAAACATTATAAAATATTTTATATTGTGATTATAGTTTTTATGTACAAAAGTTGTGGAAGGATTTAAAAAGTCCTACCAGCATAAACGTACGAGACCGCAGGAAACAACAGGCACTGATGGGTAACAGACCAATTAAGCAGGAACCCATCAGTTATTTGGAAAAGAGAGTGGTTGGCCTCATTGGCAGTAACTATATTAAGGGACACGAAGATGTCAAAGAAAATGTGCCGGAGGAAGAGGTAGGTTTGATTATTAGGAGTTACAACTGCGTCTCGAAGAAGATGATGACGTACCATTTGATGAAATGCCATCAACATCAAGAGAAGAAGATGTTAAACTGCTGAATACACCGCAAACACCAAAGACGCCACAAACATTGCTGCTTTTATAATTTTTTTTTTTTTTTTTTTTTCAACAGGTGCTGCGAAGTGTAGCGCAGCAAACGTGAAAGAAAACGAATTAATGGCAAAAAAGCAATTGCAACAATGGGGAAGGGCTTAAGCACGTCCCCGACGCAATTAACAACTTAGCATCGTCCATCAGTAGCATCTAAATATGTATTTTTCTCTTTGTTTTTGAGTTAGATTGAATTTTACTTTATGTTTATTTTAGTTTTTGTTATTTCTTTAATTTTAGATTTTATTGAATCCTTTTTTTGTTTTGTATATAACAAAGACAGAATTTCCTTTATTTACTTTTGTTTTAGCTTTTGCAATTTTTTTTTTTTTTTAATATTGTTTTTTGTTTTATCTTTGTAAAAACATGTGTTATATATTTATAACTAGATGTTTTTGTCCGGTCTCACCCGGCCCGGTCGGTATCCTTAGAAAGCGTTTGTATCAATTTTTAGCGACATCCCTTTACAAGTAAAATTTTAATTGTTAAAAAACCAACTAAATAAATACAGTCATTAACTACTTTATAAAGTGGCTCATGTTTTTGCTAGCATTATTTTCAGAAACGCCAACCAAAGTGACAAATTAAATATTTAAAACCATAATTTTAGACTTAAATTAAGTACGGGCTAGTCTATTATATATTAAACATCTGCATGAGCAAAAAACGGTCTCGGTTATCTCATTAAATTTTTATTGCATGCCTTACTGTTCTGAAAATGTGAGTAATTGTCAATACCGAAACAGTTGAGAACATTTGCTCACAAGATGGGAAAAGCGAGATCGATGGGAGATCTACTACAAAAATAAAACCCAGAATTCCAACGAAAATAAAATTTCAAGTAGAGTTTGAAAAAAAAATACCAAAACAACAACAAAATAAGAAAGAAAAAAACTTACATTCATTTTTTTTTCTTACACAGCCACTTGCTTTATGATGTTCAACTTGAAAAAGTTTCGAGTTTTGTATCAAAGAACCAGTTAATTTTCGTTTATCTTGAGCCAGTGAGTAAAACATTCGGTTTTGACATCGCAGAATGCTCAAAATCTTACAAGATAAACTGAGATTTGTGGTTGAATGAGTATATCATTTCTTAAAAATGCAAGATAATAAATATTTTGTTTTACCGAGACAAGACAAGATGATATTGTTTGTGTTATGAGTGGGCAAGTACTTGTATTGTCTTTTGAGAACATGGGCATATTTTTGTATGAGTATCTTGTCGCAGCCCTTTATTATATATATCTGAGGCAATAAAAGTATTTATTTTGATATAGATCAATTTGTTACTAAGAAATCTGTATTAGAAATAAATTATCAATTTCTATTGTTCACTATTTTGACGATAATTGCTTCCACATAAGAGATAGACGTATGCTGTCGCGGATTTTTTTGTAGGACTATTTATGATAAACATATCGTTCATACAATATGTGTAACTTCAACGATATTTGCGGCGCACGCCAAAACATGTCGCCGATTGTAGAATTTTTTCCTACTTACTTGACACATCGTTATAAAGAGTGATTTTTTTGCTATTATCTTTTTGGCAACACTAGTTTTGACAGCTCACGCACGTTTTGTATCTTGTGTCACTGTCAAACATCTTCAGTTTGGTCTATAATTTAATCATGAATCGTCTTACAAACGAACAACGCTTGCAAATTATTGAATTTTATTACCAAAATGCGTGCTCTCTTAAGAAAGTTCATCGTGCGCTTCTTCCATTTTATGGTCAGTTTAATCGACCTACTGAGGCTTCTATTCGGGCTATTGTAACAAAATTTCGCACCAAATTTACATTGTTGGACATTAAACCACCAACACGCTTACGTAGAGTGCGAACTGAAGAAAATATCGCAGCCGTATCGGCCAGTGTTGGTGATGACCGTGAATTATCGATTCGGCGCCGTTCGCAGCAATTGGGCCTCTGTTACTCCACTACGTGGAAAATTTTGCGGAAGGATTTGGGTGTGAAGCCTTATAAGATACAACTGGTGCAAGAATTGAAGCCAAACGACCTACCACAACGCCAAATTTTTGGTGAAAGGGCTCTTGAAAAGTTAGATGAAGATCCACTTTTTTATCGAAGAATTGTGTTCAGCGACGAGGCTCATTTCTGGTTAAATGGATACGTGAACAAGCAAAACTGCCGTATTTGGAGTGAAGAGCAGCCAGAAGCATTGCAAGAGCTACCAATGCATCCACAAAAAACAACCGTTTGGTGCGGATTATGGGCTGGCGGCATCATTGGGCCGTATTTCTTCAAAGATGATGCGAATCACAACGTTACTGTGAATGGTGAGCGCTACCGTGCGATGATAACAAACTTTTTTTGCCCAAAATGGAAGAGCTTGACTTGCATGACATGTGGTTTCAACAAGACGGTGCCACATGCCACACAGCACGCGAAACAATGGACCAATTGAGAGGCGAGTTCGGTGAACAGTTTATTTCACGCTTGGGACCAGTCAATTGGCCGCCCAGATCGTGCGATTTAACGCCTCTAGACTATTTTTTGTGGGGCTATGTTAAGGCTAATGTCTATAGGGACAAGCCCGCTTCGATTGACGCACTGGAAGCCAACATTGCCAACATTATTCGTGAGATACCGGCCGAAATGTTGGAAAGAGTATGCCAAAATTG
The DNA here is from genome assembly GCA_947397855.1 of Thelaira solivaga. Taxonomy (NCBI): domain Eukaryota; kingdom Metazoa; phylum Arthropoda; class Insecta; order Diptera; family Tachinidae; genus Thelaira; species Thelaira solivaga. Next base: position 20,304,584 of record OX377615.1, on the reverse strand, counting down.
GACTACGCGGATGGACCATTTGAGGCGCAGCCGTGGCCAACATTTGCATGAAATAATCTTCAAACATTAAATTATATCGACCCAACTATCGATCCAAATAAATATTTCATGCATTTTTCTGAATTTTATGTGTTTTTTTTTTTTTTTGAAATTTCCGATAGTTCTTATAAAATCACCTTTTATAAACGTTGAAGCTATTGCTTATGCTTAAAGCATATGGTCTGAAGCGAATAACTTTAGTTTTACTAGGGTTAACAATTAAACGGTTTAAACGTGCGAATTCAAATAGTAAAGCAGAGTCCCTTTCAATCTTGGTTTTTAATTCTAAATCATACTTATAAGGATAAAAAAGGGAAACATTATCCTCATAAACAGCTTTCCATTTAACTCTAAATTTTTAAAGTCATTTATATAAAATGAAAACACTCCCCTGCGAAACACCTTGACTAACGCATCCCATAAAACTTTTAGTATTAATTTTTATATATTGTTTCCTGTTATTAAAATAATCTTTAAATAGCAAAAGTTCCTGTCCCCGAACACCGTAGCATATCAATTTTTGTAACAATATTTTATAGTTTACTAAGTGAAATGCCTTTGTGAAATCAAAAAATATTCCAACAACTCCATACGAACCCCCGTCCAGGCCATTACATATACTGAACTACATTTAGCACGCCATCTTCAGTACCGCTCCTCTTCTAAATGCGAATTGACAGTTGCACATGATGTCGTTTTCTTCCAACAGCAATAGGTCTATATTTATCTACAGACGAAGCATTCACCTCCTTTGGTATTGGAATTATTTTGTGAATCTTTAAGATGTCAGGATACACTGAACAATTTGCCATATTATTAAATATATTAGTCAAAATTAAAACTATTTCATTCTTTCTAAAGTTTTGGCGATATATTATCACATCCTGGGCTTTTGTTCACATTCATTATTTCATTAATTTCATCGTCACTAACATCATTCAGCACAAAGCAATGGGAAGCTGTACTAAGAGTTCTTCGAAGGTTGAAATTATCACCGGGTTGAGTTTCAATGTCTCTTTTAAGATTTGACAAACTTGTTATGAAATAATCGTTGTAATAATCAGCTTTAGCTTGATCACATGTTATTATCTGACCATGAGAATCTCTTAAATGTATGCCTGCACTTTTACCTCTACCAATAGTGCTATTTATAAATCTCCAATTTTTTTTGGGTCATTTGCAACTTTTGATAATTTATCAGTGTAGTAATTATCCCTGCATTTTTTTATAGCAATTTTTATAATTTTACTAATTCGTTTTAAGTTTTCTTCCATATCTTGCTTATATTTCAATTTACGGCTTTTCCTTAGAAGCTTATGCTTGAGTAAAACCAACGCCTGAATGTTTTTATTAACCCATGGTGTAAGCTCAAAACGTAACTGTTTGTGATATATTTTGATACGATAGTTGAATTATTCATTGCATCATTCATACAATGAACCAAACTATTTGTTAATTCCGTGGGATCTAAAAATTTACATTATCAGGTAGGTTTTTTTGTAGGTATTCACCAGCCTTTTCATAATCACAGTGTATTTTTTCATACTCGACACAGTCCATACACCTCACATCCGTTTTAAATTTGCAGGAAATCATATTCACCCCTATCGTGAATATTTTTTCTCTTGAAATATTTCGCTTTTCCCTAAAGTTGCAATCGTGAATTATTTTCATGAGAAAAAATTCGCATGTTCGAAAAAAAAATTGACATCGCCGATTTTTATTACCGTGAGTTTTTTCCCAAAAGTATTGTGACATTTTTCACAAACATTTTGTTTGGGAATAAAATTTAGAATTGTTGCAGCTGCAAATAAAATTAGATTAACTGAAAATCAAGCAATATAATAGCAATGATGGACTGTAAACATGTAAGAATGTGATAATTTTTTAGTTTTAAAAACGTATATTAATTGTGAATTAGAATTTTTGTTGCCTTTTTTATGTGCCCGTTTATTAAATTTTTTTTGTGATACATGAAGTACAACCAAAAATAACACAAATGTGATTTATTGTTTTTTGTTTTAAGATTTCGTATCTTTCTAAAGAATATTTCTTTTTTAATTTTTTGTATCCTATAAAAACCGTAGACATGTTGTAAGCTACACAAGACGACGACTTTCTGGTAGGCAGTTCTGGAAAATGTTGTTAGAACCTGCAAAGAATTTATTTATATGTACATATATGTACATATTGTTAACAATTCTTCATGTTTTCAATAACATTGTTTCTGGTAAACACAATGGATTTGATGCATCTCTTAAATTCCGTCTTTTTATTTTCACCAATAATTTCTTCTCTTTTTCTAATAACATAAATCGAAGCGAAATACTATGCATTTTATTGAATAATAACAATTTATTAAGAAAATTACAAAAAAACGCATAAACAATTAAACTACATCAATTCACAATAATATGTTCGACTTGCCACATATGTTTCGAAAATGTATTTTATTCCCTAACAATTGGCGATACCAAATTATTGTTCATGGGAATAAACAAATTATTCTCTAGAATTTATTCCCTTGAGATTCGCGATAAGGGTGATTATGAGTAGGTTGCACTCTACTGAATAAACAGAAATTTCCTCTAAAAAATTGCTAAAAACATGGTCAATACATGTGTTGCTCTGAGGCCTAGTTACTAACCGATGACCGGTATCGCAATCATACAGGGTGGGCCAAAAGAAACCAAGGGGTGTAAAAGTTTAATAACTTTTTTGTTTATTAATTTTTTTTTTTATTTTTTCTTTCAGATTATATAGACAACACTTGGAGAATTTATAATGGAGAGGTTCACAACTGAACAGAGAACCAGAACAATAGAATTTTATTATTTAAACCAGAGATCAATTATTTTAACGCTCATTTTCATTTGAATGGCTTTGTTAACAAGCAGAACTGTAGGTTCTGGGGTTCTCAAAATCCAAGAGCCATTCATCAACGCCAATTGCACCCCATCAGGTGTACAGTATGGTGTGGGATCACATCTGAAAATGTCATTGGGCCCTACTTCTTCGAGAATGAAGATGGAAGTGCTGTAACCGTAAATGGAGAGCGGTATCGTTTTATGATAGAAAATTTTTTACGTCCTGCTCTTGAAAACAGACCTGGTATGTGGTTTCAGCAGGACGGAGCCACTGCCCATACTGCCCGAGACACAATGGCACTTTTAAGTCAAATTTTTGGAGAGCGAATAATTTCTCGAAATTCGGAAATTATTTGGCCAGCGCGATCGCCAGATTTGACAGCACCCGACTATTTTCTTTGGGGTTTTTTGAAGGAGCGAGTGTATGTGAACAAGCCAGAGACAATCCTTGAACTCAAGGCAAACATTGTTGCAGAAATTCGAACGATGTTATGGAAAATGCTCTAAAAAGAGCCCATCAGTGCGAAGCTGAAAACGGTGGTCATTTAAGAGACATCATTTTTCATTTTTAGTGTAAAAAAATTTCCATTTTGTATATTATATAATCTGAAAGAAAAAATAAAAAAAAGTTAATAAACAAAAAAGTTATTAAACTTTTACACCCCTTGGTTTATTTTGGCCCACCCTGTATGTAGCTTTAGAAAGTATTTAACAGGTCTAGAGAATATGGGCCTTGAATTAAATTAATATTCGAATCTCCAACTATAATAATAGGATTCCGAGCATAGGTATTTAAAATCCCATCAAACATAGTTACAAAATCATAGTTACATTTTTGCGATCTGTAAAAGGAAACCATATTTATAGGTTTATAATTAACTTTAACAGTTTTTTTCACAATTTACCCGGTCATCATAATAAGTTTGATTTTTGTCAATTTTCGGGTTGATCCCATTTGCAGGATTGGGAACCCATTTGTAAGTTTTTAAAGAGTTTTGTAAGTTTTAATTACATTTTATTTCACAATTAAGTTTTAATTATTTTTAAGTTTTAACTCATTTCAATAATTACACTGGAATATAAGTATTTCAACACTTTTAACTTTTTCTTAATCATTTGGTTTGATGACCGATAACTGCATCTTATGTCCTTCTCGTATTACATCGTAATCACTTCTCCTGTCTAAAGGGTTTGTTGACCAATCTTACTTCTTCCACGTTCTAACCACAACTCTCTTGCTTTTTGTCGGTCTTGTAATATTAAGTATGTCATGTCATTGTTGATTAGTTAAGTCAAATTATTACAGTTTTGATAATATATCCTGGATCCTTATAAATAGCGGAGTCGATTTAGCGATGCCCGCATGTCTGTCTGTATGGATGCTGACATCAACTTTCTGAAGTGCCTAGAGTACATATAGAAAAGTTTACTATCCCAATTTGTTGGAAGTTCCTGTCTTCAGGTTGGTATTGAAATTAGCTCAATCGATTCCAAAATAGCTGAACTATGACCTCTGAGGGGTTATGTATTACGATTCGAATCGAAGAAGCTTTCGAAAAGAATTTTCGATTCGAAAAAAAATATCTAATTATGTAGTATGTTCGAAAATCCAGCAGAGTTTTAATTACAATTTCAAAGGAAATTTTCCCCCGGTTTTTGATTCATAACACTTAACTATTTTGGTGTTATGTGTTGTGAATTGCGATTACAGTTTACAACACTTATCTGTTGTGTTGTTTTTTTAGTTGTGTATGTTAATTTTAGGCGATTGTCTTATGTGTTGTAAAAACAGATAAAAATAGACAACTGTTATTAGGTGTTGTCTCCTTGCTGCGATTAGTTTTTTTGTCAATTTAAAAATAAAAATTCAGGAGGGTTATTATGTATTTCGATTCGAATCGAAAAGACTTTCGAAAAGAATTTTCCATTCGAAAGAGAAATCTAATTATGTAGTACGTTCGAAAATCCAGCAGGGTTGTATTTACAATTTCAAGGGAAATTTTTAAGTGAAGTCACGTTTTTACATGTAAAAACTTGGTATCACTTTGCATTTTGCTGTACGAATGTATATAAAAAAAATTTATAAACAAATTAATGCATACATATTTTTATACAAGTGTCAAATATCTAAAAAAAATTTTAAAGTAAATTAAAAGTAAAAAAAACAAAAAGAAAATATGGATAGTGTTATGTTGTGGGAAAGTGATGAGGAAGATTTTGTTGTAGAGCGGATCCAAAGGAAATTAATAAGAGATTAATGATAAGATAATAAAAGATAAATATGTATAAACACGCACATTTTTTATAGCAATTTAAATAAAATATGAAATTAACTGCAATGTGTATTACTAATTGTTAACAGTGGGAACAAAAACTAAAAGCTAATAAAGATTCAAAATTAAAAGATTGTCGGTTGTTAACTGTTCTTTGTTTGTTATTGCTTTTTATGTGGACACAGGCGTCACTAGCGTCTACATATGATGATGAAGCGTAAAAATTTAAATTGCATGCATGTGCATTGTATTTAAAAAGAATATATATAAAACATTAATGAACTAAGAACAAAAGTAGTGTATTTTAGTAAAAAATTTATAATTTTTGAAAATGATGGGCGTTAGAAAATAAAATTATTTCTTTCTTTTTCAATTCATAAAAATTTATTAAAAGAAACATAAAAATTTAATACACTAGCTTTAATATAATATTAAAAATAACATAAAATTTAATTCATTCACTAATACTACTTTTTTTATTAATCAAAATTTTTTTCTGCATTTTTAACTTTGCAGTTTTCTTTTCAAGCTCATTTTCCTTTAGAAATTTAAACTTCTCCTTGAAGAGAAACATTCGCTCCTTAAATTCGCGATTTGCTATTGCATTATTTTTAAAAAAATCTAATTTTTCTTTTTTCAATTTGTGCATTCGCTCCATTGTATCACATTTTCTTTTTAAGTATTTATTTGTAACACTTAGCTCATGTCTGATTTGACAGATAAGTAGTTGTATCCTTCCGCTGAAAGAATATGGTTGTGTTTTCGCTTCGCTAAGTGGGCCTGCGATCTTTTCAGATGAAGCTCATTTTGATCTTGGCGGGTATGTAAACAAGCAAAGTTGTCTCATTTGGGGCACAAAAACCCCGCACGCATACATTGAAAAGCCGGCGCACCCAAAATAAGTCACTGATTGGTGCGGATTTTGGTCCAGAGGTATAATTGGGCCATTTTTCTTCGAAAATGAGCAAGGAGTGGCCGTTAGTCAATGGCGATCGTTATCGGGCCATGTTAAACGAATTTTTGTTCACAAAAATTGAAGAGGAGGATATTGGCAACATTTGTTTTCAACAGGACGGCGCCAAGTGCCACACAGTCGAAGCTACACTCGATGTTTTTACAGCATTACAAAAAAAAAAAATTATTTGGCGGACCCTGTATATGGGTCCCAACTTGAAGTCGTTATTTAAATACGTAGTGCAGTTATCCCTATGAGGACCTCGAAGGTCCCTTTGCATGCAGTGAGGTCCTCGCAAGGGTTGACCTTATGGGTGCTTGTGTTCAGAGCCAGGTCGGGCGTTAATTGGGATGTCGTATCAACTAAACCTGCACGGCCAACTTAATGACAGCGTGATTTAGAGCGTTCGCCAAGTCCTTGCCAAGGTTTTACCGGAACGGAAGGCAGCTGCGACATTAGCCTGAAAGTCGTTTCTACGTCACTCCCATATACTAAGGTAACAGAATACCACAGCTGTCAGCCCATTCTCAAACAAATCCAATAAATAATCAAAATCATATCAATGGTATTTGCCGGCTCGTCAACGTTGCAGCAGTAGCCTGAATTGCACCGAGTTCGCATGTCGTTAAGGCTACTCTACTGCATGTTCGCATACACATTTTAGCTACCGCCAGATCAGGTGATCCGGGCGGCATTACCAGGGAATACCACGTGAAGGTAGTGAGATGCTTGGGTAGTTCAGTGAAGGAATAACCTCTGGCTACTCCCAAGTGAATAGCGATCAGGAGGCTTTCAACCTCCATGAAATTCCCCAACCCCCAAAATGAATTTTCAGTGAATTTTTTTTCAAAATTTTTATTATTTTATTTAAAATGTAACAAACAGTTGGCTGAGAAACTGCATCATATCATTGCCTCTACTTCCTTATAATTACCATCAGCAAAAAAAAACAAACAAGCTCCGGATTGATGGTTTTAAAAAAATTAGTCTGTTTCACCAGCAAAACCATTCTTGTTTATGTGGAATAATTTAAAAAATTTAATTCCAGAAAATGTTTGCTAACATGGTATTTGGCAGTTCTAATGGGTTGGAACTGTTATGTTTTTTTTTGCGGACTCGTGTTTTCTGTGTACTCATTATCGAAAAAAATAGAAACACGTTAATCTTCAAATTTTTTGGTTTTATTTAACTTTAACAATATATATTTATTTTAGTGAACTTCGTTTTTCTTTTTTTAAATGTTGATTGCTTTCAACTTCACAGTTTTTGGTAAGCACCTTTGTATTTTTCAGACAAAATCTATTAACATTAATATACAACTGTGTGACGTACACAACAACTAGATGTTGTGAACCATAATCGCATGTTCAATTAATGTTGTGTTGTAAGCGAGACAACACAACATTATTGTGTTGTGAACCATAAGCGGGGCTTCAAGTAAAATCAGGTTTTTACATGTAAAAACATGCATAAACAAAGTTATATATACATATTTTTATACTAGTGTCAAATATTTAAAAAAATTTTAAGTAAATTAAAAAAATTAAAATAACCAATAGAAAATATCGGTAGTATCATTATAAAGGGTGTTTTTTATAGACGTATAGAACTTTAAGTTTGCATTACTGTTCAATATGGCGACCGATTTAACAGCTGTCAAGTGATTTATTCTCAGTTTGGTTTGGCAATTCATAATGAATAGCCAAACGATCATCAAGTAAGGCGTAGATTCGTCGAATGGGCCCAAAACGAGATTGCCGTTGTTCCCGATTTTCGTAAGCGAATTTTGTTTAGCGATGAAACGCACTTCTGGTTGAATGGCTACGTCAACAAACAAAACTGCCGCATTTGGAGTGAAGCTAATCCTCAAGTGTATGTCGAAACACCGTTACATCCAGAAAAACTGACTGTTTGGTGCGCTTTATGGGCTGGTGGAATCATTGGTCCGTACTTCTTCAAAAACGATGATGGCCAGAACGTTACAGTCAATGGTGATCGGTATAGAGCCATGATTACTAACTTTTTCATTCCTGAATTGAACAACCATGATGTCCAGGAGCTGTGGCTCCAACAAGACGGCGCAACATGTCCCACAGCTCGTGCCACAATCGATTTATTGAAAGACACGTTTGGTGACCGCCTAATTTCCCGTTTTGGACCTGTGAATTGGCCTCCAAGATCTTGTGATTTAACACCGCTAGACTACTTTCTGTGGGGCTATGTAAGGTCATTGGTCTATGCGGAGAAGCCGCAAAAGCTTGACCATTTGTTATTGCCGATATACGACCACAAATGTTGGAAAAAGTCATCGAAAATTGGACGTCTAGATTGGACTACATCCAAGCCAGCCGTGGCGGTCATATGCCAGAAATCATATTTAAAATGTAATGCCACAAGATTATTTTTCGGATAAATAAAATTCATGTCAATCGAATAATCCATCGTTGTTTTATTGCAATTTAAAGTCCTATACGTCTATAAAAAACACTCTTTCAATAAAAATGTCAAATAATCAAGATTTATATAAAAATAACCATAATAATCACGGAGTACCATACTAGTTATTAATATTACACTATGCAACACATAAAAAGCAAAATCCTTCTCGTGTGGAATTTCTTTAATTACTTGTCGAATGTAAAAAAACTCTTCTTGGGTTTTGCTAGTTTAGTTGCGGTTCAGATTTTTCCTAATGTATGAAGTGAAGGATATATAAGATTCGCTACGTATTATTCTCGTATAAATATGGCCACAGTGTCGTTTTTGTGTTTTACTGTCGTTATTTTTCAGTGGTCGACAAAATCCTACATGTATATCAAAAAAATTTTATATTTTGGAAACCGTGAAGGGAGCACGAAAATAATCTATAAACACGAATACACACTAAGAAACGAAACACGAAGCATTACATGTTTCTAAGTGTGTACTCAGCATTAATTTCAGATTTTTTTTATTGAAATTGAAATAAACTCATATAAATTAAGATACGACTTTTTAAAAAAAACTTATTTGATTACGTTTTCTGATATGCATATGTTTAATAAGAGTTCTTATATGTATATATATATATATATATATACATATTTTTTTTTTTATATTGGCAATTTGTAGATATTCACAGTAAAAAACTTCAAAATATGGCAATTCTTTTTCCATGGCTATTAAAATAAAATAAATAAAAATGACGGCATTTTCTAAATATCTTGACCGCGTGGCAGATAAGCTAGAACAAACTGGCTTACCAAAAAGAACTCTTAGCCAGATATTAGTTGGTGCAGCTGTTGCAGCATGGACAATAAAGCTTACATATCCCATGTTAATTAATAATAATAATAATTATTATTATAATTGTAACAATAATAACAATAAGAAATCGCTAAACGGACCAAACAGTGATAAGAAGAATAATAATAGAAGTATTAAAAATTATTGGGACCTCAATATGCCGCAAACAGAAGTGACTGAAGATGATGAATCAAAACTGGCCGAAGCTGAAAAACTTTTAGTAGAGCAACAATTAAAAAGTCAAAAAAATAAAAACATTCCGGAACCTGGTCTCAATAAGCAATTTATAAAACAACTAGTAATTTTGATAAAGATAATGATACCAAAGCAATTATGCTATGAAACTGGTCTCTTAAGTGTTCATACTTTATGCTTAATATCAAGAACATTTCTCAGTATATATGTGGCAGCTTTAGAAGGCGCCATTGTAAAGTATATTGTACGAAAAGATGTTCAGCAATTTGCTATAGTTTTATTTAAATGGTTCGGTATTGCCATACCAGCCACTTTTGTTAATTCGATGATAAGGTTCTTAGAAAGTAAACTTTCGTTAGCATTCAGGTACGTAAACACATAAAAGTCATAATTTCATATATTTTTTATTTAAATATTTAATATAGTAAAAACTTTACAGAACCCGCTTAGTTCGTCACTCTTATCGTTTATACTTTAAAAATCAAAACTACTATCGAGTTTCAAATCTTGACGGTCGCATCGAAAACGCTGATCATAGGTAAATATTTATTTAATGAAAACGAAGCACTTTGTTCTTAATTAAACTACACAAAACACAAAAAAAAAATTAGCCTTGGATGACCACTACTTTTTTTGATGCGCATTGTCGCATAACTACAAAAATCATCAGTATTTCAGGTTTTTTTTAAAGAGGCTGCTTCACACATCTGATTATAACTGTTGAACGACGTATATGATATTGTTACGAAATATGCCAAAGAATTATATAATATACCGGCTTTCATTATTATTGGAGATATTGAAAAAAAATAAATATTTTTTAAGTTATGAAAACGTTCATTTTTAAAGTTTCATACAAATTAAAAAAAACCCATTACCAGTACATCATATGTGTAAATAATAACAAAAAAATACAATACTGATGAATTTTGCATCTAGAGAGGACCATAGCACATCAAAAAAATATACTGCTGATTCAAAATTTTTGTCTGCTTGTTGAATTTATATATTTTATATTTACAGACTTACAGAAGATATTTCCGTATTTGCCAGTTCAATTGCTCATTTGTACAGCAGCCTTACCAAACCTTGTTTCGATCTGATTCTCATAGGACTTGCCTTAATGCGTTCATCTCAAAAAATGAATTCAAATATATTTTCAGGTATATTATATATATACTTTATTTACATACTTACATACAATTTTTATTTTGAATAATGCTCAATTTTAAAAAGAAAAATCTAGGTTTAGTTTAGGTTGCACAGGGCACCCCGAATAAAGAAAAACAGGCCTCATTTGTGTTCTCTGACGTGGTGCCTGTGTTATACCTGTATAAGAGGAAAGACAGATAGCAATAGAAATGGAAGAGTGAAAAGATAGTAGGGGGATAAAGCAGTTGCTACTCCTAATAAAGCCATATAGCATAGCGATCCTTAAAGTTGATAGGGCCGTGAGACCCTAAAATAGAGCTGATCCGTCAAGCCTCCGACAGCTCTATTACAACGCTATGTCCTCAACTCCTTTTAGGGGCACTCTGCTTCCAACTCGATGAGGTCATCCAATGGGTCAAAATCCGTTGTCTTTACATACTTCTTTTAGTCTGGTTAGGAATTCCGAAAAATCCTTTCCAACTTTTGTTCTATAATTTTTAAATTTGGCGCACCTCGTCATTTAATTTCTCTAAGTACTTTGGTGGAAAGAAGAATTTAAAGAAGTCATCTCGGAACTGTGACCGAATTTAACTTGTTTCTGTTAATTATACTTTGTTGAGGGCTATTCGGCTCGTATTTCAAAGTCCTGGTTTCGTTAATATTAAAAAATCAAAAAGTATAATACAATTAAAATTAAAATAAAGCCAAATTTAGTCCCATTTACGATTTTCAAAAAATCAAAAACTACTATTAAAATAAATAACAAGTTAACTGCCGGTTCAACGATGTCGCAAGGAAACCTTAGCGAACGAAAGTAAAGCACTCGAATTCGAATAAATTTTGTTTCAGCGATAAAAAAAAACTTTTTTTTCGCTTGCCTTACGGGCCCCATATACGACAGCAGCATGCTGGTGCAATCAAGTAATTACACCATCGTCGCGTATGATCACTTTTACGTGTGTCAGGTTCTACTAATTTGCTTTAGTGCTTGTATAGTATAAACAAACAACAACAAAAAAGTGATTGTGAATAGATATGCATAAGTTAGGTTTTTTCTTACTTTAGTAAAAAATTAAATTAGAGATTTCTTATTTTATTTAAATGAGTTTGCTCTCTTTGAATAAGTTTTCTTATGAACTAACGAACAAAAGTATTTCCAGAGATATTTATACTTTTGTTCTGATAATATTAAATACTTAAAATTAATGTGAAAAATATAATCTAACCGTACGGTCTCATGTCAATATCCGCCTATCAATCGCCGTGATGATTACTTTTTTGTTATCTATTACTATATAAATATAGTTTTTTGTTCTTGTGTATTCAATCGTTTTATTAATTTATTACTACATCTTATGTTAGTAATTAGTATCTTGCAGAAAGTGAAAATGATGTTTTTTCGATAAAAATTCCTTTAATTGTTGTGGACAAATGTCATAGTTTTTCTGATGTGATTAAGATGTTAAGAATCATGTGCAAATATAATAGGATGCCTGTTAGTACGATAGTAATATCAAATACTTTATCTACGAAGAGAATATAAAAGTATTGAAGGAGAAACATTTTATGTTCTACACTCATTCAGGTAAAGATCAAAATATATTTAAATTGGTACTACTAGGGTTGCCTTTTATATTTCGGATTAGAGAACAAGAATAAATATTAATCATCGAAAATCATTTTAATGTTTTTCAAAATATTCCCCATGAAGATCTATACACTTTTGCATGCGTTTGAACCAATTGTCGAAGCACTTTTGCCACTATCTCCAAAGCATGCATTCTGAATGCGACAACCGCTTCTTCAGGTGTCGAAAAACGTTGACCTCTCAGTTTGTTTTTTACATACGGGAATAAAAAGAAGTCATTCGGTGCCAAGTCAGGACTATACGGCGGATTACTCATCAAATCAACGTTTTGGGTGCTCAAAAATGCAGAGCTCGCATTATTGTGGTGAATAGTGATCCGTCTTCGGCGGTTGGTTTTCCTGATTTCTTGGAAGTGCTTCGTGCGCGAACAACTTTTGTTGGACTTGGCTCATCCTGAAACACCCATACAATGCATGTGGATGATTTAGGTGAGCACCTGCCGCTAGGGCCTAATCTCACCGTGGTCAAACCACGAGTGGTATCCGTGCCTACCACTACAGCCCCTGTGACCAATTAAGGACACAGGTAGCAAATTGTGTGTGTTTCTGCCATGTCACACACACCACCCTTGTTTAGGGAGTTGGGCCTATCCAAAACCCGTGTCGAGTGACATCTGTTTCTATGAAACAGCACATCGAAGAATATGCCACCCTGCCAAAGGTGACATGAACTCCGTTCCCAGCGTACCTTTTGGTCTCAACCACAGCCACCACGTGAACCCCCGAAGGGGACCTCACCAATAACCGGTCACAGATTCCGCTGTCCGAGCATTTGGGTGTGCACGAAGTCCACAGACCGAACAACGAACCAGGGATGTTGTCCCCAGAACATCATCCATTAAACCCCGTGGGGTTGGAACGAAGTTCGGTCCACAGACTCCGAGCACTCATTGTTCAACCATTCGTGAGCATCAGCTCTTAACCCATTGCTCGGACATTAGTGCTTCCTCTGTGGGGCTACCGGCTCCCGTGGTACCAGTGTTGAGAGTCACTGGTCGGACCCCGAAGGTATCCTTTAGGTAAACCCTCAGGTTTCCTTCTGCCAGATTCAAACCCATGGCAGTTCCAGGTGCTGGCGCACCTATATTCCCCGGTAGTGATACATCAAGGTGGAATTTCACCGAGAAGACACACCCCGGGGGTGAAACACCCATACTGTCGACTGCTGCTTACTTTCGGACTCATGCGTAAATCCACGATTCATCACCTGTCACGATGTCATAGACGTGTTTTGAAGCACCGCGATCGTATTTTGGAGAATTTTTTCGACCAATCGACACGAGCCTTTTTTGAGCGATTGACAAATTGTGTGGGATCCAACGCGAACAAATTTTTTTGACAGTCAAATGTTTATGCAATATTGAATGTATGCTGGTCCCACTAATGCCTAAGGTTGTCTCAATCTCACGATAGGTTACATGACGATCTTGCAATATCAGTTCGCGCACAGCATCAATGGTTTTCTGAACAACAACTGATTTTGGACGACCTTAACGAAATTTGTCGTGGAGTGAACTACGACCACGATTGAATTCACCATACCATCGATAAACACTCTTCCTTGATTAGCTTCATGGCCAAAAATTGAGTTAAGTTCATCCATGCACTGTTGCTGAGTTAATCCACGTCGAAAGTTGTAAAAAATAATCGCGCGAAAATTTTCACGATTTAATTCCATGTTTGGGCCGAGATGAATTTTTTAAGTTAATGTAAACAACACAAAAAGCGCTCGTATGTCAAAACGTTCTGAGTACGTATAACCTCAAAAATGTCCAACTTTACGATACAGCTGTCAGTTACCAGGTTGCAACACCAGGGTTGCCAAATCCCGAAATATAAAAGGCAACCCTCGTATTTGGGTTACCACAAATAAGTACAAAAATAATCCTTGATGCGTTAAGGAAAGATTTAATATCGAACTTGTCACCACTAAAGAGATTATTACAAAAAAAAAACCACAGCAAATAATGCGCAATATATGTTAGAATTCAGTAGAAAACAAATCACTAAGCGTGATGTTAAAAAAATAAGATATTTCAATAACGTTGCGATAATTTGGAAAAATTCTAGGAGTCTCTAGAGGTAAAACTCAATGTACAAAGTGTGCCATGTCTTGACATGGTTATTCAAATTGCCATAGACAGAACAACTGCTTTGGTAGTGGTAGTCAACATGAATTCTCATCTTGCCCACTCATAAAAACTTCATCTGATGGACTTGTGGTGCATAAGTGTTTCGATTGTGTTAGAAATAATCTTAAGAATGTTAATCATCGAGCTGATGATCCTCTTTGTCCTTTCAAACGTGAGTATTTGGAAATTCGGCACAAGATCTCGGAAAATCGTTCAAAAGCTAAAATCAATGGAAAAGGTTTTAGTTTCTCTCTCGAACATTTGACTTCAATCTTAATGAGCATCGATCACATATTAAAAATGTGTCTTTCGTTGCTCGTAGTAATGTCATGAATGAAATTTTTTCATCTCGACTAGATAATGAAAGAGATGGCAATTTTTCAAATGAGAAAATGTGGGAAATTTTCTTTGAGGCTGTGGACGCCCTAGAAAAATGCAAAAATAAATTTGACAAGATGCGTGTGTTGGGTAATATGTTATATGTTATTTAATCACGAAATTATAAACATGATCTGTGTTATGCAATTTAATGCTCAAGGCATAACAAGCAATTCGTCTATAAGACAGTTGGAATAAGTTTTGATAGAGAAACAAATAGATTTAGTTTTTATTAATGAAACGTTTTTAAATTCCAAATTGTAAAATATATAGAGAGGAGAGATTAACTTATGGTGATGGTGTGTTAATAGCTATAAGAAATACAATTCCACATCGTTTGATACAGCTAAGATAGAAAATGTATCCATTGTACTTGATATAAATGGGAGTCCAGTTAGGCTTACTTGTGCGTACAATGAGTGTGGATGATTTAGGGGAGCACCTGCCGCTAGGGTCTTATCTCACCGTGGTGAAACGACGAGTGGTATTCATGCCTACCACTATAGCCCCTGTGACCAATAAAGGACACAGGTAGCAAATTATGTTTGTTTCTGCCATGTCACACACACCTCCCTTGTTAAGGGAGTTGGGCCGATCCAAAACCCGTGTCTCTGACTTTCTGTTTCAATGAAACAGCACAACGGAGATCATACCACTCTGCCAGAGGTGACATGAACTCCATTGCCAGCGTACCTTTCGGTCTCAACCACAGCCACCACGTGAACCCCCGAAGGGGACCTCACCAATAACCCGTCACAGATTCCGCCGTCCGAGCATTTGGGTGTGCACGAAGTCCACAGATCGAACAACGAACCAGGGATGTTGTCCCCAGAACATCATCCATTAAACCCCGTGGGGTTGGAACGAAGTTCGGTCCACAGACTCAGAGCACTCATTGTCCAATCTTATTGTGAGCATCAGCTCTTAACCCATTGCTCGGTCGTTTGTGCTTCCTCTGTGGGGCTACCGGTTCCCGTGGTACCAGTATTGCGAGCCACTGGTCGGACCCCGAAGGTATCCTTTGGTGGAACCCGAAGGTATCCTTCTGCCAGATTCAAACCCATGGCAGTTCCAGGTGCTGGTGCACCTATTTACCCCGGATATTAATACATCAAGGTGGGATTTCGCCGAGAAGATACACCCCGGGGGTGACTTGTGCGTACAATCAAACTTATTCCGAAATTTTTTTTTAACATTTAGATAAAATCTGAATTCTTTATACTAGGCGCTTTTAACGCTCATCACAATAGCTGGAACTGCTTCATGAATAACTCTATGGGTGTAAACTAATGGTCTGAATCAAATACAAAAAAAGGCATTTCAAACCACTCACTTGATTTTTAGCTACGCAGTGTATGACATATAATGTAAAACAAAACGAACAAAGGAATACAAAGGCAGCAAGAGTAACGAAACAAACTCAATCCGAAGAGAAGTTGTTTCTATACTCATTTGACAATGTTTAAGAGAGTTGAATGAATTGAATATTCGAGTTTGTTGTTGATACAAATTTATTTGAATGTTTATTAGTTGTTTGAAATATTCAAACTTCTTTGGCAAAATTAAACATATGTAATGTGTGCATCTTTCAAATGCTTATAAATGAAGAGAATAGTTCGCTTATTATTTTATATGTAAATTTTTTGAATTTTTACATTAGAAACGCTCCAAATAAAAAAAATATTTTCCTTATGCGAATAATTATCTTGTATTTATTTTTAAGTGTAGTGTATATAATTTATTATTTTAATATATTATAATAGTTCAGCTGTATATTACATAAAAAAAATATACAGACATGTATGGCTTATTTTTTTTTATTGAAATAAGACTGAGTAATCCAAATGAAAAATTTATATATAAAACTGTTAAAAACATTAATTTAAATAGTTATATATATATTTTTTCAACAAGCTTAAAAATTTTGACAAAGAAAAATTATTTTTATCCATTTAATCTTTTATTCTTATTATGTCAAAATAAAGTTATTTTAACTGAAAAGAAATGTGAAACATTTAATATATTCATGTTAACAACAATAGTTAAACAATGTTAATTACTTTTTGGCTTAAGCTTTTTTTAATGCTTCGTTTAATTCATTTTTTTCCATATTTACAATTAAGGACGTTATTTCATTTAATGTGTTTTCGTTATAGGCAATAATGCATCTTTTTTCTGAAATTAAACTTCGTGCAGCGGAGAATATTCTTTCAGAAGATGCACTTCTTGCAGGAGTTGCTAATATTTTACAGCTTAGTTTGTATAGATACATTAAAATCATTATTAAAATTATAATTGGTTAAATTTTCATACATGGCAATTTCATTGTTAATTTGGTAATTTAAAGATACATTTTGTGGTTGTTGAACATATTCTAAAAAAATTCTCTTATTGAATTATTTTGTGGAACCTCATGTTGGTGTTCTGTATATAAAAATACTTCCAGATAGTTTGACATGATTCGTTTACATTAATTTTTTATTATTATTTTGTCGCTGTCATCAAATTTATATAATTTATTGGCGGGATTAAATAGAAAAACAGCAATTTTATGGTAAATGGTTAAATTTTGTACTACTATAGAATCTAAATATGTACTAGGTTTTTTTAGTTGCTTTACTATTTCAATATCAGAGCTATCACAAACACATTTTTTTAAATGATCCACTATCATACAAAAAAAATGAATAGTTACATAATTTTCGCCTTCTAATTTTGTAAATGCTTTTTGAAACGGATCCAGAATCTTGATAATTACAGTAATGTGGCTTAAACTAATTCTGTTTACTCTATATAGTTCGTTTTTTTTCTTTTAAAATTTTAATTATAAAAGGTGATTTTATAAGAACTATCGGAAATTAAAAAAAAAAAAAAAAAACATAAAATTCAGAAAAATGCATGAAATATTTATTTGGATCGATAGTTGGGTCGATATAATTTAATGTTTGAAGATTATTTCATGCAAATGTTGGCCGCGGCTGCGCCTCAAATGGTCCATCCGCTTAGTCCAATTTTGGCATACTCTTTCCAACATTTCGGCCGGTATCTCACGAATAATGTTGGCAATGTTGGCTTCCAGTGCGTCAATCGAAGCGGGCTTGTCCCTATAGACATTAGCCTTAACATAGCCCCACAAAAAATAGTCTAGAGGCGTTAAATCGCACGATCTGGGCGGCCAATTGACTGGTCCCAAGCGTGAAATAAACTGTTCACCGAACTCGCCTCTCAATTGGTCCATTGTTTCGCGTGCTGTGTGGCATGTGGCACCGTCTTGTTGAAACCACATGTCATGCAAGTCAAGCTCTTCCATTTTGGGCAAAAAAAAGTTTGTTATCATCGCACGGTAGCGCTCACCATTCACAGTAACGTTGTGATTCGCATCATCTTTGAAGAAATACGGCCCAATGATGCCGCCAGCCCATAATCCGCACCAAACGGTTGTTTTTTGTGGATGCATTGGTAGCTCTTGCAATGCTTCTGGCTGCTCTTCACTCCAAATACGGCAGTTTTGCTTGTTCACGTATCCATTCAACCAGAAATGAGCCTCGTCGCTGAACACAATTCTTCGATAAAAAAGTGGATCTTCATCTAACTTTTCAAGAGCCCATTCACCAAAAATTTGGCGTTGTGGTAGGTCGTTTGGCTTCAATTCTTGCACCAGTTGTATCTTATAAGGCTTCACACCCAAATCCTTCCGCAAAATTTTCCACGTAGTGGAGTAACAGAGGCCCAATTGCTGCGAACGGCGCCGAATCGATAATTCACGGTCATCACCAACACTGGCCGATACGGCTGCGATATTTTCTTCAGTTCGCACTCTACGTAAGCGTGTTGGTGGTTTAATGTCCAACAATGTAAATTTGGTGCGAAATTTTGTTACAATAGCCCGAATAGAAGCCTCAGTAGGTCGATTAAACTGACCATAAAATGGAAGAAGCGCGCGATGAACTTTCTTAACAGAGCACGCATTTTGGTAATAAAATTCAATAATTTGCAAGCGTTGTTCGTTTGTAAGACGATTCATGATTAAATTATAGACCAAACTGACGATGTTTGACAGTGACACAAGATACAAAACGTGCGTGAGCTGTCAAAACTAGTGTTGCCAAAAAGATAATAGCAAAAAAATCACTCTTTATCACTTCAGTTACTTCAACTGAAGCTAGTAACGAGTACAGTATTTTCAAGTAAATGGTCAACGCAAAATATGTGGTTGTAGTTCTTAAAGCCTGCAACAATATTTGAGCCTCTATCAGTAACAATAATGGCCTTATCATCGAGGTTCACGTCAAACTCATTCAAAATTTGTATCACCTTTCTATTCTCTTTCTCACCAAAAAATTATTTGTGTGTTTAGAGTTTAGTCAATTTAAACATTGTTTCAGTTAGACGTCGGTATTAAAGGGCTGCACAAGTCCATTAAGCTGTGCATAGTATGTACTAGACATCTGCAACAAATAACTTTTTTGTATTTGTAAATACATTTGCCAAAAGTAAATACAAGTAGTTACTTGCTCACAGAGCTCAAATAGTGAAGAGTAGTGAAGTGTTGCTTTTCAAGTTTTTATCCGTAAGCATTTGTAAAAACCTTTTTCCGAAAATAATAACAAGAAAAAGCAAATAACTCAGCAAAAAAAGTGCTACAAAAATGAGTACTGTATTTGCGGAACATAAAATACTTTGCTGGAGCTACCACACTTCTTAACACAAAGTCGGCAAATCATTCATCGAAAAATCGACAGATATTAATAACTCTGTTTTGTATATTATAAGCCTATAAAATATGATGTTATAAATGATAAATTATATTTAAATATAATATAAATTACACTTTTGTAAAAAAAAAAAAGAAATATAGCTTAATATGTGTGTAAAAATTTAATAATTATTTACTTAAGCCGTGGCGACTTTTAGAAACATCATTACGTTATATCTGGCAACAACAGTCTCGACAAATAATGAAAAACAATCATTCTCATTTGAATTCCCTCTCTTGCTCTTTCTACATATTTTCTTTAATAAAGATGTATAGAGATTCTCTGTGTTAATGCCTGTAGCTATGAGTCATAGCTTACAAGTACCAAATACATTTGAAGTATTTAATGCTTTTGCGATTTCTACAAATGATTTGTGAGCATAGTCGTGTACTACGTAAGCAAATACGAATATATACAAACACAAAAAGCAAGCAAGCATAAGTAAGTAGTCATTCGTGAATTTTGTTGTTCCTGAAATGTGAACTCATTTTTGTTTATATTTGCAAATACATGCACTTGCTGCAGATTACATAAGTACTACGCAAATCCAAATACATTTGTGCAGATGTCTAGTTTGTACACTAGAGCAAAGACGGGTCGATTTAAAAATCGCACAAATTACAAGGAATATCGTATTTTAGGGATCAAAATAAGAAACTTTACCGAAGGAACCATACCTCTAAAATGTATTTTTATGACCCGACTTTTGATCCGAAGGGTCAATAATTTTTTTTATTTTCTTTTCTATTACTAAGTAAAATTCATTTTTTCATTTCATTCTGACTAAATAAATTGCTAAAGAGAAAAATAAACTCCCAAAATAAAAAACAGCCATTTCGCTGATTTTTTCTTGCAGTGCCAAAAATGGTGATTAGTAAAAAGTATTACCTGTGCATTTTTCAGCCTTCATACATTTCATTCCTAAGAGTCTATTTATCAAATTACCTTCTTTAATAAATTGTAATGTCAATGCTATGTACGTTTTCTTAAAGAAATCATCTTTCCAAAGATCGAACGTAAGGCCGTACCCAATGCTTTTAATTGCAGCTATTTCTTCTTTAACTTTTAGAAAATGACTTTTATATACATTAGTAATATTTCTGGATATGGTTGTAGGATATGGCAAAAGACTCTGGACATTAACATTACTTCCGAACCTTGCTCCGATAGATATGAGGTATTCTGCTACTTTTGTAAGACCAAAGTCTTCAACAATTTCAAATGGTCTGCAGTTCTCTACTGTCCATTCCGTACAAATATTTATTTAATTAGATTTTGTAACAGCGTCTACTTCTATTTTTGATGTATTGTTACTGGCGGCATATAAATATATCAATATAGCATTAAGTTTGACTAAATTCGACGTAGACTTATTAGTACATTTGTAGACATTATAACAAATGCCGCAGGCTACTAGATTTTGTATTTCTTCGCCGCTTGCATTTTCTATTTTACCAATTTTACCATACTTTACTTCTGCCTCTTTTGTCGCTTATTTTTAACTCGTTATTTAGAATTTGTAATCTGATTACTGAGTTTTATCAGACTCGCTCATTGCCATCTACATGTGTACACGAAAAATTTATTACCAATAATTAATAATATGTAACCCACTCGGAACATAATGTCTTTAATATTACTGCGCTAATACGATAAATGTGATTAAGTCGACTTAAACCTGAGCACTTTTCTTATTAGATACATCTTAATTTTGGGATGCGGCAACTATTCGCAAATATTTTAAGAAATATATGTATGTAGCGCAGTACGTTGTACATATGTACATATATTTAATATTATAAATTCGTATATGTACATAAATAAATCCATACAACGAATTTCTTACCTCTAAAAAGTCTTAGTTTTATATATTTACTTGTTTAAACTTTGTTACACTTATATACGAGTATATTCATATTTATGTATTGCACTCTTTGTATTTTTTCCCGCACCACACTAAACAAACTAGAACTCACTATTAAATTTCCTAAAATTTGAATAAACTCATATATTCAAATAATGTTTGAATAAACTGTAAACAACCAAACTATTGATATATTTGTTTTATTTCAAATCAAACTCAGTCTCATACAAACACACATGAATATTGTATTTATTGTGTTTGTATCGTCAAGCATATACAACTCAATTGATCCATTTGTGTTTTGATTTGTTTTACTCTCTCTTAATGGATATTGTTTCTTGTTATTTGAATGAAGAAAAATGAATGAATGTTTTAAAGCAGACGACTAGTGTAAACTTGTACAATCACCAACTAAATAATAGTTATTATGTTTGTTATCCTTCGAATTTTACTCGTTTTGGTTAAGGTGTTCAACATACTAGATTTTCTACAATTGATATCATTCTTACAAACTCCACTTTAAATATGTCGACAATAGAAACATTTCGGGGTTTGTTAAACTCTAACCACGTTACCACCATCTGTCAAATTTTTGGCTCCATTATTAAATCAAATATGTTGGTGCTGTTGTATGGCTAAGTAAATTGGAATTCAATTACTAATTGGGTTATTTGTCAGATTAAATCTTTGGAAATCATAAAAATTTCGGAATTAAATGTGAAAGGAAGGAAGATGTCAATAATATAGTGATTGAGACAGCTAAAAAAATCCAAGTTGTGTCTATTAAGGCCTTCACCTCCATACCACATATATAAGTTGGCAAATAATAACGCCCGTCTGATCTATCTATCCTGCTGCTAGAGTTAAAAAAGGTATATAAAGCAATGCTGAGATGGGCAGATGTTCAGTTTTAGTTGAGACGTTTGATGTTTGTGCAAAATTGTATGGTAATTTGATATCGTCTATCACCAATTCTTCAATAATCATTCACCCTTATCATGAATATCATTTCCCTCGAATTTTGTTCACTTTCACTGGGATAGCAATTACGAATGAATTCCCTGTTAAATCCCCTTATCATAAATAATTTTTTTCCCTTGTTTTGTTCACTTTTTTGCTTTAATCTGTTCACTTACTTTTTGCTGGCGAACACAAGTATTTTTGTTTGTTTTTTTCTTAAAATTTAATTTAGCAAGCAGAATTTAGCAATTTTTTAACAAAAGAATTAAAAAGTGGTTGTCCACCTATAAAAAATTAATTTATTTTGTTATAAAATCGTTTATCCACAGCAGTTAACACCTTTACTACAAGAACCATTCATAAATTGCTTCAATAAAAAAAATTTTGTTTTTGCTCTTAAAATCTTATAAAATTACAGAAATTTTTTATTTATATGCACTGGCCACTGAAAACTGCTTAACAATAAAAGTTGATACCTTTATTACAAGAACCATTCGTAAATTACAAAAATGTATTGTTTTTCTATTGAAAACTTAGAAAATTTTATAAATTCTTCTTTATTATACATTCACTCTGCACTGATAACGTGTACAAAATCTCACGTGAGATTCCCAATAGCAATTTTCCCTTCGAGGGGAATGAAAATTTCGGGGGAACAACAATTTCACTTTTATTCATGATAGGGGTGATTATGTTTTGCTTAAAGTTGAGTGCAAATCGTTGAAATTTTTAAATAATAGAGTGTATTGCTCATTGCCAGCTGTATACAATATAAGAAGTTCTATTAGAAAAATATAAAGAAAATATCTATTCTTAAAAAATTATGAAAATCATCTGAACTCAATTTGAGCTCGTTTAGTAGTATTTCATGCATAAACTCATTAATTGTTTTTAATTGGTTTTCTTTTTATTGCTAATACCAATGCAATAGCAACAAAAATCATCTTATTTTTTTTCTTGATGTACAATCAGAATAAAAGTGTTTACTGATGGCAAAATGTATTATTTATATTTAATGTGTTTTGCCGACGTCACATTGTAAGTCTTTACACATTAAAAAAATCACATAAAAATGAGATTGATATCAATCAATTTGATGTGTTTCGCAGCCACTTAAACAAAGTTTTTTTGAGACGGCTGTAATAAAAGTGTGAGTCTATAATAAGTGCTGAGAAACTTAACTTCTTGTGTGTTTTATTTTACAATACCTTAATGAATAAACATTTTAATAAAAGGATAAAAACCTAACCATACCCTAAAAATTCTTCTGGCCCCTCTTACAATAGGATTTTTGTATTTGTAGTTCTATTACACAAAAGGTTTTTAAAAGACACACGTACATACACACATTTGAATAAATGAGACTAGTTTCGTGTTTGTATACACGTTTAAAAATTTCTGTACAAAAGCAAAACAGAAATTAATAAAAAACAAAAATTTTGGTATATTTTTGATTTTTCATTGTTTATTGAAATTTTAAGGAAAGATATTGTCAAATATTTAACTCTTCTAAATAAAATCCTGACAATTTTTTATATACCTTACACGGCGGCTCTTGTACGGTGTAGAAATTACAAACAGAATCACAAATTTGAAGGGTATAAAAATAGTTTCGTCTATAGTCGAAGTCGAAAACAACTCATAATAGGCACCGAAATTGTATATATGGGAGGAGATTAATGTCATGAACTAAAAAAATTAGTTATCACAATTACTCAGAAAAAATAAATCATTAAATAAAGTAGAATAAAAAACAAACAATTTAAATTTGGCTGTGCCGAGTCAAATTTTTAAATTTCCATATTCTTCTTAAATATAAAAAAAAATTCTATAATTGAAACGGCTAGCTTATTAAGCTTAAGGTCTTACTATAAGAATTTATTTCTTTATTATTGGAGCAAAATATCAATACAAAAATAAACTAGCCGTTTCAATAAAAAAACGTCAAATAAATAATTTTATAAAATTTCAAAAAAAGAAATGACAAATACTGATAATACTAATTTTCTTTGAATACCAATTATTTTGTTAATCCTAAAATAAATAATTAATTTTAATTCAAGAAACTAAAATTAACAAGTTCTAAGAAAATCCTTTCTGAGAACCTTTTTTTTTTAAAGTAATAAAATGTTTGCAGACACTAAATAAAAAAAGAAATTATAAGAAAGATATCCAATAGGAATGCAAAAAAATATAATTTATTTAAATTTTTTAAACATTTGCAAAAATTTTTTAAGCCAAACATATTAAATTAAATATTTTATATCCAACTAGCTGACCAGGCAAACGTTGTTTTGTCTTCTAATTTTATTTATATTGAAAAATAATTAAAAAGAAAAGAAAAATATAAGTTGGGTTATACCGAACATATAATAAAAAAAATTAGCCGAATCGGTTTAGCTGTTCTCCGATTTGAGAAAAATTTTAAAAGTGGGCATGATCTATTTTTATTTTCATAAAAATTTAAGTTGGGTTATGATGAAAATATAACATTTTTGTATATTCGATCTTAGTGTAAGAAATCGTACTCACAGATTAAAAGACCGTGCAAGACCGGGTAAAAACAGGTAGTATATAAATGAGAGATGTACAGGAGTTGATTCCCTTTTTTCATATATGAATCTACTCGCTGCATGTGTTTTGTTTTCAATCATCAATAATATTGCTTGCAGTGTTTGCTTTCTCACAACTGCTTGCTTTTTGTTTACTCTATTTTAAATATGTCGTTAGCAGTAACACATCAAAAATTATTACTGCTTTTTATTTTTACGCAAAGTACTCATAAAAGTTTAATGATAAGTTGAACACAGTAAAATATCAGTGCATTAATTTGTTTTAAATAAGATTTCGCATGTTATTTTAAAAACAAAATTGGTTTTATCGTGATAAAAACAACTCCAAAATTATAAAAATATTGAAAATGGTGTTTTTCAATTTTTAAAAAATATATAAAGCAAAAGAAAAATTATAATGTTTTTATATTTATAAAAATTTTGTTGTTATAAATATAAAAAAATTTCTAAAGATGCTATTAGATGAATAGCGAAATATAGCGAAAGAAAAAAATTAATAAATATTTAACTTTTTTATATAAAAAACACTGGGATTAAAATTTAAATGAAATAGTTGTAATAAATATATAATAAAAACATAATAATATATTGAATTTGAAGTATTGACTTATATCTTCTCTTAACATCTGAAAAATGTCCGAAATTTGTTTAAAATATTTTTTCTGTAAGATTACACTATTATTATTTATAGTACATACAACTAAATACATTCCAAAATATATTTACTTAAAAGCCTTTACTTAAACAGCTTTGATAAGCTTTACTTAAAAAGCTTTAATATTATTAATTGATTCGGTGCTTTTGTTAATAGTAACTGCTTATAGAAAATGTAAGCATGACATGCATTTTGTAACAAGCTACTTGATATGGTGAATCTTGTTATGACACCATTCATTTAGTTAATGTTAAGTGACGATTCAATACACATTTGTTAAAAATAAAAAAAAAGACATTCGAATCGGATTCATGTACATTTCTGCATCACATATTATTGTAATGGCCAGCCTGTATGTTACAGCGTGGATGTTGAAAGCAACTTTTTGGCGATGGTCTTATCTAGGTGGCTATTCCAGAGTAGTCTGTCATCAAGAGTAATACCAAGGTATTTAACTTCTCTTGAGAACGGTATACGTTCACCAAAAATGCTAGGTTCTCTAAAATTGTCCCTGAGTCTTTTTCTGGTGAATATTACTATAGAGGTCTTTTTAGGGTTGATGTTCAACCCCACATACCTGAACCAGTCTGATACCAAGTTCAGTGCTTTCTGAATTAGGTTTGATATGGTATCTTCAAACCTACCCCTTAGCAGTACAACTATGTCATCAGCATATCCCTGAACCTCAAAACCATTACCGCTCCATATGTGTAATAGTTCGTCGACGACATTGGATCATAATAATGGCGAGAATACGCCACCTTGAAGACAACTTTTTGCCGCTTTAACTCTGAGGTTCGCTGATCCCAGGGAAGAATTTATGATTCTTCCCTTTAGAATATTCTCGATCCATCTACATATTGTCCCATCGACACCTTTGCTGAGGATCGCTCTAGTTATATGAGAAATCCGTATTGTCGAAAGCTCCCTCAATATCTAGGAAACAGCCAACTGCATACTCCTTGTTCTCAAGTGAGGACTCAATCTAATTTTTCCATTGTTTTCAATAGAAAGGAGGTTAGACTAATCGGTCTATACGACTTGGGCAGGAAGTTATCCTTCCTACCCAGTTTCGGAATATACCGAACGATTACTTCCCTCCATTTGCTAGGAATTGCTCCCCAGGCAAAGCTCGCTCTGAACATATTAATCAGAGGTCGCATAATGTGAGAAATCCCTTTCTGAAGGAGTGCTGGAATAATTCCGTCTTCTCCATGAGATTTATATGGATAAAATGAGCCTATGGGCCATGCTATCCTTTCCTCACAAAATTTCTCCCTAGCTCTTATCCAATCTTGAGACCTTGGTCTCCGTCCAA
The DNA here is from genome assembly GCA_947397855.1 of Thelaira solivaga. Classification (NCBI taxonomy): domain Eukaryota; kingdom Metazoa; phylum Arthropoda; class Insecta; order Diptera; family Tachinidae; genus Thelaira; species Thelaira solivaga. The sequence goes on along the minus strand of OX377615.1, from coordinate 20,277,534 downwards.
CTGATAAACTGGATTGATACTCTGAGATAATTACGGAACATGGAAAATGAACTATAGCCAGAAACTCTAAGGTCTCAGAGCTTTTGTTCGTAAATGATCCGTCCGGCTTTTTAAGAAGCACTATAGAGTTAGTGTGCATTTTAGATAGAACCCTGTGAATTTTGGAGCAACTGCTTAACTCCAAAATTCCACTTCAGAATTTCTTCCAGGATTCCGTCTTAGCTCTTCTAATCTCTCTGTTGTACTTCGTAAGGGCCTTTTTATATAGGGCCCAATTATCCGTTCCTTTAGACACGTTGCTGAGCCTCCTTATTTTTTGCCGAAAACGTGCTAAACGATCGTTCCACCAAGGAGTAATTCTATTGCCTGATTTTTTCTTCTCTGTGCAAGCTTGGTGATACGAGTTCAATATAGATGTACTAATCGCCTCACATGCAATTTCCAGCTCATCTGGATTCCGAACCCTCTTGCTACATCTGTCCACCTCTTCTTCTAATAGGCTATTAAAATTTTCCCAGTTAGTCGATCTAGGGTCCCTGTATGTAGCATTTAGCTGGATATCAAAGTTTATATCAAATCTAATGTGAGAGTGATCAGACATGGATGTTTCTTCTGAAACCGTCCACTTATTTATGAAATTTCTTAGGAATATAGTGATGTCCAAGACCTCTTCTCTGATGCTGTTCCTAAATGTGGGTTTATTCCCTACATTCATAATTTCTAACATGTTACTGTTAATAAATTCAAATAAGCACTCACCTCTATGGTTTATGTTCGTGCTGCCCCAAGTTGTTTGCTGTTCATTTGCATCACAGCCAATCACAATATGGTTATTCTCTCTTCTCCTGTGATCCATGAGTCTCTGCAGTGTTGAGAAAGAAAGGTTCTCTGAGTCGCCAGGCAAGTAGGCTGAGCATAATATTATCTCTGGCGCATTTGCCACCTTCATCTTCACGGCGACTTGATCCTTGTCTGTGTGCTCTGAAATAAGAATGGCATTAATTCCTTTCCTAATCAGTATACATAATCGGGGCTTTCCTGTATTGCAGGAATCATAAAATAACTCACCTGGTAAGCCCTTAACCTGATCCCTATATATGTAAGGCTCTTGTATAAGAGCGACATCCAGGTGTCCCCGATTATACAAACGTTTAATCAGTTTTGGAGTGCTGTAAGTTTGCCTGGATGCACATGAGGCCCATTAACTTTTGGGAGGCCGCTTCTTAGGCCCCGCTCGCATCCACTTGGGTCCCTTGCTTGGGTGAAGCTGGGTGTACCCAGAGTGGGGAGTTCGGTGACCTGAGGGCTGCTCGGCTGCCTTCAAAGGTGCCTTGGCAAGGCTGGTGGCCCATCCCGAGGATGGGCTTTCTGGAGCCGCTGTCCCCTTGCAGGTCTGCTTAACAGTGTGTTCTGCTCGAGTACATCTTCTGGTGGCAGGTAGGCAATGCAGACGAACGTCTGGAGTATTTCTGATCCTTCGACTAACTTTATGCTAACATTAGGGAAGGGCTTAAGAGTCTAACAGCCAGGTCTTGGTTTGGCTGTTGTGGCACGTAATAGACAGCCACCCGTCCCTATTTATGCAGCTGATAAATCCGAGATTATTATTTAGATTTGTGGACTTGTCCACCTCAGACAATAAGCTCTTTTTTATCAGAGCAATCTGATTAGCATTCAGTTCCTCTTCAGAATGCTTGGAGTGGGTGATGGCAACCTTGCATGCGCTCAACATGTCGCTGTACGAAGGTGCATTTCCCTTATCCTGAGCATCCTTTTGGGCTTTAGCCAGCAGTGGTGTAGCTTTAGGGGTTACATTTTTCGCCTGTGACATCATATCGCTGGGCGAATTATTAGCCGATCTTCGGCGTTTTGACGACTGAGCACCTGGCGCTTGGTTCTTATTAACCTGGGCATATCATGTGCGCACTTCAGCTTTCGCTTCTTCAGCCGTCATGCCATCTCTAATCTTGGCTTTAATACGACGTTTTTGGGCACCAGTGAAATAATCATTTCTCTTTTGGCCCGTTGCCTCGCTTGGTACGCTTAGCTTGGAGGATGGCAGTTATGTCCATGGCCTCATTTTCTCCGGCACTGACCGGCGAACAAAGAGTAGAGTATCCTCATCTGACTCCGTTGTTTTGATTTTTATGTTTTTTCTTATATTATCCATGTACGCAGAGCTCCCATACGTACATAAGGCTATTTACACTGCAAGGTCGCCCGGTATTCCAGGGGATGTTTCTGTTAGCGATGCACATGTTTTAATTCCCTGCACCATTCAGCCCTCGGCACGATTCCAAGAACACCTTGGCTTGGGAATCGGTTGAGATTTAGTTTTCGGAATCTCTCCAAGAACCTGTCCGACATGGTTGAACCTAGGCCTGCATAGCTTCTTGGTTCATTGACCATACTTAAGCCCCCACACCACGTCAAGGTACATCAACCAAGAGAAGGTTGCTGCTAACGGCATATTTAAAAGAGAGTAAACAACAGGCAATCAGTTGTGAGAAAGCAAACACTGCAATCAATATTATTAGCACATGTTGATGATTGAAAACACAACAGCAGTGAGTAGATTCATATAAGAAAAAAGGGAATCAACTTCTGTACATCTCTGATGTGAGGTGCATATTTGTATTTTATGGCAACAGTGCATGCATAGTTGACATTGAGACCAATCGTTTAATTAATATAGGTTTAAGTTAGCTTAAACGACAGATATTTTAGTTTATATAAAGGGAGAAAACGACTGTTGCTAGCGATCAGTCGGAATTGGGGGACTTTGTGTCTGCCTTCTCACCTATATATATATAGGTGTCTTGGTTTGTTTTGTTTTGATTGGCTTTTATATATATATGTGGGTTCCACTATAGTCAAGGACAAGTGAAACACAATTTTGTTTATCATTATATTTCTTTTTTATTGTTCATTATTTCATTGGTTATTATGTGTTTTATTAATTTATTTATTAATTTTATTTTACTTATTTTCGTTTTCTTCACTTCTGTGTTTTTTTTTTACATTGTAATTAATTTTAACAACGAGCACGGCGCGGTGGTAGTTTAGTGACTCCCGTCTGTCTTTTTTCTTGTGTCTGGTCTATCTATTTTCGTACTCGTCAGTATAAAGGGTTACCGTGGGGTATGTCGGTCTTGTCGTGTCAGTATTAGCGTCCCCACATCCGGCCATCCTGATTCTACGTTCGTCCTCGAATGTCACCTCCACGGTTTCATGAAATCTACAGCTGTCGTAGTGTTCTTCGGTCCTTCACAATTTCCTACCCTCTGTATTTCGTACCGGTTGTGGTTTAGCTTCTTTATTACCTTATATGGACCAAGGTATTTTGGTCTCAACTTCATACCGGTTCCGAACTGGGTGCGCTTGATGGCTACTAGGTCGTTGACATTGTACACGCTCTCTTGCACTCTCTTGTGATTATATTGCCTACAGTTCTCGTGTTGTAAGTCAAGAATATTCTGTCGCGCTTCTTCTCTGATGGTTTCTCTTTCGGTGTCTAGATCTTCTATGGCTAAGTCGTTAAACAGTTCCTTCACGTCTGCAGCTGTGTTTAATCTCATGTCAATGCCGGTTAGTAGCTTGAAGGGTTGGTACTTCGTACTTCTGTTTGGTGTGCTGTTCATTACTTGCTCGACTCGACTTACGTGTTTGTACCAACTACTGGGATTTTTCCCTGCTTAGTTTTGACAACATGGTAACCACAGTGTTGTTCATCCTTTCTACCTGGCCGTTTCCTCTGGGAACTCCTGTTGCTATCATGAGGTGTTGTATACTATTTTCAGTGCAATATTCCTTAAATTGTGCAGACGTAAAAGCGCCACCTCTATCGGTTATTATTCTCCTTCGATTTCCGAAAATTATCGATTGTTTGGTTAGACGATCCACAACTTCGTTTGAGCCTGTACTCTTAGTGGGGTACAGCCAAACGAACTTGGAAAATGCGTCTACAACAAGTAATATATGGTTGTACTGTTTTTGAGTCGATTCCATTGGGCCCACGTAGTCAATGTGGTATGTTAGGAGAGGCTTGTCGGCTTTGTCGATAGGACTAAGGAATCCTTCCTTTCGACCTCTTTTTGCTTCGGTCATCAAACATTCTATGCAGCTTTTGACTACTCGATCGACTTTGTCAGCTAAGTTATGAATATAATAAGTTTTTTATAGAAGCTCCTGTGTCTTACGCGAAGCGAAATGGCCTTGCCGATGTGCAATATGTATGACTTTCTGTTCCATTGAGCTTGGCACTACTATAAGTTCATTATTATGGTCTTTGTGAACTACATCAAACTTAATGAAGAAGTCTTCATACGGTTCAGTCTCAAGAATTTTCTTGACTGCTCTTACCCAATCATCTTGCATTTGTGCCAGTTTCAGACGATGTCCTAACGAGTCTTCTATAAGTAAGCATGTTAACCGACTTAAAGCATCTACATGCTTCATTTTTGACCCAGGTCTGTGCTCTATTTTGTAGTTAAATTCTTGTAGAAAAAGTGCCCACCTAGAAACTCGTGGCGGTACGTCTTTCTTGCGCATCGTTAGTACGAATGCAATCCGTAACGATAGTTATTGGTATCCCTAGCACAAACATTCTCCATCTCTTTAGAGCTTCTATTACTGCCAACACCTCTAGCTCGTCTGAGTGATATTTTTGTTCAGTGTCTGTGGTTTTCCTGCTCATATATTCAACCGGGTGGAAATGTGAGTCTTCATCTTTTTGCAGCAAAACTGCTCCGTATCCAAACGCGCTAGCATCTGTGTGAAGCTCCGTGAGTGCTTTAGGATCGAAAATGTTCAATACTGGCGGATTGGTCATTGAATTTTTTAGTTGTTGGAATGCTAGAATTTCCTCATCTCCCATTTTGAACCTTGTATCCTTTTTCAATAAATTTGACAGTTATGCGTAGCTTGGAATAAACCTCCGTAAAAATGAGGTTAGTCCTAGAAATTGTTGTAAAGCTTTGACGGTTTTGGGCTCTGGAAAATTTTTCACTGCGTTTGTCTTTTCCATTGAGGGAGAGATAGTTGAATTTTCAAAAACGTAACCCAAAAAGTTGATTTTCTTCTGTAAAAACTGGCATTTTGCCCATTTTATTTTAAGTCCGTTTGATTCCGCGACTTTCAAAATTCTGTCCAACTTTTCTAAACCTTCATCTTCATCTTCTGACGGTATCACGATGTCATCCATGTAGATCACTACGGTTCCATCTCTAATAAGGTCTCGGAAAATCTGCAAAACACGGCAGGGGAGTTTGAAATTCCAAATGGTACAAATTTAAACTCGTATTGACCGTTTTTTGTAACAAAGGCGGTATACTTTTGTGAACTTTTTCCAATCGGAATATGGAAAAATCCGTTTCGCAAATCTAATGTTGAAAAAATCTTGGCACTTTTTAACCTTTGTACTAAGTCATCTATTAGTGCCATTGGGAAATTGTCTAGCGTGATCTTTTCATTAAGTTTCCGGTAATCACAACATAAACGCTTCATTCCATCTTTTTTTTGTACCAAAACTACTGGAGTAGCTTTCTTGTATAATACCGTCTTGTAGCCATTCTTAAACTTGGTTGTCGATGATGAGCTGATCGCTATGTGGTACTCTACGAGGTCTGTGTGAAACCGGTGTATCGTCATTTAGGATGATATTCATCTTCACCGGGAATGATTTTAGTTTTATTGGCTTGTATGCTCTTATTCTCTTCATAATTATCTGTCGTGTACTTCTATCAAGGTGTTCGATTCTAATTTCATCATCTTTGAAATCTCCTATAGAGGCGGAATGAACTATTTCCGAAAACTCTTTGGTCAGTTGTGCGATCGGGCTGATGTCTGTCGCTGAGTGACTATTAGACTTTGGAACTATTTTTCAACGGTTTGGGACTTCTACTACTTCCGAAACTTCTAATTCTTTCTTGGGTTCCGCAACTTCCACTATGTTCTCCATCGAATCATTAAATCTCGACCATGCTTTTGTTTTTGCGCGAAATTTGGCTCCCTTCTCATCTATTATCAGGTCCACTTTGCTCAGAACGTCGTTTCCTATAACGGCTGAGTACAAAATATCGCTTTCTTTCACTATGTGAAAGTTTATTTCTATCTTCATTGCGTTTAGTTTTGTAACTGAATTAAAACTTCCTAACGTTTTAATAGTTTTACCCCCAATGCCCGTTAATGCTTTGCTGTTTGATTCGAGTTCCCTGTCGCTTAACCTCATTAGAGTGTCATAGCGAAGAATGCTTATATCGCTGCCTGTGTCCACTATTGCAGTGATTTTCTTTTTGCATAACTCCACTTCGGCAAAAACTCGTCTTGACCCGGAAGCAACGTCATCGGCTAAAGTGTGTATGTTGTTATTTCCACCTCTTCTATTTCCGTCATCTCGGCGGTCTCTTCTCACATTGTTGTTGCAATTGAACGATTTGTGCCCAAATTCTTTACATTTGAAGTATTTTACTTCCGACTTTTTGCATTCGTTTGCTAAATGCCCTTTGTCACCACATTTGATTCAACGTTGTTCACTTTTACTGTCAAAATTCCTTTTTATGTCAGAGCTGAACGCTTTTGAGTTTGATGACTCTCCGGCTGCTTTAATTTTCTCGTATGTCCTTATTTTTGCTTTCAGATCTTCTAAATCTCGGGCCTGGTACAAAACCGAATTATTGGCCACTGTGTCCTTAATACCTTGAATAAGTACTCGATGAGGCTCTCTTCGTCTAATTGTATAGGCTTACCTATCTCTTGGAGACTATACAAATATTCTCTCAGCGTTTCGTTATGTCTTTTCCTGCGACTCGCCAAAATTTTGTGCACTTCCAGTGAAGACAATTTTGTACCGAACTCTTTCATTAAAGACTCCTTAAGGGAAGCCCAATCAGTTATGCCCGATTGACTTCGAACAAAAATTCCTGCAGCCCCCTTAAGCAACTGTTTGGCGTATATAAATTTCCTTAAGTTGTTCCAACCGACCGTGGTAGCGACGTCCTCGAACTCTTGTACCCATTGTTCTACTTCCGGTAAGCCATCACCATTAAAAGCTGACACCGAATCCTGAATGTCACGTAGTGAAAAAATGTTACTGCGTTCGATAACGCGTTCCACTACTGCCGAAGGTTGACCGTATTCCGAATCTATGTCCGCGTCTCTCTGTAGTCCATGGTGTTGTAATAATCTGTCCTGTAGCTCTGCCTTAACACCTGTTTTGGGCAGTTCTAATTCCCCCAATTTTGTCTTAAGTTCTTCTACCGTGAAACTCAAAATTTTTTCAGCGTCCATTGCTCGATGTTTTACAAAAGTTTTATAAAATGATTGTAGCAAAAAAAAGGTAAAATAGAATAAATAAACCAAAATGGAACTTAAAATTTTCAGAATATTTAGAATATTATTTTCAAAATAATTTATATATAGGTGTGTATTATAAGTTTTAAGAATTAAAAACTGTTTAATTCTGCAAAATAGTTATAACTATTTTGAATTTTAATAATTTGAATATTTCAATTGTGTTTTAAATATGTTATATATTTTTTTCTCTTTGAAAAATTTACAATGATTTAATATTTTTAAATCTCTTCCTTCTCACTATTACGTTTTACAATATTAACATCACAACTTCTAATGTCTTCTTTTATTTTTCCTCTCTCTTATAGATATTAATTTGTAAAATTTTAATTTTAATTCATCTCAACTTCTATTTTATTAACTTCAAACTTCTATTTTTTTCATCACAAACTTCTATTTTATTAACTTCAAACTTCTACTTTTTCATCACAAACTTCTATTTTATTAACTTCAAATTTTTACTTTTTTAAAGCTTTCTAATAACAAAAGTATAAAATCTTCAATATACCAAATTTAATTACATGAAGATTAAATTCTTTAGCTTCTCTTTTCTTTAAAATAAATAAAATAAGATTATTGGCTCACTGCTGGCTGCACGGTTCATCCACCACAAACCTCTACTTGAATTGTTGTTGATACGCTGTTGCTACTCATGTACTCTCACGTTTCGTTTAACGGTTAACTTCCAGGCTTCTTGTCTTTTCAATTTGCTTTCTTATTATTATATTTTTTTTCAACTTCTGTTTAGTCAATTTTATAACCGTACTTTCTTATTTATTTCTTTGCGTGCTTATGTACTTATTTATAAAACTGTATGTAACTGTTGTATTGTTACTGTATAAACGAACTGTGTGTGTGATTTTTTTTAAGGCTTTGATTAGCAGCGTTTATCCATTTCCTCGGAACTTTTTATTGTAAAAGTTAATCACTAAAACACAATTTGAAATGTTCGATTTTTAGTTTTTTAACACATAGTTTATGTAGCTTTTTTTTTCTTTAACCCTTCTAGTTCAATTATAGTTGCTCTTCTTTAATATTTATGCCACTTTGGTTTCGGCTGGTTGAGCCCCCATTTGTGGGTTCCACTATAGTCAAGGACAAGTGAAACACAATTTTGTTTATCATTATATTTCTTTTTTATTGTTCATTATTTCATTGGTTATTATGTGTTTTATTAATTTATTTATTAATTTTATTTTACTTATTTTCGTTTTCTTCACTTCTGTGTTTTTTTTTTATTGTAATTAATTTTAACAACGAGCACGGCGCGGTGGTAGTTTAGTTACTCCCGTCTGTCTTTTCTTGTGTCTTGTCTGTCTATTTTCGTACTCGTCAGTATAAAGGGTTACCGTGGGGTATGTCGGTCTTGTCGTGTCAGTATTAGCGTCCCCACATATATATATATATATATATATATATGTATGTCTTGGTTTGTTTTGTTTGTCTTGCTTTGCTTTTTTTATAAATTATTCTTATTTTTTAATTTTTTTCTCTCATATAAATTATCAAGGTAAATATTAGCATATAATAACACGGTTAAGAAAAAAAACAAGGTATAAAGAGATAAAATAAAAAAAATATTAAAATTCACTAAATACACAAGTTATAAGGCCTCGTCGAACATGTTGATTTGGACTATGAGATGAATAAGTTAATGTTTTCTCTCTTTAATGTTTGATAGTTAGGGTGGTAGAATTACATACAGTGTAGAGCAAATTTCGTTATTGAGATTGTCCATTATACTTAAATTGTTGTTATTTTTTTTTTCTTATTGTTGCCTTATAGGTTTATAGGCTTCAAGCTGTATATTAAATCAGCTAAATATAATATTTAATTTTTTCAGATTTACATATGAATATGTTGTCATTGTTAAAAAAATTTATTTTATTATGTTTCTTAGGTGCGACTGATGAATATAATTTCGGCTAAAAAATTCTTTATATTCCAAATTAGCACCTTCCTCGCCTGTGTGATATTCGCACTACAAGTCTTTCAAATCAAGCAACTTCATCCACGAACTTAATGTCGAAACAAAATATAAATTGTAGACCCGTTGGGAACCTTATAAGACTTAGGAAAAAATAAATTACATAAATATTGTTGTTATTATAAATATTACTTTACAAGTTTTGCCTTCCCTCACAATGTCTAACAAGTAAAACCTTAAATGTTCAAAAATTACGTTTTTTTTCTTTTTCTCAGCAAAAATTCTCTCTCCGCTTTCCACAATATTTCTGCAGACTATTGCTCATATATTTTTTATTGCTCTTCTATAAACTTATTGGAGATTCTACACGAGGTTGTTTCGAAATTTTCAAAAATTTTAAGTTTAAGTTGCTTGATGCTACTCCTTCGCACTTTCAAGAAAAAAGAAAATAATTTTTTTTTTCATTTTCAATAATGACAGCTCAGTTGAGGTATTTAACTTGTCTACAGTAATAGTCAAAAATGACGTACTAACAAGCACTACTATCCATGTGCTATGGTTTCACACCGTTAACGTTTGTATAAGATATTTGTATAGTATGGAATAAAAAAATTATTTACAATTGAATTATCAAAAGTAAATAAAAAATGCAAATGTAAAGGGTTGCCCAAGCATTCTTGAAAATCAAACATCACTACAATCATGTGTAAAAGTGCTTGTAAGTCATTTCAAGTATACTTGTGCAGCCCTTTAATATGTACACACTTCATTTATTTTTATTATTTATAAATATGTATGAGTGTATGTATGCATATGTGGATAGTTTAAATTAAAATAAATTGAAATTAATATATTTTAAGGTCCTGCATTATCAGTCACTATTATTTCTTTAACTGCTCATATAATGCGAGTTCTTTCACCAAAATTTGGACAATTGGTATCAGAAGAGGCCAATCGCTATGGTTATTTGCGACATATACATTCACGTATTATAACAAATGCCGAAGAAATTGCATTTTATGGTGGGCATAAAGTGGAACTTCAGCAGTTGCGACAAGCCTATAATCGTTTGGTGAATCAAATGAATACCATATTTACACAAAAGTTATGGTTTGTAATGCTGGAACAATTTTTTATGAAATATGTGTGGTCGGGTACAGGTATGGTGATGGTTTCTCTCCCAATATTAACAGGGGCTGTGTCTACGAAATCAACAACTTCCTCAAACAATGACTCAACAGTTAGTGAACGTACTCAGTATTTAACTACGGCTCGTAACTTGTTAATTTCAGCCGCTGATGCGATAGAGCGTCTTATGTCTTCGTACAAGGAGGTTGTTGCACTGGCTGGCTATACCTGTCGAGTGGCTGGAATGCTTCAAGTATTTGAAGAAACCTCGCAAGGGATTTACAGTAAAACAACTGTTGATGAAAGCAACGAAACTTATGGTATTATTGAATTTCGTAATGGCAAGCCATTCGCCAAAGGTCGTATTATATATAAAAATGATGAAGATATGTCAATTTCTCTCATTGCTGTACCTGTAGTAACTCCAAATTGTGATGTTGTTGTTCCCTGTTTAAATTTAAGCATAGAGCCTGGAATGCATTTGCTTATAACTGGACCAAACGGTTGTGGTAAATCTAGCCTATTCCGTATTTTAAGTGGTCTCTGGCCAATTTATTCAGGTGAATTGCACATACCTCAACCGGTTGAGGGCAAGCCGTGTATGTTTTATATACCACAACGTCCATACATGTCTATTGGAAGCCTTTGTGATGAAATCATATACCCAGATTGTCGTGAAAGTATGATTCGCAAAAATATAACTGAAAATGAATTAAGATCCATATTAAAAATGGTTTCTCTAGAGCATATAGTCCAAAGGTAAGTACATTCTTTTTTTTTTTTACAGATTTTTATCAATTTGCTGAGTTTTTCTGTGTTTCTCTCTGTGATGCTATAGCGTGTGAAGTAGGGCATTCTTTACATCATTGTTTGAGAAATACTGTCAAAGCACACAAAAAAATATAAAATTTTAACGAAGCATTTCAAACAAACAGAAAATTAATCTGTACATATAAAAGAGTAACGTTACTGACTGACTGTCTGACTTATCATCATCGCCCAGACCAAACGGGTAAAGCTACGGACTTGAAATTCGGTAAGCAGGTACATGTCCCAATGTATAGGACGAATAAGAAGGGATTTTTGGAAATTCGAATATTAAGGAGGTAAAAACGGGTAAAATCGAAGTTCTTATATCTCCGGAACTACTACAGATAGACCCAAAGTTCAAACTACAAAATATTCTACCAAAAAAATAAGCGGATGGGTATTTGATACTTGGATAATAAGGGTAAAAACTAATGTTGGTACATTTTTTTAATCCCATTTATCTCTCAAAATAGCAATCACAGCAACAAAAACTAAATTGTATTCTTCTCTTCTTTAAAAGGTCTAAAATGTATATTGACACTTTTTTAAAATTCGGGGTAAAATATGTACCCCTTTTTATTACTATTTCTAAAATTTTACTTTTATGTAAATTGATGTAGCATGTAAACATTTTATTACTAATTTGCAACACCCAATAAAAATCAATGGTAAAAAACTTTTTTAAGGGTGAAAAAAAGTACCAAAGGGAGATATACGATTGGTACTTTATATTTACCAAAGTTTAGTTATATTTTTATGTTATATGCAAAACCTAGAATTACGACAGTAACATTTAACAGTACTGAATGAATAGTAAGAAATAGTAAAAGGGACATTATGATACTTTTTATTGATTTTAATGGTAATTTTAGATTTTTTATTATTAACAACTACGAGACTAGGCTTCAAACGATTCAGGTCAAAGTGAAAAATAGTTATGGGGACAAAATGGTACTTTTTAAACATTTTAATGGTACTTTTTGACTTTTTAATGAAAACGAACCTAAATGTACAAGGTTAGGCTCCAACGGTCCAGAGCAAACTGAAATATCATTAAAGGGGAAAAATAGTACTTTTTATTAATCTTTATGGTACCTTTTGACTTTTTAATGACAACGAATCTAGAAGTACAAGGTAAGGCTAAACCGTCCAGAGCAAAGAAAATACCAAATAAAAGGGACAAATGGTACCTTTTAATTATATTTTGGTAATTTTTGATTTTTTAATGAAAATGAACCTGGAAGTACAAGGTTTGGCTCAAACGGTCTTGAGCACAGTAAAAATCGTTAAGAGGTAAAATAATAAATCCATTACTACGAAATTAAATAAAAAACTTTGCTATTTTTTATTAAAAACATTTTATAAGTGTATCAAAGCACATCCGCTAGCGAAGTAGCGGGTTAAATGCTAGTTTATTTATGTAGAAGATTATCATCGTCGTAATTAAATATTAAAATATGAACACTTCATACAACATCTTCATAAATTATAGCCAGAAAATAATGCTTTTTATACCCTTCACTGTAAGTAAGAAGGGTATATATAACTTTGTGATTCCGTTTGTAATTTCTACACCGTACATGGGACACCCTATAAAGTATTTATATTCTGGATCCTTATAAGTGGCGGAGTCGATTTAACGATGTCCGTCTGTCTGTCCGTGTAGTCGTTGAAATCAACTTTCAGAAGAATCTAGACAACATACAGAAAAGTATAGCATACCAAACGGTCAGTTGTTGCTGTAAGACTATTGCTATTGAAATTCAGCCAGATCGGTTTATAAATGGCGGAGCTATTTTTTACCAAATACAACCGGCATTTCACATTTTCATTAATTTTTGTTTTGTTTTTGCTTTGCTTTTGATTTGTTTTTTTTGAGGAATTTTTTTAGCTGTCATATGCATAATGCTTTGTACACACAAACACGAAACCTAAAAAGTGTATATGTGTGTGTGTGTGGTTTTTATTGCCTTGAATTAAATAGTATTACAAATACAGACATCTTTATGAGAGTGCATTAGATTTTTCTCGATAATTAAATATTTAATTAAATATGTTTGGCTTAAAAAATTTTACAAAAATTTGCAAAATTAAATGAAAATAAATTTTTTTGTTTTTCTATTTAATATCTTTCTTAGAATATCTTTTTTTTATTAATTTAAAAATTTAGTGCCTGCAGACATTTTATTGCTTTTAAAAATGAGGTTCTCAGAAAGGATTGTTTCTTAGAACTCGTTAATTTTAGTCGTGTTATAAAAATTTATTTTTTTATTGATATTTCACTCCAATAATAAATAAATTAATTTTTATATTTAATACGACCTCAAGCTGAACAAAGTGTGCATTTCAGTTACATAATTTTTTGAAGTGAGTGAAGATAAATATGGTTAGTTAAATATGTTTTCACGTAATTCCTTATGTTTTTTAGTATTTGTAAATATCTTTTCAGTATTTTTGACATACTAAGATACAAATGTGCATAAATACGTTGATTTCTCTAAGAGAATGCAAACGAACTATAGAATATTACGGGTTGGTTCACATATCATTTTAAACAAGAGGTCGTCTAGACTTGTAATCTATCGCCCATGTACAAAAAAAAATCTTTTCATTATTTTTAAAAAACTTTTTGAAATTACCTCATTCTCCAGTACTCTTCTTCTGAGGGGTTTTTACCATTCCCCACTTTGCTGAGGCTCCATTCCTGATTTTGGCCGGAAAAATTGCCAAAATCAAAATGGAATTTAATCTGTAGGTTCCAAACGTTTTGGAAGTATTTTAACATTTTCTGAAAAATTCGTAGTTTTTATTTTATGATGCAAAACGAAAACTGCCAAAATCCTTAAGAACAACACTATCCACTCCCCACTTTGCCGAAGTACCATTCATGATTTTACCCATTACCAAAATCAAAAAGGAATTTAATCTGTAGGTTCCAAACGTTTTGGAAGTGTTTTAACATTTTCTGAAAAAATTCGTAATTTTTATTTTATGATGTAAAACGGAAAGTGCCAAAATCCTTGAAAACAACACTACTGCAGTATATGAAAATTTCAAAAAAATTTTAAATATTAAAAGTAATATCTGAATATTTGGTTGGTAGGTTACAAATATAGATAATAATATTTAATGACGTAAGACGTATTTGATAAATATGCCATTAATACTGAAAATATATTTACAAATACTAAAAAACATAATGGGGTACGTTAAAGCATATTTAACGCGGCATATTTATCTTCACTCATTTAATTATTTCAACGGTTTTGATACTATAGAAGAATATGGAAAGTAAAAAATATTACTATTTCGCTAACACAGTGAAGGGTATATTTATAAGACTCGCCACTGCCGAATTTAACTTGTTTTATTTTAAATAATTTCTAAGCAAATTCAATTTTTTTAGGTTAGTCTGAAAAATAGTGTAATTCATAGATGAACAAAATTGTGAAAAAGCAGCCCAGTACATATGATGACAAACATTTGATATGTCGTTATTGCGTTAAAAATTTAATTTGCTAATTAATTAAAACGCACAAGAAATTTTTTGTTAGGTTGTAGTGTTTTACTCAAAATCTTTATTTCAACTGTAGAACTAATTTTTACTAACTTCTATTTATTTATTCTTATTATTTAATTCGGACCACAATACAATTGAAAGAAAAAGAAACCGTATATAATACTGGCCCGTTTTAATATTAAAAAGATCATTGTATGTACATTTAATAATAATAAAATTGAGCAGGTACTAACGAACAAACATATATATACAACGGTAGTATGTACTTATATGTGAATATGTATGTATCTAAGCAATAGGGTCGCAAGTTGCAAAAAAAAAAAAAAAAAAAAAAAATTATAATATTATAAAAAATGTAAAATATAAAATAAAAATAAAAATAAAAGAAAACTATTTAACTATTGTTTTGCTCGAACATACTCCCCCCGTTAAAATATCTCTCTTTCAAGAGAAAGCGGAGGAGCCATTTTATGAATTAAATGATGAAAACATCCATTTTTAGATTTAAGCTGTATAACTTGAACTCGTCCGTCCGAGCCACTTATAAATAGCTAAATTCCATTGTTGAGGTGGGGTATTGTCTTCATGAACTTACACGAGCTGGCCTACAGTGATATTGGGTTGTGGTTTAAGAAATTTTGTTCGTCCTTGAAGCAACAAAAGATAATCTTTTGATCATAGTCTCCAGAACTGTTGTTTTAAATACGTTGCCAATGAGTGAGATATCAAGGTTTCGTTATGTTGAAAAATTTCTTCAGGAGGGGCAACTAATGCAGAGCCTATAATGAGATGGCCTTGTGTTAGTGCCTCGCCCTCGTTAGGGTCATGTGACATTTGAGAATTTAAAATTGCTTCTACTTCAATGACAAGAGTTTGCAATTCTTCGAATGTCAAATGGGC
Organism: Thelaira solivaga; assembly: GCA_947397855.1. Lineage (NCBI taxonomy): Eukaryota > Metazoa > Arthropoda > Insecta > Diptera > Tachinidae > Thelaira > Thelaira solivaga. Next base: position 20,261,899 of record OX377615.1, on the reverse strand, counting down.
CTGGCTTACATTTGTTATCAGAAAGTGTTAGTTGATTTTAATGCAGATTCTCACAAACCACCAAAATGTAGCATACGAGGGGGAATGAAACAAAATATAAATCCCATTTGAGCAGAATACGTTTTGTTGAAACTAATAACATCCTTCTGAAACAACGAATTTTTGAATTAAGAGTTTATTATGAGCTCCAACAAAATTAGCGGCGTTGTCACAATACAATTTTTGAGGAATACCACGTAGGCTCACAAATCGTTTTAAACATAAGAGAAAGTTGTTGGTAGAGAGATCAGATATGAACTCTACATGTGTAGCCTTTGAACTGAAACAAAAGAAGACTGCAATATATGTTTTGTATGGAATCTTACCACGGATTGTAGTTAAAAATGGACCACAAAAGTCAACTCCAGCTATCAAAAATGGTCGACAAGCTTGTAGTCGATCAGTTGATAAATTTCCCATAATTTGTTGGACTAGCTTGGGCCTATAACGAAAACAATGTATGCAGTTACGAACTTATTTTCTAACGATGTTTCTCGAATTTATAATCCAAAATTTCCTTTGGCCTAGCATGTTCGATATACAACAAAACTAAATGATGATTTTTGGCAACTAATGCAGCAAAACGAGCATCATATGGTATAGAGACTTTCAATAAACGCCCTCCAACAAGAAGAATTTTGACAGTATCATTACCAACATTTGTATTGTCTTTACGTAAAGCAACTATATCATTCTGGAAATAAATTGATTGGATATGTGAGATAATACGCCAAAAAACGTGACCCAATTCAACTGAATCATTTTGAATTATTTTTTCAGGCTTCAAGCTACGGTTTACTGGGTATCTTTGAAATATACGAAAAATAAAAGAAATTATTCGAACTATTGTATAATATGAAGAATGCTTTTCTATTATATTCTTTATTATTGAGTGTGAGTCTTCAGTACATTTGTAAACAGCAGCTTTTATCTTCTCCAGAATATCCGAATGATGTTTTTCATTATCTTCCGGCCAGGTTGTTTTTAGATGTTACTTGTCTCCAATAATTACCTCTGGTATTATTTTGAAGTTCAGAAATGCTATTAGCAACAAAACAGTGTAGTTTAAGCTATTGCAAAATGTATTTTGGAATCTGTCCAAAACCATACTGACCAAACAAATTTTACTTTCTGCCATGTTCTACTGAGCAACACAGCCTAATACAATTCTAGATAAGGTAATAATTGCGCCTTGATTGAAGCAAGCTTTGATTTGGCAATTAGTAAAGTAATTTTATATTTGCCTTTAGCTAAAACTTTAAAATAAAGACAACATCCGTGAGCTCATTGGGATGCATTTGCGAATCCATGAATTTCACCTTTTATTTCTAAAGTTGTGAATACATATCTAGGAATTTGAATGAAATTTAAGTCTTCTCCTAATTTGATCCACAACAATTTTATGCGGAACCCATACCTCTTGCAGTAAAATTTTTCATTTGATTACTATTGGGTTCAAAATTCCAAGAAGATCGTAGATTTTATAAACAAGAGACAAAATTGATCTTTTTGTTGGATTAAAGTCAGGCAAATCGAAGCGATAACAAAATAAACAGTTTCACGATGCATTGCTATTTCCACATAATTTCTATTCCATTTTGTCAACTCTAGTCCATGCACTATATTATAGTATATGGATTAACTCCAATTTCTTTTTTAGCAAAGTATCTAGATCATCTGCCTAAGTCAGAATATCGTCCACATAGAAATCTTCATGCAAAGTTTTCGATCCGATATGAAGAGCTATATTTATCTGCAATATAAAAGAAACTACTATATGTTACAGTATTAAGTTGAAAAACCTTTAGTTTTTCTTCTTTGCTATTTCTCCATAAGATCAGCTGAAATTTGCGATCTTGCTCATCGATTTCGAATTGCCGATACATTTTAGAAATATCTGCAATAAGAGTAAATTTGCATAGTCGAAACGAAAAAAATTTAGTAATGAGATCTTGTAGAATTATTATATTTGATGGAGCCATCAATCAACCACGACGCGAAGTTTTGTATTTGTGCTTTGAGGTCGAGGCATACAATGATGCGGAATGAAAAAATTTTGAGCATCTAAAAATCTATGAAATGGAGACATATTTCCAAGTGACAAATATTCCTACATAAATGCAACGTACATTGATTTGAGTGAGGGATCACGATCTAATCGCCTATCAATCGATAAAAAACGCTTTCGAGCCATATCGAAAGAGTTTCCCAGAAAGTTGGGAGAATTTTTAAATGTTAAATAAACCTCTATATTGCCGGAGCTTTTAACCATAACGTTTTTTATAAAATGTTGTTCACATTCTTCTTCTTTAACTGTATGCTTCGATGGAATGTTAACGTTTCTTCGATTTCCAAAAATTTTCTTAAAGTCGAACAAGAGGTTGATCAAAAGTTTCAGTAACTGGATTACATGTCAGTGTGGCATTCGAAGACTGAATTGTAAATTTTCCACCAACAATCCAGCCGAAAACTAGACATACCATGTCCCAATGAAATACGCCCATCGAGCAACATATCAAAAAATACTTCCTTACTAATAAGCAGCTGTATATTTTACGGAATTTTATTTATTTACATGTCCATAAATTCACTAGGTTGTTGAGTCGAAATTAATTTAGTAACGGCAGAGGTTAATTTAATTTAATTGTGGCAGCAATAGAAATTTTTGTTCTGGTGTGCACTTCTCCAATTCCGGAAACACTTTGATGATTTTGTTGATAACATAGCTTATCACCCATGTTCAGAAAAACGCAAAACGCTTAACTTTGGCGATTACGATTTGAAATCGCAAAAAGGTGTTCTGCAAAACGCTTAATTTTGGCGTTTTCAAACCGCAAACATACACTGAAGCGAAGTGATGAATTTTGCACAAACTAAGAGTTAATGATAAAATAAAATGTTGCATAATTCAAATTAAATATATTTTTTTTGCTTTTTATTTCAACCAAAATTGGAAAGAAAATTCTTTTTCAAATTTTCAAAATTTTTTTAAAAATAGTCGAAAGTAACCTCTGTGTTTTTTGGCAGTAGATTACCTCCCCTTTAAAATGATATATGTCCCATCTCGCAACCTTTTATGGTTCGTTTGTAAATTGATAAAATCTCTTAGAGAAATCAACGTACTTATACACATTTGTATCTTATATTTATCTTAAACATATTTATAAGTATGTCATAAACACTGAAAATGTATTTACAAATACTAAAAACCGTAAGGAGTTAAATTAAAACATATTTAACTCACCATATTTATCTTCACTCACTTCAAAAAATTATGTAACTGAAACGCCTATTTTATTAAGCTTGAGGCCATATTAAATATAAAAATGTATTTATTTATTATTTTAGCGATATATGGATAAAAAAATAGATTTTTATAATACCACCTCAACTTAACAATCTAGACTTTCAATAAAAAAGGTCATATAAGCTTACAATTAAAAAATTATAAAAAAAATTGTTTTCGCGCCAGGCATAAAATATGAAATAAAAAATATCAGGTTTAATTAGTTTTAATAAAATTGTGTTTTTATTTGATTTTAAAATATTAGCTTTAAAAAACTTCTGGTGTTGTGACCTTTATTGTTGCGTAGCTTTCACACAAGTAAGTTAAGTATATTTGTTTTACACAAAAAACAAACACACATAGACCGTAAGCGGTTAACTTTGCCGAAATCCAAATAAACAACAAATATAATTCTTAAACAAAGGGAAATTTGGACATCAGCAAAGTTGCCAGACGAATTGAAATAAATAAATTATGAAACAAGAATCTGGCTTAAACATTGCCGGCCGCCTTGCAACAACGTAAGGAGATTTTTTTTTTAAATTGTTTATTATTATTGAATCTTTCTATAAGAAAATTACAATAAGTATCCAAATCTTAAATATAAAAAGAAAAAAACTTAAATAATTAATACCAATGTAATAACTAGTTACTTGTACTCAAATCTTAAAATAAAAGGAATGTTCTTCGTTTAAATAAACAAGTTATATCCCTCTTCTCACTAGGCGCAAGGTATCACTTCTCTTAATCCTTCTGTGTCCCTCGAACTGTAACAGGTCCCTGGCGAGGGCGTTAGGATGTGTCGCCAGTTTGTGAACGTACTTAGTACAATATTTTTCAATTTCCTCCCGAACCGTTGGAATTTCTAGATCTCTGTGGATATTCTCATTTCTTATATACCAGGGGGCGCAGACTATTGTTCGTAAAATACTCGACTGTCTTCTTTGTAACTTTTGGATGTTAGATGCACACGCAGTTCCCCAAAGCTGAATGCCATATGTCCAGATTGGTTTAATAATGGCTTTATATAACAGAACTTTATATTCCAAGGATAGAGATGAAAATGGACCTATCAGCCACATTAGTCGAGCTGTTTTTAGTTTCATAGCTGAGATTTTGGCCTCAATGTGTCGTGACCATGTTAGGCGTCTGTCAAGATGGATTCCTAGATATTTAGTTTGGGTTTCCACCGGAACAATGACGTTATTTATTTTTATTGGCGTACAATTAGCCTTTCTTAGTGTAAAAGTCACATGGGCACATTTTGATGGATTTACTTTGATTTTCCATTTATTTAGCCAACCTTCCAGCTGGTTTATATGACCTTGTAAGTGCTAAGATGCAGTTCCTGGATCTTTGTTCACACTTAAAAATGCCGTGTCGTCTGCGAACGTTGACGTGATAGTATGTCGATTTGTAGGTATATCGGATGTATAGACGATGTATAATAGCGGGCCAAGTATACTTCCTTGGGGGACGCCTGCAGAAATCTTCTTAACTGGTGAAAATACATTTTTTGACTGTACCTTAAATGTTCTATCAGTCAAGTAACTTTTAATCAGCTTGTGGGTGTTAACAGGAAGAAGTCGTGTTACTTTTGTGAGGAGACCATCATGCCAAACTTTGTCAAAGGCTTGGGAAGACATCAATAAACAATGCAGAACAAAACAGCTTTTTCTCGAAATGCGACCTGATAGCAGTAACAATTCTGTGAACCTGCTCTGAAGTTCCATGACCAGCCCGGAAGCCGAACTGATGTTCTGGAATAATATTTCGCTTTGCTAGATGGGGCGTTATTTTCTGGAGGAGGACCTTTTCGAACAGCTTTGATAGTTTAGATAATAAGCTGATAGGTCTATATGGCGTGGTTTGAGTAGCGTCTTTACCTGGTTTTTGGATCAAGACAATTTCTGAAATCTTCCAAGAGGACGGGAAAATCCCCACTCTTAAGACGGCGTTAAAAATGAACAATATAATTCTCACAGCGCAATCTGGAAAGTTCCTCAGCATTGAACTAGTAATACGATCAGCCCTGGGCGATTTTTTCGCATCAAGGTTTTTGATTGCCATTTTAATTGAGGGCAACCGCATCCTTATTTGATTTTCAATGGAATCGCTGATGTATGGAGGATTAATATCACTATCTACGTCATGTGCAGTTAAACGTTTTCCAGATGACTAGCAAAAGCATTGGCTAGTTCACTTGGATTTTTAGCCCAACTAAGGTCCTCAAGTCTTAGTGGTGGTTCGGATTAAGTAGGGCACTTCATATGCTTCACAGATTTTAATAGCCTGTGGTCGGTTTTTGCTGTCGGATCCAAGTTACTTAAATAATTTGCAAGCCCTGACTCATGCTGTAAACGCAGCTTTCCTTTAAGTAATTTTTGACACAAATTCAATTGGGTCTTTAAAGCTGGAGAACGATTTCTCTGCCATTTCCTTCTCAATTTTCTTTTTTGTCGGATGAGGGCTTCGATATCAGCTGATGACTTGAACGGTTTCCTCCTATATGTTCCTCCCATTGGAGTTGCACTCCTAATTGCACAAGTAATATCGTCTTTAAGGTGATTCACAGCACATTGTATACCAGACGAGTTCCTAAGAGGGATGTTCTGGGAGAGATGAGAGCTCACATACATTTTATACCTTAGCCAGTTCGTGTATCGGTTCTGATAGAACGTAGGAGATACTTCAGAGTTTATAAAACTATTACGTAGTGTAATTATAGTTGGCGAATGATCAGATGATATGTCTTCTAGGGGACTAATCAGAAGTTGGTCACGTTTAATATTTCTAGTAACAGTGAAGTCAATAAGGTCTGGCTTTTTCGTACAGTCTTTAGGCCAGTATGTGGGCTCACCGCCAGATACGATATCTAGACTATTTTGAGCAATAGCGTTGTACAGCTGTCTACCTCTTGGGCTAATAAGTCTAGAGCCCCATTGGGTATGCTTAGCGTTGTAGTCTTCTGCTGACAGGAACTTGTTCCAATGTTGCGAAGAAACTTTTGAAATTGTCGCTATCAATTATGCGTCTTGGAGGACAATATACACATGAAATTGTGGTATGAAAGTCAGTAAGAGTTATAGAGGTTGCCTTAATGAAATTCTTTCCAAATTCTGGCATAACAAAGTGCCTCACGTTTTTACGCACAATGACGGCCGTGCCACCACATGCCTTTCCACTTGGATGTTTAGTGTCATAAATAATGAACCCGTTAATTCTAAAGCAATTCTTTACAGTAAAGTGTGTTTCGGATACCAAAAGGATGTCTATTTCCTGCCTGTGTAGGAAATCTTCTACCTGGAACCTATGTTGGGATAACCCGTTCGTATTCCAGTAGCAAATACGCAACTGAGTCATTTTATTTTTGTCTAAGAAGGGTCTGCAGAATCATGTTCTGATTCCGCATCATCTCCTGAAACATGCCCTGCATATTATTCATAAAATTGTTCATGTTGGTCATGAATTTTTTCATTGTCTCCGTCAGCTTATCGATTGAACTAGAGCTGGTATAGTTGAAGACCTGAGGGCATATAAAAGATTTTTCACGTTGGGCCTATTTGAGGTTGGTAAGCCATCGAAGTGTTGTTGGGCATAGTTCATTTTATTCCCATGTACACCATTAGGTATTGCATTAGCTTCAGTATGAAGGCTTGGATAATTCGATTTGCAATATTTCGCATTTGCACGACTTCGAGGTTGATTCGATTTTTTTATCCTTTCGAATACTTCACATCCTCTATAATTAGCAGAATGTCTTCCACCGCAATTGCTGCACTTTTTCACATTGGGGTCGTTTTTAGGTGCTATACACTCCGTGGTTTCATGCGCGTTACCACACACTACGCAAACAGATGATAGCTTGCAGTAAGATTTTGTGTGGCCAAACTCTTGGCAATTGGTGCATTGTGCAGGGCCATTACGCTTATGTGGCTCCTCTACAGTTATTCTTCGGTTAAGAAGATATTTCAAATTGTAAATAGGATGCGTTGAGTTTTTGGTCTTAAGAAGAGCTGCATTAAAAGCAATCTCCACACGGTGCATTGGTTGGGGAATTTTACCTTTGTTGTGTATGTTGTGAACATTTCTCACATCGTATCTTTCACCTTCAATAGCTTTCTTGATTTCGTTAACAGGGACGGAACTGTCAATGCCCTTTACCACAACCACTAGGCCCTTAGCACTTTTTAGTTGGTATGTGTAGTAGTTCTTTTTTTCGGCGTTAAGACTATTAACAATTAGACGATAATTCTTCTCAGTATGGGTTTGGATTTTCGTTTCCTGTATCTGTCCTCTTCGTATAGAAGCTATGTAAAAATTATCTTTTCCCATAATCTTTGACAAAAGATTTACAATTGCGTTCGATGTTTGCTCGCGCAAATAGATAGGTGGAGGTTTGTGTTCCTTAGACGCAGGCTCTACTGGTGCATCGTCTGTGGATGCAAGTATTGAAAATCTATTTTCGGTGACTGGTATCGTAGCCGCCTGACTGCCTTTGTACTGCTTACTTGTGCGCTCCTGTTGATTAGTTCTAGGACTAGCCTTACGCTTGGTAACAGTTACGTATCTGTGCATGCCGGTTTGTATTTCCTTACCTGCCGGAGTAGAATCTGTCTTTGGGGTTGGTGTATCAACCTTAGTCTTTGGAGTGGTTCCTGTTGGATTAGTTACCTTGTCAAGCTGGTGCGTAAAAATTTGCGCGTCCACAATCGCATTTGGCGTTAAAGAGCGGGTCCTATTCTCAGGCCTGGCTGTTAAGTATGCTCCGTCGTCCTTCTTATTATTCATACTATCTGAAACACATAGTATGCATTGTTCCTACTCACTTTTTCGTTTGGCTTGTCATTTATGTTTTCGCTTGTTTTTTTTTTTTTTATTAATTGATGTCATTTTTCTCTATATGGGTCCCAACTTGAAGTCGTTATCTAAATCCGTAGTGCAGTTACCCCTATAATGACCCCGAGGGTCCCTTTGCATGCAGTGAGGTCCTCGCAAGGGTTGACACAAGACCTTATGGGCGCTTGTGTACAGAGCCAGGTCGGGCGTTAATTAGGATGTCGTATCAACTAAACCTGCACGGCCAACTTAACGGCAACGTGATTTAGAGCGTTCTCCAAGTCCTTGCCAAGGTTTTACCGGGACGGAAGGCAGCTGCGACATTAGCCTGAAAGCCGTTTCCACGCGATGTCACTTCCGTGTACTAAGGTAACAGAATGCCACAGCTGTCAGCCCATTTGCAAGCAATTCCAATAAATAATCAAACTCAAATCCATAGTATTTGCCGGTCCATCAACGTTGCATTACCAGGGAATACCACGTGGAGGTAGTGAGATGCTTGAGCAGTTCAGTGAAGGAATCACCTCTGGCTATTCCCAAGTGAATAACGATCAGAAGGCTTTCAGCCTCCATGAAATACCCCATTCAATTAAAACGAAGAAGTATATTGGTACAAATATACACAAGATTTACAAAATTCAAACATAAATCGAGAAGTATATATTGTACAATAATTAAGAAAAAAAGATTCTTAGAGCTACATTACATGGATAACAAACTCTAAGTCGGTGATTGACCGGAGATAATCCAGCCAAACATTGTGTATTGCGCCAGTGGAGAGCTCGGACTCGTAAAAACTTTCCCCGTCAATATTTGACCGCTAAGTTCGGGGCCAAGAACCAGAGAAACTGTACCAGATAAGTAAAAAGTAGGGTCAGCCAATTGAAGACCCGGAAAATTGTTCTCGTACAGTCTCTGCCACACTTCCGCGAACTGCGACAATGGCTGGCCAAACAATTTTAGTAGTGACCCCAAATCAACACCTTTCGACTTTTCTTCTCATAAGCAAGGTATCGGAAACGGAAGCAAGTTCTTGAAGGGTGGGATCTTTTGCAGAGACTGTAGGCCACGGCTTGGTTCTTGGGCCTTTCCTTAGCTGAAGGGTCAATATTTTAGTCAAAGGTATCCACTGGGCAGTTAGACTCGATGATTGTGATGAAAAACAACTGCGGTTCATCATTGGATGACGCAGCAGACGATGTATACATTCCGGGCAAGAATATTAAAGCCGCGGACGATGTACCAGCTACCTCCATAGCTTCCTCTTCTTCTTCTAATAAAACGTCTTCAAAAATATATAGAGCGTTCATAATACTAGGAAACAATGAAGGTTAATTAATATATTCTAATTTGAATAAGTCAAAACGACCAGCTAAGTGATTGGTCGCTTCACAACTCCGTTTTCAGTTCGAACGTCAACGACGCGAACCTGATCGTCACTTCCCGGATAGGTTTTTATAACTCTACCTAATTTCCAAGAAGTGGGCGATAGATGTTCATGACGAATAACAACCAAATCGTTTACTTCAACATTACGTTCTGGAAATTTCCATTTATACCGTTTATGCAAGGAATGAAGGTATTCTTCTTTCCATCGGCGACAGAAATGATGTGAAAAAGCTTTTATTTTTCGATACCGATTTATTAAACTTAAAGCTGACTCGTATATAGGTTGCTCTGGCGGAGCTAGTATCGGGCTACCGATTAGAAAGTGACCGGGAGTAAGAGCTACTGGCTCATTCGGATTTTCTGACATAGGATAAAGAGAACGCGAATTCAAACATGCCTCTATTCTCGCTAATATTGTGGACAATTCCTCAAACGTATATCTTGCAGACTGGGATTCCCTTCGGAAATGCTGTTTAAAACTCTTAACATCAGCTTCCCACAAGCCACCCATGTGGGGAGCCCCAGCTGGAATAAAACGCCATTCGTTCTCTGTAGAAGGCAGTAGAAAGTCATCCCAATCTACATTATCACGCCAAATCTTTTGCATGATAATCTTCGCTACAATTATAACAGGACCTAGCCAACCTACAGGATCAAATAATTTAGCTATAGTTGACAAAACCTCTCTTTTTGTAAAGTGTAACTTATCGGCGATAGGCTCAACACGATAATAAAATGAATCTAACTTGGCATTCCATTGAATGCCTACAGTTTTAGAGCTGCTAGATTCCACAAAATTTAAAAGTTTAGTACTCGGGGGGAAGATCGCTAAGAATTTCCATAGAATTAGATGTCCATTTTCTCAACTCAAATTTAGCAGACGATAGAGCTGTAACAAGCTGATCGCGTGCTTCTAAAGCAGATGAAACATCATGAGCCCCATTGAGTACGTCGTCAACGTACATGCACTTGCGCAATATATTTGAAGCAAGAGGGTACTCCGTCTCTGAATCATCTGCCAATTGTAATAATGTCCTTATTGCTAAATAAGGAGCACGATTGACGCCAAAAGTTACCGTTTGTAACTCATACGCTACCACTTCCTCCGTTGGAGAGGATCGAAACAAAATCCGTTGAAATGGGGTATGAGCAGGGTTAAGTCGAATTTGCCTATACATCTGTGTTATGTCGCAATTAAAAACATATCTAAATAATCTCTAACGTAAAATCAAAAGAACTAAATCTGATTGTAATGTGGGGCCCACATATAGACAATCGTTCAAGCTATTACCATTGGAGGTTTTATTAGAAGCATTAAATACGACACGCAATTTCGTAGTCTTCCGATCAGGTTTAATTATCGGATGATGAGGCAAATAACAAGAGTGAGAAGGATCTGAAAATTTATGCAAAACTGGCTTCATATGATTCAGTGTTAAATATTCATTAACAACGCTATCATATAATGCTTTTACGTCTGGTTTTCGTAATAATGACGACTCGTTTCTCAAGAATAATGCCATGACATTCTGTTTTGAAACGCCTAATCTGATAGTCTGAGGAAATTCTGGTTTAAAAGGTAGCGTCACTACATAACGGCCATCGGAGTCGCGTCGCGTTGTTCTCCTACAATTTTTCTCACAAAATCTATCAAACTGGATCCTTATCTTTTTTTTTGGAGTCTCTTCTAGCTCCCAAAATCTAAGAAGATTTCTATTCAAACTATCTTCGGGCGAGCACTCTATAGTAGTGGAGTATACTTGAATAGGTGGTCTTAGGACAGATCCAGTAATGATCCATCCAAATATTGTCCTTTGAGCCAATAATGTACCTAAAACATTACGTCGAATTTCCCCTAACATTATCTGAGGATATAAATCAGCACCTATCAAAATATCCACTGAACCTGGTCGCCAAAAATTAGAATCAGCTAGCCATAAGCTAAATTCTGTACGAAAACTAGAGTCCATAACAAATGAGGGTAAGTCCCCAGAAATTTTCGGTAATACCAAAGCCATAGTTTCCAAGATAATTGAATGATCTAATGGAGAACTAATCTCAAAAGGAAAAATTTTCCTAGTTGTAGCAGAAAATGTTTGGTTAATACCAGAAACTTTAACATTCGTCGAATGTGTTATTAGTCCTAAACGATTACAAAAATGTTCAGAGACAAACGAAGATTCTGAAGCTGGGTCAATAAGAGCCCGAGCTGGGTACGTGATACCCTGATGAAGAATATTCACCATCGCTGTTCCTAGAAGCACTCTATGGTTCTGAGCAAAATAAAAAAACCTGTCGATTAAAATTACCACCTGAGGTAATACCTGTCGACGTAGAAGGTAGGGACGAGTCTACACAACTAAGATCCCGGGCTACATTAGCCGGAACCGGAGCAGTATAATTCCCATTAGAAGAATTATTCACATTTCCTATATTAGGTACATCACGGTGTAACAAAGAGTGATGTCTTTTATTACACGTGGTACAATTAAAGGCACTCTCTTACAATTCTTGACTCCATGTTCTCGTGATAAACAATTAAGACAACAGTGGAATTTTTACATCGTACAAAATCTTTTTGAGAGCGAAAGATTTTTAAAACGTTTACACGTTCCCAAAACATGTCCGGAACAATGACATAAAACACAAGAAGCTGAATTGGAGTTAGAAGTTGTACTAGAATTCACAACATGAGTTTTAACCTTCTGCGTAGGTTTCATCAATGGTTGAGAATTCTTAAGGTCACGAACACACTCTAAAGTTTGAATTCTTTCTGTCAGAAAGGAATCAAAATCTTGCCAAGTGGACAAAACAGATTTATCTTTAACACACTGTTCCCATAAACTAACTGTAGACGAAGGCAGACGTTGAATGCACATGAAAATTAAAATTGGGTCCCAAATCTCGGTGGAAACCTTATAAACAGATAAAAAGTCCAAGCAATTATTTATAACGCGCTGCAAAGTTCTTAGCCCGGCACTAGACTCTTTTTCAACCGTAGGGAGATTAAATAATAATTTTAATTGGTTGTTAACCAACATACGAGGATTCTCATATGCCTCCTTAAGGTTGCGCCAAGCCATTTCAAATCCCTCATGACTCAAAGGGCACTTTGCCGCAATTTTGTTCGCTTCACCGGCGGTTTTGCAAAGTAAATGACAAAGCCGTTCTATATCACTAAGTCGAGAGCTTTTAATATAAGTAGCGGTAAATAAATCACGAAAGGCGGGCCACGCAATATAATCTCCCTCAAAAGTATTGACATCGCACGGTTGGAGTGCCAAATTATGATCGGGATTAATTGCTGCATTAGAGGTATTAGCTTTTGGGACCGTTCGCAATTCGTGTAATTTCTAATTAATAGCAGCTGAACATTTGAGGAAAGTCACGTAGGTGGCTTGATATTTTGCCGATACTGACTCAAATTGATCGGGCTCACTGTCTTTGAGATTGTCCAAAAAATCCAAACACGAATCATGCGAAATTTTAACACATTCCCAAATTTTCCTTAATTCTTCGCTTTGAATCTCTAATGTGAAAACCGTATGCATTTCCGGCGAAAACGCATAAAAATTTTGCCCAAATTTCATTAAAGCATCTGTTGCTCTTATAAATTTATTTAGTGGTGCTGTTTTCGACATATTTTTTTTGTTTCTATAAATTTAATTAAATTAAAAATTATTATCAGTAACCGTTTTTATTTATAAAATTTTCACAAAAATCAAACCTAATTTTTCGAAAAACTGACAAACTTTTATAAAATAAATTAAATAATTTAAATTAATTTATAATTTATTCACAAACAATTTTAAAAATTTTCAAATTAAATTTATGCAAATTTAATACAAACCACAATTAAGTTAAACTGACCGACAGTAGGGTACCAAATTGAACAAATAGAAAACAAAGAGAAAGAAGAAAAAAAACAACAAACTTATTTTTGTATATATGTATATAGCACTTTAAATATATACACGTATTAAAAAGCACTTATTGTTATTAAATTTATATTTTAATAATTAATTTCCACCACTAAATATATTTATTCTTATAATTTTTGGAAATTTTAATTTTTTTTATATTATTTTTTCACACTAATTCTGTCCGTCCACGTAAATAAAATGCACCGTAGGTTTTTTAAGTATTAAACGATAGGTAATTAAAAGAAGAGTCGCGAAACGATCAATCACAATAGGTAATATGAAGAAAAGAAAAAACACATAAATAACACAGTACAACAGCCAATCTGGGTGGTGAGAAATTCCAAGTCAGGGTGATGGTACTAGGTCAGTATAGTAAAACCCTCAAAGGGTTTGGCGTTCGTATGTGTCAGTTTTTTTTTATGACCTTTTAAATTTTTTCCTTATCTTGATGTTTTTTCGCTTAGTTGTAACATTTTCGCAAAAACGTAGTTTAACATAACTCGAGAACCACTTGTCCGATTTTGCTAAAACAAACTCAAAAAAATTTAGAATTACAATTTCTCTAATCTGTTTCTATACCGTTTTCCTATATGTGCAACACTCGCGAAGTTAAAAATGAATGTATGAATGGAAAAAAGTATTTTTTGCCTAAAAATTAAAAAATTGTTTTTTTTAAATTCATAAAAAATCCAAAATGGAAAAAAGTGCTAAAACTAATTACTTTCGCGTAAAGTCACATAACTCATGAGCAAAAAAAAGGCATAGATCATGAAAATCGATGCACGCGTTTCTCATTTATTCACAATTAGGTAAATGTATGAATTTAAAAAATTTGCTCCAGATATGCACAACATTATTTGGAGAAAACATTGACACTCACAAGCCGAACTCTCTCATATTTTTCTACTTTACTAAAAGAGAAATATTGATGTGGCAACACTGGTTCTGTAATGTTCACATAAAACATGCATTGTCATTATACTTCTTCTCTTTCTCACACTGGTTCTGTGATTTTTGTCATTCAACAAGTGCCGACGAACGCGAACAGTAAAAGTGATTTTTCTCCAGTTTTTTAAAAGTGAACAAAACTGAACAGAATATGGAACTGTGCAAGCCAGATATAAATAGCTTTTGCTACTGTTGTGGTCAATATGTCCCAACACATAAAAAAAGGGGAAATTTCAGTTCTGATTTTGTTCAAACATACCAGATGTACTTCAACCAAAATGTTATAGTGAACGACAATTGGGTACCAAATATAGTGTGTAAAAGCTGCTACAACCGTGTAATGGATTGGAAAAATAGAAGACGTGAAAGTATGCCATTCGGTATCCCAATGACTTGGACTAATCCTGGCGAAGGTCACAATCCATTGAATTGCTATGCATGTGCGAATAAAGGAGCCGCAAAAAGGATAAGAAAATCGTATAATTACGTTGGTGTTGCAAGTGCCGCAACACCATTGCCTCATTCGGACCACATTCCTGTGCCAAAAGCTTCTAGCCCAGATATTTTCTCTTCTACGACTGCTCCATATGAGCCATCAGTATCCAATGAGCCAATTTTAATAAATCAAAATAAGCTTGATTCAATTATTGCCAAGTTGGAATTAACACAGCATAAATCGGAAGAGCTGGCTTCCATTTTGAAATCAAACAATTTGTTGGCACCCGGTGTGAAAGTCACAGCTTTGTGTGGTTCAGAAACTGATGATAGCGATGAATGTGATGCCACTAGTCCCGAACAACCACCATCGAAAAAGTCTAGGCAATATTTATTAAAATAAATAAAAATAAATAAATAAAATAAAAATAAAAAATTATAAAAATGTTTACTTAATCAAGATCAAGGATCAAGATAAGGAAAATATTTAAAAGGTCATAAAAAAAACTGACACATACGAACGCCAAGCCCTTTGAGGGTTTTACTATACTGACCTAGTACCATCACCCTGACTTGGAATTTCTCACCCCCCAGACAATAATCCCAATAATGTTCCATAGTGTAATTAAACCAATGTATGTATGTAAATATGTATATTAATTTTTACACTTTTTCCATTTACATATACACATATATTTTATTTGCCGTTACACTTTTTTTTTTTCTCTTTTCTTTATTTGATAAAAGAATTAAGAATATGTCTTTTACGCACCTTATTTTCAATTTAAAACTTTTATTAAATATGACGATGTAGCTGTTGGTGGTAAATGATGATTATAATTCCTTAAAGGGAAGAAAAGGAAAAATATTAGCTTCGAATTTAATTTTTCTTTAAATCCGGCTCGAAGGACCAAATGTTTGCGCGCCAGGCATAAAATATGAAATAAAAAATATCAGGTTTAATTAGTTTTAATAAAATTGTGTTTTTATTTGATTTTAAAATATTAGCTTTAAAAAACTTCTGGTGTTGTGACTTTTATTGTTGCGTAGCTTTCACACAAGTAAGTTAAGTATATTTGTTTTACACAAAAAACCAAAAACAAACACACATAGACCGTAAGCGGTTAACTTTTCCGAAATCCAAATAAACAACAAATATAATTCTTAAACAAAGGGAAATTTGGACATCAGCAAAGTTGCCAGACGAATTGAAATAAATAAATTATGAAACAAGAATCTGGCTTAAACAAAAATAAAGAAAAATGGCAAACATTGTAAAAATAATTTTCCTTGAATACATATTTTTTACTAATCTAAAAATTATTATTATTATCTATTTATTTCTCCATTGATATGTTTACATATTTACAGGTTATGAGATTTTACTTAAAAGTACTACAGCAATTGACATCCTAAAAATTAAATATATTAAGACTATGTACAAGGTGGGCTAAAAGAAATCACTCTATTGGAAGATGCTCTTATTTTTGCAACTGGCGGCCAATGTCAAGTCTGTTTTGACATTTGTGAACTAGACAGATGTAGAATACAAGTGAAAAAGCCATGGAGCGATACACTCCCCAAGAACGCGGAATAATCGAAGTGGACGATTTTTCGACCAAAATCATAATGAGCGACGAGGCTCAGTTGCACCTCAGCGGGTACATGAACAAGCAAAACTTCTGGGCACCGAAAATCCACGAGTGATGCAATTACATGCGCTCAAAGTGACTGCATGGTGCGCTGTTCACCCTGGAAGAGTCATCGGGCTGGTCAACGACAACAGTGGACGGTGCGCGCTATAGGGCTATGTTAACCGATTTTTTTTCTGCCACAGTTGAACGAATTAGGACTGGAGGACATGTGGTTCCAACAGGACGGAGCAACGGCACACATTTTCATTTATAAAAAAAATTAGAGCCAAACAACATCGGCCCACCTTGTATTAAAATATCACAGTAAAAAGGAAAAGTTGTTTCTTAAAAAATCGCATACAATCTTTGTCATTATAAAAATTTTTTATGAAAACGTACACATTAGGATCTTTTCATATAAAAGAATCCTAGTGATCGTTTAGCAAATTTCTTATAGTCTCAGATTCAGACGCTCTGCATTTTTCATTAAATGACAGAGTCAGTTCTCTTGCAAATCTATTAAACATTTTATAACCAAATTTCCTGTGCAGTAACTCTGTAGAATATCTGGTTGACAGCCTATGAATTATTTTTAAATTTTTATTTTGAATTATTTGTAATTTTTTGAGTTCGTTATAGCGTCCGCAGTTAATTGATTTTTTACAAACGTAATTAACATGTTTTTTAAACGTAAGTTTCTTATCTAAAATCACTCCAAGATATTTAATTTCTTCTTTTAAGGGGATGGTGATTTATTATATGGAAAGATGATAGCTTGGGTTTTAAGAACATTAACCTTAATTTTCCATTTATCAATATTTCTCTGCTGAATGAAGGCAATTTCGCATTCTCTTAATTATCGCATATGAAACTTTACCACAACAAATAAAACCACTATCGTCAGCGTAGAAAGCTGCTATATGACCACTGCGTATGACAATATCAGACGTATATATCGAATAAAGCGTGGCGAAAGTACCGACCCTTGAGGTAAGCCCGCAGGAATTTGCTTTTCGCTAAAAAATGTATTGTCAATGCAAGCAATAAATGTGCGGTTGTCCAAAAAGCTTTTAATAATTCTTTATATAGGTGGGAAATCCAAAGCTATTAAGTTTAAATAGCAGGCCATCATGATATATAGAATCAAAGGCTTTTTCGATATCTAGTAAAATAACACCAGTACTCCTACGATTACTCTTATTATTTTCAATGGATTTAACAACTCTCTTTAGCTGATGTGTAGTGGAATGACCTTTGCGAAATCCAGACTGTTGACTATTAAATAATTATATTATTAGTAGTTGAAATTTCTAGAATTCTCTTATGAATAATCTTTTCGAAAACTTTATCAATTTGTAACGCAGTTTACTTTTCCAGCTGGGGTATGACTCAGTCAACCCAGGTTCTCACCAAAGGTCTGCTTCCTTTGAATTAGAACACGTTGATGTTTTCGTGTTAACACAGTAAAATTTTTATTTACGAAGAATAATTTAAAATATATAAATACAAAGATATGTATGGAGGGTTTTGTGATTCGTTGGGCGATACCTTCAGATCGCTCGGGCTTTAACTCCTCGTTCACACGGTTGACTCGCTGTACCGAGACTCGGCTTGCTCAGTTGTCCACACTTTGCTAGTACACGGCTTAATCGCTTGGCTCGGATTGTGAAGTGTTCGACTTCCCTGTGTTAAAGAAGTTATTTATTGTAGCGTTAGCTGTTAGTATCGAATGCAGGTAATTTTCAAAGACTGTGCATTCGGCTAGTGGTGTTATGGATACGAGGTAATTTCCAAATACCTTCGTATTCGACTACTAACGAGTTAGTAATAAGTGTAGGTAATTTCGAGACCTTACACTCGGCTATTTGTGTTATGAATACCAGGTAATTTCCAAAGACCTTCGTATTCGGCTATCAACGAGTTAGTAATGAGTGTAGGTAATTTCCCAGAGACCTTAGAATCGGCTATTTGTGTTATGAATATGAGGTAATTTCCAAAGACCTTCGTATTCGGCTATCAACAAGTTACATATTAGTAACGAGTGTAGATAATTTCCAAAGACCTTACACTCCCCTAACTACAGATTAAATATGTAGGAACAATCGCCAATATCAACTTCGTACTATAGTTAAAGTAGCTTGCTTGTAACTATAATTCGTACAATGTCGGTTATTGTTCCCCCTGTTCGCTGCCAAACCTTGTCTACTTATACACAGCTCACAACTACTGTTTGAGAATTGTAACGAACTGATGTCGATGTTGTGTATAGTAACACACTGATGTGTTGTTTACATGTGCACTACACACAGTGGGTTGGTATACTAAGGTTTGGTCATTTATTCGTGACGATGTTGTATATAAGGTATACAAGTATGCTACTTATTGTACGTCAGTTTATAGGGTCTAGTGGCTCGTTTGTAACGGTCACGTTACATTTCCGTCCTAATTTGGGAAAACAAAAGAAAAATGAAGAAAAAAAGATTTATTCCATATCCTCAACAAAAAAAAATGTAATACAATTCATAAAAATAACAATAGTTGGAAAAAAATATAAATTAAAATAATTCATAAAATAAAATTATTGGATTCGAGAAAAAAATCATAAAGGGGAATGTGCTCTAGCCTCTCACTTATAGTGATAACTGTTTGATTTTTCCCTTACTCCGAAACGTCACCATGCCTCTCCGTATTGTTATATTAACTTGATCCCTCCCTGTCCCATCATCCTTTATCTCAATTAACTCGAACGGGTCGGTTGTCTCTGCGTTATTGCCTGGTCTAAGGCTATCGTTGTCGTTGTCGTCATCATCTTCACTCAGCGTAGGGGTTGTTAAATTTAGCACATCATTGATAAAGTCATCTGTGGTCTTCAATTCCGTCCGTTTTGGGGTTGAGATGCTAGTTGGAATTAATGGAGGCATACTGGTTGTTAATCCGGTGGTAGTACCAAAGTTCGAGCGGTCCGGCGTGAGGGGTGCCAATGGCGGTGGTCCGTATGTAATAGAATGGACTGGTGCTAAGGCCTGGCTAAAGTATCTCCTGGCTATGGCGTCGACTGCCTGGTTGCCTGAACCAGCAATCGCAGCTTCCTCTACCGTTTGGATTTCCGGCCGGGCTTCTAATGGTGGCAAGTATGCCGGAATGTGTCTGGGCATCGTGGTCTTTCTTAAAAAATTTTTTATTTTTCCTGGAGGTATAGGTCCAGCTGGTTTGCATTCCATGTTTGTACAAATACTATTTTGTGAGTGAGACTCCCTTTGTAGTAGGACTCCGTCCATCGTCACCAGAAGTCTATTCAATTGCTTTAAAATACAGTGCAATTGCAATCTCTGGGTCAAATCTCTACATCGTTGAAATTTGCGCCTATATTTGTTTCTCTAATTCTATTAATTGCTGAGATTTCTATCTGCCAAGAGTTCTTGTACCTACAGGAATTTTACTAAAAGCTTCCTTTACTATCATTATTAGATTAATCAAAGACAGCTCAAGGTCGTTTAAGTTACTTACAATTTGATCAATATTCCGACGCCTTATTTAATTTTCAACCCAGTTTCTGATTGTTGACCAATCTGCACGATTATACAGGGGAACTGAATCTATAAGTAATTGGTACATGGTCTGACTGTAAAATGTTCTTATGTGATTCTAAAGCACAAATATTAACACTAGAGTTTGTTATCAAGACATGCAAAGTGGAGGGCTGCACATGTGTCATGTTCTGATCAAATCTGGGGAAAGTATCTGGGTGATATATATAGTAGTCAGATCGAACACAATGATTGTAGAGTTCATTACCAGCAGCATTATTTGTGACACAATTCCATTGGCTATGATGTGCATTCAGATCACCAAAAATAAAAGTCACCTGAGGGGTTATTTAATAAATCCATGTCCGATTTCAAGTCAGCAGAGTGGCGAGGCGGTAAATATGCTGAAGTAAATCTAACTGGCCTCTTGTTGATCATAACTTCTATGGAAATATTCTTAACGGCATGGGTTTCTAATCTTTGGTAATAAACGGCGTTCAATACTACTCTTAATCGCAATGAGTACACCTCCGCCATGCGTCCAACGGTCCTCTCTATAAATTCTGTAACTTCCAAGTTTAAACTTGTGAAAACGTTTTAAAAAGGTCTCATTCACAAGTACCATATCTATTCTCTTGCTGTGTAGAACTTGTTCGAGCTGCGAAGCTGCTGACTCAGTCGTTATGCCTTGCGCATTCTAGTGCATAACATGAAGATTATGAGAAACAGTCTCATTATACTCGTATGGCATGTTTGAGCATCATACCTAGTACTCTCAGCTTGTCATATTTATTTTGACATCTCTGCAATGCGTAGACCGCATCAAAAATATTTCCAACAGCTTTTCGTTGTAAATGTCATCATCCTTGTTGTTTACAACATTATAATTGTTTACAGCTTCGGAGTAGTAGTTTTTGAACTCTGGGACACGTGCGCTCTCTTGGCGTTTCTGCCCTGGCAATGGAGGGAAAGCAGTATCATCCATAGGGATGTTCGAAATATAAACTCTTTTAGGGCTAGAATTGCATGTGATTTTTTGACGAATCTGTAAATATTCTTGACGAAATGGACACTTGGGGTCGTCGGCTCTATGGTTTGTATTTTAATGCTTCTTTTTAATGCAGTTAAAGCATTTATAGACTACGCTGCCATCGTGGAGGTCTTTGCTCAGCGTTATGTTGTGCCGCCTCCCAAACTCATGGGTGATAATTGCATCAGTCATCCGGGGAAGGCAAAACATTACTAATTTAAATTGCTTACCATTTTTTGGTTCATGTGTGTAGTAGCTATAGTCTCTTGAATTAAGTAATTTTAGCGCCTCCTCATATTAGGCTAACGTACCGGTCAATCTTTTAGTACCAATGGACATCCTCTTAAATTTGTAGTTGTCACCCATTAAACCAAGTAAGTTCCCAAAGCTGTGAGTACCGTCCGCAATAATAGGTGGAATTTTTTCTTTTGTCAAAACGTCTATTTCTTCTTCATCATTTGCCAACATATCAAATCTATTGGCCGAGTTCATGTCCGCGTTTTTGTAACGCGGTAAGTTAAATTTGGGGCTATGGCACCATCGTTTGCTTAAAAAATAAATAAATTTGAAAAAATTACTCAGGGGAAAAACCACGTAGATCACGCAATAGGCAGAGTTGCCTATAAATAATTAATTTCAGTTCAAGAAACTAAAATTAACGAGTTCTATAAAAAGAAACAATCCTTTCTGAGAACCTCATTTTTAAAAGCAATAAAATGTCTCCAAGCACTCAATTTGTAAATTAATAAAAAAAAAGAAACTAAGAAAAATATTAAATAGGAATACAAATTGTATTATATATAATTTAATATATATAATTTAATAATAATAATTTTGCAAACATTTGTAAAAAATTTTTAAGCCAAACATATGAGTATTTAATTAAATATTTAATTATCGACAAAAATCTAAAAAATTCTCTTTTATAAAGAGGTCTGCATTCGTAATGCTATTATAGTGTTTTCAGACTGAGTGAATTTAGCATAAATGCGGTTTTAACGTTAAATCCAACTCATAAAAACTGTATTTACCATACAAAATGAATTTAATAAATCCACATTAAATGCTATTTTGGAATTTAATTTAAGTTGGATTTATGAAATACAACACTATTTTTGTCCGTTAAGCTCAGTGCTACCCAATTAAAAAGATCTGTAAATATAATAACAGCTCCTAATGTTATTGAATGAAATAATAAAATAAAAACCATTTCAAATATTTTCAGAAGATAATGCTTTTAATGTCAGCAGCAATAAAAGCATTTCGAAGAAAACATGTGTCCCGTAAGTGTATTTACCAAAGGTCACACATGTTGTGGCTGCTGTACAGTTGGTCAAATAAGTTTTGTACAAAGTAACGCATCAAATACACTTATTTCTATGGGAAATTGTTATTGTTTTGTAGAAATTTATTTGATAAACTGTATGTTAAATACTGAATTTAAAAAAATTTGTAGTGTGAACGCAAAATCATCTGTTGGTGAATTTAATGCTAAATTCAGTATTTACCTTTCAGTCTGAAAACACTATTACACTCAATGCATTAAAAACCACACACACACATATATATATTTTAGGTTTCGTGTTTGTATTTACAAAGCATTACGCACATGACAGCTTAAAAATTTCCATAAAAAACAAAGCAAAACAAAAATTAACGAAAATGTGAAATATTGGTTGTATTTTTGCTATTTCTCTGCCATTTGCCTACCGATTGCACTCGTTTTTTACGGAGCCATTACGAATGCTATTTCTGTTAATAATGGATATAAATTTTTTGACCGTTTTGTAGTTTAGGCAAATACATGCGTATTTTAGATTTTTCTGGTCCATTTGTGGACCTATCTTTCTGGTTTTTTACACAGACGTTACGACTGTTATTTGTGATAAAACTGGATGCTACGTTTTATTGTCCGTTTTGTTTTTTAGACAAAAATTCTACAAAAATGATAAAAAAAGAGGTAGTCGCGACTTTTGACTAATAGCTTCGCCATTTATGGACTGATCCAACTGAGTTTTCGTCCAGATAATTTGATGGAAAAAAAACTGTGTACTACTTTTTTTATTTTAGATAAAATACGCAAAAAACAAAGCAGAAATTAAAGAAAATGTTAAATAACGGTTGTATTTTTGATATTCCTCGGCCATTTTTGGACCTATGGCTCTATTTTTTTCACAGGTTTTACTACTATTATTTTAAACAAAACTGCTTACCACGTTTTTTTTTTGTCCGTTTCGTTGTATAGACAAAATATGAAAAAAACCCACTCAAAAAGTGGTCAAAAATAGAAGTATTTAGTAGCGTTTTTTGACTCATCGTTCCACCATTTATGAACTGATCTGGATTTTATTAGCAATAATCTGAGAGAAACAACTGACAGATTGGTGTACTGAGCTTTTCTGTACGTTTAATAGGAACTTCAGAAAGTTGATTTCAACGACTTGATAGACAGACAGACAGACGGATATCACTAAATCGACTACGCTATTCATAAGGATACAGAATATATATATACTTTATATATTGTCCCGTGTACGGTGTAGAAATTACAAACGAAATCACAAAGTTATAAAAGGTGATTTTATAAGAACTATCGGAAATTTAAAAAAAAAACACATAAAATTCAGAAAAATGCATGAAATATTTATTTGGATCGATAGTTGGGTCGATATAATTTAATGTTTGAAGATTATTTCATGCAAATGTTGGCCGCGGCTGCGCCTCAAATGGTCCATCCGCTTAGTCCAATTTTGGCATACTCTTTCCAACATTTCGGCCGGTATCTCACGAATAATGTTGGCAATGTTGGCTTCCAGTGCGTCAATCGAAGCGGGCTTGTCCCTATAGACATTAGCCTTAACATAGCCCCACAAAAAATAGTCTAGAGGCGTTAAATCGCACGATCTGGGCGGCCAATTGACTGGTCCCAAGCGTGAAATAAACTGTTCACCGAACTCGCCTCTCAATTGGTCCATTGTTTCGCGTGCTGTGTGGCATGTGGCACCGTCTTGTTGAAACCACATGTCATGCAAGTCAAGCTCTTCCATTTTGGGCAAAAAAAAGTTTGTTATCATCGCACGGTAGCGCTCACCATTCACAGTAACGTTGTGATTCGCATCATCTTTGAAGAAATACGGCCCAATGATGCCGCCAGCCCATAATCCGCACCAAACGGTTGTTTTTTGTGGATGCATTGGTAGCTCTTGCAATGCTTCTGGCTGCTCTTCACTCCAAATACGGCAGTTTTGCTTGTTCACGTATCCATTCAACCAGAAATGAGCCTCGTCGCTGAACACAATTCTTCGATAAAAAAGTGGATCTTCATCTAACTTTTCAAGAGCCCATTCACCAAAAATTTGGCGTTGTGGTAGGTCGTTTGGCTTCAATTCTTGCACCAGTTGTATCTTATAAGGCTTCACACACAAATCCTTCCGCAAAATTTTCCACGTAGTGGAGTAACAGAGGCCCAATTGCTGCGAACGGCGCCGAATCGATAATTCACGGTCATCACCAACACTGGCCGATACGGCTGCGATATTTTCTTCAGTTCGCACTCTACGTAAGCGTGTTGGTGGTTTAATGTCCAACAATGTAAATTTGGTGCGAAATTTTGTTACAATAGCCCGAATAGAAGCCTCAGTAGGTCGATTAAAATGACCATAAAATGGAAGAAGCGCGCGATGAACTTTCTTAACAGAGCACGCATTTTGGTAATAAAATTCAATAATTTGCAAGCGTTGTTCGTTTGTAAGACGATTCATGATTAAATTATAGACCAAACTGAAGATGTTTGACAGTGACACAAGATACAAAACGTGCGTGAGCTGTCAAAACTAGTGTTGCCAAAAAGATAATAGCAAAAAAATCACTCTTTATATACCCTTCTTACTTACAGTGAAGGGTATAAAAATATAAAAAAATTTTGTTTTCCCTAACCGGGGGTTGAACCGCGGCATCTGCAGTTGGAAGATATACTTAAAATTCATATGTTTAATGAAACACGTTTCATATATTTTAGGAAAGTTTTCATTCGAATAATTTTAATGAAACTTGTTTCATTGATCTAATGAAGCGCGTCATTGGTTGAAAAATAATGAATATTTTCATTGGATTAAAGTAGAAATTCATTGAATATATGAACAAAATTCTTTCAGTGTAATATCTTAGTATTTTATATGCAAAATAAAACGTACCAGTAGGAAATTTTTAATAACGTTGTAATAAAAAAAAGTTACCAAGTGTAAAGTGTATCTAAAATTGTTTACAATCTTTATGATTGAAGTACTAATTTTTTATTTTTTCAGAGATGGTTTTGATGTGATACGTGACTGGAAAGATATTTTGTCAGGCGGTGAGAAACAACGTATGGCTATTGCTCGTCTCTTTTATCATAAGTATGCATTAAAATTGTAAAGTTTTTTTAACTGCAAACATATATTTTTTTTAACTTTTTTTAATTTTCAAGACCGAAATATGCCTTATTAGATGAATGCACTAGTGCAGTATCTATTGATGTCGAGAGTTCTATATATGATACAGCGAAAAGCATGGGCATAACGCTTTTGACCATAACACATCGACCGACACTATGGTAAGGATTACCGTAAATATTAGTTGTTTTTGTGTATAATTATTGCAATTTATTTATTAATTTTAATTGTAGGAAGTTTCACACTCATATATTGGAATTTGATGGTCAAGGTGGTTGGAGTTTCCGAAAAATGGAAGCCAATGAGCAACAAAGACAGTTCCCATTACCATAAATATTTATGGCCATATGTAAAGAGAAAAAAACCAAAATTAGCTTTACAATGCGCTTGATTATGAATTATTCTATAAGATATAAGCATCTTTAATCCTCTCTCTATTGTTTTCACTGACGTTTAATTGTTTTTTATACAACTTTTAAAAAAGTGGTTTTCCGCCAAGTCAACTTCATATTTTCATTCTGTTAGAAATCAATATGAGTAACAAACCCTAATAAACTGGCGGAATTCACGCTTAGAAGTATATTTAGAATTACTGTGTTTATACATGCACTATGGTCAATAAGCGAACACTAAAAATTTTAAATACGGACTTCAGTAAAATTTCATGTGTTTATTTTATATATTTACATTTAATTGATTTGTTTAAAACACTTTTTCTCTTATACCATGTTCACACCTAGGTTTTTGAACGTGTTGAACGACTCATTCGTGCTTTTGAGCTAATACCAGTCAATTTTATCAGGTTTTACCATACATTGAAATGTTTTAATAAACATCTCAAACGACGAGTTTTTGATAAAAACACTAGGTCCGTTCGAGTACTCGTAATTTTTTAGAATTTTTTACTGGAGTTTACTAGATTTTACTGGAAGTCGTTCGCGTACACAAAATCTAGTAAATGAGAACCATAATTGAGAGAGTAAAGTGACAGTTTTTTATTGAGTATTTACTAGTTTTTACTTGACAATTTTTTGCTAGTAAAATCCAGTAAAATGAAAAACATATGTTTCAAAAGGTAAACAAAAAATTTATGCGGCAAATTTTTTGTAAAATTTTTTCAAAGTGAAAAGAAAAGTGAAGTATAATTACTAAACGTTTTGTTGTGTATTTAAAAAAACACACACAATTTTTAAACAGAAATAATTTCAATTTAAAAGTATACACGTTTTCGGTGAAATTATCTGTTTTTGTGAAAAAACTCGATGTCCACTGATAAAGAAATAGCACCATCTGTGTCGGACCCTGGTACATGTTCATATATGGATGCTCCCAAGCTAAACTATATAGGTCAAGTCGACTTAGCATGGATTAAAGTTGTTTATATTTGTAGCATTTATAAGCTCCAACTTTGTGACCAACTTTGGTGCTAATCTGATAAAATATTAAAAGCAATACAAATTGTAATTTTATAGCTTGTTACATTCAACACGCAAACATCAAAAGCTTCTGAAAAAGTAGCATTTTCGATTAGTATAGTTAAGTGTGGTAGCGTCGATATGTACTTACATTATATATTAAGCATCCCATATACTTTTCAATCCAATTGGCAACTGATTGGT
Source organism: Thelaira solivaga (assembly GCA_947397855.1). Classification (NCBI taxonomy): domain Eukaryota; kingdom Metazoa; phylum Arthropoda; class Insecta; order Diptera; family Tachinidae; genus Thelaira; species Thelaira solivaga. The sequence goes on along the minus strand of OX377615.1, from coordinate 20,234,800 downwards.
GTTTGTCCAAATCAAGGTGTGTATGGCTCTGTCAATTGATTAGTTTGCCAGTTATCGAGTTGGTTGAAGAAAAACAAAAGTTTTTGATTTTTTCAAGTTGCCTAGTAAGTCTGTGTGTGTTTAAGTCTCTTGATCAGTTTATGAAGTGTGTGGTCAATAATGAATTCAATTGACAATTAAATTGAAACATGTATGGAATGCTTTACATACATACAATTATGTTCAATTTAAAACTAATATTTATTTTAGGCGCAAGTGGAAGTATGCATTTGGACAGACGTAATGCTGTCATTTTAAGTGCAATAATGGTTTTGATGGATTCATCATCCGAAAGTGAGGATGAAAATGAATTAGTCATTGTTAGAATGTTAAGGACTGACGATGACGTTTATCCTATGGAAATGCTTTCCTGAAATGAAAGTGTGCCACGTAATTCCATCAAAAACTATTTTCACGAAACGGTGCCACGCTATACAGAAGCCGAATTCCGAATACATTTTAGGATATCAAGATGTTTGTACGAAAATTTGACTAAAAATTTTCAGATTCAGAGATTTATAAAAACCTTCGAGCTGATAAAAGACTACCGGAAAATTTGCATATTCTTGTCTTTCTGTGGTTTGCTTTAGTGATTTGTCAGATCTTTTTAATTTATCTCGATCTCGTTTTAAACAGAGTGATACTATTTATTAGTAGAAATAAAGTCAAGTACTCAAAAGCAAAAATATCTCTTAGCACGAAATATATTTCCAATCAGCTGTTTCTTTAATCTTACTAGTTTTTACTATTTTTCCGTTCGCGTACTTTTTTGGGCAATATCACTTTTTGAGAGTAAAGCTAGGCATACACATGTGATTTGTGCGCATGGATTTGTTTAGAGCATGAACACCACTAACATTAAACAAATCAGAATTACAAAAACGCCGACGAGTAAACATGAATTGCAAAGCGAACGACGCAATTTCTCTTTTGGTTATTTTTTTGTGTACTAAACAAGAAAAAAAAGAAAAGAAGTAAATGGCTTTTAAAAAGAAATAAGCGTTCAAATGTAAATTTATTATTTTTTTTTCATTGTTTCTATTGTAGCTCTTTTGTCTACTTCTTTATACTTTTCTAATAGTTTTTCCCAACTCTTTTGTTTTGCAGTTCTGTCCTTATAAACGTCACTTTTTGTTTGCCAAATGGCAGTTTGCTCTTTTAAAATTTCAATAAATTCTATTAAAAATTCTTTGCTCGCCATCTCCGCGATACACACACTGACGTCTCGTGGCACACTAAAATAAAAAAATGGCGAATGCTCGCGTACCAGCCCATTAACATCCAACAAATTTATTGTAATTGAAAATTTTCAAACTCATTCTGACATGTTTGCTAACAGCGCCATACACATCCAACAAATCAAAAATCAGACACACAAATCATACGTGTATGGGCAGCTTAAATGTTAAAAATTACTCAGTAATTACTCAGTTACTAGATTTTACTGGAAAAGTACTCGAAAGGACCTACTTCCAAAAACACTTGAAGGACAGGGTTGCATTTGAATTTGGAGTATATATTCAGTGGGTTTTCAGCAGTTTTATTTTTTGTTAATAAATGGCGACACGTCAAAAATATTTTGGTGACCAAAAAAATGGTAATTTAATACTTAGAGACTTATTACTTGAAATTTGAATATTAATATTTGTGGCTTGATAATTTTTTTAGCTAATTATTGTATTAAAATTAAATAAAATCAAAAAATAAAATAATATCTGCTGTCCTAAAACATCTCAAAATTGATGTGAACGGCTGTGTTTTTGTTTTAAAACATTTCGCTAAAACACGCTCAAAAACCTAGGTGTGAACATGGTATTACGCGGGTCTTATACTAATACTGGGTAAAATGCCAAAAATTGAATCAAATAAAAAAGTATAATAATACGCCTGATTATATACGAGTGTCATTGTCATGACGAAAACAATGATATGTGGCAATGCCGGCCACATAATTTACATTAGTGTCGTAAATCTGACTACGACAGCGAAACTCGTAATTAGGACAAATGTATCAAGAAATACAGATAGAAATTGGACAGTCGTATGGCTCTCATAATTTTTAGAAAATTTCTAAACGTTTATGCATTAAACACATTCGAGATAGCAGGCTACCGACTACAACCTGTTAAAAATAGAATATATGTGTTTATATGAAAATGATTATTTTCACCATAGACTATTCAACTAGACTCGACACCTTTATTTTTCCGATCTGGTAGCATTTAAAAGGCGATGCCAGATTTCGACGGAAAATTTTAATTTTTTTTTTTATACAAATTATAGCATTTAACAAATAATTTTTGCGAAATAGTGGGGAAAAACTGTAAAGTAAAAAAAAATTGTGCCAAATTTAATTTCTATGAATTTTGAAATTTTTGCAAAAGTTAAGAAAACTATTCTTTAATAAGAAAACCACATTAAAGTTTTTACTTATCAAAAAGTGGTGACAAAATTGTAACAAAACAACCCCCAGTCTTGTTGATGTCTTGTTCACTATTTTTTGCAAATGGTTACAAACTTTTTGATAACTATAATGCTCTTCATTTGTAAATCACTTGCGTTAAACGCATCACCAACGCTAACGCGAACGCCAAGTGAAAAATTATATATTTTGTAAATCACTACGATTTTGCGTTGAGCCAGCGTTGCAGTCACTGCTGTTGTCAAATTATTACGTAGTGAGAGTTACCAACATATATGTCAGTACTAGAGTTAAAAGTAAAAAGTAGCATTTAATGGTGATTTTTTCATTTTAGTAACACTAATGATCCACACAGCTGTTGCTTATTTTAAACAAAAGTAAAAAATATTTTTTTTTAAAAGATACGTGTGCAGTTGGTAAATTATTTAATTATAATGTTCACGCTGATGGATATGTCTTCTTCCGATGATGAAGATAATCAGGAGGCGATAGACATTTCCATTGAAAAAAGGAATTTGCGTTCGACCATTAGTGTAGTTGATATGTCCAGTGATGAGTAAGTATACATACATAGATTGAAATAATATACATAAGTTTTAAGATTTCAGATGAACTTTCGGATGAATAAGGAAAGCTTTTTATATATCCTAAATGAGATTTCGCCATACCTGAAAACAACTCATCGGATAACAGCCGTAACAAAAGAGACACAACTCGCCACTACATTGCGGTTTTTAGCAACTGGAAGTTACCAAAAAGGAATTGGCAATGAAATAATATCATCCTTATCGCAGTCAAAAGTGAGTGATGTAATTAGTGAATGTTTATTGGCTATGGAACAAGTTCTTTGTCCAAAATGGATCAATTTTAAGTTTTCACAAGAAAAAAAAAATGGAAATTAAACTGAAATTCCTTGAAAAGTATGGACTCCCAGGTGTTATTGGATGTGTCGATGGGACGCACATTAAAATAATGTCACCAAAAGAAGACCTAAAACATTTGTACTACAATAGAAAAGGTTTTTATAGTTTAAACGTTATGTTGGTAGGAATGAAGTTTTTCTTTTTATCAGTTAAGCAGACTTGTACTGAAAACTGTTTATAAATAGATTTGCGATCTCGATTTAGTGATAACATATGTAGACTCCCGACATCCTGGTGCTAATCATGACGCGTTTATTTGGTCTTCCAGTGAAGCTGATGTTTACTTGAAAACGGTATATTTGAATGGCAATTCCAATACATGGCTTTTAGGTGAATAAAAGCATTTTAAGTAAATCGATTTCCACAAGACAGATTTTAAATAAAATTTAAGGCCCAATTATTCAATCCGAATATGTATATAAAATGCAAACATTGTTTCTATGTATGTATGTACATATTTCTCCCCCAAGCTGGTTTCATTAAAAAGGCAATAGTGCTTATATGGTTTTCGATTACTAAAACAATGTATAAAGTTCAAATTTTTTTTTCTTTTCCCATACAAAAATTTAGAAAAAAAATGTTTTTTATAAATTTTCAACTGAGTTATTTTTTGATTTAGTTGTATCACACGCCGAGCGTCTACTAGTTTTGAATAAAAAATTAAATATAAATTGATTTTGCTTTTCATAATAGTAATATTTTTGTGCTTTATTATTAATTTTATAATTAATCAATAAATTTACAGGAGACGGAGGTTACCAGTGTTTGCCTTATCTATTAACTCCATACCGAAATCCATCAACCGAAACTGAAAAGAAATTCAACATAGCGATGACAAAAGCTCGAAACACTATTGAAAGGTGTATTGGTGTTTTAAAAAACAGGTTTAGATGCTTACTAGGGGAACGAGGTTTGCATTACAAAGAAGAAAAAGCAAAAGTTATGGTGAATGTTTGTTGTGCCTTACATAATATTTGCATTTTTTTCAAAAATGATTGGCCGCCAATAGAAGAATTTCAGGAAGAAAGTCAAAGCTTAGAGGAATATGTCTTTTCAGAAAGCGATGCACCAGTTTCAACAACTGCACAAAATATCAGAAACAATGTGGCAAATAATTTAATATAACAGTGAAAGCAATATTCAATAACAAAAAAATTTTATTTTAAAAGATCATAAAATGTAAAAAAATAAAAAAACCTGTACTTCAATTATACTAGTCAACAACTAAAACAGATTTGCAGTTCCAATAACATTTTCTGATTAACTTATTGAGTTCTAATTTAATATTAAAAAATCGTTAAAAATATTTAAGGATTCTTATTCATCGTTCCTGACCCTATTTTCTTAAGTCCAGTTCAGTACAAATAATAAAAGAGAGCATAGTCTTAAAAACGATGAATTAAAATCTACAAGTGTTATTATAAGTAAAAATTCTTGTCTTGCAAAACTTTGGTTTGCTTTTCTATGGCAGCCGTGAGTTTTTCCAAACTTTAGTCATTTTTTCCATTCCTTCTATTTGTTTTTCCGCCAACTTTGTTAGAAGTTCTTTTTGTTCAATTTTTTCATTTCTTCGCGGTCGTTTTGTTGTGTGTCCCGTTGGCATATTTGAGGGTCGTTTGTTGGCTTCCTCACTTATCGCTGCACTCTGTGTTTGTTGACAGTTTTTGGATGTCGTTGGAGACGACAAAGTGTCATCGTGCTTTGATGAATTAGATGTGTTTAATCCAAAGCATTTTCCACTTGGATTAGCAGCTATGTTACTGCTAACAACATTTTCCACTGCCTGCTCCATTAAACTCAACTCACAGTACTCGGACGGTCCACCACCACTTCGTACCAAATTTGACTTATTTTGAGCCAGTTTTCTTTTTAATCTTCCCTTGTAATCAGTCCAAACCTAAATTAAAACGTAATTTGTGAGTCTGAACAAAAATTCTGCCAGTACTACATATTGTGCAAAAACCTTTCTCCATTTTTGGGATGATCTAACCGGGGGGCCAAGCGCGTTTAAAAGTTTTGAAATATCACACCATACCTTTTTATTAATTGCCTTTGAATTTCCAAAGTTTGGAGTTCCACGTGCAACTTCAAGATGTTTCTCCATTTCATTTATTAATAGCTCGAATTGAGCTGCTGTTGTTGATTCCTTTTTTGCCCTTTAGTAAAATATAAAACATTTTTTTCTGAATACAGCCTAAATATATTTCTACAAAATACTTACATCTCTTTTTCAATACTTTTGGAAAAAACATAATTTAACTGATAATTTTTTTTTTGTATTTTTTCGAATATAACGCTAGAAAAAACCCGGTGATTGTTTTGAAGTCTCAAGTGACAAAATGTGAAGCGTTGCGTTTTGTAAAATACCATTTTTCAAGTATTCATACTAACAATGACGTAAGAAACAGCTGTAGCAACGCCGACAATCACTTTATTGAACGCCGTGATTTATAAAATATAAAAATTGACAACGCAGGGTGAAACAAGGCGTTGCGTTTTATAAATTAAGGGTATAAATGTAGCTAAATATTAGTATAAATAGAGTAATAGTCGTGATATTTGACCAAAGATAAATTTTTGATGGTCAAAATTAGTAACAAATAACTGCCCTAATGGCAGAAATCTATAACATGAGATAATCTAAGTTGTTAACATTAAATTCTTAATTCTTTCTCCTCAGGGAAAACATGTTTAGATCGCCAAATCGGTAATGCTAACTAAATCAGTTCTTCAGCCATTTTACCGTAATTCTTCTTCTTCTTTCTATTCCAAATTCGTTACTAATGGATGGTGCTCTTGATACGTCTGACGAAGTCGAAAGTGATAATAGTATGGATGACGATGACAATGACGACTTGGATGAAGATGATGCATCCGATATATCGAATATATATTGAATATGAAGGTGGTGCTGAGGGAGAACCACTGAATAGTAAATAAAATAGTGCTTTACATAAAACAAAAATTAAATTAAACTGAAAAAAATATTTAGGTATGTAGTATATATAATTTTTTATGTAAATGTATGTAAAAAATTTTGATAAATCTATTTCTTGTGTACATCTGTACGTTTTGAACTGAATTATAGTTTTTCTTGTTTTCAAAAACCAATTTTGTTAATTATTCATAGATTTTTATTTAGTCCATTATTGTTATTTTTTATTATTAAGTCTATTTCAATTATTATTAACATTACAAATATAAAATTTTTGTGTTGTTATTTAAATGTATACATTTATTTTCTTGTTTTATTCTTGTAAAGTGTATGCAACTATTTTTATAGTGCTTTTTTTAATTCAAAATACATGTGTATATAAATTGTACAGAAACAGAAATTAAAAGTAATTTTCCTTGAATGATTTACTGGTAATACTTGTGCGCAGTATGTAATTATTTTTTTAACATTATGTGTATTATATTTTTATTAAAAATATTGTTCTCTTACTTTCATTCTTTATTGTTTAAAAAAAATATGAAAACGATTTAGTATTTATACAAAACTACACTTTAAGCAGCAATTACATTTTTATTTCAATGTGCTGTTCGTTGCTGAACCATATTTTTGAAAATTGAGATGATTGACTTGATTTTCGTTCAACATTTTTACCCGCTGTAACATTTTCTGTGAGCCTGAGTAGAGTACCATTTAGGCGAATCTGGTACACAAGATAGCTTTTGTTGTAAGTAGAAAACGTCATTACGTGTTTTTACACTTTAAAAAGTTAAATAAATAAATTGGTTTTCAATTTTTATTTACCATTTGGACAAATAGAATTCGTACAAATGAACTGGTCAACGTAAGGGATTCTCTTCATTCTCTTGCTGTTCTTTTTGCGTGCATTTGCATCTGAAATTAATTTAATAAATTAGTTTTATATTAAAATTTCACATTAAAATTTTTTGAATTTTGAAAAACTCGCAAAAAAAAAACTTTCGCTATGAAAGTTCGTCTTTATAGGCAAAAGGAGGAAATTTTGTAGAAACCAATACAACACGAACTTGTAATTCGTTTTCTTCTCTCACTCGTTAGTCCGGGAGTTCATAGAAGAATTTTAGTTGCACAACTATTTCTTAATTTTCTTTTAAAGTTGGTTGTGTCCACACAAAAATACTTTTTCGGGAATTTTAGCATTATTATTCATTAAGCATTCAAGTGACTTGTTGTCTTTTTTACAACTTTAAAAGGTACGAATAGAATACAAAAGAGAATTACCGAGTACGAGCAAGTCTGTACCCCCTTCCATTCTTCTTTCCTTTATCCCTCCTATAAACTCAAGAGTTGCAAAGCTAAATTCACCGTGTATCCCCAGACTTAAGGTACGGGGAATTTTAGCATTATTATTCATTAAGCATTCAAACGACTTGTTTTCTTTTTTTACAACTTTAAAAGGTACGAATAGAATACAAAAGAGAATTACCGAGTACGAGCAAGTCTGTACCCCCTTCCATTCTTCTTTCCTTTATCCCTCCTATAAACTCAAGAGTTGCAAAGCTAAATTCACCGTGTATCCCCAGACTTAAGGTACGGTCACATTAGTCAAATATTTGTTTGCCGTAGTGTGAACACAAAATATTTTAGAGAGGCAAACAAGAAAACAGCTGATTTTTGTCAAACAAAATTATTTGCCGGCAAACAAAAATGTGTGTAATGTGACCATAGTGTGACCACATAGCGGCAAATATTTTCTTCGTTTTTGGGCAAATAATTGTTTGATCTTCCAAAATTTTTGTAAGAGCAAACAGTGGAAAATAACAGATGTTGCAAAAGTGTTGTCATCCTTTAAAACTTAATCACTCCATATTAACAGAATATCTACTTACAATTTAGAATTCTTGAGTAATTTTTCCTTTATAAATGTATTTTTAGATTTAGTTTATATTCAATATATTACATACTCGTATACATACATATATCGCTCATTTACTCAAAGAGCGGCATAACTCAAAAAAACTAGTTTAGAGATAAATGTGTAGGCAAATGTTCTACGGAGTATTATCTTCAAACGTGGAACTTGAAATTTATACGCGATATAGAGCATGAGCTGTTGCGAAATTCTACATTATTAACTCTAAAGCTATTTTTTGAGATATGCCGTTCTTTGAGTAAATGAGCGATATATATCAGAATATTTTTTTTTGCGTTGTCACCCACATACGAGTACAGGATTGAGCAGTATTTGGTATTTATATTTCAACTACACTAGATGAATGTATTTTGTGTTTAGTATTTTAAATACATGATTTAAAAATATTTTGTAATTTGTATTTGGCTTTAATATACATTTCTTAATTGCAATAAGTAAAATTCGAGTCGACGTTGGTGGCAATATTTTGCTTACTAATTTACACTAATTTACTTCAATTGTTTTGTAAGCGACTTTGAATAGTTTTATTGTGGATTTTGAAAATAAATCGCAATATATATAAATAAGTTTTGCGTAATGACTGAATGCAACCGCTATTCGAACAAATGCTAATAGAGTACATTATAATCTGACAGTTTAAAAATTTTGTTGAGCTTAAAACAATTTTGTCATTGACCATTTTTACATATTTAGTTATCGTCCGACAATTTTTTTTTTATATTATTACTTCGGGCGACATATATTTATTTAATAAAAATTAAATCTTTGCCTTTCTTTTGCGCAAAATATGAATAACAATAATATCAAAGATAGCAATTATTTATGGTACTAGTGTAAATGTTATATACCAAAATATACAAAAAAAATAACAATGACAGTAATAATTTATATTATTTTCTAAACTCGGTGTTATATTTTTCCTATTCGTCGCAAAAAAAAACCTGTTTGAATAAGTTGCAAGAAAATTTTTTGTTAGCAACACTTCTCAATGTATTATTATAAAAACAGCTGCAGTACTCGTTTTAATGGAATCGAATTTTAAATTGGTAAGTATGTATGTACTTTTAATAATATTTTACTTTTTAAGCACTAAATTATAGATAATGGAAAACTTGTGTGAGCCTCCGGTAAATAAAAAGCCAAGAGTAAAATCCAGAGTTATGAAGGAATGGGACGAGAAGGCAGTGTTTAAATTAATATATTTGGTAGAAGGAGAGAAGTGCTTGTAAGATAAAGCTTACCACAGGCGCGACTGCGAATGGCGTAATATTGCCGAAAATTTCGTTGAAAAATATTCCCTTCCTGATCTCAATGCCAAATGGACAAACCTCCTTATTCAGTATCGGGGATACGCCGCAAGAGCAAAAACCAAATCAGGACAGGGAGTAACAGAGACTCCGAAATGGAAGTTCTACAATGCAATGAATTTTGTTGGGAGAGCAGAATTTCAACAAACCCAGCAAACAGTCTCCAACCTATTGCTTGAGGATGATTTGGACAGCACTTGTAAGTATAAATTTTGAAAACTTAATAAATAGTAAATAGGTTGTATTCTTTCGGCGGCTGATCATGATCTGTCACCCTCGTCCCTAGAGGAACATCCAACACAAATGCAAGCTGCAACTTTGCCTCGGCGAAAGCAGCTGCCCAGATAGCAGAAAATGACGTATTCGATGCCAATACAAGTTTTGCAAACTTTCTGGGAAATGAGTTGAGGACTTTGAGTGTCGAAGCAGCACCATCAGTGTGCGCACAAGTAGCCGCATTCTTTCTGCAATGTTTGGAAAAAGAACGGTCAGCAAATAGTTGAAATTCGAATTAAAATTTTCTTTCTTTTAGATAATAAAATAAATAAAAACCAACTTTTCTTTTGCATTTTTAATGACAATCTTTATTTTTCGGCTTTATTGTTTGGTGGGTGAACTAAGACTAATTTTACAATTTTCATACAGTCATAGTGTTAACTTGGTTTATTAGTAATTGCTGCATTAGCATAATTTTGGATGGCTAATATACTTTAAAAAATTTTGATTAAAAATTAATAAAGTTCAAAAATTGCAAGATTGTAATTTATTTTGGTTGTAACGCAGTTTACTTTTCCAGCTGGGGTATGACTCAGTCAACCCAGGGGCCTTACCAAAGGTCTGCTTCCTTTTAATTAAAACACGTTGATGTTTTCGTGTTAACACAGTATAATTTTATTAACGAAGCGTAACTTAAGATATAATATATAACTCCTCGCTCACACGGCGGACCAGTTCTATATGCTAAGACTCGGTGTGACTCCCACTTCGTTCGTGTACTGCTTGGTCGAGGCACTCGGCTTGGCCGTGCTGTGGAATACAGTAATGTTTAGGTTAAAGGGTTCGCAGCAAATGAATTGCTCGGAACCCTGAATTTGTGTGTGTGTTCGGCTAACTACAATTATAATATTAAAGACGAATGTAGGTAATTTCCAAAGACCTTACACTTGGCTAACTACAAGTTAAAAACTAAAGACGAATGTAGGTAATTTCCAGAGACCTTACACTCGGCTAACTACATTTATAATATTAAAGACGAATGTATGTAATTTCCAAAGACCTTATATTCGTCTAACTACGGGAACAATCGCCAATATCAACCTCGTACCATAGTTCAAGTAGCTTGCTTGTAACTATAACTCGTACAACGTCGGTAATTGTTCCTCCTTTTCGCTGCCAAACCTTGTCTACTTATACCCATTCTCACATCTACCATTTGAGAATTGTAACACACTGATGTCGATGTTGTGTATGGTAACACACTGATGTGGTGCTTACATGTGCGCTACACACAGTGCGTTGGTATATTAAGGTTTGATCATTTATTCGTGATTAATTATGAATAAGTCTTGTTTTATTTTAGTTCTTTTATTTGTTACATTTAATCTTCAATTTTATTTGTTATAAATGTTAAGCTTTGTGCGTGTAAGCGTGATGTGTGAGCGTGGACTGTAACAACGAAACTCAAAAGTAAAATTTAATGTCCTGAATGTCTGTATGTGTGAGTGTTCTGTGTATGTTCAGTGTTTTATGAAAGTGAATCTGTTTAACAGGATTGAAACGTGGGGAATGTTCTTCAACATCCCGCCCGCCCTGAAAGACTATTTCAGCATGCAGGGAGTTTTACAATCTTGGTGATGTTTCTGGTCATAGTTCCTGAGGCAGTCTTCAGCTTCACTGCTCGGGTCAGGCCGTCCGCACCTGGAAAGGTATCAATCACTTTGCCCATAATCCATGTTGCGCAAGGCAGTCGCTTTTCCTTGATCAAGACAATATCATCTATATTGATGTTCGGTTGAGTGTTGTACCATTTTGGTCGATGCTGGAGAGAAGTTAAATATTCCCGGCTCCATTGCTTCCAGAAACCCTGGTACATACACTGTACATTTTGCCAATACGAAAGTCGATTTTGCTGTATATCGGCTAAGTCACCCTCAGGTATCATGGTTACTGGCCTGCCAATCAGAAAATGTGCTGGCTTTTAAATAAGTTAAATCAGTGTCCGATGCGTAAGCCAATGGTCTAGAGTTGACGACGGCGACAAAGTTCCTGCCATTGTCGCTATATATTGCTGAACATTTGCCACGGTGTGACATAAAACGTCGTAATGCAGCCAGGAAACATTCAGTGCTTAAGTCCGTAGATAATTCCAAAAGTATAGCTGAGGTCACCATACAAACAAACAAACAGATATAACCCTTGGTGGTTTTAGAATTTCTACCTTGATGTAATTTGAGTGCAAACGGACCGGCATAGTCGCAACAGGTATTCTGAAATGGAAATGCTTGTCGTACTCGAACTGCTGGCAGATCTGCCATTCGCTGTTGTGTTATATGTTGTGCCTGTCTAAAGCATTTCAAACATTTATGTGTAATCTGCCGTATAAGATTTCTGGCTCCTAAAATCCAGTACTTTTGACGAATAATAACGAAAAATGCGGAGACTCCAGGATGTAAGTGTCTTCTATGTTCGTCCTCAATAATAACCATGTAATCTCTTCTGGCATAATTTCTTCATATGTTAAATAACTCTCTGGATTTCGGATTTTTCGAATATGTAGATTTATAAAGCGTTTTACATATGCTGTAGCTCGTAATAGTTTAAACCAAGTAGATGCGTTTCAAGTATTGTTTCAAGTGGGTGTTGGTTTTTATTTTGCCGTGTAGTAAAACTGAACGTTACCTTCTTCATTTCTGCCTCTACTTCAGCCAAGTTAGAATTAGACAAAATAAATTCGCTTTTGATGTTATTTTCTGCGCTTTTCAAAAAAGTGGGACCTGTCCACCAGAGTTCATTGTTTATCAACTGATCTGTCATAACACCTCTTGAAGCACAGTCTGCAGGGTTCTCTTTTGTATTCACGTGCTTCCAGATTGCACGAGGAAGGATTTCTAATATTTCGGATGTACGATTACCTACGAAAGTTTTAAGCGTGATTGGCTGTGCGGACAACCATGATAATACCACGGTTGAATCACACCAGGCATGTACTTCAAAGTCCTTGTGAGAAAGTGCTGCAATAACTAACTTCATTAATGTCCCACATAACTCTAGCCTTTGCAACGAAATTCGCTTAAGCGGAGCAACACGCGTCTTAGATGTCAGCAAAGAACTATGATAGTTGCCATCTTCATCATTTACAGTACAATAAATAACCGCAGAATAGGCTTTTATTGATGCATCGCTAAACCCGTGTAAAATTTTAGAAGTTTCGTTTGGTACAAATCGTGGTAGTTCAAGTTTTTCAAGATTCTGTAAGTCTGCTCTATATTTTAACCATTTTTCTTGTAAGTGTTGCGTGCTACGTTTGATATAATTGTTCTCTTCGTAATTAATTGCTGATTTGTTAAGCAGACTTTGTAACCAATAAGAACCTCGTTTGGATATCAGTGTATGCCTAACAGCTTAGTTGAACTTTCATCCGTTTCTAGAAAACTTGGTGTATATTGATTGCTAGCTAATTTCTTACTATTTCACACCCATTTGCTTAGTTGAAGCTTAGCTTGAGAAAGTAGATCTACGACCTCATTACTAATTTCAATTAATTGCTGTTCAGTTGAAGCGCCTGTTAATACATCATCAACATAAAAATCTTCGAGTAAAATCTTAGATTCATTGGGATGTGATTTCTTATAATCCTCAGCCAACTGTTCAAGTACCCTAACAGAAAGAAATGGTGCCGATGCAGTTCCATTTGTCACTGTGCAAAGTTGAAAATGTTTAACTGGTTCATTTTGATTTTATCTCCAAATTATACGTTGAAAATTACGGTGTTTTTCTGCCACCCAAATTTGCCGAAACATTTTGACGATATCAGCAGAAAAAACATACTCATAAAGACGAAATCTTAAACAAACCAAAATAAATTGCCCCTGTGACATCCTTGAACGACCCGTCGAAAACAACCCTCAATTTATTACCAATCACAGGATGGTGAGGCAAATAGTAAACCTGGGCATCATCCACATCAATTTCATTTGAATTAAGCTCCCGCATATGACCTAAGCTTTCATATTCCTGCATAAATTTAACATATTTTTGTCTAAGTGTTGAATCTTTTGATAATCTGAGTCCTGTGGCCTTAAAACGTTTCAGCGCACCCTCGTATGTGTCAGCAAAATGGACTTCTTGTTCTTTGAATGGAAGCTCCACCATATATTTTTCATCAGAATGTCTTGTATGCGTGCTAGCAAAATGCTTTTCTACTATCTTCGCTTCATCAACTGATTTTGCAGAAATATTTGAACATTCTTCTATTTCCCAAAAGGCTCGAATCGATTGATCAAGGTCACCTAAAGTAAGCAATGTTGTGGGTACATGATTTTCACATTGAAAAATACCTGACGTAACTACCCAGCCGAACAATGTTGAAATGGCAATAACTTTTCCCTGATCACTCTTCAATTTTCCCATCGAAAGAATATTCCACACCTAATCAGCTCCTAACAATATGTCGATAGGGGATGAGCGATTCCAATATGGATCAGCAAGTTGTACACTATTGAATAAATTTGAGTTAAAACCGGTTATTGTAGATTTTGGTAAAGATATGGTGATATGTCCTAAAACATGTACGACAGTATCAACGGAGCATTTCGATAATCTTGATTCAATATGAATAGTTGTGTGACCACGTGTTGGATCAGCTTTGGAGTCACCAATCTCCGTCATTTCATGTTGAGTATTGTTAGACCTTTGTGAAGTATGCAAAAGACTGTTATGACTACGTTGGCAAAAACGACATTTACCTTTTGATTTACAATTATACACTGTATGCCCAGGACCAAGCAATTAAAGCATAAACTTTTATCCTTGACTACCTTTCTACGCTTGTCTGCAGATAATGATAAAAAATGAGAGCATTTGTGAATATAGTGTTCACCTGAGAGACAATCTGAGCAACGCTTATCAACATTAGTAGACACCAATGTAGTAGATGAATTATGCTTTGAGTTGTTAGATTTGTTGTACTGCTTTTTCTCAACATTCTTTCCTAGCTCAATTTCTTCACAACGATGATCTAAAAACTTTAAAAATTGTGTTATTGTAGGTTTCTTCTCATCTCGAGTTTCCTCAATCCATCTTCTACGAGACTCTGAATCTATTTTTGCTTGAAGAATGTAAATTAACCAATGATCACGTTCATCGTAACCAATTGCCTCTAATACCCTAATCACCTCATTAGAAATATCCGATATCTTGAGTAGCCCCATAGAGCTTTCCTTAGTAAAAGAGCCATAAATGTTTCAATGTATGAATTTACAATGTGTCGTGGATGGTCAAAACGCTCTTTGAGCCGCTCCCACGCAGTTGAGTACGATGAATCTGAAATCTGCATATGCCTGAGATTTGCTGCATCATCTTTCAAAATTGATTTTAAATAATGAAATTTCTGTATATTTGTTAGATTAGGCTTAGAGTCAATAGCACTTGTAAAAAGGTCTTTAAAGCCTGGCCAATCCTTATATTTGCCAGTAAATGGTTCTATTCTAATTTTAGGTAAATCATTCTCTGCGTTAGCTAGCGTTTCAAGTTTATTCATAAGCGATGAATGCTGTTCAGCGAGCTTATCTAGCATTTCATTTCGTGGTTCACTTGCTGCACGAGGTCTAAGAGAATCTAGCAGTTCATTAAAAATTCCCTTAACCAAGAAATATTTCCCCTCATATTCTACCAATTCATCATTGGGATCAACAAAATCTTTATCTCCTTCAAAATTGTATAATTCTCTCGTCAGATTTCTGAATTCATTATACGCGTCATCTAAACGAGTAAGTCTAGCTTGTATTTGTGCGGCACTGATTTCTTTTGGAAGATTCTGCACATATGTTAATGCGCGAGTAATTGATGCTTTCTCAAAACGACATTTGGAATTTATACTTCTAATATCAGCCATTTTTCTCTTCTTGCGTATAAATAACAAAATTGTACTTACTTCTTTATAAAATATTGTAGTTGTTGTTCAAGCTTTGTTGTGTTTATAATTTACCTTTACTCTATTAAAAAATTTGTTTCCCGTTTTTATTATTATTCATTATTGAATTTTCTGTTTAATATTTTTTAAATATTCTCTTTAAATAATCTGTTTAAATATTTACACTCTTTCTTTAACATTAAAATTTTCAATATAATATTATTTATGTTCACGTAGTTTAATTTTTATTTGTACTAATAAAAACGCTCGACGCTTGTCGCGTTAATGAACGTTAAATTAAATTTTCTTTCTTGCTTTTCGTTTCTATGTAGTTTAGTGCACTAGCAACAGAACCTGCAGCTTGATAATGCTGTATTCATGTAGACACACACGCTATGATTTTTTCTTTAGAAAGAACCGTTATATTTTTTGCTGAATTTTCGGTAACGACTTGCATTGTTGTTGCTTTATTAACAACCCTTAAACTTTCGCTTTTTATTTTTGTAGGTATTGTATTTTGTATAACCTAATGTACACTAATTTAAAATAGATAGACATGTTTCTAACCAACCGATGAAACACTTGCAATTAATACGGTTGTTGAGCTTCGCGGAGCACCCGATACACTTTGTTCCTAACCAACCGATCAAACACTTGCTATTAATACGGTTATTGACCTTTGCAGAGCACCCGATTTTATGTTTTTGTTCACAAATTCCTGTACTTGCACTTGACCACTAGTCCAGATTTGGCGAGAAGGACCAAATATAATTATGAATAAGTCTTGTTTTATTTTAGTTCTTTTATTTGTTACATTTAATCTTCAATTTTATTTGTTATAAATGTTAAGCTTTGTGCATATTTGTGATGTGTAAGCGTGGACCACCGAGCAACCAGAAGTGTCAGAGTGCAGATATAGTATACATTTTCTTTCTATCTTTTTTGCACGAACTCGAAATTTTTATTTTGTTTTGCTCAGGTATTTCTAAAAAATTTACACTTTCATTATTTACATTTCGTAAACATGAATTTTAAAACATGAAAATTTGTGTTTGTTATCACTTTTACATTAAATTCCATACTTCATAACAATAAACGTATATATAAGAATTTCCGGCATGTGCATTTTCATTACGGAAATAACTTTTTAACTAATGTTTTGTAAAACAAAAAATTTTTCATTTTGCTTATTTTCTCTTATTTGTAATATTAAAACACTATATCTGTCTCTTTTATACAAACTCAAAATAAAAAGCTGAGTTTTTCAAAATTCTAACCTCAAAAGTTTCATCTCTCGTTGCTTAGTGGCGTGGACTGTAACAACGAAACTCAAAAGTAAAATTTAATGTGCTGAATGTCTGCATGTGTGAGTGTTCTGTGTATGTTCAGTGTTGTATGAATGTGAATCTGTTTAACAGGGTTGAAACGTGGGGAATGTTCCTCAACAGTGATGATGATATTGTATATAAGGTATACAAGTATGCTACTTATTATACGTCAGTTTGTAGGGTCTATTGGCACGTTTGTAACGGTCACGTTACATTCCGGTCCTAATTTGGAAAAACAAAAGAAAAATTAACAAAAAGAAAGAAAAATTTATTCCATAGTTTCGTTATATAAATCCTGCTGATTTTTTTTCCTTTTTTAATTAAGTAATTCAGTTTCTAGTGGATATCGCTTAAGTCTGCCCTGGCATTTTATTGTAACCATCCCCTTTTTTATTCGGACTCTAACTTTTGGCCGTACTTTGGGATAGATATAGAAATATATATATTTTAACATTATGTCTGAAATAAAATAGCTGGTTTTAATACAAAGAATAACAAATTGCTCAAATTTTTTCAATAACACAAAACACACAGGCGGAATGTAAGCCAAAGCCTCTAAAGTTTCTTCTTTTAACGGCGTTGTTTAAAATTAACAACGATTTTATTTAATGCAAAGTTAGTTATAAAGGGTGTTTTTTATAGACGTATAGAACTTTAAATTGCAATAAAACAACGATGGATTATTCGATTGACATGAATTTTATTTATCCGAAAGATAATCTTGTCTAATGGTGTTAAATCACAAGATCTTGGAGGCCAATTCCCAGGTCCAAAACGTGAAATTAGGCGGTCACCAAACGTGTCTTTCAATAAATCGATTGTGGCACGAGCTGTGTGACATGTTGCGCCGTCTTGTTGGAACCACAGCTCCTGGACATCATGGTTGTTCAATTCAGGAATGAAAAAGTTAGTAATCGTGGCTCTATACCGATCACCATTGACTGTAACGTTCTGGCCATCATCGTTTTTGAAGAAGTACGGACCAATGATTCCACCAGCCCATAAAACGCACCAAACAGTCAGTTTTTCTGGATGTAACGGTGTTTCGACATACACTTGAGGATTAGCTTCACTCCAAATGCGGCAGTTTTGTTTGTTGACGTAGCCATTCAACCAGAAGTGCGTTTCATCGCTAAACAAAATTCGCTTATGAAAATCGGGAATAACGGCAATCTCGTTTTCGAAATAAAATTGCACTATTTGCAAGCGTTGTTCAGGCGTGAGTCTATTCATGATGAATTGCCAAACCAAACTGAGAATAAATCTCTTGACAGCTGTTAAATCGGTCGCCATCGTGAACAGTAATGCCAACTTAAAGTTATATACGTCTATAAAAAACACCCTTTAGTATGGCAACACTACATGAAACAAATTTATTTTTAAATAAAAAATTAATACATTTAATAAAAGTCTATATTTAAATTGTTTTATCTAGATATGATTAAGAAAAACAAGGTTTTATTTAAAATAAAAAAATAAAAAGTTAATAAATGTCTCCATACTAACGGTGTCCTCAACTTATATATTTGGTATAATATTTATTAGAGGACTGTCCCCGAAAAATGCAAATGTTCTTAAATAATACATTACATCGAAAAAATGTCCTCAATCAATATTCTGTGCATATATAAATATATATATATATATATATATATATATATATATATATATATATATATATTAGGGCGAGCTAATTTTTTTTTTGATGAAGCGTATAGCAAAAACGTAATCTATAGGTGATTCTGAGAAATTTTGCTCAAGAGACCATAGCTCTAAGTCGGATTTGGAGCCCCCCAAAATTTCAAAATAGATATTTTTCCATATATACATAGAATAATTTAATTAAATTCGTCATAAAATCGGATAGAATTGTAGTAGATTCTCAATCTGGGCTTGTTTGAAAGGTCGAGAATAATATTTAAAAATAGATTTCTCAATCTTCGATTTTTTTTCGAAATTTTTTTTTGCAGATTATGAAAGTTCAGATAATTTCCAACAACTTTTATTACGATCAATTTTTTTGTTTTTGAACTCCTTTTTGTAAAAAAATCGATCTGAAAAAAATCAACATCTTCAAGGTTTCAACCAAAAAACACTATTTTTACATTTTTAATTCAATTTTTTTTTAAATATGAATTATCTTTTATTACTTTATTGACAATACTGCGGAAATGAGGTTGTAGAAACCGTGACTAACTAATGAACTTGAAAAATAATGCACTACCGTACACGACAGAGCTGTAATACTTGATATTGAAGTACATTGGCACATAACATTTAATTATAAATTCAATCAGAATCAGTAAATTTTCGGATGGATTTTCCGTTGTCGCATACAATCGTAATAATCTACCGGCCTTGGTAAGCCAGCGAGAATGTACAATTTTCCCTGGTTTGATGTTAGCCAAATCCACCGAAACCACGCCGCTAGAAATTGCATGAGCCATGTCGTATAAGTACTTCGAATCGGTGGAAAATTCAATTTTTTCTGGAGCAGGGAGCATATTTTTTAACTCAAATTTCTGAAAGCTGTCCACCACCTGATATATATAATAGTAAAATAATTAAAACGGTTGACAATTATAATAAATGCGTGATAGCAATAACTTACCGGAAGAGTTTTACAAGTTTCGATTTGACGGCTCAGTTTTCCGCTTGCCGATCTTGGTCCAGTGCTGGTTGATTTATCCAAAGCTTCAAACAAATGCCGAAACGGAAGTTCGTTGAAGTGTAGAAGGCAAACGAACCAATGCAATGGTATTTTTAACAGCAATTCGAATCGTTGTATAATTCAAAGGTGTGGGCCAGTGTTTGTTGGCTCACCGTCAATGCATATGCCAATTAATGCATCCAGTGATATATTTTTATCATTGAAAAAATCATTTAATTTGGTTGTTTGTATTCAGCGGTTTCATGTTCCAGTCTTACGTAACCAATCAATTCAGAATTCTGTTCTCGCAAAATTACAATATGAGGTTCTTTTACCATCCTAGTATGATACTTCTCATCAATTTTATGTCTCGTTAAAGTATCATCTTTTCTGCCATCGAATGAAAACGCTAACAAATTTGTATCATCTAATCGTTTGCGAAGCACTTCTTGTCTGCATTTCTTTTTTCTCTGCGATTTATCCATGATGAGAGGTTCGCCATGCTTACTTTCATTTTTAAATCTTGGAAAAGAGTGGTTCCTAATGCTGATGCTACTCTATCAGGCACACCAAATCTGTCACATATCAAGGCAAAGTTAAAACAATCGTATCTTTCTGTGTATTGTGAACTTGTGCTTGTATCTATATCTTCTTAAACCGATGGCGGTGCGTATGTTGAATCATCGGGATCTTGGTATGTTGGCATTGATGACATAGACGTTGCTCCTTACTCTTCAATTTCCATCATAAATGCAGCCACTATTAGTCTTCTCTGATTATGTTGATCGTGCATAAGCTCATTGAGGCGTTCTGGAACCAAGCCAGAGATTTTAGAAACTCTGGAAATTTTGGGTTTTTCTTTTTGCTCTTGATTTGTTCTTGATATTTGTCAAGTAATCTATTCAATTTAATATATACACAATTTTTCGCCATTATTTCCATACCAAGTTTTTCCCAAATTCCAATCAACTTATTTTGTACTTCAATAGTGAATCATTTATAAGAAAACTTTTTTTGGTCTGTTTTAGCACGTTCGCTCAACTAAAAATAATATCTCAAGATATCCAGATGGGTTGGTAAATTAAGATCACTCAAATCAGTAGTGGCCTCATCTTGCGGTGTACAGGATGGTGGATTCATTGTAATATGATGATGTTTAAATAATAAACTATGTAGCTTTCGCTTTGAGTAGTTGTAAAATACTGAATTTTTATTACAAAAAATTGGACCTAAATACTAAAAATGAGAACCTTTAAACTAAATAGTACATATGCGTACCTGATTTTAGGCATGCTCTTTACTGCATACAGCTACATATTGTAAACACATGGAAGATATATTTTATTACCTAGCTATCAAGGATTATTAGTATTTAACCCAAAAATAACAAAAGATTCATGTTTCTTTTACATATGTTCTGACTAAATAAATTTCTAAAGAGAAAAATAAACTCCAAAAATAAAAAAACATAGCTTTTTCGCTGATTTTTTCTTGTGAAGTGCCAAAAATGGTGATTTTTTTAAATGTTTGTATGGGGAACCCCCCAGGGGTGGTTCCAGGGGGTGTGCCACTGGTATAGGAGGGTCGACCCTCCAAAATTAGTGAGGGTCGGTCATACATTTTGACTCGATTGAGGAACTCTAAATGTGTCAAAGTGAGATTTTTCAAAATTTGACCCTTTGGGTCAAAAGTCGGGACATCAAAATACATTGTAGAGGTATGGTTCCTTCAGCAAAGTTTCTTATTTTGATCCCTAGAATACGATTTTAATTGTAATTTGAGTGATTTTTTTGCCTTCATACAAATCGACCCGCCCTAATATATATATATGAATATTAAAATAATTAGAATATTTTTATGGATATAATAAAAAAAAATATAATAGAATTGGAAAAATTTTAATTGATTTTAAAGAAAAACAAAAATAGAGTATATACTCGTGCCGTAGTTTTTAAAGAAGAAAAATTAAATAGGTTAAATACTGGTAAAAAGTATTTGAGAATTCAAAATATTTACAAGGGATTGCAAGTCAATCTCAGATGCTAAGGGATTGGGTGCGTTTATAAGACGTAACTGTTGTGCAACTGTTGAGTGTTCGTCTTAGAAACGCATAGTTGAGCAATTCCGCTCAAATCAACAGTTGCGTATTTGCTACCATTTTTTCCATCATAAAATATTTTAGCTACCTAAAGTCAACATGTTGTGCTAGGCCTAAACAGCTGATAGAAGAAAGCTATGCAGCGAAACTTTGATAAGTGGCTGCCGCAAGCTAATTTCTTACAGTTTACAGTACAACGGTCATAAACTAACCAAATAAAACTAAAATAATAATAATTTCGTTTACTCTGCGTTTCTTTTAAGGTGTTTATTTATATTATTGTCTGTACTGTTCATACATTTTTTTGAACATGGTGGCGGTTTAGCGTTGCATTAGAAATACTATCGACGCAGCGTTGTCATTTTATTGCAGCATTTGGTATTTATTTCGTAGTAAGAAATTTTATATAAAATAGAGTAAAAATGAAAAATTGGAGATTGACTACCGCATTGGAAATAATATTTACTGAAATCATACTTTTGGCTAAACAAATTAGCTAGTTTATTTTAAAATATTTTATAATATTAAATTGTCCCTTTTTTATTTGTTTGAATTGTTTACATGTATCAGCTGTTCATTTAGTAGCATACTCATCACACCGTTTCTAAAACGTAACTGTTGTGTTCAACAGTTGCCAACAGTTGTGTAGCAGTTGAGCTCAACAGATACGTCTTATGAACGCGCCCATTAATAAAATTGAAATTTCAAATTGACTCGAAATTCAAGGAGCCTATAATCATAGTTGATGATTTAGGGATAGAAGTAAGATGTAGTGACAATCAAATTAACATAAAACTGTCTTTGGAGAAACTATTATCGAAAATTCAATCACTAAATGTAGAAAAACTTTCATTAAATGATAATGATGTTATATTTAAAACTATAAATGTTGAAAAATTTAAGAACATTTTTAACAATTTAATAAGAAGAAAGGATGAAAATTTAATTATTGTATTATATAGGAAACCAATTCGTATTACTGACAGAGATCAGAAACAAAAATGTGTAATTTAATATTATTGTTGTTTTAAAATTGTAGTTTTGTTTTATTATTGTTTGTCCAATTTGTAGATTTAAAAAATGTATAAAAGGAAAAAAATTTTTTAAATAAAATAAATAAATAAATTTTTGCCTTCAAATCGGCATTTCTAAATAAAAATAAAAAATATAAGAATATAGAGGCATTTCAACTGCCTTAAAAAAATATATACTCGTATATAATTTTGCCAGTGGCGCTATATTCGGTGGCATATTTAATAATTTAACACATACATATATTCCACAAATCATTACATCCCTGCAGTCAGACCAGAAAAAAGTGTCTTTTTGTCAATACTAGATTTTCTAGTGACAAATGATATAGTTAAAACGACTAAAATTTTTCTTCTATTTGTCAATATACTAAACATAGACTGCAGTAACTAGTAACATTGTCAACAAACGTGTCAATAGTATGTTCTCTCCTTTTTCAAATTTAACTGTCTTTTCCTTTTTCAAAAATTTTGAACTGAGCAATAGCTGTTTGGTTTTTTCTGCCATTTTTTTTGAGAAGTGCGTGCAAGTTAGTTAAACCGACGTACATAAGTTTTTGAAAATTTTAAGCATTAAAAAAATTAAATAATTTTATGTAGAAATATAAAAAATATATATTTTTAACATGAGCAAAAGAAATTATAAAAGGCAAATAAAAAAACAAACCGTTTTATATAAAGAAGTGTCAAAAATGATAATGAAAAAAACAAAACAGTTTTTAACGAAATTGTGGGAGATAAAGATAATTGTATTGAGGAATTTGTTTCTCCGAAATTGACGTTGCGTGAGAAATTGAAAACTTGGTACATCCAAACAAAACCAACTAGAAAATGTTTGGAATATCTTTTGTGTATATTAAAAGAAGAAGGCCTGGATGTTCCGCTGTCTGCAGAAACTTTGTTAGGCAAGACACATCAAATTGTTGTTAGAAATGTCTACCCTGGAAGCTATTGCCACATGCGGATAGAAACGTATTTCAGAAAAATTGAGCATATTCTGCAAAATTATAATGATTTACAACTCGACATAAACATTGAGGGAATTCCATTGTTTAAAAGTTCGCGAGTTGAGCTGTGACCAATTCTTTGTAGAATCATCAACACAAAGGAAAAATTGCGGCCGTTTGTTGCAAGACTATATATTGGCAATAAAAAACCGAATTTCATTAAAGATTACTTAAAAGATTTTGTTGAAGAAGTGCTCTTGTTAAAAGATCGATTTATTTCAAAGGGAAATAATACAGGGTGGCCCAAATAAGACCAGCTGATGTGAAACACAAATAACTTTTTTATTTTTTATCATAATTTTTTTTTCTTTTTGCAGATTATAACTGAACTCTTGGAAATTTAAAATGAATACGTACAGTCCACAACAACGCATTAAAATTATCGATTTTTATTATTCTTCTCAACGATCAATTGTTCTGACGCAGCGAAATTATCGCCGTTTTTTTTTTAACGTAAGATCAGCGCCCACATCTTCCATGATTACAAATTTAGTTCGCCGTTTTGAAGAACTGGGTTCAGTTGCCGACCGTTCAGGAAGAGGTGTTCATCGAAATATTCGTACTGAAGACAACGTGGAAGCTGTGCAGCAGAATGTTGCAAATGATCCATCTGTCTCAACTCGTCTCCGTTCCGGCCAATTGGGTATACCCAGAACAACATTACGGAGAATTTTAAAGCTGGATCTTAAGATGTAACCATACAAAGTTCAAATTGTGCAACAGCTTCTACCGCAAGACCCCCAAAAACGACTACAATACGCTTACTAGGTCTCATTTGGGCCACCCGTTATTAACTTTAAGTTTCGCTGTTTGATATGCGACGCACCAGCTAAAGCTTTTATTTGTGGACATAGCTCAGCGAATGGCTGCACGAAGTGCACTCAAGTTGCTAGAAAATTTGACAATATTCTCACATATAGTAGCTTTACTGGCACTCCTATTTCTGGTGTCGACTTTGCCTTGAGGAAATGTACAAAGCAGCACTCTCATACTTTTAACCCTAGAAAGTCATCCTTAATTTTTGTACACTAACGTCATCCTTCGTCATTTTGACTACGACCTATTTCAAGGAACTATACAATACGCCGTGAGCGAAAATATATACCAAAATAGATCTATTATTCATATTTAGTTCTTTTTTAATCAATAAATAAAAAAATTTATTTATTTTTTTCAATTCTTAAATGTATAATTAACATTGCTATGCAATACGGCACATCATCCTTCGTCATTTTGCCTACGGCAAGAAATTAAAAGCGAAAAATAGCACTTACAACTGCGCCAGTTCGCTGCACGTCTTTGTCCACCAACAGCTTGTTATCGACTAATGCTATACGAAAAATGAGATCAAAACAAACAGAAAAAACAGGTTTTAATTCAAAAATAAGATCAGGCGTCGTCATTTTGACGAAGGATGACGTTCTAGGGTTAAAGAAGAGAAAACGCCCCTTGAAGCTTCAAATTAAAAAAAAAAATACTTTCGGAAACCATCCTCTATTTTTTAACAAATTGTAAAACGGGAGAAGCATACATCATGCGAAATAAAAACTCAATTGATAAAGTACGAAAGAGGTTTCACTGTCGGAAAGATTGCTTTATTTCCTGGAAAGAACCCAATAATATTTGTTCTATGCGGCATGTATTCCTATAAAAATTTATAATATAATAAAAGAAGATGAAATTTTTATTGAAGGGCGCCGATTGCTATGTTTAGATTTTTTTTTAGAAGAGCCCGTCAACTCCTGTGAGCTAGATATTTTTAAAACAAATTTAGATTTAGGCGAAAAAGAGAAGTTTTCAATTAAAGACTTTGCGTTTAAATGTGTATGCCTACCGTTTCAATCCGATTTTTTTATAATGCCAATTTTACATACCTGGGTTACAGAATAATGTCGAATAAACATGCAAATTTTTCAAAAGGAAAATTAAAATATTTTGCACCTAAAGGTAAGAAATAAAAAATTATGTTACAAAGCTTTCTTCGTATTATAATTCTATTGGTTTGTATTTTTTTAAGGTAATTCAAAATGCGCTTGCTGCCAAGAGGTGTCCAAAAAAAGGCTTGACACTATTGAAAAGCAACAAAACACAATAGTGGAAATTTTGGCTGAGCACAAGGTTTTGCTGCATAGTTGGTTTCCCAAAATGCAAACGTCGAAGCTAGCATGAAAATTTTTTGGCACACATTCGGATCCATATGTAAGTTTTTTTTTACAACAGACAACATTTCCAAATAAATCATTAACTAATTGTTTTAAGAAACGGTAAATTAAAATTCTAATCGGTGGCATATTCAATCAAAATATTATTATGAACTTTAATGTTGATGGAATTTTTGGCAAAAGACCATTGGGCGATTATGGCAATGTATTCGCTGCTTTAATAGGTAAAAAATTTTTTACATAAATTCGGAAAAAAAAATTTAATAAAATATACTTTTTCCAATAATTAGATATAATATCAACATTTAATGATTTACATGACAAGACCTTGAGGGCAGCTTTTCAAAGGCAGAAGAAAAAATATTTAAAACTAAATAGTCAAAATAAAATCGAAAATAATATTTACAACGAAAAAAAAAAGAAATAAGCACACTGCCTGTTGTCGAAGAAATATTTTTTTCCAATTTTAATTAGTGAAAATGATGTAATTTTTTGTATTTTATTTAAAATTTTAAACTGTGGTATTAGGTCTAGCCAGCCTTGAAGAAAATGTGCGAAAATTTTTTGTAAAATAATATATAATTTTATTAAAAAAACTAAGTTAATTATAATTAAAAAAAAATTATTTTCTTTAACAAAATATCTCACTAAAACCAAATATGTGTTTTGTTTAAGATGCC
The DNA here is from genome assembly GCA_947397855.1 of Thelaira solivaga. Classification (NCBI taxonomy): domain Eukaryota; kingdom Metazoa; phylum Arthropoda; class Insecta; order Diptera; family Tachinidae; genus Thelaira; species Thelaira solivaga. Next base: position 20,208,158 of record OX377615.1, on the reverse strand, counting down.
GCTGAAAAAAACTAATATTGTAGAATAAAGGACAAAAATATACTAGTGACAATGACGCTACTAGAACACCACAATTTTACTATTGACATTCCCTGCAGTGAAGCTACTAAAGGTAGAATTAAATTATGGAAATTTTTAGTAAATTTCTGGTTTGAATGTCTCCATGTGAGTCTATAAGAACTACCTAGTCAGTTGTTTTAATATTACTAGTGGATTTAAATTGACAAGCACATGTTAAATGTCTACAGCACAGAGCATTGTATGGGGCATAATTCGACAGTAGTACTGGCGACAAAGTCAATAGTGTATCGGTATAATTTTAATGACATTGAAAATTTCATTTATTGCAATTTAAATCAAATAAAAATTTTGTTATTTATTTTCTGCAATTCTAAACATATTAAAGTGTGTCACATTTATGTATTTCAACATGTAAATTTTATTAATGTCTAAAACTTAAAATATAATACATATGAAACTGAAAATATTTTTAAGGAATAACGGAAAACAGGTGACTAAGCAAACAAATAATGTTAAGCATACCAAAAATTGTACAAAATTATTTTTGTATAAATGCTGACAAAAAATTGTAAATAGGAGAGAATCAATTTTAGCCTTAGAAAACTAACAGCTTGTCTTTTTAATTCGAAATATTCTAACTGAGCACTTTAAACAGTGCTCGGGTGAATTCAAACTGCTGAGACCAGACACTCAAAAAAAAAAAAAAATTGAAAACATTTTGACGTTTTTCTATAAAAATAAAAATTGAATAGACTTAATAATATCAATACCATCGTGTGACTCCTAATCAAAACTCTAATTATTTCTTTAATCGGCCAGCAAGACCTATGGCTCCAAAACCACTGCCAAAACCCATACAAATGGAAATTAATCTCTCCCAACAAACTAGATATGTTAATTATATTAATAGGCCAAATTTTGACGTGTTTGCAAGGAAACGACTACCTACGCCATCAAATCAGTTAAGATATAATTTTCAGAACATGATGCAAAGGGTTAATCATATTTTTCAGGATAACTTCTACATAGAAAGGAAGAAAAATTACAATGAATCTACAGATGACAAGAAAATTTGGCAAGAATACAACAACGAGTACGAGCACCAGGAAGAAAACAAGGGCGAAGACGAACCCAATCGGCTTGCAAACGTCAATTTTTTATACTAACTTTTTTGTGACTTACTTGGGTGTCACACGATCAAGTTTTCATTCAAATTTTAAAATTTCTTTCATTTTTTTACCAATACACTCACACTTTTAAAATTTGCTGAGAGTTTGCTTTCAATTTTTCGTACAATTGAGTGTTTGAAATTACAGTCAAGAAAACAGCTGACTGCAGTTTTTTTATTCCATATTTGAATTCTTATTCTGCCGCCAGTATTGTTTTGTTTTTTTTTAAATATGTTTGTGAAAAAATTAAACAAATATAACGACGTTTTGCGTTTCATAGAGATATACAGAAGGCATGAAGTTCTGTGGAACATGAATATTCCTGCATATAGACGGAATGATTTAAAAATTAAGGCATATAACTCTATTGCTGCCGAAACAAAACTGTCGGTGGAAGAGGTTAAAAAAAACATCTTGTTGAAAAACTTGCTTTGAAATTGCGTGCAGCCTACGTCACAGCTTTCAATTTTTGTGAATTTTGACAAGCAGTATGTGTAAATTTCTTGAAATAGAATTGTAAAAAAACTTGATCGTGTGACTGCAGTGTTAAGTACACAACAAAAGTTGTAGGTGAAATTAGAACATCCACGGAATCTCCAATTTATACAAGATACTACCCATACCCAATGGCACTAAAATCTGAAGTAGAAGAACAAGTGAGCAAACGTCTTGAAGACGCAATTATTCGACCATCGCGTTCACCCTAAAACTCACCCCTCTGGATCGTTGGAAAAAAGCCAGACTCTTCATTAAGTGAACAGTACAGGCGGATAAATTTTAAGTTTTTATTAATTTTTAAAATTTATTTTTATTAATTTATTTATTCATTTAGGTTGAGCTAGCTAGAGCTCCAACCTTGTCTGACCAACGATTTTCCAAGATTGTTTTTTACATAAAAAACTAATCAGCTTATATACTATTTAAACTACTCGAATTGAGTAACCTTTTACAGTTATGCTATACTTAGCTATGCTTATAATGTAAAAGTATAATGTATTACCAGGCAATCATGAATTCAGAAGGTTTCCCAAAATTCATAATTGAGTGGCTTTAACAAATCGTATTCATTTGTGTTTATTCCCAAACATTGAGTATTGTGGGAACCAACCAAGAAATACGATCTATTTTAAACACTTTGTTTATTCTAAATGTATGTATATTTATAGTGAAGTGTATGTTAGTGTATCGATCGGCGTATGCACACAATACACATCAAGTCAATGCGTTATAGAAATTTGATGACCACTTGACGGTAGCATGCATAAATAATATGCAGCGACAGAGCAGTGTGCATTACTATTGTTGTATGCAAGTAACTATGTGTGTTTGTTTCTTGTACTTATGTTATAATACTACCGATGGGTTAGATACGCTACAATCATAATTTTTAGTAAAACTGAGCGGGATAACGCAAAGGACTTGGAAGAAATTTTTAACACATTGGAACAAGCCAACATGAAAATCCAACTGGATAAATTAAAATTTTTTGTAAATGAAGTTGAATTTTTGGGACTTATGGTAACATCGGATATAATAAAAGACAACTCGTCGAAGGTGGAAGCAATAAAGGAAATCCCTATACCAAGGACTCTGAAGGAACTTACATCTTTCTTGGGAATGTCTGGGTTTTACAGACGTTCTATAAAGGAATACGCTAAGTTAACCAAACCCCTTACCCTTATTTTAAGAGGGGAGGAAGGACGGTTGTCCAAACGAATGTCTAGGAAAAAAAGAGGTAACTTTGGACAGCGATGTAATTGATGCCTTCAATAAGATAAAGAACAGTTTCGCACCGAACGAGGTAATGTTACAGTATCCCGATTTTAGCAAGGAATTTAGTCTAAGTACAGATGCATCTAACTACGCTATAGGGGCAGTACTGGAATAAAAAGGAAAAACGATCATATTCATATCCAGAACTCCTTCGAAGGCCAAGGAAAATTACGCCATGAACGAGAAGGAGATGTTAGCTATAGTATGGGCTCTAAAAACCTTGCGAGGCTACCTGTACGGCCTTGTTGCGGTGAAAATATTCACTGATCATCAGCCGCTGACTTACGCGCTAAGTAACAAAAACAACAATTATAAGCTAAAAAGATGAAAAACGGTTTTGGAGGAACACAACTATGAGCTCAAATATATGGTAAAGCAGGCAAATCCAATGTGATAGCGGGCACACTATCTCGAACTCTGAGCAATACCCAAGTAAACTTCCTGACAGCAACGCGTGACGTGACGAAAGTTCTTCACAGAATCTTATACCCTATACAGACTTTCCAATTAACATATTTAAGAACCAATTATTCTTTCACACAGCAGAAGTAACTTCCTATAAATTTTAAATAATCTTTCCTACCTATCATATGCATAACATAGTCGCAAAAGATTTTTCTGAAGTTGATCTCAATAATAGTTTGAAACGTCATTTAAACTCATCAGTAACAAATGGTATTATAACCACTGATTGCATTTTAGGCAGACTACAAACCATCTATCCACAGCACTTCAGCAGATATAGAGTAAGATACACTCGGAAACACGTGCATGATTTAACTAGAGAAATAGAGCAAGAAGCCGAAATTATCAAAGAACATAATAGAGCGCACAAAAACCCAGCCGAAAAGAAAGTGCAACTACTAGAAAACTTTTACTTCCCACATATGAATGCAAATAATGTGAAACAATGTAAAATATGCAAGGAAAGTAAATACGAGCGACACCCTTCTACGCCCATTCTCAAAGCTACACCTATTCCTACTTATCCAGAACAAATTGTGCACATCGACATTTACCAAACTATTATAATAATAAGGCCATATATAGATAAATTCTCCAAGATTGTAGTCAAAAACGACGGAGGATATAAAGTTACCAATTCAAAAGCTATTAATATCTTTCGGCACCCCCAGAAGTTTTGTGATAGATAATGAGAAATCTTTGAGCTGAACCCCAATAGTTGTTATACTTGAAAACCCATACGGAATAGAAGTCTTCAAAGCATAACTCTACTCTTAGTGAGACTAACATAACAACATTGAAGATTTACTTTTTAGATCAATATACCAATTCATTCGACAATCAAAAGGAAACCGGTTGAAGCATTTTTTGTTCGAACTGTAAGTACAGACCTAGATTATTACTTTGGATGTATAAAACCATTATACGCCCAATCTTTACATACGGATCTTTGGTATGGTGGACTGCTACTGAAAAGAGGTACGTAGTGGACCAGCTGTACAGGGTTCAAAAATCTAAATGTATAGGAATAATCGGGGGCTTGATACCAGTCCATCAGAAGCTCTGAATATGGTATTACATTTCATTCCATAGATTTACATCTGATGGCTATATCCGCCAGCATATAACTTATGGGCATGGTAAGATCCTGAATAGGATTTATCCGGACCTTAAGGCCCATACCGACTACATGGTTCCCCATATTACCTTTGATAGGTTTTTCAAGGTGGTATTTCTTTCCAGGTGGGAGTGGAAACGGGGAACATATATACATAGGTGTGACACATAGGTATACACTGACGGATTTAAAATGATCTGAGGCGTGGACTCTGGAATGTATTGCAGAGAACTTTACATACGACTCTCATTCCGACTTCCGGATAGGTCTAGCGTTTTCCAGGCGGAGATACTGGCAATCAAGGAGGCCTAATAATTTGTTTATAATATTGTGTGTTAGAATTCTTCTATTGTTGAAGCGGTTTTGTAGTGTATTCCAGGCCGTCTCATAATTGGTTTCCGTAAGAGATAGATTTTGTAAATATTAGCCTTGCAGCCTCACCTGTTACATTTCTTTTAAGAAACCACATTTTTGGTATGGTTGGCTTTGTCTTTTTGTGTATCATTTCGTTGAACATATCATAGAATGGTTGCCAACTCAGATAATCGCCATTGAATTTTGGTAATGTTATAGCGTAGACAAACGACGGCGTTAATTTGAATTAACACTCTTAATTACAATTAACTTGTCAATTATCTCCATTTAATGTGAATTAACTTTAGCGTAAATGCATGAAATCAAACTGAATTTATACTGCATTTAGCTTTTTCAATATGGCAACAACGTGGAAAATCAAATAGTTTTTGTCAAACTGTTTTGTATTTGTTAAATTAAATTGAATGTTTTTAGAAAAAACATTTTTTATAACATTTTAGATTTCCAAGGGAAAGAAGAGAAGTGCGTGGTTCGCAAGAGATACGCAGATACTCTTAAAATTGTTTCGGAATGTGTCACTGATCATTTCACAAAACAGTTGTTTACAAACAAACAGCCATGGCAGAATTATACACGGTAAGGCATTTAAGACAGCTCTCCTTATTTTAGCTTCTGAGCTGTTAATATTTGTTCACATTTTTGGGCCGCGATTGTTTTTGTGCTCAAAATACATAGAGAAATGCGAGTGTATGCCGGATCTGCATTGAATTTCATTATTATTTAGCGCATACGATAGGGTTGTTTTTGTAATGTAATTTTTGCTGTAGGGAATACCTTACCGTATATAAATTTGAAATGCAAACAGCTGCTTACTAAATGCAGAAACTGTCATCTGTCAGGGTAAAATTTTAATTTGCATTAGTGAAATTTGAATGCAAATTAACGCCGTCGTTTGTCTACGCTATAACACTGTACCAATATTTATTTTCCCTTTTGTTCAAAAACAAAAACGAATTTTATTTTGGGCATGTTATAAAAAAAATATTAATAAAAAAAACATTATGGCATTCGATAGAAAAATAAAAACTTAAATGAAATTTTAAATTTAAATAAAAATATAAAAAAATTTATCTTTCCAAATTTAATTATGGTCCTATTACAAGCTGTAAAAAAAGAAGACAAGTCGCTTGAAAGCTGAATGAATAATAATACTGAAATTCCCGAAACAAAATTTTTGTGTGAACACAACTCCAATTTTAAAAGAAAATAAAGAAAAAATTGTGCAACTAAAATTGTTCAATGTGCTCCTGTACTAACGAGTGAGAGAAGAAAACGAATTTCAAGTTCGTACACGTGTTGTATTGGTTTCTAAAAAATTTCCTCCTTTTGCCTATAAAGACGAACTTTCTTGGTGAAAAAGAGGACTTTAATATGTACTAACGCACTTTGAGCGTTTTTCAAAATTCCAAAAATTTCAATGGGAAATTTTAATATAAATATTTTAATTAATTTCAGATGCAAGTACGAATTCTATTTGTCCAAATGGTAAATAAAAATTAAAAACCAAATTATTTATTTAACCTTTCAATTATAATTTAAATTTATTAATTTTTTTTGTAAGTCAGGAACGTTTAAAAACACGTAATGACGTTTTCTACTTATAACAAAAGCGATCTTGTGTACCAGATTCGCCTGTATGGTACTCTACTCAAGCTCGCAGAAAAGAGGGTTTGCAGAAAATGCTACATCGGGTAAAAATGGTGAAGGAAAAACAAGTTAATCATCTCAATTTTCAAAAAGATGGTTCAACAGCGAACAGCGAACAGCACATTAAAATAAAAATGTTCATATTTTTTTTTGCAACAATAAAAAATGAAAGTAAGAGGGAATAATATATTTAATAAAAAATATTAAATGTACATAATGTTAAAAAAAATATTAGCAGCAAATCATTCAATTAAAATTACTTTTATTTTCTGTTTCTGTACAATTAATATACACATGTATTTTGAATTAAAAAAACCACTACAAAAATAGTTCCATACACTTTATAAGAATAAGACAAGAAAATAAACGTATATAATATGTTATGTTTCGAGTTTACGTTATGTGCTGCACTGGCACCAGTTTATGATAATTGTGGTGTCTATGCCAAAGCACTCAGTAGTGGTGTGGCCGGCTAGCTCACTTACACCTCAAGGCGGGTTCCAACCCACCATATATAATGCATGCCTTGCATGGTCATATATTCCAGTGGGCTGGAGGAAGAGCAAGGTGATTTTCATCCCTAAGGGTGGGAAAACGTCTTGCGTAACTGCGAAGGACTTTAGGCCAATCTGTCTAACATCCTTCTTGCTAAAGACGCTGGAGAGACTCATCGATATCAGAATCCGGATATCGATTGACGATCGCCTGCTGTCAACCTCTCAGCATGCCTACACGAAGGGCAAGTCGGTTGAAACGGCATTGCACACTCTTGTGGGCTACATAGAGAGGTCATTGGAGTTCAAGAACTTCACTTTGACGGCCTTTCTGGATATAGAAGGTGCTTTCAACAATGTCAGGCCAGCAGCCATCGTGGATGCTATGATGGATGTTAGCATTGACCCTGTGATTATTGGATTCGTAAGAAGACTACTTTCGGGGAGGATTATAGAATCTTCGCTGGGTACGGCTGGGATAACCAGATCGGCTGTAAGGGGCACACCTCAAGGAGGGGTCCTATCACCGCTTTTATGGAACATAACCATAAATGCAATCCTCAGGAGAATGGATTCCATGGGTTTCAAAACTGTGGCATATGCAGACGATGTCGCGGTGGCGATATCAGGAATCTTTCTGGATACATTATCCCCTGAGAATGGAGACGGCGCTTAGAATCATCACTAACTGGAGTAAGTCAGTGGGACTAAACGTCAATCCGACAAAGACAGAACTTGTATTATTCACGGGAAAATACAAAATACAGATTGCCAAGGCTGAACGGCTCGGAATTGAGCCTTTCTGCCAGTGCAAAATACCTGGGAGTGATTCTGGATAGGAAACTCTCATGGAAGGAGAATGTAGAGGCAAGGGCCTCGAAGGCAAATGCGGCGATATACGCCTGCAGCAGGGCCATAGGGACGAAATGGGGCTTAAATCCTCGCAACGTTCACTGGCTATTCAAGATGGTGATTCAGCCCATCTTGTTTTATGGAGTCGTGGTGTAGTGGAAAGCACTGAACACGACTACGAACCGATCCCGATTTGAGAGGATTTTCAGATGCATGGCCACCTTGATTACAGGAGCCATGAGATCAACGCCCAATAAGGCACTCTTTACGATGCTAAATTGGCTGCCAGTTGATTTACAAGCTGAGAAATTGGCACTATTTGCATCGGTGCGATTGCATGCGGCACGGGAGTGGAACCATAGATCATGGGGACATTCGGGGATAATTGGTACTTGGGGGGATATTCCCAACCTCATTGACTATGTCACTCCAAGACCATTCCTTCAGAGGAACTTTGGATTCACGATTTTGGACGAAACGGGAATCTCAATGGGATCTTCTCATACAGGAGAAGATCTGGATGTCTTTACCGATGGCTCCAAGAATAATTCTGGAGTTTGAGGTGGAGTCTATATTGAGGAGTCTGGGACTAGCATATCCTTCAGACTCCCTAATCAATGCAGCACTCTACAAGCTGAAGTGATGGCTATAAAGCAAGCAGCAGACTGGCTGTGGTATCATGGAATATTTGGCAGGAATATTCGCATTTATACCGACAGTCGGACTGCAATCAGGTCCTTAGCGGGTGTCTATTCGACATCCCAACTTGTCCAAGAATGCCGCACATCCTTAAATAGAATGGCAGAGCATTCGGTGATCACCTTCATTTGGGTGCGTGGACATGGGACTTCAATGGGGAACTGCAGGGCGGATAGCCTGGCGAGGGAAGGGTCGAGGCTACCAGAGCAAGATGCCAACGCGACTGTGGCATCCCTCTATCGGTCTGCAAAAAAGAGATTGATAGCATATTCTTGCGAAAGGCACAGTCCAGATGGAGTGACGAATGGACGTGTAATACGGCGAGGATGATCTGGCCTAGGCTGGATAGCAGTCGCAGTAGGGATTTATTGGGGCTCCAAAGAGCCCGTTTGAGAAATGTGGTGGCTGTAGTAACGGGACACTGCAATTTTGGCAACCATGCTAGGAGAATGAGATTGCGTTATAATGACTACTGTAGAAGTTGTCAGGACAAGGAGGAGGAGGAAACTGTGGAACACCTTCTCTGCCAGTGTCCGGCCCTGGAAGAGCGGCGCATGATCCACTTCGGTGAGCGACGTCTGCAGGGTCTCACTGCGCTGTCGAATACAAGTGTCGACATGCTATATGGCTTCATTAGAAGCAGTGGTTGGTTTGTGTGACGGTCTCACTCACTTTCTTTCACTTTCTTTCTTTCTTTCTCTATCTTCCTTCCTCCCCTTCACTCTACTATTACTATCCCTCCTCTTCTTCAGTGGTCACCACTGCAAAACTGTTCTTGTTATTCACTCACCTCATCTTCACCAAACTCCCCCTTTCAGACCATGTATTACACACACATAATTTTTGTTTTCTGTTATACAAACAAGTATTATACTAGATATATTTAATAGCAATAAAAAAAATTTAATTGTTTTGATATTTTTCCCTTTTTTTTTTTGGTCTTATAATTATATTAACAATGACACCAATAATCTTAAATACTATATTTATTTTCTGACATGTATTTCTATGTACACGCCTGTATATAATAAATATATGTGTATGTTTATCTATGTATAAGCGTATTATAAATTTTATGTTGTAGGCCTCCTTCTTTTTTTTTGTTTCTTTTTTACGGGTTATTCGAATAAAAAAAAAATTTTTTTTATTTATTTAATTTTTTTTTACACTAGGTAGGTACGGCTTACATTATTAATACATTTAATCTAGGGTCACCCTCTAACACCACAACTTATGCCCACTGAATTTCGTCGTTCCACTAAAAGAATTATTATATGTCTCTGCCGAATACAAATTCACTGACTCTATCTCAAGTGTACGGTATACACTTCCTATCCCCAACTATTCCTCCTGCACTTCCCTAATCGAGCTCGTTTAAGGGGTTCTTTGAGGTCAATTATCAACTACCGAATTTTTATGAATGGGGTTTTTATCTGTTTATATAGTGGGTGCAGACCACGCGTTGAGAATGCGTCTAGTGACCGGCGAATCTGAATTCTTAGATCCGCGTTGCTCTACAGTATAAATTAAGGTGATTCGAGGCCGATTTACATAAAAAGATTATTATTATATTTCTTACACTACTGGTTTAATTATGCTTTATCCGAGGTTAATTTTATTTCGAGGTATTTACATTGTTATGCGGGCTTATAAAAAAAAACATTATAAATTTGTTCTTTTCTAATTAATTACAACAAACGAGACTGTGAGGACGGACACTCTTTCACACTGAAGTGTGTTCTATGGCCAGGATAAAAAAATTCTTTGAGGTAATCCTCCCCTATTTGGTCAACTTGCTTAATTACTGACTATCAGTAATTGAGTCGTGATTTATTTTGAGAGAGAAATCAATTCGGCCGTCTCCAGCCATATACACGTATACGTATAGACACACGATCGCACTCACAATAATACGATAAACACATGACCTCTAGTTGCCCTTAAAATATTTTTTTTCTTCTTATTTAACCTTTTCTTTTATTTTTCTTTTTATTTACTGTTATCCAACCACACTCTCACTTAAAAATTATAGCGATAGCATCATGGCCGACGCCTGAGAGTTGTACAAAAATGGCGGTCGGGTCGCCGAAGACTTGGCCTACGTGTTGTGGTTACCTGTGGTTGTGCTCAGCGCAGGGATAATATATTCGGCTTCCGGAGCTATACCCTCTGATTTATATTAATATGTCTGGTACTTACGGGTTTTTCCGGGCTCACCTCTTCTGGATCTTTCTATGGTTACCTGTGCCTTCTCTGTCGGTAGTCGCTGCGGCTTTCCCTCGTGACTTGCCTGGAACTGGCTTCTGTAACCTGGGCTCGAGCTTCTCTGGTAATTGCTGGTGGTCTTGCTGCCACTGTCCCACCTGTTCCCGGGCCTGGCTTTGGCCACTATACCTTTGGCTAGCACTGGCTGTGTGTTAACGTTGATCTCCCCGTTGCTGCAGACTTCACACCTTCGGCTTTGGATAAATTTTCTTTCTTCCCTTGCTAATTTTTCCCTCGGCTATACCACAAAATTTCCTCCTTTCCGGCTTCCTTCGGCTTGTCCTTTCCCGCACACCTTTGCTGATCTTAAAATGAGTCCTCTTTTTTTCTTTTCTTAACACAAAACTTTTTCTTTTCTTTTCTTCTTCATACACAAGAAAAAATCTCTTCTTTTGTATTGCTGCCTCGACCGCTCGTTCAAAAAAGAACTTTCATTTGACCGCGCGTTCTTACCAAACCTCTTTTCGTAAAAAAAAAACTTATCTATTTTATCTTGCCGACTAATCAGGGTTGTCTTTCCTCAGCGTTGTTTCTTTTGTTAAGCATACTTTCTTGTTAGCGATTTTCATCGAATTAAGCTGCCACTTCGCCTTAGCCTGTTTACACGAACGGCAACAACACACCGAGGCTAATAAGGTTGACCCTTCTAGGATCGGTGTGCGGTTAATCTTCGATTGGTGGTCTCGCTCATCATGCCCCTATATCCAAGAACGTCCTAAGGAATTCACGTGTGGAACTCCCACACCCTGAAATGTCTCAAGCCGGGCCTCATACACCTTTGCTCCGTCCTGGGTCGCTTATCACAGTTTGATGTCTTTGGCGTGAAAGATTCCGACTTTGTTACCCTGCATCCTCCAACTCATACATATTATTACCGATAGGTGTTACAACTCGGTTCTTCAAGAATTTTCGGCTGAATTTGGCATTTATTCCTTTTTGAAAGTCGGATTGGGCGAAATTACGTGCGCGTTCATTTTACCGCTTAGCGCTTAGTTCGAAGGCATCGTTAAGATTCGTTTTGATCTTATCACGAATAAGCTCGTGTCGGTTTGTTTTCTCCAACTGTAGTATCTCGTGGTCCGTCATCGATTTTAATTTTCGAGCTAATTTGTAATCCCTCCCGTTCGAGAACCAATGGAATCCAAATAATGCAAAGAAAGGAGTGGTACCGATGGCTGAGTGTACCGATTCATTTCGGGTAGATATATGTCCCAATCACGATGATCTTTCTCCAAGTATGAACGTATGGCCGCGAGCAGAGATTGATTGACCCTTTCTGCTGCGTTCGCTTGGGGAGAATAAAATGCAGTCTTCACATGATTTATCCCGTAGAGCTCCAGCATATCCTTGAATTTCGAAGCGACAAATTGCAGGCCGTTGTCACTGTGGATTGTTTCAGGCACGCCGAACTTGTTGAATACTTCCGAAATCAAAAACTGTACCACGTTTCGCGCCGTCGCCTGCTTCATGGCTCTGATAAACACAAATTTCGAAAAATGGTCGAGTACGATAAATATATACGCGTTTCCTTTGCTGGACCTCGGATATTTTCCCAGAAAATCGACGTAGAGCTTCTGAAACGGCCTGTCAGTTCGAACTGGGTCACCAATAGTTGGCATTAATCTCATGTTAGACGGTTTTGACTCCTTACAGGTCTGACACTTTTCGATGTAATTCCGGACTTGCGTCGCCATGCGAGGCCAATAATACAACCTTTTCAACGCGCTCAATGTCTTAAGCACTCCCCCGTGGGCTGACGTATCTGAATCATGTGCCTTCTCTATTAGTATCTGGGTGATTTGATGCGGAATCCATAATCTCCAACTAGGTTCTCCAAACTTCTCGTCACTTTGGCTAAATACTTTTTTATACACTCGACCAGCTTCCACTCGGAGATCAGTTAGACGATGTTGGTTTTCTGTCACCTCCTTGGCTAATGCCAAGTACTCGTCACTTTCAAATTCATTCGTCTCGAACGCAAAATAATCTTCCGCTGCTATTTCTTCAACTCCAAACGCAAATCTCGATAAGGTGTCTGCTACAACATTCTCGGTTCCCTTACGATGTTCTATCGAAAAGTCGTATGCTTGCAACTGGAGAGACCATCTAGCTAACCGCCCACTGAGATCTTACAAAGACATTAACCACTTCAAGCTTGCGTGGTCTGTTACGATAGTGAACTCCATCATTTCGACGTAAGGTCGAAAACGTTTTACGACTAATATGGCAGCTAGACATTCTTTCTCCGTGACGGTATAGTTTTTCTGGCATCCATTGAATTTTTGAGAGTAGAACGCTATCGGGTTTTCTGAACCATCGCAATTTTTTTGAAATAATACCGCCCCGCTTCCGTGATCAGACGCATCGCATTGTATAAAAAATTTCCGAGAGAAATCCGGATGTCTAAGTACGGGTGCTGTTGTCAACGCTGATTTTAATTGTTTAAAAGCCTCCTCTGCTTCTGTTGTAATTGCAAACTTTTTTCCTTTTTTCAAAGTATCCGTTAGAGGCGCTGCCATGCAGGTAAAATCCTTAATGAAACGCCTATACCATCCGGCAGTCCCCAAAAAACTGCGCACTTCCCGTGGTGACTTGGGCAGAGGTATTCGCTGCACTACTGCAACTTTCTCGGGATCTGTTCTCAATATCCCACCCCCTACGATGACGGACCTCTTTAAAGCAAAATTTGGATTTCTTCAAGCCTATGGTCACGTTGGCTTTCCTCAAACACTGGGCCACCTGGCTTAGCACGCTCATATGCGCTGAAAAACTATCAGCTATCACCAACAGATCGTCGAGATACACGAACACGTTAGACTTCAATCTCGCTGGGATGATTTTATCCATTAGTCTGCACAAGCGTTGGGCCGCATTGCATAAGCGGAACGGCATAACCCTGAATTGGTATAGGGGTCGGCCAGGTACGGTAAAAGCTGTATATGGCCTCGATTCCTTTTCCAGTTCAATTTGCCAAAACGCATGTTTTAAATCTATACTGCTTATAAAGTAAGTTTGGTCAATTCTGCTCAGGATCCCGTCAATGTTCTGCAGTGGATACGCATCCTTGACTGTCACTGCATTTAGTTTGCGAGCATCTAGGCAAAATCGCACCTTCTCCGGTTTTCTTACCAATGTCGTCCGGTTGCTCCAGGGGCTCTCGCTTTCTTCAATCACGTTAAGTTCCAGCATGTTGTCGATTTCTTGGTATACTAAGGACTGGACAGCTGGCGATAGAGGGTAGTGTTTGTCCTTAACGGGATTTGCCCCATCCACCAGTTTTATTGCATGTTTCTCCAGATCCGTACATCCCAAGCCTTCCTTCTCAAAAGTGGGAAACTGGGCTACCACGTCTTGTAGTACTTTCTGCTCCTCTGGGCTTAACGCGTGTAGCTCAACATGATTTGCATTTCCCGGAACCTTAACTTTCTTAGCTAGCTCTGCACTAATCTCGTTATTTCTAAATATATCCTGCGCTATGTCGAAATCCCGCCAAAAATCAATTCCAAGATAGATTTCTTGTTCCAAATCTGGGCATAGAAAAAAGGTCACAGGTCGATTCATGCCTTTGAATTGCACCTTCAAAATAGTTCGACCTAAAATTCTAAATGGCTGACCTGATGCTGTATATGCCCAGTATGGCATAATTTTGGCTCCGGCTTTACTAACCAGCTCTCTACAGTTTTTTCCGAGAACACTCACCGACGCACCCGAATCTAATAATGCCGTATACGTTTCACCCTCTATCATGATTTCCGCAAAAGGTCTCGTGTCTCCTCCCGTATTTCTGACTATCGATTCTACTACCAGTTGGCGTCTCTTTTTTCGTTTGCCGTAATCCGATCTTAATTTCAAGATCTTTGCGTATTTTTCCTTCCAACAGCTTTCCTGTCTATGATGCGGCGCTTGCGTTGGAGTGCTGCTAAAACAAAAGTTGCTAATTGTTTTTGCCTGACAGTTCTGTTCCGAGTTATTTTGTTTCTCCAGGTTCTCCTGACCGTTTGGCGATGGCAATGTTTCGCTTACGTTCTCTCCGAAAAGTTTTTTCCTAATTCTATTATAATTTTGTTCGCGAATTTCAATAGGTAGATAATGGCGTAAATTTGAAAATTTGTTGTTATCGTCGACTGTTATTTCTATTGGGGTCTTAGGGCATTCTGCCGAGGACGTGATTCCCCCATCGCATTCACGCCTCGGCTCTGGTTTCCCCGATGGTGGCAATTAGGGCAATTAGGCGTTATCACTTCGGGCCTACCACATCTGTAGCAAAATAATTCCCTTTGCTCTGACGGACAATCTACAAAAATATGCCCTTCACGCTTGCAGTTCCAGCAGGTTGTAACGCGGTTCTTGTATCGCGTGTAGCAAAATTCCTTTCAGCTTCTATACACTCTACCCTCAGCTGTTCTAGGGATGAAACTGGAATAGGGTATACCACACGCCTTAGGCCTTCTCGCAAATTCCGCTTCGCTAACTTGACGATCTCATATTCAGAAATAGGTTGCCTTAGTTTTGACCGTAATAAGTTTATTTGGTAGAAGTAGTCATCAATACTTTTTCCGCTACCTGTTTCCTTTCTACGAGTGCGTGCATGAGGTCTAAATTCGTTCGATCTACTCGAAACCGGCTTAATAACGCATGACGCAGTTCTTCCCAATATGTAAATCGCGTTGTTTCCACATACAACCAAAACCAGTCCAGTGCTGGCCCAGTGACCATTAAGTGAAAGTCACCTAGAATTTCTGGCCACGGCACCTCGTATTGTCTCTGACAATATTAAAACCGGAACACGAAGGATTCCACTGACAAGTGTGCATCGATACCATCGAACTTCAAACCGAATCTTTCCACGCGAGGTCTACTCGATAAATAATTATACGGGATCACAGCTTGATTTAATTGTTGACTAGGATTAGGTTGATTCATATCTAAACTGTTGCGTGTACCTGAACGCTGGTTGGTTCGCTCCGTTAACATTATACGACGGCGGTGGGAAATCATATCTATGTGGGTGGCTGCCTCGCGTATGTTCATTAGGCATTCTCACATTAGCAACATTCTCGGCTTGCTCCGTTCGGTTTCCTATAGGTAGCCTTTTCACAGCCTTGTCCAAATTAGCTAACATCTCACGTACCCTACCCATTTCCCTCGCAACATTTTCGCCTACAACGTCTTGAATCGAATCATTGAGAGATCTTCTCATTCTCTCCACGCTATCTGTTACCATATCTTCTACGCCGGGAGGTAGCTCTTCCTGTGAAAGCGGCTGTATTCCTTCCGCCAGTGTTGGTGGTGTGCCGCCCTGTTTTTTGGGACGTGCCCCTTGGTGACTGGTATTCGGCACGATGATCGTATCTGACATGTCTCTGATCTCGCTGCGTGTTACCGGCATTCTATTCGCCTTATCGTATTTCGCGTATTTCTCCTTAATATATGGGGTGGACCTGTTCAAATCGAACGCCTCCGCTCGTGTTCTCTGTCTTTTTCGATTATATGATTCTCCCGCAGGCATTCCCTTCCACAGTACGCTCCGTCCGTTAGTACTAGCCTAACTGTTTTTTTCTCCGTTTTACTATCCCAACGATCGATTATGATACCTACTCAAATCCCTAAATCCGCGAATTATTTATTTATATTATTTGCCGAATCCGTTTACGCGTACTTGTCCGACCTATTATATTGTTAATTCGATGTTATTTATTTAGCAGCTATTAATTAATATCAACACTATAAAAAGAATACATATATAAAAACAAATCAAATATGGGCTTACCGAATTATAACAATATATCTGTTATAATCAGTAATAACAATATATATATAAAGGAGGTTTTTATTTTCCTGTTTATTTTCCTGCATATACCGATAGTAGCAAAATCCTCAAACTAAAACAATTTTTTGGTATCAAATTCTGTATTGAATTTAATATTATTCAAAATTTGGAAAAACAAAAATTTTGATCAAGTGTGTATGTTATAGATACTTTCTCTCTGGCAATAAAATATTTTGACAGAGTTTGTTTGGTGTTGATGAGCCGAAATGTTTACGTGTGAATACCAAAAAAAAATTCACTATAAATTTCTGGTGCCTTTCTATGAGGTCCTCAATAATATCCTATTTTCGCTATAATTCCCATATCCCGCGCTCTCTTCATTATCCTCCCTTCCTGGGTGAAAGATAAGTGAGGCCTGTACCATTCGTGTGATACATAACACGCCCTGAGAACACCCCTGAACGGATATCAAACCCTGGTCCCTAACTAAAAAAAATTTTGAGCCCTAATACCATAACACGAAATAATAAAACAATATTTACTCACGATGAGATACACCCCCAATGATAAAACAAAACTAGAATTTCATCACGTTTCGGGTTTCCCTGTGAAAACAAATCTATTAAAGTCGCACTGCCATCCTGGACACTCCCATGCCCTCGTATCGCTGCATCATTAATTCCTTTACCAAAAGAATTAAGGACCATTGGTCTGCAGGACACGGTGGCATCAAGCTGCCCATCATGTAGCTCGGCTTTTCGCCCTTGTTACAACGCGATTTATATTTCGGTTTCCTAAACGAAGATGTTTCCTTTTCTAAATGTGTGGCTCGCGATACTCCTCTACGGTAAGTTTTCACGGCGAAAAATCTTGTCATTAGTTCGAGCGTCATGCTGTTATGACGTCGTCTAGCCTTACGGCTCATTTTGGTTTGGGGTGCCATTTCTGTTACGTTTGCATCCCCATTATAGCTCATTTGTTTGGGCGCCATTTCTGTTATGTTTCGAGTTTACGTTATGTGCTGCACTGGCACCAGCTGATGATAATTGTGGTGTCTATGCCAAAGCACTCAGTAGTGGTGTGGCCGGCTAGCTCACTTACACCTCAAGGCGGGTTCCAACCCACCACTACCGTCGAACAATAACATAAAAAAATAAGTAGGTGTTGTTTACTCTTGAA
Organism: Thelaira solivaga; assembly: GCA_947397855.1. Classification (NCBI taxonomy): domain Eukaryota; kingdom Metazoa; phylum Arthropoda; class Insecta; order Diptera; family Tachinidae; genus Thelaira; species Thelaira solivaga. The sequence continues at coordinate 20,190,332 of OX377615.1, read as the reverse complement.
CTACAAGGCCAAAAAAAAAGAATATCTCAATCATAATATTCAGTAACAAGAAAACAGGATACCATTGGATGAAGGTGGCAGCAAAAACCGACACACTAAATAATAGTGATTCAGCCCATCTTGTTTTATGGAGTCGTGGTGTGGTGGAAAGCACTGAACACGACTACGAACCGATCCCGATTTGAGAGGATTTTCAGATGCATGGCCACCTTGATTACAGGAGCCATGAGATCAACGCCCAATAAGGCACTCTTTACGATGCTAAATTGGCTGCCAGTTGATTTACAAGCTGAGAAATTGGCACTATTTGCATCGGTGCGATTGCATGCGGCACGGGAGTGGAACCATAGATCATGGGGACATTCGGGGATAATTGGTACTTGGGGGGATATTCCCAACCTCATTGACTATGTCACTCCAAGACCATTCCTTCAGAGGAACTTTGGATTCACGATTTTGGACGAAACGGGAATCTCAATGGGATCTTCTCATACAGGAGAAGATCTGGATGTCTTTACCGATGGCTCCAAGAATAATTCTGGAGTTTGAGGTGGAGTCTATATTGAGGAGTCTGGGACTAGCATATCCTTCAGACTCCCTAATCAATGCAGCACTCTACAAGCTGAAGTGATGGCTATAAAGCAAGCAGCAGACTGGCTGTGGTATCATGGAATATTTGGCAGGAATATTCGCATTTATACCGACAGTCGGACTGCAATCATGTCCTTAGCGGGTGTCTATTCGACATCCCAACTTGTCCAAGAATGCCGCACATCCTTAAATAGAATGGCAGAGCATTCGGTGATCACCTTCATTTGGGTGCGTGGACATGGGACTTCAATGGGGAACTGCAGGGCGGATAGCCTGGCGAGGGAAGGGTCGAGGCTACCAGAGCAAGATGCCAACGCGACTGTGGCATCCCTCTATCGGTCTGCAAAAAAGAGATTGATAGCATATTCTTGCGAAAGGCACAGTCCAGATGGAGTGACGAATGGACGTGTAATACGGCGAGGATGATCTGGCCTAGGCTGGATAGCAGTCGCAGTAGGGATTTATTGGGGCTCCAAAGAGCCCGTTTGAGAAATGTGGTGGCTGTAGTAACGGGACACTGCAATTTTGGCAACCATGCTAGGAGAATGAGATTGCGTTATAATGACTACTGTAGAAGTTGTCAGGACAAGGAGGAGGAGGAAACTGTGGAACACCTTCTCTGCCAGTGTCCGGCCCTGGAAGAGCGGCGCATGATCCACTTCGGTGAGCGACGTCTGCAGGGTCTCACTGCGCTGTCGAATACAAGTGTCGACATGCTATATGGCTTCATTAGAAGCAGTGGTTGGTTTGTGTGACGGTCTCACTCACTTTCTTTCACTTTCTTTCTTTCTTTCTCTATCTTCCTTCCTCCCCTTCACTCTACTATTACTATCCCTCCTCTTCTTCATTTTCCTCTATACAGGTATCACAAAGGGACCACGTCAGAGGACCCAAGTGAGCCCAGCTCTTGTTTTTATTTCTTTCGGGCGACCTGTTAACCTAACCTAACCTAACCTAACATAAAAAAAATAAGTAGGTGTTGTTTACTCTTGAACTACAAGGCCAAAAAAAAAGAATATCTCAATCATAATATTCAGTAACAAGAAAACAGGATACCATTGGATGAAGGTGGCAGCAAAAACCGACACACTAAATAATAGTAATTCTGCCAAAAAAAAAAAAAAAAATATCAAATCGAACGCACGGGGATATTACTAAAGAAAAGTAGGGGTGTTCAACCTACACCTGCCCTCCCTACCAGGACCACTTGACTTAATCCTCAATATGTTGGTGTGGTCACCACTGCAAAACTGTTCTTGTTATTCACTCACCTCATCTTCACCAAACTCCCCCTTTCAGACCATGTATTACACACACATAATTTTTGTTTTCTGTTATACAAACAAGTATTATACTAGATATATTTAATAGCAATAAAAAAAATTTAATTGTTTTGATATTTTTCCCTTTTTTTTTTTTGGTCTTATAATTATATTAACAATGACACCAATAATCTTAAATACTATATTTATTTTCTGACATGTATTTCTATGTACACGCCTGTATATAATAAATATATGTGTATGTTTATCTATGTATAAGCGTATTATAAATTTTATGTTGTAGGCCTCCTTCTTTTTTTTTGTTTCTTTTTTACGTATATATATGCAGGGTTATTCGAATAAAAAAAAAATTTTTTTTATTTATTTAATTTTTTTTTACACTAGGTAGGTACGGCTTACATTATTAATACATTTAATCTAGGGTCACCCTCTAACACCACAACTTATGCCCACTGAATTTCGTCGTTCCACTAAAAGAATTATTATATGTCTCTGCCGAATACAAATTCACTGACTCTATCTCAAGTGTACGGTATACACTTCCTATCCCCAACTATTCCTCCTGCACTTCCCTAATCGAGCTCGTTTAAGGGGTTCTTTGAGGTCAATTATCAACTACCGAATTTTTATGAATGGGGTTTTTATCTGTTTATATAGTGGGTGCAGACCACGCGTTGAGAATGCGTCTAGTGACCGGCGAATCTGAATTCTTAGATCCGCGTTGCTCTACAGTATAAATTAAGGTGATTCGAGGCCGATTTACATAAAAAGATTATTATTATATTTCTTACACTACTGGTTTAATTATGCTTTATCCGAGGTTAATTTTATTTCGAGGTATTTACATTGTTATGCGGGCTTATAAAAAAAAACATTATAAATTTGTTCTTTTCTAATTAATTACAACAAACGAGACTGTGAGGACGGACACTCTTTCACACTGAAGTGTGTTCTATGGCCAGGATAAAAAAATTCTTTGAGGTAATCCTCCCCTATTTGGTCAACTTGCTTAATTACTGACTATCAGTAATTGAGTCGTGATTTATTTTGAGAGAGAAATCAATTCGGCCGTCTCCAGCCATATACACGTATACGTATAGACACACGATCGCACTCACAATAATACGATAAACACATGACCTCTAGTTGCCCTTAAAATATTTTTTTTTCTTCTTATTTAACCTTTTCTTTTATTTTTCTTTTTATTTACTGTTATCCAACCACACTCTCACTTAAAAATTATAGCGATAGCATCATGGCCGACGCCTGAGAGTTGTACAAAAATGGCGGTCGGGTCGCCGAAGACTTGGCCTACGTGTTGTGGTTACCTGTGGTTGTGCTCAGCGCAGGGATAATATATTCGGCTTCCGGAGCTATACCCTCTGATTTATATTAATATGTCTGGTACTTACGGGTTTTTCCGGGCTCACCTCTTCTGGATCTTTCTATGGTTACCTGTGCCTTCTCTGTCGGTAGTCGCTGCGGCTTTCCCTCGTGACTTGCCTGGAACTGGCTTCTGTAACCTGGGCTCGAGCTTCTCTGGTAATTGCTGGTGGTCTTGCTGCCACTGTCCCACCTGTTCCCGGGCCTGGCTTTGGCCACTATACCTTTGGCTAGCACTGGCTGTGTGTTAACGTTGATCTCCCCGTTGCTGCAGACTTCACACCTTCGGCTTTGGATAAATTTTCTTTCTTCCCTTGCTAATTTTTCCCTCGGCTATACCACAAAATTTCCTCCTTTCCGGCTTCCTTCGGCTTGTCCTTTCCCGCACACCTTTGCTGATCTTAAAATGAGTCCTCTTTTTTTCTTTTCTTAACACAAAACTTTTTCTTTTCTTTTCTTCTTCATACACAAGAAAAAATCTCTTCTTTTGTATTGCTGCCTCGACCGCTCGTTCAAAAAAGAACTTTCATTTGACCGCGCGTTCTTACCAAACCTCTTTTCGTTAAAAAAAAAACTTATCTATTTTATCTTGCCGACTAATCAGGGTTGTCTTTCCTCAGCGTTGTTTCTTTTGTTAAGCATACTTTCTTGTTAGCGATTTTCATCGAATTAAGCTGCCACTTCGCCTTAGCCTGTTTACACGAACCGCAACAAATATTTAAATAATACAACACAAAAATTTGATATTTATTATGTTAATAATAATTGAAGTAAACTTAGTAATAAAAAAATAACAATAACAAAATTAACAAAATTGGGATTTTAAAATAACAAAAACTATAATTAAGTTCAAAACGTACAGATGTACACAAAAAATTAATTTTATTATAATTTTTTACATACATTTACATAAAAATGTATAGAGTAACTTCGGGTATTATGGACTATGCGGCCAATGTGGACTAGTGGCTTTTTTTTTAGAAACTAAATGACATATAGTAACACTGACTTTATGTATGTTTTGCCGATTGATAAAAAAGAACATCACCTATAGTTTTTCACACTTAATTGCAATGTTGACTTTTTAGTCGAGTGCTGATTGTAGATGCGTGTAGTCAACTTTTTTTTAGTGAAAGAGTCAGGCAATTTTTAATACACATATTTGAGAGATTTATTTTTCCGTTATTTTCTACAACAAACATATACTTTTAGTATTAGTTACAATTGGTGAGTTTTTATTTACAGTTAGCTTTAAAACTAAAACGATGTTTTTATTGAAAAAACTGAAATTCGTCTAATGTGGAGCACTAAAGGTCGTATGTGGACCAGTACTCCGTATTACCAGACAAACAACTATAAAAGCTTTTTTTCAGATTTTCTTCAGAAAATGCCTAGGAAAGGAGAAATTCGAAAATGGAACCAAACAAACATGAAAATAGCTATCAAAACAATGGGATTTTTATTGGCGTCAAAAACTTTTTTTGTTCCAAAAACAACGAAAAAGTAAAGCTAAAACTTCAGATCTTAATACTAAAGCTCTGGGTCGCAAGCCTGTCTTGAGTAAGGAGATTGAGAACGATTTAGTGAAATATACCAAAGACATGGAGACACGGTATTGGGGACTTAATAGAAGAGATATTAGATCTCTTGCTGTTCAACTGGCAAAAATAAACAACGTCCCAAATAAATTTTCTGTTCTTCAGGAATGGTTGTATGGTTTTATGCGACGTCATAAAGATCAATTAAGCTTGAGAGAACCAACCGGCACTTCCTTCGATAGGGGGTTTACTAGAGAAAATGCAGACTTGTTTTTTTATTTTTTTTAAAAGGGGATACAATGAGAAAAAGTTTCCTGCAACCTCTATATGGAATGTTGATGAAACTGGTATTTCTATTGTTCCATCCAAACTTCCAAAAGTTGTCGCCACTACAGGAAAACGTCAAATTGGAGCAATGACTTCTGCAGAACGAGGATCATTAATAACGGTCATTACATGTATGAGTGCGGCTGGATCTTTTTTTCCTCCAGCTAATGAAGCATGCCCCATCTGCCTCTGATTATGCTTGTCATTTATCAGGATGGGTTCAAACCGATATATTTACTAACTAAAAGGCAAGCTATTCTTATTTGCAAATTATGTGCTAAGTCATATGGTTATATATTTTAATATACTGTTAGTTGTTTTTTATCTCTATAAAACAATGTACAATTTTTAATTTTTCTTAACTTTTTTATTATAAAAATAATTTGTAAGCCATGGAGGCAATTTGTTATGTTGTTTTATGTTTTATTAATGTTAACTATCGCCGCCTTTTTTCATTGTAAAAATCATAACTTTTAAATTAATAAAGATATTTAAAAATTTTAAAAAGTATTTGAAAGAAGACCCTTCAAGCTACAATATATATGATTTTCACGCTCATATGTTAACCGCGGCACTGTGCACAGTGTCGCCTTTTGACTGTTTCATAACAAACATAATAAACTTTAAAGTACATAATAAAGATGTTTTAAAAATGTATAAAGCATTTCAAAGATAACCGCTTTCGCTAAAAAATAAGTAACCTGCATGTCCATAGGATCACAGGGTACTACGCACAGTGGCTTTCTCGTCGCAAAAACCATAATTTTTGAAGTTACCAAGATATTTCCAATAGTTAAAAATCACTTCAATTTTAAATCCTTTAGTTTCAAAATAAGTGATAGGCACTGGGCACGGTAATAACTTTTGACTTTTTTTTGTGGCAAAATTTATATCTTTTGAAGTAATGATATTTTTAAAATTTAAAAAAACATTTCAAATACAACTTTTGGTGCTTCAAATGATATTCTCATAAGGAAGTCTAGAAAAAATACCACTGTAATTTAACATGTTAGAGTAATGTTATATTTTTTATTTTTACTATAAATACACATTATTGAAATATGTTTAATATTAATGCTATATAATATGTAACGATATCAAGTTATTTAATATATTTTGTTCAAAGTAGTATAATTATTTTTATTAGTTAGTTTTCTTTAAAATAGTCATTAACAATGGGAGCGATATCTAATAGACTTAACATATCAGAGCTACAATTACGTTCTTGTAAATCCTTTTGAGATCTTACATGTCTTCGTGATGAAATTAGTGGATCTGATGAGGCGGCCAACATATTGAAAAGGTCCTCATTTTGTCTTATCCGCGAAATTTTGCAAGTATTTGTGTATCTGAAGTGTTTGTAATGTTTGTTTTTGCATTCTTGGGCTTCTGATAACTCTCCAATTGGTAGGCATTGATATTAAATTAAATCTTTACCATTAGCCAAAATTTTATGCACCGTAGGAGTAAGTTTCTTTTCAGGGTACAATTGAGCCAAAAGTTTGGCAGTTTTTGATGCGTTTAGGATAACTGCAAACCTTTTTATAATATAGGGTCCGCCATCTAACGTTTTTTTTTCAACTAGTGCTTATTTTGTGAATGGTAGCACTTATCTCATGTCTGATTTGACAGATAATTAGTTTTATCCTTTCGCTGAAAGAATATGGTTGTGTTTTCGCTTCGCTAAGTGGGCCTGCGATCGACTTACAGAAGATGCCGATTTTGCCAAAAAAATCATTTTTTCAGATGAAGCTCATTTTGATCTTGGCGGGTATGTAAACAAGCAAAATTGTCGCATTTGGGGCACAGAAAACCCGCACGCATACATTGAAGCCGACGCACCCAAAACGAGTCTCTGTTTGGTGCGGATTTTGGTCCAGAGGCATAATTAGGCCATTTTTCTTCGAAAATGAGCAAGGAGTGACCGTTAGTCAATGGCGATCGTTATCGGCCATGTTGAACGAATTTTTGTTCACAAAAATTGAAGAGGAGGATATTGGCAACATTTGGTTTCAACAGGACGGCGCTACGTGCCACACAGCCGAAGCTACACTCGATGTTTTTATAGCATTTAAAAAAAAAAGTTATTTGCCGGACCCTATATGATTGTCGACCCAAGGAATTCCGGCTGTTACCTCATCATTTTCAAAAAATGCTCTGGACATATTTCCATCATTCGTATTGCCGTACCCCTGCTTTGGGCAGTCTATTGTCAGCCCAGGGTTCTTAAGAAATTCATTTTGTATAATTTTTTTTCGAGCAGATAGTTTTTCTTTTGATGTTGAGTTCTTATCAAAACATTCTCCATCTCGCTGAATTGTATACGCTAGTTTTAAAACAAACTCCATGCACCTAATTCTAGCATGTAATGGAGAAATTCCATATTCATAGTTGTGCTCATCACTTGAATCATCAAGATTTTGAAAGTCTTTCTGTATCTTTTTGCAAGTCGCACACTTTAAAGTTGACGAAGTATCTGTTATTACATTTAAGACTTTGCCATCAATCATTGTAAGACAAAATTCATAATCAATGTAAACTGTTTTTCCATTCTCCATTGCAAGCATTAAAGTGTTTAGTTCAGAAATTTGCTTTTTTATATCGTTTACTGTTGATTTAATTATTTCTGAAGACTCCTTTGAGTATTTAAAAAATGTCGGACGGCAAAAATGAACTGATGATGGGCGGGGATATTTCCAATGCTCAGAGTTTTCACTTCTAAGTCGTAAACGAACTACAAAAGCCATAAACATATTTGCATCTGTAATAGTTGTGTCATTTGTCAATATTGTTTGTTTGTAGGCACTTTGACCAGATGATCCATCACGTCCCCACTTATTTACCAATGTAAGCCTATCTGGCAGTAATACTGCTTCCTTTTCAGGCAAAATTTGAATAAGGCGTTTGGTTGTATGATCGATTAAGTCTTGCAATTTAACCTCTATCGATATTTCAGTAACCTTTACATTAGATTTCACTGCTTCTTTTTTGGCAGATGTAACCTTTTTGTATCCAGGAAAACATTATGATTCTTTAAAGAGCTTCGTAAAATAGAATAGTTTTCCTTTGACAATCCCAAGTCCATAAATAACGCTAAGGCTTCTTCTACGCTATATTTTGTGGGTAAAGCATTTGGAGGAGTTGGAATACTCTCTTTAATTCTCTGCAGTCGATTTGGGCTTGCAAGCTCCACAGCTTTTGCAATGTCTGACCTTGATTTATCTTTAACATACTTAAGACAAAATGCTTCTTTAGTGACATTTTGAAGTTTACGTTTTCTTGTATACTACGAACACTCGTTTATAGTTTTCGCAGGTCTTCCTGTTCTGCTGTCAGAAGATGTATGCGGTTCTTCGATGTTTTCAAAAATTGTTATTTCATTTAGCCAATCTGAATTCTTTTCCATAAAGGTTTTTATCGTTCGTTTTGAGGCAAGCCATATTTTATTAATTTTCAAGTAAACGAAGTGAATTGTGGTTTTAACATCCTCTTCGCAGTATCCTGATAAATTGTGTAATTTTTGCACAATAGCCATTCTAAACACATTTTCATTATGTGAGTTTCTGAATAACTCGAACAATTCCGAATTTTGAAATGACATTATAGCTCTTAGAGTGAAATTGTATAATTTAATGATCACTGCTTTTACAAAGTAAAAACTTAACTGGCTTGATTACACAATTGCGGTTTAATTTATACCCAAAAATAAAAAAGGTACAATACCCAAAAATAAAAATGGTTCAATCTACCTGCTTTGTAAAACAGAAATCCAGGCCTCAACTATCTGTAGTGTAAAACTGCAGTTTCTATTTTACTCAGTATAAAAAAAGTTTTAAAACTAAGTGCCTATTTTTATAATGCGAACAACGTTTCTGTTTTGGTTAAGCTTAATCAAAACTGATTACTTTTTTCAACAAAAATATCCCTTTATTTTTGATTTTCAAAACTGGAATTACCATATAATATATTAGCAAAATAAACCATCAATACATTAAATTTTTTTTATGTTTATTTTTCTGACCGATATCTTTATTTTAATTATTTGAGTAGGGTTTTCCTACGGGCTATTTCCGGTCAACTATTTGTTTCCAAATGTAAATTCAACAAAATTCATTTAATTTATATTTTTCTCCCAACGTTTCGTTTGTTTGTTTCAAACTTCTTCAGGGGATAGTATATTTAAAAAAAGTTAATTTTGTTTAGATTTTTTTAAATTTCAGCATTATAAAAGTAAATTAAATAAATAAGTCAGCTGGGTTTTCCAACTTAATGTTAATATCACAGATTAGTGAACTAATTAGGTTATTGCTAGAGCAATAGAGAGGTTTTTAGAATCAGTAAACCAGTGTGCTTAGGTTATAGATTTTGGCCATTAGGGCAGTTATTATACCCTTCACTGTAAGTAAGAAGGGTATATGTAACTTTGTGATTCCGTTCGTAATTTCTACACCCTATAAAGTATATATATTCTGGATCCTTATAAGTAGCGGAATCGACTTAGCGATGTCCGTCTGTCTGTCCGTGTAGTCGTTGAAATCAACTTTCAGAAGAATCTAGACCACATACAGAAAAGTAAAGCATACCAAACGGTCAGTTATTGCTGTAAGACTATTTCTATTGAAATTCAGCCAGATCGGTCCATAAATGACGGAGCTATGAGCCAAAAACCGAAACTACCTCTCTTTTTGACCATTTTTGAGTGGGTTTTTTGCCTATTTTGTCTAAACGAAGACACGGACAAAAAAAATGTGGTATGCAGTTTTGTTTGAAGTATAAGTCGTAATACCTGTGTTAAAAATGAAAGCAATCGGTGCACAAATGGCCGAGAAATATCAAAAATGCAACCGAAATTTTAGATTTTCATAAATTATGGCTTTGTTTTTATGCGATTTTTATCTAAACTGAAGAAAAGTAGTACGCAGTTTTTTAAACATCACACTCATAGTATGCTAACCAAAACTCAGCTGGATGGGTCCATAAATGGCGGAGCTATGGGTCAAAAATTGCGATTACCTCTATTTTTGAATATTTTTGGTGCGTTTTTTGCGTAACTTGTCTAAACTACAAGACGGACAAGCAAACTTGGTACAAAATTTTATTACAAATAATAATTGTAATGTCTGTGCAATAACCAGAAAAATCGGTCCACAAATGGACCAGAAAAATCAAAAAATACAACCGAAATGTTAGATTTTCATTAAGTGTTGCTTTGTTTTTTATCTAAAGTATAAAAAAGTTAGTAAACAGTTTTTTCAGATATCATATTCATAGTATATGGACCAAAATTCAGCTAAATCGGTCCATAAATGGCTGAGCTATGAGTCCAAAATCGCGACTACCTCTATTTTTTTTACCATTTTCGGTGAGTTTTTTGCGTAATTTATCTAAACTACAAGACGGACAATAAAACGTGGTACGCAGTTTTATTACAAATAACTGCCGTAATGTCTGTGAAAAAAATCAGATAGATTGATCCACAAATGGACCAAAAAACTCAAAACCACAACCGGCATTTCACATTTCCATTAATTTTTGTTTTGTTTTTGCTTTGCTTTTGCTGTTTTTTTTTTTTTTTTTTTTTTTTTGTTCAAATCAAGGCGAATTCATAGGAGGTGGGCGCAATATGTATTTTGTTAGTGTAAAATATCTAGCAAACTGTCAAAATAAAGAAACAAAACAAAGAGAAAAAATGGGGATGAAATAAAATTTTCAAGTAAACAAATAATAAAGTTTGTTATAAAGAAAAATAAAATATTAATTTAATAATAAAAAAAGTAATAAGAAGCTTGCAACAAATTTAATTGTGTAATATAGTTTTGTTATTACTATTTGTGAAATTATTCAGTGCTCAATTATCGCCCAATTGTATTTTTTTGCAGTTTTATTGATGAGGACGCTAAACCATTTTACATTGGTAGTAGTGCCACAAAAGTTTCTTATAAACACACGTTTTTTTTTTATAAATTTTCTTATAAGAACGCTTAAACAAATTTAATTTATAAATATATTGTAGGCACACAAAACAAAAGGAACAAAAAAGTTTTCTTATAAACACACGTTTTTCTCACAAAACAAAAGGAACAAAAAAGTTTTCTTATAAGCACATGCTTTTCTTATAAATTTAATTTATAAATATATGTGAATTAAAAATTTTCTTATAAACACACACTTTTTTCAGAAGTTTTCTTATGAGGATGTTTAAATAAATTTAATTTCTAAATATGTTGTGAACACACAAAGCAAAATGAAAAAAAAAATTGATGTTTAGCCATATAAAACATAAATATCAATAAAAAACACCTGATCAGTTGCACCCACCTCCTATAAATTCGCCTTGGTTCAAATTTTTTAGCTGTCATGTGCGTAATGCTTTGTACACACAACACGAAAAATAAAAGAGTGTATGGGTGTATGCGTTGTTTTTATTGCCTTGAGTATAATAGTACGAATACAGAAATCTCTATGAAAGAGAGTGCATTAGATCTTTCTCGATAATTAGTCATTTAATTATAATTAATAATTTAATTAAATATGTTTGGCTTAAAAATTTATACAAAAATTTGCAAAATTAAATGAAAATAAATTTTTTTGTTTTTCTATTTAATATCTTTCTTAGAATTTCTTTTTTTATTAATTTAAAAATTTAGTGCCTGCAGACATTTTATTGCTTTTAAAAATGAGGTTCTCAGAAAGGATTGCTTCTTAGAACTCGTTAATTTTAGTCGTATTATAAAAATTTATTTTTTTTATAGATCTTTCGCTCCAATAATAAATAAATAAATTTTTATATTTAATACGACCTTAAGCTGAACAAAGTATGCGTTTCAATTACATACCTACTTTTTTTGAAGTGAGTGAAGATAAACATGGTTAGTTAAATATGTTTTCACGTAATTCTTTATGTTTTTTAGTATTTGTAAATATCTTTTCAGTATTTTTGACATACTAAGATACAAATGTGCATAAATACGTTGATTTCTCTAATAGATTGCAAACGAACCATAGAATACTACGGGTTGGTTCATATATCATTTGAAACAAGAGGTCATCACCAAATTTGTAATAACCGAAGTACTCAGAAAAATCTTTGCATTATTTTTAAAAAATTTATGAAATTCCCTCATACCCCAGTACTCTTCTTCTGATTGATTTTTGGGCAGGAAAATTACTAAAATTAAAAAGGAATTAAATCTGTAGGCTCTAAACTTTCTAGAAGTGTTTTAACATTTTCTGATAAATTCGTAGTTTTTATTTTATGATGCAAAACGGAAACTGCCAAAATCCTCGAGTTCACCAGTACTGGGGTGTATGGAAATAATGTTTTCTATGGTTTTACTATTGTTAAATATATATATATATAAAGAAATTCCACAAGCAGCAAGCAATAAAAATACAAAAGCTTTCAATTCAATAGTAGTTTATAATTTCTTTATTTTATATATTGAGTCTTGTGTGCTTCTTAAGTTAAGACAACTTGAACCGCTGATGACCAGAAAAGCTGTGTTAATGTTAAAGAAGATACAATAATATGTAACATATGCAAGTGACATTTATAAACTTCAAAGATAACATCCACTAAATGCATATTTACAATATTACCATATTTTCTTCTATTTTTGAGAAAGCGTTATATTCAACACTCCCTCTCGTTTTCTTAAATTAATGTTAGTCTTTAAAACCAAAATATTCTATTAAATTATTAAACTTGTCTTTCGTAAGAGCTTTTGTTAAAATGTCTGCAAGTTGCTTGCAGGTTTCCAGATATTGTACATCTATATCTCCTTCTCGTTGGACATCGCATGTATAAAAATATTGAATATCAATATGCTTCGTTCGTTTTGAACATTCAGGATTTTTAACGAGAGTGATCGCTCTTTGATTATCACATTTTATTGGTGTTGCTCCTTGCTTTGCATTTATATCTTCCAGCAATTTTCTTAATACTTTAACAGCTTTCGTTGCAGCACATAGTGCTATAAACTCAGCTTCAGTAGTAGATGTCGCTGTAATAGATTGCTTTCTAGAACTCCAAGCTATGGGACCTCCATTTATAAAAAAAATCCAACCTGTAGTACTTCGCCTGGTGCTTAGGTCTCCTGCCCAGTCTGAATCACAATACATCACAAGTTCTTTAGAGTCAGAACCGATGTTAAATGTTATACCACGATTTTGTGTTCCTTTTAGGTACCTAAAAACTCTTTTGATGCCTTGCGAATGTACAGTAGAAGGATTCTCAACAAATCTGCTTAACACTCCAACAATAAATGCAATATCAGGACGAGTACAAACCATTAAATACATCAACGAACCAATTGCTTCACGATACGGAACATTCAATGTGGTATTTTCATTTTGTTGTATAAATTGCATACTTGAATCAGCAGGCGTTTGTACAGCTGAACAATTGAAATGATTATAACGTTGCAAGATCTTCTGCGTATACACATGTTGAAATATTTTTAATTTATTATTGTTTTTATCACTGCTGATTTGCAAACCAACGAAAAATTTTGCTTTTCTATATGTAATTTCAAACTCTTTATGCAAAGCTTGCAGTAAATGTTGTATAAAATTTGAATCGTTTCCACATATTAAACCATCATCTACATATAAGGTGAGGTAAATTGTTGTTTCATTTCTCATATAAATGAAAACACATAAGTCAACACTGGTCTGTTTAAAACCAAAATTTGTGAGAAAATTAACAACTCTCTTATTCCATTGATGAGAAGCTTGTTTCAATCCATAGAGACCCTTTTGTAAGTGACAAACTCGATCATCAACTTCAAAACCATACGGCTGCTCCATAAAAATATTTTCTTCAATATATCCGTGCAGAAATGCCGTCTTAACATCAAATTGAATTATCTGCATATTTTGTGCTGCAGCTAAAGATAAAATTGTTCTTACGGATTCGTAACGTACAACAGGAGAATATATTTCTTTATAATCTATACCTGCTTTTTGAAAACAGCCACGAACTACGAGCCTGGCCTTATATTTGTCAATTTCTCCATTTGAATTATACTTACGTTTAAAAACCCATTGGTTTGACAATATATTCATACCCGATGTTCTGGGTACTAAATTCCATGTTTTGTTTTTATTTAAAGAGTCTATTTCTTCATAAATTGCTGCTAGCCATTTACTAGAATTAACATCATTTAGAGCCTCTTCCAAAGAACCTGGTTCTAACTCAGCAATACATAATTCCGCATCAATTTCAACATTCTTTTTATTTAAAAGTTTTGCTCCACTTCTTGTGCTGTATGGGCTACGTATAATGGGTAGTCTAGGATTTTTATTAACTTTTGGGCTTTTGCTTAAGTCGGTATCAGCTGTTTGTTGTTTATCATTACAGCTTTTCTCTCTTATTTCTACTATATCGTTTATAGCTTGTTGGGCTTCATTAAAAACTACATCTCTTCTTATAATGATTTTCTTTCCTATTCGATCATAAATACGATACGTTTTACTACCATCATTATAGCCAACCATTATTTCCTTCATTGAATTTTTATCCCATTTTAAACGTTGTTCTTTCGAAACATGTGCATAAGCGTAGCAACCAAATACTTTAAGGTGACCAACTGTAGGTTTTATTCCAAACCATAATTCATATGGTGTTCGACCATCTAAAATTTCTGAGGCTGTACGATTTTTAACATATACCGCAGTGCTTGTTGCCTCTGCCCATAGATTTTGTTGCAGTCCGCGGTTGTGTAACATAGCCTTTGCACTTTCTATAACAGTTCGATTCTGCCTTTCTATAAAACCATTCTGTTCTGGTGCTCTAGGTGTGGTAACTTTATGTTTCACATTATGCTTTAGTAAAAATGTATTAACATCATTATTGCAAAATTCCAAGCCTCCATCAGTTCTTAACCTCTTAATAGTATGCCCATCAGATTGAACTTCTGCAAAAAATTCCATCAAATGTGATAAAACTTCTGTTTTATGTTTTAAAAAATAAACAAAACAATATCTAGAGTAATCATCTTTCAATAATAAAAAATAATTAGATTTTCCGAGAGAAGGCATGCTCATCTTACCACATAGATCTGCATGAAAAGTTTCACCTGGCATCTTGGCGCGATTTGCACTCGTTTTTGGAAAGCTTTGTTGATATTGTTTTCCATAAGTGCACCCTTCACAGAATGGAATTTCCGTTGAAAGGTTTTTTATATTTAAATCTTTGACAGTGTTTTTGTCATTCATTTCACGCAATGTTTTAAAATTTACTTGTCCTAAACGTTCATGCCAAATTAACATTTCTTCTGCATGTGCTACATTTAACGTCGCATTTGAGATTCTAGTTTCTGCCATGTTTCTCCGTGGCTCCAAAAGCAAATTTGATAAATCAGATTTTTCTTCACTCAACAATGATGATTTAGCATCCTTCAGTGTTGGTGCACTTTTTAATTTTTCTTGTATAGGCATAAAAGAATATACATATGTTTATATTTCTACTTAAGATCAGCACCTGGGTAGTGGGCCCATAACCTGTTAAATATATATATATATAAAGAAATTCCACAAGCAGCAAGCAATAAAAATACAAAAGCTTTCAATTCAATAGTAGTTTATAATATCTTTATTTTATATATTGAGTCTTGTGTGCTTCTTAAGTTAAGACAACTTGAACCGCTGATGACCAGAAAAGCTGTGTTAACAAATTTAAAGAAGATACAATAATATGTGACATATGCAAGTGACATTTATAAACTTCAAAGATAACATCCACTAAATGCATATTTACAATATTACCATATTTTCTTCTATATTTGAGAAAGCGTTATACTCAACAGCTATTAATGAAGAATGTGGAAAGTGAAAAATATTAATATTTCGCTAACACAGTGAAGGGCATATAAGACTCGGCACTGCCGAATTTAACTTGTTTTTATTAATTTAAAAATTGAGTGCCTGCAGACATTTTACTGCTTTTAAAAATGAGGTTCTCTGAAAAAATTGTTATTTAGAACTCATTAATTTTAGTTTCTTGAACTGAAAATAATTATTTATTAATAAAAAATAGGTATCCGAAGAAAATTATATTTGTCAATATATGTCATTTCTTTTTTTATTTTTTTATAATTTTTTAATTGTAAGTTTATATGACCTTTTTCTATTGAAACTGTTAGTTTGTTAAGTTGAGATCGTATTATAAATTTTTTTTATCGATATTTCGCTCCCATAATAAATAAATAAATTTTTATATTGAATATGACCTCAAACTAAATAAGCTGGGCGTTTCAATTCCATAATTTTTTGAAGTGAGTGAATGTAAATATGATGAGTTAAATATGTTTTAACGTAACTCCTTACGTTTCTTAGTAATTGTAAATATCTTTTCAGTACTTGTGACATACTTATAAATATGTTTAAGAGAAATATAAGTACATACATAGAGACAATTTTTAATAAATACGTTAATTTCTCTAAGAAATTTTAAAGAAGAAGTCGTTTAAATTTCTAATCTACCATCCAAATGCTCAGAAATTACTTTAGATTATTTTTAAAAAATTTTTGAAATTTCCATATACCCTAGTACTCTTGCTATGAGGGATTTTTACCATTCCCCATTTTGCAGCGGTACCACTACCGATTTTGCTATTGCAAATTAATGAAACCAAAAGGAATTTAATCTGTAGGCTCTAAGCTTTCTGGGAATGTTTTAATATTTACGGAATATTTCGTAGTTTGTATGATGCAAAACGGAAATAGCCTAAACTCTTTAAAAATTAAAAAAATTTTTTTTTTAAATCCAAAGAAATTTCTTAGTATTTATGTACTATATTACAAATGTATATGTCCCATCCCGAAATATTCTATATTTCGTTCGGAAAATGCTAAAATACCTCAGAGCAACAGCACTGCGGTATATGAAAATTCAAAAAAAATTTTAAAAATAATCTAAATGATAAAAATCCTTTCGTTTTGAGTGGATTTGCATCTGAAATTAATTTAATTATTATTATTATTATCACCTAATGGCTCTGACAACTTCACTGTCCTCTTCACTGTAGGCGCAGTCCGGAAAGTGTATGTCGAGCAGGAACTGTCCCGTTTCTTCCAGGCTCTCCGTAAAACTTCCGTCAGCCTTCTTAAGTGTAGAAAGGTCATTTGAGTGATCCTTTGTAAGAGATTTATGTAATCTAGCAGCTGCTGGAAGGGTTTCAATCTCCTCAGAGTGCCTTTTCCATGAATCTCTCTTTGAGGCGTTGTTATATGCCGTTAAGGCATTTTTATAATTCGGCTAATCCCCGGTGGTCTTTGCTCTATTGAAAAGCTGGCGGGCAGTTATTCTCAGGGTGCCCAACTCTATTCCACCAGGGAACATTTCTGGAACGGTTCTCCATAACCAATTAGCAGCTGTTTTCATAGGCTGAGGCTATGATGGTTTCAAACTTGTTAACTCCTAGATCTAGTTCCTGAGAGTTAGTTATCCTTTCATTTAAGCACTATATGCCTTGTTCCAAATGAAAGTTATACAGCGACTAATTGGTCTTTCTAACATTTCTTATCACGAAAGATCAAATCGAATATATCGATGATTTGACAGGGAAACCTCATCCAACACCCGCTAATCCGAAATGCTATTGGAAATAAATGCACTAGAAAGAGTGAGAGCTAATACCTCCCCTCTTATCGCATTTACTACAGTAATATTGTTAGCTATAATAAAATCAAAAAGTGATTCACCTCGTATGTTGACATCTGTACTTCCCCATGTGATATGCACTTACGTCGCAGCATGCAACCCATTGTAGGTTCCTGTTTCGGCAGTATTCGGTAAACTGCTTTATCTCGTCCGATGCTGCCTCTTCTGCGTCACCAGGGAGGTAAAAAGAGGCCAAAAAAATTTGTAACTGCCCTTGGGCACTAGGCACTTCTGCCTGTATTGCCACTATATCTCTTCGCACAAGCTCTGAAATAGACAGAATATTAATATTTTTATTGACCATTATGACCGCCCTAGGTCGGTCGACGTTATCGTCATAGATCAACTTACAATTATTTGTCTGTCATCCATTTGCGGCTCATGGTTCTTGGATGGGCACAAAATCCAGACACTGTTTTTCCTCCAAGGCACTAAGCTGGTACGAGGCTGCTATTGGCAGATGGAGATTTATCTGGAGATAGTTTAACTGCTTCCAAAAAGTACTGCAGTTTAGATGGGCCTGGGACATTAATTCCTAGGCCGGCCTTTTCGGGCCCTTCCACCCTTCGTGCTCCGTACCAGTGATGCAACCCGACTTCTTCAGTCGCCCTGTTGGAGCTTGGGTTTTGGCACTAGGGGCACTAATTTGCTCTTCCCTGCTGCTGGTGCAGACTTTTCTGCCCTGGGGACCGTTTTCGGTCACTGGCCGGGTTGCAGAGCACGAGCTTTTGCAGCCGCTGCCGATGTCGTTGGTTATTCTCCAACAGCAGCTTTTGCCCTATTGCTCTTCTGTTTCGGTCTGAGCTAGGCACATCCAAAGCCATAGAAGATTTTGTTGCCCTGCTCTTCGACCGTCTCAGACGAGATGAGGCCAAGAGCAATCGCTAGCTAGACAACATCATCTTTCTGTTGACGATGGAGTAAGCGCTACTCCTTGACACGAACGTTCGCATTCTGGGACTCCACTTGCCCCAAAATGCGATCGTTCTGCATGTTGCCGAACCTAGAAAGTAGCCAACGAAAATCTTGGCCTTAGGCACATCTGCCTCGTCCACGACCTTCAATTCAGCTCCTTGCCATGGCTTCAGGGTCAGTAAATTGGCTTTCAACCAGGCCACTGTTTCGTCACCCAGACAGTTGATAGTCAGCCATCCGGGTTTGAAACTGCAGTGAGCAAAGTACGGCTTTACCGAGCCCTAGCGGGCTTCGTACATTCTATCCAGAATACACTTTTATAACTGAAGAATTTCCTCAGAAGACCATGTGATCTCTGGAAAATCCTTAGGTATGACCTTGTAGAGCGAACAGTGTCCGCCGGGGCGGCCGTCGATGAGGGAATCCCTAGAGGTGCTCCCTTCAACGCCAGCCCATCGTCCACCACTCCTTCCACTTGCTGACCAGGGTCTCACCGATCTGACTTCTCCACCTCCTTCACCCCGCTGCTGATCGACGTTTCGGCCCCAAATAGCGTAATTGCCTCATTAGCCCCTATGCCAGCAAACCGCTTCGTCGGACCAGAGTCCGATGTCGCTGTGAAGCCATCCGATCGGATCCTTTTGGGTGTCGCATGTACATCGCCCGTCGCGGCCCCTACCACCATGGACCTTGCTGTTTCTAGCGGTATGCCCTTTGTAAGCAAAGTCTTGACCTTTTTGCGACGTGAACCAGACAACTTCACCCAATTTGGTAGAGTGTTCTTTTTCTTCTGCAGACCCGGCTCTAGAAGATTTCTCTGAATCTCCGAAGATATATACAACCCAGCCGACTTCTGGTTTTGACGGTGTGCAGTTAAGATTTTCATCTGCGCTTAAAACCATATGAAAATTTTATTTTATCATGGCTGCATTTTGGTCATCCATGATCGCTGAAATGGGAAGGCTTGATCAAAACTGTGGGTTCTACACACCTTGCACGGAGTTCGCTATTAGGCGATAAGCCAGCCACCGGAATAGCTGTTATACCGTGGGTTGGTTTTGGTTAGATCTGGCCACACTCTCTAGACCATGCCCCAACAGTATTGTATGGTCAAATCAAGCCGAGGAGTTTTCCTTCTCCCCTTGCAAAACTATCGACGAACCAGAGCCAGCAGAGACACGACCTAACTGTCTATGGATCATTAGTCAAAGATACCCGCGCTGCCCCTAGGGGCTGACCAATTCACTAAAGTCACAGTGATGACTTTAGTTAGCCTGACGTCTAACCACGAATCCCAAATGGTTTCAGCCTGTGCGTCGGAATAGTTCTTGGTTAAGACCTGAAGTATGATAAGTGGTTGTTGCCATGTTTCACAGCTCAGATCACTTCAAGCCTCTACACCACGTCAAGGTGACTACCCATCGAATATTTAATAGATTGTATTAAATTTATCATTGCAATTTTTTGAATTTTGAAAAACCCTTAAAATGCGTTGGTACATATTACAGTCCTCTTTATCACTATGAAAGTTCGTCTTTGTAGGCAAAAGGAAGAAATAATGTAGAAACCAATACAACACTTGCACGAACTTGAAATTCGTTTTACTCTCTCATTCGTTAGTCCGGGATCACACATAGAAAGATTTTATAGTTGCACTACTTTTTCTTAAGTCTTAAAATTGGCGTTGTGTCCACACAAAAATTTTTTTTCGAGAATTTTATTACAGCTTTAAAAGGTACCAATAGAGAGCAATAAAGAATTACCGCGTACGAGCAAGTCTGTACCCTTTATACTCTTCTTTCCTTTATCCCTATAATAAACTCAAGAGTTGCACAACTAAAATCGCCGTGTATTCCCAGATTTAGAGCTTAAAATAGTTTTAGCTGTTAGACTAGTTCGCTTTCAATGTTTCATAATATGGAAAAATGATAACTGAATGTATTCTTCATTGCATTAGCTATTAAGATATTTCTATATATAACTTAACGAACTAGTTTAAGTGCGATTAACAGAAAGTAATTTTTTGTTATTTTTTTTTTCCTTAAAAAATATAATAAGATCTGTTTAATATAAAATTCCAGGTAATAGCAAAATAAGAATAAATAAGAATAAATAAGAAATAAATACTCTCATTTATTATTGAAACAAAAAGAATGAAACAAAAATGTAAAAAAATTTCAACGTAGTAGAAAAAAACTACTTAATAATAGAAAAAACAATGAAAAGACTAAAAAGAATAAATCGTGTTTGTAAATCTGAATATAATAAGTTATAATTATAAACTTAATTGAAAATAATAATAATTGAATATTTTCGAAAATAAACTCAAAAACTACATTTATTATTACAAGTTAACAGTGTTTTTAAATAAGATATAACACAAATGGTACTAAATTATATTAATTATTTTCGCAATTGATGGAAAACCACCCAACAACAAAATTTACCCACGTAAGCTGGAAATTATAAATATAAAATATATATTTCATATTTTTTAATAAAATTTAATTATCTAAGTGAATTTAGTCAACTTGTGAAAACAAACTTCTTTTGCTATAAAACGTTTTGTAAAAAAATATAATACGTTAATGTATGAATAAATGATTTTCATTTACAAAAAAATAAACAAAAAGGTAAGAAAACTATTTCATATTAAAATATTTTGAAAGGAATACATTTGATTATTGAAAAATATGTTGTCTACTTCCACCTAATCAAATGTCAGTTATTTAAAAAAAATAACAATAATTATAACAAAAACTTCTTATATAATTATATAAAACATTAAAAACCTCAAAAGTTTTTCAAACACTTCAAAAATCTAAATTTAAAGTATCAAAAAAAAAAAAACTTATGAAAGTTCAAAAAATTCTACTTTTCTTAGTTTTTATTTCAAGTATTTAAAAAAAATTTAATTTGGTCTAAAAAACTTATTTTCCTAAAATTTTATTTTTTATTTTCAAACAAACAAACAAAAAATAATAAACAAAATAGCAATTACAAAATAAAATTAAAACGAAAAAAATCCCTAAAAAATCGAAAGTGAGATTTTAAAAATACATTATTGTTCCAGATGGCGACCGATTTAACAGATGTCAAGTGATTTATTCTCAGTTTGGCTTGGCAGTTCATAGATAGACTCACGCCTGAACAACGCTTGCAAATAGTGAAATTTTAATTCGTGCGGAATACGTATCGCGCACTACTACGTTTAGCGATGAAGCGCACTTTTGGTTGAATGGCTACGTCAACAAACAAAACTGCCGCATTTGGAGTGAAGCTAATCCTCAAGTGTATGTCGAAACACCGTTACATCCAGAAAAACTGACTGTGGAATCATTGGTCCGTACTTCCTCAAAAACGATGATGGCCAGAACGTTACAGTCAATGGCGATCGGTATAGAACCATGATTACTAACTTTTTCATTCCTGAATTGAACAACCATGATGTCCAGGAGCTGTGGTTCCAACAAGACGGCGCAACATTTGACACAGCTCGTGCCACAATCGATTTATTGAAAGACACGTTTGGTGACCGCCTAATTTCACGTTTTGGACCTGTGAATTGGCCTTCAAGATCTTGTGATTTAACACCGCTAGACTACTTTCTGTGGGGCTATGTAAAGTCATTGGTCTATGCGGATAAGCCACAAACGCTTGACCACATTCGCCGTGTTAATGCCGATATACGGCCACAAATGTTGGAAAAAGTCATCGAAAATTGGACGTCCAGATTGGACTACATCCGAGCCAGCCGTGGCGGTCATATGCCAGAAATCATATTTAAAATGTAATGCCACAAGATTATCTTTCGGATAAATAAAATTCATGTCAATCGAATAATCCATCGTTGTTTTATTGCAATTTAAAATTCTATACGTCTATAAAAAACACCCTTTATTATAAATTTTGTTTTTAGTAAAAATATCATAAAAAATATGAATAAATAATTATTTTTAATATTGTAATGAACATTGATCGAAGATTTAAGAGAATTTCTCCTGAAAATATGGATGCCCGTACTGTTCAAGCATTAATTGTACAAGCTATCAAGCATGCTGCAGAACATACTCGTGAGCAATTTCAGTGTACAGTGGATGACTTTACACGTAGGTTAAGAGTATTAGAAAATCCTGTTGTGAAGAAAACCGCAAAAAAATTTAAATTGTTGACGACGTCGAATGTAATGAAACATTAGATGTAATAAAGTCTGTACCTGATTTCAGCGGTGGTGCTTTAAAGTATGTTTCCTTGCGTTAAGCTGCAATTACTGCCCATAAGTTGAATGATGGGTACATCGGGAGTTCTAAATATTATCAGGCTGTTGCCATATTACGAAACAAAATAATCGATAGCGCAGACACAGTTTTAAGCTCGTATAATACAGTTCTTAACCCATTTCCAGCCGCAAAACAAAAAAGTCATTCGATTTTAAAGAAATTGAAGGTCCTGAATTTCAATCTGGTATCAAAATTTACCTAATTCTATTCAGATCAATAGAAACCGGTCTTCGCAAGTACGAACGTGGTTCATTGCGCTATTACTTTTTCTTTAAAAATTTCAATCAATTTTCTTTTACATACAAGTATGTACTCGTACATACATAAAATACACTTTAATACAGGTTTCATACGATTTTATTGAATATGTTTATAAAAAATATTATTATGTTTTTGTATTCAATGAAAAATATTTTTGATAGTATGTCTCAAAACACGATGTAACCATACTTTACACTTTTTGCACATCCATTCTATTTTTTTCCACAGGTTTTCGATTAGCAACGTCTAGGATTACCATGTTTCTGTTGAAGAGGAATATGTTCGCAATTGATTCTTAGCTGGTTGCCCAGATATTAATCATTTGTCCAATAGTGTTCAATTTATGGTTAAGCATTAAATCCTTATATTTATTATCAGAATGCCTAAGAAACGCTTAAGTTTATTTTTGTTCTATGAAATGTTTATAATTTTTTATAGTACAGTTATTCATATTATTTAAGCCAGATTCTTATTTGATAATTCATTTTCTTTAATTTGCTTGGCTACTTTGCTGAAGTCCAAATTTCCCTTTTTTTTAAATTTATATTTGTTGTTTATTTGGAATTCAGCAAAAGTTAACCGCTTAGTCTATGTATGTTTGTTTTTGGTTTTTTGTGTAAAACAAATATACATACTTTACTTGTGTGAAAGCTACGCAACAATAAAGGTAACAAAACCAGAAGTTTTTTAAGGGTAATATTTTTTAATTGAATAAAAATACAATTTTCTTAAAACTAATTAAACTTGACTTTTTTTATTTCATATTTTACGCCTGGCACGCAAACATTTGGTTCATTTGAGCCGGATTTAACAAAGAATTAAATTCGAAACTAATATTTTTCTTCTTCTTCTCTTTAAGGAATTATAATTGGAAATAAGGTGCGTAAAATACATATTTTATAATTCTTTTTATCAAAATAAAAAAGAGAAAAATAAGTGCTAAGGTCATTAAAATATATGTATGTATGTAAATGCTAAAAGTGTACAAAAAATATACACTCGTACATACATACATTGGTTAGTAGTATGTTTATGGGGCTTCTAATCCAACTTTTCAGAACAAAGTTGGGAGCATGCATGGATGGAAAAGTATATATTCTAAAAATAGTAAATGTTTGGTATGGAAATGTATGGTAAGCCAAACAGGTTTAATTTTCCATCTCTGGATTTAGGGGTTGCTTTTTGAGATTCAATGAGCATGCATAGATGGAAAAATACAAATTCTTTAAATATTGAATGTTTAGTATTTTAATTGTATGGGAAGAACAGCAGATTCAATTTTCCACCTCTTGATTTTGAGGAGAGCAACAATCTCTTGTGCAGGTGTGCACGTGTAAAGAATTTATAATGAAGGGATCATGTTGGTGCAGGTTATTAAAAAGGTCAAAAAAATATTTGAGAAAGGTGTAACAGCTTGTGTAACTGAAGTGGATAGAAGCTAGTGCACGTGTTCATTCAAGTACTGAGATTTGTTGATAGAAATAAATAGTATATGTTATTTGTGAATTTGGTATAAAAACCAGTTTTTTTGTAATTTTGATAAATTGTGAGTGATAAATAAGAAAGTTGTAAAGTATTTGATAAGGGTGCAACATGTTGCCTAACTAAGCGGTTCAGTTGCACATGAGAGTAAATTTAGATAAATGTATAGCGTATATTAATGCATTTATGTTTCTAATATACGTATGAATATACAAATGTTTGTGTATACTTAAACTAAAAATAAGATATTTGCTTATTGATATTTTGCTGTAGTTTGTTTAATACACTATGTGGTTATATTTAAGCCTATGGTAAGAATAACAACAACAGCATCAACAACACTTGGCGTATCTATTTAATGCGTATGCACTGACAAAATGTGTTTAATCTATATATATTTTTTATATTGAATGAGTTGAGTAGTGATTTGAGTATATATACATATTTATATACTTATTATACTATTAATGAACGTATATTTATAAATGTGTAATGTGTATATGTGGAAGATTGAGAATTATTTTATACAAGATATTCATTTTTTGAGTAAGAAAGTGTTTTGTAAGACACATACCCCACCTTGTGTGTTTTTAACAAACTAGAAAATATTACAAAAACCATCACGATTTACAATAAAACTTCACAGATTATGTCTTGTGGTGGAAAACAAAGTCAACGAAAGAATTATAATTGTGTGAAAGAGACGGATATATAAGACAAAATTCATTTGCTTTCACAATTTAAAATGTGCTTATTTATACTATATGCCTATAATTTATGGTATATATAACATCGCTAACACAGTAGAGAATCATTCTTAAAAAAATCATCAAATTTATATCTACAATATATAGAAAAGAAAAAATGGCTAGTTTCACTTGTGGATTTTGTAAAAAAGTGTTTAGCTTAAGTAGAAATTTAAGAAGGCATGTTAGATTATACCATGAAGGGCCATCTTCTTCTTTTAAATGTTCAACACGCATAATCTGTTTCTCAAGCGCAGCAGAGTTTCAAAAACATTAACACTTAATAGAACATGCTGAAAGTGATTATAAAGATGATGTTTACTGCAACGTATGTAAGGAATATATTAGAAACAGTAATTGGCATTATCATTTAAGAACAAATGCTCACAAGATCAAGAGTACTGAAGTAATTGATAATGATATAAGCTGTGTTAACTCTTCCTTCAAAAATCGTATAGCATCTTATATTTCGGAAAACAAAAATAAATAAAATTTAATACCAGAAAACTTTTTTAATGGAATTAAATATAAAGTGTTGATGCTGTTAAAGACTTTAATACAAAAGCATATAACCATAAAGTTTAACTTTGAAATATTTTGTGAATATATGTTAATGAAAGAAGGAGACGAGTCGTATACCCTTGATACTATATCACATCAAACAAAGATGATTGTTTTGAATATAACATCAACAGTGGACGATATTATTGAACTTTACAATCAACAGTGTGATGATATTGTAAAAAAGATGAGTGAATTTCAAGAACGTGATAGCGGATGGACTTTAACAGAAATATCTCATCTGGAAGTCATTATTAACAAATACAATTGTATAAAGGGCTCACAATATATACCTTTACCAAAAACAATACAGAACAGACGTGCATGTGTAAATGTTCAAAATAATGATGAATATTGTTTCAAGTGGGCAATAATCTCAGCATTATATCCAGTAGAGAAACATACTGAAAGATATATATCATATAATATTGAAAATATTACAAGTGATATCATAACATTACAAAACAATGTTATATTGAATTTTCAAAATTTAAATTTTCCTCTGTGTTAACAAAATAAAAGAATTTGAAATTAATAATCCTACAATAAGTATAAATGTGTTTGGTTTAGAGGGTGATAATGTAATTGGTCCATATTACTTCACCTCGAATGAAAAAACTAATCATATTAATTTATTGTTTTTGGAGAATGGTGAAAAATTTCATTATGTGTGGATCAAAAATATTTCAAGGTAAAGTATTTATATTTACATATATATGTTCAAAAATCTTGAAAATTATACTATATTAAAAAAAAAAAAACTTTTTATCTAATTTCAGATTAATAACACGACAAGTAACAAAACATAAATCTAGCATACTTGTTTAATTCATTTTCATAACATCACATCATTACAAAATCATAAGCACGAATGCAACAAAATGGTTACAAGGATGCCAGCTCCAGAAAAAAATACGGTTTGTTTTAAAAACTTTAAGAAACAAATAGATGTACCTTTTGTAGTTTATGCTGATTTTGAATGTATACTAGAATCAGTAAATATACAAAACTCCTCAAAGGTAAAATCTATACAAAAGCATGTACCTATTGCATATAGTTATTATATTAAAAGTTCTTTTGATATTAGTTAGTTTTATTTGACCTTATTCTTTTTAATTAAAATGGCTATTTTGTTAAGCTTGAGGTCTTATTTTTCAAAAATTTATTTTTATATCGATATTTCGCTCCAATTTTTGTAGCTTCTTTAGGATATAATTATAAATTAATCAAATTATTAAAAATACATATTTCAAAAATTTTCTTGGCAAAATTAAATTAGGGTGTTCAATAATAAGGTAATCCCAAACAAAATTTGAAAAATATTTAAAAGTAATATGTTAAAAATGTATGTATAAAACAATTGTTATAAAAATGTATGTGTTAAATGAATTATGTATGTATGTAACAAGTAACAATTAAAATTTTTTTTTTTTTATAAAAATATTAAATAATAACATAATTTTGTTAAATATATAAAATTATATATTTGTACAAGGACACACTTATTTGTATATAAATAATATGTGCATATTAACAAAAATATTTAACAAAATTTATATTTGTTTATTAAGTGTCTATAATTTTGAGCTATATTTTCTGTATCAGACTTAAAATTTATTCTATGTGTTGTAGGTGTATTAATTATTTGTAACATTTCTAATGTGTATAATTATTTTCTATATTTAAAACTGAAACATTTTCAAAATTAGGAAAATGATTTAATTCAAAACAATGAGAAGTTAATGCCGTTTTTTGTGAAGAAATGTTCCTATACTTTTGATCCGATTTATGTCCAGCCATTCTAGTCTTAAGTTTATTTTTTGTTGTACCTACATATACTTTGTCACGAGTTTCATTTTTATTACCATCACATGGTATTCTATAAACTACATTTGACATATCAAATTTCTCTATTCTATCTTTAGTTTTACTAAATAATGTATTGTATGTTTTATACGCCATACGGAATTTTTCTCTATCATAAATCTTAGTATTTATTAAACGTTCTGACAGTCCTGGTATATAAATAATTGATTTATAAGAAACCTGTTCATTTAAATGAATTATATTATATCTTCTATTCCTATAATACTCTCCAATTAATAGATGAATTATATATATATATATATATATATATATATATATATATATATATATATATATGTACATGTATATATATGTATATGTACATGTATATATATGTATATTAGAGCGGGTCAAATTGTATGGAAAGATTTTTTTTGATGAAGCGTATAGCAAAAACGTAATCTATAGGTGATTCTGAGAAATTTTGCTCAAGAGACCATAGCTCTAAGTCGGATTTTGAGCCCCCCAAAATTTCAAAATATATATTTTTCCATATATGCAAAGAATAATTTAATTAAATTCGTCATAAAATCGGATAGAATTATAGTAGATTTCTTAATCTGGGCTTGTTTGAAAGGTCGAGAATAATATTAAAAAAAAAAAAAATTGAATTAAAAATGTAAAAGTAATGTTTTTTGGTTGACACCTTGAAAATGTTGATTTTTTCAGATCGATTTTCCTACAAAAAGGAGTTCGAAAACAAAAAAATTGATCGTAATAAAAGTTGTTGGAAATTATCTGAGCTTTCATAATCTGCAAAAAAAAAAAATATCGAAAAAATTCGATTTCTCAATCTTCGATTTTTTTATTATATTTTTTTTAAATTAATCCGCCTTAATGTATATGTACATATACATATATATATATTCTGGATCCTTATAAGTAGCGGAGTCGATTTAGCGATGTCCGTCTGTCTGTCCGTGTAGTCGTTGAAATCAACTTTCAGAAGAATCTAGACCACATATAAAATGGTATAGCATACCAAACGGTCAGTTGTTGCTGTAAGACTATTGCTATTGAAATTCAGCCAGATCGGTTCATATATAACAGAGCTATGAGTCAAAAACCGAAACTACCTCTATTTTTGAATATTTTTGGTGCGTTTTTTGCGTAATTTGTCTAAACTACAACACGGACAAACAAATTTGGTACAAAGTTTTATTACAAATAATAATTGTAATGTCTGTGCAAAAAACCAGAAAAATCGGTATACAAATGGACCAGAAAAATCAAAAAATACAACCGAAGTTTTAGATTTTCTTAAGTTTTTCTTTGTTTTTGTGTCTTTGTGTATAAAAAGAATAGGAGACAGGGATGTATTTAAAATGGAAGTGTTCGGATAGAATAGTAATCCGTGTAACCATGCCAGATCAGAAACTTTTGTAACAATATATATACATGTACATATACATATATAAACATGTACATATACATTAAGGCGGATTAAATTTAAAAAAATATAATACAAAAATCGAAGATTGAGAAATCGATTTTTTTTTTGCAGATTATGAAAGCTCAGATAATTTCCAACAACTTTTATTACGATCAATTTTTTTGTTTTCGAACTCCTTTTTGTAGGAAAATCGATCTGAAAAAATCAACATTTTCAAGGTGTCAACCAAAAAACATTACTTTTACATTTTTAATTCAATTTTTTTTTTAAATATTATTCTCGACCTTTCAAACAAGCCCAGATTAAGAAATCTACTATAATTCTATCCGATTTTATGACGAATTTAATTAAATTATTCTTTGCATTTCATTTAAATGAACAGGTTTCTTATAAATCAATTATTTATATACCAGGACTGTCAGAACGTTTAATAAATACTAAGATTTATGATAGAGAAAAATTCCGTATGGCGTATAAAACATACAATACATTATTTAGTAAAACTAAAGATAGAATAGAGAAATTTGATATGTCAAATGTAGTTTATAGAATACCATGTGATGGTAATAAAAATGAAACTCGTGACAAAGTATATGTAGGTACAACAAAAAATAAACTTAAGACTAGAATGGCTGGACATAAATCGGATCAAAAGTATAGGAACATTTCTTCACAAAAAACGGCATTAACTTCTCATTGTTTTGAATTAAATCATTTTCCTAATTTTGAAAATGTTTCAGTTTTAAATATAGAAAATAATTATAAAAGAAGGTACACATTAGAAATGTTACAAATAATTAATACACCTACAACACATAGAATAAATTTTAAGTCTGATACAGAAAATATAGCTCAAAATTATAGACACTTAATAAACAAATATAAATTTTGTTAAATATTTTTGTTAATATGCACATATTATTTATATACAAATAAGTGTGTCCATGTACAAATATATAATTTTATATATTTAACAAAATTATGTTATTATTTAATATTTTTATAAAAAAAAAAAAAATTTTTAATTGTTACTTGTTACATACATACATAATTCATTTAACACATACATTTTTATAACAATTGTTTTATATATACATTTTTAACATATTACTTTTAAATATTTTTCAAATTTTGTTTGGGATTACCTTATTATTGAACACCCTAATTTAATTTTGCCAAGAAAATTTTTGAAATATGTATTTTTAATAATTTGATTAATTTATAATTATATCCTAAAGAAGCTACAAAAATTGGAGCGAAATATCGATATAGAAATAAATTTTTGAAAAATAAGACCTCAAGCTTAACAAAATAGCCATTTTAATTAAAAAGAATAAGGTCAAATAAAACTAACTAATATCAAAAGAACTTTTAATATAATAACTATATGCAATAGGTACATGCTTTTGTATAGATTTTACCTTTGAGGAGTTTTGTATATTTACTGATTCTAGTATACATTCAAAATCAGCATAAACTACAAAAGGTACATCTATTTGTTTCTTAAAGTTTTTAAAACAAACCGTATTTTTTTCTGGAGCTGGCATCCTTGTAACCATTTTGTTGCATTCGTGCTTATGATTTTGTAATGATGTGATGTTATGAAAATGAATTAAACAAGTATGCTAGATTTATGTTTTGTTACTTGTCGTGTTATTAATCTGAAATTAGATAAAAAGTTTTTTTTTTTTTTAATATAGTATAATTTTAAAGATTTTTGAACATATATATGTAAATATAAATACTTTACCTTGAAATATTTTTGATCCACACATAATGAAATTTTTCACCATTCTCCAAAAACAATAAATTAATATGATTAGTTTTTTCATTCGAGGTGAAGTAATATGGACCAATTACATTATCACCCTCTAAACCAAACACATTTATACTTATTGTAGGATTATTAATTTCAAATTCTTTTATTTTGTTAACACAGAGGAAAATTTAAATTTTGAAAATTCAATATAACATTGTTTTGTAATGTTATGATATCACTTGTAATATTTTCAATATTATATGATATATATCTTTCAGTATGTTTCTCTACTGGATATAATGCTGAGATTATTGCCCACTTGAAACAATATTCATCATTATTTTGAACATTTACACATGCACGTCTGTTCTGTATTGTTTTTGGTAAAGGTATATATTGTGAGCCCTTTATACAATTGTATTTGTTAATAATGACTTCCAGATGAGATATTTCTGTTAAAGTCCATCCGCTATCACGTTCTTGAAATTCACTCATCTTTTTTACAATATCATCACACTGTTGATTGTAAAGTTCAATAATATCGTCCACTGTTGATGTTATATTCAAAACAATCATCTTTGTTTGATGTGATATAGTATCAAGGGTATACGACTCGTCTCCTTCTTTCATTAACATATATTCACAAAATATTTCAAAGTTAAACTTTATGGTTATATGCTTTTGTATTAAAGTCTTTAACAGCATCAACACTTTATATTTAATTCCATTAAAAATGTTTTCTGGTATTAAATTTTATTTATTTTTGTTTTCCAAAATATAAGATGCTATACGATTTTTGAAGGAAGAGTTAACACAGCTTATATCATTATCAATTACTTCAGTACTCTTGATCTTGTGAGCATTTGTTCTTAAATGATAATGCCAATTACTGTTTCTAATATATTCCTTACATACGTTGCAGTAAACATCATCTTTATAATCACTTTCAGCATGTTCTATTAAGTGTTAATGTTTTTGAAACTCTGCTGCGCTTGAGAAACAGATTATGCGTGTTGAACATTTAAAAGAAGAAGATGGCCCTTCATGGTATAATCTAACATGCCTTCTTAAATTTCTACTTAAGCTAAACACTTTTTTACAAAATCCACAAGTGAAACTAGCCATTTTTTCTTTTCTATATATTGTAGATATAAATTTGATGATTTTTTTAAGAATGATTCTCTACTGTGTTAGCGATGTTATATATACCATAAATTATAGGCATATAGTATAAATAAGCACATTTTAAATTGTGAAAGCAAATGAATTTTGTGTTATATATCCGTCTCTTTCACACAATTATAATTCTTTCGTTGACTTTGTTTTCCACCACAAGACATAATCTGTGAAGTTTTATTGTAAATCGTGATGGTTTTTGTAATATTTTCTAGTTTGTTAAAAACACACAAGGTGGGGTATGTGTCTTACAAAACACTTTCTTACTCAAAAAATGAATATCTTGTATAAAATAATTCTCAATCTTCCACATATACACATTACACATTTATAAATATACGTTCATTAATAGTATAATAAGTATATAAATATGTATATATACTCAAATCACTACTCAACTCATTCAATATAAAAAATATATATAGATTAAACACATTTTGTCAGTGCATACGCATTAAATAGATACGCCAAGTGTTGTTGATGCTGTTGTTGTTATTCTTACCATAGGCTTAAATATAACCACATAGTGTATTAAACAAACTACAGCAAAATATCAATAAGCAAATATCTTATTTTTAGTTTAAGTATACACAAACATTTGTATATTCATACGTATATTAGAAACATAAATGCATTAATATACGCTATACATTTATCTAAATTTACTCTCATGTGCAACTGAACCGCTTAGTTAGGCAACATGTTGCACCCTTATCAAATACTTTACAACTTTCTTATTTATCACTCACAATTTATCAAAATTACAAAAAAACTGGTTTTTATACCAAATTCACAAATAACATATACTATTTATTTCTATCAACAAATCTCAGTACTTGAATGAACACGTGCACTAGCTTCTATCCACTTCAGTTACACAAGCTGTTACACCTTTCTCAAATATTTTTTTGACCTTTTTAATAACCTGCACCAACATGATCCCTTCATTATAAATTCTTTACACGTGCACACCTGCACAAGAGATTGTTGCTCTCCTCAAAATCAAGAGGTGGAAAATTGAATCTGCTGTTCTTCCCATACAATTAAAATACTAAACATTCAATATTTAAAGAATTTGTATTTTTCCATCTATGCATGCTCATTGAATCTCAAAAAGCAACCCCTAAATCCAGAGATGGAAAATTAAACCTGTTTGGCTTACCATACATTTCCATACCAAACATTTACTATTTTTAGAATATATACTTTTCCATCCATGCATGCTCCCAACTTTGTTCTGAAAAGTTGGATTAGAAGCCCCATAAACATACTACTTTGGTTTAATTATTTATTTTTTTTCCATTACCTATTGTGATTGATTGTTTCGCTAATCTTGCTTTAATTACCTATCGTTAAATACTTAAAAAACCTATGGTGCGTTTTATTTAAGTGGACGGACTGCATTTGTGTAATAATAAAATAATAAAATTTCCAAAAATTAAAAGAATAAATATATTTGCTGGTGTATTTTAATTATAAAATTGTAAATTTAATAACAACAAGTGTTTTTTTAATAAGTGCACATATATAGTGCTATATACATGCAACAATAAATAAGTTTGTTGTTTTTTCTTCTTTCTCTTTGTTTTCTATTTGTTCAATTTGGTACCCTACGGTCGGTCAGCTTGACTCAATTGTGGTTTGTATATAATTTTAATAATGTTTCTGAAATAAAAATTATAATTTACTAACAAAAAATTTGTGTTATTTTAAGCAGAAAAATTACATTGCTTGTAAAAATTTGAGTTTTTCATTGTAATTTGAAAAATATTTAATTGATGTATAAATCCAAAACAGCTTTCCTTTATTTTCATTACCTGCTTGCTAAGCTAACGCAATCCTATCACCATATGTAAGGTTGACTGCACACATATTCTTTCAATATTGGGTACCTGCGGTAAATTGAGAATAAAATCCGCTTTTTTTAATAGATTTTCATGATTTATACCTTATTTTATTCTTGAGGTACTTAGCTCTCAGAAAAATGTGCAAAATATAAAATAATTGCTTATTTTTTTTATTGCATTTTTAAACTGAAAAAAAAACGAATTTTGCAAGAAAAATATTTTTCCCCTCTTCAAATTTTTGAATAATTCCAAAACGATAAAATATGTAATAGAAAGAGTTGATATAGATTTAAATTAAATATAATTTTGTTACGCATCTTTTGGTGTTTTGTTTATGAAAATTAAATGAGTCGTCTTCGTACCTGACTAATTAGGTGAAAAAATTGCCACGCCCATAAAAAAAAATTCCTACGTGATGGAGAAAAGCCGGAAACGGATTTGAGTTTAGCACATCAAAATCCATATAGCCACATAGTTTTATTTAAAGGAAAGCCAAAAAGTAGTCGAAATAAATAGATCGTAGATGTCATACAATAAGCTTAGCTATTTGTAAGCAAAACGCCTTCGAAATATTAGTCGACTCGTGTCTGCATCATAAACAGAGTGATTTCAGCGCTTCAAGAACGATGATTTTGACGTCGAAGACCAGCGGTGGAAGAGAGAAGGTTTTCGAAGATGCAGAATTGGAGGCATTACTTGACCAAATGCAACAAGAATTGGCAGGATCATTGGGAGTGACACAACAAGCCATTTCAAAATGCCTGAAAAAGATGGGAATGATTCAGAAACAAGGAAATTGGGTGCCGTACAAGTTGAAGCCGAGAGATGTTGAACGGCGTTTGTTTGCTTGTGAACAGCTGCTTGCAAGGCAAAGACGGAAGGGATTTCTGCACCGCATTGTGACTGGTGACAAAAGATGGGTTCATTACGATAATCCAAAGCGTAGAAAATCTTGGGGATATCCCGGCCATGCTTCCACGTCGACGGCCTAACCGAATATTTACGGTTCCAAGGTTACGCTCTGTATTTGGTGGGACCAGTCGGCGTAGTGTATTATTAGTTTTTAAAACCGACTGAAACAGAGGCGATCGTTATTGAACTCAAGTAATGCGTTTGAGCCGAAGGACAAACGGCCGCAATACAACGAGAGACATAATAAAGTGATTTTACAGCATGGCAATGCTCGACCCCATGTTGCGAAAGTGGTCAAGACATACTTGGAAACGTTGAAATGGGAGTCCTACCTTACCCGCTGTATTCTCCAGGCGGTGCTCCCTCGGATAATCATTTGTTTCGACCAATGGCACACGTCCTGGCTGACCAGCACTTCCCGTCTTATGAAGAAGTAAAAAATTAGATCGATTCGTGGATCGCTTCAAAAGATGACCAATGTTTTCAACGCGGGATTCGTTTGCTGCCCGAAAGATGGGAGAAAGTAGTGGCCAGCTATGGACAATACTTTGAATCGTAAATGTATAACCAATTTATTATAATAAAGCCTTGAATTTCGGAAAAAACGGCGGGAGCAAACTTGTACACTTAATATAAGAGCAACGGATGCTTTAATAAAATTCGGAAAAAATTTTATGCGTTTTCGGCGGAAATGCATACAGTTTTAAAATTGCGCATGATTCGTGCTTGGATTTTTTGGACAATCTCAAAGATAGTGAGCCTGAGTAATTTGATTCAAATATCAAGCCAAATAACTGACTTACCTCAAATACTCAGAAGCTGTTAATGCGAAACTACACGAATTGCGAACGGTCCCAAAAGCTAACACCTTTAATGCGGCAATTAATCCCGACCATAATTTGGCACTCCCACCGTGCGATGTCAATACGTTTGAATTGGATTATATTGCGCGGCCAACCTTACCGCTATTTATATTAAAAGCTCTCGACTTAGTGATATAGAACGGCTTTGTCATTTACTTCGCAAAACCGCCGGTGAAGCTAACGAAATTGAGGCAAAGTGCCCTTTAACTAACGAGGGATTTGAAATTACTTGGCGCAACCTTAAGGAGGCATATGAAAATTTTCGTATGTTGATTAACAACCAATTAAAGTTAAATATAATCTCTACGATTGAAAAAGAGTCTAGTGCAGGGTTAAGAACTTTACAATTCGGTATAAATAATTGTTTAGAGTTTTTATCTGTTTATAAGTTTCCACTGAGAATTGGGACCCAATTTTAATTTTCATGTGTATTCAACGTCTACCTACTTCTACAGTTAATTTATGGGAACAGGGTGTTAAAGATAAATCTGTTTTATGCAGTTGGCAAGATTTTGGTTCTTTTCTGACAGAAATAATTCAAACTGTAGAGTGTGTTCGTGACCTTAAGAATTCTCAGCCATTAATGAAACCTACGCAGAAGGTTAAAACTCATGTTGTGAATTCTAGTACAACTTCTTACTCCAATTCAGCTTCTTGTGCTTTATGTCATTGTTCCGGACATGTTTTGAGAACGTGTAAACGTTTTAAAAAATTTTCGCTCTCAGAAAGATTTTCTACAGTGCAAAAATTTCACTGTTGTCTTAATTGTTTATCACGAGAACATGGAGTTAAGAATTGTAAGAGTGCCTTTAATTGCACCACGTGTAATGAAAGACATCACTCTTTGTTACACCGTGATGTACCTAATATAGTAAATGTGAATAGGAATAATTCTACTCCGCTTCCGGCTAATGTAGCCTGGGATCATAGTTGTGTAGACTCGTCTCTACCTTCTACGTCGACAGGTATTACCTCAGGTGGTAATTTTAATCGACAGGTTTTTTATGTTGCTCAGAACCATAGAGTACTTCTGGGAACCGCGATGGTGAATATTCTTCATCAGGGTATGATGTACCCAGCTCGGGCTCTTATTGACCCTGCTTCAGAATCTTCGTTTGTCTCTGAACATTTTTGTAATCGTTTAGGACTAATAACACATTCGACGAATGTTAAAGTTTCTGGTATTAACCAAACATTTTCTTCTACAACTAGGAAAATTTTTCCTTTTGAGATTAGTTCTCCATTAAATCATTCAATTATCTTGGAAACTATGGCTTTGGTATTACCCAAAATTTCTGGGGACTTACCCTCATTTGTTATGGACTCTAGTGTTCGTACAGAATTTAGCTTATGGCTAGCTGATTCTAATTTTTGGCGACCAGGTTCAGTGGATATTTTGATAGGTGCTGATTTATATCCTCAGATAATGTTAGGGGAAATTCGACATAATGTTCTAGGTACATTATTGGCTCAAAAAACAATATTTGGATGGATCATTACTGAATCTGTTCAAAGACCACCTGTTCAAATATACTCCACTACTATAGAGTGCTCGCCCAAAGATAGTTTGAATAGAAATCTCCTTAGATTTTGGGAGCTAGAAGAGATTCCAAAAAAGTAGATATGGACACAGTTTGATAGATTTTGTGAGGAAAATTATAGAACAACGCGACGTGACTCCAATGGCCGATATGTAGTGACGCTACCTTTTAAGCCAGAATTTCCTCAGATAAGGTGTTTCAAAACAGAATGTTATGGTACAATTCTTGAGAAACGAGTCGTCATTATTACGAAAACCAGACGTAAAAGCATTATATGATAGCTTTGTTAATGAATATTTAACACTGAATCATATGAAGCTAGTTTTGCATAAATTTTCAGATCCTTGCCTCATCATCCGATAATTAAACCTGATCGGAAAATTACGAAATTGCTTGTCGTATTTAATGCTTCTAATAAAACCTCCAATGGTAATAGCTTGAACGATTGTATATATGTGGGCATCCTTTTGATTTTACGTTGGAGATTATTTAGATATGTTTGTAATTGCGACATAACGCAGATGTATAAGCAAATTCGACTTGACATTGCTTATACCCCATTTCAACGGATTTTGTTTCGATCCTCTCCGACGGAGGAAGTGGCGTCAATTGTTCTCCATATTTAGCAATAAAGACATTATTACAATTGGCATTCAATGGAATGCCAAGTTAGATTCGTTTTATTTTCGCGTTGATAAGCTACACTTTACAAAAAGAGAGGTCTTGTCAACTATAGCTAAATTATTTGATCCGGTAGGTTGGCTAGGTCCTGTGATAATTATAGCAAGGATTATCATGCAAAAGGTTTGGCATGATATATTGGGATAAATTTTACACAGAGGTAAATAGTATACGAGTACCTAGATGGGTACCCTATGGTATACACCTTGGTCATCTGCAGAACTTAATTTTTTTCCGATGCTTTAGAGAAAGCATACGCGGGGCAATTTATATTCTCGTGGAGTCATTTGGGCAGATTTATACTTTTTTTACTTTCCTGCAAAATTAAAGTAGCCCCTATTTAATCAATTTCCCTTCCTAGGCTTGAGCTTTGTGGTGCAGTTTTAACTTCAGAACTTTTGAAAACTGTAGTTTGTGAAATAGATATTCAATTTAAACATATACTGCTGGACATATTCTACTATTGTTCTTTGTTGGTTGCGAAAAACTCCAAGCAGTTGTACAACCTTTGTGGTAAATCGTGTTTGTAGAATTCAAGAAAATGTAGGACAGCATAATTGGTATCATGTGATGTCTGAAGAAAATCCGACAGACTTAGGTAGTAGAGGAATTTCGCCTTCAGAGCTCGCAAAGAGTGATCTTTGGTGGCATGCTCCTGCTTGGCTTCAGAGAGACAAGACTATGTGGGACATAACCAACGTATCCTACGTAGATATTAATAATGAGGCTAGAACGGTAGAAGCAAATGCATCGTTTTTTTCGAATTATGAGGATGTTTTAGAATGCTTTTCAAAACTTGATCGTGCTTTAAGAGTAATCGCC
Source organism: Thelaira solivaga (assembly GCA_947397855.1). Classification (NCBI taxonomy): domain Eukaryota; kingdom Metazoa; phylum Arthropoda; class Insecta; order Diptera; family Tachinidae; genus Thelaira; species Thelaira solivaga. The sequence goes on along the minus strand of OX377615.1, from coordinate 20,151,441 downwards.
TATATGTTTAGATTTTATTATAGAACTCATCCTTCGTATAGAGCAGAGTGTATGTTTTCATCTGTCGCTACTGCGAGCGATGAAATAACCCAGGTCAAGTTAGGATTAGCAATATTAGCTCAAAAATCTCAATACGCAAAAGAGTATCAGTGTTTGTTAGAGAAAAAACCTATTTCATTACTTTCACTTAATCCCTTTTTGGATGAGAATAGAATAATGAAGATGAATGGTCGTTTAGTTAAGTCTCTGTCTTTGTCGTACAACACATCCAATTATATTGCCATATTCGGCAGGTTTTACACGTTTGTTGATTGAATTCGTACATGTGATTTCGATTCATGGTGGAAATCAGTTAATGTTGAGGATTATTCGAATATAATATTGGGTACCTCGATTGAAGATTTTGATTCGTACGGTAATTAATAGGTGTAAGCGTTGTATTTTGGATAAAAAACGATCTAGCAATCAGATAATGACTGCATTGCCTGCTGAAAGAACTACGTTAGAACGACCTTTTACTACCACAGGTGTTGATTTCGCTGGTCCCTTTGAATTGAAAAGTTTTATTAGTAGAGATTGTAAAATTACGAAAGCATATGTGTGCATATTTGTTTGCTTTGAAACCAAAGCAGTACATTTAGAGGCGACTTCGAATTTGTCTACTGATGCTTTTCTAGCTGCCTTTCATCGCTTCATTGCTGGACGTGGTTATCCATTGGCTATCTTTTCTGACAACGGTACGAATTTTGTAGGTGCTTCTCGTGAGATTAAACGAGAATTTCGTGGATTTCTTACTGAAAGTCAACTTTTTTTGTCTTCAACTTTTGGCATTCAGGGCTTGTCGTGGCGTTTTATTCCAGCTGGGGCTCCCCATATGGGTGGCTTGTGAGAAGCTGATGTTAAGAGTTTTAAACAGCATTTCCGAAGGGAATCCAAGTCTGCAAGATATACGTTTAAGGAATTGTCCACAATATTAGCGAGAATAGAGGCATGTTTGAATTCGCGTCCTCTTTGTCCTATGTCAGAAAATCCGAATGAGCCAGTAGCTCTTACTCCCGGTCACTTTCCAATCGGTAGCCCGATACTAGCTCTGCCAGAGCAACCTATATACGAGTCAGCTTTAAGTTTAATAAATCGGTATCGAAAAATAAAAGCTTTTACACATCATTTCCGTCGCCGATGGAAAGAAGAATACTTTCATTCCTGGCATAAACCGTATAAATGAAAATTTCTAGAACGTAATGTTGAAATAAACGATTTGGTCTTTGAAATTAGGTAGAGTTATAAAAACCTATCCGGGAAGTGACGATCAGGTTCGCGTCGCTGACGTTCGAACGGAAAACGGAGTTGTGAAGCGACCAATCACTAAGCTGGTCGTTTTGATTAATTCAGATTAGAACATATTAATTAACCTTCATTGTTTCCTAGTATTATGAACGCTGTATATATTTTTGAAGACGTTTTGTTAGAAGAGTACGAGGAAGCTATGGAGGTAGCTGGTCCATCGTCCGCGGCTATAATATTCTTACCTGGAATGGATACATCGTTTCCGATACCTTGCTTATGAGAAGAAAATTCGAAACTTGCTGATTTGGGGTCACTACTCAAAATGTTTGGCCAGCAATCACACGTTCAAGGATTGTCGCAGTTCGCGGAAGTGTGGTCTTCAATTGGCTGACCCTACTTTTTACCATTCTGGCACAGTTTCTGTGGTTCTTGGCCCCGAACTTAGCGGTCAAATATTGACGGGGAATGCTTTTACGAGTCCGGGCGCTATACACAATAATTGGCTGGATTATCTCAGGTCAATCACCGACTTAGAGCTTGTCATCTATATAATGTAACTCTGAGAATCTACCATTCTTCGTTATTGTACAATATATACTTCTCGATTTATGTTTGAACTTTGTAAATATTGTGTATATTTGTACCAATATATTTCTACGTTTTAATTGAAACTTTTTTGTTATCTAAATGAAATTTTTGTGTTGCACCTCCTTACGTTGTTGCAAGGCAGCCGGCAATGTTTAAGCCAGATTCTTGTTTCATAATTTATTAACTTCAATTCGTCTGGCAACTTTGCTGAAGTCCAAATTTTCCTTTGTTTATGAATTTTATATTTGTTGTTTATTTGGATTTCGGAAAAGTTAACCGCTTACGGTATATGTATGTTTGTTTTTAGTTTTTTGTGTAAAACAAATATACATAATTTACTCGTGTGAAAGCTACGCAAAAATAATGGTCACAACACCAGAAGGTAATATTTTTTAATCGAATAAAAACACAATTTTCTTAAAACTAATTAAACCTGATATTTCTTATTTCATATTTTATACCTGGCGCGCAAACAAATGATAATTACAATTAGTGCTTCTAATATATTCCTTATATACGTTGCAGTAAAATCATCTTTATAAGCACTTTCAGCATGTCCTATTAAGTGTGAATGTTTTTGAAACTCTGCTGCGCTTGAGATGTTGAACATTTAAAAGAAGTAGATCGCCCTTCATGGTATAATCTAATATGCCTTCTTAAATTCCTACTTAAAGTAAACACTTTGTTACAGAATCCAGAAACTAGCCATTTTTTTCTTTTCTATATATTGTAGATATAAATTATTTGTGTAGTATTTGATGATTTTTTTAAGAATGATTCTCTACTCTGTTAGCGATGTTATAAATACCATAAATTGTAGGCATATACTAGTATAAATAAGAACATTTTAAATAGTGAAAGAAAATGAATTTTGTGTTATATATCCGTCTCTTTCACACAATTGACACAATTATAGTTCTTTCGTTGACTTTGTTTTCCACCATAAGAAATAATCTGTGAAGTTTTAATATTTAAAAAAATTTTAAATACTTCAATACTATTGTAATAATGTGATTTAGTTGATGTTTATTATATTATTTAATTTTATTTAAATTTAAATTTTGGTTGAGCTAACTGGAGCTCCAACCTTTTTTATGTTTTTTCAAGATTGAAATTAATTACAAAGCCAGTCAGCTTATATACTAATTAAATTATTCAAACTGTGTGACTTTACAGTTACACTCAGTTTCCCCCCAAATTGTATACTTAACTATGTTTATATTATAAATAGATTGTATTTTACCAGGCAATCATGAATCTAGGAAGATTCCACAATTCATAATTGACTGGCCTTAATAAATCACATTCATTCGCATCTATTCCTATATATTTAATGTTACGGGAACAAATTAAGAAATATGATCTACCTTTAAATACTTTGTTTATGCTAAAAGTTTTAGCTCTACGTACAGATCGGCAAGTGCATTAAAACAACAACGCAGTATAAATTAAAACAAGTTAAATTCGTGTTTTTGTTTTACAATAAAGAACCGTAATAAACTAAACGTTTTTATAGTAGCGTAAAAACGTAACAATTGGTGTCCGAAGTAATATTGTAAAATAAATAAATTTAAGAACAAGTTAAATTCGGCAGTGCCGAGTCTTATATACCCTTCACTGTGTTAGCGAAATATTAATATTTTTCACTTTCCACATTCTTCATTAATAGCAAAACCATAGAAAAAATTAAATGAGTGAAGATAAATATGCCGCGTTAAATATGAAGTGATACCTTGCGCCTAGTGAGAAGAGGGATATAACTTTTTTTATTTTTTTTTTTATTTAAACGAAGAACATTCCTTTTATTTTAAGATTTGAGTACAAGTAACTAGTTATTATATTGGTAATAATTATTTAAGTTTTTTCTTTTTATATTTAAGATTTGGATACTTATTGTAATTTTCTTATAGAAAGATTCAATAATAATAAACAATTTAAAAAAAAATATGTTTTAACGTAAAACCCGAAGTTTTTTAGTATTTGTAAATATTTTCAGTATTAATGGCTTATTTATCAAATACGTCTTAAGTCATTAAATATTAAATATTTTAAGCAATAGTTTAGCGGAGATCATCTATATTTGTAACCAACCAATCAAATATTCAGTGCTGTTGCTCTGAAGGGTTTAAGCAATTTCCGTTTTGCATCATAGAATAAAAATTACGAAATTTCAAGTAAATGTTAAAACACTTTCAGAAAGCGTAGAGCTTACAAATTTCATTTCAGTTTGGTTTTAGTAAGTTTCTGTTGCCAAAATGAGGAATGATAAAAATTCCTCAGAGTATGAGTACTGGGGTAGGAGGGAAATTAAAAAATTTTTTAAAATAATGTAAAGTCTTTTCTGAGTACTTAGAAGATAGATTACAAATCTAGATGACCTCCCTTTTAAAATGATATACATCTTATCTGGTAATCTTCTATGGTTCGTTCGGAAGTTACTTTGCATTATTTTTAAATTTCCATATACCCCAGTGCTGTTGCTCTAAGTGATTTTAGGAACTTGCCGACGAACCATTAAATATTGTGAAATGAGACATATATCATTTTAAAGATATACTCAGAGTTATTTTGGACTATTTTTAAATTTTTTTTTTAAATTTCCATACACCCCAGTACTGTTGAACTCAAGGATTTTGGCAGTTTCCGTTTTGCATCATAAAATAAAAACTACGAATTTTTCAGAAAATGTTAAAACACTTCCAGAAAGTTTAGAGCCTACAGATTTAATTCCTTTTTAATTTTAGTAATTTTCCTGCCCAAAAATCCCTCAGAAGAAGAGTACTGGGGTATGAGGGAATTTCATAAATTTTTTAAAAATAATGCAAAGATTTTTCTGAGTACTTGGGTGATTACAAATTTGGTGATGACCTCTTTTTTAAAACGATATGTGTACCAATTCGTAATATTCTAGGGTTCGTTTGCAATCTCTTAGAGAAATCAACGTATTTATGCACATTTGTATCTTAGTACGTCAAAAATACTGAAAAGATATTTACAAATACTAAAAAACATAAGGAATTACGTGAAAACAGCTAAAAAATTTGAACAAAAAAAAAACAAAGCAAAACAAGAAAAACAAAGCAAAACAAAAATTAATGAAAAGATAAAAAACAAAGCAAAACTTAATGAAAATCTAAAATTTCGGTAGTATTTTTTGATTTTTCTGGTCCATTTGTGGACCGATTTTTCTGGTTTTTGCACAGACATTACAATTATTATTTGTAATAAAACTTTGTACCAAGTTTGTTTGTATGTCTTGTAGTTTAGACAAATTACGCAAAAAACGCACCAAAAATATTCAAATATAGAGGTAATCGCAATTTTTGACTCATAGCTCCGCCATTTATGGACCCATCCAGCTGAGTTTTGGTTAGGATAGTACGAATGTGATGTTCAAAATGCTGCGTACTACTTTTCTTCAGTTTAGATAAAAATCGCATAAAAACAAAGCCATAATTTATGAAAATCTAAAACTTCGGTTGCATTTTTGATATTCCTCGGCCATTTGTGCACCGATTGCTTTCATTTTTAGAACAGGTATTATGACTTATACTGCAAACAAAACTGCATGCCACGTTTTTTTGTCCGTGTCTTCGTTTAGACAAAATAGGCAAAAAACCCACTCAAAAATAGAGGCAGTTTCGGTTTTTGACTCATAGCTCCGACATTTATGAATTGATCTGGCTGAATTTCAATAGCAATAGTCTTACAGCAACAACTGACCGTTTGGTGTACTTTACTTTTCTGTATGTGGTCTAGATTCTTCTGAAAGTTGATTTCAACGACTACACGGACAGACAGACAAACATCGCTAAGTCGATTCCACTACTTATAAGGATCCAGAATATATATACTTTATAGGGTGTCCCATATAGGGTGTAGAAATTACAAACGGAATCACAAAGTTATATATACCCTTCTAACTTACAGTGAAGGGTATAAAAATACACTATTGTAATTGAAGACCACTTGACTGTTGCTTGTTTATAGAATATGCAGCGACAGGCAAGTGTGGATTGTTATGTAGCTATGTGTGTTTATGAGTTTAATATTTGTTTGTGTTCTATTTATGATTTTGATTTTATTAGTTTATTTTTTTACAAAATGATTAGTTTATGTGAGCTGTGTGTTTTGCAATTATATTAAGGCAATACCGCTTGATCAGTTACATTACACTATATATTGTGCGTTGTCACAAGGGTGGAGTATGTGTCTTACAAAACACTTTTTTATTCAAAAAGGAATATCTTGTATAAAATAATTCTCAATTTTACACATATACGAGGTATGATCAAAGAGAACCGTTATTTTCAATTTTTTCAAAAAGTATTTATTTATTCATCAATAACTATCTTGTCCCCTTCAAAGTATTCCCCATTAGATATAATACACTTATGCCAGCGTTTTTTCCAATCCTCGAAGCACTTCTGAAACGCGCTTTTTGGTATCGCCAACAGCTCCTGTTTCGATTTTTCTTTTATCTCATCAATCGTAGCAAAACGCTTTCCTTTCATCGGTGTCTTCAGTTTTGGGAAAAGGAAAATGTCAGCGGGGGCTAGTCTGGTGAATCCGGTTTTGTTTTTGGCCAAAAACTCACTCACAAGCATCGACATGTGAGCTGGTGCGTTATCATGGTTCATGCCTAAAACATCCGTAAAAATTGCTTGGCATGAGCCGAACGATATGCCAACATCATCAGCAACCTCTCTAATAGTGATTCGATGATTATCCATAATCATTGTCTTCACTGCTTCAATGTTTTCATCGGTTGTTGACGTGCTCGGGCGACCAGGACGAGCATCGTCATTGACATCTTCTCGGCCTTCCTTAAACCGGTTATACCACAATTGAACTTGTGTTCTGCTCATAGTAGACTCGCCAAACGCCATAGTCAACATTTCAAATGTCCTTGCACATTTAATTTAATTTTTTAAGCAAAACTTAATACAGTTTCTTTGATCCATTTTTTGAAATAGTAAAAAATCGAAGAGCACACAAAAACACGACTAAACTTTTTATCTGTCAAAAACAAACTGACAATCCAAAATGGCTGATATTGTCAACATAAATAACAGACAGGTGTACCAACATAAAAAAAATGCGAAAATCGAACATACGTACTCGTGCCTCACGAAAAACGGTTATTTTTTTTTATCATACCTCGTATATATATATATATATATACAGAGATTATTGCCCCTATTATGGTTTACAACTCAACAGTATTTCAGTTGAAATTGTGTATTTTGGTATTGTAATAAAAAGGTTATTTATTTTGTATTTAATAAATTCTTTTTATTTATTTTATTGAAGAGACGTTTGAGCTACCTGGAGCTCCAACCTTTTATTATGATTCTTCAATATTGATTTTACTTACTAAACTAGTTAGCTTATATACTTATTAAACTACTCAAACTGAGCAGTTACAGTTACACTCAGTTTCTAAATTCTATGCTTAACTATACTTATAATGTAAATATATTATATTTTACCAGCAATCATGAATTTAGGAGGTTTCCAAAATTCATAATTGAGTGGTTTTAATAACTCAAAATTTATTTAGGTTTCTTCCCATGCATTTAGTATAATGGGAACAAACCAAGAAATATGATCTATTTTAAATGTTTAGTTATATTATTATTTAAATATTATGGTGTTAGTTTGACGCACCGATCGGCGTGTTTACAACAAATCAACAATAATCAAAGACACTGCACTACAAATTTGACGACCACTTGGCTGTCGCATGCATGAAGAATATGCGGCGACATGGTATTAACCTAAGAGCCTTTTAAAAAAAGACAACTTTTCTTTTTGGTTAATAACTTAATTTTTCTTTCAATTTTAGAAAGAAACTTATTAACTAAATACAAAAGTGCTTATTCTATTGTTTTACTTTTAATTCCAACTAATTGAGTTCTTTTTATCAAAGTGCTTATTCTATTGTTTTGTTTTGCAATTTTAAATAATTGTTTTACAATTTAATACAGTTTCAGATTAATAAATTTCTGGCTAATTTTTTCTGTAATGTTTTATACCCGAAATCATGTATTCAAAAGATGCACTAATTAAAATATTTTTATTATAGTTGTTGTGTTGTTGTTGATAAGTCCATAACTCCGCTGTGCGTAATTTGTTGCCTGAACTTCATTAGTTTTCTGATCAAGTAAGTATGTTATTGTCATTGATTTTCTTTTTATCACTGCAATTGTTAATATTATGATTATAATTGTTACAGACCCAAAGGCTGAATATGTAATTTTTTCATTTACTTCTGTATTTGTCCGTAGGTTGTGAATTATTCTTTTATCTTGAAATATATAGTCGTTTGATTTTGGAAGTATTATTTCATTTTTTATTTGAAAGGGTTGTAATGTTATTGTTGAAATTGGGTGACATTTCAATGTAGCTTACATTGTCCCATTGTTATTGATGGCGACTTTGCAGTTGATAAATTGAATTAGAGTTGAGCTATTAATTGTGTGTTATTTGGTGACATTGTTGCATATAGTAATAATCTGTTGTATTGGAGGGTTGATGAGGATAATATAATTAGGTTCTGTGTGTATGATATCAGTTTTTTGTCCTATATCTCGTAAATGGCAGGAGACAGTCTCGTTCTTATTTACTATATTTCTAATACAGTTTGTGTTCATATTATACTCTCTTTCATGAATATTCTTACAATAAAATTGATTTTCTATTTGTTTACATTTTTCTTTAGGTTAGGTTAGGTTAAACAGGTCGCCCGAAAAGAAAAGAAAACAAGAGCTGGGCTCACTTGGGTCCTCTGACGTGGTCCCTTTGTGATACCTGTATAGAGGAAAAATAAAGAAGAGGAAGGATAGTAACAGAAGAGTGATGGGGAGGAAAGAAGATAGAGAAAGAAAGTGAGTGAGTCCGTCACAAAAACCAACTGCTGCTTCTAACGAAGCCATATAGCATGTCGACACTTGCATTCGACAGCGCAGTGAGACCCTGCAGACATCGTTCACCGAAGTGGATCATGCGCCGCTCTTCTAGGGCCGGACATTGGCAGAGGTGTTCCACAGTTTCCTCCTCTTCCTCGTCCTGACAACTTCTACAGTAGTCATTATAACGCAATCTCATTCTCCTAGCATGGTTGCCAAAATTGCAGTGTCCTGTTATTACAGCCACCACATTCTTCAATCGGGCTCTTTGGAGCCCCAACAAATCCCTACTGCGACTGCTATCCAGCCTAGGCCAGATCATCTTCGCCGTATTACACGTCCATTCGTCTCTCCATCTGTACATTTTTCTTTATAAAATATCAAATTATTTATATTAATTAATGCATGTTCTTCGCTTATAATTTCTAAAGTATTATTAATTGGTGTTGGAATAATATGATATACGAGTAATGTAAATTTATTGTTTGATGTTATTGGAATTTTTGTGTTAAATATAATATTAGTGTTGTTAACAGCATACTAGTTGTAACGCAGTTTACTTTTCCAGCTGGGGTATGACTCAGTCAACCCAGGGGTCTTACCAAAAGTCTGCTTCCTCTGAATTAAAACACGTTGATGTTTTCGTGTTAACACAGTATAATTTCATTAACGAAGAGTAACTTAAGATCTAATATATTGGTATAATGAGGATTAAATACTTCGTTGAGCGACACCTTCTAGTCGCTCGGGATTTAACTCTTCGCTCACACGGCGGACCAGTTCTATATGCTGAGACTCGGCGTGACTCCCACTTCGTTCGTGTACTGCTCGGTCGAAGCACTCGGCTTGGCCATGCTGTGGAATACAGTGATGTTTAGGTTAAAGGGTTCGCAGCAAATGAATCGCTCGGAACCCTGAATTTGTTTATTTGTGTTACGAACACAGTGTGTGTTCGGCTAACTACAATTATAATATTCGAATCAGAATTCAGGACGAATGTAGGTAATTTCCAGAGACCTTACACTCGGCTAACTACAATTAAAATAAGAATTAAAGACGAATGTAGGTAATTTCTAGAGACCTTACACTCGGCTAACTACAATTAGAATAATAATTAAAGACGAGTGTAGGTAATTTCCAGAGACCTTACACTCGTCTATATACGAAATAAAATAAACGAATGTAGGTAATTTCCAAAGACTTTACACTCGGCTAACTACAATTAAAATAAGAATTAAAGACGAGTGTAGGTAATTTCCAGAGACCTTACACTCGGCTAACTACAAAATAAAATAAACGAATGTAGGTAATTTCCAAAGACCTTACACTCGGCAAACTACAAATTAAATACTAAAGATGAATGTAGGTAATTTCGAGAGACCTTACACTCGGCTAACTACAATTAGAATAAGAATTAAAGACGAGTGTAGGTAATTTCCAGAGACCTTACACTCGGCTATATACGAAATAAAATAAACAAATGTATTTAATTTCCAAAGACCTTACACTCGGCAAAACTACAAATTAAATACTAAAGACGAATGTAGGTAATTTCCAGAGACCTTACACTCGGCTAACTACGTTATGAATACGAGGTAATTTCCAAAGACCATCGTATTCGGCTATCAACGAGTTAGTAATGAGTGTAGGTAATTTTCTAGAGACCTTACACTCGGCTATTTGTGTTATGAATACGAGGTAATTTCCAAAGACCTTCGTATTCGGTTATCAACAAGTTAGATATTAGTAACGAGTGTAGGTAATTTCCAAAGAACTTACACTCTCCTAACTACAGATTAAATATGTAGGAACAATCGCCAACATCAACTTCGTACCATAGTTGAAGTAGCTTGCTTGTAATGGTGGAATTAGTAAAATCGTATCGTGAAGTTGCGGATCAGCTGATAAAATCCGTCACATACATAAACCATGTTAGTGCTTATAGAAAATGTAGTGGCAACGTTTCAACGGAGAAATCTACAGAAAATAGATTTTTACGTGGCAAACATCAAACTTTGACAAAAAAAAAAAAAAAAAAAAACGCGGTAAACAAAAAGAAATTATTTATTTATACAAGAAAATGAAGAAACTTTCAACAAAGGCAACTTATATTATAAGTTCCCAGATAAGAAGAAAGCAATTTGGCAAAAGATTGCCAAACTTTAAATATCCAGTTTGTGTCCAATTTTTATTAATTGGATGTACCTGCCACCTTCGTTGCTACTTATTTTGTTTTCTAGCTTTATACATTTCACATAAATGAATAAACATAGAATTAATGGAATGCATTTTTAATTTTGTTATTTTTTTTAGTTTATAAGAATGTTTACAAGACATTAACAGCTGACACGTTTGACTGCGTTGAAACTTTTTTAGTAACTATGACCCGAAGCTGTACGATACGATTTTTCTACAGCAAGACGATACGATTTTACTAATTCCACCATAACTATAATTCGTACAACGTCGGTAATTGTTCCTCCTTTTCGCTGCCGAACCTTGTCTACTTATACAAATTCTCACATTGACCGTCTGAGAATTGTAACACACTGATGTTGTATTTTAGCACCAAGCACACAAGTACGCTACTGCTTGTGCGTTGGTCTATTATGGTTTGGTAACTTGGTTGCGACGATTATGTTGTATATAAGGTATACAAGTATGCTACTTATTATACGTCAGTTTATAGCTCGTTTGTAACGGTCACGTTACATAGTTAATTCGAGGAGTTGAAATATGTGTTCAGAGGAGAGTATATTTATTGTGTTATTTAGTGTATTATGAATTTGAATTAATTCTATAGGATCTAGTATTAGTTTAGGAATGATATTCAATTTGGATAATACTATTGCTTCTGCGATATTGTTTAGATGCTGTGTGATTATATCAATATTATAGGTTATCTGATTAAGTTGTTGAATTTGTGTTATTGTATTAATTGCCGGGTTAAGTGAATTACGGTTTTGATCTTATATGTTTTTTATGGATTGTGTAATAATATTTTGTTCTTTGTTTATATGATTAGTTATATTTTTGAACCAGTCTATCATGTTAGTGTTGAGGATTAGTTGTTGGTTTAGTGCAGTATTTATTCGTCCATTTTCAGTTAGTAGGCGTTCAATGTCTCTATTTAGTTTCTCTTCATTTTCGTAATCCATATTCCCAGTTATGAATTTTATTGTTGATCCTAATACATTTATTAGTCCTCTCTTTTGTCTATTTCTGGGGGTTAATAGATTCAGTTTTGTTGTGAGTTCTTTTAGTTTCAGTCTTGTTGTATTCAAGCGATTTTGGCAAATTGTGTGGTTCCAAAATGGATTATGGTTTTATCTATTTCTTGTAAAGAGTGATTTTTTTGCTATTATCTTTTTGGCAACACTAGTTTTGACAGCTCACGCACGTTTTGTATCTTGTGTCACTGTCAAACATCTTCACTTTGGTCTATAATTTAATCATGAATCGTCTTACAAACGAACAACGCTTGCAAATTATTTATTACCAAAATGCGTGCTCTGTTAAGAAAGTTCATCGCGCGCTTCTTCCATTTTATGGTCAGTTTAATCGACCTACTGAGGCTTCTATTCGGGCTATTGTAACAAAATTTCGCACCAAATTTACATTGTTGGACATTAAACCACCAACACGCTTACGTAGAGTGCGAACTGAAGAAAATATCGCAGCCGTATCGGCCAGTGTTGGTGATGACCGTGAATTATCGATTCGGCGCCGTTCGCAGCAATTGGGCCTCTGTTACTCCACTACGTGGAAAATTTTGCGGAAGGATTTGGGTGTGAAGCCTTATAAGATACAACTGGTGCAAGAATTGAAGCCAAACGACCTACCACAACGCCAAATTTTTGGTGAATGGGCTCTTGAAAAGTTAGATGAAGATCCACTTTTTTATCGAAGAATTGTGTTCAGCGACGAGGCTCATTTCTGGTTGAATGGATACGTGAACAAGCAAAACTGCCGTATTTGGAGTGAAGAGCAGCCAGAAGCATTGCAAGAGCTACCAATGCATCCACAAAAAACAACCGTTTGGTGCGGATTATGGGCTGGCGGCATCATTGGGCCGTATTTCTTCAAAGATGATGCGAATCACAACGTTACTGTGAATGGTGAGCGCTACCGTGCGATGATAACAAACTTTTTTTTGCCCAAAATGGAAGAGCTTGACTTGCATGACATGTGGTTTCAACAAGACGATGCCACATGCCACACAGCACGCGAAACAATGGACCAATTGAGAGGCGAGTTCGGTGAACAGTTTATTTCACGCTTGGGACCAGTCAATTGGCCGCCCAGATCGTGCGATTTAACGCCTCTAGACTATTTTTTGTGGGGCTATGTTAAGGCTAATGTCTATAGGGACAAGCCCGCTTCGATTGACGCACTGGAAGCCAACATTGCCAACATTATTCGTGAGATACCGGCCGAAATGTTGGAAAGAGTATGCCAAAATTGGACTAAGCGGATGGACCATTTGAGGCGCAGCCGCGGCCAACATTTGCATGAAATAATCTTCAAACATTAAATTATATCGACCCAACTATCGATCCAAATAAATATTTCATGCATTTTTCTGAATTTTATGTTTTTTTTTTTTTTAATTTCCGATAGTTCTTATAAAATCACCTTTTATATTGTTAGCGTAAGATTCGAGATTGATTATGTGTGTTTGTAATTGATTATTGATCTAGCAGTTCCTAATTTCAATGCGATGATTCCCTGTGTTGTGGAAACGTCTGCAATTTTAACATCGGCTTGTGTCAGTATAAATCTAAAAAAAAAATTTAGCTTTAAGTCTCATGTTTTCTTTTTATTTTAGATTTGTTATTTTGCTTTATAATTCTCTTTGAAAATCTAGGGGCTATTTTGTTTCTCTTACATTATTTTCTATAGATGTTGTGATTTTCTAGCAGAGTTTCGGGTTCTTCTCTATTTTGATTTAATCGTTCGATACGTTTGTCTGTGTCACGTGTGAATTTTTCTCTAATCGAATCGTGTAATTTGCTTTTATATTTCTTTTAGTCGTTGCAAATATTCATGTTGTGTATTATAATTTAAATCTCTTTCAAATGTGAAAGTTCTTCCATAGAACAATTCAAATGGTGTCAGGTTTGTGGCGGTGTGTATGGAATTATTATATTTCATAATTACTTCGAAAAGTATTTCATCGTGATCTAATGTTAATCCTGATTCTTTATATTTTTGCATAATGATTCTATAAATTTCTGTCATCGTCGAATGATATATTATAATAAACGCACTGAACTCTGAGCCTTGGTCACAAACTATATTATTTTTTTTGGGTAGCCGTGTAGGCTTGTATAATGTTTAATATTTTTTAAGATTGACATGCTATTTCTAGATTCTAAAGGCCGAATTTCGAAAATTTGTCAATAAGGGTGAAAAAGTACCGTTTATTTATGCAGTACGAGTATGTGGTGTTACGCACCTGATTGCGAATAATAATCAAAATAGTATTGCGTTTCAAAACAACCCGTGAATGATTCGCTCCGATAATTAAACATGAATTAAGTGGCATGTTCAGATATTCCGACTAGCTATATTTTCGGTAAAATTGGTTCTCAACCCTTCTGTTCAATCACGCGTAAGCACATAACATACTAAACATGCCAAAAAAAAAATACCGATAGTATGAAAAAAAAAGAAACTAATTACTTGGTATGGTTCTCTTCCTCCAACAAACAAAACTTTTACCATGACAAGTTGTTGCGCCAGGTAGGGTACATTGGTTCCCACCCACTGACTGATTGTCAGACGCCTTGACAGGAAAGCGTACCCGTATTATCATACCTGTCCCGAAAAAAAAATGTTAGCGCTGATTAATTCTCATCGCTAAAGCGGTTCATCATTCCCCTGCTTGTTGGATTTAAAAATTCATTTTTTTGTTAGTTTAATTACAACAAAAGAAAATAATATATTCTTTATTTTTATACGTTACTTCACATAAATGTATTATTAGTTAGCAATAATAAAAAAGTAAAAAAAAATAAATTTGATCAATTCACAAATATGTGGTTATGTACCGAAAAATTTTTTAATTCCAATTTTCTTATGCTTTGCATACGAAGTGAATTAGGAAGTCTATATGTAATTCAAATATAATTACATTTTTATATATGAATATGTAAAAGATACAATTAAAATTTAAGAAGTTTTACTCACTTTGTTTATGTTGATTTATTTACGTATGCCCTTAAGCTGTGGTTGGGTGACGTAGTGTTCTGCATCATTGATGGGCCCAGCAACTACTGCATGACGAAACTGCATTGGTTTCTCTACGTGGAAAAAAATTATACTCTCACAGAAAGGGCTAGCAAATTAAACAATAATTGAGTCAATATGAGCAAAATTCAAAATAAGGTGTACACGAGGCTGAAGGCCTGATTAACGAAACTGATATGAAAATAAATTATAACTATTATATTAGTTATAAATTTCTTTTCCTTTACTCTTTTATAATTAAAAATTATAATCAAATTAAAATTGATTTTCTTTACTTTTTTCTTTGCTTGTTGTAGCCGTTTAAATTTTACGAATAATAAAAAAAAATTTATGAAAGCATTTATATTACATACACGATTCAAGCTCGTGTAAGGAAATAAGTTTTAACAAAGAGGTTAACAATGGCCAACAAGTGTAATTTCAGGTCTGAGACCATGTGCAAAAATACAAAAAAAATCACAGTGGTGTAAAGCACATTTAGGTTAGGTTTGATCGTCTCTTCTTCTTCACTATTGTTTCCTTGATCTTTTTTCTTCATAGGTTATCATCTTGTCGAATTTTAGTTCCGAATCTTAAATTTTCATAAAGTTTTCCTTTTTTCTGCCAGTTTCACAAGTTCTCTTCTTACTTTTCCCTGTCTTTCTTTTTCTTTCTTCTGCCAAACCCTTTTCAACCTATGACGTGGCTTGCTATTTTAATGCAGATTGGATAATAGAATTTTTGTCCAATTATAATATCCGCAATTCTAGGCGTCCAGGATGGGTGACACCATACGAGATGGAGCACGTAAAGTACACAATAGGGTGGGTAATGAAAGACGCGACCTATTTCGAAATTATATATATATTATTATATATTTAATATATGATGTTAAAATAGGGGATGTTTTTTTTTTTTTTAATCATCTTACCAGCAGATGAAATCTGGGAAAAAAATCCAACGAAATACTAAGTTACAGCAGTGATTTGTGCTGACTGTACCTGCCAAAACCTTTGACTGTATTTTTTCCTTTTCTTTCTATATTTTCCTTTTTTTTTCCACTTTTTTTTTGTTTGTTTTATTTATTTGTTTTTTCCTTCCGCGCTGTGGGCAAGTTTTTTCGAATTAACTTCAACAATGACTAGCCGCAGACAATTGAAATCACTACGAACATGAATTCTAAAAAAAAAATAAAATTTCTCTCCACTAACATGGATCTGCATAAGGGCCAGATGGTAATGAAACGTTGAAGTTATTCACACTCAAATATGTGTGTAGATTAAGCGCTGTGTAAAGCCTTCAACGTGTGTATCACAGTCCGCTGTATATATCGTTCCTTGTTTTTTTTTCTCTTTCTCTTTCTTTTTTTTTTTTTTTTTTTGTTAGAGCATTCCTTCAAACATTGAAACTCATTAGCTACGAAATAGTAAATGAAATGACGACACAATGTTATAATTGCATATACGTACATAAATACTCAAATTTAACCTTGACCGTGAATTTTATTTTCTTGCGGTATGCTTCGTTCCTTGTTTCGTATAAAAGAGTGTTAATAAAACAAAGGGAACGAATCCCCAGTAGGGTACTCAGTACGGTCGTTCATCAGGTTGTCAAATTCAATGATTTGATAAAGAAAAAACGTAACAAACCTGCTTCCAATTGGAAAATTTTGTCGATTTCAAAATTCAAATTTGAACAGGAACAGAGTTTTTTTTTTTTTTTTTCTTTCCTTCTTTCCCTTCCTCCCTCTACTGCAGCAGTAGGGTTTTAATGTTTACGTTTACATATGTGTGCTACTATTTTGATTATTGTTTGGTTCAATGTGTGGCTCGACCCACGATTAGCCGGGTAAATATTTATAGCTTCAGGTCTGAGGCATGGTATTTTCCGATATATTTCCCGTTTTTATCTTCAACGTCGTATAAATTTGTGCCAATACATTTTTTTATCTGGCATTTAATATAATTTGGCATAAACTTTTTATTTATACGCTTTGACATGTTACTCAAAACGTGATTTTTTCTGAAAACGGTTTGACCAGCTTGGTATCGGATGGGTCTACTCCGCAGGTTGTAAGTTTTGGTGGCCTTTGCGTGGGCTGTGGACAAATTTTGCCGAATTTTCTCTCTTATTTTTGATAATTTGTCTACGTTATTGGCTATACATACATCTTCTCCGGCAAGGCAATTGATTTGATCCAAGATTTTATAGGTTGACCCATGTTGTACCATATTTTGGCCAAATGTTGCATAATAAGGAGAGCACATTATTGAGGTATGGTAATCACTTCTTAAGGTTGTCAGAATATTTGGAATATATTTATCCCATTCAGTATGCTCCTTGTGACTCAGCATAAATGTCCTAATCTTCGTTACGATCTCACGGTTTACGCGCTCTGATTCCTTCATTTCCTTGGAAACAAATTGTTTGCCATTGTCACTGTGTATGCACCTAGGCACTCCAAAAGTTGGGAATAGTTCTGACTCAAAAAAGAAAATTGCACCCGCTGTGGTGGCAGCCTTCAGCGGTTTTAAAAATATAAATTTAGTCAAATGATCCAAGCAAATGAATACTACTGATTTCCTTTGTTTCGTAAATGGGTAAGGACCCAAAAAATCACAATACAGCCTTTCAAACGGTCTGTATGTCATAACCTGATTGCCCATTTGAGGCTTTGAAATTATATTTGTCGACTTGACGGCCTTGCAGACATCACAATTGCTTATGTGTAGCTTGACGTCATTTACCATTCTCGGCCAAAAGTATTTTTGACGAATTCTTGCCAAAGTTTTCGTAAGGCCCCCATGACAAGTGGTGCTGGTATCATGGGCAGACCGTATTATGTCTTTCACCAAGGAGTTCGGTACCCATAATCGCCAAGGGGTATCATCTTTGTCCTCAGAATAGGATTGAAAATTTACTCGCTTCAGGATGTAATTCCCCGACACGCACAAATCTGGCAGTGCATCCATATTATCTAAGATAGTCCTTTTAAGCTGCTTATATTCGACGTCTTCAAACTCTGCATCTGATAAGTTTATGTCTGCTGGCAAATTCTTCAAGGCTATTTCATCCACATCCAGCCTAGACAAACAGTCAGGCACAATATTCAAAGAGCCTTTGCGATGCTCAATTGTAAAGGTATATCGCTGAAGTTTTAGGCTCCAACGCGCTAAACGCCCACTCAGGTCCTTCTGCGACATAAGCCATCTCAGAGAAGCATGGTCTGTAATGATACGAAATGGTAGTCCTTCAATGTATGGTCGAAATCTGTTTACACTGACGATTGCCGCCAAACATTCCAATTCCGTTACCGTATAGTTTCTCTGCGATTTGTTGAGTTTTTGCGATACGTACGCGATAGGATGTTCCTTACCCTGGTCGTCATATTGGAATAACACTCCTCCCACTCCAACCCTAGACGCATCACACTGAATTATGAACTCTTTATTGAAATTTGCCTGAGCCAGTACTGGAGCTGAAGATAGGGCTTGTTTAAGTTTTTCAAACGACATTTTAGCTTCAGCATTCAATAAAAACGATGTCTTACTCTTCTTCAAACAGTCTGATAATGGACCAGCTAAATCGGCGAAGTTGCTTATAAAGGCACGATACCAATTTGCCATACCAATAAATCTCCGTACTTGTTTTGGCGACTTCGGCAGTGGAAAGTTGCGTATCGATTCCACTTTTGCTGGGTCCACTTTTAAACATCCATTGCCTACTATATAACCTAAATACCGTATTTCTTTCTGACAGAATTTACTTTTACCCACGTTGATTGTTAATTTTGCTGCTCTAAGGCACGAAGCCACTTGTGACAATAGATGGATATGTGACTGAAAATCTGAGCTGCAAACTAACAGGTCGTCAAGATATATAAACACATTCTCACGTAAACGGGAAGGAATGACCTTATCCATAAGACGGCTCATGGTCTGGGGTCCATTACATAAGCCGAATGGCATATATTTATAATGGTACAGTGGTTTCCCCGGTATCACAAATGCAGTCTTTTCCTTCGAAGAATCAGACAATTTTATCTGTAAAAATGCGTCTTTTAAGTCTATTCCGCTGATGAAGAAGGTATCGTTCAGCCTACTTAGAAGTCCATTTATGTGGGGCAGTGGGTAGGAATCTTTCTTAGTTACGTCATTGAGCTTTCTCGAATCGATACATAATCGGACCTTACCTGGCTTTCTGACAAGTACCGCCGGGGAGCACCATGGGGAGTTGGATTCCTCAATAACCCCAAGTTTCAGTAGCCTATCGATTTCCTCAAAAGCTTCTGCTTGTCTAGGAGGTGAGAGTGGATAATGTTTACACTTTATTGGTACGGCATCACCAGTATCATTGTGATGCTGCAGCAAATCCGTACACCCGAGACCCAACTTTTCAAATGACGGGAACTCCAAAACGGTTTTCTCTAAAATCAACATCTGTTCGGGGTTAAGCTCATGGAAATTTTTCTCTATATGAAGGTCCTGAGAAATTTCTGACACCTTATTAAAATTCACAGGAATAATGTCAGGAGCCAAAGCAAATTCCCGCCAAAAGTTCGTGCCAAAATAAGCAGACTGACTTAATGAAGGGACCAAGTAAAATGTGATAGATTTTTCAACTCCCTTGAAAAGAACTGGCAGAATGCAAAAACCCAAAACATTCTGCTTCGCGCCATTGGCAGTGCGAACTGAAGAATTAATTGGTGTATATGTCAATTCGTTCCTTCCAAGAAAGTGCAAGCAATTCCTTCCTAGTACCGAAATATTAGCCCCCGAATCAAGCAGCCCCACCAAGGTATCATTATTAACCTTCACCTTCAAGAAGGGTCTGTCATCAGATCCACACATAATAGTTGACTCTAGGAGTTTACGAAAGTATTTACGTCTCCTGAAACGTTGTCGGCATTTGAAGATAGATAAGCTAGGTGTCCGGCAAGAATTTTTCTCCATTACCCAAATTTTCGCATTTGTAACTGGGTCTATACTCTGGGTCTGAGTGAAGTTATCATTTTTGAAGTTGGCTGAGTAACATGAATCATAAGTTTGTGTACAGTTATCTTTGTAATATTTCCTATTTTCGATAATAGAATTTGTATTATTATTGTTTGCTGTTTTCTCACAAGGAGTTAATGCAAAGTCGGGGGTGAAGGGAATGGACGAGTGTCCCCGGTAGCCAGTTCGCCCACTCTCCGATTTCCCTGAAAGTCATGTTTATTTGGGCATTTTGGGGTTAATACACCTTTATGCCCACATTTAAAGCAAAATGGAGTTTTTATATCTTCGGAGCAATATATATATGAGTGACCATGCGACATGCAATTCCAGCATTTGATACCGGAATAATCAATTCTCGTCCTTCGACCTGGTAGCTGAATTGCTTCTACTTGAGGGTCTATAATGTTCATATCAGAAATCTCGTCAGAAGTGTCATTAATTTCGCTTATATTTTTCAAGGGTTTTGAAATTTCGTATCTCGCAAAATCTTTTCCGCACTTCGTGCTTTGTCCCTAAAGCTATTGATATCCCGGGGCTCTGAATTAAATAATAAAACTCGTAGATTTGGATTTAAATTTCTTTTTATGATATCTATGAGAGCAGTGTCAGGTAAGGGGTTTTGCAATCTCATATTCATAGTCACGATCGAAGTATGGAAATCATCGTAGCTTTCCTTATAAAGCTGTTTTCGCGACGAAATTTTTAACAAAACTTCGTAATCCGATTCCAGATAACCGAATTCTCTAGTCAAGGAGTCACGTAAAACTGAATAGGTTACGTTCCGATTTTGCCTCGCAAAGAGCCAATACCACTGCTCCGCGCGCCCTTCCAGCAGAATGTGAAAGTTCGAGAGTAAGTGTTCGACGGAGCATCCGGTTCGAGAGCACAGAGTTTCAACCTTGAAGAGAAAATCTGCCACAGATCCAGACCCATCAAAAGAAATCTTCCATTTCTCCAGTTTCACATTTTCGCCCATTCTAAGCGGATCGGCTGGTCTGTTATGGTCCGGTGCTTTAAAAGCGTTAAAATTCGGTGCTGGTTTCCCTGGTATATGCTGATTCTGAGGGTTGAACATTTGGGACACATCCCTCCGCATTGACGAAATTTCCCTATGAATCTCCTCGCGATTATTTCTCATCATTTGTTCGATCATAGGCAAAAGGGTGTCGACAGAAGTTGTCCGATCCTGGACCGTTGTATTTCTAACAGAAAAATAAGGTGAGGGATGAACGTACGGTTCGACATTTGGATTAAGGGAAGATCTCGTTGGTGTCCCATCAGAGCTTACTCCTACTAGCGTTACTGAAGCTGCACCTCCTTGATTATCCATTGCAGCTATCTCTTGAAGCAGATCTGCAGATGACAAATTTAACGAAGTCTTTGTACTGTCTGTGAAATGCAACGTCTTATTTACAGGTGAATGTACAACCTTTGATGACCTGTCATTACCCTGGAGATCAACTGAATTGCTATCACGAGGGGCGCTATTACGTGAAACCGACTGCCCTTGTCTAGGACCTCGATATGTATTCCTGGTATTCATTTGGTAACAAAATTAATAGTTAAATCAATAGAAAAGAAAAATTGTCCTACACCGAAGATCAATAGGTGACCGAATAATCAACTTGTATTGTAAATAATAAGCAAAAAAAAACAAAAAAAAATAATGATAAACTCAGAGTTTATATGCAATAATAGGACTCTATATAGATAAGGACAACTATTGTAATTAATCAAAAATTAATAATTTATGTAATTATTTAATTATATTAAGTTATAATAAATCACAAGTATTTATAAAGCAAGGTATCATAATTTTATTAGGGGAATGATAAACCACAATAACAACTAGAAAAAAAAACATCACTTATACGAAATATTACAAGTTAATAATAACATTGTATATAAATTGAAGTTTTATTAAAAACCTTGAACCAACCAGCCGGCATGTATGTATCAATCGGGTATACACTACAACCAGAGAACATTTTTCTAAGAACAACTCCCCAATGACAGTATATCACCCTAGTAAAGATGCGATTAAAATTCAATACTCGGCAACATAAAATTTTCTATTTATGGACTCGAGTAACAATTCCAGTCAAGTAGGCTTGCTCTGGTTGAGGCAACCAATGCTGAAATGCAAAGCATCTCCAAACATTGGGACTCCCAATCGTAAACAAGGTCCTAATCTTCCAATCAAACACACTTCCCAACCCGCCATTAAATTCAGGAATTCAGCGTTCTAGCGAATATTAAGTCTTAATTGAAAAATGTGTCTTTTTTTTTTTTTTTCTTTCTGTTTCTTTAAAACTAAGATACCTAAGCCGGTTTGGTTGAAAGTTTTTTTTTTTTTTTTTTTTTTTTTTTTTTTTTTTTTTTTTTTTTTTTTTTTTTCTCTGTTCGATTTATTCCAGGAAAAGAACCATGATAGAGAATTAAAATCCTCTCGTTTTGCCATTGACCTGTCCAGTTGTCTCAACGCAAAAAAAAACTGTACGCGGAGACTCCGCCTTATATACTGGACTAAGCTAAATCGCAGACAAGAGGTTTGAGGTGAATTAAGTTTCCGTTGGGCGCCATATGTGTTACGCACCTGATTGCGAATAATAATCAAAATAGTATTGCGTTTCAAAACAACCCGTGAATGATTCGCTCCGATAATTAAACATGAATTAAGTGGCATGTTCAGATATTCCGACTAGCTATATTTTCGGTAAAATTGGTTCTCAACCCTTCTGTTCAATCACGCGTAAGCACATAACATACTAAACATGCCAAAAAAAAAATACCGATAGTATGAAAAAAAAAGAAACTAATTACTTGGTATGGTTCTCTTCCTCCAACAAACAAAACTTTTACCATGACAAGTTGTTGCGCCAGGTAGGGTACATTGGTTCCCACCCACTGACTGATTGTCAGACGCCTTGACAGGAAAGCGTACCCGTATTATCATACCTGTCCCGAAAAAAAATGTTAGCGCTGATTAATTCTCATCGCTAAAGCGGTTCATCATTCCCCTGCTTGTTGGATTTAAAAATTCATTTTTTTGTTAGTTTAATTACAACAAAAGAAAATAATATATTCTTTATTTTTATACGTTACTTCACATAAATGTATTATTAGTTAGCAATAATAAAAAAGTAAAAAAAAATAAATTTGATCAATTCACAAATATGTGGTTATGTACCGAAAAATTTTTTAATTCCAATTTTCTTATGCTTTGCATACGAAGTGAATTAGGAAGTCTATATGTAATTCAAATATAATTACATTTTTATATATGAATATGTAAAAGATACAATTAAAATTTAAGAAGTTTTACTCACTTTGTTTATGTTGATTTATTTACGTATGCCCTTAAGCTGTGGTTGGGTGACGTAGTGTTCTGCATCATTGATGGGCCCAGCAACTACTGCATGACGAAACTGCATTGGTTTCTCTACGTGGAAAAAAATTATACTCTCACAGAAAGGGCTAGCAAATTAAACAATAATTGAGTCAATATGAGCAAAATTCAAAATAAGGTGTACACGAGGCTGAAGGCCTGATTAACGAAACTGATATGAAAATAAATTATAACTATTATATTAGTTATAAATTTCTTTTCCTTTACTCTTTTATAATTAAAAATTATAATCAAATTAAAATTGATTTTCTTTACTTTTTTCTTTGCTTGTTGTAGCCGTTTAAATTTTACGAATAATAAAAAAAAATTTATGAAAGCATTTATATTACATACACGATTCAAGCTCGTGTAAGGAAATAAGTTTTAACAAAGAGGTTAACAATGGCCAACAAGTGTAATTTCAGGTCTGAGACCATGTGCAAAAATACAAAAAAAATCACAGTGGTGTAAAGCACATTTAGGTTAGGTTTGATCGTCTCTTCTTCTTCACTATTGTTTCCTTGATCTTTTTTCTTCATAGGTTATCATCTTGTCGAATTTTAGTTCCGAATCTTAAATTTTCATAAAGTTTTCCTTTTTTCTGCCAGTTTCACAAGTTCTCTTCTTACTTTTCCCTGTCTTTCTTTTTCTTTCTTCTGCCAAACCCTTTTCAACCTATGACGTGGCTTGCTATTTTAATGCAGATTGGATAATAGAATTTTTGTCCAATTATAATATCCGCAATTCTAGGCGTCCAGGATGGGTGACACCATACGAGATGGAGCACGTAAAGTACACAATAGGGTGGGTAATGAAAGACGCGACCTATTTCGAAATTATATATATATTATTATATATTTAATATATGATGTTAAAATAGGGGATGTTTTTTTTTTTTTAATCATCTTACCAGCAGATGAAATCTGGGAAAAAAATCCAACGAAATACTAAGTTACAGCAGTGATTTGTGCTGACTGTACCTGCCAAAACCTTCCACTGTATTTTTTCCTTTTCTTTCTATATTTTCCTTTTTTTTCACTTTTTTTTTGTTTGTTTTATTTATTTGTTTTTTCCTTCCGCGCTGTGGGCAAGTTCTTTCGAATTAACTTCAACAATGACTAGCCGCAGACAATTGAAATCACTACGAACATGAATTCTAAAAAAAAAATAAAATTTCTCTCCACTAACATGGATCTGCATAAGGGCCAGATGGTAATGAAACGTTGAAGTTATTCACACTCAAATATGTGTGTAGATTAAGCGCTGTGTAAAGCCTTCAACGTGTGTATCACAGTCCGCTGTATATATCGTTCCTTGTTTTTTTTTCTCTTTTTTTTTTTTTTTTTTGTTAGAGCATTCCTTCAAACATTGAAACTCATTAGCTACGAAATAGTAAATGAAATGACGACACAATGTTATAATTGCATATACGTACATAAATACTCAAATTTAACCTTGACCGTGAATTTTATTTTCTTGCGGTATGCTTCGTTCCTTGTTTCGTATAAAAGAGTGTTAATAAAACAAAGGGAACGAATCCCCAGTAGGGTACTCAGTACGGTCGTTCATCAGGTTGTCAAATTCAATGATTTGATAAAGAAAAAACGTAACAGTGGACAACGTTTAATGGTTTTTTTCGGTATTTCTGGGGTTGCAAATTTAGGTTTCGGGGGTCTTCTGTCATATTTAAGTGTTTGGCATATATTACAATACTTAATACATTTGGTTATTTTTTCTTTCATATAAGGAAAAAAATATTCTTGTTTCAAATGTTTCTTGTATACCTCTATGATTGTGATTGATGTCATAGTCGTTCACAAGTTTATCCTGATCATCGGAGTTTCGAATATCTTGTAGTAAGATTTTGCAGCGAATGAGTTTAAAAATTGTATTGTATTTGAATAACAAATACATAAAGAAATAAATGAATAATAAATACATAAAGAAATAAATGAATAATAAATACATAAAGAAATAAATGAATAATAAATACATAAAGAAATAAATGAATAATAAATACATAAAGAAATAAATGAATAATAAACAATAACATGTAACTTATTTAGAACTACCTTAATACTACTGTAAATTATGAATTTTATATTTATTAAGTGTAACGGTATTGCTGGAAGTTGAGTTCAGTACCATACTTATAGAAAGCTTGTCATATACTTGTACTGGACACGATCACCTTTACGTCTAGTTTTCAATAAAATAATTAAAATTTAGGCCCCGATTATGGTTCACAACACTTAACTATTTCGTTGTTGTGTGTTTTGCATCACGATTACCATTTACAACACTTATCTGTTGTGTTGTCTTTTTAGTTGTGTATGTTAATTTTCGGCGATTATCGTTTACAACATGTTGTCTTATGTGTTGTAAAAACATATAAAAATAGACAACTGTGGTTTTTAGGTGTTGTCTCCTTGTTGCGATTAGTTTTTGTGTCGGTTTAAAAATAAAAATGCAGAACAATTTTTAATTAAATTGTAAGGAAGGTATTTTCAGTAGATTTTTTTTCAATATTTTTATTTAAAATACAACAAACAGTTGGCTGAGAAACTGCATCATTTCATTGACTCTACTTCCTTATAACTACCATCAGCAAAAAAAAAACAAACTCCGGATTGATGGTTTCAAAAAATTAGTCTGTTTCACCAGCAAAACCATCCTTGTTTATGTGGAACAATTTAAAAAATTTAATTCCAGAAAACTTTTGCTAACATTGTATTTGGCAGTTCTGATGGGTTGGAACTGTTCTGAATTTTTTTGCGAGCTCGTGCCATGTCTGTGTATTCATTATCGAAAAAAAAAAAATAGAAACACGTTAATCTCCATATTTTTTTTTATTTTATTTAACTTTAACAAAATAGATTTATTTTAGTGCACTTCGTTTTTTTTTTAATGTTGATTTCTTTAAACTACACTGTTTTTTGCCTGCACGCTTGTATTTTTAAGAAAAAATCTACAACTGTGTGACGTACACAACAACTAGATGTTGTGAACCATAATCGCATGTTCAATTAATGTTGTGTTGTAAGCGAGACAACACAACATTTTTGTGTTGTGAACCATAATTGGGGGGTTAATCTTTAATATTGCAGATTAAATACTTTCTGTAACCACCACTTATCCACTTTTTATCAACGAAATTTTATTTAATTGATTTTTAATGACTAAAAATCTATTCTTTTGCAGATTGTTTTAAAATACTTGCTTTAATGCATACACATCAGAGCTTAAAGCACCGGAAAAGGACAGGTAAGCACAGATAGAATAGATACATAGAAAAAATACTATACTTACACACTTAAATATGCAAGGTCAAATTCAGAAAATATGTATTTATAAGAAAAGTTTATTAAACAAATTTTCTATTACAAATTGTTTTATAAACTTTTAATAATTAAAAAAAAAAATAAGTCAGTAATTAAAACTTAAATTCCTTTGTTAATTTTTATATATGAATTTATTGCAATATACTCCAGTAACGCATGATGTAGTTAATAATAGTAATATTTGTAATCTTTGACTTATTCTGACTTTAATCGATGCCATTGTACAACAGTTTGTCGAGGTTTGGATATCATATCTTGCCAATGTTTAGTTTCAGAAGCTCCAGATCCATTTTTTCCTGTTATTACAAAATACAAATATAATATCAAATTGATTATGATAAATTTTAGTTTAATAAGTAAAAAGTTAACTGTTTTTAAAAAAATAATGTTTTCAAGACTAGTTTTTAACATTTTTCACGTTTATTTTATTTTAAAATACTCTTGTAACTGCAGGGGTGTTTTTACGATAATTTCCGATTATGAAACCTTTATGTTTCTTTAATTTTATTTAATTTATTATTTTTATTGCTCCTTTCAAAATGTATTAAGCTTCATGACTAAAAAAAAAACGCAACCGTTACAACATTGAAAAATTGATTAATTGTTAGCAAAAAGCGGCATGCTTTGCACGCAGTATCTAAGTCAAAAAATTTTAAAAGAAAATGAAAATCAATGTTTGGAAAAGAAAATTAAATACTTCAAAAATGGATTATTCAGTATTGTTAATCATTCTTTTCTGAGACAGAACAATTCGATAAAGAAAAAGAAAACCAATAATAATAAGAAATTCCACCATCTTCGACCTGACGTGCTTAAGGTTTTTCTTTTTCTTTTTTATTACTCATATAAAAATTTAACTTACATTTTCTTTTTACGTACTTGTTTGCAGAGAAGAAGGTGTTACTGGCTTTATGTTTACAAATGGCTTTATGTTTACAAATGGGTTTTTGCATACGAATAAAATTGCAGTCGCTAGCGAATGCGATTCGATAACGGTTCACAGAATACCAAATGTTGGAAAACTCGAAGGTTAGGTTACCAGTCAATTTCGAATAAAGCAAAAAAAAATATAACAAAAACTGTAAAAACGGCGGATCTATTGCACTTTTTAAGACTTAATTGCCTATATTAAGCAACATAAGTATCGCAAATGCCCACAAGACATCGTGACTTTTTAAATCTTGAAGTAAATGAGCCGAAGGTCTTAAGAGGTTAAATGATGTTCTGTTCTCTTACATGTCCGCAACTACAAGCAAAAACGACTATCAAGGAAAACAGGCCCATAATTGAAACGACACACAGTGGCTCATTTCCCAAAAACCCATTGCAACATGTTGCTTTCTTCATCAGATCCACTTATTTCAGCACGAAGATATGTCAAATCACAGAAGGATTTTAAAGAAAATAATTTTAGTTCGGAAATGCTAATTTTATTAGGATATCACTCCCAATATGAATGAATATTTTGTAAATTATAACTTGTAGAATAATGAAAACATTTTACGGCCATCGAAAGAAAAAAAAAGAGTTTTGTATAAAAATATATTTATAGCTAAATGTTTAGTGTTAAAAATATTTCAAAAATATGAATCTTTGATACAAATAAAAAATTTAATATAAGTTAAACATAAAAAATTTAAAGCAAAATTATTTTATAAATTTGACTGCGATTTTTTGGGCACCCTGTGGCTGTGGGAATATAGTCATATAATGGAATATGACTACGTTCTTTTAAAGTCATACAATGGCATATGACTACATTCTTTTTATAAACATTAATAAATAATGTTGATGTGCAGATTCGCAGCGACTTGAAATTGTAACCTGAAACATCCCTTTGTATTGCTTAGTGTGTGAATCTGCATCGTAAGCAACATGTACAATTCCAACACATTCTTGATTCTCTTTGTTCTTGTAATTTTTAGTATGTAAGAAAAACTTTGTATCTTTTTAAAAATAATAAAGAAGACAGTCTTATACCAACTATTAAACCACTCGACACCTACGTATGTGTCTGGCGACGAGGTATCAAAATGAAATATATATAAAATAAATAAATGAAACAGTGAATAAAACAGTATAAAATACAAAAAATAGAAAAACAATGAAAAAAAAGCAGGATAAAAATTTCTCTTTTGGTGAAATGAATAAGTGAAACAGTTAATAGAACATTCATTGCAAATAACTTCATGGATTGTTTCTTTAATCATAAAAGATGCGTCGCTCACATTTTAACTGTTCGGTGCTTTTTTTTGACTGTTTGGAACATCTTTATAAACTTATACTAAACGTCGTTGAAACTTAAGAATAAATTATTTTGTTGTTTTAACTTTAAATATAAAAACAATTAATTTTTATATATAAAAAAAATTAATTTTTAAATATCAAAACAAAACTTTTTGGCAACAACAAATTTAAGAAACCCCCTGTGGTAAGAGGAAAAACGAAATAGAAGAAACCGCAGCAACTAGTATATCAACTACAACTAAAAGATGTTTTTTATAGACGTATAGAACTTTAAATTGCAATAAAACAACGATGGATTATTCGATTGACATGAATTTAATTTATCTGAAAGATAATCTTGTGGCATTACATTTTAAATATGATTTCTGGCATATGACCGCCATGGCTGGCTCGGATCACCATTGACTGTAACGTTCTGGCCATAATCGTTTTTGAAGAAGTACGGACCAATGATTCCACCAGCCCATAAAACGCACCAAACAGTCAGTTTTTCTGGATGTAACGGTGTTTTTACAAACACTTGAGGATTAGCTCACTCCACATGCGACAGTTTTGTTTGTTGACGTAGCCATTCAACCAGAAGTGCGCTTCATCGCTAAACAAAATTAGCGAATCGGGAACAACGGCAATCTCGTTTTGGGCCCATTGCAAGCGTTGTTCAGGCGTGAGTTTATTCATGAAACTGAGAATAAATCACTTGACACCTGTTAAATCGGTCGCCATCTTGAACAGTAATGTCAACTTAAAGTTCTATACGTCTATAAAAAACACCTTTTAGAAACAGACCATCTGAATGATTTTGAAATAACCAAATTAAGGCCAATTTTGTTAAAGTATAAAGAAACATTTTACAAATCGGATCAAAAACTATCTTTTACTAACGACATTAAGCACAAAATAAAAACTAGACATGATATGCCCATTTATTCTAAAATGTATCGTTATCCAGAGGTGCACAAGGAAGAAGTGAACCGACAAATTGAGGAAATGCTTGAAAACGACATTATTAGAGAATCAAACAGCCCATACAATAGTCCTATTTGGGTTGTTTGTTAGGAAACTGTCAATATTTTTCAACTATTGACTTAGCTAAAAGATTCCACCAACTAGAAATGGATCCTGGCGATATTCACAAAACCGCTTTTTCGACCGCAAATGGTCACTTCTAATTTTTGCGAATGCTCTTTGGTTGATTAACAATATCTTGCGGGAGTTTATAAGCAAAATATGCTTCGTCTATCTGGACGATATCATAGTGTTCTCTACGAGTATAGAGGAACATATTGAATCTCTAAGTAAGGTCCTTAAATGCCTTCAAAATGCCAATCTTAAAATTCAGCCGGATAAGTGCCTATTCTTATCCAGGGAAACCGAGTTTTTAGGCCATATCGTTACACCCGAGGGAATTAAGACCAATCCGAAAAAGATCGAAGCCATTGACGCCATACAACTGCCTAGATCCCAGAAACAAATCAAATCCTTCCTTGGTATTACGGGTTACTACAGGCGATTTATTAGGGACTATTCAAAAATAGCCTACCATCTTATAAAGTATTTGAAAAAGAATGCTAAAATTAACATAAAAGACCCCGAATACGTGGAGGCATTTCATAAATTAAAAGTTTTATTGAAAAACGATCCCATACTTATCCATCCAGATTTTCGTAAGCATTTTACGCTGACTACCGATGATAGCAATTTTGCGCTCGGTGCAGTACTCATGCAGGATAATAGACCTGTTGCTTATGCCAGTCGTTCCCTTAACGGTCACGAACAACGATATAGTACCATAGAAAAAGAATTACTGGCAATGGTTTGGGCAACAAAGCACTTTCGCCCCTATTTGTACGGTAGTAGATTCACAATAACAACTGATCACAGGCCATTGGTTTGGCTGAATAACATGAAAGAACCGAATTCTAAGATGCAACGCTGGAAGATAAGATTAAATGAATTTGATTTTCAAATTGAATACATTAGAGGAAAGGAAAATGTAGTCGTGGGTGGCCTAAGTGGAATAGTGTACGAGGGCGAAGCAAAAGAAAAACAAATTGAAACAACTACTGAATCGGATTTTTTTATTAATTTGAATGAAATGTTCAACACTGAAGAAAATCACATTGAAACGGTTCACAGTGCAGGAACTGATGATACCAATTTCATATCGATTACAGAAAAGCCTCTAAACTTATTTAAAAACCAGATTTTTCTTGGTTATGGGACCAGGGAATTAACGAAATTAAAAATTGTTCACAGAAGAATATTTAGGAAAATTTTAGTGGTTACAGGAGAAACTGACTTACGAAGGACGCTGCTGGAATGTCTACCGGAGAAGGGACTGGCAGTTGTCTTTTGTGCGGATGACAGCCTTTTCCTGAAGATTGAGGATATCTACAGGATATATCTTGCTAATAATAGAAATCTGAGAGTTTTAAGGTCTAAAACATTGTTAGAAAATATTACGGACAGAGAGATTATTCTAAGAAAAATCGAAACCGAACACTTAAAAAATAATCACCGCGGAATAAACGAACTTTTTGCAAATTTGAAAAGGATATGTTTTTACCCAAACCTACAGAGGGAAATTCAAAAATATATTAACAACTGCGAGATATGTAATCTCGCAAAATTTGATAGGAGTCCGATCAAGCACGCCGTCCTGTTTAAACCAAATGTTGCCAATATCCTCCTCTTCAATTTTTGTGAACAAAAATTCGTTCAACGTGGCCGCTAACGATCGCCATTGACTAACGGTCACTCCTTGCTCATTTTCAAAGAAAAATGGCCCAATTATGCCTCTGGACCTAAATCTGCACCAAACAGTGACTCGTTTTGGGTGCGTCGGCTTTTCAATTTATGCGTGCGGGTTTTCTGTGCCCCAAATGCGACAATTTTGCTTGTTTACATACCCGCCAAGATCAAAATGAGCTTCATCTGAAAAAATGATTTTTTTTGGCAAAATCGGCATCTTCTGTAAGTCGATCGCAGGCCCACTTAGCGAAGCGAAAACACAACCATATTCTTTCAGCGGAAGGATAAAACTAATTATCTGTCAAATCAGACATGAGCTAAGTGTTACCATTCACAAAATAAGCACTAGTTGAAAAAAACGTTAGATGGAGGACCCTTTAGTTCATATAGATCTTTGATATCCACAGAAGAACATAATGTACCTTACTAGTGTGGATAAACTTACTAACTACGCCACAGTGGAAAAACTAAAAGACAGAACCTGGCTTTCTATTATTGACGGACTAAAAAAAAACGAATCAGATACTTGGGAAAGCCAAAACTAATAGTAATGGATAATAAATTCGACACTTTAAATGTAAAACAGTTTCTTGACGATAACGGAATTAGTTATCACCTAACAACTACATACTTGAAAACTGGAAATGCGGACGTTGAACGATTGCACTCTACTCTGAACGAACACATCAGACTACTCAACGCCGATCCAGACAATGAAACCGACTTGGATAGTAATGTAAATATTTAGAGCAATAACAGCCTACAACGATACAGTTCACACAACGACGAGACATAAACCAATGGATTTCCTCAATAACCTAATATCGACTCATGATTTGGAAATTTTCGCTGTAAAGCAACACGAGGTAAAGGAAAAAAGAATCCAGATGTTGAACCAAGAAAGGGAGCAAGCAAGTAGCTGATTTTGCAAACGCGTTTGTAGATAATAATAGGGTTAGCAAATCTCGACCTAGATATAGAAAAATTCAGAACTTTGTGACGCAGGGAAACTACATTGCCTCAGATGGTAATAGATTTAAGATTTACAAAACTCAAGTGAAAAGAAGACAGAAGTACCAGGACTAAGTGTTACAAAATATTTTTTTTCCCGTTTTGCTTTTGATGAAGGGAAACTGAAGACACCTTCGTTTTTTTTCTTTCTCTCTTTTATTCCCAGATGGCACCACGTTATATATTTTTGACGATCCTTTTGAGGCTGGTGTTTGAAAGAGCCACTACAGTTTTGTGCGGATTGTTAGTGACTCCGATTGACGAGCAATCAGGCTTTGTAAGAATAAACCTGTTTGACACGGAAGTTGTTAACCTAACAAATACTATATTACATATAATTAACCCATACGAGATAAATTCAATTGTTTTAGGGATAGAGAATAATATAAATAACATAGAATTATATAATAGAGATATTATAAAGACGGAAATTAAAATTATTAAAGCTAAAGTCAGGGCTATCACCCCGCCAATTAACTATAGGAATAAGAGAGGACTGCTTAATGTTGTAGGATCGATCGGATTGATGGACGAAAGCGACAGACAGGAAATTTTGGAACACCTCAGAGTAACTGACGAAAATAGCCATAAGGTTATACAGACCCTTAATCAATACATTTCGATACACAGGCACCTCAATGACAGTATCAGTATTCTTAAAGATGCTGTCGAGAGTGATAGAATAAAAATAGAAGAATCTTTCCGAGAAATTAAGCATCGTAATAGTGAAATCGTCAGACATTTGTTATATAGCGATCAAATGCTTAAACTAAGATACTTTGAGGGCAAGTTAGACATAATTCTAGATAGTATAGTTTCGGCTCGTGATGGTATAGCACATCCAAGCATCCTAACTTCCGAGGAAATTGAACAATTCCACATCGATTTTATAAAACTAAAATTAGTAAGAGTAGGAGTGATGTTGGATGCATCAAATTCGATCATAATTGCGATAAAGATTCCCAAAAATTACATAAATGTCGAAATCCAACTGATGACCCCAATTCCGAATAAAGAACATTTTCAAATTATAGGAACTAACGAACTAATAGTGACAATAGATGAGAAAATCTACACTTACGACAAGAACTTACTGTTGGGAGAAATAAAACCCGCAACAAACTGTGTTTACCGGGGCGACTGTAGACTTGAATTTAATGACAGAACTCAGATAGAATATATAGATGACGAGACTATATTGCTTAAGAATGCCGTTTCTTAAAAGTTGATACAGAACTGTGATAATAGAACTCTGACCCTCAGCGGTAACTATTTACTATCTTTTTCGAATTACAAAGTAATAATCGGAAACAATGTTTACTTTAATAAGAAGACTGAAATTAGGAACACATTTTTCTATCCATCAGGAAATATTGATTTGTCTATTGACGAAACTATTGATTTTGAGAAAATGTCAATACTCTACTTTGAGAATATAAGGGAAATTAAAGAGTTGAAGTATCATAGGGATGTGTCGCACGGCATCAGCATAGGTTTGTTTTTGTTCATGGTCGTGCTGTCGGTTGCATTGTGTTTTGAGTGCAGGCGTAGGAAAGGCAAACGGGACGTAAAAGTTGAGCTTGAGATATCTTCTGCGACTAAGGCTGCTAGAGGAAATAATAGTAGCAGAGCGCAGGGCCCATTAGCACTCGCTTGAGCGAAGCATATGATTTGTTTTGAGATAAAAATTTAATTTGCTTGAATGTCATTTCTGTTCTTGGAATAAATATTAATTGGTTGAATTCGGAAATCAGAATAATGAATCACTTGTATTAATCCTCTAGAAAGTCACAATAAATTTATATTCACACAAAGAGAAAAAATTTATAAAAACTGTAATATTTAGTTGTTAAAATTGAATCTACACATAAATAAAATACTATAATAAAAACTTTATAGTCTTGTCAGACTGAGTGAATTCAACATAAAAACGTTAAATCCAACTCATAAGTTTTGAATTTATCATACAAAATTGTTACATATGTAACATAATACATCTTATCTTATAATATAATGTACTAAAATATTGTTATGATATGGCAACACCTTAATTAACAAATAAATAAAAGAGACAGTCTTTAACAAACATAACATGGTGTAGAAGTCTAAAAGCGAAGACGGACTGAAAAAAAAAAATTTTAAAAGACAGAAAATGGCGGTTAACAAAAATACTGAAAATCAGCCTTCAACATCGAAAGAAGATGGTGGTCAATTTTTTTCGTCATACTTGAAGCCCATAAATTTGACGTCTGCAAATCTTACTAAAGAATGGAAGTTGTGGCATACACAATTCACAATTTTTATGACTGCAACAAATTTGGAAACGCAACTAGATAGACGTAAAGTAGCTTTACTGCTTCATCACATGGGCAGTGAGTCAATAGAAATTGTCAGTTCGTTCAATGTAAACTTGGACGCCATTTCATATGCAAGTTTAGTAGAAAAACTTAACGGGTACTTCATCCCAAAGGCAAATATTGCTATGGAACGACACAAATTCTTCACGTGCAAGCAACAAGAAGATCAGACAATTGATCAATATATAACAACACTGAAAAATCTGAGTCTTAATTGCGAATTTGGTAACTTACGGGAAGAGCTAGTCAGGGATATATTTACTTGCGGTTTGTCTACAAAATTATCAAATATTCGAGAAAGACTACTTGGTGAAGGTGACATTACACTTGATAAGGCTATTGGCATTGCAAAATCCATTGCTTTGGCAAAGGAGAATGCAATAAAACTTGAAGTTATGCAGGAAGATGAGCCAGTTATCAATGTCATAAAAAGAAAAAGTTTTAAAGTATCAACATACAACAATCAACAGGGTGCTAGTTGTAGTCGGTGCGGACAAATGCACAAAAACAAATGTCCTGCAGATGGAGCCAAATGCTTTAATTGTGGAAAAATTGGCCATTTTGCTAAACTATGCTTTATGAAAAAACGGTATGTAAAAAACATTAATAAGGAATCTGAACTTGAATATTGCAATGAAGAAGAAGAAGAGGGTGATTTATTTGTGGGTACTATTTCAAAGATAAATAAGTCAACATCTGCGGAGTGGATTATTGAAGTCAAAATTAATGATAAAAAAATGTTATGTCAAATTGATACTGGGGCACAGGCCAATATAATTTCTAAGAGAATATTATTAGATCATTTGAAATATTTATATCCTTTGAAGAAAACTAACATTAACGTCTTCACTTTTAGTGGTGAACGATTAACTGTACTAGGTACTGTAAATTTTGAAGTATATTATAATAATACTACTCATGTATTAAAGTTTTTTGTATTAGATATTGACTGTAAAAATATTATAGGTTTAAATTCGGCTGTTCATATGAATTTAGTTAAAAATCTAAATGTTTTAACAGTAAACAATATAACTGAAAAATATTCTGATGTGTTTGATGGTCTTGGTCTTTTACATGGGAGTTGTAGCTTGCAAATAAGAGGAGAAATTCCTACTGTAGTTGATCCTCCTAGGAAAATTCCATTTAAATTACATGATAAATTAAAAATGGAATTAAATAGAATGACGAAGTTAAAGGTGATAAAAAAGGTTACGGAACCAACAGAGTGGGTCAATTCTATTGTACTTGTGTCAAAACCAAATGGAAGTTTGAGACTTTGCTTGGATCCTCGAAATTTGAATAAGGCTATTTTAAGGCCACATTTTCCTTTTCCAAACATTGAAGAATGTAAAGCAAAACTTAATGGTTCAAAATACTTTTCGTTACTTGATGCTAGCAGTGGGTTCTGGATGATTCCGTTAGATGAACAATCTTCAAAATTATGTACATTTAACACACCTTTTGGGCGTTATCGATTTTTGCGGCTACCATTTGGAATTAACGCGGCACCGGAAATTTTTCATGCAGAAATGATAAAATTGTTTGGGGATATTCCTGGTGTAATAATTTATATAGATGATTTTCTGATACATACATCTACTAGAGAGGAGCATTTAAGAATTTTAGAAACGGTTTTTCAAAGAGCGAAAGAGGTTGGCATAAAATTCAATAGAACTAAATGTAATATTTTGCAGACTAAAATAAAATTTTTAGGTCACGTATTTAGTAATTTTGGCATAAAGCCAGATGAAGAAAAAGTGAAAGCTATTGTTCAGATGTGTAGGCCAGAGAATGTGAAAGAATTGCAAAGATTTTTAGGCATGATTAATTATTTGGGATCTTTTATAGAAAATTTAGCTTCAAAAAATAAGTAGTTGAGAGAACTTTTAAAGAGTGACATTGCTTGGCATTGGAACGAAAACCATGAAAAAGAATGGAAAGATTTGAAATGTATAATAACTAGGTCGCCAGTTTTGACATATTTTGATCCAAATAAGAAAATAACACTATCTGTTGATGCTTCTAAGGCTGCTCTAGGTGCCACTATTATGCATGACAAGCATCCAATAGCATATTCATCAGTTTCGTTAACACCCTCTCAGCAAAACTATGCACAGATAGAAAAAGAATTATTTGCAATTTTGTTTGGATGTACAAAATTTCATCAGTTTGTGTACGGATCAGAAGTTTTGGTTGAAACGGATCATAAACCGCTGGTTAATTTGTTCAATAAACCTCTACATAAAATTCCAGCTAGACTTCAAAGGTTTATGTTACGTTTACAATCATATAATCTTTTAGTAAGTTATAAGCCAGGAAAGGACCTAAAGATAGCTGACACTTTGTCAAGAGCACCTTTGCTAGAAAGTACGTGGACTGAAATGGATAAGGAAATATCTCTTCATTGCAATCTTTTGGCTTCTTGTTTGGAAATACCTTTTGTAAAAATCGATTTTATAAAAGAACACACGCAAAGTGATGAAACTTTCAAAAAGATTTTTGAATTCATAAAGACCGGATGGCCTAAAGATAAAAAGAGCATTCAGGCAGATGTGATGCCATATTTTAAAATAAAAGAAGATATTTCAGTTTTAGATGGAATTCTATTAAAAAATCATCAAATAATGATACCAAAAATTCTACGCAGTTCAATCTTAAAAAAAATTCATGAAGGGCATTTGGGTATACAGAGATGTAAAAGTTTAGCACGTCAATCAGTTTACTGGCCAAATATTTACAATGATATAGAAAATATAGTTTCAAACTGTGAATTTTGCATGCGTTACCAGAACGCTAATCCTGAAGCACAAATTATTCCACATGAAATTGTGCTAATGCCTTGGTATTAACTGGGTTGTGATATATTTGAATTTAATAAAACATTGTATCTACTTGTTGTTGACTACTACTCTAAGTACATTGAGATAGAATTCCTTGGTTCTGGTTACAAAAGCTCTCAGGTAATACAGAAATTGAAATCAATATTTTCTAGACATGGAATTCCTTGTATTTTAATAACAGATAATGGACCTCCATTTAATTCTAAAGATTTTAAGCTGTTTTGCCAGAGTTGGGAAATAGAGCACAATACGTCGAGCCCTTACTTACCGAGGTCTAATGGTCTAGCAGAACGCTCTATTCAAACAATTAAAAAATTATTAATAAAATCAAAAGAAAGTAATTCAGATCCATATGTGGCCCTGCTTCAATATAGAGCAACACCAAAAGGTACTTTACCTAGCCCATCAGAACTGCTTATGTCAAGGTCTTTGAGAACGAAAATTCTATCTCTGACGAAAAATTTTGAACCAAAACTTATAAATAAAAACGAGTATAGAGAACAATTAAATTTAAATATTAAAAAGTATTCTGAATGTTACAATAGAACAGCAAAGCAGAAAAAATCTGTGCAAGAGGGAGATTCGGTGGTATTTAAGAAAATGCCAACCAGCTGTTGGTTGCGAGGTCAAGTTGTAAATACATGTAAGGAACCAAGATCATTTATAGTAAAAGATAATAGTGGTACTCTTTACAGAAGAAGTCAAGAACACATACAGAAAACTCCTCAAAATAATACTTTTGATAATATAGCTAATAAGAAATTACCAGAACACATACAAGAAAATCCTCAAAATAATACTTTTGGGAATTCTGAAAATAAGCAATTACAAGATAATCAAAGGCAAAATGAATTATCAGATAATACTTATGTAACAAGGAGAGGTAGAATTGTAAAACAACCTGATAAATTAAATTTATAAATTATTTAATAACTTTAATTTCTATGTACATATATCTCACATTTATTAAGTATTTATACCTATGGGTATACAATAACACAAACTTTGTAAAATAATAATTTATCTTTAAGAAGGAAGATGTTACATATGTAACATAATACATCTTATCTTATAATATAATGTACTAAAATATTGTTATGATATGGCAACACCTTAATTAACAAATAAATAAAAGAGACAGTCTTTAACAAACATAACAAAAATGACCTTAATAAATCCACATTAAATGTTATTTTGAAATTGAATTTAAGTTGGACTTATGAAATACAACATGTGGTGCCCTGTAGATTGGTAGCGCGCTAACCTATGAATCTGCAGATCGCAGGGAGCAAATGGTTAAAGTCACCTCTGTTCGTTAAAAAATTTTATCTTAGAATTAATATTCTAAATAATAACAATTATTATTAATATAGAAATTAATTTATATTAAAATTTTTATTAATACAATTTTTTCATTGAATATTAATTTTATTGAATAAGAAAAATTTAAGTTTCTCCCAGACACTGGTTTGCTGGAGCGACGCTTTCGGAAAAATTCCCTTTTCCTCATCGGTAGCATTTGTGTCAAAATTTTGGGATACTGTATGTTTGTTAATATTAAGTATTTAACCTTTGTATCAGTGGCAGCATATCCGGGTATGTTTCACGTTCTAAAATCGCTACATTAAAAAAAATAAAAATCTGACTGGTTTGAAATTTTATGATATCCTCAGCAAAAGTATTTTACGTCATATTCTTGAGAATTACTATGATTGGACAACTAAAAACAGAGATCTGGCCACTTTTAAATTTCTGCCCCTTACGTCAATAGGTATAGGAAAGCGAACTCAAATATATTGATATGAGGAAGCCAAAACATAATTTTTTCTAAAACAATAACAATAATTTGACAAAAAATACATACGATAATAAAATTTATTATTATACAATAAACTAAAAGTAAATACGTACCTTTATTATAAGGGTTAAACAGTATGAAAATTATGATTATGAAAGCGTCGCTCCAGCAAAACAGTGTCTGGGAATAATTTCAATTTTTCTTATTCAATAAAACTAATATATTTACAATGAAAAAATTTTATAATATTAATAAGAATCTTAAACAGTAATAAAAATTTATTTCTATATTAATAATTATAAGAGATTCAGTAATATAAAAAAAACCTAAAAATAATCAGCCCAATTATGAATAAAAATTAACCGCGAAAAAACCGTTATATTTCTCAGGTTTTTTTTTTTTTTACTTAAAAAATTTTTTTTAAACAACACAAAACCGCAAAGCTTCTTGCCTTGTCTGCAGAAAACACCCAAGGTCTGGGCAGGGATCGAACCTGCAACCGAGTATAACAACTAAAAGTGTTGAAAAAATTAAGTGCGCACAAAGAACCAGATAAAACGGCATATGAAGCTCTTCAAGCAGAGCTGGAAGTACAAAAGGAATTAGTATAAACATTGATAGTGATAGTAGTTTAAGCAAACCTGCAGAGTTAATAAAATAACGTCGTTTTTGTGTTGAGAGTAGGAATATCATTCACCCTTATCGCGAATCTCAAGGGAATAAATTCGAGGGAATAATTTGTTTATTCCCATGAACAATAATTTGGTATCGCCAATTGTTAGGGAATAAAATACATTTTCGAAACATATGTGGCAATTCGAACATACTATTGTGAATTGATGTTGTTTAATTGTTTTTTTTTTTTTGTAATTTTCTTAATAAAATGTTATTCAATAAAATGCATAGTATTTCGCTTCGATTTATTTTATTAGA
Organism: Thelaira solivaga; assembly: GCA_947397855.1. Classification (NCBI taxonomy): domain Eukaryota; kingdom Metazoa; phylum Arthropoda; class Insecta; order Diptera; family Tachinidae; genus Thelaira; species Thelaira solivaga. Next base: position 20,110,761 of record OX377615.1, on the reverse strand, counting down.
AAAAGAGAAGAAATTATTGGAGAAAATAAAAAGACGGAATTTAAGAGAATCATCAAATCCATTGTGCTTACCAGAAACAATGTAAATAAACACATGAAGAATTGTTAACATTATGTACATACTATATGTACATATAAATAAATTCTTTACAGGTTCTAAAAACATGTTCTAGCTAACAAACCAGCTTTTAAATACCTTTTAGATATATTGAACCAGAACTGCCTACCAGAAAGTCGTCGTGTTGTGTAGCTTACAACATGTCTACGGTTTTTATGGGATACAAAAAATTAAAAAAGAAATATTCTGTAGAAAGATACGAAATCTTAAATCCAAAAAAACAATAAATCACATTTCTGGTATTTTTGGTTGTACTTCATGTATCACAAAAAATTATAATAAACAGGCACATAAAAAAGGCAACAAAAATTCTAATTCATAATTAATATACGTTTTTAAAACTGAAAAATTATCACATTCTTACATGTTTACAGTCCATCATTGCTATTAGATTGCTTGATTTTCTGTTCCTCTAATTTTATTTGCCGCTGCAACAATTCTAAATTTTATTCCCAAACAAAATGTTTGTGAAAAATATCACAATACTTTTGGGAAAAAACTCACGGGAATAAAAATCGGCGATGCCAATTTTTTTTTCGAACATGCGAGTTTTTTTCCCATGAAAATAATTCACGATTGCAACTTTAGGGAAAAGCGAAATATTTCGAGGGAAAAAATATTCACGATAGGGGTGAATAATTCAATTTATTCATATTTGCTTTAATATGTACAGCATAGATATGTAAGTATTTAAATGTAAGTTACGTGATTGTGTTAAAGGTACTGACTCACTATCCTACTTAGTCGTGTATTGAACAAGCAGACTTTTTAACAGGTCTGTCCGATTTTTTAATGTTATGAAAATTTTCATAAAATAAATTTTATCTGTGCGATCAGAGTTTCTATTTCTATGTTCAAGGCAGAAAAATAGCAACAATACCAAGCTTGTGTTTTATTTATACAAACTTTTAGGTTATTTTTCATTGTACATATTTGTAAAAAAAAATATTTTGCGGCAAAGAAGAAAATGAAATTATTTAGGCCACTCAACAATTTGAATATCTTGATTGACGGCTTCTTGTTGCAGCCTCGAAAGCTTTTGATCTAAATCTAATGATTCGTTTTCAATCAATATGTTCAAGCTTAGTACCAATTTAAATTTTCTAAATATATTTATATGCAATTTTTTAAGTTTTTTGTTCGTATATACAAATTCTGATCTAATTTTTGGAATTTTTTTGAAAAGTCATGTGAGAATTTGTCGTAAATTGGTATTTTGGTTACTGTAGCGTCTGTATCTTTTATTTGATCTTGTGATTGTTTTGCCATTCCTCGAGTTTTTACGGCTAGGATTTGTTTGTTTACATCTTTTAAGTCATCTATCGAAATACGCGAAAGTGCATCTGCAGCTACATTGCCCTTACCCTTAATGTGCTCTACAGCAAAGTTGTATTCGGATAGTTCCAATCTTATTTTTGTCAAGTTCGATGATGCGTCCTTTATATTTATGGTGTACTTACTAAAAAAGATTTACTCTTATCAAAAACATTAAGAGCAATTAAAAAAGCAAACACATTGTTACTTCCTCTTATTTATTTATATACGTGCGTGGGTGTATATAATTACGTGAGTAACTACATACGCACCTTGTAGTTATATACCTTCGAACCTGTTACGCATGGGTATATAATAAAAAAAAAGAACCGTAATCTTTTAAATCAGGTTTACCTTTATATAGCTTTAAGTTGAAATATGTATACTCACTCACTTTTGTAAGTTATTGAAATAAAGACGAAATTGAAAGTAACAACTGCGGTTTTAATTAAAATTAGAATACTGAGTTCTTACAATATTAAATAGGTATACCAATGGTCTGTGGTCAGACCTGACCGTAAATTCTGTGCCGTAAACATATGGCCTAAATTGTGTGATTGCGAAATTAATAGCTAAGAGTTCTTGATCGATTGTTGGTTTTTTCTGTTCAGCAGTATTGAAGGATTTGGACGCAAAGTAAATTGGTAGATCCTTTCCATTAAAAAACTGACTTCGGACTACTTTTGATGCATCAACTGTTATGACAAACTTTCTAGAAAAGTCGGGATGTTGTAGTAGTCTAGGAGACTTCAAGTTATTTTTAAGATTTTCGAAGGATTTTTCACATTTTTCATCGCAATTAAAACTTACATTCTTGCGTGTTCTAAAGTAGCAAAGTTATTAATAAACCGCCTATAGTAGTAAGCGAATTCCACAAATCTTCTCACAGAGTCTTTGTCAGATGGCACAGGATAATTTTCAATTGTTCCGATCTTTGAATCGTCAGGTAGAAGGCCCTTTGATGTACACCTGTGACCTAAAAATTTAACCTCAGGTCTGAAAAAGTTACACTTATTCGGGTTAATGTTTAGGTTAAATTTCCTAAAGATATCAAAAACGTCTCTCAAAATTTTTAGATTATGCTGCATACTGCATCCAACAACAATTATGTCGTCGACATATAAAAAAGGTTGTTCTGGTGACAGATCCGAAAAAGTTAGAGCCATCATACGAGAAAAGGAATTTGGAGCAATGTTTAGCCCGAGCGGCAAAACTTTCCATCTATAATAACCTATACTAGTGCTAAATGCGGTAATGTCCCTAGAGTTAGGATCGAGTTGGATTTGATGAAATCCAGAATATAGGTCCAATATTGAGAAGTGCTTAGCACGTCCAAGGTTGTCTAGGACACTAAGCAACCAGAGATGAAACTTTTGAGGTTAGAATTTTGAAAAACTCAGCTTTTTATTTTGAGTTTGTATGTAAGAGACAGATATAGTGTTTTAATATTACGAATAAGAGAAAATATGCAAAATGAAAAATTTTTTGTTTTAAAAGACATTAATTAAAAAGTTATTTCCGTAATGAAAATGCACATGCCAGAAATTCTTATATATACGTTTATTGTTATGAAGTATGGAATTTAATGCAAAAGTGGTAACAAACACAAATTTTCATGTTTTAAAATTCATGTTTACGAAATGTAAATAATGAAAGTGTAAATTTTTTAGAATTACCTGAGCAAAACAAAATAAAAATTTTGAGTTCGTGCAAAAAAAGACAGAAAGAAAATGTATACTATATCTGCACTCTGACACCTCTGGTTGCTCGGTGGTCTAGGATATCGTCAATCCTTGGAAGTGGGAAATTATCAGCTATGAGCTTTTTATTAACTGCTCTGTAATCAACACACATCCTGTATTTCTTCTGACCATCAATGCTGTTTTTCGGGACCAAAATAAGTGGGCTATTGTAATTAGACTGGCTCTGTTCAATTAAATAATTTTCAAGCAAAGTTTGTACTTGATTGTCTATTTCCTGTTTTGGTGAATAAGGTATGCGGTAGTTTTTTATGCAAACCGGTGTAGAATCATTTACCCATAGCTTTTGCTGATAAAATTGTTAACTGTCATTTTGTCACCTGTTAATGAAAAAATGTCAGCATATTCCTCGCACAAAGGCATTAGTTTCTTCTCTACCTCTACTGGCATTTGGTTCTTCAGTACATTTCTAAGCTTTATTACACGATCAGAATTTGCTGTGACCTTATTAAATGAGTAAATATTATAGCTTGTAAGTTTTTCCGTTTTTATCTTAGAATTTTGTATGGATTTAAATTTGTCAGTTACATTAATGATTTTCAAAATTGTTGTCTGTGAGTCAACGATGCACCTACTGGTGAATACGCCCACACAAAGCTCTTGTGTGTCTATAAAGACTGGTTCATATACATTTTTCAATTTAAATAATCTAAAAACTTCAGATCTAGGTGGGACTATACAGTTATCGTCAGTTGTACCATATTTAATGGGAATTTTTAGCTTAACATTATCATACCAAAAAGATATTGTCATACTTTTGTAATCAATGTTAAAATTGTAGAGTTTCAAAAAGTCTCGCCCGAGAATTCCTGTCACGGTCGCCATTTAAGCAAACCCGCGGAGTTAATAAAATAATGTCGTTTCTGTGTTGAGAGTAGGAATATATATAATAATTCAATTTATTCATATTTGCTTTAATATGTACAGCATAGATAAGTATTTAAATGTAAGTTACGTGATTGTGTTAAGCAGGGATGGGAATTTATCGATCTCTCGAAAAACTTAACGAAAATAACAAGAAGCATTTAAAAAATGCAAGATCTCAAAAGTGAGGAAATCGAAGGGTTGCGACAGCACAATGCTTTTATGGAAAAGCAAATAATGGAATAAATAAAATATAAATTAGAAAAAAAAGATTAGAAATGTAGCTACTAATGAATTTTTTAGTTTTAAAACGAATTTGCAATATGTAATGTAACTAACATATGTACCTTATGTTGTGAAGAAATTAATTTGTTTTTGTTTTCATGTTCAGAGAACTTTTTATTTTACTTTTTAATAAACAAAAATTAAAAATATATATATATAGTATTTATTTACAAACAAGATATTAATATTACAGCCAATATTAGCTCTTATAGCTTGAGCTGAAGCTAAATATTGATTTGATATGGGTGGAGCTATTTCTTCTTCTAGCATACTAAAATCTGTAAGTTCGTTGCACGAGTCCTTTACCTTATAATTTATGCATATGTTGTGTAAAGCATAACACACATTTACAATTTTTGCTGCTTTTTCAGGAGCGTAGTCCAACTCTCGTGCGCCAAAGAGACACCTCCAACAATTTTTTAATACTCCATTAGTACGCTCAATAATATTTCGGCATTTTGAGTGTACCTCGTTAAATCTCATTTCTGGAGATCCATCTTCTGGGACACGAAGTGGAGTTAGAAGCCACGACTCCAAAGGGTATCCTGCGTCTCCTATTTATATATATAAAAATATGTGACTTATTATTTAATTTTCTTAATGTCTTTTACAAAATCTTACCTAATAGCCAAAAGTTGGTTTCGCCTTGCAAATATTTTTGGTCAATATGAAACCGCAGGTCGCTATTGTTCCATATTATTTAAGTCATGGGAAGCTCCTAGGTGGGACGGGTCAACGAAACGGATTTTTATTTAATTCGTCATGGCAAAGCTGTAAACAATCAACTAATCAGTTTAGCACTTGTAAAATAAAATATTAATTCGAATTAGAACTAGGGGTTGTCTGCCTAACTTTCAGAGGTATTACACATCGTTTAAAATAAATTTTTTCCTTGGAAACATAGATAAAAACTCTTTGTATGTATATATATCAATACTTAACAGCATAATATTTAGACTAAATTTTCCTTTTCTGTTGTAGAAAAGGTGTTTATTAGCAGTTGGTGCCATTATTTGCACATGGGTTCCATCGATGTAACCAATAATTCCAGGAATACTGTGCTTCTTATAAAAGGCCAGAGCAATTTTCCGCATATTTATCCAAATCGGATACAGATGGGTTTCAAAAATATTTAGTATTAGGTGTACAACTTTGTTTATGCCGTTTTTTTCCGAAATTGGAGGCTTTATTGTAATAAACTGGTTATACATTTATGATTCAAAGTATTGTCCATCGCTGGCCACTACTTTCTCCCATCTTTCGGGCAGAGTACGAATTTTGCGTTGAAAAAACTGGTCATATTTTGAAGCGATACACGAATCGATCCAATTTTTTACTTCTGATAATGCCGGTCTTCCACGTCAAAATCACCGTTCCTGAAGCGCTGAAACCACTCTCGGCACGTTCTTTCACTAATAGCGGCCTCAGCCGCAAATTTCTTCATACGAGTATTAAAGCAGAAAATTAAAACCTCCCGCAAATGACGAGAATTTGGCTCGTAAGCTCACATGTTTAATCGAGAATAACTTTATGATTCAAACATAAATCGACTAATATTTGAATGGAGTTATAATTACAAATACCTAAGCTTATTGTATGACATCTACGATCTATTTATTTCGACTACCACTTACCGCAACAGCCATCTATTGCAAAACGGCGGAAGCAAAGTTGTACACCTATACATCGTTCAGTGCCATGCTGAAAGAAGACTGAGCTAAATGCACGTCGGGGTCCTTGCCAATACCACCTTCCGCAAAAAAACGCAAGCATCTACTAAGTTTAACTACCGCTGGAATAACAAATTGCTCTGCAAGCAATTCCAATAAATAACGAAAATCAGGTTTATTTACGTGTTGGTATTTTTGAAACCTATAAATAAACAAAAAGTAAAGATAAAAATCGAGGAAAAACAGTTTTCCATTTACTTACAATGATTGTGTCAACTCAAGTAGGTTAGACACATCGCGCAACTGCCTTCTTTCAATCCTTAGATTTCTTAACTGCTACTCATCTTCTACATTGGACACACGACCCGCAAGAATGCAAAAAGCAATACTATGCATTTCAACTCAATTTATTTATTTTATTTTATTTAATTTTTTTTTTTTTTTTTAAGGATTAAATTCTGCTATAAACGTTTGTAAGCAACAAAATTTCAATCACAATAAGCAAACCGGCTGATATTTCGATTTTCTGCTCCCTTATTTTTCTTTCCCCAGGAATTTATGGTTTTCTCGAGAAAATTTTTTATTGCGGGAAACAAATTTCTCGAGAATATTCAGGATTGGGCTGAATAATAATAATGATATACAACATTTTTTTTTCTTCGTTAAGTTCAGTGCTACTAAGTTAAAAAGTTCTATAAATGTAATAAGAGCTGCTAATCTTATTGAATAAAATAAAAAAATTTCAAATATTTAAAAAAAAAATGTTTTCAACGGCAGCAGCAATTAAAAAATTAAGAAGATGTTTTTGGAAGGAGGACCAAAAAAATATTCTTCCCAAAGTAAACATATGTTCTGGCTGTTGTACAGTTGATCAAATGAGTTTTGTACAAAGTAACGCATCAAATACACTTATTTCAATGAGAAATTTATATTATTTTGTACAAATTTATTTAGCACACTGTATGTTAAATCTTGAATTTAATAAATTTGTAATTTGAACTCAAAATCATCTATTTGTGCATTTAACTTTCAATCTGAAGATAATATAACATAAACCAAGCTGTAAGCAATATTTTTCAGTTATTCTGCCGACCCACGCCGTTGCAAAAATTAAAAATTCGACTGTAAAATTTTGAAAAGTGCATCATCGCATATCACAAAGGACAACTTACTGATCGAGAATCAAAAACCTGTTCTTAAATCGGTTGAAAATTATACCAACTACGATGAGGTGATTATTATACTGAGTGGCAATTTCTTACACAGAACAATTATTTTTAAAAGAGCTGTGAAGTCCTTATAAAATTCAAAATTGTTTGAGTTATTCAGAAGTTCACATGACGTTGGTACATTTAAATTGGCTGCTAAGCAAACAGTGAACACTTTTTTTGTTTTTGAAGAAAAATGATAGGGATTTAATTGCAAAAAGAAAATTTCATAAGAAAAAATTTCGCTTGGTTAGCTGAATTCTCTTTTTGAAATAAAGAATGAATAATTTGTTACTGTCTGCTATGAATCTTTTCTTACAATGATTGATGGTAAAGTTTTGAATGAAATTACGAACACCTCGTCAACTTTAAAATGTGCTATTTGTAATAGAGCATAGAAAGACTTTGATAATTTGAATGATTCAAGCAGTGATAAGAATAACTATGAATATGGAATTTCTCCATTGAATGCTAGAATAATGTGCATGTAGTTCATTTTGAAGCTGGCATATAAATGGTGTCCCAACAAGAACGCAAGATTTAAATTTGGCGCCATTCGAAGTGTCATTGTTTGACATTTGAACAATTGTTATTGTTTGCTAGTAGAAGGTACGAGGTTAGTAAAAATGGAGCGCTACACGAATGAACAACGCATTCTCATTGTGAAATTGTTTTACAAAAATGGTGAAAGTTTTGCGGCTACAGTTCGCAAATTGCGATCAATTTGGGGTCACAATAATGCTCCAAAAGAGTCAACTGTAAAGAGATTAATGGATAAATTTGTCTGTTAGTGATGTAAAGACAACAACGTGCCTTCGACCAAGTCGATCGACCGATGATGTCGCTCAAACTCCATCCACCTCAATTCGACACCGAGCTCAGCAAATTGGTGTCTCCAAATCCACTATGCAGCGAATTTTGACGAAAGATTTGCATCTTCATGCATACAAAGTTCAATTGACTCAGGAACTGAAGCCAGCTGACCATGGACAGCGAAGAGAGTTCGTTAATTGGGTATTGGAGAGACAACATGAAAATGCTGATTTTGCCGATAAAATCATCTTCAGTGCCGAGGCCCATTTCCATCTTGATGGCTTCGTCAATAGGCAGAATTGTCGCAATTGGGGTGAGGAAAATCCTCGAGTGATTCACGAGAAGCAAATGCATCTTCAACGTGTCACTGTGTGGTGTACTTTTAGGGCTGGAGGAATCATTGGACCTTTTTTTTATGAAAATGAGGCAGGTCAGGCGCAAACAGTCAATGGTGTTCGGTATCGTGAAATGATAACCAGTTTATTTTTGCCTAGAATTGAAGAAATGAATGTGGAGTTCTTGTGGTTTCAACAAGACGGCGCCACATGTCATACAGCCAGAGAAACAATTCAATTGCTGCATCAGTCATTTCCCGGTCGTCTTATTTCGCGTTTTGGAGACCGGAATTGGTCACCTAGATCGTGCGATTTAACACCATTAGACTTTCTTCTTTGGGGTTTTTTGAAGTCAATTGCTTACGCGAATAAGCCGACGATGACTTAAGCCTTAAAAGATTAAATTGGATGCTGCATTAATGAAATACCGCAGCATTTATGCGAAACGGTCATTGAAAATTGCATTAAAAGATCGCGTGTGTGCCAGCAAAGCCGCGGCGGCCATCTGCCCGATATGTTGTTCCATACATAACCTCATTCTGTCTACTCTACGATATAATAAAGTTTTACGATTTTTTTTTTAAATTTTTTATTTAAAATTTAAATCTTGCGTTCTTGTTGGGACACCTTTTATAACACCACGGGTAGAAGAAACTTTTGACGAGAATGCACTACCAAAGGAAAAGTAAAGAGTGATTTTTTTGCTATTATCTTTTTGGCAACACTAGTTTTGACAGCTCACGCACGTTTTGTATCTTGTGTCACTGTCAAACATCTTCACTTTGGTCTACAATTTAATCATGAATCGTCTTACAAATGAACAACGCTTGCAAATTATTGAATTTTATTACCAAAATGCGTGCTCTGTTAAGAAAGTTCATCGCGCGCTTCTTTCATTTTATGGTCAGTTTAATCGACCTACTGAGGCTTCTATTCGGGCTATTGTAACAAAATTTCGCACCAAATTTACATTGTTGGACATTAAATCACCAACACGCTTACGTAGAGTGCGAACTGAAGAAAATATCGCAGCCGTATCGGCCAGTGTTGGTGATGACCGTGAATTATCGATTCGGCGCCGTTCGCAGCAATTGGGCCTCTGTTACTCCACTACGTGGAAAATTTTGCGGAAGGATTTGGGTGTGAAGCCTTATAAGATACAACTGGTGCAAGAATTGAAGCCAAACGACCTACCACAACGCCAAATTTTTGGTGAATGGGCTCTTGAAAAGTTAGATGAAGATCCACTTTTTTATCGAAGAATTGTGTTCAGCGACGAGGCTCATTTCTGGTTGAATGGATACGTGAACAAGCAAAACTGCCGTATTTGGAGTGAAGAGCAGCCAGAAGCATTGCAAGAGCTACCAATGCATCCACAAAAAACAACCGTTTGGTGCGGATTATGGGCTGGCGGCATCATTGGGCCGTATTTCTTCAAAGATGATGCGAATCACAACGTTACTGTGAATGGTGAGCGCTACCGTGCGATGATAACAAACTTTTTTTTGCCCAAAATGGAAGAGCTTGACTTGCATGACATGTGGTTTCAACAAGACGGTGCCACATGCCACACAGCACGCGAAACAATGGACCAATTGAGAGGCGAGTTCGGTGAACAGTTTATTTCACGCTTGGGACCAGTCAATTGGCCGCCCAGATCGTGCGATTTAACGCCTCTAGACTATTTTTTGTGGGGCTATGTTAAGGCTAATGTCTATAGGGACAAGCCCGCTTCGATTGACGCACTGGAAGCCAACATTGCCAACATTATTCGTGAGATACCGGCCGAAATGTTGGAAAGAGTATGCCAAAATTGGACTAAGCGGATGGACCATTTGAGGCGCAGCCGCGGCCAACATTTGCATGAAATAATCTTCAAACATTAAATTATATCGACCCAACTATCGATCCAAATAAATATTTCATGCATTTTTCTGAATTTTATGTTTTTTTTTTTAAATTTCCGATAGTTCTTATAAAATCACCTTTTATAAGAAAACAAATCATACAAAGGGAATAATAATCGGGTATAACGATTTCTATCGTACCGAATATTTTGTAGGAAAGTAACTGAATACCGAATTCGATAAAATATCGTTATACTTGTTTTTTCGATACGAATGTTCGTAATAAAAGTTACTGAATTGCACTACAGGAGTGTACAAATAGAGATTATTAAAAATTTAGGAACACAAACACTTACAAGATTTCACGCATTAGAGAGAATGATCCACTTATTTCATCACGAAGTCATGTCAGATCAGAAAAAGGATTTTAGTTCCGAAATGCTAAGTTTATTAGATATCGCTCCCAATGTGGATGAATATTTTGTAAATAATTAACAACACTTTACCGAGATCAAAAGGCAAAAAAAAAAAACAGTTTTATATAAAAAAAAAAACTAAAAAAAAATATATATTTATCGCTAAGTTTCTAGTGTTAAAAATATTTTAAAAATATCAATTCGTGATTCAGCGTTTCGAAGTCAAAAATGTTTTCTTTCAACTCCTTTTTAAATTTTTAAAATATCTTCATTACTTCAAAAGTTATGATTTTTGCAAGAGAAAAAGTCAAAACGAGCCACTGTGTGACGATAATTCTTTGTTGCTAGGGTAGGTGGGGAAAACAAAATTGCAGTGGTTGTAAAATTATGTTAAGTTAGTTAACATAAGTGTAAATATTTTTATATCAATATTTTGCACTTATTACAACTATTATGAATTAATGAAAATATTTTGACACCATGAGCTTGCAAGAATTAAACCATAATTTATATTGTTCTAAACAGAAAAATTGCAAAAAATATTTAAAGAGTATGTAGTTGAAATTACAATTAAAATTAGTAATAATTACTGAGACCTAGTAGGTATATACATATTCAAATTATACTGTTACACATACAAAAATGTTCGCCTTGTGAAAGTTTTATGCCAATAAAACAAAGTATTCTGCAATATATCTGTGCTAATTGGGAAAAATTGCGTAAGTCGGTTTAAAAAACAATTTTCTTGCTGTCGCAATAACTTCATTATTGTAGTTCAGAGATAGTACGGTGATTATTTCTACAACTATCGACATGACAATAAAAATAATAAATACCTTCTGAGAGAATCTATATAATCATATAAGAAAAACCGTTAGGGTTTTTAAAGTTAACTTATGACACATACGCGGTTTTTCTATGCCGCCACATAATTTTTTAAAGTACTGTGTATTCTGTTGCACAATATGGAAGAGAAATAAAAAAATGGTCGTCGTTTAAGCATATTTTATTATTGTTTAACACTGCCGTCACACGATCAAGTTTTTTTACAATTCTCTTTCAAGAAATTTACATATACTGCTTGTCAAAATTCACAAAAATTTAAAGCTGTGACGTAGGCTGCACGCAATTTCAAAGCAAGTTTTTCAACAAGATGTTTTTTTTTAACCTCTTCCACCGACATTTTTGTTTCGGCAGCAATAGAGTTATATGCCTTAATTTTTATATTATTCCGTTTATATGCAGGAATATTCATGTTCCACAGAACTTCATGCCTTCTGTATATCTCTATGAACTGCAAAACGTCGTTATATTTGTTTAATTTGTTCACAAACATATTTAAAAAAAAACAAAACAATACTGGCGGCAGAATAAGAATTCAAATTTGGAATAAAAAAACTGCAGTCAGCTGTTTTCTTGACTGTAATTTGAAACACTCAATTGAACGAAAAATTGAAAGCAAACTCTCAGCAAATTTTAAAAGTGTGAGTGTATTGGTAAAAAAAATGAGAGAAATTTTAAAAATTGAATGAAAACTTGATCGTGTGACCCCCAAGTAAGATAGATTAGTTTATATTTGTGTATGTACTAAAGGGCTGCAAAAGCAGCAAATACTGTAAAGCACTGTTCTATCGCATATCAAAACAAATACTTCAGTGACAAAATGTTTTGTACTGCAGAATTAGAACCCCTAGAACATAGAACAACCAGAACTCAAATACACTAGCAAAAACTGAACATAACAATAACGCAGTAGAACAAACAACACGACAGCAGAACTTTTTTAGAACTTTGCTGGATTCACACGTATGTACTCGTATGTATTTATATGTGTACTTTCACAGCATATGCTTTTTTTAATGGAAATTTTAAAGTTTGTGCACACAAATACGATGCCAGGCAGTCGATGCTATACAAACATGTGTATGTATGTGTGCTTTTAAAAGGCATGCCTAATATGTTTGGTCACGCTCGTATTGACCAAAACGTATTATATTAAACTATGTCTCCTTCCTTATGTATTTCAAATAATCTTTATCACTTCTAGACTTTGTCCTAAACGATAACACTTCTTTGTTCTATTTCTAAAATTAATTATTTGTTTCGCCAAGGGATTTTCCCATACTGATAAACGAGCATTATATTGAACAACAAACAGAACAAAGAAATATCAATTAGTTCTAGATTAGTATAAAAGAGTAGATTTTTTTGAAAGAACGGATGCGTGCACTTAATTAGCGACGAGGATAAAGAAAGAAAAACATTTTTAAAGATACAACATCAACAACAAATATAATAATAACATAAATAAAGGGTGTTTTTTATAGACGTATAGATCTTTAAATTACAATAAAACAATGATGGATTATTCGATTGACATGAATTTTATTTATCCGAAAGATAATCTTGTGGCATTACATTTTAAATATGATTTCTGACATATGACCGCCACGGCTGGCTCGGTTGTAGTCCAATCTGGACGTCCAATTTTCGATGACTTTTTCCAACATTTGTGGCCGTATATCGGCATTAACACGGCGAATGTTGTGAAATTAATCGGTCACCAAACGTGTCTTTCAATAAATCGATTGTGGCACGAGCTGTGTGACATGTTGCGCCGTCTTGTTGGAACCACAGCTCCTGGACATCATGGTTGTTCAATTCAGGAATGAAAAAGTTAGTAATCATGGTTCTATACCGATCACCATTGACTGTAACGTTCTGGCCATCATCGTTTTTGAAGAAGTACGGACCAATGATTCCACCAGCCCATAAAGCGCACCAAACAGTCAGTTTTTCTGGATGTAACGGTGTTTCGACATACACTTGAGGATTAGCTTCACTCCAAATGCGGCAGTTTTGTTTGCGCATCATCGCTAAACAAAATTCGCTTATGAAAATCGGGAACAACGGCAATCTCGTTTTCGAAATAAAATTGCACTATTTGCAAGCGTTGTTCAGGCGTGAGTCTGTTCATGATGAATTGCCAAACCAAACTGAGAATAAATCACTTGACAGCTGTTAAGTCGGTCGCCATCTTGAACAGTAATGCCAACTTAAAGTTCTATACGTCTATAAAAAATACCCTTTACTACAATAACTATTAAATATTCATCATTATTCAATTTAATATTAATTATAACAACACAAGATATCGTCAAATAATATAAATATTTAAAGAAAATTTATAATTTACGCAAAATATGTACATAATCGGCGATCACGATCCTACATATATATTAAAGAGAAAGAAAAAACTCCAAATACCTTGAAGACAAAAAAATACCTTTTCACTAGATAACGGTTTTGTCTAGGCAGCGAGGACCAGAAAAAAAAGAAGAAGCGAATCTTTAATAAACTTTTTAGAGGAAATAATCAATTTCAAGTACACCACCAGCTACAATAACAAGGATCACAAGCTTAAAAGTAGAAAAATAAGAAGTAATCAAAAAAAAACTGAAAGCTGATTCTTCTTATATTAATTGGACAAACTTGTAAGAGAAAGAGTACTAGCTACGAGAAATACTAAGGCACTCTAACCTGAGGATAAGGTTTAAGTTATTATAAAATTTAGAAATTAGAATTTTAGAAACTAAGTTGTAGATTTTGAGTATCCTGAGAAAGACTAGAGGTAGATCTTCAAAATTCTAGTTCGAGTAATAATATGGAAGTAATTCATCAATTCAATCTTGTATTAGGTTGCATAAGAGAAATTCCGCCCTTTGACGGTACAGACATAAATCACTTGCCGGCCTTTATTTCACAGGCAGAGGCACTTATGCCATCCATGAAACCCTTCGACTCAAGTAATAGAAATATATTATTTGGGTATCTTAAAAATAAATGTATTGGAGCGACGAGAGAAGTCCTCCATCGTCATGGTGCCATAAAGAATTGGGAAACATTAAAACTGATTCTTTTGAACAATTTTGGGGAAAAGGACGAGTAGAGAGCTAATGGATAGATTGAAAACTTGGAGAATGAGTTTAACCATAGAAAAATATTATTATGATATAAATAAAATAAGAAATAAATTACATAACAGACGCCTAACACGTGGAGAATAAGGTTTTTCTGTAGAAGATATCAATAGAATAGCATTAGAAACATTTAAAAATCATTTACCCGAGCCGACGAAAACAATGATATTTGCAAGAAATCCAGGAACACTGGAAGAAACGTTTAAAATAATTTTAGATGCCAGACAGCAAAGTTTAACGGCTTAAGATTCAACCAAACTTGTGATAATTTGAATGCCCCGTTTAGAACTATTTTCAGTGATATCTTTCATACTAGAAATAATAAGAGGAATCAAAATCAAGGAACTTGTAATAATGCTTTTAATAGTAGGAACAGTAATCATAATTATAAGACATACAGTAATAACAATAATACCAACAATAGTAGTAATAACTATTACATCCGGGATTGTAAGAGTAAAAGAAATAATATACAACCGAATTATCAGAACTTCAGTAATTCTAGAATAAGAACACGATCCAACCAGTTAAGAAATCAAAATAATTCATACATGCATTATGGGGAGCCAATGGAAATTGGAAGTTCTAATGTAAATTTTCATGGGAACGATCAAAACAACTTCCTTATAACGGGTGCCAACAATGTTGACATTAGGGGCCAATCGCAAAATATATAGCATTTTCTAATAGGAGGATTACTTTTGCGCCACCTGATTACTTATGCGCCACCCGTTATAATAATTCAAAATCCAGTTAAAACTTTACGTTTCATTATTGATAATGGAGCAGAGTTCAGTATCATAAATGAAAATTTGTGTAACCCATAATGAATACACAACATAAATATTACGTTAAGAGATATGGGTACGAAATTTCTAGTAAAAAAAGCGATAATTATTTTTGTGAATTTTTGGAGTACAATTTTAATAATTCTTTTGACGGATTAATTGGTAATAATCAGGGCTGTCATAGAATCCAATGTTGTCGGTATTGGATTTGAAACCGATACAAAATTTACTTTGGTGTCATGAAATCCAATGTTGTCGGTTTCATTTTCGAACTAGAATTAATGTCGGTTTTAGGTGTCAGAGAAACCAATGTTATCGGTTTGCTATTGGATTGAAACCAATCAGTTGACAGTTGTTGGTTTGTTTAATTTCAAATAAAGAATGTGATTAAAGAGGACTTTTTTCATTACAATTTCGACTACAGTTAGTTATTTAGTAAAAATGTAAGCAAATTAATATTAATTCTACAAAAATAAATTTTTCTTCATACTTTTTTTCTGTAACAAAAAAAAATAGCACTTAAAACTCAATAATTATGCATTTTATAGAAAAATATCCTGACATTGCCAAGAAATTTACAAAACGTGATAAGCCAACTGTATGACCTCTTTGACAACAGTTGGCTGAATCAATAAAAATATGTAAACGAAAAGCTTCTTTATTTAACCGGTAATTTATGAATCTTCTTTTTACTTTCTGTGAGCGTTCTTCTTCTAATAATAAAAATCCTACAACGGCAAAGTCATTTTATTTCACTACTTATTTCACTGACACTAATTATATATTTTATATTAAAAATTTTCATTAAAAAAACACGTTTTAATTTTTATTTAAAGGAAAACACTACGATTTATCAAAATTGCTATCAAAATCAATTAAAAAATATTGAAGAACAAAGAAATATCATAAGAATGTATCCTACGGTATCAATATAATATTAACCATATTAATAATAGGTGCAATTTTATCATTTGTAATTTATAAAACATACTGTAAAAGAAATAGAAAGTAAATGTAAACATTGAACTAAAGCCTATCACCACTCTTTCGACAAAGAACGTCGAATATGAGGATGGAAAACTATATGGTCAATCAAATACATTTTTCCATGAAGTAAACATATGTATTTGCGTATGTATTTATAAGCAACTTCTATATCAGAATAATAGTAATATTAAGCGCAAGAATATATATTATAAGATTATTTAATCATATTCAGTTAAACAAAGAAAAATTTATTAACAATGAAAAAAAAAATTAATATATAAAAAATATTATAAGTAGAAATTAAGTTCGATGAAAACATGGCCTGGAAGCTATTACTATCTATTCTCATTGTGATTATGCCAGCAGGGACTCCTGAAGCTAAGGATGGAGTAGTTACGTATTATATTAAACTATGTCTCCTTCCTTATGTATTTCAAATAATCTTTGTCACTTCCAGACTTTGTCCTAAACGATAACACTTCTTTGTTCTATTTCTAAAATTAATTATTTGTTTGGCCAAGGGATTTTCCCATACTGATAAACGAGCATTATATTGAACAACAAACAGAACAAAGAAATATCAATTAGTTCTAGATTAGTATAAAAGAGTAGATTTTTTTGAAAGAATTAATAATAAAGATTTGATACTGAAACTGAACAGATGCGTGCACTTAATTATATATTTACATGTATGTATAATTCCTTTGCTCTAGTGTACATATTATTCAGTTTAATTTGATGTCACAGCTTTAAAACAAAATTTTGTCTTGAATTTCTACTGCCGTAGACAAGACACAAGTACTGTTAGAACTGTAAAAGCATTTTTTTAAAAAGTGTCAATGCTTGTTCTGTTGCGTCATTTTTGCACAGAACTTTTTAGTCTACTGTAAAAAGGACACGTGAAACTGTGCTTTATTCTAGTGTCCAGTAGTGTATCGTGTATTTCAAATGGGCTTGTGCAGCCCTTTAGTATGTACGTAGTACATGTTATTATTTAGCTAATTCCTTTCAGCCATTTTTAAATTATTTACCAAATATTTTTGTTATGGAAATGGTATCTAAACAAAAAGGTATTTACATTAAAGCGAAATCTAGTACATACAGCATAAGATTTAGAATGAAATCTATTTTATTTTTACTAGATACAAAAATAAATACTACACTGCAAAAGCAAATATGACTTTTTGATGAAAAAACAAATAGTGCAATAGTTGAAATATAAATATTAACAAACATATATTAAATTAAAGAAAATAATGCAAAATGGATACAAATATTATAAAAAATTTACTATTTTTAATTTTTATTATTTGCACTTTAAAAGAAAATTTTTTTCAAGCAGCTGAAATATTGAATATCAAATTTTAACAGTTAATAAAGACAAGACAATCTTGCATTTAGATTATGGGGCACTTTTAATTAAACGTTTACTTGTAAATATTAAAAAAAAATATTTAGATATTATTATAAGTATATTTAGTAAGTTTTAACTATGGCTCTAAAAAAGAGTGTATACGAAATCGAAATCAGACATAATTTATTCATGTATAGATTATACATCTACATACACATTTATTAGTGGATACTATTTGCAATTTTTCTATTTATTCCCTTTTTTTACTCACCAGCCAATAGAATTCTTCCAATCAACTCATTTCGTCCAATATTATCAAAATCCATAACCATTACATCTAATGAACATTCTCGGATCTTCTCCCACGGCACGTTAAAACTAAACGTTTCATTAAACACCGGATTCAGAGTGCAATTGAAAATTGGTGTTTTTCGTTTTTCAACACGTTTGTCGCCGAATTGCAGCCAGACTTTCACGTACGGATCTAAAATGTATACATATGTTCGTGTTTAAAAATAATATAAATTCGAATCTGTACTCCAATATAAGAAGTTCGTCAGTTTCCTTTCTTTTCACAACAAATTCTTTACAGTATCGTTAAATTTTTTAAGTTTCATACATACAATAGCTACAATAGTGATATGTACATACATACATACAACTAATACATATCACTCATTTAATTCAGAACACTCATGCCTCAAAATGTGTAAAATTTGAATAATTTATACATATATTATTTTACTTACACTTTTGTGTCTCAGCAAGAGTGCACTTTTTAAATTTGGTGTAAATTTTTGTGGCAACTCTGCTTATCAAAAATGGCGCACTTTACAATTGTGATAGATCGAAGTAAAGTCAATACCAATTTTTCAAAAAAAAAATTATCTTCTCCGATGAAGCACACTTCTGTCTGAATGGCTTCGTGATAACTCTGCCGTCCAACACGTGAAACAATCGCTTTATTACAGCATGAAGTGAAAAAGTGCACTCTTACTAGGACGCACTTTATTAAGTAAAAAGATCAATAATGTTAACAATTTTTTCCATAAAGATTTTAGTAAATTGTAATTTTTAACAACGTTTATATAGAAATAACTTCTTTTTATATCGAGCCATGAAAAGCAAAAAAAAAAATCACATTCGATCTTCAGTTTTTCATAAAAATCACAAGAATATGAACCTTTTCATAATTTTTTAAAAATGCATAGGCAAAGCAAATACCGTTGGAATATAAGTTAATATTGCTTGTTTGTTTAAAGCTTGTTGACAATAAAGATATTTAAAAAACATCTTCTCCTGTAGAATTTTATAATTGTTGTTTAAGCTTTTTGGCGATCATGGCTCGATATATAACTATGTTGCAATAAAGAGTGATATGTTTGTTTATATATGTTATTGTGTTCATCAATGCTTTAGAATTGAAGCATTTTGATCAAGTCTTTTACATTATGCACTTTTAATTACTGTTGCACAGGGGGAGGGAGGATAATAATAAATTATTCACAAAAATAACTAAGCGTTATGGAGGATGATGCCCTTTTCCATAGGAAGTAAGAATCATGTAGTTGTTTATCGTATCGAACCACATAAAAATATTTTCATTTTATTAACTTCCTTTAAAATTTTTACTTTATAGCCTCAACATTTGCAGTTATAGAGCTAGAAACTAAAAACAATTTAAAATATGTGGCGAAATTTTTTCAAAAAATAAAAAATTTTTTTATCAAGAGGATCTTAAAAAATTTATGAAAAGGAATTTACACTGAAGAATAAACTTTAAATGTCGTTTTTGTAATGCGTATTATTATTTCCAGGAACTACCACAAATTAAAACTAAATTGAGTTTCTCTGCGAACAAAGTAATTTATACATTTTATTAATACAAAATACTTTCGAACAAAATTTTTGTCGTAAGATTTTTTTTAATGATTGTTTTCTGCAGAAATATTACGCCATATCGAAAAATGCGACTTTAAGTATATGCTGGAAATATAGCGTGTGTACTTTACAAGGTTGAAGTAGAATATAATGTTCACTCCTGAAATTAAATTTTCTCTGACTAATTAATCAACTTACATTTCATTATTTTATCGAACATATTAAGTTAAATAGTTAATTTAGACAAAACTGAAAACGCTGGTATTTAAGTTTGCTTTCGAACAACAATATACATACTCGTATATGGATAAAACCGATGAAACAAATTATTTTATTAGTTTTAAACGTTGAAATTATTGATCGTTTGAAATACACAAGTTTTATTTACACATAACGTTTGGTTGTAGTTTATCCAAACCGATTTTGTACGATACAGCATCCAGTAGTAATACTGTCGGATTCGCAGTTTATCAATCCTCGAATATTTGTTATATACGTGCATAAAAGTTGTAATATGTTTAAAAACTTTTATGTGTTACAGTTTTCAAATTTTAATATGAAATGAGGTAAATGAATGTTTCGTTTTGCTTTTCTATATTGAGGCGAAAATTCGCAGTGTGTGTATAAGTGTACATTTCCATTATATGCTTGTTGCTAACAAAATAATAAATTGAATAACAAATATAATTTTAGATACCTAATAGTGTCTTCACACAGAGTTATTTAAAAAAAATGTGGTTTTAACATCAAATTCAATACTTGAAGCCTGGTTTTACCATACAAAATCAAAAATAATGGATGCAGCAACAACAGCAATACAAAAAATTCAAAAAAAAAAAAAAAACCAAGCTTTTGGACAGAGTATGATGGACAGTAGCAAAAATTATTGAATTTTTCGTAAGTGTATTTACCAAAGTATCTTGATTCTATTATATAGGTTTTACACTGTAATACAAGTGTTAAGATTTTGTTGGAGCTTTTGTTATTTTTTTATTATTTATTATTATCTTACGACTGTCAAATTTCTATCCACATTTTTTGACATATTGTTTTCGCTTTTTCATTTGATTTGATTTTTTGACCAGCCATTTTATTCAGTATTATATTGTAAAATCACAATTAACAATTGTAAAACTATTTATATTGTTGATTTAAAAACACAAATGCATTTTTTTAAAACTGTTTACATTTCTTTATATGTAAAATGATTTGACTTTCAAGCATTTCTTCACTTTTTAAAAGTAGTTATTATACATAATTTTGAAATAATTGATTCATGTTATCATATCAAAGAAATGTGTTGTACAATTCGCCAAATAAGTGCGATAAAAAGTACAGCAAAAAATATAATTTTAACTAAAAAAATTTATTTTATTTTATATAAATTTATTTGACAAACTGTATGACAAAAACTGTGTGTAAACTCAGAATCAGCTGTTTATGGTTAAAACCAGGTTTTAACTGTACATGTGAAAACACTATAAGAGATCTAAAAATTTAAATGTATAATTGTTCAGTTAAAAAATACCTGATTTTCCATTTATATCTTTTGCTTTTAAATTACGCGCTTTAATAAGCGTCAACGTCAGAATAGAGTTAGATGGATGGTAACATAGAGATGATAATAATTCACCGCATTTATCCTTGGCAGGGGGCTTTAATGCCTTCCAAAATGACTGTTTCGTTGTAAAGTCAACCTTAATTCATACAATAATTTTAAACTATTTTAAAACAGTAAAGTATGGATAAAAATTTTTAGGAAAAAATTCAGATTTATTACAAGCAAGCCGATTTTACTATGCAAGCCTAATTGATAAGATTCGTGTTCTTTACGCAAAATGCGAAAAGGTATAGAAACTAGATCTCATTTGTAAGTATATTTGAAATTCGTTTTACCTTCTTGTTTAAAGTGAAAATATATGCAACGCTTCGTTTCAAAGCGTTTTACGCTTCTATTAAAAAAGTAAAAAAAATGAATTTTTGTGAAACAGACTACACAATGAAGCGCGTAAAGCGTGTGCCTAGAAAAGTTGAGCAACTTTTAACTTTTTCACGCGTTACAAACATACTGACAAGTAAGCCAGCTGTGTTTACATTCAATTTCAATTAAAAATCTTTATAATATTTGAAGAGTAAAATCCATATTGTAAACAATTGAAGAAAATTAATAGAAGAAATTAAAAAACAAAGTTTTGTGCTAAAAATCCAGACTTGAGTACAAAAATAAAAAACGTCAAAAGCTTTATGTGTAACTTGTAATCACCAAGAAGCATTGAAGAGCTTAAAGCGTGGTATATACTTTCCCCTTTACAATTACACACTTGCATAGTGAAAAAAGGCTAAACGCAAAAATAAAAGTAGAGAAGAAAAAAGAGAACAATGATGAAACAAATTTAAAAATGTACGGTAACAACAAAAGTAAGAGAGTTGATTTAAGCTCTTGAGGCAAAATTAGTATTTACTTTCTGTGCTGTTGGATATCAGCTGATTTGTTTTTATAAATAGACAACATGTATCACTTATTACTTTTTCTATTCATTACCTCGTTTCTATAACTGTCGCATCGAGAAAATTTTTTAAAAACACAATAGAAACTTTATTGGTAAGTTGCGAATACAATTGTTGTCACAAAATTTTGCGAAAAGCGTCCCACTACAACTGTCAAAATATCTCACATTTCAAAATGTATGACAGAAGAGTGAAAAAGTAATAACAAAATAAAAATTACTAAATTTAAATCGTTTAAATTAATAAATTACATAAAATAATTTTAGCATACTTTTTTCCGCAAAATGTGACATCAGCTTTGCAATCGGTGAATCAAAATCTAATAAAATTAACAAAACTTAGATAAGTTTTTTACACAATTAATAGCTGAAGGTGGTCAGCTGAATAATCTTTTAAAATCCTACTAAATCCATGATGCAATCATATTACTCAAACAATCTTGGGATGAGTTGACTCAAAGGACGTTAAAGAATTTTTGGTCAAAATTGATAAACTGAGATTCTGACCAATACGACATCGACGACAATATTCCGATAACCACTTCATTAAAAATATTATGACTGCTATGAAGTTATCCAAATCAATCAAACGCTTTTCCAGGAAATTGACTCGAACAATTTCATCCGCACAGATGAAATCGAAAAATGGAATGAGGACATGTTTGAACACTTATCGGAACTTGAACATACAGAGTAGTGATGACGAAAATTCAGATAACAGCGATAAAGATATTATTGAAGTCACACGAGTTACTTCTAATATTTTAGTCACTGAGAGAAACTATACATATAAAAGAATAACGTTACTGACTGATTGACTTATCATCATCGCCCAGCCCAAACCGCTAAGGCTATGGGCTTGAAACTCAGTGAGCAGGTTCCTGTCCCAATGTGTAGAAAGTACCATTTTATCCCTTTAATGATTTTTGACTTTGCTCAGGATCGTTTATACCAATGTCGCACTTCTAGGTTTGTAAATAATAAAATAAATATCAAAAAGTACCAAAAAAACAACAAAAAGTACCATTTGTCTCTTTAACGATTTTTCACTTTGTTCAGGACCGCTTGAGCCCAACCTTGTACTTCTACATTTGTTTACATTGCAAGATCAAAAAGTACCATTAAATTAAAAAAATACTATATTGTCCCTTAATTAATGATTTCTTATTTCGTTCAGTATCGGTTAATTCTACTGTCATAATTTGAGGTTTGCACATAACATAAAAAGTAACACTAAAATTAATTATATATAAAGTCCAATCTTATTTCCCCCTTTTGGTACATTTTTTCTCCCTTGAAATTATATATTGCATATTTGAAAGACTAATTTAATAACTACGACACATTTTTGTAATTTGTAAATTGTCACTTGGTTGACTTACAAAATATGAACTTAAGCGCATTAATAATATAAATTATACACAAACAACAAATTTTTATTCTTGACGAATAATAAAATGTTTTTTCTTATTTATGTGTTAATGGTTTTTGCAAAGTTACAAGTTCCATATTTGAAAGAAGGCGATGCGCACCCAGCGCAGAGCAGCAACAGAAAGTAAAAACTACAGCCAAACCTAAATTAGCGCCTCAAACGTTTTTTATCTGTCAAAATATGTCATGTTCAGACAAAATATATGAAGAAAACTCAAACAGAAAATCAGATTTTGAATACAACCAAAAAAATTACAGTAAACATATTGATTTTATTGTAGCTTTTAGGATCAATTCTATAAAAAAAAAATTTACGTTTTTTTAACGGGTACAAGCGAAGTTTAAGATGTGCATGTATCAATTTATCTAGAAGAGTTTAAACTAAATCTGAATATCTTGCTACGATATACAAAAAATGAAGGATATATACTCGTATGCTTGAAAAGCAGGGATATGTTTCCCCCAAGCTGTAACTGTGAGTGGCAAGTTCCAGTAACTTTAAGTCATAGTATATAGTCTAGACTCAATGTATATTTGATAACTTAAGAATATAAAAATTTAAAAGCAAAAATTTGCTTTAAAAAATTATTATATTAGGTGTACAACTTTGCTTCCGCCGTTCTTTTTTTTCAAAATTCAAGGCTTTATTGTAATAAACTGGTTATATATTCATGATTCAAAGTATTTCCCATAGCTGGCCACTACTTTCTCCAATCTTTCGGGTAGCGTACGAATCCCGCGTTGAAAAAACTGGTCATATTTTGAAGCGATCCACGAATCGATCCAATTTTTTACTTCTTCATAAGACCGGAAGTGCTGGTCAGCCAGGCCTTGTGCCATTGATCGAAACAAGTGATAGTCCGAAGGAGCAACGTCTGGAGAATACAGCGGGTGGGGTAGGACTTCCCATTTCAAGGTTTCCAAGTATGTCTTGACCATTTTCGCAACATGGGGTCGAGCATTGTCATGATATAATATCACTTTATTATCATGTCTCTCGATGTATTGCGGGCGTTTGTCTTTCAATGCTCGGCTCCAAAGCAATAATTGCGTTCAATAATGATCGCCTGTGATTGTTTCAGTCGGTTTTAACAACTCATAATACACTACGCCGAGCTGGTCCCACCAAATACAGAGCATAACCTTGGAACCGTGAATATTCAGTTTGGCCGTCGACGTGGAAGCATGACCGGGATATCCCCATGATTTTCTGCGCTTGGGATTATCGTATTAAACCCATTTTTCGTCCCGAGTCACAATTCAATGCAGAAATTCCTTCCGTCTTTGCCTTGCAAGCAGCTGTTCACAAGCATACAAGTGCCGTTCAACATCTCTCGGCTTCAACTCGTACGGCACCCAATTTCCTTGTTTCTGAATCATTGCCAAGTCTTTCAGGTGTTTTGAAATGGCTTGTTGCGTCACTCCCAATGATCCTGCCAATTCTTGTTGCGTTTGACACGAGTCTTGATAAAGTAATGCCTCCAATTCTGCATCTTTGAAAACCTTCTCTTCCACCGCCATGCCGCTCTTCGACATCAAAATCACTAATAGCGGCCTCACCATAGGTATTGGAGAGCATTCGATGAGCCTCAGCCGAAGATTTCGTCATATTAAAGCAGAAAATTAAAAGAATTTGGCTCGTAAGCTGACATGTTTAATCGAGAATAACTTTATGATGCAGACACAAATCGACTCATATATCGATGGCGTTATGTTTACAAATACCTAAGCTTATTGTATGACCGCTACAGCCATCTATTGCAAAACGGCGGAAGCAAAATTGTACACCTAATATATTTTAGCGAAGACAACAAGCGGTACAATTGTGGCGACTTAAAAAAATCCATTTGTATGGATCAGGAATAAAATGACCTTTAAATTAAAATATTGCTCATACAAACAAGGCATCCAAAAAAAAGTTAGATGCAAAATAAATACAACATACTCCTTCTTGGTTGATGTACCTTGACGTGGTGACGGGGCTTAAGTAGGGTCAATGAACCAAGGAGCTATGTCGGCCTAGGTTAAACCATATCGGACAGGTTCTTGGAGAGACTCCGAAAACTAATTCTCCACCGATTCCCAAGACAAGGTGTTCTTAGAATCGTACAGAGGGCTGAATGGTGCAGGGAATGAAAACATGTGCATCGCTAACGGGGACATCCCCAGGAATACCGGGCGACCTTCTTGTGTAAATAGCCTTATGTGCGTATGGGAGCTCTGCGTACATGGACCAATCCATTCTTACCTTCGGAGTTTATTTTTATGCAAAATATAAAAGAGAACATAAAAATCAAAACAACGGAGTCAGATAAAGATACTCTACTTCGATCGTGGGTCAGTGCCGGAGAAAATGAGGCCATGGACATAACTGACATCCTCGGAGATTTCAAGCTAAGTGCCGAAAATAGCTCTCTGGGACCACTGGAACCAAAAGCTAATGACACGACGAAGCCTGATGCTAAGAAGCCAAGCGTACCAAGCGAGTCAATGGGCCAAAACGCCGAAGATCGGCTAATAATTCGCCCAGCGATATGATGTCACAGGCGAAAAATGTAACCCCTAAAGCTACACCACTGCTGGCTAAAGCCCAAAAGGATGCTCAGGATAAGGGAAATGGACCTTCGTACAGCGACATGTTGAGCGCATGCAAGGTTGCCATCACCCACTCCAAGCGTTCTGAAGAGGAACTGAATGCTAATCAGATTGCTCTGATAAAAAAGAGCTTATTGTCTGAGGTGGACAAGTCCACAAATCTCAACAATAATCTCGGATTTATCACCTGCATAAATAGGGACGGGTGGCTGTCTCTTACGTGGCACAACAGCCAAGCCAAGACTTGGCTGTCAGAGACACTTAAGACTCTAAAGCTTTTCCCTAATGCTAGCATAAAGTTAGTCGAAGGATCAGAAATGCTTCAGACGTTCGTCTGCATTACCTACCTGTCACCAGAAGATGTACTCGAGCAGAACGTGGGACTGTCAACAAAGAGTTGGCGGGTTCTTCGAACCATAAAAGAGAATGATGGCGGACAATCTGTCACCTTCCCGATTAATGACGCAGATCCGCATGAGGGTGAAGTCAGACGACAACCTGGCCACATCCACCCAAGGACAGACGAAGGAGAAGGTGTCCATGGAAGAAGATGACAACACTGCATCGACATCGAAAGCAGCAGCCGGAGCCAGGATGATGAGCACAGCAGCTGCTGCCGTCACCAAATCCCAGGGGACAGCGGCTCCAGAAAGCCCATCTTCGAGAAGGCCGCGGGGCAACCCTCAGGTCACCAAGCTAATCGCTCTGGGTACACCCATCTTCACCTAGTGGATGCGAGCGGGGCCTAAAAAGCGGCCTCCCAAAAGTTAATGGGCCTCAGGTGCATTCAGGCAAACCTCCTACACTGCGGTGGCAGTTCCCATATTGTTTAATGGTAACAGCAATTTTTTTTTAATAAAATTTTCTTTACCGCCATTGTTCGTTTTATTATGAACCATGTTAATTTATTATGAACGATGTTAATTGTGAGTCACACCTTAGCATCAAATTTTTTGCCCAACTTTATTTGCATTTCTTTGTTTCAGTGTTTGACAAATTTAACCATGAAGAGGTGAACAAATTAGCAGCGTATTAAAATTGTTGAAGCCTTTTATGAAAATGGGCGTTCAAAACAAAATGCATTTCGTGCACTTCGTGATTACATATTTCAACAAATCGGGTCTGTAGGAAATGTGAAAACGCCCGTGCAAACTCATTAAGTTCGTTCTGCTGTTTGCGATAGTGTGTGTGAGGTCGGCGAAGCAGTTACAGTGAATGGTGTATGCTATAGCGAAATGATAACGGAAATTGAGGATATATCGTGGCGATGTAAATTAGCCGCCACGATAAATGTGATTTGACACCGTTGGACTTCTTTCTTTGGGTATATTTAAAATAACAATTGTACGTCAATAAGCTAAGAACAATTCGGCACAAGACCTCAGAGTCATTGAAAATAGGGACCATCGTATAGAGGTATATCGAAGCCGTGGCGAGCATTTGGCCGCTATTTTGCTTCCCACATAATAGTTATAGATCCTTCTATCATAATAAAAAATATTAAGATAATTCTATGAAAACCTTTTGTTTCATTTAAAATTCTCATCGTGTGTTTTGGTTTGACCACTCTATACAATACACATAAATGGTCCTAAACGGTGTCAGGGTTGCAAATTTCAGTATGCAAAGTATTTAAAAAGTAACTACACAATGTATGAACTGTACTGATACTAAAAGACTGCACAAGCATACTTGAAACAGCTGTCAAGCATCATCCCTGATTTCAAATACTATCAAGCACTGTTCTATCGCATATCAAAATAAATACTTCAGTGACAAAATGTTTTGCACTGCAGTAAAAATTAGAACCCCTGGAACAATCAGAACCAAATACACTAGCACAATACTGAACATAACAATAACGCAGTAGAACAACACGACAGCAAAATTTTATAAAACTTTGCTGTATTCACACATATGTATGTCTTTATATATGTAATTTCACAGCCACATGCTTTTTTTAATGGAAATTTTTAAGCTATACATGCGTAATGTTTGTGCACACAAACATGATGCCAGGCAGTCGGTGTTATACAAACATGTGTATGTATGTGTATCTTTAAAAAGCATGCCTAATGTGTTTGGACACGCTCGTGTTAACTAAAGCAATATGTGTGAATGTATGTATATACGTGCATGTACACTCCGGTTCACTTATTTAAAGGCACTAAAAATTCCATATTCAGCGGCCTGTATCTTTTGCAATTTTTAACCGATTGCAGAATTTTAAAACGGAAATGGACGCTAGATACCTTGAAATGTAAAAAAAAAATTATGACAATAGTGGTTTCTTCACTAAAGAACTTTTTTTTAAGCAATTTATCAAAAAAAGTCCAAAAATATGCTATTTTTTTGTTTCACTTGAATAAAGGCACTTTATTATTTTTTTTATTATTTTTAAAGTAAACGATGACTTTTTGTAGAGATCGTTTGTTTATTGCAATTTATTACATCTTAATCATTTTACGAGTCAAAATGGCTAAACAAAAAAATTTTAAATCTATCGGAAAAAAACTAAAATCGATGTTTACCGTTCTGAAGGATATACTAACCGCGCAATTGCTAAAAAAATTGGACGAAGCCCAACAGTTGTCGACAATTACATCAAGGACCCCGAGGGGCATGGAAAAAATTTTAAAGGAAGGGCTTCATTGTCTTTATCTATATCTCAAGGTCTCTAGCTTCCATTTTAAAATTCTGCAATTGGTTAAAAATTGCAAAAGATACAGGTTGCTGAATATGGAATTTTTAGCGCCTTTAAATAAGTGAACCGGGGTGTGTAATTCTTTTGCTCTAGTGTACGTACTATGCACAGTTTAATTTGACATCACAGCTTTAAAACACAATTTTGTCTTGAATTTCTACTGCCGTACAAAACACAAGTGCTGTTAGATTGTAAAAAAAATTCAAAAAGAGTCAATGCTTGTTCTGTTGCGTCATTTTTGTACAGAACTGCAAAAAGGACACTAGAAACTGTGTTTGTTCTAGTGTCCAGTAGTGTATCGTGTATTTCAAATGGGCTTGTACAGCCCTTTAATTGATACATTGTAAATATACGATTAAGAAGTCAGCAATTTATACATACCAATTGGACCTTACTACCATAGGTATTAAAATCGATCAAGAAACCTCAGGCGCCACAAAAAAAATCATTTGGTAGGCCTGTTTTATGTTTCATATACTTTTTCTGTAGCTAGACATAACAAACATTTGGCTGTTGCTTTAATATAAATTTATACCATATAAAGAAATTTTTGCATGTTGAAACATAAGCATAAAATATTATAATGCCATATGTGTGTAATCTGCAGTGTGATAAAATAATAAAATAACTAAAAAACTATATAAGAAAATCTTTTATTTTTGACAGTATTTAGTATCGTTAGTACTAATGTGATAATTTTTAAATGAAAATGTGTATATAAAAATAAATACAATATAATTTAACACACCTGACAAAGAGGTAAAAATATCTCTCCGATGGAATCGTCTCTTGAAAATCGATCGTAGTCAAAAACATGCAGATGTAACACCTGTAAATTAAAAAATGGTACAAAATTGGATGAATTTAATATAACTTTTTATCACTTATTTATTTAATATCAAGGGTATAAGTCTAAAAAATATATATATACAAGTTTACAAGCTAACTAAAACCATGATAAAAAGTAATGGAATACACTGAGAAAGCAGAGTTCGCAAAGACACAAAACGAAACGTTTACATTCCTTCGTTTTGTAATTTTTCAGAGTAAAAAACTAACACCAAAGACTATTAAACTATAAAGATGTAGTGTAAACTTTTTCTGGTGCTAAATTTGTTGATGGATATTGCTAGTAATATCCACGAGAGCGCGAGAATTTAAAAGAGTGTAAGAGAGTAATATAACATGCAAGAGAATAATATTCAATGCAAGAATTTACACAACTTCACTTTTCAGTACATCCATATACAAACTGTATATGTATGTGTACCAAATTTTAATGAAATTACAGATGGTCAATAAAAATTTTAATATTTTATTTTGATCAATATTTCGTTAATTAGTTGCTTAACTTCTTAACTATTTCGAAATAATTTTAAATATAAATATCCTGAAGAAGATAAGCAGAGAATTAACGAAATAATGATCAAAATAAAATTTTAAAATTGTTATTTATCTTAAGCTTAAAAAACTAGCATGTGCATTATCATAACAGCAATTTAAAATTTTTTCGAAATGTAAAAAAGTTTCGTAAAAAAAAATTAAGCAAAGCAATGTAAGTGTACTTAAATGTTATTAGTATTGTCTACTGTTATCTTATACATTAACCATTGAGTTTTTTTTTTACTTTATATTTATTTTATTAAAGGAAAACAGTTACTTTTAATTTTTATTTTTCAAAACGAGCTACGTCATCCCGCGTCAAATTTGCTTCTTTCACAGACCGGTTTCGGCAATTTGCCATCTTCAGTGTTTTATCTCAATGAGATACAAAAAATGGGAATAATAATAAAAATGTTTTAATTGATTAATATTTATATTGCTTACGATTCAATATTTATTTTACATTTTATTGTAAATACGTATTGGATTTTTATTATTTTTATTTTTGTATTTTGAATATTTTTCTTACACATTAGCTTAGGTTTCCGAACTGGAATCTCTAATGTAGAAAATATTGAAGAAAAAGAACATATTTTAAAATGCTTACTAAGTTTCTAAAAAAGTTTTAATTTTTAAAACTTTTTGCTTCTTAGCCAAATTGAAATTCTCATTTGGTTTGATAAGTATTAAACGTATAAGTTCAAAACTTTTATGAAAAGTATTGTAGAGTCTACTGATGATATGCCTAGCAGCAATGAAATCGCTATATAGATAGCTATCCATCAGTGGTAGAGCATTTAAAAACAAATTTTTTGTAACAATACCACTAAACCAAAAATGGGAATAAGGTATAAAAATGTCTTATTATGATTTACATATTAATTTCCAAATAATTAGATTTTTATTATAAATAATATTTGTTCATTACATAAAATCAATTTCTGTGTTATTTATTATTAACAGTCTGTGAGTTTTAAAACTCTTATAGATCCTTTTAAAAAGCATATACAACAGGATTACTTCTCATTATAAAAATAATATCTACAAATCTATAATAAGAGTTTAATAAAGGTTCAAATTAATGAATCATAAATTCGTTGCAAACTAGGATAAATTTAATTTTTCAACCATAAACAAGATATTCTACCCTACAATAACGCAACTAGTCATATTCGTTCTATTTATATTTTTGCTCCTAAGATTTCAATAACATTTTTGTTGAAAAATTTCATAAATCTCACACAGAAAACATATCAAAGAAATAAAATTCATTTTAAGTTTTAAATGCTTATTTATATGTTGTTCAGTATGTGTTTATTTTTTTATTCTCTGTTTATCTCAGTAGCTAAATGAGAGAAACTTTTATTTGAAATGCGCATGCTCAAATATTCACTTGTTACTTCACCCCCTCATCTGTTTCAGCTATTCATTTTTGTTTTCAGATTTTCTTCTACGTAGAACATCTTTATAGTTTTATAGTCTTTGCTAATACAAATAGAAGGTATTGCAAGCATTTACCTTGATTTATTTTGTATTTGTGTTGGAACATAGTAAAAAACTGTATGTACCATTAAACGAGGCAGCCAAATACAAATGAATGTAAATAAAAACAAGATATATTCAACAGTGCCGAAACACATACACACATATGCACAAGCACGACTATCTGGTTTTTTGTGTGAGCACACAACATTACGCACATATTTATCATTTCCAAAATAACTACGCAGTAAATAATTCTTTGCACTAGGCATTGTGGCATACTCTTGTTAGTAAACTAACAACATATAATTCATTATTTCAAAAAATACGTTTCGACTTTTGTCTTGTACGCAAATGTAATATTTGATTGGTACATAACAAAAAGAAGACTGTATGCAAAGACTTTTTTGCTATAAATCGTTTTGTATTTTGTTTTCTATATTGTACAAAACGATTTAAAACTTTTGAGAGAATTTATGAATTGAGAGTAGCTGCACAAAGTTACCCAATTTGAGTAGCTTAAGTAATATATAAGACAATCATTTCATCATCAAGGTTGGAGCTCTAGCTAGTTGAACCTAACTAGGAGCTGTATCAAAGCTCTAGTGTAAAATTAAAATAAAATTATTATAAAAACTTAAGTCCACCTTTTATTACTACACAAAGTTTTTGGTACAACACTATTTACTACGAGATAGTCTAGTCCAGACAATGTAAATATTGGCTAGAAGAATTTACTATTACCGTGAATTTAAAACGCGCTTCAGAAGTGATACTCTGTTACAAAAATTCAAAATATTTTAACAACTGCAAATATATTAAACTAGTATTTAACTCGCTACTTCGTCAGCGAAGTACCATACTGTCGCTATTATAATTTCGTATTTCTTTGTAGACTATTTAATCTCAGTTGTAAATTTTTTAATACAAATTTCATTAAAAGGTATCATTAAAATAAAGAAAAAGGGCCCTTTTGTCAATTTATTAATTTTCATATTTATTGATTACCGTTGGAGCTCGGTCGGATAGTTATAAATTCGTTAATGTTAAAAAATTAAAAAAATGCCATTATAGTATATTAATAAAAAGTACAGTTTTCTTCTCTTAATTATTTTTCACCTTGTCCTGAACCGTTTAAGCTCAGTCTAATAGTTTTAGGTTCGTTAATATTAAAAAATCAAAAAGTACCATTGAAATCAATAAAAAGTACTGTTTTGTCTGTTAATAATTCTTTACTTTGCTTAAGAGCGTTAAACCCCAACCTCATAGTTCTAGTGTTGTTCGCTTGAAAAACTGAAAAAGTACCAATAAAAACAATAAAAAGCACAATTTTTTCCCATTCATGTACTTTTACATTCCTTAATAATGTGGGATTGAATTTACTGCAACAAGTGTAACAGATCAGTTGTGTATGAACTTATAAAATCAAATTTGTTAAACCTATTATATTCTTTAATTTTGCCTTCCGTAAATAAAATTGCAAAAGAAAGTTCATAAAACTTGGGGACTCAACCAGAATTAAAAAGTGAAGTGTTTTTTTTTTAAGAAAAAACAAATAATTTAATAAGAACTGTTTAAACAATTAATTACACAGGTCTGCGAAAAAAAATTTTTTTTCAGCTACATGAGGGGGAATGGGGTATTTCATGGAGGCTGAAACGGCTTTCAGGCTAATGTCGCAGCTGCTTCCGTCCCGGTAAAACCTTGGCAAGGACTTGTAGAACGCTCTAAATCACGTTGCCGTTAAGTTGGCCGTGCAGATTTAGTTGATACGACATCCTAATTAACGCCCGACCTGGCTCTGTACACAAGCGCCCATAAGGTCTTGTGTCAACCCTTGCGAGGACCTCACTGCATGCAAAGGGACCCTCGGGGTCATCATAGGGGTAACTGCACTACGGATTTAGATAACGACTTCAAGTTGGGACCCATATAGAGAAAATTGACATCAATTAATAAAAAAAAAAAACAAGCGAAAACATAAATGACAAGCCAAACGAAAAAGTGAGTAGGAACAATGCATACTATGTGTTCTCAGATAGTATGAATAATAAGAAGGACGACGGAGCATACTTAACAGCCAGGCCTGAGAATAGGACCCGCTCTTTAACGCCAAATGCGATTGTGGACGCGCAAATTTTTACGCACCAGTTTGACAAGGTAACTAATCCAACAGGAACCACTCCGAAGACTAAGGTTGATACACCAACCCCAAAGACAGATTCTACTCCGGCAGGTAAGGAAATACAAACCGGCATGCACAAATACGTAACTGTTACCAAGCGTAAGGCTAGTCTAGAACTAATCAACAGGAGCGCACAAGTAAGCAGTACAAAGGCAGTCAGGCGGCTACGATACCAGTCTCCGGAAATAGATTTTCAATACTTGCATCCACAGACGATGCACCAGTAGAGCCTGCGTCTAAGGAACACAAACCTCCACCTATCTATTTGCGCGAGCAAACATCGAACGCAATTGTAAATCTTTTATCAAAGATTGTGGGAAAAGATAATTTTTACATAGCTTCTATACGAAGGGGACAGATACAGGAAACGAAAATCCAAACCCATACTGAGAAGAATTATCGTCTAATTGTTAATAGTCTTAATGCCGAAAAAAAGAATTACTACACGTACCAACTAAAAAGTGCTAAGGGCCTCGTGGTTGTGGTAAAGGGCATTGACAGTTCCGTCCCTGTTGACGAAATCAAGAAAGCTATTGAGAATGGAGGCTACGATGTGAGAAATGTTCACAACATACACAACAAAGGTAAAATTCCCCAACCAATGCACCGTGTGGAAATTGCTTTTAATGCAGCTCTTCTTAAGACCAAAAACCCAACGCATCCTATTTACAATTTGAGATATCTTCTTAACCGAAGAATAACAGTAGAGGAGCCACATAAGCGTAATGGCCCTGCACAATACACCAATTGAAAAGAGTTTGGCCACACAAAATCTTACTGCAAGCTACCATCTGTTTGCGTAGTGTGTGGTAACGCGCATAACACCACGGAGTGTACAGCACCTAAAAACGACCCCAATGTGAGAAAGTGCAGAAATTGCGGTGGAAGACATTCTGCTAATTATAGAGGATGTGAAGTATTCGAGAGGATAAAAAAAATCGAATCAACCTCGAAGTCGCGCACATGCGAAATATCGCGAATTGAACTACCCGAGATTTCATACTGAAGCTACTGCAATACCTAATGGTGTACATGTGGATAGAGTGAACTATGCACAACAACACTTCGATGGCTTACCATCGTCAAATAGGCCCAACGTGAAAAATCTTTCATATGCCCAAGTAATAAGGAGCAGCCCTCAGGTCTTCAACGATACCAGCTCTAGTTCAATCAACAAGCTGACGGAGACAATGAACAATTTCATGACCAACATGAACAGTTTTATGAATAATATGCAGGGCATGTTTCAGGAGATGATGCGGAATCAGAACATGATTCTGCAGACCTTTCTTAGACAAAAATAAACTGACGCAGTTGCGTATTTGCTACTGCAATGCGAACGGGTTATCCCAACATAGGTTCGAGGTAGAAAATTTCCTACACAGGCAGGAAATAGACATCCTTTTGGTATCCGAAACACACTTTACTGTAAAGAATTGCTTTACAATTGACGGGTTCATTATATATGACACTAAACATCCAAGTGGAAAGGCATGTGGTGGCACGGCCGTCATTGTGCGTAAAAACGTGAGGCACTTTGTCATGCCAGAATTTGGGAAGGATTTTATTCAGGCAACCTCTATAAGTCTTACTAATTTTCATACCACAATTTCATGTGTATATTGTCCTCAAAGACACATAATTGATAGCGACAATTTCAAAAGTTTCTTCGCAACATTGGGACACAAGTTCCTGGCAGCAGGAGACTACAATGCTAAACATACCCACTGGGGCTCTAGACTTATTAGCCCAAGATGTAGGCAGCTGTACAATGCTATTGCTCAAAATAGTCTAGATGTCGTATCTGGCGGTGAGCCCACATACTGTATGAAAAAGCCAGACCTTATTGACTTCACTGTTATAAAAAATATTAAACGTGACCAACTTCTGATTAGTCCCCTAGACGACTTATCATCTGATCATTCGCCAACTATAATTACACTACGTAATAGTTTTATAAACTCTGAAGTATCTCCTACGTTCTATCCGAACCGGTATACGAACTGGCTAAAGTATAAAATGTATGTGAACTCTCATCTCTCCCAGAACATCCCTCTAAGGGACGTTATTACTTGTGCAGCTAGGAATGCAACTCCAATGAGAAAAAGATATAGGAGGAAACCATTCAAGTCATCAGCTGATATTGAAACACAAAAAAGAAAATTGAGAAGGGAATGGCAGAGAAATCGTTCTCCAGCTTTAAAGACCCAATTGAATTTGTGTCAAAAATTACTTAAAGAAAAGCTGCGTTTATAGCATGAGTCAGCGCTTGCAAATTATTTAAGTAACTTGGATCCGACAACAAAAACCGACCACAGCCTATGGAAAGCTGTGAAGCATATGAAGTGCCCTACTTCCTCCGAACCTCCACTAAGACTTGAGGACCTTAGTTGGGCTAAAAATTCTAGTGAACGAGCAAATGCTTTTGCTCGCCATCTGGAAAATGTTTTCTCTCCACATGAAATAAATAGTGATATTAATCCTCCATACATCAGCGATTCCATTGAAAATCATATGAAGATGCGGTTGCCCTCAATTAAAATGGCAATCAAAAATCTTGATGCGAAAAAATCGCCCGGCGCTGATCGTATTACTAGTTCAATGCTGAGGAACTTTCCAGATTGCGCTGTGAGAATTATGTTATTCATTTTTAATGCCATCTTAAGAGTGGGGGTTTTCCCGTCCTCTTGGAAAATTTCAGAAATAGTCATGATTCAAAAACCGGGTAAAGACGCTACTCAAATTACGTCATACAGACCTATCAGTTTATTATCCATCCTTTCAAAGCTGTTCGAAAAGGTCCTCCTCCAGAAAATAACGCCCCATCTAGCAGAGCGAAATATTATTCCAGAACATCAGTTCGGCTTCCGGGCTGGTCATGGAACTACAGAGCAGGTTCACAGAATTGTTACTGCTATCAG
This sequence comes from Thelaira solivaga, assembly GCA_947397855.1. Classification (NCBI taxonomy): domain Eukaryota; kingdom Metazoa; phylum Arthropoda; class Insecta; order Diptera; family Tachinidae; genus Thelaira; species Thelaira solivaga. The sequence continues at coordinate 20,073,934 of OX377615.1, read as the reverse complement.
GTCGTCCTTCGAGAAAAAGCTGTTTTGTTCAGCATTGTTTATTGATGTCTCCCAAGCATTTGACAAAGTTTGGCATGATGGTCTCCTCACAAAAGTAACACGACTTCTTCCTGCTAACACCCACAAGCTGATTAAAAGTTACTTGACTGATAGAACATTTAAGGTACGGTCAAAAAATGTATTTTCACCAGTTAAGAAGATTTCTGCAGGCGTCCCCCAAGGAAGTATACTCGGCCCGCTATTATACATCGTCTATACATCCGATATGCCTACAAATCGACATACTATCAAGTCAACGTTCGCAGATGACACGGCGTTTTTAAGTGTGAACAAAGATCCAGGAACTGCATCTGAGCACTTACAAGCTCATATAAACCAGCTGGAAGGTTGGCTAAATAAATGGAAAATCAAAGTAAATCCATCAAAATGTGCCCATGTGACTTTCACACTAAGAAAGGCTAATTGTACGCCAATAAAAATAAATAACGTAATTGTTCCGGTGGAAACCCAAACTAAATATCTAGGAATCCATATAGACAGACGCCTAACATGGTCACGACACATTGAGGCCAAAATCTCATCTATGAAACTAAAAACAGCTCGACTAATGTGGCTGATAGGTCCATTTTCATCTCTATCTTTGGAATATAAAGCCATTATTAAACCAATCTGGACATATGGCATTCAGCTTTGGGGAACTGCGTGTGCATCTAACATCCAAAAGTTACAAAGAAGACAGTCGAGTGTTTTGCGAACAATAGTCTGCGCCCCCTGGTATATAAGAAATGAGAACATCCACAGAGATCTAGAAATTCCAACGTTTCGGGAGGAAATTGAAAAATATTGTACTAAGTACGTTCACAAACTGGCGACACATCCAAACGCCCTCGCCAAGGGCCTGTTACAGTTCGAGGAACACAGGAGGCTTAAAAGAAGTGATACCTTGCGCCTAGTAAGAAGAGACATATAACTTTTTTTATTTAAACGTAGAATATTTCTTTTATTATTAAGATTTGAGTACAAGTAACTAGTTATTACATTGGTAATAATTATTTAAGTTTTTTATATTTTTTTTACAGTTAAGATTTGGATACTTATTGTAATTTTCTTATATTTATAAAGATTCAATAATAATAATAAAATTAAAAAAAAGTACATTCCTTACAATTTAATTAAAAATTGTTCTGGGGGGTTATTATGTATTTCGATTCAAATCGGAAAATTTACGAATTCGTACAAATGGCATTACATAGTACGATTTTCGAAAATTATTTTCGAACGTTCGTAAATTTTGGGATTTTTTTTTTATATTTACGAAAAGTAGAAAAATCCCTTTCGAAAATGCAACTATGTAGTACGAAAGCAATTGCCAAAAGTACTACTAACGTATGTATTTCTTTCGAATGCAATTTTGATTACGGAAATCTATAGACACAATTATTTTATTTAGAAATGTAAGTATTTACATACTTAAGTGTAAAATTTAAAAAGTATATTTTATCTTTTTAACTTCAAAATTTTCAAAGGGAAACGTCTAAAAAATGTTGCTTTACAAAGCCAAGGCAGTATGAAATATTAGTAGACTTTATGATATTGCATCCCGATTTGGCAAAGGGCCATTTAAATGTTTCAAATGCCAAAAGCAAATCAAATGAATTGTGGAAAAGGCTTTCTCAAGATTTGAATGCCGCAGGTCCACCATCACATGAAATAGAAAAATGGAAGAAGGTATGCGAATTTTGTATTTGCATAAATATATAGGGTCCACCAAATAACTTTTTTTTTTTTTTTAAATGCTATAAAAACATCGAGTGTAGCTTCGGCTGTGTGGCACTTAGCGCCGTCCTGTTGAAACCAAATGTTGCCAATATCCTTTTCTTCAATTTTTGTGAACAAAAACTCGTTGAACATGGCCCGATAACGATCGCCATTGACTAACGGCAACTCCTTGCTCATTTTCGAAGAAAAATGGCCCAATTATGCCTCTGGACCAAAATCTGCACCAAACAGTGACTCGTTTTGGGTGCGTCGGCTTTTCAATGTATGCGTGCGGGTTTTCTGTGCCCCCAATGCGACAATTTTGCTTGTTTACATACCCGCCAAGATCAAAATGAGCTTCATCTGAAAAGATGATTTTTTTTTGGCAAAATCGGCATCTTCTGTAAGGCGATCGCAGGCCCACTTAGTGAAAAAAAAAAGCTGCATGAGATATTTTTACTGAATTATATGTTTTAAAGTGCGCTGATTTTAAAAGTGATTGGTTAAAGCACTCCTTTGATCAAAATTATCAAACAATAAATATTTTTTTTAAAGCAAACGAAACATTATTTTGATACATATGTATACTTATTCATATTCTTTATGAAACCTCTTCTTCTTTTCCTTGATACTTTGACGAGTCCTTTTCCGATTTCCATCTTCAGAAGTGCCAGGTGATAAAAGATTTTTATTTTTTAATCTAGGACCTAACAGTTCGGCTGCATCTTTTGAAATACCTAAATCTCTTACTAAATCCTTGAGCTCACCTTGAGCAAATAGTTGAGGCCTTCCATCTTCGTCAAAAGATAAATCTGAGCTTGATTCACCCGGAGGAGGTAATGTAGCTTCTTCCTCCAACTCACTAGGGTATTCATCCAAACTGGAAGGTGGCTGCGGGATAGATATCTCGGAGCTATGGGGCACTGCACGTATAGCTGAGTCAAGATTACGATAACTTATGCTTCTATTGTTTTTTGAATTGAATAAGGGATTCAACTGAGCAGAAGTAGCACTCAGTGATGTGATTTTTCTGCTCACGCCATATCATAGGAATTCCAAATCGAAATGCATTTTTCTTTCCCTTAAGCCACAAACGAAGATCTTCTTCGCATCTTCTATACACCTTATGCGGGGACCATGGTTTATCTTGATGACCAAGTTTTAATTTAGAGTAGGCAAAATAAACTTTCCTTACAAAATCACTTATATTTCTCTGTTGACTTTTAATAGTGAATTCACCACAGATATAACAAAAACTGTTTGGAGAAATAACACAACTCCTTGTAGCCATGATTACCAGACAACAGCACTGTTCACTTGAATATCAGTATGTCTACTGAGAGCTTTTCTTTGTTTCAAGCGATGTAAAATAAAACACTGCTGTTTTCACTTAATGTAGAGCGGTTGTAAATTCACTCTATGACGGTTGATAAAAAACTCTGTTTATTTTTAAAAACTATCTTCCTTAAATACTAAATCTTAAAACTAATTTGGTATACATGCGTACCTGTCATTTCCCCTATTACCACACACACACATACACACGATTCTCCTGTCATCTTTTCAAATGCATATTAACATTAGGTAGTACCTCAAGTCTTAAACATATTCCAAGAAACAATTAGCACTATCTATTAATTAGTGTACACGTTTATTACTTCAAGGAAAAACAAATAATTTGTTCTGCGGAAAATACGCTAATTTGTAATAGCAGACCTTCGCTAACCCGTGTGTGAGATAATAGGGTTGGTTTTTTTCAAGGCCATAAATGTCACACATATTCGTTCAATATTGGGTACCTGTGGTAAATTGAGAATAAAATCCGCATTTGTTATTCGATTTTCATGATTTTATTCTTGATTTATTTAGCTTTCAGAAAAATGTGCAAAATATACAATTTTTGCTTTTTCTTTTTTTTTATTGCATTTTTAAACTGAAAAAAAAACGCGAATTTTGCAAGAAAAAAATTTTTCCCCTCTTAAATTCTTGAATAATTCCAAAACGATAAAATATAGAAAAAAATTATATTAAATTAAATTAAATATAATTTTGTTACGCATCTTTTGGTGTTTTGTTTATGAAAATCGGATGAGCCGTTCTCGAGTTAGGCTGAAATATGTCTTCGTACCTGACTAATTTAAGGGGGAAAAATTGCCACCCCCATAAAAAAAATCCCTACGTGATGGAGAAAAACCGAAAACGGATTTGAGTTTAGCACATCAAAATCTGTAAGAAAATGTAAAAAAATCCTATGCAGTTATTAAAAGAATTTCTTAGACACACATACTGGAAGAAACGAACGCTCTGCGAGTAAAGAAGCAACGAAAAAATAATAGTGTAATAGTGTTTGTGAAAAAATAGCTTCTGTATTTATGTGTATTAGTTGTGCCACACATACAGTACAATCTGAGTCTATACATTTATTTTATGTAAAGGGTGTTTTTTATAGACGTATAGAACTTTAAGTTGGCATTACTGTTCAAGATGGCGACCGATTTAACAGCTGCCAAGTGATTTATTCTCAGTTTGGTCTGGCAATTCATCATGAATAGACTCACGCCTGAACAACGCTTGCAAATGGGCACAAAAGGAGATTGCCGTTGTTCCCGATTTTCATAAGCGAATTTTGTTTAGCGATGAAGCGCACTTCTGGTTTAATGGCTACGTCAACAAACAAAACTGCCGCATTTGGAGTGAAGCTAATCCTCAAGTGTATGTCGAAACACCGTTACATCCAGAAAAACTGACTGTTTGGTGCGCTTTATGGGCTGGTGGAATCATTGGTCCGTACTTCTTCAAAAACGATGATGGCCAGAACGTTACAGTCAATGGTGATCGGTTTATAGCCATGATTACTAACTTTTTCATTCCTGAATTGAGCAACCATGATGTCCAGGAGCTGTGGTTCCAACAAGACGGCTCAACATGTCACACAGCTCGTGCCACAATCGATTTATTGAAAGACACGTTTGGTGACCGCCTAATTTCACGTTTTGGACCTGTGAATTGGCCTCCAACATCTTGTGATTTAACACCGCTAGACTACTTTCTGTGGGGCTATGTAAAGTCATTGGTCTATGCGGATAAGCCACAAATGCTTGACCATTTGGAAGACAACATTCGCCGTGTTATTGCCGATATACGGCCACAAATGTTGGAAAAAGGTCATCGAAAATTGGTCGTCAAGATTGGACTACATCCGAGCCAGCCGTGGCGGTCATATGCCAGAAATCATATTTAAAATGTAATGCCACAATATAATCTTTCGGATAAATAAAATTCATGTCAATCGAATAATCCATCGTTGTTTTATTGCAATTTAAAGTTCTATACGTCTATAAAAAACACCCTTTATATAAAAATAAACGGAAAAATACGTTAGAATATTAATACGCAGAAAGACCTTCGAAAGAAAAATTAACGATGCCGTGTTTAGGAGATTTTAATTGTGTGCGTAACAAATTGACGACGATAGGCCGTACAGTTGTAGTAGCTCTTCATAAATTTGTGTTCGAAGTTGAAGGCGACCGTAGCAACAGACAACTTTTGAGAGAGTTCGAATGTTTCGTAAGAAACGAAGAGAACTATAAGAAGGAAAAATATGTTAAAGAGAATTTAACTATTGCTGACTTAATATGTATTTGTAACTTGCTCAACTTAGATTACAACCAAGAGAACTTGTTTGATCACATTTATGATAATTTGTGTACAGGACAGTTGTTATGTTCGGGGTATGAAAACGACGAAGATAATCAAGAAGACGATGATAATCAAGACGACGATGATAATCAAGATGACGATGATTATGAACCCGACAAAACAATAATGCAGAATGTAGACAAACAAACAACGGTGGAAGTTAATACGTATAAAATGTGTGAAAGAACAGCGAGTGGTTCTAATGCTTGTGTTGACGACGGTAACAGGCAGCATACAGTACAACAATATGTTAACCATGATGAACACAACGACGACAACAGGCGACAAGATTTACGATACAATGAAAATTCTCATGAGCGTTTTGACAAATCTCAACAATATAATCAGCGATCTTTAAATAATGGTTCAACTAAATTTTCCATGAGTTTTAGAGATATAGAAGATTCTGTTCGTAGTTTTGACGGAACTAATAATTTTCCTATAAGTGTTTGGGTAGAAGAATTTGAGGAAACAGCTGCAGTAATGGGCTGGGATAATTTTTAAAAATACGTTTTTGCCAAAAAATCTTTGAGAGGTTTAGCAAAACTTTTTATTTCAAGCGAAAAGGGTATAACAACATATGGAAAATTAAAAATAGCTTTATTAGAAGAATTTCAAACACGTACTAGTGGCATTCAAATACACAGAATGTTAAGTGAACGTAAAATGAAAAAAGAAGAGAATGTCCACGAATATTATTTGAAAAAGAAGGAATTAGCTGCTAGAGGTGACATAGATTATAATTCGTTAATGCAATATGTTATCGATGGAATAAATGACAACGAGGTAAATAAAATAGTTTTATATGGCGCTAGAGATGCAAAAGAATTTAAGGAGAAACTGCGTTGTTATGAAACTATGGAAAAGTCAACAAGAAAACGAGTAAATTTGCCAGAACGAAGTGGAAAAGGAATTACAAAAGATAAGAAATTGGATTTAAAATGTTTCAACTGCGGACTTAAAGGTCATAAATCTGCTGAGTGTTTAAATAAATTTAAAGGTACCAAATGTTTTAATTGTGATAGATATGGTCATATTTCTAAAGATTGTCCTCAGAAAAAAGGTGAGTCAAATATAAGATTATTAGATGATTGCGATGACATCATGATGAAAGAAATTATAATTGATAATATGAGAATGAAATCACTTTTTGATACCGGAAGTAAATTCAACATAATGAATAAATCAATTTTCAATAAGATTAGAAAAACACATGATTACATTCTGAGAGAATCAAATTTTTATTTAAGTGGTTTTGGACAGAAGAGAAAGGAAAATAAAATAAAACCAATTGGTAATACAGAATTTGTTGTTGTAATTGATGGAAATGAATTTAATTTGACATTTCATATTGTACCGGATAATTGTATGGATGTTAGCATAGTTCTTGGTAAACCGCTTTGCTTACAGGCTGACATACAAATTTCACCTGAAGGTCTTACAGTATCTAAATTAAATAGAGAGGATGATATTCATATGATGATGAACATAGACCTTACTGACGCACCTATAATAGACATTGATGAAACATCTAGCAAAAAATCAAAAGATTTAGTTACCAATATGATAAAATCATACAAACCTGAAAAGTCAAAAACAACAAATGTAGAAATGCGCATTATACTCAAAGACGAAACTCCGATATATTGTAACCCAAGACGACTACCTTTGAAAGAAAAAATTATTGTTGAAAACGAGATCGACCAGTGGTTAAGTGAGGGAATAATTGAACCGTCCGAATCTGAATTCTGTAGTCCCATAGTACTAGCAAAGAAACGTGATTCAACTACTAGACTATGTGTAGATTTTCGACGTATAAATAGAGTTATGGTCAAAGATAGATACCCGCTTCCGCTGATTGAAGATTAGTTAGATCGCCTACAAAACGCCAAGATTTTTAGTTCAATAGATCGTCGTAATGATTTTTTCCATGTTGCAGTACATCAGGATAGTAGAAAATACACATCGTTCGTCACTCATAACGGTCAATACCAGTTTAAGAAAGTTCCCTTTGGTCTTTCAAACTCGCCAGCAGTTTTTTAACGTCATGTCAATGCTATTTTTCGAGAACTTACGCGTGAAGGTATCGCATTACCGTATATCGATGATGTTATTATTCCTGCTGAAAACGAGGACGAGGCTTTGAATAATTTGAAAACGGTCTTAGAATTATCTAAAGAGTACGGACTAGATATCAACATTAAAAAATGCCAGTTTTTTTAAAAAGCGTATTCAGTTTTTAGGTCATGTAATAGAAAACCAGAAAATCCTACCGAGTCCAGAAAAAACAATAGCAATGCGAAATTATCCAATACCTCAAAACATTAAACAAATAGAAAGTTTCCTTGGTTTAGCTGGGTACTTCAGAAAGTTCATACCAAACTTTTCAATAATCGCCAAGCCGCTATCAGACTTAAAGAAGAAAAACGTTAAGTTCAAATTTGAAGACGATCCCGACGATGATCTCTTGCATCCCGTATATTTTATGAGTAAAAGGACAACTGAAGCTGAGCTTGAAGTTTTAGCTATTATAGAAGCTCTCAAAAAATTTCGTGTATATCTTATTGGTTTGAAATTTTAATTGGTTACAGATTGTAACGCTTTCACGAAAACTTTGGAGAAGAAAGACTTGTAAACTAGAGTTGCCAGATGGATATTATTTTTGCAAGAATACGACTATGTTGTGGAACATCGTCCTGGAACCCAGATGAGGCATGTGGACGCGCTCAATCGCTACCCTATCATGACAATCATACAAGAAAACTTGATAAGTAAAATTATGAAACTCCAAATGCTTGTCGAAGAACTCAATACCATCAGAGACATTTTGAAAGAGAAACCGACGTATAAAGATTATTTTTTGAAAGGTGACGTTTTGTACAAAGTTGTTGACGACTGCGAGCTATTGGTAGTACCTAGGAGAATGCAACAGGAAATTATTCGTAAAGCGCATGAGAGAGGTCATTTTTCGCTGAAAAAAACTAAAGAATTAATTTGTAAAGAGTATTATATTTCAAAGTTAGATGACAAAGTTCAAAAACACATAGCCAACTGTATTCCATGCATAATTATTAATCGGAAACGTGGTAAATTAGATGGAGAACTTCACCCAATACCCAAAGAAGACGTACCACTGCACACATATCATATAGATTACCTTGGTCCACTTGAATCGACATCTAAGATGTATAACCATTTTTTCGCAGTTATTGATTCTCTTACGAAATTTTGCTGGTTATATCCTACTAAGATAACTTCATCTAAAGACGCAATATCTCGCTTACAGACGCAAAGTGCTGTATTTGGTAATCCATTCAGACTCATATCAGATCGTGGTTCAGCGTTTACTAGTGATGAATTCAGGAAATACTGTGAAGACGAGCAGATTAGTCATATTTTAATAACAACTGGACTGCCAAGAGCCAATGGTCAAGTTGAAAGGCTTAACAGTGTTGTGATAGCAGTTTTGTCGAAATTATGTATCGAAGATCCTGGTAAAGGGTACAAATATGTTTTCAACGTACAACAGGTAATAAATTCAACATATCATCGAAGTATAAATACAACACCGTTTCAACTATTAATTAGTACAAAATTGAGAAATAAAGACGACATCAATATAAGAGAGATGATTGAGCATGAATTGATGGCTAATTATAATGAGCAACGCGATGAACTGCGAAGAACAGCAAAACAACATATTCTTGAGATTCAGTCTGAAAATAGAAAAAGTTTTAATAGAAAGAGGAAGCCGCCTACGAAGTATAAAGTTGGTGACCTCGTAGTTATTAAAAGAACACAGCTTGGAGGTGGTCTAAAGTTAAAAGCCAAATATTTGGGCCCCTATGAAGTAATAAAGGTCAAGCCAAATGACACCTATGATGTAGAGAAGAAAAGTTGTAGTGAAGGTCCTAGACGTACATCTACCTGTGCCGAATACATGAAGCCATGGTCCTACCCCAATGCTGACTCGTGGGACAGCAGTTATGAATAAGATGAAGATGCTAAGTTTGATGACACGCAGGATGGCCGAGATGTGGGATTGAATTTGCTGCAACAAGTGTAACAGATCAGTTGTGTATGAATTGAGCCAGAAGACGGACGTGTCGCGCATGAACTTATAAAATCAAATTTGTTAAACCTATTATATTCTTTAATTTTGCCTTCCGTAAATAAAATTGCAAAAGAAAGTTCATAATAATAATATACCAAAAAGTACCAAAAAAAATATTAAAAGTACCATTTGTCCTCTTAAAGATTTTTCACTCTGATTGGGACCATTTGAACTCAATATCGTACTGCCAGGTTTGTTTACATTCAAAAAATCAAAATATACCATTAAAATGTACCATTTTGTCCCTTAATTACTTTTCAATTTAACCTGAACCGTTTGAGCCTAGTCTCGTAGTTCTAGGGCTGTTAATACTAAAATATCAAAAAGTAACATTAAAATCAATAGAAAGTACTACTTTGTCCACTTAATGATTTTTTATTTTGTTAAGGACCGTTTAATTCTGCTGTGAAAACTCTAGGTTTCACATAACATTAAAAATATCATAAAACTTGTTTAAATATAAAGTGCAAAATCTTCCTTTTGGTAATTTTTTTGTCCCTTGAAATTATTTTTTTACCATTGATTTTTATTGGGTGCTACAAATTAGTAATAAAATGTTTATATGCTGCATCAGTTTGCATTATGGTACATATTTAGAAATAGTAGCAAAAAGGGGCACATATTTTACCCCTTACTTGCTCGAATTTTAAAAAAGTGCCAATATATATGTGGTTTGGTTACCTTTTTTGTGTTTTATTGATTTGATTATCTGCAGTTTGTTTGATCCCAATTAAACGCTGATTTGTTTTAATTTCATATATTTATTCATAAAAATTGCAGGGATAATTTTATATTAGATTTAGACATTGTTTAATATTAGTTTATAGGGTTTTAACTGTAAATTAGCATTAGTTCATAAAGGGTTTTAAGTAAATTTTTAATAGTAGGTAATAAGTTTTATAAATTATTTTACACTGGTTTGTAAGATTTTAAACACTTTGTTAACAATAGTTCGTAGGGATTTTTAACACATATTCGACATTAGCTTTTAAAATTAGATTTAAACATTAATTTAGCTCTTAAGTATGCATTTTGATATCCAATTGTTTCTGACTCTTGATGGACGCTTAAGACAATTTACATTCTATTTGCCTTATATTTTACCTAACGGTTTAGGATTTGTAATAACCACTTTTCACTACACTTCTTTGTTTATCTATACGTCCGCACACTTCAATGGTACAACATCAACTCTCTTGTTGATCTTTCTTTTACGTTTCATGTTTCTTAAATATTTTATTAGAGTTCTGTCTATATGTTAGTTGGTAGTTTCTGTGTTTATTTGGATTGTAGTATTTGTCTCTGTCTATCTGAACGTCTTAACCCTTGGTGAGCCGGTCCTACATATATTTGAGACCTTTTTAAGAATTTAGTGTTTGTTGCTGTGATTGTTACTTTGAAAGACAAATGGGGTTAAAAAGGCGTACCAACATTAGTTTTTACCCTTTTTATGCCACAAATGTACAATAGACCTCGCCTCACTTATATGGAAAAAAATTTTTTTTTTCGAATTTTGCATTTGGGGATTGGTTAAATATGCGATTTGATGTAAAAATTCATGTGGTAAAATTTGAAGTCGATCAGAGTGTGCCAACCCGTGCCACAATGAGGTCAAAGTTCAAAATATATAGAAAACAATCGTTTTTTCATTGATGACAAGTTATTTATTATAAAAAAAAACATACACATTATATGAAGTGTTCTTAATTTGCAATTTTCTATATTCAAACATTTCATTAAAAAAAAAGAAGAGAATTGACTGTAACGGCCACTCCTTGCTCATTTTCGAAGAAAAATGGCCCAATTATGCCTCTGGACTAAAATCTGGACCAAACAGTGACTCTTTTTGGGTACGTCGGCTTTTAAATGTATGCGTGCGGGTTTTCTGTGCCCCAAATGCGACAATTTTGCTTGTTTACATACCCGCCAAGATCAAAATGAGCTTCATCTGAAAAAATAATTTTTTTTTTGGCAAAATCGGCATCTTCTGTAAGTCGATCGCAGGCCCACTTAGCGAAGCGAAAACACAACCATATTCTTTCAGCGGAAGGATAAAACTAATTATCTATCAAATCAGACATGAGCTAAGTGTTACCATTCACGAAATAAGCCCTAGTTGAGAAAAAAAAAGTTCGATGGCGGACCCTTTATGAAGTTTTTCTTAACATGATTCTCTGTCGGGTTAATGTTTTTTGGTTCAATTGTCGGCGAATATGCAGACTTTTCAGATTCACATTCACTTTCATTACTTGTTTCAAATTGTACAGTCAAGACTAAAGTAAAAATTATTGAACAAAATAAGTTGAAAGAAAAAAATTACTCATGCTGACTTTAATATAACCTTCAGAGCTTTCAATTCTTTGATGCTTTTCTTTGCGTCGATTTTCCTTTTCTTCTCTTTCCGCCTTACGCTTTTCTTTATTTGTTACGTTTTGATCTATTAAAGTCATTATGCCAACACGACCTTGTTCCCTTTGTTTAATTAAGAAATCTCTATCCTCCTGTATAGAAATTATTTCTAAGGCATCAACATGTGCAATATCGAATAAATTTTTCAAATGTTCTTTGAAATCTTCTTCCATTTTTCTATGACTTGCAAATTTAGATTTAGAAACTTTTTGCACCTTTCTCCACTCATCATAAAATTTTATTTTAATTTTTCAACACATGTTCTTTTGTGTAACGTTGGAATACGAGCTCTTTCCCAGTAGGGCAATATTTCTTCTAACGCTAATACAGAACTCTCTTTAATTGTCTTTTTTTTCATACCGCACATAATAAAAAAAAAGCATTGTAACACTTGTAGTTTTGTAGGTAATTTGCATCCAACTATTTTTTCCCCATTTTCCTATCAAATACACGTATACGTCAGCAGATCTAAGATTTAGAGATTTATTTAGCGCCATAATAAAAATTCTGTACTGATTGTACTATTTTTAATTCTTTTAATAAACAACTTTTCACAACCGCACTCAATTTCGCAATGGAAAAATACTAAAATCAAAATATAAAACCTAAACGAAATTGGTGGCAGAATGTCACAATGTATTTACTATACCGTTAGTTTTCTTAGAATATAAGAACGTGGAATTTAACTTCGTTGTGTTGTGACTCACTCAATTTGTGACAGTTGTTTTACATGTAGATAAGAAAAAAATACATAAAAAGAAAAAATTTTGTTAAAAAAAATTCCTAACTTATAATAAAGGATGTTTTTTATAGACGTATAGAGCTTTAAGTTGGCATTACTGTTCAAGATGGCGACCGATTTAACAGCTGTCAAGTGATTTATTCTCAGTTTCGTTTGGCAATTCATCATGAATAGACTCACGATCATCAAGTAAGGCGTAGATTCGTCGAATGGGCCCAAAACGAGATTGCCGTTGTTCCCGATTTTCATAAGCGAATTTTGTTTAGCGATAAAGCGCACTTCTGGTTGAATGGCTACGTCAACAAACAAAACTGCCGCATTTGGAGTGAAGCTAATCCTCAAGTGCATGTCGAAACACCGTTACATCCAGAAAAACTGACTGTTTGGTGCGCTTTATGGGCTGGTGGAATCATTGGTACGTACTTCTTCAAAAACGATGATGGCCAGAACGTTACAGTCAATGGTGGCCGGTATAGAGCCATGATTACTAACTTTTTCATTCCTGAATTGAACAACCATGATGTCCAAGAACTGTGGTTCCAACAAGACGGCGCAACATGTCACACAGCTCGTGTCACAATCGATTTATTGAAAGACACGTTTGGTGACCGCCTAATTTCACGTTTTGGACCTGTGAATTGGCCTCCAAGATCTTGTGATTTAACACCGCTAGACTACTTTCTGTGGGGCTATGTAAAGTCATTTGTATACATGAAACTTACGATATACCCCAGAGATGTACAGGAGTTCATTCGCTCCTTTCTTATATGATACAACTCACTGCTTTTGTTTTATTTTCAATCATCAACTTGCGCTAATAATATTGCTTGCAGTGTTTGCTCTCTCACAACTGCTTGCCATTTGTTCAATCTCTTTTTAAATATGCCGTTAGCAATAACATATCAAAAATTATTACTGTTTTTTTTTTAATTTTTATGCAAAGCATTCATAAAAGCTCAATGACCAGTTGAACACATAATGCAAAATCAGTGCATTAATTTGTTTAAAATAAGTTTTCGCGTGTTAGTTAAAAAACAAAATGGTGTTTTTCGATTTACAAAAAGTAGACAAAGCAAAATAAAAATTAAGATTTTTATATACAGGGTGTCCCATAATTCAACGTCAAGCCGAAAGTGGGTGATGGATCACATGGTGACTGCTCCCAGACAAATTTAAAAAAAAAATTATGTCACGTATTTTGGGAGTTACTGCCATTCGGAATATTTTTTTTAAGTTTGTTACCCTGCATTGATATATCTCTTGCTGTAGGTACAAATTTTTACTTTTCAAAAAAATTTTTCCCCTTATGTTATTGTAAGCATACCTTCTGCAAACGTCAATAAAAATTTTACCACAATTAAGTAATTTTTGAGGAAAATACCATTTTTTTTAGCCAACTATCTTTTGAAGGTTATTATTACACCCAACTTTAAACGACGGTGTTGAAAAAAAATGTACTAAACATTTTTTGGCAAGTTGCATTTAGTCCCAATTCCAAAATGGTATAAAAGTTTGTTGATTGGTTTTTGCAACAGTAAAATTAATTTTTTTTTAATTAAACCGGTAATTAATTTTTCTTTTAAATTTAAAATTCAAATAAATTTATTATTTATAGTACATACAACCAAATACAGTCCAAAATATATTTGATTAAAAAGCTTTGCGTAGTCATGATACTCATATTGATTCGTTGGTTCTATGAATGGTAAGATTTTATAAAATATGCAAGCAATAACATGCATTTTGTAAAAAGCATTTGATATCATGAATCTTGCAATGACACCATTCATTTAGAGTATGTTTAATGATGATTCACTATATATATATAAAAAAAATAAAAAAAAGGAATTTGAATCGTATTCATGCACATATCTGATATGCATATTACTCATGTGTATGTAGTATAGGGTGTCCCAGTGAGGATGCACTTTTAAAATTTAGTGTAATTTTTTTTTTTTGTTAAGTGGCATTTTTGAAATATATTTATTCCGATTTTTAATAATGAAACGCTTTACGAAAACGTTATAATTATGATGGAACAAGGTAAAGTCATTGCCAATTTTTCGAAAAAAGTAATTTTTTCTTTGATGAAGCGCATTTAAATCTGAATGCCTTCATGATAACGGAGTTCTTGTGGCCTCAACTAGACGGCATGAATCTGAACAATATGTGCTTTCAGCCAGGCTGCTACCCAGCGCGTGAAGCAATCGAGTTATTGCAGCATGGAATGACAAAGTGCACTCTCACTGTATGTTAAATTTTAATAAATTTATAAATATGTATGTATATAGTTCTTACATTTATCAAAATGTAGAAAGTACTAAAATGTTATAAATTAAAATAAAAGTTCACACGGAACTAGGGCATATAAAACATTGAATATCAATAACACACATTTAAATGAGAAACAAATTAACAAATTTAGAGTAAAGAAACATCTCCAGTATTTGCTTATCTATATGACCGTATAATAAAACATGCGGACACTCACCCTGGATTGTAGTTTTTGTATTGGAAAACCTTCAAAGTAGAATGTTTCATTCCATCGCGGATTTAAAGTTCGCCTTTTAATTTTTGTTTCCAAACGATGCTTTTTATCTGGTAGCAATGTAACACGTACGTAAGGATCCGATGTGCCACTAAGATCTTTTGCTGGTAGTTCTTTTCCTTGCAACACTTTTAAAATAAATGTTGTACTTTGGTAATCGTATTCTAATGAAAAATGTATTTGCCCAACATTTTCACTTGAATCTGTATTATCGATATACATATCAGTCATAGAGATGCTTTTGTTCTGAAAATTAAATTTAAAAAAAATATAGATATATGTATGTACACTGTTTTCTAATTCATTATAGTCTTATGTACCTCAGCATCCTTTGACGAGTCTACACCTGCACCACCAGGAGATTTTGTAGTAGTCGCTGGAGCTGAAGATCTATAATTTAAACAAATTTACTTGTTTACTATATATGTATATAAGTGTGTACTCATTCATATATTTGTACGTACGTAGAAAAGGGCTGCACAAACCCATGTGAAATACACAAAACACTACTGGACACTAAAGCAAAGCACAGTTTCTAGTGCTGTTTTTACAGTAGACCAAAAAGTTCTGTTCAAAAATGAAACAGAACAAACATTGACACTTTTTGAAAAATTTCTTTTACAGTTCTAACAGTACTTGTGTTTTGTATGGAAGTAGTAATTGAAGACAAAATTTTGTTTTGAAGCTGTGACGTCAAATTAAACTATGCATAGTATATACTAAAGGGCTTCACAAGCATACTTGAAACAGCTTTCAAGCATCATCCTTGATTTCAAATATTGTCAAGTAGACTCGTGCTCCGTAGTTCATATTAGTGAGCGCACTTCTTAGTTCAAAAATTAAAAAGGAGTATTTATATTTTCTTAAAAAGCTTATTAAAACATTAATTGATTCGTGTTTTTTGTGAATAGTTAGTACTTATAGAATATGCAAGCAATTATATGCATTTTGTAACAAACCACATTGATATGGTATTCTGGTAATGGCACCATTCATTTAGTATATGTTTAATGAGGACCCAATATAAAATGTGTTTAATTTTAAGGTCCGATTTTGAATGTGAATTACACTTAAACGTCAAGTTTTTTTCTGTATTTCATTTGACATTTTTCAATTTCAGACTAACTCAATTTGAACCATGAAAAGATACACAATCGAGCAACGCGTTAAAGTTATTTAGGCTTATTATGAAAATGGGCGTTCAAATCTAAATTCATATCGTGCACTTCGTAATTTTTTTCGGTCAATTTAATCGTCCAAATGTGCGTACAATCGGAAAAATCGTGCAAAAATTTGAGCAAACCGGGTCTGTAGGAGATGTGAAAACACCAGTGTATGCTTGTACTGCAGAAAATATTGCTGCTGTGCGCAAGTGTGTCTGAACAGCCGTCCACCTCAACTCCTCGTCGTGCCCAACAATTGCACCTCTCACCTCTTGTCGTTGATGAACATTATGCATAAAGACTTGCATTTACACGCTTACAAGGTGCAATTGACTCAAGAACTAAAGCCTCTTGGCTATTCCAAACGTCGTCAATGGTCAGAATGGTGGCAAGAAATGGCAACAGTGGATGATCAATTTTTGAAGAAAGTCATCTTCAGTGATGAGGCACATTTTCACCTCAGTGGATTCGTCAATAAGCAGAATTGCCACATTTGGGCGAATGATAATCCAAGATTGATTGTCGAAAAACCAATGCACACACAAAGAGTGACTGTTTGGTGCGGTTTATGGGCTGGCAGCATCATAGGGCCGTATTTTTTACAAAATGAGGCCGTTCAGGCAGTTACTGTGGATGGTGTTCGCTATCGTGACATGATAACGAACTTTTTATGGCCCGAATTGGAAGATATGGATGTGCACGATATGTGGTTTCAACAGGACGGTGCCACTTGGCACACAGCTAACGAAACAATGGCTCTTTTTCGCGACAAACTCAATGGCCGTGTTATCTCACGTGGTGGCGATGTCAATTGGCCGTCAAGATCATGTGGTTTGACACCGTTGGACTTCTTTGGGGTTATTTGAAATAAAAGGTGTACGTCGATAAGCTAGCAACAATTCAAGAGCTAAATAATAATAATTTGGCACATTAACGGCAGAAAACCTCAATTATGCCTCAGCGTCATCGCAAATTTGGACCATCGGATGGAGGTGTGCCGCAGGGGTCGCGGCGGCTATTTGGCCGATATTTTGTTCCATGCTTAATTGAACCATACCATATAATCATAATAAAAAGAAATGACAATAATTTCCTAAATAATTTGTGTTTTATTCAAAATCAACATCGGCCCTTAAAATTTAACCACCCTTTACATTTAAAAAAAATATTATTTGAATCGTATTCATGTACAAATCTGATACATATACAAGTTTTTATAACACTGACTGCTTGCTGTCCTCCTGTTTGCACAAACATTTTACACATGAACAGCTTAAAAAAATTTCAATTAAAAAAACAAAGCAGATATTAATGAAAGACCCTTTCCCTTCGTATACCCATATATACACATTCATGCATACCTTTGTATGTGTGAATACAGAAAACTTCTAAAAAATTCTGGTGTCATATTGCTTCTCCTACTGTATTATTGTTGTTTTCTTCTAATGTATTTATTTGTGTTCTGTGTGTTCTATGTTCTAGTAGTTCTAATTTTTACTGCAGTGAAAAACAATTTGTCATGGAAGTATTTGTTTTGATATGCGATAGAACAGTCCTGGACAGTATTTGAAGAAGGGATGATACTTGAAAACTGTTTCGAGTATGCTTGTGCATATATTCATATTTATTAAAGCAATGCACAAGTATAATTGAAATAGCTTACAAGCAATCAAGCCTTAATTTAAATACGTCAATCTCGTTTTATCGTATATCAAAATAGAACAAACACAACACAAATGCCATAGAACAAACTAAGTACAACAATAATGCAGTAGAGCAAGCAAACCGAAAACAGAACTATTTTAAAACTCTGTAAGGCGAATTCACACCAGATAAACGCAAGGTGAAAAAACAACTTTTTTTCTGCTGAACTGTCAAAAACATTATACACACATACTAAACATTGTACACAACCATTTAATTTTTACACTAACAAATTTCTATTTATTTTCACTTTTTTCTCACTTTTTTTATTTTATAATATTAAATATTACACAGTGATACAAAAAAGAATGAAGTGCAAATACCTGGAAAGTAATGTTATTTTTCTGGTAGATGCTGTCGAGTACAACAAGAATCTGTTTTTGGAATTTGCAAAGCCCCCCCAAAATCTTGAGTTACGGGTAAAAAACCATACGCACTATAAAATTCATTAGCAACCGCAACAAAAACATCCAGGCAATCTTTGTGAATGGGATAGTCGTGCACCAAATCACTATTATGACAATGTATAGCCATCTGATGAGTCGTATCAAATAGGCAAGAAAAACATTTTAAACATGCATATGACGAAATGGGTTGCAATATGTCCATAAAAATTTATTTTCTGCATTCAGATTTGGACTTCTTCCCAGACAACCTGGGTCAGTTAAGTAATTAACAAGGCGAACATTTTCAACAAGAAATTGTTGCAAAAATAAAATAAAAATGATTTCAGAATATTTTTGGTCACTTCAGTGATGATGCTGAGTTAAAAAAAACTGCCAAGCAAACAATTTTGAGTGAAACGGCTTTAATGTTTTCCCTCTAAATCTTGAGAAACTTAAAATTGGTTGATATTCAACTAAGTTACTGGTTTATAAGTGCATAAAGATACGAAAAACCGTTTTTTGTTGTACTCGATAGCACCTACCAGACACTTTCAAGGTATTTTTTTTTTGCCGCACAGTGTAATTTATCTTACTTTTTTACCTTTTTTCATTTGTAACTGCATATATTTTTTTTTTAATGTATTACAGGATATCAAATATCTTCACAAATAACTACATACATACGAGTATAATATTAAAAAAATTTTACATACGGGACGGGCAGCGAATTCAAACAGTTGGGCATTATTATGTATTTAGATTAGAATCGGAAAATTCATTCGTACAATTTTCGAAAATTTATTTTGGAACGTTCCTAAGTTTTGGGAATTTTTTTTATCAATTTACGAAAAGCAGAAAAATACCTTTTGGAAAGTGCAATTATGTAGTACGTAAGCAAATGCGAAAACTGCTATTAACTTGCACATTTCTTTCTAATGGCATTTTACTATCGGAAATTTGTATATGTATTTTACTTATATGTAATAATTTCTATTTGGAATTTAAAAGTTTAAGAAAATATTAATCTTTATTTTTGCTTAATTCCATAAATTGTGTTGGTTTTAAAATTTATTCTTTTACTCATGATATTCTCATGAGTTATTTATTCAGTACAATAAGTACTGAAGGGGAGAGCATACCTATATGGACCATTTCATCAGACGCTACTCCGAATCCTCAGTAGGTTACTCCCAACGTTTCTTGCAAACATTAGAACCTTTATATTGTAAAAGCAATTGACTAAATAAGAATTATTAATCAAAAGTCACAAAAAGATTCAAATATTCAAACAAAAAACTCAGTAAGCATTGAATTGAATAAACAAATAAATTTCCCAACCAACATTTTTAATATTGAAAACTATATATTCTATTTTTATTCTTCTCTTCTCTTTTACATTTGAATGCCCGTTGGGTATTACTGAATGTAATTAAAGAGTATATGAAAAACAAAAACAAAAAATTATATAAAAAATAATAAGAAAAACATAGCGTTTTCCTACAATGAGCACTTGTATTTGTATATGTAATAATTTCTATTTGGAATTTAAAAGTTTAACAAAATATTAATCTTTATTTGTGCTTAATTCCATAAATTGTGTTGGTTTTAAAATTTATTCTTTTACTCATGATATTCTCATGAGTTATTTATTCAGTACAATAAGTACTGAAGGGGAGAGCATACCTATATGGACCATTTCATCAGACGCTACTCCGAATCCTCAGTAGGTTACTCCCAACGTTTCTTGCAAACATTAGAACCTTTATATTGTAAAAGCAATTGACTAAATAAGAATTATTAATCAATAGTTACAAAAAGATTCAAATATTCAAATAAAAAACTCAGTAAGCATTGAACTGAATAAATAAATAAATTTCCCAACCAACATTTTAATATTGAAAACTATATATTCTATTTTTATTCTTCTCTTCTCTTTTACATTTGAATGCCCGGTGGGTATTACTGAATGTAATTAAAGAGTATATGAAAAACAAAAACAAAAAATTATAAAAAAAAATAATAAGAAAAACATAGGGTTTTTCTACAATGAGCACTTGTATTTGTATATGTAATAATTTCTATTTGGAATTTAAAAGTTTAACAAAATATTAATCGTTATTTGTGCTTAATTCCAGAAATTGTGTTGGTTTTAAAATTTATTCTTTTACTCATGATATTCTCATGAGTTATTTATTCAGTACAATAAGTACTGAAGGGGAGAGCATACCTATATGGACCATTTCATCAGACGCTACTCCGAATCCTCAGTAGGTTACTCCCAACGTTTCTTGCAAACATTAGAACCTTTATATTGTAAAAGCAATTGACTAAATAAGAATTATTAATCAATAGTTACAAAAAGATTCAAATATTCAAATAAAAAACTCAGTAAGCATTGAACTGAATAAATAAATAAATTTCCCAACCAACATTTTAATATTGAAAACTATATATTCTATTTTTATTCTTCTCTTCTCTTTTACATTTGAATGCCCGGTGGGTATTACTGAATGTAATTAAAGAGTATATGAAAAACAAAAACAAAAAATTATAAAAAAAAATAATAAGAAAAACATAGGGTTTTTCTACAATGAGCACTTGTATTTGTATATGTAATAATTTCTATTTGGAATTTAAAAGTTTAACAAAATATTAATCGTTATTTGTGCTTAATTCCAGAAATTGTGTTGGTTTTAAAATTTATTCTTTTACTCATGATATTCTCATGAGTTATTTATTCAGTACAATAAGTACTGAAGGGGAGAGCATACCTATATGGACCATTTCATCAGACTCTACTCTGAATCCTCAGTAGGTTACTCCCAACGTTTCTTGCAAACATTAGAACCTTTATATTGTAAAAGCAATTGACTAAATAAGAATTATTAATCAAAAGTCACAAAAAGATTCAAATATTCAAAAAAAAAAAAAGAAAAAAAAAAAAATATTTGAATCTTTTTGTAACTATTGATTAATAATTCTTATTTAGTCAATTGCTTTTACAATATAAAGGTTCTAATGTTTGCAAGAAACGTTGGGAGTAACCTACTGAGGATTCAGAGTAGCGTCTGATGAAATGGTCCATATAGGTATGCTCTCCCCTTCAGTACTTATTGTACTGAATAAATAACTCATGAGAATATCATGAGTAAAAGAATAAATTTTAAGACCAACACAATTTCTGGAATTAAGCACAAATAAAGATTAATATTTTGTTAAACTTTTAAATTCCAAATAGAAATTATTACATATACATGTAAGAAAAGTAATAGTTTGTTAAATAATTCAGTTTATTTATTCAAAATATTGATTATATAGTTCATAGAAATGATATAAAGATAAATTGAAAATCCGTTTGTTAAACAATTTTAACTAATATTAATTTGTAAAAATCAAAACAACTTATAATCAAACAACTTTGGGCGACTTTAATGTGTTATTAATTAATCAACTGTATACGGCTTTATAGACAAACTTATTAACAACTGAATTTCTCGACAGCCACTTATTTTCTGTACCCTCAAGCTTTTATTATTAATATTAAATACTGTTAAATAAATAATATTTTATAACTGTTGTTTTCTCATCTTTCTATAAATATTTAACCCTCACAATCGGCCATCCTGGTCATCATCTGTCCCAGATGATAACAAGTCCGCACCACTTATATCAAAATATTTCCATCTCTTCATATAATCGGAGCTCGTGCTAGTTTGATTTGCACCTTCGAAATTGCCCACTTTGCAAACGTCGAATCTACCATTTCTTTTCACCTTCGTTACTCTATATGGGCCAACAAAATCACTTGCCAACTTCTTTCCCGCTACGAACTGCGTACGTTTAATTGCAACTAGATCGCCGCAATTATAAGTTACATCGTCTTTCCTCTTTTTGTCGAACTGCTTTTTGTATGACAGCTGGGCTTTCTCAATTTGCTGCTTTACGTCTTCTCGAATTTCTATCCGCTGCTGGTTAAAGCTCTGGAGCATCTCATCTTGCAGTAGTTTAAGGAGCTCATCGCTTGCACTGTTCTTCATCTTAATGCCGAATAAAACTTCGAATGGAGTATAAGTTGTTGAGCAGTGTATTTGTGAGTTGATTGCAGCTTGAACTCTACCAACATATTTATACCACCTTGTTGGTTCATCCGATGATAATTTTGCAATGACTGATAAAACAACTCTATTTACCCGCTCTATCTGTCCATTGCCTCGGGGCACGCCTGTAGTTGTTAAAATATGCTGAATACTATTTTCCTCACAAAACTGGCGAAATGCCCCTGATGTAAACGCCGCCCCTCTGTCACTAATTAAACGTTCTGGTTGACCAAATATTTCAGTCCATATTTCCAGCTTTTTAGTACATTCTTCTGCGTTCGTTGTTTTAGTTGGAAAAAGCCAAACAAACTTAGAAAATCCGTCTATCATTGCAAAAATATACTTATATCTTTTTGAAGTTGCATCCATAGGCCCAAGGTGATCTATATGAAGGGTGTCTAATGGTCTTTCACCTTTTCCAATACTATTTAAGTAGCCTTCTTTTTTGCCAAGTTTCTTGTTGTAGACAATACAGCGAATGCAATTGTTGATAAACTGTTGTACTTTATATTCTACATGAGGTATATAGAATCTTTGCTGTATCGAATGAATAGTTTTTTTATGAGCAAAATGACCAACATCATGCGCATCTCGAATAATCTGAGCTTCCATAGTTTTCGGTACGACAAGCAAATCATTACCACCAATTGCTTTATATATTAAATCTCCTTTTCTTTTGTAATCGCCGTATGGTCTTTCTTTCAAAATCTCACTAATAGCTTGTATGTGATCATCTTTCTGTTGTGCTGCCCTAAATCTTGCTGTTAATTCTGAAGAAACAGTATATATTTTTAAAGGATACCGGCTTAAACAGTCTACGTGCTTAATACGGTCGCTTTGTCTGTGTTCGACTGTAAAATTATATTCTTGGAAATACAAAATCCATTGCGCTACTTGTCGAGGTACGTCTTTTTTTGTAGTTGTTTGTTTAAATGCATTGCAGTCTGTTATCAGTTTGAATTTTATCCCTAGCAAATAATGTCGAAATCTCTGTAATGCCAAGTATGCCGCTTTGACTTCCAATACGTAACTATGTTCTTTTTCTTCTGATGGTGACGTGCGTTTACTCCAGTAAAATACTGGATGCCATTGATTTTCAAAGTTTTGTAACATAGTGGCACCAAAACCATCTTTTGAAGCGTCTGTGTGCACTTCGGTATCAGCATTACGACAATAAATTTTTAAAATTGGTTCGCAAACTAACGCCTTCTTTAATTTATCTATAGCCAGCCTTTCTTCTTCCCCAATTCGATATATTACATTTTTTCTTAAAAGATTTGTCAGTGGCTTAGCTAACAAGGAATAATTTGCTATAAATTTTCGAAAATAGCCCGTCAACCCTAGAAATGATTGCAGTGCTTTTAAATCTTTTGGCACAGGAAACTTTTCTACAGCTTTAGTTTTTTCTTTACCTGGTGATACTGTTCCATTTTCAATTGTGTAGCCAAGAAAATCTATTTTGGTTTTCAAGAAACTACATTTTTCCCATTTAATTTTCAGCCCATACCGCGCAGCCACTTCTAAAACTTTTTCCAGTTTGTTAAAATTTTCTTCAACAGTTCTGCTATAGACTATAATATCATCCATATACAGCTCCATAATATTGTCATTAACTAATGATTGAAAAATGTAATTTACAAATTTTATAAATACAGCAGGCGAATTACAAAAGCCGAAAGGTGCAAAATTAAATTCGAATGTACCTTCCTTGGTTATAAAAGCTGTAAACTTTTTGCTGTTCTCCTCGATTGGGACATGAAAAAATCCATTTTCCAGATCCATCACTGAGAAATATTTTGCCACTTGCATTTTTTCTAAAACATCTTCTATTAGAGGAACAGGAAACAAATCTCTCATCACCATAGTATTTAATTTTCTGTAGTCAATGCACACTCTGAATTTACCATCTTTCTTTTTTACAACTACCACTCTGCTAGCACTATCAGATATAGACGGTCTGATTATCCCCTCTGCCAACCAGCTTTCAGTTTGCTGTTTAACAACTTCCATGTGTTGTGGCGGTAAACGACTAGGTGCTTGACGAAATGGCCTGTATTGGTCTGGAATAATTTTCAATTCTATCGGGCACTTTAAATCTTTTTTTATGTTTATATATTTGTTAGTGAGTTGCTCCACTTCTTTTTTATACTTATAACAAACATCCAACTTATTATTTTCTTCAACAATATTATAAACAAACAGCTGTTCTTCTTTTTCGTTGTTATCTATAAAAGTGTACCCATTTGCATTTAAAACCATTGTGAATTTCTTTATAAAGTCATAACCCAATAAGCAATCGTACTCTAATTTGTTATCTGGTATCACCAAAAATTTTTGCTGCGTTTTTATATTATCGATTTCTATTTCTGCTTTAATAATTTTAGTTGGTTTAACAGGAACACTACCAAAACCATACAGAGTTGAAAAACTTTTTTCGGCTGTAATATATTTAATCTTTTCTATTAAGCTTTCTTTAATCAATGTCGCGTCTGAGCCAGTGTCAATTAAGCATATTGTTTCGCAGTCACCTACCAATGCATTTTTCATCCTTTTTCTATCAAGCAAAATATTTACCTTTTTGTATTGCCCTTCTTTTTGTTTTTTTACCATACAATCTTTTGATATGTGTCCATTATTGTTACAATAAAAACATTTAGTTTCTGCCTTACACATTATTCTTTCGTGTTCTGGAGAGCCACAATTATAACAATGTTTTTTCTTTTTTGTTTCTCCCGTAGTTATTAGCTTCTGATAGCTATTATTAACTTTGGGTTGACTATATTGTTCGTAAGAGAGTTTTGCCGTTATTTCATAACTCTCGCGTAATTCCCTAAAAGTTTTTGCATTGTAGAGTGCATACTTTAATTCGTTTTTGATTTTCAAACCGTCGACAATATATTATATTGTTGCTTTTTCTTCTATATTACCCAGAGAGGCAATATTTTTCATATATAGCGTGTACTCATGGAATGTTTCGTTGTCTTTTTTCTTTCGTGTGCTCAATTTTCTGTGTATCTCGCTACTATCATATTCCTTTTTAAATTCATTTATTACAATTCTTTTTAAATCATCATAAGTACTTAGGGTTTCTGATTCTAAAAATAAACTGGCTGTTTTCGACATTTTATTACGTGCTTGCACGTATTTTTGCCTATCATTAAGACCATACGCCAGCGCATTATGTTCAAAGTTGTAAAACCATTTTTCTACTGGTATAGATTCACCATCAAAATCGGGAATAACTCTGCCAAAATTTTCAACACTAATATTACCTTTGTTAACTTCTTCCTCATTTTTTAAAACTGTTCTTGATAGAAGAGACAGTAATTGCTGTATATCGTTGTTGCTTATGCTGCCATCACCGGCAAGAGATGAACTGCTGCCACTTGGTTCGTGATGACCCAATCTTCTGTCGTTCATTTTTAATTCCTGCTCGAAGAAAATTCTTGCAATTTCGGTTTCTAACTCTTTCCTCTTATTTTTCCCTGTTTCCTGACCAAGAGCTTGCAAATGACGTTTTAGTTGATCAACAGAAAATTTTCTTAGATTTTGTTTTTTAATATAAAACTCTGCTACTGCACGAGTAAACCGTGCTTTTGCGATCCTCGAATGACTTAATGCTTTCTTTCCTTTACTTGTAACTATTTTAGTCATAAGTAAAGATTATTATATTTTTATTTACGTCGAGTTGGGTTGAGCCCCCAAATGTAAGAAAAGTAATAGTTTGTTAAATAATTCAGTTTATTTATTCAAAATATTGATTATATAGTTCATAGAAATGATATAAAGATAAATTGAAAATCCGTTTGTTAAACAATTTTAACTAATATTAATTTGTAAAAATCAAAACAACTTATAATCAAACAACTTTGGGCGACTTTAATGTGTTATTAATTAATCAACTGTATACGGCTTTATAGACAAACTTATTAACAACTGAATTTCTCGACAGCCACTTATTTTCTGTACCCTCAAGCTTTTATTATTAATATTAAATACTGTTAAATAAATAATATTTTATAACTGTTGTTTTCTCATCTTTCCATAAATATTTAACCCTCACATACAAATACAAGTGCTCATTGTAGGAAAACCCTATGTTTTTCTTATTATTTTTTATAATTTTTTGTTTTTGTTTTTCATATACTCTTTAATTACATTCAGTAATACCCACCGGGCATTCAAATGTAAAAGAGAAGAGAAGAATAAAAATAGAATATATAGTTTTCAATATTAAAAATGTTGGTTGGGAAATTTATTTGTTTATTCAGTTCAATGCTTACTGAGTTTTTTGTTTGAATATTTGAATCTTTTTGTGACTTTTGATTAATAATTCTTATTTAGTCAATTGCTTTTACAATATAAAGGTTCTAATGTTTGCAAGAAACGTTGGGAGTAACCTACTGAGGATTCGGAGTAGCGTCTGATGAAATGGTCCATATAGGTATGCTCTCCCCTTCAGTACTTATTGTACTGAATAAATAACTCATGAGAATATCATGAGTAAAAGAATAAATTTTAAAACCAACACAATTTATGGAATTAAGCACAAATAAAGATTAATATTTTGTTATATTTTACTTATATTTAAAAATTAATGTATTTACAAATTATACGGATTAAAAAATTAAAAAAAAAATTATTTAATTGCTTTGATTATATTTTGAATTAGAGAAAAACACCTAAAAATACTTAATACACGAAGAAAAGCAATTATGAAAAATTGGTGACATTCATGAAATTTCAATAATCAAGAATAATAGAAAACAATAATATCCAATATGTATGCATGTATGGCGAAACATCTCTGAATGTTATGTACACATACATATCCATGTTTGTGTATACATTTTTTCTATGCATTTGTACAGCAACGCAAAGTGATGCCAAGTTTTTACATGTAAAAACCTGACTTCACTTAAAATTTCCCTTGAAAGTGTAAATACGAATCTGCTTTATTGTCGAACGTACTACATAATTAGATTTTTCTTTCGAATCGAAAATTCTCTTTGATTCCTTTCGATTCGTAAAGGAATACATAATAGCCCCCCCTGATGAGGGAATTCTCCAATGAGAATACCTTCTATAAATTCGACTTGGGTATCATATGTATGTTTGCTTTCGATGTTCAAATGTGCATCCAATTAAATAGTTTAAGCTATATAAGCTCGCAATGGGACGAAACAATCTGACAGACAGAGACAAGCACGATAATATAATCGAAAGCAGTAGCACTAGCTACCGCATATAAACTGAACGAAACGCTATCATTACGATTATAGAAAAGAAAGCGCACACGAATAGTCGTTGGTTATGGTTAGCACTTCAAATGGTACGGTCGCGAATCGAAAGTGGTAGCATTAAATAAAAAGGAATATTCCGGGATAATATTAAAACTCAATTAATGTATTAAAACTCAATATTGAACTAAACGTATACTGAATTAAAAAAAAAAGAACACAATAAAAAGGTAATTTTACCACACATATGCCTAATGTGTGTGCGCACACTTGCATTGCGTAAATTACATCCAATGCTTCAATAAAATGTTTTTTTTAATTTTTATTTCTACGCAAGACAGAAGAACTGTCAAAACTGTTGCTAAGTTTTGCACAAGTTTTTGTTCTACTGTACAAACGACACTAGAAACTGTAATTTGTTTAAGTGTATAGTAGTGTCATGCAAGAATGATAGAAATACAAGATTACGACATGGGACTGTTTGAATAAAACAATAATAAATTTCTCTACTATTTATTTATTTGAAAATAGGATAATTTAAATTTTATGTGCGGAATGGCGTCATCTTGTGTCTATTATTCTTGGTGTTATGTGTGTTTCGAATGGTTTTCTGCAGCACTTTAGTATTTACTCTGTATGGATTATATATACTAGTAATTTATTTATAAAAAAATAATAAAATAAATAAATGAAAAAATATAATTTATTTATATAAATAAATCGACAAGCGATGTGATCCTATTTGCTAATAAATAAATAGTAAAGAAATTTATGATTTGACTAATTTTTTTAATGTTCGTAATAAAGTTTTTTATAATTTATCGAAAATCGGAAAACGTCTAGACCGAACACCGGGTGTTGCTTTATATATAATGCTACTGATAGAAGTTACAATAAATCGTACGATAAATCGTACAAGTATGAAATAAGTATCGTCTAGCATGCTGTCGTACTCCAAAAGTATACTTCGAAGTATGAAAATCAAAATATTTTGATTTTTGTGGGCGGAGCGGAGAGCGTCGCGCTTATAAAAATTAATTTTTTGTGCCAAATATTGTAAGTTAAAAAAGTGAAAATATTATTAAAAATATTTTGACAATTTTTTTTTTAACCATTCTCTACACCATGTTCTTTTTCTTGTTCCTTCTTTTTTCTTATTCTTTTCAAATAGTACTTCACTAATTATTAATAATGTCACCACATCATCCATTTTGCCGTATATGTTTACCTTTCAAATTTTTCTTTTAAATGAAAAAGTACAACTTGTACTACGATTTGTAGTAACGTGTATCACAAAACCGTACTACCACTCATACTTCGCGAAGTAAGTATTTAAGTATGGTGTATCATCAGCATAATACTTTAACATATTTCCAAAATAACAAAAATTTTACAATATTCAAGAAATATGTTTTACAAATTATTATTCATCATTTCAACAAATTTTACCTAAACATTTATGCTCTTATCCAAAAAAAATTAACGTAGACTTTAAAGTAAAATTTTTTTAAAAATTATATGAAAAATTTCGTTAACGTTGACATTAAAGTCTACGCTAATTTTTTAGAAAAGTGAATAAATCAGCAATATTTTCATTCGTATTTATATATTGAATATCTATTTCTTTTGATTCATATTTTTCACGAATATAATGGTAGCAAATGTCTATATGTTTACTTTTTTTTATATTTATTTTATATGTACAATGTTAGTATTTATGTACATTTTTTAAATTGGTCCCAGCGCCTTATAGACTTAATTGGGACAAGTTGGCAAATTGTTCACATTACAATGTACATTAAAAAATATATGTTTAAATAGAAATTTACAAAATTCATGCATTTAGTTCATATTTACAATATTTAGTTTTTTAGGAATATAATTTTTTTAAAAACCTAAATAAGTGTTTCAAGTCTGTTGAGTATGTAATTTTTGCAATGTGTTTTAATAACAAGATACGGTTAATTGTTTTTATCTCAGTGGGTAAATTGTTATACAATCTACTGCCAACTGAGTCAATCCTTTGTTTTGTGACTTCCAATCTTCTTGGTACTCTTAAGTTTGTTCTATTCCTTGTATTAAAAAATATCTGGTTTCGAGAAAAGTCTACAGTATGATGACCAATATTGTTCGTGCACTAAAAAACATATATCACTGCCTGAATTTCATCTTGTCCATGAACTGGTAAAATAGTTTTACATATATATTTCTAAAGCGATAGTGTCGAAAATCTAAGTGGTAGTTTATAAACCGTTTTCAAAGCTTTGTTTTGCATACTTTGCAATGATTTCAATTTTTAATTTAATATTATTTATGTGAAGGTCCCACGATAAATTGCATTGTAAGGTTACTACTAATTATTTACACGAACTTTGCTCGTATTGTTGTAGAAGTTATAATACCGTGTAACGATGCATTGCCATATCTGGCATTTGTAGTATTTCTACTACTTTTATTGTGCAACTGTTGTATAATATTGAATACAATAAAAACTAATTTTACTTAGTAATCTTTAGGAGTTTACTGAAACCCCACGTGTTTAATTTTATTGGTACATACAACACGTATACTGTCTTACATCAAAAACATTACATGAATTTAGAGAATGAGGTCTAAAATGAACAACCTTTGTTTTTTCAGAATTGATTAATAAGCGGTTTAGGCGTGCATACTAAATTATTAATGCGGCGTCTCTTTCAATATTGGTTTTCAGCCACAGGTCATACTTGTAAGGATAGAATAGCGAAATATCATCAGCATACATGAATAATTGTCCGGCTAATCCAAAATTTTTTATGTCATTTAAATATAGGGAAAAAAGTAAGGGACCAAGCCCACTGCCTTGAGATACGGCATAAACAACATTTCATACTGAAGCTAATGCAATGCCTAATGGTGTACATGGGAATAAAATGAGCTATGCCCAACAACACTTCGATGGCTTAAAAACGTCAAATAGGCCCAACGTGGAAAATCTTTCATATGCCCAAGTACTAAGGAGCAGCCCTCAGGTCTTCAACGATACCAGCTCTAGTTCAGTCAACAAGCTGACGGAGACAATGAGCAGTTTCATAACGAATGTGAACAATTTTATGAATAATATGCAGGCATATTTCAGGAGATGATGCGGAATCAGAACATGATTCTGCAGACCTTTCTTAGACAAAAATAAACTGACGCAGTTGCGTATTTGCTACTGCAATGCAAACGGGTTATTCCAACATAGGTTCGAGGTAGAAAATTTCCTACACAGGCAGGAAATAGACATCCTTTTGGTATCCGAAACACATTTTGCTTTAGAATTAACGGATTCATTATATATGACACTAAACATCCAAGTGGAAAGACATGTGGTGGCACGGCCGTCATTGTGCGTAAAAACGTTAGGCACTTTGTTATGCCAGAATTTGGGAAAGATTACATTCAGGCAACCTCTATAAGTCTTACTGATTTTCATACCAAAATTTCATGTGTATATTGTCCCCAAGACACATAATTGATAGCGACAATTTCAAAAGTTTCTTCGCAACATTGGGACACAAGTTCCTGGCAGCAGGAGAATACAACGCTAAACATATCCACTGGGGCTCCAGACTTATTAGGCCAAGAGGTAGGCAACTTACAATGCTATTGCTCAAAATAGTCTAGATGTCGTACCTGGCGGTGAGCCCACATACTGGCCTACAGACTGTACGAAACAGCCAGACCTTATTGACTTCACTGTTATTAAAAATATTAAACGTGACCAACTTCTAATTAGTCCCCTAGAAGAGTTATCATCTGATCATTCGCCAACTATAATTACACTACGTAATATTTTTATAAACTCTGAAGTATCGCCTACGTTCTATCCGAACCGATACACGAACTGGCTAAAGTATAAATGTATGTGAGCTCTCATCTCTCCCAGAACATCTCTCTAAGGAACTCGTCTGAAATACAATGTGCTGTGAACCACCTTACAGACGTTATTACTTGTGCAGCTAGGAATGCAACTCCAATGAGAAAAATATATAGGAGGAAACCGTTCAAGTCATCAGCTGATATTGAAGCCCTCATCCGACAAAAAAAAAAATAGAGAAGGGAATGGCAGAGAAATCGTTCTCCAGCTTTAAAGACCCAATTGAATTTGTGTCAAAAAATACTTAAAGGAAAGCTGCGTCTACAGCATGAGTCAGCGCTTGCAAATTATTTAAGTAATTTGGATCCGACAACAAAAACCGACCACAGCCTATGGAAAGCTGTGAAGCATATGAAGTGCCCTACTTAATCCGAACCACCACTAAGACTTGAGGACCTTAGTTGGGCTAAAAATTCTAGTGAATGAGCAAATGCTTTTGCTAGCCATCTGGAAAACGTTTTCACTCCACATGACATAAATAGTGATATTAATCCTCCATACATCAGCGATTCCATTGAAAATCATATAAGTATGCGGTTGCCCTCAATTAAAATGGCTATCAAAAACCTTGATGAGAAAAAATCGGCCAGGGCTGATCGTATTACTAGTTCAATGCTGAGGAACTTTCCAGATTGCGCTGTGAGAATTATATTGTTAATTTTTAACGCCATCTTAAGAGTAGAGGTTTTCCTGTTCTCTTGGAAGATTTCAGAAATTGTCATGATCCAAAAAACAGGTAAAGACGCTACTCAAATTACGTCATACAGACCTATCAGCTTATTATCTATACTATCAAAGCTGTTCGGAAAGGTCCTCTTCCAGAAAATAACGCCCCATCTAGCAGAGCGAAATATTATTCCAGAACATCAGTTAGACTTTCGGGCTGGCCATGGAACTACAGAGCAGGTTCACAGAATTGTTACTGCTATCAGGTCGTTCTTCGAAAAAAAGCTGTTTTGTTCAGCATTGTTCATTGATGTCTCAAAAGCATTTGATAAAGTTTAGCATGATGGTCTCCTCACAAAAGTAACTCGACTTCTTCCTGCAAACACCCGTAAGCTGATTAAAAGTTACTTGACTGATAGAACATTTAAGGTACGGCCAACAAATGTATTTTCACCAGCTAAGATTTCTGCAGGCGTCCCTCAAGGAAGTATACTTAGCCCGCTATTATACATCGTCTATACATCCGATATGCCTACAAATCGACATACTATCACGTCATCGTTGCAGATGACACGGCATTCTTAAGTATGATCAAAGATCCTAAACTTGCATCTGAGCACTTACAAGCTCATATAAACGAGCTGGAAGGTTGGCTAAATAAATGGAAAATCAAAGTAAATCCATCAATATGTGCCCATGTGACATTCACACTAAGAGAGGAAAATTGTCCGCCAATAAAAATAAATAACGTCATTGTTCCGGTAGAAACCCAAACTAAATACCTAGGAAATCCATCTAGACTGACGCCTAACATGGTCACGACACATTGAGGCCAAAATCTCAGCTATAAAACTAAAAACAGCTCGACTAATGTGGCTAATAGGTCCATTTTCATACCTTTCTTTGGAATATAAACTTCTATTATATAAAGCCATTATTAAACCAATCTGGACATATGGCATTCAGCTATGGGGAACTGCGTGTGCATCTAACATCCAAAAGTTACAAAGAAGACAGTCGAATATTTTACGAACAATAGTCTGCGCCCCCTGGTATATAAGAAATGAGAACATCCACAGAGATTTCGAAATTCCAACGGTTTGGGAGGAAATTGAAAAATAGTGTATTAAGTACGTTCACAAGCTGACGACTAATACAAACGCCCTCGCCAGGGGGCTGTTACAGTTTGAGGGACACAGGAGGCTTAAGAGAAGTGATACCTTGCGCCTAGCGAAAAGAGACATATAACTTTTTTATCTATACGTAGAATATTTCTTTTATTCTTGAGATTTGGTAATAATTATTTACTTTTTTAACCTTTTTTTTACAGTTAAGATTTGGATACGTATTGTAATTTTCTTATAAATAGAAAAATTCAATAATAATAATAATAATATAAAAATAATTTGCGGTACCAATCTCTACCCGCCTGCTTAAGGCCATAAATTTTTTCAATTTTCAAACATTAGTGGCTGATACATGTATACGTCTTCTTGCAACTCACCATTTAGATAGGCAACAACAACATCAATATGGTTTAACAGCATTTTCTTTCGTGCAGCTATAGCAAACAACATACGTATAGTAGAATAACTTGCAACAGGAAAATAGGTGTCTAGCCTAGCTTTATACTTGTCGACATTCCCAGAAGGATTTCTTTTAGTCACAAAATCCCATTTACAACCTATAATGTTTTTATCGTGTGACCTTTCCACTACCTCCCAGTGCAGTTATTTTGCAAAGTTTTAAATTCCAATTTCATAGCACTTTTCCACGCTTTTGCATTCTCAGTATTCATCATCAACATCTTCTTCTTCTAAACTTTCTCTATTATTTTCAATAACTTTGCTATTACCAATATTTTGAATACCTTGATGGTTTAAGGCACTATTTGTTTTCATTTCAATGTGAAACCAACCATCATCTGACTCATATTCACTTTTTTCTTTAATTTACTTTTTACAAAAATTTCCTTTTATACATCTTCAAAGAAAATTATACTACGTGCCACAAGAATAGTTCTCTTGGCAGTGTCATACAAACGATAACCTTTTGTTTTGTGTGAGTAACCAACAAATATATGTTTTACCCTTTGGAAGCAGCTTAGAACGACCAGGCTTTTTATACAACGCTACTGGTAGGCAACCAAAAGTTCGCAAATGAAACACAGATGGTTTAGGTTTAAACCAACGCTCATATGAAGTGCTATTATTTAACACCTTTGTGGGGCAACAATTTGGCAGGTATGTTGCAGTATTTAAAGCTTCTGACCACAACGTATGAGATAAATTTGAATCTATCAACAAACACCGGGCCATCTCTATAAGTGTTCTATTTGCCATTTCCTCAATACCAATTTGTTGGGGAGTATAACACACAGTTGTTTGATGTGATATACCTGCTGAGGATAAATAATTTTGAAAACTATGTATACATATAAAAGAGTAACGTTACTGACTGACTGACTGACTGACTTATCATCATCGCCCCGCCCGAACGACTAAAGCTACGGACTTGAAATTTTTTAAGCGGGTGCATGTCCCAATTTATAGGACGAATAAGAAGGGATTTTTGGAATTTCGAATATTAAGGGGTTAAAAAAGGGTAAAAACCGGTAAAATCGAACTTCTTATATCTCCGGAACTACTACAGATAGAGCCAAAGTTCAAACTACAAAATATTCTGCTAAAAAAAAATAAGCGGATGGCAATTTGGTACTTTTTCGATATTTGTAGATTTGTGGCATAAAAAGGGTAAAAACTAATGTTGGTACGTTTTTTTAACCCCATTTATTTTTCAAAGTAACAATCACAGCAACAAAAACTAAACTATATTCTTCTCTTCTTAATAAGGTCTCCAATGTATATTGGCACTTTTTTAAAATTCGAGCAAATAAAGGGTAAAGGTGCCCGTTTTTATTACTGTTTCTAAATATGTACTTTTATGTAAATTGATGCAGCATATAAACATTTTGTTACTAATTTGTAGTACCCAATAAAAATCAATGGTAAAAAAATTGTTTCAAGGGAGAAAATAAGTACCAAAAGAAAGATTTGTACTTTATATTTAAACAAGTTTAATGGTATTTTTAATGTTATGTGCAAACCTAGAGTTTTCACAGTAGAATTAAACGGTCCTTAACAAAATAAAAAATCATTAAGTGGACAAAATTGTACTTTTTATTGATTTTAAGGGTACTTTTTGATATTTTAGTATTAACAGCCCTAGAACTACGAGACTAGGCTCAAACGGTTCAGGTTAAGTTGAAAAATCATTAAGCGACAAAATGGTACTTTTTAATTTTTTTTAATGTAAACAAACCTGGCAGTACGATATTGGGCTCAAATGATCCCAAGCAAAGTGAAAAATCATTAACTAAATGGTACTTTTTATAATTTTTTGGTACTTTTTGGTATTTTATTATGAAGGAATGTAAAATTACGGGATTTGGCTCAAATGATTTGACGTAAGGGGAAAACCATGAATGGGAAAAAATTGTGCTTTTTATTGTTTTTATTGGTACTTTTTAAGTTTTTCATACTAACAACACTAGAACAATGAGATTGGGGTCTAACGCTCTTAAGCAAAGTAAAAAAATTATTAACAAGTAAATAGTACTTTTTTTTATTGATTTCAATGGTACTTTTTATTTTTTAATTTAATGAACCTAAAACTATTAGACTGAGCTTAAACGGTGAAAAATAATTAAGAGAAGAAAATGTAATTTTAATTCATATACTATAATAGTATTTTTTGATTTTTTAACATTAACGAATTTATAACTATCGGACCGAGCTCCAACGGTGATCAGTAAATATAAAAATCAATTAATTGACGAAACGGTCATTTATCTATATTTTAATGATACCTTTTAATTTTATTTGTATTAAAAAATATAGAAGTGAGATTAAATAGTCTACAAAGAAATTCGAAATTATAATATCGACAGTATGGTACTTCTCTGACGAGGTAGCAAGTTAAATGCTAGTTATTAATATACTCACAGCCGTTGTCACTACGTAAGCTTCAAACCAGTTTGTCTTTAAGTATTGTCAATGCATCTGATATCTTCTTGAGAAAGTATACAGTCGTAAAACGAGAGAAATCATCTATGAAAGATATGAAATACCGCGATCCACTTTTTTTTTTTTTTTTTTTTAATTGAATCTTTCTATAAGAAAATTACAATAAGTATCCAAATCTTAACTGTAAAAAAATACAAAAAAACTTGAATAATTATTACCAATGTAATAACTAGTTACTTGTACTCAAATCTTAAGAATAAAAGAAATATTCTACGTTTAACTAAAAAGGTTATATGTCTCTTCTCACTAGGCGCAAGGTATCACTTCTCTTAAGCCTCCGGTGTCCTTCGAACTGTAACAGGTCCCTGGCGAGGGCGTTTGGATGTGTCGCCAGTTTGTGAACGTACTCAGTACAATATTTTTCAATTTCCTCCCGAACCGTTGGAATTTCTAAGTCTCTGTGGATATTCTCATTTCTTATGTAACTGATGTTCTGGAATAATATTTCGATCTGCTAGATGGGGCGTTATTTTCTGGAAGAGGACCTTTTCGAACAGCTTTGACAGTATAGATAATAAGCTGATAGGTCTATATGACGTAATTTGAGTAGCGTCTTTACCGGGTTTTTGGATCATGACAATTTCTGAAATCTTCCAAGAGAACAGGAAAACCCCCACTCTTAAGATGGCGTTAAAAATTATCAGCATTGAACTAGTATTTCGATCAGCGCCGGGCGATTTTTTCGCATCAAGATTTTTGATTGCCATTTTAATTGAGGGCAACCGCATCTTTATATGATTTTCAATGGAATCGCTGATGTATGGAGGATTAATATCACTATTTATTTCATGTGGAGTGAAAACGTTTTCCAGATGGCTAGCAAAGCATTTGCTCGTTCACTAGAATTTTTAGCCCAACTAAGGTCCTCAAGTCTTAGTGGAGGTTCGGAGGAAGTAGGGCACTTCATATGCTTCACAGCTTTCCATAGGCTGTGGTCGGTTTTTGTTGTCGGATCCAAGTTACTTAAATAATTTGCAAGCGCTGACTCATGCTATAAACGCAGCTTTTCTTTAAGTAATTTTTGACACAAATTCAATTGGGTCTTTAAAGCTGGAGAACGATTTCTCTGCCATTCCCTTCTCAATTTTCTTTTTTGTGTTTCAATATCAGCTGATGACTTGAATGGTTTCCTCCTATATCTTTTTCTCATTGGAGTTGCATTCCTAGCTGCACAAGTAATAACGTCCCTTAGAGGGATGTTCTGGGAGAGATGAGAGCTCACATACATTTTATACTTTAGCCAGTTCGTGTATCGGTTCGGATAGAACGTAGGCGATACTTCAGAGTTTATAAAAATATTACGTAGTGTAATTATAGTTGGCGAATGATCAGATGATAACTCTTCTAGGGGACTAATTAGAAGTTGGTCACGTTTAATATTTTTAATAACAGTGAAGTCAATAAGGTCTGGCTTTTTCATACAGTCTGTAAGCCAGTATGTGGGCTCACGGCCAGGTACGACATCTAGACTATTTTGAGCAATAGCATTGTACAGTTGCCTACCTCTTGGCCTAATAAGCCTGGAGTCCCAGTGGGTATGTTTAGAGTTGTAGTCTCCTGCTGCCAGGAACTTGTGTCCCAATGTTGCGAAGAAACTTTTGAAATTGTCGCTATCAATTATGTGTCTTGGGGACAATATACACATGAAATTTTGGTATGAAAATCAGTAAGACTTATAGAGGTTGCCTGAATGTAATCTTTCCCAAATTCTGGCATAACAAAGTGCCTAACGTTTTTACGCACAATGACGGCCGTGCCACCACATGTCTTTCCACTTGGATGTTTAGTGTCATATATAATGAATCCGTTAATTCTAAAGCAAAATGTGTTTCGGATACCAAAAGGATGTCTATTTCCTGCCTGTGTAGGAAATTTTCTACCTCGAACCTATGTTGGAATAACCCGTTTGCATTCCAGTAGCAAATACGCAACTGGGCCAATCTATTTTTGTCTAAGAAGGGTCTGCAAAATCATGTTCTGATTCCTCATCATCTCCTGAAACATGCCCTGCATATTGTTCATAAAACTGTTCATGTTGGTCATGAAATTTTTCATTATCTCCGTCAGTTTGTCTATTAAACTAGAACTGCTATTGGCGAAGACTTGAGGGCTGCTCCTTATCACTTGGGCATAAGAAAGATTTTCCATGTTGGGCCTGTTTAACTTTGGTAAACCATTAAAGAGTTGTTGGGCATAGTTCAATCTATCCACATGTACACCATGTATTGCGTTAGCTTCAGTATGAAGGCTCGGGTAGTTCAGTTCGCGATATTTCGCATTTGCATGATTTCGAGGTTGTTTTAATTTTTTTATCCTCTCAAATACTTCATATCCTCTATACACTTTCTTACATTGGGGTCGTTTTTAGGTGCTGTACACTCCGTGGTTTTATGCGCGTTACCACAAACTACGCAAACATATGGAAGCTTGCAGTAAGATTTTGTGTGGCCGAACTCTTGGCAATTAGTGCATTGTGCGGGGTTATTACGCTTATGCGGTTCCTCTACTGTTATTCTTCGGTTAAGAAGATATCTCAGGTTGTAAATTGGATGAGTTGAATTCGTTGGTTGGTGAATTTTATCCTTGTTATGTATATTCTGAACATTTCTCACATCGTATCTTTCACCTTCAATAGCTTTCTTGATTTCGTTAACAGGGACGGAACTGTCAATGCCCTTTACCACAACCACGAGGCCCTTAGCACTTTTTAGTTGGTGAGTGTAGTAATTCGTTTTTTCGGCATTAAGACTATTAACAATTAAACAATAATTCTTCTTAGTATGGGTTTGG
Source organism: Thelaira solivaga (assembly GCA_947397855.1). Taxonomy (NCBI): domain Eukaryota; kingdom Metazoa; phylum Arthropoda; class Insecta; order Diptera; family Tachinidae; genus Thelaira; species Thelaira solivaga. The sequence goes on along the minus strand of OX377615.1, from coordinate 20,034,632 downwards.
ATTTTTGTTTCCTGTATCTGTCCGCTTCGTATAGAAGCTACGTAAAAACTATCCTTTCCCACAATCTTTGATAAAAGATTTACAATTGCGTTCGATGTTTGCTCGCGCAAATAGATAGGTGGAGGTTTGTGTTCCTTAGACGCAGGCTCTACTGGTGCATCGTCTGTGGATGCAAGTATTGAAAATCTATTTCCGGAGACTGGTATCGTAGCCGCTTGACTGCCTTTGTACTGCTTACTTGTGCGCTCCTGTTGATTAGTTCTAGGACTAGCCTTACGTTTGGTAACAGTTACGTATCTGTGCATGCCGGCTTGTATTTCCCTACCTGCCGTAGTGGAATCTGGTTTTGATGTTGGTGTATCGGAGTGGTTCCTGTTGGGCTAGTTGCCTTGTCAAACTGGCGCGTAAAACTTTGCGCGTCCACAATCGCATTTGGCGTTAAAGAGCGGGTCCTATGCTCAGGCCTGACTGTTAAATATGCTCCGTCGTCAGTCTTCTTATTCATACTATCCGAGAACACATAGTATGCATTGTTCCTACTTTGTTTTCCGTTCGTTCTATCATTTATTTTTTCGCTTGTTTTTGTTTCTTTATTTATTGTCGTCATCTCTTCTATATGGGTCCCAACTTGAAATCGTTATCTAAATCCGTAGTGCAGTTACCCCTATGATGACCCCGAGGGTCCCTTTGCATGCAGTGAGGTCCTCGCAAGGGTTGACACAAGACCTTATGGGCGCTTGTGTACAGAGCCAGGTCGGGCGTTAATTAGGATGTCGTATCAACTAAATCTGCACGGCCAACTTAACGGCGACGTGATTTAGAACATTCTCCAAGTCCTTGGCAAGGACGGAAGGCAACTGCTACATTAGCCTATAAGCCGTTTTTACGCGATGTCACTCCCGTATACTAATGTAACAGAATGCCACAGCTGTCAGCCCATGCACAAACAAATCCAATAAATAATCAAAATCATATCAATGGTATTCCCAAGTGAATAGCAATCAGAAGGCTTTCAACCGCCATGAAATACCCCATCCCCCGCGATCCACCTTGACTTGGTATTCTTATTGGGCCGCATATGTCAGTATGCAACAACTCTAATGGCTTTTTTTAAAAGCATTCTCCATAACTTGTAAATGGTTGCAAACTTATCTTACACATAGCACAGGTAACGCAAGAAAAATGATTGATATCATCTATATCCAAACCAGACCATTTCATCGTTTGACATTTTATATAAGTCACGAATATTCACATGCACAAATATTCTATGCCAAACGTCACAACTGTTTTGTTCACAATTTGCTATCATCGCATTTTCTTCTCTCATATTTTGTTAAAAACTTGGTTGTAAAAATACCACTCTTTAACTGAGCTTCAAAAATCATGTCACCAGCTTTTGTTTTTGCAATAAACTTCTCTTTAGAAAAATATACCTGTTTTCCATACTTAATAATTTTATTCACAGATAAAAAATTAGTATTTATTTTAGATACAAAGAGAACATCACATAGAGTAATGTGTAAACTGCAATTTTAAAATTACATTACCTATAAACATAAACATCATCACCAGAAGCAATTGTAATTTTTTGTTTATATTATTTTATTGAAGAAAACAGATCTTTATTTCCACTCATATGAGATGATGCTCCGCTATCAACTACCCATTCATTTTCACTTGAATTTAGTTTTTCTTCAACAGTTCTCATGTGAATGGGCCAACTACCGTAATTGGTGTCACTTAACTTTTCTATCTGCATAGAACCTGCCATTTTTCATTTACGTACACTTACGACACAATTTTTTTTTTTTCTTTAAACAATTAAGTTTTTTACAGCAACAAACAATATTTTTCTAAAATCCTCGACCGACCCATAACCTTTGTGTGTCCTAGGAAGTGAATTGTTAATTAAGTACACCAGACAAAAGACGAACTTTTCTATAGGACGTTCAAACAAAGATTAAGATTTTATTTAAGCTTTACTTATAACTAGATTATAATAGTATATAGGTTGACAGATAATAAAGTATGTGGATTACAAGGAATAGCACAGGGTGTTGCTAACAACTCAAAAATACGTTTTTTTCTTCTTTTCAACTATTTTTACACTTAATTTTTTAATTTGGAGGCAAAACGAAAATATAAATAAATTGCAAAGAAAATAGCAAAAATAGTTATTTTATTTTACAAGTTTCTTAATTTTTTTATTTCGTATTTAACCAAAATTTGGGAATTTAGAAATATGAAAATATGAGTATATAAGATATATTACTGCCAAGTTTAACCTGTTAAATTTGGCCGCAGCAAATAAGTATATACGAGATATGATAAAAAAAATAACCGTTATTTTCAATTTTCGTGAGGAACGTATGTTCGATTTATGTTGGTACACATGTCTGTTATTTATGTTGACAATATCAGCCATTTTGGATTGTCAGTTTATTTGTGACAGATAAAAAGTTTAGTCGTGTTTTTGTGTGCTCTTCGATTTTTTACTATTTCAAAAAATGGATGAAAGAAACTGTATTAAGTTTTGCGTAAAAAATGAAATTAAATGTGCAAGGACATTTGAAATGTTGATTGTGGCGTTTGATGAGTCTACTATGAGCAGAACACAAGTTCAATTCTGGTATAAACGATTTAGGGAAGGCCGAGAAGATGTCAATGTGAGCACGTCAACAACCGATGAAAACATTGAAGCAGTGAAGAAAATGATTATGGATAATCGTCGAATCACTATTAGAGAGGTTGTTGATGATGTTGGCATAGCGTTCGGCTAATGCCAAGCAATTTTTACGGATGTTTTAGGCATGAAACCTGCGGCAGCGAAGATTGTTCCAAAATTGCTGAATTTTGACCAAACAAATCGTCGCTTGTTCGTAATTTTTTGGCCAAAAACAATACCGTAATCATGCCTCAGCCACCGTATTCACCGGACTTGGCCCCCGCTGACTTTTTCCTTTTCCCAAAACTGAAGACACCGATGAAAGGAAAGCGTTTTGCTACGATTGAGGAGATAAAAGAAAAATCGAAATAGGAGCTGTTGGCGATACCAAAAAGCGCGTTTCACAAGTGTTTCGAGGATTGGAAAAAACGCTGGCATAAGTGTATTATATCTAATGGGGAATACTTTAAAGGGGACAAGATAGTTATTGATGAATAAATAAATACTTTTTGAAAAAATTGAAAATAACGGCTATTTTTTTATCATACCTCGTATGTATATATATATACACAAAGTTTGAACTAAATACATTAGCTTGATACATAATTAATACTAACCCTATTAACGGTCCTTTCAAGTTAAGAAATCCATTTAATTTTATATTCAGACTAGTTTGAATTGGTGTTGACAATGGTTGTGCTTGCGGTTTTGCAACTACACTTCCAACATCATGCAAATCTTGTGCACCAGACTTTCTACTGTTAAAAACGAGAATTTATATTATAGTCATTTCACATTATTTCAAATTCCACTACTGCTGACATAAAACAAAAAATATAATGAATGAGAAAATTACTGGTATAAAACGCTGAGGAATAAAATTTGTGATGCATAAAGTGAATAAATAAAAAATAAGAAACGTGGTTTTACTTTGTGTATAAAACAATGAAAAAAATGTTTACCGAATTTATCATCAAAAAGGCTTATCACTAAGCAACCAGAGATGAAACTTTTGGGGTTCGAATTTTGAAAAACTCAGCATTTTATTTGAGGTTTATATGTAAGAGACAGATATAGTGTTTTAATATTACGAATAAAAGAAAATAAGCAAAATGAAAAATGTTTTGTTTTAAAAAACATTAATTAAAAAGTTATTTCCGTAATGAAAATGCATAAGCCGGAAGCACTGATATCTACTTTTTTGTTATGAAGTATTAAATTTAATGTAAAAGTGATAACAAATACAAATTTTCATGTTTTAAAATTCATGTTAACGAAATGTAAATAATGAAAGTGTAAATTTTTTAGAAATACCCCAGCAAAATAAAATAAGAATTTAGATTTTGTGCAAAAAAGACAAATAGAAAATGTATACTATATCTGCACTCTGACACCTCTGGTTTCTCGGTGTAGCTTATGGCCACTAATTTATATTATCAGATAATTAACTATATTATCACATATTTGTATTTACATATAATAGGTGTACCAGTAAAAGTGCACTTTTGTAAATTTAGTGTAATTTTTTTGTGAAATTTGGGTTAAGGTCTGCTGATTTCGGAGGTAAGTCCTTGACTTTAATATTATTCGCTAAAAACCACTCACGAGGATTTTTGGTTGTATTCTTTCGAGTCATAGGCCTATTGGATTTAAAGTAGAGGCAAATCTTCTTCTGAATTAGTCAGGATCACTTTTTCTAAAATATCAACCGTAGAGATTTTGTCCATTGCTGGTTTATGTAATGCGTGGGTAGAACTCCATAAATAATTAAAATTAATTTTTTTTTATTTAGTTAAGTCTATGGACAATATCCTTACAGATTATATTACAATATTTATAATATTATTATTTACAATATTAACTACTATAGAATAATTAACATTAGAATTTGTATTCGATTTAAATAGCTATATTTAATCAAAGTATAGGGATACTACATAAAAACAATTAACTGTTTAAAAGCGCTATTATGTTTGAAACTATGTGATTTATGGTCTTTTTGGATTGTAATAATATAAGAAAAATCTTTCCCATCATGGAAAACAACTTTACTATCATTCGTCCTTAAAATTTTGCTCCATTTAGAAACGGCCAGTTTAAGCATTCATAACAAAAATTATAAACGTTTGCTGATATGCTTTGCAGTCAACAATGGAAACTTTCTGCGATTTAAACTCCTGCATTGTATTCTAGCAAATGCTTATGAACTGTTCGGGCAGATAATTTTATCTGTAATTCTTTTTGTTTGATAGCTGTGGATGGTCCCTTTTACTATGGCTAGTCAATAGACTTAATAATAAATGGAACATTGCCTCTCTTCTAGGAATTTTAACTTTTTTTAGTACTTTATTATATTAAGTATTATTTTATTTTAGTAATTAAGCAATTGTCCTATTTCTGCATAGCTATTTGTTTCTAAAATCATTCCTTGAATAATAATTCTTTTTTGCTCTATGTAATGCTTTCACATACATACCTGCTGGCACATACATACCTGATATTTTTTTTTTAATTTTTCTAAAATAAAATTATAAAATTGTTTTATACACAATTCTTGTACAATATGGATAGCAATAAATAAAAAATGTGTGCTAAGCATAGATATTTCTTTTACCTTCTGTAAAGACATTGTTTCATATGAAAAGAAGCGTTAACTTTAAGAAAATAAAATTAACTCCTTTATAGAGGCTTCATATTACTTTATATCACAGTGGAATACAAAAACATCAGAAATAGATAATAGGAATTTAGTATGGTAGCAAATAAAATAACTGCAGTCAGAAATATTATTTTTAAGTGTACGTATGTAGATCCTATACATATCATTACTTCCGGTAGTTAAATAATTTGCTTTTTTTTTGCACTGGTCCGTATCTGGTATTCCTGGGGGTTATAATGTATTTCGATTCGAATCGGAAAATTTACGAATTCGTACATATGCCATTACATGAATTTCGACAATTATTTTCGAAAGTTACTAAATTTTGGGAATTTTTTGTTAACTTACGAAAAGCACAAAAATCGTTTTCGAAAATGCAATTATGTAGTACGAAAGTAAAAGCGAAAAGTGCTATTAACTTGCATATTTCTTTCTAATGACATTTTGCTATCGGAAATTGTTATACGTATTTTACTTACATTTAAAAATGTATGTATTTATAATTTATACCTATTAAAATTAAAAAAAAAATTATTTAATTGCTTTGATTTGATTTTTAATTAGAGAAAAACACCTAAAAAGACTTTATAAACGAAGCCAAAAAAATTATGAAAAATTAGTGACATTCATGAAATTTCAATAATCAAGAATAATATAACACAATAATATCCATATGTGTATGCAAGTTAAGGAAAGGTGTAAATCAAATTTAAACTTTTAATATGATTTCTATTTTGTTTGCTTATAGTTCCTACACAGGAAATATCATATTTCAATTTCATTTTATTGAACTCATTAATTTTTATTATTTTTCTGGCACAAAGAACTGCTTGTGCTGATCAATACTTTTTATTGGCGATTGCGACCAAAAAAGAAGAAAAACAATATGCTGATCAAATCGAATTTAATTGGAGGCCCCGGCGAGATAGTCCTGTTAGAAAATTAAATTCTGAAAATAAAAAGTAAGAGTACTTTCAGGACTCGACGCCAATATAAAAAACAAGTATCCTAATTTTAAATAGGAGAAAAGTGAAAAAAACTTTGTGGCAAACAAAAAAAAACAAGTATCCTAATTTTAAATAGGAGGAAAGTGAAAAAAAAGAAAAACTTTGTGGCAAGAAAAAACAATTATCCTAAAAATTGGAGAATAGAAAAAAAACACAAACTGTGTCAAAAAAAAAAAAATGTTTTTCAAAGAAAAATCTAAACTTAAAAAAATTGTTTTACCAAAATTGGTGCAAAAAGAGCTTCAAATACCAGAACAATATAAGTGGAGGAAAAATCCTACAACTAATCGTAGATGTCTTATTAGGCAGACAGTTTTATCAAACAATTTTACAAAAATAATAAAACTTGCTGAAAATCGAATAATAGTGAAGTGGAAGCTGATATTCAACAACAACAACCGTAAGCTAAGTTAATTGTTATATATAAGTTGTATATTAAGTTCATTTTGTGTACAAATTGAGCATCATTTAGAAATTTGATAGCATCCACTACAATAGCTACTAATCAGAGTGAAGTAAATGCATTAATACTATCCCACTTAAGACCATTGCAGACAAAGATAGATGAATTGGCAGGGACATTGACGAATTTGTCTTGCGCAAATACAGTTTCTGAGTATAAGACTCAAGAAATAAATGAAAGCATTCATTGCGAAGAACTTTAGATGTAATTAAATCGTTGCCTAATTTTGATGGGAAAAACTCTTGTTAGTTGGCGAGAAGCCGCTAATAACTCAATGAAACTTTTTAAAAAGGCAGTAGAAAATATTTTGCTGCACTAACAATATTACGGAATAAGATTGTTGATGATGCAAATGATATACTTACGAATTATGGAACGGTTTTAAATTTGGAAGCAATTATTAGTCGGTTAGATTTCGCATACGCCGATAAAAGGCCTTTGCATATAGTCGAACAAGAGTTAAGCGTAATGAGACAGGGTTCTTTGTCAATTATAGATTATTACAATGAGGTTAATAAAAAGCTTACAGCTTTAATTAATAAAACAATAATGAGTCATGGTTCTGAGTCAGAATTAACAAAGGAACTAAATAACAAAAATAGGCAATACGCTTTAAGAGTTTTTATTACAGGTCTAAATGCTCCACTAGCTAATGTGCTATTTTCATTATCACCGAAGGATTTGTCAAATGCATTGGCAAAAGCATAGGAGCTGAAGTCAAATAATATTCGAGCAAATTTTGCTAATCAATTTAATAGAGCAGGGCAATCTAATAATAACAATCAAAAATACACGAACACGCTACGTTTCCCACAACGAAATCAGAATTAAATTTTGTGGGTGTTCGACATTCGGAGCCCAAGCCAAAACCAATGGAATTGGGTACTTCAGCCAACGTCAGACTTCCACAGAATTTTTACAATAATAAAAGGCCTAATTATTTTTACAACTCACAAAACCGATCAAGTTTTATTCCACAGGGTTCCAAGCGCCCTCACTCCCAAACAGTCTATCAGCCAAATCAAAAAATCAACGAATAAATAATCTTAACGAAGATACTTTTTTAGAGATAGGTCCAAGCTGCCCTACATCACTAGGACAGCAAGAGACGGTAGAAAGATCAGAGTTTTAATAGACAGTGTCGCAAATAGTTGTTACTGTAGATCCGGAGTTTTTTTGAACAGAAGGAAATTAGTTATAAGTAAGAGAGTACGGACCATTAATGGTTATACTGTCATTCAATATTATTATGATGCGATCATTTTTGGAATAGATCAAAGATTTTACGAAATTTCAAATTTGGAAACAGATGTGCTCATAGGATATAATTTTTTGAAAAAATCGAATTCAATACTGGATTTTAATAAAGGTAATAACTTGCGGAAGTTATTGTGAAAGATTTGTGAATTTTAAAAAAGAATGCGTGTGAATTTTAAAAGATAATGTCGTGAAAAAAGAAACTGAAGGTATAAAAACAAATGATGTACGAGTAAATGAAAATATTAAGGACATTGAAGAAAGTTGTTTAAATGAAATTGTGGAAGGAAAATATATTCAGGGCAATTATAAAAGTGTGCTAACTCAGAATGTTAGTCATGAATCAAAAGCCTTAGAAAAGTTACGTAGAAATATACAAGATGGAGTGTCAATGTTGCACTCAAAAATTAACTTGAATTTGCCTTTTAGAACAGATATAAAGGTGGAAATAAAAACAATAGATAATGAACCTGTATGAAGCAAACAATATCCGAACGCCCTATCAGCAAACTCCTTTGTTAACAAGGAAATTGAAAAATTATTGACAGCCGGAATAATCCGTGAGAGCAGAGGGCATATAATTCACCCGTATGGGTCGTCCCAAAAAAGGGAATCAATGATGACGGAACGCAGAAACTTCGACTGGTGATCGATTATAAAAAATTAAATGCAAAAACAATTGCTTTAAATACCCAATACCTGATTGTAATGTAATACTTTCGAATTTAGATAAATCTAAATACTTTTCGACCATAGATCTTGAGTCCGGTTTCCATCAAATCCTAATGAAAGAGGATGATATAGGGAAAACCGCATTTTCCGTAAATAACGGAAAGTTTGAGTTTGTTAGATTTCCATTTGGTTTAAAAAATGCTACAAGCATTTTCCAGAATGCAATGGACGATATTTTGAGGAAGTTTTTTGGAAAGTTTTGTCATGTCTATATTGATGCCATAATTGTATATTCCCAGACACTTGATGAACATATTAGACATCTCGAAATTGTAATTCATGCATTGAGAAGCAAACATGAAAATCTCTCTTGAAAAATCAAAATTTTTTGAAAAAGAAGTAGAATTTTTGGGATATGTAGTAGCTTTTGGAGTAATAAAAACTGATCGGAATAAAATAAATACAATAAGGGATTATCCTTTGCCTAAAACGTTGAGACAACTTCGTAGTTTCCTTGGAATGATAGCATACTATCGTAAGTTTATACGAGATTATGCTAAAATAGCTAAACCTTGAACAAAACACCTGTCAGGGGAGAATGAAAGGGTATCGCAATATATGTCTAAGAAAACGGAAATCGATTTGAACGAAGAAGCTGTCCTTGCTTTCGAAAAACTGAAACGTTCATTGTTTAAGCAGATTGAATTGGCACAGCCTGACTTTAAAAAGAAATTTATACTCACGACTGATGCCTCTAATGAAGCGTTAGGTGCCGTCCTCAGCCAGGAAGGTAAACCCATCACGTTTATATCTAAAGCCCTAAACGCAACTGAACGTAATTATGCCACAAACGAAAAGGAGCTATATGCAATAGTTTGAGCAATAAAAACTCTACGAAATTACTTATACGGGGTAGCACATTTAGAAATTCACACAGATCATCAGCCTCTTACCTTTGCGATTTCAAATAAAAATCCAAATGCGAAAATTAAGTCATTTGTTGAGGAATATTCACCGAAATTTGTATATAAGCCTGGTGCGACTAGTGTCGTGGCCGACGCGCTTTCTAGACAAATCTTTAATAATATTACTGGTAATGTGTCACTTGAAAGTACTCAACATTCTGCTGAAAGCAGTGAAACTATTGACATTCCTGAAACAACTAAGCCACTCAATGAATTCAAAGAGCAAATTTTGCTTCATAAAACTGGTATTAATAAATGTGATACTTTGGTGATTTTTGATAAAACTCGTCACATAATCGAGTTCGACACTAGGGAAACTTTGAAAAATATTTTGTTGAAAATTCTTAAGCCTAATCTTGTAACTGCGATTCATTGCAGTGCAGAAGACCTTTACGAGTTTAAGGAGACTATTAAAGATGCGCTTGCAAACAAATTCGTTTATACCAGAATATTTGCAATTGATATAACCAGCACAGACGATCAGTTAGCAATTATAGAACAAACCCATATTCGTGCTCATAGGAATTGCAAAGAAAATTATAAACAAATATTTCAACAATATTATTGACCAAAAATGTTAAAAATTATAAAACAGTATGTCAGACATTGCAGTACATGCAATAAAACTAAGTATTATAGCAGACCTAACAAACTGCCAATTGGAGAGGCTCCAATTCTCATTAATGAGGGGGAGTTCCTTCATGTTGATATTTTTTACGCTCAGAATCATAAATTCATTACATGCGTTGATGCTTATTCGAAGTTTTTGGTAATTGGACATATAGAAGACAAACTGAACTTGGGTGAAAAAGTCCAAGAAATCTTACAAAGTTTTCCAAATGCGAAAAAGCTTACACTGGATAACGAACCAGGTTTTACAACTCCCTAATTTAGGTCGTTAATGCAGAGAATGATTATTGCATTACTGAACTTGGGTGAAAAAGTCTAAGAAATCTTACAAAGTTTTCCCAATGCGAAAAAGCTTGCACTGGATAACGAACCAGGTTTTAAAACACCCCAATTTAGGTCGTTAATGCAGAGAATGAATATTGAATTGTATTTTTGTGATCCAAGGCACAGTTCGACGAATGGTCATGTAGAGAGAGTACATTCAACACTAGTTGAAATAGCCCGTTGTATTAAAGCAGAATATTGTCTGATAGATGTTAAAGAAATATTCTACAGAGCTGCAAAGCAATATAATTTTACTATTCATTCCGTAACAAATAAAAAATCGTACGATGTATTCCACAACAAAATTAAGCATGACGATGTACGGGACAAGCTTCGACAAACTCAGTTTAAATTACTAAATAAAAATAAACCCTCTAAAATTAAAACCTATGAGGTTTATGAAAAACTTATTGGTAAGAGAAATAAACTAGATGATAGATACAAAAAACAAAAGATACAATTAGATTTAGGAAATAAAGTAAAAATATATAGTAGAAATAGAATTATAAATAAGGAAAACATAAAATCATATACGTTTTTTTTTCCTTCTCTACAGAAAATGTTATTCAGTCTTATGTTGCTGCTTCCTGTTATCAGTGTCTGTCTATCGGAACTACAGATCTTAGATTATTCAAATTCCCAACTAATCCCGATACACTTGGGGCAAGCTAGGGTTCAAAATTGAAATTTTAAATTGATACATATTATGAATTTGACGTATTACAAATCCTCACTTGATGAAATAGAATCTGAAGTTCTACATGAAGTACTTAGAAATAGCACACTAAAGCCATTTTTCGTCCACGATATTAGACAAATAAAAGAGCACCTTGAAATAATAAAACCTCGGAAAAAACGGTCAATAAATATTTTAGGAACAGCTTGGAAGTGGGTAGCTAGAACACCTGATCATGAGGACCATAAAATAGTACTGGATAAGATAAATGGACTTTTAGAAAATAATGAGAAGCAAAGAATAATTAACAAACAGATTGCAGAAAGAATTAATTTAATAACAAACTCCACAAATCAAATCATCAGAACCATTCAGTCATTAGAAGAAGTCAGAAGGGTATATGAAGAAACAATCAATAATAAAATAAGACTTTTAAAAGAAGAAATTATAAATATAGAATATGCTCTACAATGGTCGAAAGTGGGAGTGGTAAATTCATTCATCTTATCCGAAGAAGAAAGAAATTTTTTAGATAAAGAGAGATTTCCATACTCTGATCTTGAACAAGCCTTAAGCTTTCCAACAATAAAAATAGCCACTGATAATTTAGCTATAGTTTATATAATTAATCTTCCAGTAATAGATAATAAGAATTGTGAAAAACTGTTAATTAAACCTGTAAAGATGCAAGATAAAATTGTTAAAATAAATACTGAAAATATAGTTAAATGTAATGAAGAATTTTTTGAAGTCAAAAAAAAATTTTAAGAATATAATGATTTATGTATCTGTAAACAGGAAAATCTTATCGATATAAGCATTACAAATTGTATTCCAGAACTTTTGTCTAGCAGAAATCATGATTGTGTTTTTATAAATAATCAACACGTGAGTTCAGTACAGGAATTATACACTGGTATTATATTGTTAAATCAATTTAATGGTTCGGTTAAAACTTCTAACAATGAAACAAATGAATTTTCAGGAACATATTTAATACAGTTCCATAATGATACCATTACGATAAATAATAAGACATTTGTTTCCAGGGAGATTTCATATTGGAAACCTCTTCCTGCTTTACTCCAACCAAATCAAAATAGCCAGAAAATTCAGGAAGTTCTTTCCTTAGAGCTAATGAAGGATTTGCATATTAAAAACATCGATGAATTGGCATCGATTACGAATAAGGGCAAAATATTTTTTTCATTCAATATGGTTCTTACAATTATATTGATCTTGTGTCTTTTGATGATGGCTTATACACTTTTGTCATCGGGGAACAAGGATAAACCAACGGTCACGAAAGTGAATTCGAATTTTGTAGCATCAATGATGTTCCTATTCTCAATGAATCGGGACGATTCACTTAACAGCGGGGAGAATTAAGGAAACGGTGTAAGCTAAATTTAAACTTTTAATATGATTTCAATTTTGTTTGCTTATACAGGGTCCGCCAAATAACTTTTTCTTTTTTTGAAACTGGGCGCAAAACATCGAGTGTAGCTCCGGCTGTGTGGCACGTAGCGCCGTCCTGTTAAAAACAAATGTTGCCAATATCCTCCTCTTCAATTTTTGTGAAGAAAAATTCGTTCAACATGGCCCGATAACGATCGCCATTGACTGTAACGGCCACTCCTTGCTCATTTTCAAAGAAAAATGGCCCAATTATGCCTCTGGACCAAAATCCGCACCAAACAGTGACTCGTTTGGGTGCGTCGGCTTTAATGTTTGCGTGCGGGTTTTCTGTGCCCCAAATGCGACAATTTTGCTTGTTTACATACCCGTAAGATCAAAATGAGCTTCATCTGAAAATTTTTTGGGCAAAATCGGCATCTTCTGTAAGTCGATCGCAGGCCCACTTAGCGAAGCGAAAACGCATTGGATGGTCAGTTGGCTTCAACTCTTGAACCAATTGGACTTTGTATGGCGTCATACCAAGGTCTTTATGCAAAATTCATCGCAATGATGTCTCCGAAATGTTCAATTGTTGAGAACGACGGTGAATTGATGTTGATGGCGCTTCACGCACACTTTCTGCCACAGCAGCAATATTCTCTGGTGTACGCAGTTTTTGGCTTTTCACGCTTTGGTTTATCGATGAGGATGACAGTTTCTTTCACTTTTTTCACAAGATAACGAACATACGGAGCTGACGGGGCTTCACTTCTTCCAAAATCTGGACGCAATTTTCGCACACATTCTGCAACATTACCATGATTTTCAAAATAATGTCGCAATATTTCCCAGCGTTGTTCAAGCGTATACACTAATTATCTGTCAAATCAGACATGAGCTAAGTGTTACCATTCACGAAATAAGCACTAGTTGAAAAAAAAAACGTTAGATGGCGGACCCTTTACAAGATGGTGTTTACAAAAACAAACAAAACTTAAATTAATCGCCCCTATCGTGAATATTTTTTCCCTCGAAATATTTCGCTTTTCCCTAAAGTTGCAATCTTGAATTATTTGTAAGTGAAAAAACTCCCGTGAGTTTTTTCCCAAAAGTATTGACATTTTTCACAAACATTTTGTTTGGGAATAAAATATAGAATTGTTGCAGCGGCAAATAAAATTAGAGGAACTGAAAATCAAGCAATCTAATAGCAATGATGGACTGTAAACATGTAAGAATGTGATAATTTTTTAGTTTTAAAAAAGTATATTAATTATGAATTAGAATTTTTGTTGCCTGTTTATTAAAATTTTGTCTGATACATGAAGTACAACCAAAAATAACATAAATGTGATTTATTGTTTTTTAGATTTAAGATTTCGTATCTTTCTAAAGAATATTTCTTTTTTAATTTTTTGTATTTTATAAAAACCGTAGACATGCTGTAAGCTACACAACACGACGACTTTCTGGTAGGCAGTTCTGGTTCAACATATCTAAAAGGTAAAGGGTGTTTTTTATAGACGTATAGAACTTTAAGTTGGCATTACTGTTCAAGATGGCGACCGATTTAACAGCTGTCAAGTAATTTATTCTCAGTTTGGTTTGGCAATTCATCACGAATAGACTCACGCCTGAACAATGCTTGCGTAGATTCTTCGAATGGGCCCAAAACGAGATTGCCGTTGTTCCCGATTTTCATAAGCGAATTTTGTTTAGCGATGAAGCGCACTTCTGGTTGAATGGCTACGTCAAAAAACAAAACTGCCGCATTTGGAGTGAAGCTAATCCTCAAGTGTATGTCAAAACACCGTTACATCCAGAAAAACTGACTGTTTGGTGCGCTTTATGAGCTGGTGGAATCATTGGTACGTACTTCTTCAAAAACGATGATAGCCAGAACGTTATAGTCAATGGTGATCGGTATAGAGTCATGATTACTAACTTTTTTATTCCTGAATTGAACAACCATGATGTCCAGGAGCTGTGGTTCCAACAAGACGGCGCAACATGTCACACAGCTCGTGCCACAATCGATTTATTGAAAGACACGTTTGGTGACCGCCTAATTTCACGTTTTGGATCTGTGAATTGGCCTCCAAGATCTTGTGATTTAACACCGCTAGACTACTTTCTGTGGGGCTATGTAAAGTCATTGGTCTATGCGGATAAGCCACAAACGCTTGACCACATTCGCCGTGTTAATGCCGATATACGGCCACAAATGTTGGAAAAAGTCATCGAAAATTGGACGTCCAGATTGGACTACAACCGAGCCAGCCGTGGCGGTCATATGCCAGAAATCATATTTAAAATGTAATGCCATAAGATTATCTTTCGGATAAATAAAATTCATGGCAATCGAATAATCCATCGTTGTTTTATTGCAATTTAAAGTTCTATACGTCTATAAAAAAACACCCTTTATAATTGTTCCATGTTTCACTGGTGTTTTTCTTTTTGCTCTAGCATATTTACTGATTTTTCTCTTAAGTTGTTTTATTTCCTCAGTAAACCATTTATTGACACTATTTTTTCGTTCATTGTTTTTTTTAACTGTGAATTTTTTTATTGTGCTTTATCTATATTAAACGCGATATTATGAACGTTATTATTTTGATTATGAAATAAAATCCGTTGCATTTCACAATTAAATAAATTTCTATTATAATTCAATGCTTGAATTTCTTTTTTTGTTGGCTGTTCACTTTGTATATTTGCAATATATATGTCTATTGCTTCATGATCTGAGATTTTATTTTCATTATTATTTTTTACCATCACACATTTATTATCCGTTATGACGTAGTCTATAAGTGAGTGCTTTTGCATTTTCTCTTATCCTTGTATGTTCAGACACAACCTGTTTAAGTCCATTATCGTTCAAAGTCGACTGAATTTTAGATTTGTATGTTCCGTCTCTACTCCAGCTTATATTGAAATCTACTATAATTATTTCATGCTCCGTATCACATAATTTCAATTATATCATCATATGCATCTCAAAAGTATATTTCTCTACTGCTAGGAGATGTATAATGCCATAATTATGTACTTAGTGTCTTTGTTTTTTTACTAAATATATATCCAACCAATATTTGTAGTCAACTTTTTCATGCACTTTTTGAACAATCCATATCTTTTTAAAATATATTATAACACCACCGGTATGTGAAGAATTTGATAATGTTATATATTTATTATATCCCTCTAGTTCATATTCTTGTTCGATTACGTTATTAGTTACATGTGTCTCTGACAGTATAATATATTTAGGTTTCTTAATTGATGCTATTGTCTCCACCCGACTAAAGTTATTTAGTAGACGTTTCACGTTCAACCAGAAGTGCGCTTCATCGCTAAACAAAATTCGCTTATGAAAATCGGGAACAACGGCAATCTCGTTTCGAAATAAAATTGCACTATTTGCAAGCGTTGTTCAGGCGTGAGTCTATTCATGATGAATTGCCAAACCAAACTGAGAATAAATCACTTGACAGCTGTTAAATCGGTCGCCATCTTGAACAGTAATGCCAACTTAAAGCTCTATGCGTCTATAAAAAACACCCTTTAAAATAATAAGAAATACCTATAAAACGAAAATTGAAAGCGAGAAAAATAAGTTTATCCATACAAAAATAAGCAATGACAACGATGAAAAAACAAATGTGGAAGGCAATAAAAAACTTAGTAATAAAGATACAAAATGTGATATTTAATGGCGATAATATAAGGAAAATAATCAAATAGCAAATAAGTTTAATAATTACTTTGTTGATAGTATTAAGGAAATTACAATACAAAAACCAAATACCTGTGTTCAATAACACAGGTCTGCGACCAAAAAACTGCATAGGATTTTTTTTACATTTTCTTACAGATTTTGATGCGCTAAACTCAAATCCGTTTTCGGGTTTTCTCCATCACGTAGGGATTTTTTTTATGGGGGTGGCAATTTTTCCCCCTTAAATTAGTCAGGTACGAAGACATATTTCAGCCTAACTCGAGAACAGCTCATCCGATTTTCATAAACAAAACACCAAAAGATGCGTAACAAAATTATATTTAATTTAATTTCATATAATTTTTTTCTATATTTTATCGTTTTGGAATTATTCAAGAATTTAAGAGGGGAAAAAATTGTTTTCTTGCAAAATTCGCGTTTTTTTTTCAGTTTAAAAATGCAATAAAAAAAAAAAGAAAAAGCAAAAATTTTATATTTTGCACATTTTTCTGAAAGCTAAATAAATCAGGAATAAAATCATGAAAATCGAATAACAAATGCGGATTTTATTCTCAATTTACCACAGGTACCCAATATTGAACGAATATGTGTGACATTTATGGCCTTGAAAAAAACCAACCCTATTATCTCACACACGGGTTAGCGAAGGTCTGCTATTACAAATTAGCGTATTTTCCGCAGAACAAATTATTTGTTTTTCCTTGAAGTAATAAACGTGTACACTAATTAATAGATAGTGCTAATTGTTTCTTGGAATATGTTTAAGACTTGAGGTACTACCTAATGTTAATATGCATTTGAAAAGATGACCGGAGAATCGTGTGTATGTGTGTGTGTGGTAATAGGGGAAATGACAGGTACGCATGTGTACCAAATTAGTTTTAAGATTTAGTATTTAAGGAAGATAGTTTTTAAAAATAAACAGAGTTTTTTATCAACCGTCATAGAGTGAATTTACAACCGCTCTACATTAAGTGAAAACAGCAGTGTTTTATTTTACATCGCTTGAAACAAAGAAAAGCTCTCAGTAGACATACTGATATTCAAGTGAACAGTGCTGTTGTCTGGTAATCATGGCTACAAGGAGTTGTGTTATTTCTCCAAACAGTTTTTGTTATATCTGTGGTGAATTCACTATTAAAAGTCAACAGAGAAATATAAGTGATTTTGTAAGGAAAGTTTATTTTGCCTACTCTAAATTAAAACTTGGTCATCAAGATAAACCATGGTCCCCGCATAAGGTGTATAGAAGATGCGAAGATCTTCGTTTGTGGCTTAAGGGAAAGAAAAATGCATTTCGATTTGGAATTCCTATGATATGGCGTGAGCAGAAAAATCACATCACTGAGTGCTACTTCTGCTCAGTTGACGTAAAGGGATTCAATTCAAAAAACAAAAGAAGCATAAGTTATCCTAATCTTGACTCAGCTATACGTGCAGTGCCCCATAGCTCCCCTTCCAGTTTGGATGAATAGCCTAGTGAGTTGGAGGACGAAGCTACATTACCTCCTCCGGGTGAATCAAGCTCAGGAAAAAGACTCGTCAAAGTATGAAGGAAAAGGACTCGTCAAAGTATGAAGGAAAAGGACTCGTCAAAGTATGAAGGAAAAGAAGAAGAGGTTTCATAAAGAACATGAATAAGTATACATATGTATCAAAATAATGTTTCGTTTGCTTTAAAAAAAATATTTATTGTTTGAAAATTTTGAATTAAGGAGTGCTTTAACCAATTTTTTGTGTTTGAATTTGCAAAAAAATTATTATGTGATAGAAAAAAATGGCCATCACTTTTGAAATCAGCGCACTTTAAAACATATAATTCAGTAAAAATATCTCATGCAGCTGAAAAAAAAAATTTTTTTCGCAGACCTGTGTAATCAATTCAAATTTCGTGCAACAACGAGAACTTAACGACATTAAGAATAAGCCTGATTTTAACAACGTTAATATAAAAATAATATTAGATAACTGGAATGTTTTGGGCACATATATGACCGATGTAATTAATAAATATTTAGAAGCTGGAAAGTTTCCAGAAACATGGAAGATATCGTCCGTAACACCAATAAAATAGTTTCAAAAACACACAAATTTGAGAAATTTAGACCAATAAATAGTTTAAAAACATATAAAAAAGTAATCGAGAAAGTGGTCAAAGTACAGTTGGAAGAGTATTTTGAAAATAATAATATATTCTGCAAATATCAATCAGGAACAAGAACATTTTCTTGTGAAACAACAGTAAATTATGTTATTAGCAACTATATTTTATACGAGAATATTGATAGAAATATATTAATAACGAAACTCCATATATACGGAATACGAGGGATTGAGCTAAATTGGTTTATATCATACTTAACTGGAAGGAAACATATGGTGAAACTTCATAATATAAGATCTAGTTTCATAGATAACAATTACGGAGTAGCACGACGATTGAACTAGGAGCATTATTACTTATAATTTATATAAATGACATGCCGAAGGTGTTAAAAAAATGCGAAATTGTACTATATGCGGATGACACTGATTTTTACGGAAGGAGACACAGATGAAGAATGCAGAAATAATATGATATGTGATATGAATAATATAAATGAATGTCTGAAAATGAATAAATTAAAATTAAATGAAAGCAAATCAAAAATAAAGCAGATAAATATGAACGATGAAACAGTGTTTAAAATACATAATCAAATATTTGAAAAAGTGGACAATATTAAATATCTGGGCATTATAATAGATAGTCAGTTAATTTAAAGACCATATCGATTATATTTGTAAAAAGATTGGTTATTTTAAAAAAATACGTAATAAAGTGTCTATGATAACGTCAGTAACTATTTATAACGCAATGAAAAAGTCACATTTTGAATTTGGATCAACAATTATATATACTGCACAATGTCACAAATAGAGAAGCTGCAGAAATTACAGTACAGAGCGATGCGATCTATATTAAAATTAAATATTTATACATCTACAGAGTTTATGCTCAGTGCGTTGAGATGGCTAAATGTAATGGAAAGACTAGAAATGAACACATTCAGCCTTATTGTGAGTGTCGTTGTCGTAGTCGAATTCACGACAAGCCCATATAAAACATATGGCCGGCGTTACCACATATCACTGTTTTCGTCACGACAAAGACACTCATAATCAGGCCTATTAAGCTTTATGCATAAGATCAAAAATGGCAATGCACCAACATATTTAATAGAGCAATTAAATTATGTAGACGAAATACAAGAGTATAACTTAAGGAATGCCAATAACTTCAGACTCCCGATAGCAACAACAATAGCAATGCAGGGGTCTTTTTTCTACTAAGGGTTACATTTATATAATATAACATTAGAACAAAATAATAATAATAATAATAATAATTAATAATAATAATTAATAATAATAATAATAATAATTAATAATAATAATAATAATAATTAATAATAATAATAATAATAATTAATAATAATAATAATTAATAATAATAATAATAATAATTAATAATAATAATAATAATTAATAATAATAATAATAATAATTAATAATAATAATAATAATAATTAATAATAATAATAATAATAATTAATAATAATAATAATAATAATAATAATAATTAATAATAATAATAATAATTAATAATAATAATAATAATAATAATTAATAATAATAATAATAATAATTAATAATAATAATAATTAATAATAATAATAATAATAATTTTGTATATGTAATAATTTCTATTTGGAATTTAAAACTTTAACAAAATATTAATCTTTATTCCAAATAGAAATTATTACATATACAAATACAAGTGCTCATTGTAGAAAAACCCTATGTTTTTCTTATTATTTTTTATAATTTTTTGTTTTCGTTTTTCATATACTCTTTAATTACATTTAGTAATACCCACCTGGCATTCAAATGTAAAAGAGAAGAGAAGAATAAAAATAGAATATATAGTTTTCAATATTAAAATGTTGGTTGGGAAATTTATTTATTTATTCAGTTCAATGCTTACTGAGTTTTTTGTTTGAATATTTAAATCTTTTTGTAACTATTGATTAATAATTCTTATTTAGTTAATTGCTTTTACAATATAAAGGTTCTAACGTTTGCAAGAAACGTTGGGAGTAACCTACTGAGGATTCAGAGTAGCGTCTGATGAAATGGTCCATATAGGTATGCTATCCCCTTCAGTACTTATTGTACTGAATAAGTAACTCATGAGAATATCAAGAGTTAAAGAATAAATTTTAAAACCAACACAATTTCTGGAATTAAGCACAAATAAAGATTAATATTTTTTTTTTAAATAATAATAATTAATAATAATAATAATAATAATAATTAATAATAATAATAATTAATAATAATAATAATTAATAATAATAATAATTAATAATAATAATAATAATAATTAATAATAATAATAATAATAATAATAATAATAATAATAATCCCGTGCGGGGTTGCTAGAACCTCCATCGGGACCCTCCCATGCGGCGAATTGGGGACGCTCACCATGCCCTTGTAAGGGCGTGGAGGGTACCGGGGAAATAAAATACCCGGGGGTGATCAAAATCTAGCACGGTGACGGATTGGCAACGACATGGAACTGCGATGATGTTTTGGTTTTGGATGAGACGCACATGGGCTGGGAGCTGACGTATTCTACAACCTTATTAAGCACGAGTGACATTGTGCTGAAACGGCTTGTGGGCTAATGCGGAGGCTACCTCCGTCCCGGTAAAACCCTGGCAGGGGCTTGGAGAACGCTCGATGTTTGTCTCCATTGAGTTGGAGGTGCAGGTTTGGTTGAGATGACTCCCAATTAGCGCCCGACCTGGCTCTGTACGCAAATTCCCATAAGGGTTTGCGTCAACCCTCGCGAGGACCTCACTGCTTGCAAAGGGACCCTCGGGGTCACAATGGGCGACTGCACGACGACGAACGGAGATAACGGCTTCAAGCGGGGACCCATAAGAAAAGAAACAATGATGAACACAAACACGAATACTAACACGAATGCGAAAGGGAACACGATGACGAAGAAGGGAGTCGGGGAATATGATGATGTCGGCACGGCTGTGGGAGCAGCCTTCAGGAGAAGCAGCTTGCTGCAAAGATCGCCGCCGGAAAGACGTTCATCGCTCCCGGATGTAGGCGGAAGAGGTTTGACACCTGTTACGGGCGTATTAGTACTTGATACCACCAAGGATGATAGCGTACAGGCGAACATTAACACCCAGAGGGAGATTGCTGCTCGTGCTGTTATTGGGGCTGTGGAGCCAGCGGAACGGACACCGACTGGCACCCATGCAGCAAGAGAACAGCCTGTGTCGACCTACTCGGGGGTGACTGCTCAAGGGGAGGGACCGTCATGCGAGGGGACCGAAAACTCCCCACGATTGGAGTTGATACGGAGGATGAGGACGATGGAGGAGGATACAATCACCCAGTGCAAAGCGGTGATTAGTGGGATGCAACAGGCGCTCAAACGGCAGCGCAACATAAGCAGTGAGGTTAAGGAGGGGATATCCAAAATGTCCGAATTGCTGGATCTTGCGCTCAAACAGGCGCACGTGGAAGGCGGCAGATAGAGAGCGCTTACTATCGAGCCGAAAGGAAAGGACCGCTGTTACCGGGCCGGTAACAGATGCTGTCACTCCTATGACAGCAAAGTCGAAACGGGCGGCTACCAGTCCGGTTATCCCTGAGAGCTCGAAGAAAGCCCGAGCGAAAGACTCCAGTGGGAGCAGGATGGATACCCCCGCGGGTAAGGAGGGGAACTGGCAGACTGTCTCTAGGAAGGGCAGTAAGAAAACGGCGAAGGAGAAACCATCCGACTCCAAGAGGAGAAATGGACCACGGATAAGGTCGGAGGCGGTGATGATAAAGCCCATGGGAGGTCACAGCTACGCGGATGTGCTGAAGGAAATTCGGAGTGGGATACCAGGCGACTCCGTCGGGGTAAGATCGGTGAGGAAGACGAGAACTGGGGCCATCCTCTTGGAGTTTGAAAGAGGAGAGAAGGTGAAGCCGGAGTTTGTACAGCAGCTGAAGGGCACTGTACGGGGAACGGCCTCTGTTGAGGAACTAAAGCCGAGGGCTACAGTCGAGATCCGTGATCTTGATATCCTGACGGCTAAGGAGGAGGTAGAAGCAGCAACCCGAAAGCTGCTCAATAACTCGGATGAAGAGATCCAGACGAAGATCACGGCGCCGAATGCGCGGGAACAGGTACGGGCTTTCATCACGCTGTCAACGGAAGGTGCTGCACGTCTCGTTGAAGCTGGCCACATGAGGGTTGGGTGGATACGGGCTAAAATCCGAGCTTGCGAAAATATCAAAAGGTGTTATCGCTGCCTTGGATTGGGGCACATGCAAGCAAACTGCTCTGGAAAAGACAGGAGGGATACATGCATCAGATGCGGAAAAACGGGGCATAGGATTAAAGAGTGCAAATCAGCTCTCGAATGCATTCACTGTGCGGATGCGAAACGGGATCGAAGAGATCACCTACCGGGCTCGAAAAGGTGCCCATTGGCTAGGAACTCATGAGGGTGCTACAGGCGAATATGCACAGGAGTCGGGTGGCTGATGCTCTGTTGGAGCAGTTAGCTTCTGAGAAGGATGCAGATGTGGTTATTATTAGCGAGCAATATCGACGGAGATCCAGCGGGACCTGGTCTGAGGATGAAACAGGTACGGCTGCACTCTGGTTACCCAATGGCAGCAGGCTTGTGGCCAGGCGATTCGGAGCCGGCTGCTGCTACGCATACGTTCGGACGGAACACTTTACGCTGATGAGCTGTTACCTCACTCCTAGTGACAGTGTGGAGCAATTTAGAGCGAAGCTCGGTGCCATCGAGGATAAGGTTCATGAGATAGGCGGACCTTTTGTGGTGGCTGGGGATCTCAACGCGAGGGCTGTCGAATGGGGTGCCCCAACTACGAACACGCGGGGAAGGTGCATCCTCGACATGGCTGCTAGGCTGGGTTTGATAGTGGCGAATACTGGCAATGCCACTACTTTCAGGAGACCGGGATGTGAGAGCACCACACCGGACATCACTCTGGTGACTGAGAGCTTAGCCAGGGCTATCGAAGGATGGACAGTTCTGGAGGATTATACTGGAAGCGATCACCGATATATTACCTTCCAGATCAGAGCGGGAGTGGATTCTGCTCCAGGACCCAGGAGGAGGGGCACACGTAGATGGAATGTGTCCAGTCTTAACCATGATGCTCTCCTGTCTAGTTTCGACGAAGCTCCGATACAACAGGCCACGGACGAGGCTGACTTTCTGGCGGACGCGATGATGCAGCGCATAATCCAAAGCTGCACCGCGTCAATGACCCGTATAACGCAACATCCGGGGAGACGGAGCGTGTACTGGTGGACGGCGGAAATCGCTGAGCTCAGGCGAGCCTGCCTCCACAATAGAAGGAGGTACACCAGAGCCAGAAGAAGAGGAGAGGCGTTGTTGGAAGCCGCGGACTTTAAACGTTCCCGAAAGGAGCTGAAACTTGCAATTATTACGAGCAAAAGGGCAAAATGGGAGGAACTCCGGAGCGATCTGAACAGGAACCCGTGGGGACTTGGCTACAAGATCGTGACAAGAAAGTTAGGCGCAAACTCTGCCGTTCCGAACTTGGACACCGAACAGGTCGAGAATATTGTGAGGAATTTGTTCCCGACACACCCCCCACTTCAAGAGGTACGGGAAACCCGGGATGATCAGATACCCCCGCCTTTTACGGAGGAGGAGCTGAAGGCTGCAGCGAGGAGTCTCAAGAGTGGCAGGGCTCCGGGCGCGGATGGGGTACCAGCCGAGGTAATCAAGCTCTTGGCTGAGAACCGATCGAATGAGATGCTCGGGGTTTACAATGCTTGTTTGGCCCAGAGAATATTCCCCAAACAGTGGAAGATGCAGAGGCTCATGCTAATTGGGAAGGGGAAGGGAGATCCGAGTCAACCGTCCTCATACCGCCCTCTCTGTATGCTGGACAGTGCCGGCAAACTATTGGAGAAATTACTACAACGTAGATTGGCAGAGTCCATTGGAACAGCTGGGGGATTATCGGAACGGCAATACGGCTTCCGACCTGGCAGGTCGACGTTTGGTGCCATTGGAGATGTGGTGAAGCACTTTGAGTACGCCCAGGGTAGACGCTACTATCCGAAACGTACAATCGTCCTAGTCACCCTTGATGTGCGGAATGCTTTTAACAGCCTGAGATGGGCAGATATTGTGGGAGCACTACGGGGAAGATTCCGAATCCCCGGCTATTTACTGGGAATTCTTCGGAGTTATCTAAGGGACCGCAAACTTCTCTATGATGTTGCAGACGGGCAAAGAGTGAAAACAATTACATCTGGAGCGGCACAGGGATCCATCCTAGGTCCTGCCAAGGCGGCGAAGGTGACGGGTATGCTGAGCAGATTGATGGCGAATATCGGCGGCCCAACGCAGAGCAAAAGGAGACTGATTATGGCGACGACGAACTCTGTACTTCTGTATGGCAGTGAAGTTTGGGGAGATGCTCTAAGGGCAAAGAGCAAGCGCAGAGTGCTGGCAGCGGTACAGCGCACAGCGGCACTCAGAGTTGTCTCAGCCTACCGCACGGTTTCAGGAGCTGCAGTTTTTGTGATCAGTGGCGAAATACCCGTTGACCTTATGGCGCGTGAAAGGAGATTGGCGTGGACCATGAAGGAACGTGAGCAGAGTTTTGACCCGAAAGAGCTGCGATCTCAAACCGTCCAGATTTGGCAGGACAGGTGGGATGCGGAGACGAACGGTAGATGGACGGCGAGGCTAATCCCCAATATAGGCGTATGGATTCACAGGGAGTTCGGGGAAGTGAACTACTTCCTTACCCAACTACTCTCGGGTCACGGATGCTTCCGAAAGTATCTGTACCGCATGGGTAAGGTAAGAGACCCCGGCTGTATATACTGCGAGACGATAGACGACGCTGAGCACACATTTTTTGACTGTGGCAGATGGCAGAATGAGAGAGAGATTGTGAGGGAGCAGATTGGGGATTTCACTCCTACCAACATTGTCGGGAGAATGGTAGAGTGCGAAGGAAATTGGATGGCAGTGAAGAATTACGCCGAACGTATCTTGCGTATGAAGAAGAGGGATCTTGATTTGCATCAGGACGCAACAACAGAAGCAGGAGCTTCTTGAAAAGAGATAGCAGCATTACGCTGACTACAAATACGGCGGACCCAGACGTGGGTAAATTGTGAATGGTCCTCTCTAGGACTTAGATTCTGGGCCTTCCCGAAGTAATGCAGGAATCCGTACCGGGAAGGATCCCCCAGAAAAGGAGGAGGGAGTGTTTTAGTGGAAACACCACATAACGCAGTGACGACGGTCGCTGTAAATGCGAAGGCATTTTAAACCCTACCCGCAAAAAAACAAAAAAAAAAAAAAAAAAAAAAAAAAAAAAATATAATAAAATATTAATCTTTATTTGTGCTTAATTCCAGAAATTGTGTTGATTAATAATTCTTATTTAGTCAATTGCTTTTACAATATAAAGGTTCTAATGTTTGCAAGAAACGTTGGGAGTAACCTACTGAGGATTCGGAGTAGCGTCTGATGAAATGGTCCATATAGGTATGCTCTCCCCTTCAGTACTTATTGTAATGAATAAATATCTCATGAGAATATCATGAGTAAAAGAATAAATTTTAAAACCAACACAATTTCTGGAATTAAGCACAAATAAAGATTAATATTTTGTTAAACTTTTAAAAATTATTACATAAAAAAAATAATAATTAATAATAATAATTAATAATAATTAATAATAATAATAATTAATAATAATAATAATTAATAATAATAATAATTAATAATAATAATAATTAATTTATTTGATAATTTTGTCGACCTTTAACTTCTATGGTTTTTATTTTATTTTTTATTATAGGCTCTAGGTCTATTAATAATAATAATAATAATTAAAAATAATAATAATTAATAATAATAATAATAATAATAATTAATAAAAATAATTAATATAAATATTGATTATTTGACCTTTTTATCTGAAAATAATTAATATAAATATTGATTATTTGACCTTTTTATCTGAAAGTAAATAAATAAATATTTTTTAAATTAGTTTCCAATATTTCGACACGCGTTCGTGTGTCTTTCTCAATGAAATGAAAAATTTTTTGAAACGTAAATAAAAATTATAATATTAAACACTTTTTCAAATTAAAAAAAAAAAAACATACAAAAACAATAACATTAATAACAATTTTATACAAAAACATAAATTAAAAAAACAATATACATTCTATATGTATATATATATTATATTCTATCTTTATCTTACTAAATATCTATAATTTTGTGCTATATTATCTGTATCCATTTTAAAATTAATTCTACTATCATTTGATACATTTATTATTTCTAACATTTCTAATAAATAACGACGTTTATAATTATTTTCTCTATTTAATATTGAAACATCTTCAAATTTCGGATACTTGCACAATGTGATGACAAAGCTGTTTTTTGTGCATTAATATTTCTATATCTTTGATCAGATTGTTTTTGGTTGTATCAACATATATTTTATTACAATTTTCTGTTATTTCCACCACAAGGTATTTTATATACCACATTGGATACTTCTAGGTTATTTAATTTATCCTTAATTTTAGTAAATAATTTATTTAATGTATTGTATGTTTTGTATGCCATTTTGTAGTTATCTCTATCAAATATTTTTCCAATTTTTCTGATATTGCCGGTACATATATTAAAGATTTATAGATTTTATTTTCTTGTGTTCTAATTCTGTTATTCTTGTTTCTATATTTATTTTTTTTTATTAACTGATTTATTAAATTTTTTGGAAAATAATTATTTCTTAAAATATTCTTAATTATTTCCCTATTTTTGTAATGAAATTCTTTATCACTAATTCCTAAAATTCTTTCTATCATATTATTAGCTCTTTTTCGTGTGAACGGTTGTATAGGAAAAGATAATATTCACGATAAAAAATAATGTAGTTTTTCTACAGAACTACAATAGCACAAATGGTCAGAAGAGATTCCTCAGTAAGTTGCACAGGGCGCCTCAATAAAAAAAAACAAAAGGGGGCTCCCTTTTTTTCTTCTGAAGTAGTCAGTTTGTGGGAGGAAGGAAAGCAAAATTAATGCCCCGATTATGGTTCACAACACTTAACTATTTTGGTGTTGTGTGTTGTGAATTGCGATTACAGTTTACAGCACTTATCTGTTGTGTTATCTTTTTAATTGTGTATGTTAATTTTCGGCGATTATAGTTCACAACATGTTGTCTTATGTGTTGTAAAAACAGATAAAAATAGACAACTGGTTATTAGGTGTTGTCTCATTGTTGCGATTAGTTTCTTTGCCGGTTTTAAAATAAAAATGCATAACAATTTTTAAGTAAATTGTAAGGAATGTATAGTCAGTGAATTTTTTTTAAGTTTTATTATTTTATTTAAAATTCAACAAACAGTTGGCTGTGAAACTACATCATATCATCAGCAAAAAAAAAATTAGTCTGTTTCACCAGCAAAACTATCTTTGTTTATGTGGAACAATTTAAAAAATTTAATTCTAGAAAGTGTTTTGTATTTGTATTTGGCAGTACTGATGGGTTGAAACTGTTCTGAATTTTTTTTGCAAACTCGTGCCATTTCTGTTTTCTGTGTACAATCGAAAAAAATAGAAAAACGTTAATCAACATGTTTTTTTTTTTTAACTTTAATAAAATAGATTTATTTCAGTGCACTTCGTTTTTCTTTTTTTAAATGTTGATTTCTTTCAACTTCTCAGTTTTTGCATGCACGTTTGTATTCTTAAGAAAAATCTACTGTGTGATATACACAACAACTAGATGTTGTGAACCATAACCGCATGTTCAATTAATGTTGTGTTGTAGCGAGACAACACATAATCGAGGCCTAAAATAACAACAAGCTGAGATAATACGAAACAATTTGCATCGGATAGATATTCTTTTTTAGAGTAATAGAAGCAAATATAATATGCACTATATTACTTTTGGAAATGTTCTCTAGACTTATTTCCTTACATCTTTTAGTTTAAAGGAACATGTACAAATTCAGTATGTCTCTATTTTTCGAACCATCCACATCTCGCCATCTCAAGCAGGATGAATAGAATACTAGACTTCTCCAGCCGAGTCTAAGTGATAATCTGTGAATACTAATCTTGAAGAAACGTATTGTAATATATTTCAATATTCAAGCGTTCCATGCCTGTCATGATATCGGATTATACATTCTCTTGTATAACCAAGTAACCCTAAACATACTTGAAAGCATTTTCCGATCAAAGCTGAATGAAGAATGTTATAATATTTTTGATGGTTTGTCAAAAACAATTATTGCATTATTCTAATATAGTTAAGGAGACTGGAAGAGTATGTAGTCAATGAAATTGCAGACTATCAGATTAAAAATTTTAGCCGATACCCCTTTATTGCCTTAGAATTCTTTTTCAGGATATTATCCGAATTAGAAAAACAAAGTCTAAAAGACTACTGGAATGCCAAAATGGACATGCGGTAGTCAAAAAGGTTTATGCCGAGCAACCTGGGGCTGTTATAAATTATAGCAGATATGACTTTAAGCTCTACTGAACTATTTACAGAATATTTTGGACTTAATTGAGACATAAAATAAATTGCTATGGTACAGGATGATTCATGTCGTCTTTCAAGAGACATTTTCCAGCGTTTAAAAGATGCAGAATGGTCATCCTAGGCAGTATGAGTATCAAGAGAGAAGTATTTGACGACAAAATGGTATTAAAAGGCGAAATCTGCACAAAAGATCTTAAAGGACCATAGGCAATAAAAGGCCGAAATACACGCATATTTCATATGTGTGGAAAACCACATATGAGGGTTATTTTGGAAATATTTCTTCAGAAAATTTAAATTTGTTTTATATAATTAAATAATGAAGCGGACAAAGTCAAGAAATTTCGAGTTGCTTGATTTTTTTTTTTTTTTGAAAAATTTAGAAAAGAAAATTTGTTTGTGTGATTTTCAACACAAAGATGAGATGAAGGTTAAGTTAACCAAAAGGTTTCATAAATAGTAAATTAAATTACCTTAAGCTATATGTACTAGAATCTTCATCTTCATTGGGTTCTATAAACTTTAGCTGAGATCGTTTATGATGCCACCATAAATATCCTCCAAATAGAAAAAGTGATATCGTTACAATTATTCCCAATATGACTAGAGATGCGATTAGTATAACATTTGCCATTCCTAGAAAAACATTTATTTGTGTTTAAATTAAATAGACATAAATGTATACAAAATAGAAATTTAAATATTTTTGTATGCTCCCAATTAAACTCGTGCACGTAATCGTAATTAAAATATGTGAATTTTTATCAATAATTTCTAAAATAATTGAAGAATTGTTCCAACGGCTAATACGATGTACACTTTATCCATGTTTACGTGAATTCCCTAAATTTTTTTAAGAAATGAATATATAAAGGATAATAAATAAAAAATGTATACATACAATTATATAAGAATTGTTGCGATTACGGCCGCAAATTTAACATACGTATGTATGTATCCGATATACGAGTACATATGCATGTACGTTAGCTATATAAAAGTGAGCAATTTATTACCAAATTGTAAAAAAGAAAAATCAAAAACTCTATCTATAATATATAAATTTATAATTTATTAACATATTTTTCTTTTCCGGGTATATTCAAGTTTGCTTACGCTTTTTCCACTACTTACAAAAAGTTGAATACACTTAGTTCTTCTTTGAGTTGAAAACTCTGTGTTTTCATTTATTTGGATAAAGAAGATTAAGCATTATTAGTAGATTCTTGCCACTTGTTGAAACTAAATGAGATTCATATCGCTAAATCTTTAAGGGTGATATTGAATATATATGCTAAAAGTAGAATAATTAAATATTTTTAAGATTTCTTTATTTCTGTAATATAGGTGCATGTTCTGTATTCCACACGGTTTTGCAAAAATGTGAAATTAAATTTTTTTCTTCTTATTAAATGAAAACTTTTGTTTTTTAATTCTATCAATAATTTCGCACCCAAAATAAAGCAAAAATAAAATTTTAAAAATCTTAAAATGGACCACAGAGTAGTTATGAGGTGCTGAACTTTTCAATTCCGAATAAAATATTCGGATTCGGAATACAGAACAGCACATAGTATTGTAAACTTAAGGCCATGATTCACTACACTATTTAGTTGTTCGATCTATGAAGTATG
Source organism: Thelaira solivaga (assembly GCA_947397855.1). Classification (NCBI taxonomy): domain Eukaryota; kingdom Metazoa; phylum Arthropoda; class Insecta; order Diptera; family Tachinidae; genus Thelaira; species Thelaira solivaga. Next base: position 20,003,848 of record OX377615.1, on the reverse strand, counting down.
AGTAATAGATTTTTTTACAGGTCTGTACGATTTTCTAATTTTATGAAAAATTTCATAAAATAATATTTTCTGTTCAATCAGTTGTTTTTTTATAGTGTGACATATATGTACATAGATTGATGCGATTTAAAGCTTAAAATTTTCCATAAAAAATAAAGCAGATTTTAATAAAAATCTAAAATTTCCGTTGCATTTTTGATTTATGGACCAAATGTTTTGATTTTTAGTACAGAAATTATGATTTTTATTTTTGATAAAACTGCGTACCAAGTTATTTTTGTTTGCCTTGTATTTTAGACAAAAAACGTATTCAGAAAAATTATCAAAAAATAGAGGTAGTCGCACTTCAGAGCGCATATCTCAGCCATTTATGAAACGATTGGGCTGAATTTAAATAGCAACCTGCGCGCAGGAACTTTCAGCATATTAGCATATTAATTTTCTCTGTAAGTGTTTTAGGCACTTCAGAAAGCCAAATCAAGGATGCAGAATATACAGGGTGGCCCAAATAAGACCGGCTGATGTGAAACACAAATAACTTTTTCATTTTTTAACATAATTTATTTTTTCTTTTTGCAGATTATACAGGGTGGGCCAAAAGAAACCAAGGGGTGTAAAAGTTTAATAACTTTTTTGTTTATTAATTTTTTTTTCTTTCAGATTATATAGACAACACTTGGAGAATTTATAATGGAGAGGTTCACAACTGAACAGAGAACCAGAACAATAGAATTTTATTATTTAAACCAGAGATCAATTATTTTAACGCAAAGAGCATATCGTCGACATTTTGTTAACAAGCAGAACTGTAGGTTCTGGGGTTCTCAAAATCCAAGAGCCATTCATCAACGCCAATTGCACCCCATCAGGTGTACAGTATGGTGTGGGATCACATCTAAAAATGTCATTGGGCCCTACTTCTTCGAGAATGAAGATGGAAGTGCTGTAACCGTAAATGGAGAGCGGCATCGTTTTATGATAGAAAATTTTTTACGTCCTGCTCTTGAAAACAGACCTGGTATGTGGTTTCAGCAGGACGGAGCCACTGCCCATACTGCCCGAGACACAATGGCACTTTTAAGTCAAATTTTTGGAGAGCGAATAATTTCTCGAAATTCGGAAATTATTTGGCCAGCGCGATCGCCAGATTTGACAGCACCCGACTATTTTCTTTGGGGTTTTTTGAAGGAGCGAGTGTATGTGAACAAGCCAGAGACAATCCTTGAACTCAAAGCAAACATTGTTGCAGAAATTCGAACGCTACAGCCACAAGTTTTGAAAGATGTTATGGAAAATGCTCTAAAAAGAGCCCATCAGTGCGAAGCTGAAAACGGTGGTCATTTAAGAGACATCATTTTTCATAGTTAGTGTAAAAAAATTTCCATTTTGTATATTATATAATCTGAAAGAAAAAATAAAAAAAGTTAATAAACAAAAAAGTTATTAAACTTTTACACCCCTTGGTTTCTTTTGGCCCACCCTGTAGCTGCTCTTGGAAATTTAAAATTAATACGTACAGTCCACAACAACGCATTTAAATTATCGATTTTTATTATTCTTCTCAACGATCAATTGTTCTGACGCAGCGAAATTATCGCCGTTTTTTTTTAACGTAAGATCAGCGCCCACATCTTCCATGATTACAAGTTTAGTTCGCCGTTTTGAGGAACTGGGTTCAGTTGCCGACCGTCCAGGAAGAGGTGTTCATCGAAATATTCGTACTGAAGACAACGTGGAAGCTGTGCAGCAATGTTGCAACTGATCCATCTGTCTCAACTCGTCGCCAATTGGGTATACCCAGAACAACATTACAGAGAATTTTAAAGCTGGATCTTAAGATGTATTCATACAAAGTTCAAATTGTGCAACAGCTTCTACCGCAAGACCCCCAACAACGACTACAATACGCTCACTACGTCTCATTTGGGCCACCCGTTATATACTTTATAGGGTGGCACATGTACGATGTAGAAACGACACACGGCATGCATACTTAAATCTGTATACCTATTTTCACTTTTTGTGAAGGGTATAAAAAAGAAATAATTTAATAAAAAAGAATAAAATCAAAAGCTACTGATGTAGATTTTGGAATTGGTAAAAATTGAGATGGTGCAGTTTTATGGATCAAAAGCTACCGGAATGTAGATTTCAGTACTAAATAGTTATACCTGTCAATAAAGCAACTACTAGTAATTAAAAAATATCAAACGAAATTTGGCAAAAATGCGTATTTGACATACATAGATATAAAAACTCTAAAGGCCTATTTAAGCGACCGTAAATGTAAAAATGTAAATGTAGGCGAAATGTAACCAAATGTAGCTAAAAATGTAACCGTTGTTGCATTTATAGAAATTTTAAAACGTAATCATAAGTTTTTTATAGTAAACAAACAAAAATCTGAACCAATAAAATCAATTTTTCATCGTAAATAATATTAAATTACTATATTGTATTATATTAAATTATTTACTTTATTATTATTGAGTTTTATAAAAATTATTTTTTTATGAAAAGAACAAATCAAATAAGTTGCACAGCTATTCAAAACATTGATGGGAGTTTATTATGTTCACATTATTTGCGACTGTATGGGAAAAGTACCAAATTCTTTCTAATGGTACTAATACTTTATTTTATATATTTAAAAATAATACTTTAATATTTGAATAATTACAGTTTTATCATTAATATCAATGCGGCAGTTTTGTTTGTTGACGTAGCCATTCAACCAGAAGTGCGCTTCATTGCTAAACAAAATTCGCTTATGAAAATCGGGAACAACGGCAATCTCGTTTTGGGCCTATTCGACGAATCTATGCAAGCGTTGTTCAGGCGTGAGTCTATTCATGATGAATTGCCAAACCAAACTGAGAATAAATCACTTGACAGCTGTTAAATCGGTCGTCATTTTGAACAGTAATGCCAACTTAAAGTTCTATACGTCTATAAAAAACACCCTTTATAAAGGTTTGTATGTATGTCTATACAAAAAAAAATGGTTTTTAGATAATAATAATATCAATAACCATAATAATATACATTTGTACATTTGTATATATGCATGTATTATATCTATTTACGTTGAACATATGCACTTATTTTGTATACAAATAAAGGGTGGTTAAATTTTAAGGGCCGATATTGATTTTAAATAACACAAATTTTTTAGAAAATTATTGTCATTTCTTTTTATTATGATATGGTACGGTTCAATTATGTATGGAATAAAACATCAGGCCGTAAAAAGTTCGTTATCATCTCACGATAGCGAGCACCATTCACAGTAAATGCCTGACCGGCCTCATTTTGGAAAAAATAAGGCCCGACGATGCCGCCAGCCCATAAACCGTACCAAACAGTCACTCTTTGTGGGTGCATTGGTTTTTCGACAATCACTCTTGGATTATCATTCGCCCAAATGTAGCAATTCTGCTTATTGACGAATCCACTGAGCTAAAAATGTGCCTCATCACTGAAGATGATTTTCTTCGAAAATTGATCATCCACTGTTGCCATTTCTTGCTACCATTCTGACCATTGACGACGTTTGGAATGGTCAAGAGGCTTTAGTTCTTGAGTCAATTGCACCTTGTAAGCGTGTAAATGCAAGTCTTTATGTTCATCAACGACGAGCGTGCGAGGTGCAATTGTTGGGCACGACGACGACTTGAATTGGACGGCTCTTCAGTCACACTATCGCGAACAGCAGCAATATCTTCTGCAGTACGAGCTGTACGAGCATGCACTGGTGTTTTCACATCTCCTACAGACCCGGTTTGGTAAAATTTTTGCACGATTTTTCCGATTGTACGCACATTTGGACGATTAAATTGACTGAAAAAATCCCGAAGTGCACGATATGCATTTTGATTTGAACGCCCATTTTTATAATAAGCCTGAATAACTTTAACGCGTTGCTCGATTGTGTATCTTTTCATGGTTCAAATTAAGTTAGTCTGAAATTGAGAAATGTCAAATGAAATACAGAAAAAAAACTTGACGTTTAGGTGTGGTTCACATTCAACATCGGTCCTTAAAATTTAACCACCCTTTATATGTTTAATAAAGATTAGTATATATACAAATTTAACAATTGAAAAATTCAAACATAACAAGAGTACCATATAAAAGAGCTATTGTGCCACTCTCTCAACCAATACAATTACATCCCATCACTGGCTACATTTGGTTACGTAAAATTCTATTTTCTACAGATTGAGACGTTACACTTACGTTGCATAACATTCAACTAAACATTTGCACAACTTTTCATATACCACAAACGATCAGCTGAGACGGCAACATTTACATTTCTACATTTACGGTCGCTTAAATAGGATTTAAAACGACAAGTGCAGTTCAACGCGAAATCATGAAGTATCTCTGTTTTTATAATTTTCTTGACAAGACAAATACATACAAGGTAAGTGCATTAGCGTATTCGCTTCTCAGCTGTTTCAATTCGCACTGAGCCCTGCTGTCAAAATTAATAATTTTATTTGTATCTATTTGTAATTTCATAAGTATGTATTTGTAATTTTATTTATATGTAGTTGTGTTATTTGACTTGTGTTCTGTGCTTTTGTGAAGAAACTAAATAATAATTTTTATAAAATTAAAACCAATATATTGTAAAATATTCAACAAATAATAACAATATACAATATATACAAATAAAGATTAAATATTGTAAAACATTTTAAAAATATTATAAAGCAAAACTATTAAAACAAAAAGGTTAAGTGTGTACGAATATTGTGCAAAGAAAAATTTGTTAAGGGTAAAATGTTTTATTTCGTGTTCCAAAAGATTCTATAGCTGATTGGATTCAAATATTCTGTGTTACATTTACATCTAATCATCGCATTTGTGAAAATCATTGTCTGGCTTCTGGCATTGTTAACGTTGGAAACAGATTAACACTTTTGCCAAATGCTGAGCCTATACCGGTGCAGTTGCAACAGTAAGTACGACTTATTGATCATTTTATAAATATGTATAGAATTTTCTAAATATGTAACTAAACCGTGTCTGTTAATTATTTTCAGATGAAAACTAATATTAAAACCAGTCCTGGGGGGTTACTCTCTATTGCGATGCGAAAGAAAAACTATTATCACTCGCAACATATCCTAAACTTTGACGTACATCCATTAGAAATATGAAATAAAAATATAAATCATAAAATATAAAAAAAGTAATTGAGAAAGCTAACAAAGTAAATATAAACATAATATTCATAAAAAACATCGTTGCCTGATATAAGTCAAACAATCATTTAAAAAAATGCTGAACCATTTCATACGCAACAAAAATATTGTTTATGAATTTGGTTTTTAAGTTAGCAACTAATTATTTAAAATATATAAGTCAAAATGCACTCAACAGTGAATAAGAATGTAAAATACATGTGTAAAATAACTACTATGTATACATACATACACGCATACATATATATACATACACACATATACATATATATACACATACATGAACATGTACGCATGCACGAGTTAAGTCAACGAGCCATTCTAATAACACCTCAACCCATTCCCTGCCTATTAATTGGCAACAATAAATTATTTCCTTGATCGGCAAAATTAATAAACTAAATATCCAATTTCAAAAAGTTCAGCGAACTAATTTCGCAATCCAATTTTAAAGAGTTCAGTAAACTTATTTCGCAAGTAACACTTCCTCATTGAAACACTTGTTATTTTTATTTCATGAAACTATAGCTGAGTAAACACTTTGTAAGCATTTTAATTATTGATTTAACTTTTAACTTTTATTTCATGAAACAATAGTTGAGTAAACACTTTGTAAGCATTCTAATTATTGATTAAATATTTAACTTTTAACTTTAAAGTTTTAGTTTTAAGAAAGAAGTGAAATAATAAAGAATATAAATAAAATTTATTATTTTTTATTTTTTTAAACTCAACCTAACTCGGGCTCGTTAGTGGCGCAGTCGACGTAAAAGAACCTAGTAACGGAAAAATAAGTGGTTATCCTGAAGGACATTATTAAACCGTTAAACACAAAAAAATAAGAAAAATATCCTTGCGAAAAAGTGAAAAGTGACATTAAAAGTCAAAAGACCTCATTTAAATAATCGCAAAAGAAAAAGGTATTTTTCGTGAAAAAAAGTCTAAAGACTCTATTAAAAAAATTGTACGAACCTTTTCGACGTCTAAAGACAATACAGCACCAAAGAGCTATAGCGAAAAAAAAAAAACAAAAACCCACAAAATAAAAAACGTTGCATTGTGAAGTGTCATAAGAAAACAGAAGTGCCTAAGGACAATATTTCTATAAAGAAAAAACTAGTCGATATAAAAATGTCTACACCACAAAGCACCAATAACTCCCCAGCACCAACCGTACTATCTGGATCTGACTTGATAAAGGAAGCTGCCCGGATCAAAGAATTCCATGGTACAAAAGACTATGATCTGTCATCTTTCATAAGAGAAGTGGAGCTGATATTGCCACTATTCCAAGAAAATGCCATCCTACAGCAGTTTGTGTTCGAAAGGTACATTAGAAACAAAATTCAAGGACCGGCTCTACAGGTAGTAAGGGCCCTAGGACCAGAATCAACATGGGCTAGAATAAAGGAAGAACTAATAAAAAACTTTGGCATCAAGGAAGGGTATCACAACAAATCAGGCGATTAATATGAAAAACTACAATAATGTAAGCGAATATTTTAAGAATCTTAGAAATATATTAGACAAATTGAATACTAAGTATGAATTTGACATATAAAGAGTGATTTTTTTGCTATTATCTTTTTGGCAACACTAGTTTTGACAGCTCACGCACGTTTTGTATCTTGTGTCACTGTCAAACATCGTCAGTTTGGTCTATAATTTAATCATGAATCGTCTTACAAACGAACAACGCTTGCAAATTATTGAATTTTATTACCAAAATGCGTGCTCTGTTAAGAAAGTTCATCGCGCGCTTCTTCCATTTTATGGTCAGTTTAATCGACCTACTGAGGCTTCTATTCGGGCTATTGTAACAAAATTTCGCACCAAATTTACATTGTTGGACATTAAACCACCAACACGCTTACGTAGAGTGCGAACTGAAGAAAATATCGCAGCCGTATCGGCCAGTGTTGGTGATGACCGTGAATTATCGATTCGGCGCCGTTCGCAGCAATTGGGCCTCTGTTACTCCACTACGTGGAAAATTTTGCGGAAGGATTTGGGTGTGAAGCCTTATAAGATACAACTGGTGCAAGAATTGAAGCCAAACGACCTACCACAACGCCAAATTTTTGGTGAATGGGCTCTTGAAAAGTTAGATGAAGATCCACTTTTTTTTATCGAAGAATTGTGTTCAGCGACGAGGCTCATTTCTGGTTGAATGGATACATGAACAAGCAAAACTGCCGTATTTGGAGTGAAGAGCAGCCAGAAGCATTGCAAGAGCTACCAATGCATCCACAAAAAACAACCGTTTGGTGCGGATTATGGGCTGGCGGCATCATTGGGCCGTATTTCTTCAAAGATGATGCGAATCACAACGTTACTGTGAATGGTGAGCGCTACCGTGCGATGATAACAAACTTTTTTTTGCCCAAAATGGAAGAGCTTGACTTGCATGACATGTGGTTTCAACAAGACGGTGCCACATGCCACACAGCACGCGAAACAATGGACCAATTGAGAGGCGAGTTCGGTGAACAGTTTATTTCACGCTTGGGACCAGTCAATTGGCCGCCCAGATCGTGCGATTTAACGCCTCTAGACTATTTTTTGTGGGGCTATGTTAAGGACAAGCCCGCTTCGATTGACGCACTGGAAGCCAACATTATTCGTGAGATACCGGCCGAAATGTTGGAAAGAGTATGCCAAAATTGGACTAAGCGGATGGACCATTTGAGGCGCAGCCGCGGCCAACATTTGCATGAAATAATCTTCAAACATTAAATTATATCGACCCAACTATCGATCCAAATAAATATTTCATGCATTTTTCTGAATTTTATGTTTTTTTTTTTAAATTTCCGATAGTTCTTATAAAATCACCTTTTATAAACCTCTGGAGTTCTCACCTCCTACCAATGAATCAATTGTACTAAAAACATTTTTGAACGGTATCCATCCAAATTTGGCTAGCATTGTTTATAGTAGAAATATATTCACCCTTATGGAGGCTTATTACGTTTTGGAAGAGACAGGAATACTAAGACAATATGACAATAGGTTTCAGAAATACACATATACACATCAACGATACCAACAACAGGGAAACCATAACGAAAACGGACAGAACAGGACATACCAACAGAAACAAACTTTTACACATCAATCACCCCAAAATTCATATAATAGTCCTTCTCAAGTTCGCCAAAATAACAATCTTGCTCAATTTCGACAAACTTTCTTTAACACTAATAATTCTCAGCAATCAAGACGGACCCAATATTCGAACAGGACTCTTGGACATAATAATGGGGCTACCCCAATGGAAGTAGACCATATCGAAAATAATAATACATGAGAGGTAAATTTTCAGTGTCAAGCCCAAAAATTCGTTTACCGATAGTAGAATTAAGTATAGGAAACACGACCATTAAATGTCTACTTGATACAGGATCAACGACCTCATTGCTTAACGGAAAATTATTACCAAAATTTGAAAGGACAAAACTGGAAAAACCTATATTCTTTAATACGATAAATGGTAAATTTTGTATTGCCGAGGAAATCATTACACCCCTTCCTAGGGAATTTAAAGAAGACAATCTTATGTGCTGGAAATTAACCAACTTTAATGGGAAAAATTTCGATGCTTTAATAGGACAGAATATATTGAAAGCTCTTACAGCAATCATAAACCTTGAGGAAGACTTCTTACAAATAAACGGCAATAAAATCAAATTTATAGATTCTTGTCCATACAATTTAAAGGAAATTCAAACCTTAGAAATACAATCAGATAACATCTTAGATAAATTAAAATGTAATGATATGAACAAAGAAGAAGAAACATTTTTAACGGAACTTATTCAGAAAAATTCTGATCTACTTTTTCCAAGAGGGTAACTTACTTACTTACTTACTCACGAAGTACGACACGAGATTACAACAACGATTAACAAACCGGTATATTCAAAGATATATAGGTACCCTCAGATCCATGAGGAAGAAATCAATAAGCAAATGCGGGAAATGTTGGAACAAGGGATAATTAGGGAAAGTATATCTCCATACAATTCTCCTTTATGGATTCTACCCAAGAAGTCGGACAATTCAATGAAAAAAAATGGAGAATAGTAATAGACTATAGGGCTTTGAATGAAATAACTGTCAGTGATAGATTTCCCATCCCAAATATTGACACAATTTTGGAAAAGCTTGGTCGAGCACAGTACTTCATGACTCTCGACTTAGCCAAAGGCTTTCATCAGATCCTTATTAAAGAGGAAGATAGGAAAAAAACAGCATTTTCTACTCCATTAGGACATTACGAATTCGTTCGTATGCCTTTTGGACTAAAAAACGCCCCTGCTACTTTTCAAAGATTGATAAATTCAGTGCTAAGGGAGTACATCAATAAAATATGTGTTGTATATCTTGACGATATTTTAATTTTTAGTAGTACAATACAGGAACATAAGGATAGTATACAGAAAATTTTCAATGCTCTTAGTAAACATAATCTTAAGATTCAAGTTGATAATTGCAGTTTTTTTCGCAAAATCTACCGAATATCTAGGACACATTCTTACCACTGAGGGAATCAAACCTAATCCGAACAAAATCGAGACTATCCAGAAACTAAAACTTCCAGAAAATCAGAAACAGATAAAATCATTCCTGGGTATAACAGGATATTACAGGAAATTCATAAAGGACTACGCTAAAATTGCCCATGGTTTGACAAAATATTTAAAAAAGGACACCAAGATAAATGAAAATGATCCTCAATATACAGATGCATTCTACAAACTTAAGAGACTACTGACCGATACACCCATTCTTAAATACAGAGATTTTAAACGGAAATTTAAATTAGCAACAGATGCCAGCGAATTCGCAATAGGTGCAGTAATAACACAGGATAATCATCCATCAGTTACGCAAGTAGAACTCTAAATGAACACGAAAGAAGATACTCAACAACAGAAAACGAGTTGTTGGCTATCGTTTGGGGAGTAAATTACTTCAGGCCATACGTATAGGGAAGAAACTTTGACCTTATGACAGATCACCAACCACTAAAATGGCTACAAACAAAATATAAAGGAAAAGACATAAATCCTAGACTTCAACGTTGGTTACTCAAACTTGGCGAATACGATATTAACATCGGGTATATCAAAGGCAAGGAGAATACTCTAGCCGATTTTCTCAGTAGAATTAATGCAGATACTGGCGAAATTTGTGCAGTATATGAAAATACAAGGGACATTGACCTAGACAATATAAGTACAACCGCTACTATTCACTCTCAAGAAGAGGAACTGAACGATCATTTTCCCATAATAGAGTCAGTCGTTAACCGTTTTTATACCCAAATAATCTTGACAGAAAGTAAGACGGAAGAAATTAGAATAATTGACAATAAAAGAACAATTTTTGTAAGTCTAGACGATATTAGGAGTGGATTTATGTCGGAAATTTTCAGAAGATTTATAAAAACGGGGAAAGTAGGTATTTATTCAGGCATTTCAGATTCAGACTATAATATTGTGCAACAGAAGCTAATAGAGTCATTTAATGGTAGTGTAAAATTCTACAGATGCTCATATCATGCTAAGGATATGAGAACTGAGGAAGAAGCTTACAGATATATTCAAAAATAGCACAAAGAAGAAACTGGACATGCAGGGATAAATGAAAATTATCAGGGTTTAAAAAATACAATATACTTCAAAAATTTGAAACTACTTATCCAAAAATATATTAACAATTGTGACATTTGTTGTAGAGGTAAATACGACGGAAAACCATATAAACGGAAATTCTTTATAACGGAAACACCCACAGATACGAATGAGATAATACACATGGACACTTACGTAATTAAGAAACATAGTTTTCTAACCATCATAGACAAATTTTCGAAACAAGCTACCACTATTTACTTAGAAGACAGAAACAGTATAACACTTATAGAAAAACTTCGTTTATATTTCTCTCTCACCTCAAAACCGAAACGCATAGTAGCTGACAACGAATTCAACTCAACAAACGTAAAAGATTTTCTTAGGCAAGAACAAGTGGAAATTCATTTTACAAAGCCAAATTCTCATACTGGAAATGCGGATAACGAAAGGTTTCACAGCACCTTAGCAGAAAGATTTCGAACGTTAGAAATAGAAAACTCAGGTTTAACAGTCCAGGAAAAAATATATAAATGTACTGAATGGTACAACAGATCCATCCATTCCGTAACCAAGACAAGACCAATAGATATAGCAAATGGAAAAGTAGAAAAGAACAAAATTTATAATTTACTACGGACAACAAAAGACAGAAAAATTACAAAGTTGAATATTGACAGGGAGGAATATCAAAACACAAATCAGGAAGGGTACGTGAAGAACTATAAGGCTGTTAGACATAAACAAGAACCTAGATACAAAAAAATGAAATTATCAGATATAAACCCAACTAACATAAAAAGGACTACTAAATTTTCAGGTACATATGAGACTGTTAATAACCATAATAATGACGCTCTTCACTGTAAATAACACTACATTAATCGTTGAAAACATCAATAGTACCAATGGCTTCGCTGAAATCGCACTAGAGGACGTAGATTTAACTTACAACTACAACACTATTCTACACATCATTGACCCTAAGGAAATTCAGTACGTCATAGAAGGACTCGAAGAAAATACAAAAGTAATATCAAATATCAACGACAAACACTTCCTTAATACAGAACTGGAAAAAGCAAAATCAAAACTCAAGACAATCATTCCTACTAGACAACCGAGAGGACTAATAAACTTTATTGGAACAGGCATGAAATGGCTATATGGCACAATGGACGATTTTGACAGGACGGAAATAGAAAGACATTTACTAACAATTGACAACAACAATCATGCAATAATAGAAAACCTTAACGGAAACATAGAGATAAACCATGTATTTAACAAAACAATTTAAAAACTAAAAGACGCAATAGAAAGTGACAGAACACAGATTACCTCAAAATTAAATCAAATATCCAAGAATGACGAAGAATTAGAAAATAAGCTCCTATATCTGGATATATTGCTAAAAATTAAAATTCTGCTAGACAATATTGAACACATACAAAATAATCTTATAGCCACAAAAACAATATGAATAATAATGTATTAACAAGCGAAGAAATAATTCGTTACAACATCGATCTCTACAAAATGCAAAATACAAGATTAAGTGCAGGGCAGTATAAAGAAAATAAAATAATTTTTATAATACAAATACCTAAAGATATAAGAAAAATAAAAAGATCAATTTTTGTACCTATACCTAATGAAAACAAAGAAGAACTTGTTTTTGAAGAAAGAGAAATCTTAAAAATAAACAATTCAATTTATGATTTTAATAATGAAGTAAAAAGAAGTAATTTAAGAAAATCAAATTTATGCATTTTAAAAACTAACAAACAAATAGAAACCATAGAAATAAAACCAGGTTTAATAATTACAAAAAATCACGTAAATTCTATAGTCAATAGCAGTTGTAATAATAGAATATTCAATTTGAATGGAAATCAATTAATAACATTTAATAAATGTAAACTAGATATAAATGGGGACCTTTATCTTAATTCAGATGATAAGTTTGAACAACATTTTCTGGTTAACAATAAATTTAACTTAAATAATCTTACATCGCAGCTAACGTTTGATGAAATAGTATCCAATCAAATCGAAAATATTCAGAAAATCGAGGAAATTAGATTTCAAAAAAAATTCAACTATGCTTTTAATGGCCTAGCTTTGGCGTTTAGTTTATTAGCCCTGACAATAGTAATTATACTTTACATATATAACAAAATAAAAAATAAAAAAACCAAAATTGTTTTAAAAACTCAGGAGAGTTTTCAGTCGAACGGGGGAGGAGTTAAGTCAACGAGCCATTCTAATAACACCTCAATCCATTCCCTGCCTATTAATTGGCAACAATAAATTATTTCCTTGATCGACAAAATTAATAAACTAAATATCCAATTTCAAAAAGTTCAGCGAACTAATTTCGCAATCCAATTTTAAAGAGTTCAGTAAACTTATTTCGCAAGTAACACTTCCTCATTGAAACACTTGTTATTTTTATTTCATAAAACTATAGCTGAGTAAACACTTTGTAAGCATTTTAATTATTGATTAAATATTTAACTTTTAACTTTTAAGTTTCAGTTTTAAGAAAGAAGTGAAATAATAAAGAACATAAAAATAAAATTTATTATTATTTTTTTTTTTTAACGCAGCCTAACTCGGTCTCGTTAGTCACGCATATACATATATTAACAATTTACTAAATAAAGGTGTTTGAGGACAGCCTGATTTGACAATCCTATGTGTCCAAAATGAGTGTGGACTAATGTCTTTTATACAAATATAAAAGCTTAATTTTTTTCTTGTCAGAGTCAAACTCTTTTGGTAATTTCTACCTGCCGCAAAGTAAAAGACGGTGTGTTTTATTTGCTTTCTCAACAACTTCTATATTTTATAAAATCTTAAATAAAATTACAATGTGTACAAGAATGTATGCATTAATGGTTTTGTTGTAATATTCTTTTTTTATGACTTCAATGTACCTTTTTCGTTACCGTTAGGGTAGGTAAAAAATTCACGGATAATAACAACAAACAAACTAAATTAAAATACATTGTGACAACCATATTATATACTCGTATGAACCAATTTTAGTAAGAAAAAACTGGTATTATTTGAAACAAGTTACAGTGGTTACTGTGAACAAAATTGATGTCAAAATAAATTAGTGATGTTTTACAACTTTTAAAATAGAAAGATTTAAATTATGGCAAGAATTTAAATATAAATATTAAAGATAATTTTTGTTGACTTCGTTGCCTTAACAAGAGGAATCAAATTATGGGAGGTTGGACATCAGGCTCATCGAAAAGTTTGATACAATCTGCAAAAGACAGTATACTGCAGGTTTGATTCTGACTTCAGCCTTAGGCACATCATAGTTAATAAATTTGTACCTTAAGATTCTGCCACTCGATTTAAGTTTACAACAAACTGCCATTAATTTCTTGGCTCCATCAGTAAAATGATCATTCAAGTATTCCTTATTCTGCAAATTAGCATCAGCAACATTCACAATATCTTTCAAAATCAATTGGCGGTATCTGTTGTAATTAATCATCACTTGATCACGAACTAGCACTGAGTTAAATTTGACCAGCACAGCCTTCCCTGCAGAAAAGTAGGTGCAGTGCTGTATATCAGAATCAGAAATGCATACCTCGTACTTAGAACAAATTTTTTTAATTGGCTCACGTAGGTATTTAATATTAGTAGGTAAGCCCCTGATCACTGTATTTTACCGATTCAATCTCCTCTCCAAAGTGTTGTTACGTTTCTCTAAATTGGTAATTCTCTCTGTTGCTGCATTATCAGGAACTTTATTAACATCAGTATATTCTTTCATATCAGCTTTTATCCGTTCAGCATCAAGAGCAAGAGATGACATTGTCGTGGTTATCACATCAATTCTGTCTTGCACTAGCTTTAACGCATAATCAAGGTGCTCATCAATCTTTCGTTTATGTTCAGAGAATCTCTCCTCTAGGTTTTTCTCCAACAAGGCAGTGAGAGATGGTGACCCATTTTTAAGTTCCTCTTCAATATTGCAACATTTAGTTTTAGGGGAAGACTTTTGGCAGATAAATTTCAGTATTTTATTTTTTGCTAGAAACGCATTTTGTTCAGTTGAGATGTCAACGCAATCTGTGTGAAAATAATTATTGCAGAGTGCGCAGCCCACACAAGGTTGAGTTTTAGTAAGATTCTTATCACAGCCGAAACATTTGTATGCATTTCTTTGAGGAGCCATTGTAAACCGAATGACCAATCCCAGCTATGGTTCAATATACTACAAGTCACAACTCAGAGACAGCCAAAAAATATATATGTGTATATATATATGTATATACTAATACTAAGCAGGAACTCTTGAATATTGTGGGATAAACAAGTGCAGGAACACCAAAATCACAGATAATCAAACAAGCTTCAATAGAGTATGTGTATGTCTATCACAATTTAGCAGATTAGTCTATATGCGCACAAATATATTTGTATTTGTACGACATATACACACATGCATATGATTAACTATTAATCAGATAACAATGTGTAATTATCAACTCCAATATTATAAACAGCTTAATGCACGATATCGAAAATATATTAGTTTTCCATCAAGAAAACAAAAATCCACAAAAAATTTTAATTTATCAACTATTATTTTATTAACTTTCTTAAAGACAATTTTTGCGCTTATTCTTCCATAGAGTTACCAGATTGCACATATAAAATTTATTTGCTTTTTATTTTAAATTAATATTTATTTTTTGTCGTTCTAAATTAGAACAATTGCATCTAAAAGGTGATTTTATAAGAACTATCGGAAATTTAAAAAAAAAAAACACATAAAATTCAGAAAAATGCATGAAATATTTATTTGGATCGATAGTTGGGTCGATATAATTTAATGTTTGAAGATTATTTCATGCAAATGTTGGCCGCGGCTGCGCCTCAAATGGTCCATCCGCTTAGTCCAATTTTGGCATACTCTTTCCAACATTTCGGCCGGTATCTCACGAATAATGTTGGCAATGTTGGCTTCCAGTGCGTCAATCGAAGCGGGCTTGTCCCTATAGACATTAGCCTTAACATAGCCCCACAAAAAATAGTCTAGAGGCGTTAAATCGCACGATCTGGGCGGCCAATTGACTGGTCCCAAGCGTGAAATAAACTGTTCACCGAACTCGCCTCTCAATTGGTCCATTGTTTCGCGTGCTGTGTGGCATGTGGCACCGTCTTGTTGAAACCACATGTCATGCAAGTCAAGCTCTTCCATTTTGGGCAAAAAAAAGTTTGTTATCATCGCACGGTAGCGCTCACCATTCACAGTAACGTTGTGATTCGCATCATCTTTGAAGAAATACGGCCCAATGATGCCGCCAGCCCATAATCCGCACCAAACGGTTGTTTTTTGTGGATGCATTGGTAGCTCTTGCAATGCTTCTGGCTGCTCTTCACTCCAAATACGGCAGTTTTGCTTGTTCACGTATCCATTCAACCAGAAATGAGCCTCGTCGCTGAACACAATTCTTCGATAAAAAAGTGGATCTTCATCTAACTTTTCAAGAGCCCATTCACCAAAAATTTGGCGTTGTGGTAGGTCGTTTGGCTTCAATTCTTGCACCAGTTGTATCTTATAAGGCTTCACACCCAAATCCTTCCGCAAAATTTTCCACGTAGTGGAGTAACAGAGGCCCAATTGCTGCGAACGGCGCCGAATCGATAATTCACGGTCATCACCAACACTGGCCGATACGGCTGCGATATTTTCTTCAGTTCGCACTCTACGTAAGCGTGTTGGTGGTTTAATGTCCAACAATGTAAATTTGGTGCGAAATTTTGTTACAATAGCCCGAATAGAAGCCTCAGTAGGTCGATTAAACTGACCATAAAATGGAAGAAGCGCGCGATGAACTTTCTTAACAGAGCACGCATTTTGGTAATAAAATTCAATAATTTGCAAGCGTTGTTCGTTTGTAAGACGATTCATGATTAAATTATAGACCAAACTGACGATGTTTGACAGTGACACAAGATACAAAACGTGCGTGAGCTGTCAAAACTAGTGTTGCCAAAAAGATAATAGCAAAAAAATCACTCTTTATATGTCAAATTCATACTTAGTATTCAATTTGTCTAATATATTTCTAAGATTCTTAAAATATTCGCTTACATTATTGTAGTTTTTCATATTAATCGCCTGATTTGTTGTGATACCCTTCCTTGATGCCAAAGTTTTTTATTAGTTCTTCCTTTATTCTAGCCCATGTTGATTCTGGTCCTAGGGCCCTTACTACCTGTAGAGCCGGTCCTTGAATTTTGTTTCTAATGTACCTTTCGAACACAAACTGCTGTAGGATGGCATTTTCTTGGAATAGTGGCAATATCAGCTCCACTTCTCTTATGAAAGATGACAGATCATAGTCTTTTGTACCATGGAATTCTTTGATCCGGGCAGCTTCCTTTATCAAGTCAGATCCAGATAGTACGGTTGGTGCTGGGGAGTTATTGGTGCTTTGTGGTGTAGACATTTTTATATCGACTAGTTTTTTCTTTATAGAAATATTGTCCTTAGGCACTTCTGTTTTCTTATGACACTTCACAATGCAACGTTTTTTATTTTGTGGGTTTTTGTTTTTTTTTTTTCGCTATAGCTCTTTGGTGCTGTATTGTCTTTAGACGTCGAAAAGGTTCGTACAATTTTTTTAATAGAGTCTTTAGACTTTTTTTCACGAAAAATACCTTTTTCTTTTGCGATTATTTAAATGAGGTCTTTTGACTTTTAATGTCACTTTTCACTTTTTCGCAAGGATATTTTTCTTATTTTTTTGTGTTTAACGGTTTAATAATGTCCTTCAGGATAACCACTTATTTTTCCGTTACTAGGTTCTTTTACGTCGACTGCGCCACTAACGAGCCCGAGTTAGGTTGAGTTTAAAAAAATAAAAAATAATAAATTTTATTTATATTCTTTATTATTTCACTTCTTTCTTAAAACTGAAACTTAAAAGTTAAAAGTTAAATATTTAATCAATAATTAGAATGCTTACAAAGTGTTTACTCAACTATTGTTTCATGAAATAAAAGTTAAAAGTTAAATCAATAATTAAAATGCTTACAAAGTGTTTACTCAGCTATAGTTTCATGAAATAAAAATAACAAGTGTTTCAATGAGGAAGTGTTACTTGCGAAATAAGTTTACTGAACTCTTTAAAATTGGATTGCGAAATTAGTTCGCTGAACTTTTTGAAATTGGATATTTAGTTTATTAATTTTGCCGATCAAGGAAATAATTTATTGTTGCCAATTAATAGGCAGGGAATGGGTTGAGGTGTTATTAGAATGGCTCGTTGACTTAACTCGTGCATGCGTACATGTTCATGTATGTGTATATATATGTATATGTGTGTATGTATATATATGTATGCGTGTATGTATGTATACATAGTAGTTATTTTACACATGTATTTTACATTCTTATTCACTGTTGAGTGCATTTTGACTTATATATTTTAAATAATTAGTTGCTAACTTAAAAACCAAATTCATAAACAATATTTTTGTTGCGTATGAAATGGTTCAGCATTTTTTTAAATGATTGTTTGACTTATATCAGGCAACGATGTTTTTTATGAATATTATGTTTATATTTACTTTGTTAGCTTTCTCAATTACTTTTTTTATATTTTATGATTTATATTTTTATTTCATATTTCTAATGGATGTACGTCAAAGTTTAGGATATGTTGCGAGTGATAATAGTTTTTCTTTCGCATCGCAATAGAGAGTAACCCCCCAGGACTGGTTTTAATATTAGTTTTCATCTGAAAATAATTAACAGACACGGTTTAGTTACATATTTAGAAAATTCTATACATATTTATAAAATGATCAATAAGTCGTACTTACTGTTGCAACTGCACCGGTATAGGCTCAGCATTTGGCAAAAGTGTTAATCTGTTTCCAACGTTAACAATGCCAGAAGCCAGACAATGATTTTCACAAATGCGATGATTAGATGTAAATGTAACACAGAATATTTGAATCCAATCAGCTATAGAATCTTTTGGAACACGAAATAAAACATTTTACCTTTAACAAATTTTTCTTTGCACAATACATACCTAACCATTTTGTTTTATTAGTTTTGCTTTATAATATTTTTAAAATGTTTTACAATACTTAATCTTTATTTGTATATATTGTATATTGTTATTATTTGCTGAATATTTTACAATATATTGGTTTTAATTTTATAAAAATTATTATTTAATTTCTTCACAAAAGCACAGAACACAAGCCAAATAACACAACTACATATAAATAAAATTACAAATACATACTTATGATATTACAAATACATACAAATAAAATTATAAATTTTGACAGCAGGGCTCAGTGCGAATTCAAACAGCTGAGGAGCAAATACGCTAATGCACTTACCTTGTATGAATTTGCCTTGCTTGATATCACCTTGTATGAATTCGCCTTGGTAGAGTCATACACAATCGAACTCTCAATATTGTAGTGTATAACTATTGACACTAGAGTGGTTTTAAAAAATCGATGTCGGATTTTTTTTTGGGGGCACCCCCCTTAAATGTTTCATTTTGTTAGATTTTAAGATTGCCAAAGTTTGAGCACAATTGGGGCCTCAAAGTTTTGAAAATCTCGATTTTTGGGCAGTTTGCCGACTTCGGCGACCCATATCTCTGGAACGGCTAAAGCTATTTGCCCGTGTCATACATCAAATTAAAGGCCATACTGTTTTTAACATTTTATATTCTACACAATAAATACGCAACTAGTACTGAAACCGAAAAAATAGAGCTAATGTCCCTAAAAACGTGACTAGGTACCCCTGAGCGCGAAGATGCGTTATTTTTATTATTATTGCTTATTATGGACAAATACTTGTACTTTGGAATCCCATTTCATTTAAATAGGATTGCTATGGTATACCGTTAATTTTAGCCCCACAAAAATGTTTTTTTTTTATGTCAGGTATGTATCTATTTTTTCCTCATACTGTATCACTGGCGACCCCAAGCAAGTAAGGCCAAACTAGTTTAAAAATGTATTGGGTTACCCTACTACCTATTGTTATATTTTAAGTAGAAGTCCAGGGGTTCAGTCTGTTATTAAAAAATGAAAAGGATAGCTAGGTGGTTCTTGCTTTTATGATTTTGTTTCTTCTTGGTCAGTTGGAAAGTATTCGCTGAACAGTGAGTCGCATTTTGTTCTACGTTCGTGTGATCGAGTTTAAAAAAACCCACTAAATATTAACTACAAAAGACAATTTTATTTTAATTAGGTCCTTACCTACTAACACGTACTCTTTGTTTTAGTTAGTGTCATTCTGTGTCATTTATTCTTTCTTCTAGTGAACATTTGTATTTCTCGTAAAAGTGATGGCTTCTACATCTGGCATGAGAAGTAGAGGTAGAGACAAAAATTTTCTAATTGACTATCCAGCTCATCAGATAACTGGATGTAAGCTGCCCTCCAATCGACAAGTTCCAGCTACCATGTTTTACAATTTGCGTACTGTGAAGTTAAATGTGAGACTCTGTCACAACTACTGTTGACGAGGTTTTCGCTTTTTGGACAAAAGCTCGAATTCCTACAAAAAAAAAAAAAAAAATATCTAGTAAAGCTGGAAAAACTGACGATGATTGGAGAAAAATGCAAAAGTACAAGGATAGAAAAACGGAAAGTGCAAGAAATGCTGTAAAAGAGTTTACCCTAAAGTTGGATGATCTCTTTGAGATTGCCCACCAATATGCCCTGACGATGATGACTTCAGAACACAAGAAGTTTCTGTTGAAAAAAATACAGAAAGGAAGACCAGGCTCCATGCTCGGAATTGACCTGAAGTTGGCTCAAGCTGAAGAGACTACTACAGAAACAACGGAAGGTTTTGGACAAACAACTTGAAGCGGGAAATTTGGGTAAGCATTTAAAAGAAATATTTTCCTTGTAGAGAAACTTTATAAGATCTAGATCACTAGCTGAAATTTCCATCAATATTAACTTTATAGTTATTGTCGAACTCGAGATGAACGTAGAATCTGAAGGACCATCTGCCCCCAAGAGAATCAAGCGTGGCTTCAGAGGTCCTAACCATGAAATTGTCATTGTTGCTGGACCGCTGTAAGGTGTCCGATAGGAACGCAACTCGTATCATTTTGGCTACAGTAGAAGCTTTCGGAGAGGATCCCAAAGAATATAAGATCTCCAGAAATGTTATCCGTGAACAGCGGAGAATATACCGTGAAAAATACACAGAACAAATTCAAGAGACTTAAGATACCCCAAAAAGAGGCTATTTGCGTGAACTGGGATGGAAAACTACTACCAGGTATCTCCAAACCGAGCAGAACGAACGGGTTGCTGTTCTGGTATCACATGGGACTAAGGAACAACTCCTGGGCGTTCCTGAAACTGACAGTAGCTCAAGGGAGGAACAAGCCCTAGCAGTGTACGAATGTCTAGAGGAATGGGGTCTCGCCAGCTCGGTCGTGGCTATGTGCTTCGATACAATAGCATCAAGTACTGGGAGACTGAATGGAGCGTGCAATCTCCTGGAGCAGATGGTAAGTCGAGAGGTCCTGTACCTAGCGTGCCGACACCACGTTTTAGAAGTCTTGTTCAGGGGTTTTTGACTGCAAGTTTGGAAGCACATCGGGATCTCAACCAGACATATTCAAGAGATTTCAAAAAGAATGGTCGTCGATTGATAAATCCAAGTTCGATGTAGGCGAGAATGTTTTGAAACTACTGCCCAAAGAAGAAGTAAAGAATATCAGAGAAGAACTGCAAAGAAAACTAATGGAATGCCAGCCAAGAGACGACTACAAAGAGCTGTTACAGTTGGCATTGATACATCTTGGCCATCTTGACGGAAAAGATGTGCGCTTCAGGGCCAGTACACCATGCCCGGTGGATAGAAAAAGCTATTTACTGTCTGAAAATGCAACTCTTTCGTGACCAGTTTAAGCTGACTTCCTAAGAACAAGAGGCCCTAGAAGCACTTTGTGTTTTCATCGTTCGAGTCTACTGTAAAGCCTGGTTTAACGCCCCCAGAGCGTGTTTAGCACCAAAACAAGACCTATACCTCATTTAATATCTATTGAAATACGAAAGCATTGACAAAAAAATATCAGAAAAAGGAATTAACAAAATGATAAATCACCTGTGGTATCTTAGTCCTGAACTTGTTGCCCTGGCATTGTGCTCCAGAAATATGCGACCCAAACTAAAAAAATAACTGCCGAAATTCCTAGAAAAAGGTCTCCCAACCCTAATTACAAGTGAGACTTACCTGTTGTTCAAGATATTAAACATTAACACCGAATTTCTGGAAAAAGATCCTGCAACTTGGCCGCAAAGGGTCGTAAACAGCTTGAAAGTTGTGAACGACATGGCAGAGCGAGGAATCAAGCTCATCACAGATTACAACCAATTACTTACAAAGGACGAGCAACAAAAACAATACGTTCTTCAAGTAGTCAGCAGATGCCGTCAGCTGTATCCAGATAGCTCCAAAGCCACATTACGTCAGTCCCTTGAATAAATTTAAATAAGAATAAAATGAAAGACATTTATTATACTTGATTTTTTATATATATAATTGTTCTCATTCCAAAAATTGATAATATAGGAAGGAAAATGGGTTTTTTCACAATAGGTTCCATCTTCGCCCTAAGGAGTACCTAGTCACGTTTTTAGAGACATTGGCTCCATTATCTCGAATTCAGTACTACTTACGTATTTTTTTATTTCATATAAAATATTATAAACAGCCTTTAATTTGATGTATGACACGGGCAAATATATTAAACCGTTCTAGAGATATAGGTCGGCAAATTCGCCAAACTGGCAAAAAAATCGAATTTTCAAAATTTTAAGGCCCCAGTGGCACGTGTTAACATCTTTTAATCGTGCTCAAACTTTAGCAATCCTAAAATCTGACAGAAAGAAACATTTTAGGCGGGTGCCCCCAAAAAAATTCTGAAATTTTTTTTTACCCTATGAGATAAAACCACCCTAATCGACACATACTGCACATTTAAAAGAGAAAAATAAAAATAACATAACATAAAGCTGGCTTTTAGCTTATATGTTAGACGTTTATAGACTGATTACTATTAATTGTGCCCAGACCTTAAGGCAATAATTTTTCATAAAACTGTATAAGTATCATTTTCTGTCTTGTTTTTGTAGCAAAAAATATTGACATTATTCGAGTTTGGGACTAGAGTTAAAAGCTATGGCGCTTATGGACTTATCTGTTGGATTTTCAAAAGTATCTGGACGGAGAACATTGCCTGACAAACACATAAATATATTCAAATTAAGTCCCCCAATTTTTTCTGAGTGGTCTCTAGAGAATTAACGGATAATACAGACTGACACTAATTTTTTCTTCCGATAATTTTTTCTGCTATTTATTGACACTCGTAAAAGGGTGTCATATGTATGATGAACCTCAATATTTTTTCAGAACACACTTATCCTATATCTTTAACTAATAAAGTGGCCCATCATACAAATATGAATATATGTTGATCATATTATTAATTTTAAGTTAACTTAATTACACTAAAGATACATAACTTCATATGTACATATATTTATACAATTAGCCTTGTAGGCGTACTTTGCATTGGAAATCGTTCAGCGTACTATAGCATATAGTAACACGAATGTTATGCGTAGTGTATGCTGAAGGCTAAAAATTAATTACTTCAGACATTTTGATGAAAAAATTCTAAATTAAATAAATAAATGCGTTAAAATATATCTACATATATCAACCACTTACGTGTGAACGCGTGCACCACGTATCAACTATAAATTTACTTTGAATATATGATTATTCTACCACTTTAATTTTATTTATGGTGGTTCCATTGTTTGAAAAAGTATATAAAAAAATTTCAGTTTTCAAATTTACATCCATTTTAATCAATATCTCAGTTAGTAAGAATCGATATCACAATTAAACTAATATCATCCTGAAACTCTAAATTTATCTACGCACTAAATTTACAAATCCGCACAATTCAATAATAGAATACAAGCACAATGGTGTAATTATACGGATGTCTGCCAGAGACCTGCGCCGAACGGCTAATAGCCGACAAAGCCGAGCTGCCGAAGAATTTGCATAGCCACCGTCGCCGATGATTATTCAACTAATGGCACTAAGGTGGAATTAGTAAAATCATCGATGTGAAGAAAACATACTCTGACAATATACTTTGACCCACAGTTGTAAAAATAGTAGGAGGGATGAAAAGTACCTTAAAATAGTATTGTTGTAAAAAAAAGTATTTATGTTTCTTTTTCATTTATTTCAAAGTAGAGATGCCGGATAACTTTTTCCGATTTTTTTTGAAAAAAAACCCCAAAAATTCCACAAAAAAACTTATGTATACATATGGAACGTGTTTTAGTAAAGATTATTTTAACATATATTTTCGTATAAATACATAATAAGAATACATACACTATTTAACAGAATTATTTTTTAATCATTTTCTGAACCACTATTTTCTGAAACAGACATTACATTTTTAAAATTAAAGTAATTCAAAATTTTTTTAATTTCAAATAAAAATATGTATTTAAATTACTTGTATAGCTTCAAATCAACTAAAGCTATAATAAAAAAAAATACAAGAGATTTAGAAATACAATTAAATTCATCAAGAAACATATGTTTTTACGTTTGGTAATGCATGTTAATATGTCTAATATGTTTGAATTAGTTTTAATGTTTTATTACTTCCCGTCTATACCTAACATAAATATGTTAACAATGTTATATCAAGGGTAGAGTATTCAGTTTCATTGCAATAATTGCTATTAAATTTTTGTTAACAGTTATTAAAAATATAATAAGTAAAATTTGGTTATCATGTGGCTATATTCTTATAAAAATTTATTGAAACTTCTGCAAATCCATTATGTAAAAATGGAATTACGTTATAATTATGAATTAACATAAATATGTGTTGTTATACTTTAACATGAGAAAAGCAATAAGCAATATTCCTTTGCTACTCTGACGATGATTTTTCTCTCATTCCTAACAAATTTATGTTGAGTGTTATGTTATGTTAGACATGGGAATATATCACAATTTTTGTTCAGCAATTATTATAATAAATTGAAAGTATATTGTCTAGATTTTCTAAATAGAGTGTTATTAGTAATGGATTTTTTAAAATTAGGTAATGTTATATATTATTCTTTTGAAGAAATTCATACATATATTAGGAATCCTTTATGTCGCTTGAAATTTTTTTTATAATATTTATAGTGTACAATTTTTCTAGCTTATAGTGTTTTTACACTAGAGCACATTTAACATCTACCATCTATTCGGCGAGATGACAACATCTTCCCATATAAAATGCATGTAGAAAAAATCAACATCTTCCAACATCTTTACAAGATGTTCCTATCTCATTTTGTTTCACTCAACATCTTTCGATAATTTTCGTGCCATCACTAGAAAAATGGCAATATTTTCGATTTTAGTGGCATCACTGATAAAGTAATATTTACTTATACATACGTACCATAAGTATTTGCACATATTAAACAAAATAAAAATTCAAATTTTGAAGACTAATAGATTTGATCTTGCAATTCAACACTTAATCCAATAATAAATGATTTTTCTGAATTAATTTTCATATAGTTTTTTGTTTTCGAAAATTATGCGTCTTCTTTTCTTTTATTTTTCGACAGTTTAGTTGATGGTAGATGTTAGATGTTGGTAGTGTAAGCAACTTTTTTTCATTTTCAACATCTTCCACGAATTCCTCTAAGATGTGCTCAGTGTAAAAACACTATTAGAGTTAAAATCTCAAGTCTGGCAGCTTTTTTCTACAAAATTATAGGAACAGATAAATACGAAACATAAATATTTACAAAAAGTTAAATTAAAAAGTTAAAGCCAGAAACTATGCAGCCTGTTAGAAAGCCAGACCAATATGTGCTTAAACTGCACATTTAGTGTTAATGTATAGACATAATGGATTATGACTAAAAACGCCGATGAAAACAGAACTATTGTAATGGACAGCAAATGAGCTTAATTATTCATTGTGCTTATTCATCCAAGAAGGTTCTAAACCAAATGGAAGCGAATATGCTTCTAATATATACTATTTAGTATTGGGTAAGATTATTTAATTTGAAAAGAAAGAAAAAAACCATAAGTTGTCTATTCTTACCTTTTAAAGCTTGAATGAATAAGAATACTGAAATTCCCGAAACTAAATTTATGCGTGGATACAACCCCAATTTAAAAAAAAGTTGTGCAACGAAAATTGTCCTATGTGATCCCAGACTTACGTGTGGAGAGAACAAAACGAATTTCAAGTACGTGCAAGTGTTGTAAATTGGTTTTCAACTTATAATACGAACATTCGTATTGAAAAAAAGAAGTAAAGTACAATATAATATCGAATTCAGTATTCAGTAACTTTCTTGGTTTGTTTAATTTCAAATAAAGCAAGTGACTTAAACGGACTTTTGTCATTAAAAATTCACATGCAGTTAGATATTTAATAAAAGTTTAAGTAAATTAATATTAATTCTACAAAAATAAATTTTTACTCATAATTGTTTTTTACCAAAACAAAAAAATAGCACTTAAAACTCAATAATTATGCATTTTATAGAAAAATATCTTGTCATTGCTGAGGGATTTACAAAACTTGATCTCTTTGACAACAGTTGGATGAATCAATCAAAGGGTAGGCTCACGGCAAAAAGATGTAAATAGAAAGCTTCTTTATTTAACCGGTAATTTATGAATATTCGTTTTACTTTCTGTCAGAGTTCTTCTTCTAATAATAAAAATCCTACAACGACAAAAGTGATATTATTTCACTACTTATTTCACTGACACTAATTATATATTTTGTATTAAAAATGTTCAATAAAAAACACGTTTTTATTTTTATTTAAACGAAAACACTGCGATTTATCAAAATTGTTATCAAACATTTACATAAAAAATTTCATACAAATAAACTAATGTACATATAGAGTAACTGATTCGAACTTCGGTTTTATTTGTCTTCGAAAATAACAAAAACGACTTGGTTTCATGATACCAAATGAAACCAATATTGGTTTGCAAAACCGACGATTTTTATTCTGTCGAATATACTTGTTTTTTTTCGATACGAATGTTTGTAATAGAAGTTACTGAACCGCACTACTGTTCATATTTTGACAACTTTTACAGTTGATAAATTTACAGTGTCCCATTAAAACTCGCTGCCCGAGGGAGGGATATCGTCGACGTCGGATTATTTTTTTTTTTTTTTTTTAATTTCAATATTTCACAGATATTTTTAACAGAAAATCTTTAACGCAGTATCGGGAGCAAACTTTTGTAATTTTTTTTTTTTATTTATGAAACTTCTATTCATTGAACTTAAAGGATTAAATTTATTGCACGCAAGAACAACATCATCTGTCCAATTTTTATATGATATTTTTTTTTATTATTTTGCTGTGCCATTTGTATCTCAGCCACATTCGCTTTTGTTCTAATGGCTTCCATTTCGTTGTAAATCAATTTTTCTCTATTGTCAGCCGGCTCCATTGCCTGCCTGCCACCATTAAAACTTGCATAACAATATTGTCGCGTGTTAGCCTTCAGCTTTTGCCGAAATAAAAACATAAACAGCCAAGGGAAAAAGAGAATAAAAATTTAACTTTATTATTTATTTAAAAATAAGACGGAAAAGAAAACATTCAACAGAATGAATGAATTTGTATTAAATTAATTTCAGATGCAAATCCAATCAAAAAGAAAGTATAGAAACTGCAAGAGAATGAAGAGAATCCCTTACGTTGTCCAGTTCGTTTGTACGGATTCTTTTTGTCCAAATGGTAAATAAAAGGTAAAAACAAAATTATATTCAATTTTTTTTTTGAATTGAATTTTATTGAGACTCTGAAGTTAGCTTATTAAAATTATATAACAGGAGATAACATAAAATTATGAAAAACTTAAAACTATAAAGTATTGTATTAATACAATTTAAAATAAAAACGCAACGAGCTTACAAGATTAAAATAAAGAATTTAAAGTAAACATAAAATTACAAAAATTATCAAAAGTGAATTTTATATTTCTCAATTAAAATATAATCAAAAATTATTAAGACTAATACGTCTTGAGAGAACTTAGGCTAAACTTAAAACAAAATACAAAAATTAAACTTAATACTAAAACAGAAATTTAGCCTCTATTAGAGCCTTTAATGGAATGAGCATAAAACTCTGGCAAATTATATACAATAGCGCTAAGTAAAGAATTAATATCCTCGTGTAGTATTCCCACTGGAGAGTAATAAAAGTTGTTTGACCAATTGACTCCTATTTGAGAATCAATAATGTTCCTTATTAAGCTATTCTCATGACTCTGTATACGATTTATAAACTTATTAAGTAATATCAAAGCATACGTAGAGAGAGGTTGTACATTTGCTTTCTTATAAATAGTAGTATTAGAAAATCTCCTAAAATAGTTTTTATAATTTGCATTAACACAAAGTCTTAAACAACTTCTTTCTAATTTTTCCAATTCTTTCATAACAGATGGCGAAATTGAAAACCATATAGGAAAACCGTACAACATGCTTGAGCGAATGCAAACTTTATAAATTAAAAGTTTAGTTCGTTGGCATAAATGTTTATTTAAAAATAATTTTAAGAAAGTATTTTTCATATAAAAACCTTTATTTTTGGCTAATTTACCATGTTGATTAAATTTAAATAGTTTATTTAAAGTTACCCCTAGATATTTTATATGATCTTTAAATGGAATTTGTAAACCATGTAAAGAGAGATTCAATGTTTTACTTAATTTAACTGTATTTGTTGGACCTTTGCCTGAAGCATTACGAATACAAATAGCCTCAGATTTTATAGTATTAATATTAATTCCCCACTCATTATAATAGTTATATATAATTGATAAGTGATTCTTAACTTTATTTAAAGCAATTTCAGGATTAAAATCGTGCGCATATATAAATGAATCATCAGCATATAATATACTTTTAGAATCATTAAAATCATGAGGAAAATCATGAACAAGAATGTTATATAATAAAGGAGATAATATGGCTCCTTGAGGAACCCCACAAAATATATCATCCAAATTTGATTTAGAGTTCTTTAACTCAACAAAAAATTTTCTATCTTCGAAATAACTATTTAAAATCTTAATAATAAAAGGATCACTACCTATTCTAATCAATTTATAAAGAATATACGAGTGACATGCCCTGTTGAACGCCTTTTCAATATCTAGAGAAATAGCTACTGTACACCTTTTATTTCTCAAGTTGTAACTACATCATTTTTAAACTACATCATTTTGAAAAAGTAAAAGAGCGTCAACAGACGAATGACCACTTTTAAAACCAAATTGATTATTTGGTATAATAGTATGTTCTAATGAATTTTCCAATTTAGATTTAATAATTTTCTCAAAAATTTTTCCAATGTTAGACAACATAGAAATTGGACTAGAGTTTGAAATTCGAAAATCATTTGGCTTTTTAACTAAAGGATAGATTTTTGCAATTTTCCAAATTTTTGGAAAATAGCCAATATTTAAACAATGGTTAAAAATCTTAGACAAAAAATCAATGGCTGAAAATGGTAACTTTTTAATAAAAAAGTTAGAAAACTTATCAATACCTGATGACTTTTTAGATTTAAGAGATTTTATTATTAACTGAATTTCAGATGAATTCGTAAGAAAAAGATTTTGATTAATATTCAAAGCATTGATGGAATTGTTAAATTGACAGAATGACTCAGACAAATTGTTAATAAATAATTTTACTGAGTTATCAATTACAGAAAAATTTGTAGTAATTGGAGAATTTGGTTTATAAATTTCTGAAAAGTAATATTTAAATTGTACAACTTTTTCAGAATCTTCAAAATAAACTGTATCATTCACTATTACTTTATCAAAGTTTTTAGATTTCCTATTTCCAATAAACTTATTAATTTCTCTGAAAGCTGTAGGACCTGGTTTAATAAATTGCATTCTTCTTTTAAATTCTTCAGCTTGATGAATTTCAACTTGTTCCTTAATTATAGTTTTAAGAAGCTGAACTTGTCCACTTAAAACTCGATATTCATCAGAGGTTCTGTTACCATTTCTATGAAAAATTTTCTTCATTTCTTTTTGCCAAGAATATTTAATTTTAAAAAGCTTTTTAATTTTTTCAGGAATTATAAAACGTTTATTTTTTAACTCAATTTTTTTTTGAGTGTTTTTCCAATTCATTATTTATACAATCATTAAATTCCAAAATACTTGCATCAATTTCATCTACGGCTAAGTTATGCTCAGAATTAAGTTCTAAAAACTGTAATCTAAAATCTACATCACTTCGAAAATCATTCCAATTAGTATTTTCAAAAGATGTAAAGCAATTATTTGTTGATGTGATTAAATCAAATTCAGAAAACTTAAAAACCAATTTTAACGGAAAGTGATCTGAAAAAGTAGGAAGACTATGAATTTTATAATTTGTATTAACTAAATTTATTTGGTTTGTACTAATTAAAAAATGATCCAAAAAAGATGATCCACTAGGATATGAAGGAGTGACACCACATACTCTAGTAAAATTTATTCCAGAAAAATTTAACCAGTCAGATAAGTTCTGACCATTTAAATTAACTAAAGAATCACCCCATTGTAAGTTTTTGGAATTTAAATCACCTCCAATAAAAACACCGTCATAGTTTAAAGAAAAATTTTGAATATTATTAAGGCTTTGGTTAAAGTCAGAACACGGAAAATTAGATGGAATATAAATACTACCTAATAAATATTTATTAATTTGACCAGCAAAATTCAAATTAATTTCAATAAATATATTAGGAAAATTAATGGAGGATAAATTAGGGATACAAAATTTAATACCTTTTTTAATCAGAATGGCAGTACCTTGACTAGAATTATCCCTTATAATATTATAATTATCAAAACTTAAT
The DNA here is from genome assembly GCA_947397855.1 of Thelaira solivaga. Lineage (NCBI taxonomy): Eukaryota > Metazoa > Arthropoda > Insecta > Diptera > Tachinidae > Thelaira > Thelaira solivaga. The sequence goes on along the minus strand of OX377615.1, from coordinate 19,972,965 downwards.
TTCGAGTTTCTTCTAAAGTGAGTCTCTTGTACAAAACATACGTCTACTTTATGAAAATTTAATATTTTAACCAATTCAATACGTCTACTTAATTCTACTAAAGACCTTACATTAAATGTAATAAAAATTAAATTATTTCGAGCCATATTCCGATAAAATGTTTTGTAATAATTCACTATATACTTTTCTTGCCATGTCTAAAGGCATCGTATTGTAAGAATTAAGGAATTTTAAAATTTTTAATTCAAGGGAGTGAGTATTATGATCTAAAAATTTTTCACCAAGATTTAAAAAATCTTCCACAAATTTTGGTAAAGCACTAACTTTATGTGACTGATTACTTTTTACAGGGTAAAAATGACTAGCGAATGAAATATTCTTATTAACACTTTGTGAAGTCATTACTGCATTATTAACATTTTTTCTAATTTCTTCTTTATTATTTTTAGCCTTAACTAATAAATCTTTTTTATATTTTAAATAAGATTTATATGAAGGGCAGCCCTTATAATTAGCAACATGACAAATTCCATTACAATTAACACATGTTGGGGTAGATATTCCTTTTTTTATAGTACAAAGGCCAGGTTCATAATTCAAATTACATTTAACACACTTAAATGAAGAATTACAATTACGGGCTGAATGACCCCAAGATTGACAACGATAACATTGAATTTCTCTATTTTTTATTCTGGGGGACTCCCATGAAATAGATTGATTAAGAATATAATGTACTCTGTTAATATCAATTAATTTTTTGCCAGGAAACAGAGTAACAATAAATAAACCAGTATCAAAATTATTTTTAACAGAAAATTTTGTAAAAAATTTATTAACTTTTTCAACAGTATTTGGTAATAATAAATCAAGAGCTAATTTAATATCACCCACTTCAGTCAAATGATATACGCCTCTTAAAATAACTGAAACTCTTTTCAATTCTGGTGGAGTAAAAGAGTATGAATTAATATTTTGTAATCTCAATATCTCCATCATTTCTAAATGAGCGGATAAGTCTTCAAAATAAAGTTTACTTTTATTTTTAGAAGAATTTATAACTTTATATACTACTTTAGGAGATATATTATTCAATTGATCAATAAGCCTTTTAATATTCACATTGTGTAAAATAATAGGAGGACAAAAATTCTTACTTACTCGTTTACCAGACAATTTATGTGCATTATTTATAGAAGTTGAAACCTTATTTACATTAAAACTTGAAGAGGCAATATTGTTAGTCTCAATATTAAGTTGACCCAAAAGTTCAAATCTGTTCTGTGAAATCGTAGTTGAACCAAAGTTTGAAATATCCACGCTGGATCGTCTGACCGTATTTGAAGATATTAAATCACCATAAATCGATCTTTTAGATTTTTTTGTTCTTACTTCTTGAAAAGCATCATCAATATTTTCGTTAATAGAATCCATGTTTTCAATTTGGGTATTAATACCATTCTCAATCATTAATTCTCCGATGAAATTAGTTTTGTTGACAGATTCTTTGTCAGGAGGCAATTTCTCTGAGTTTGATGTTGACATCATCAAACCAGATGAATCCATGCTTCAATTGCTACACACAACACAGAATCCAAAAGCCAATTATGTATATATCCCAGATAATATGTAGATTATCTATTTTTCTCCTTTTTTTTTAATATATTTTATTTTATGAATACTATAGATATATTTTTTCAATTAATATATTTTTTTTTTTCAATTATTTAAAAAATTATTCCAATCACTTTGATAGTTAAATCGAAACTCCTATAACAATTCAATAATAATTTAAATTTATTTTTGTTTTCTACTCAGGCTCTCTGTAAAAATGGTGAAGGAAATTCATATAGCGATGTTAACAAGTTAATCGTCTCAATTTTCGAACAGGTGGTTCAACAATAAACAGCACACTAAAATAATTTGTTTTTTAAGATTTAATTGTTGCTTAAAGCGTGTAATTTTATATAAATACTAATTAATTGTCATATTTTTTCCAACAATTTTAAAAATCATTTAAGGAAAATTACTTTTAATTTCTGTTTCTGTACAATTTATACATATGTATTTGAATTAAAAAAGCACTACAAAAGTAATTGCATACACTTTACAAGAATAAAACAAGAAAACAAACGTATATAATATTTAAATACCACATCACAAAAATTTGATATTTTTAATGTTAATAATAATTGAAATAAACTTAGTAATAATAAACAATAATGAATCAATAATTAACAATATTGGAGTTTTAAAACAAGAAAAACTATAATTTAGTTCAGAACGTATATAAAAATTTATATATACTAACCCCCAAATTCATAAAAAATATTATGTGTTTATTAAGGGTTTATTGACAGACTTTTATGCAGTATTTCTCTGCACAAGCATACTTGAAATATTACACATGTTTGCTGTGATGTGTGGCTTTCAAGTATGCTTATGCAGCCCTTTACTATATACCTAAATATTTATCTAGCTTAATTTAATTTTTGTTTTGTGTAAAATACTATTTTATTCAGTGGTTCAGTACAAATAATAAATAAATAACTTATGAGAATATCATGAGTAAAAGAATAAATTTTAAAACCAACACAATTTCTGGAATTAAGCACAAATAAAGATTAATATTTTATTAATAATTAATATTAATATTAACCATTCAAAAAATAAAGAAGAAATTAATAACATTTGATTGAGAATTTTATTAATGTACAATAGTTTTATAGTATCTCCTAGGTATAATGCGATAAATCCTTACAATGATTGTTCTCAAATACTTTTTGGTTGGTAATTGTAATTTTTCTAATAAGTTTAAAAACGAAAACGGCTAATTTTTGGAAAATGACACCTAGCTAGATCGATTTAGAGGGTGTCTAATTTCCAAAAACCATTTTCAAAATTCTCGGCACTCGTCAATTATAAATTATAGGGTGTAGCATACTATTGCACCAATGTATGTATGGGACTTTTCAATATTTGAGGGGGGGTATATCTCAGAAACGGCTAATTTTTGGAAAATGACACCTAGCTAGATCGATTTAGAGGGTGTCTAATTTCCAAAAACCATTTTCAAAATTCTCGGCACTCGTCAATTATAAATTATAGGGTGTAGCATACTATTGCACCAATGTATGTATGGCACTTTTCAATATTTGAGGGGGGGTATATCTCAGAAACGGCTAATTTTTGGAAAATGACACCTAGCTAGATCGTTTTAGAGGGTGTCTAATTTCCAAAAACCATTTTCAAAATTCTCGGCACTCATCAATTATAAATTATAGGGTGTAGCATACTATTGCACCAATCTATGTATGGCACTTTTCAATATTGAGGGGGGTATATCTCAGAAACGGCTAATTTTTGGAAAATGACACTTAGTTATATCAATTTGGAGGGTGTCTAATTTCCAAAAACCATTTCCAAAATTCTCGGCACTCGTCGACTCTTGATTTTATGGAGCAGCATACCGTGGCAGACATATAAATAGTAATCCTGAAATTATTATTTCCACTCGGTACTGTTTTTTAAACAATTTTCACATCCAAATGAAATAAAACACACGTAATATTTATTTTGTTAATTTAAAATTTTTATTTTTAATTTTTTATTTATTATTATACGTAATTATTAAAAATATCTTAAAACTAAATTATCACAAAAATTTATATGTGCACTAGCACGTGCTTCGCAATGTTTACATTTTTTTTAATTTTTTGCTGAATATTTATACTGAAACAATATGGAATTGAAATATCATACTTTTTTGCTTAGTTTATAGTTGCAAATTTCCGTAAAATGGTACTTTTTTCTCCTACTACTACATTTATCACCCCCGAGCAAAAGTATGCTGATTCTAGTGGTTTCACGGTATGTTTTCTTCACAGCCTTCTGATTCTATTGGTTTCACGGTATGTTTTCTTCACAGCCTTCTGATTCTAGTGGTTTCACGGTATGTTTTCTTCACAGCCTTAGTTTTAATAATATCAGAGCATAATTTTAAAAATTACATTGTGCTTAGAGTTGGTAGGGGAAATTTCGTATTTCCGGTCTATGGTGGCCAAAATGGTATGAGTGATGTACCTTAGAGCAGTTTTTTGAAAAAATTGTTCGGAACAGTAACTCAATCTGAAAAATGTAATGATGAGGAAATGTAGCCAAGACCTTGTTCTATAAAAGCCAATTAAAATTTGGGGGGGGGGGGGGAAATTTCGTATTTCCGGTCTTGGGTGGCCAAAATGGTATGAGTGATGTACCTTAGAGCAGTTTTTTGAAAAAATTGTTCGAAACAGTAACTGAATCTGAAAAATGTAATGATGAAGCAATGTAGCGAAGACCTGACTTTATTAAGCCCTATTAAAATTTCGAGGGGGAAATATACCAATTCGGCCCTATTTTCCAAAATGTGTTTTGAGTGATTTTTCTGAAACGGTTTTTTGTATTATAAGTGTATTAATATTAAACAATTTATTTAAGGTTTTCTTTAGTTCAATTTCTTCCATTACTAATAAGCCAAACTTGGTAGGACTTCATTTTTAAATGTACTCAAATTTCTGCTCAAAATTTCATTCTCACTCATTTCATTTCAATAGAGTAAAAAAAGGTTGTTGAAAAAGTTTGTTAACTTTACGCCGATTGCAACATATAGTGCCGTCAATGAAACTGAATACTCTACACTTGACATAACATTAATATATAGTTATGTTAGGTATAGACGGGAAGTAATAAAAAATTAATTTCAACATATTAAACATATTAATATGCATTACAAAACATAAAAACATTTGTTTATTGATGAATTTAAATGTATTTCTGAATCTCTTGTATTTTTTTTATTATAGCTTTAGTTGATTAGTCCCCATTTAGACGAGAAAATATATGGAAGAAAAACATCTTTAATTCTCTTTTGCTTTTTCTCTCGCGGTCACACAGACGAACATGTTGCCGGCAACATTCCGTTATTATCGTTATTATTTGCACACAAAACAATGAAAGAAAAGAGAAGTGAAGCAAATATCAACAAAGAATATGTGAACAAAGCGTGTCGTTGAGTACCGAACACAAAAATTATGCTCTCTTCTGCACCCGTAATTTGCCTTCAAACGAAATGTTTCTCTTCTAAATTTAAATACATATATTTCTTTGAAATTAAAAAAAATTTGAATTATTTTCTTTTTATAAATGTACAGTTCTTTCATATCTGTTTCAGAAAATAGTGGTTCAGAAAATTATTAAAAAATAATTCTTTTAAATTATGTATTGATACGAATATATATGTTAAAATAATCTTTACTAAAACACGTTCCATATGTATACATACATTTTTTTGGGGAATTTTTGGCGTTTTTTTCCAAAAAAATCGGAAGAAGTTATACGCTATCTCTACTTTGAAATAAATGAAAATGAAAATGAAAAAATAATTAATTTTTTTTACAACAATACTATTTTAAGGTACTTTTCATCCCTCCCTACTATTTTTACAACTGTGGGTCAAAGTATGTTGTCAGAGTATGTTTTCTTCACATCGATTGGTTTCGCGGTATGTTTTCTTCACAGCCTTAAAAATGTGTTGCAGCTAATATTTTAATTGCGAATTTGTTTTTTCTTATCGTGAATAATTTTTCCCTCGAAATATTTCGCTTTTCCCTAAAGTTGCCATCGTGAATTATTTTCATATGAAAAACTTCGCATGTTCGAAAAAAAAATTGGCATCGCCGATTTTTATTCCCGTGAGTTTTTTCCCAAAAGTATTGTGACATTTTTCACAAACATTTTGGTTGGGAATAAAATTTAGAATTGTTGCAGCGGCAAATAAAATTAGAAGAATTGAAAATCAAGCAATCTAATAGCAATGATGGACTGTAAACATGTAAGAATGTGATAATTTTTTAGTTTTAAAAACGTATATTAATTATGAATTAGAATTTTTGTTGCCTTTTTTATGTGCCTGTTTATTATAATTTTTTTTTGATACATGAAGTACAACCAAAAATACCAGATATGTGATTTATTGTTTTTTAGATTTATGATTTCGTATCTTTCTTAAGAATATTTATTTTTTAATTTTTTGTATCCCATAAAAACCGTAGACATGTTGTAAGCTACACAACACGACGACTTTCTGGTAGGCAGTTCTGGTTCAATATATCTAAAAGGTATTTAAAAGCTGCTTTGTTAGCTAGAAAATGTTGTTAGAACCTGCAAAGAATTTATTTATATGTACATAATGTTAACAATTCTTCATGTTTTCACTTACATTGTTTCTGGTAAGCACAATGGATTTGATGATTCTCTTAAATTCCGTCTTTTTCTTTTCTCCAATAATTTCTTCTCTTCTTCTAATAACATAAATCGGAGCGAAATATTATGCATTTTATTGAATAATAACAATTTATTAAGAAAATTACAAAAAAAAAAAAAAAAAAAATACAAAGAATTAAACAATATCAATTCACAATAGTATGTTAGAATTGCCACATATGTTTCGAAAATATATTTTATTCCCTAACAATTGACGATACCAAATTATTGTTCATGGGAATAAACAAATTATTCCCTCGAATTTATTCCCTTGAGATTCGCGATAAGGGTGAATGATATTGTAATTTTTTATTAAATAAATAATTAAGAAAATTTTCTATGGAAATTAATTTTTACAATATTACATTCAAGACAACATATACTTAAATAGTAAAAGGTGATTTTATAAGAACTATCGGAAATTTAAAAAAAAAAAAACACATAAAATTCAGAAAAATGCATGAAATATTTATTTGGATCGATAGTTGGGTCGATATAATTTAATGTTTGAAGATTATTTCATGCAAATGTTGGCCGCGGCTGCGCCTCAAATGGTCCATCCGCTTAGTCCAATTTTGGCATACTCTTTCCAACATTTCGGCCGGTATCTCACGAATAATGTTGGCAATGTTGGCTTCCAGTGCGTCAATCGAAGCGGGCTTGTCCCTATAGACATTAGCCTTAACATAGCCCCACAAAAAATAGTCTAGAGGCGTTAAATCGCACGATCTGGGCGGCCAATTGACTGGTCCCAAGCGTGAAATAAACTGTTCACCGAACTCGCCTCTCAATTGGTCCATTGTTTCGCGTGCTGTGTGGCATGTGGCACCGTCTTGTTGAAACCACATGTCATGCAAGTCAAGCTCTTCCATTTTGGGCAAAAAAAAGTTTGTTATCATCGCACGGTAGCGCTCACCATTCACAGTAACGTTGTGATTCGCATCATCTTTGAAGAAATACGGCCCAATGATGCCGCCAGCCCATAATCCGCACCAAACGGTTGTTTTTTGTGGATGCATTGGTAGCTCTTGCAATGCTTCTGGCTGCTCTTCACTCCAAATACGGCAGTTTTGCTTGTTCACGTATCCATTCAACCAGAAATGAGCCTCGTCGCTGAACACAATTCTTCGATAAAAAAGTGGATCTTCATCTAACTTTTCAAGAGCCCATTCACCAAAAATTTGGCGTTGTGGTAGGTCGTTTGGCTTCAATTCTTGCACCAGTTGTATCTTATAAGGCTTCACACCCAAATCCTTCCGCAAAATTTTCCACGTAGTGGAGTAACAGAGGCCCAATTGCTGCGAACGGCGCCGAATCGATAATTCACGGTCATCACCAACACTGGCCGATACGGCTGCGATATTTTCTTCAGTTCGCACTCTACGTAAGCGTGTTGGTGGTTTAATGTCCAACAATGTAAATTTGGTGCGAAATTTTGTTACAATAGCCCGAATACAAGCCTCAGTAGGTCGATTAAACTGACCATAAAATGGAAGAAGCGCGCGATGAACTTTCTTAACAGAGCACGCATTTTGGTAATAAAATTCAATAATTTGCAAGCGTTGTTCGTTTGTAAGACGATTCATGATTAAATTATAGACCAAACTGAAGATGTTTGACAGTGACACAAGATACAAAACGTGCGTGAGCTGTCAAAACTAGTGTTGCCAAAAAGATAATAGCAAAAAAATCACTCTTTACATATATATATATATGTATATATATATATATATATATAATATATATATATGTATATACAATTTGTTTTCGTTATTGATATGTTTATTTTTAACTTTTTAAAAATATAAGTACAAATGTGTAACTCTCAATAAAAAAAATTAATTTTTTATTTATTATTATTATTTAAACGCTATTCAGATAATTAAACGCAAAGTAGCAACACTTATGCGTACCAGCAATATTCCTTTATTATATACATACATGAACTGAAGTGTTCCGTTATTCTGCCGACGATTTTTCTTCTGTTTAGGAATACTAAACGAATTTTGTCACTATAAATTTAACAGGCAAAAGAAAAAGATCAAAATTATTCTAAATCGTATGGTGTGTAATTTTTATTTGTAACGTATAATTCCATTAAAGGTTAGTTTATTTAAATACATAAAAATATAAAGACAAAATAAATTTTTTAATAATTCATTGTTTTCCACAGATTAATATTGACCACATTTCGTCATTTCTTTCCTTCAGTGTCTACGAGAATTACTGTCTAAATTATTGAAAAAATTATAAAAATGTACTGCATATTCAAACAGCATAAAGAGGTTTTATAAAGGGTGTTTTTTATAGACGTATAGAACTTTAAATTGCAATAAAACCGATGGATTATTCGATTGACATGAATTTTATTTATCCGAAAAATAATCTTGTGGCATTACATTTTAAATATGATTTCTGGCATATGACCGCCACGGCTGGCTCGAATGTAGTCCAATTTTCGATGACTTTTTTCAACATTTGTGGCCGTATAGCGCCAATAACACGGCGAATGTTGTCTTCCAAATGGTCAAGCGTTTGTGGCTTATCCGTATAGATCAATGACTTTACATAGCCCCACAGAAAATAGTCTAGCGGTGTTAAATCACAAGATCTTGGAGGCCAATTCACAGGTCCAAAACGTGAAATTAGGCGGTCACCAAACGTGTCTTTCAATAAATCGACATCATGGTTGTTCAATTCAAGAATGAAAAAGTTAGTAATCATGGCTCTATACCGATCACCATTGACTGTAACGTTCTGGCCATCATCGTTTTTGAAGAAGTACGGACCAATGATTCCACCATCCCATAAAGCGCACCAAACAGTCAGTTTTTCTGAATGTAACGGTAATTCGACATACACTTGAGGATTAGTTTGTTGACGTAGCCATTCAACCAGAAGTGCGCTTCATCGCTTAACAAAATTCGCTTATGAAAATCGGGAACAACGGCAATCTCGTTTTGGGCTCATTCGACGAATCTACGCCTTACTTGATGATCGTTTGGCTTCAATTCTTGCACGCAAAGAGTGGATGGACACAGATACAATTCCTGTGCTCGATGGCGGATAGACTCATTCGGGCCTTCCTCAATGCTACGCTCTACAGCAGCAATAGTTTCTTCTGTACGCACCGTATGGCGTCTCTGGGGATGCGAGTTATCAATAAGAGCAAACGTGGTGCGCAAACGTTCCATGGTTAATCGAATTAACTGCTCTGATGGACGTGACGTAGTGCGCGATACGTATTCCGCACAGAACCATTATTTTCGAAATAAAATTGCATTATTTGCAAGCGTCTATTCATGATGAATTGCCAAACCAAATTGAGAATAAATCACTTGACAGCTGTTAAATCGGTCGCCATCTTGAACAGTAATTCCAACTTAAAGTTCTATACGTCTATAAAAAACACCCTTTAGATAGCAAGTGACCGCTTCCAAGATAATTTTAATGATGAAAAATTAGGAATAAATAACAATTTTAAAGACCTCGGAAAAAGTATTAGACAAAATAAATAAAAAATATCCTTAACTTTATCAATTGACGTGATATTGGATGTAACATTTTCGGATTTTGTGCCGCAATGCAATTATTTCAATTTCAGGAATACCTGCCTGAATAAAATCTTTCTTCAATGCCGTGTTATTTCGCTTGTATTTTGTTCCAGATATAGATACATACATACATGTTTAAATTAATAAATATGGGAAACCTTATTGATATAACTTAATACATATATTTTAGATGTTTTCGCTCGTCAGGATTCATAGCGACAAGTTTTCTGTTTTGAAATCTACATGCATTGTGAAATGCAATGGTGCGAAATATTCTGCATTTCTCGTTGCTCGAAATGGTAATTAATTTTTTTTTTCATAATTTTGATCTTAATCTTTTTAAAGTAGTTATACATGTATGTGCAAAGCAAATTACACTAAAAACGGTCATCACAAAAAGTTATGTGTACACAACATATAAAATTTCTTTGTTTTACGTAAAGATTATTTAATATTCAATTCAGTACATGAAAGTTTACATAATTTTAATTAAATGTAGTATTAATTTTTACCAAAATATGAATTCAATTAAAATATGAATCCATTCTTATTGCTCCGAAAAATTTAATTAAAATTCTTTAATTAGTAAAAATAATAGCTCCGATAAAAGAAGAATAAAAAAATTTGATATATTTTATTTATGATGAATTAGAAATTATTACTATTATCAAAAAAATTACGTAGACTTTAAAGTAAAATTTATAAAAAAAAATTATATGAATAAATTCGATAACGTTGACTTTAAAGTCTTCGTTAATTTTTTTGGATGAGGAGGTATATCTTTAAAATTTTAATTTACAATATAAATCTTAAATTAGTTTATTCATTGGATAAAAGGAATTAATTCTCAGATTCTCCATTCTTTCGACACGCTTTTGTGTGTCTTTTTCAAGAAAAATAATTTAATAATATTGGACAATAATTTTTAACAATATTTTTATGAAAAAACCAAAGAGCTAAAATGTATTTATTTATGGATTAAAAATGGTGAAATAGATTAGGCTTGACATTTTTTCTACGATTTTTAATAAATTCTTTTTATACATATAAACAACCCCTATAACTTGTTTAAAATGGTGTTCATTCAAAATTATATAAAAATTTGTATAAGCATTGCCAGTACATAGTGTTATTTTATTATATGTTTTTGTTATACTTATATAATATATATAAACTATTTTAGATGATAAATCAAAACTTCTTGATATAAAACGGGTTAAGGAAGAAAAGTTATCTCTACCGTTAAAACCAAAAAATTAAAATTCTTTAAAATCGGACTTAAGATCTCTTAAGTCAAAAAAGAGTGCAAACTTTCCCACAAAAAACAAAAACTCTGAAGAAATTAATTCAAATGAAATTCCATCTGTTGCTGGAAGTAAAGTATTATTAAAAAATAGTTTGCCTCAAACTGAACACAAACCTTTGGAAATTAAAACATTAATATATAACGATAAAGATTCTAAATTAGAAAATACTATAAACCCTATCAAAAATACAACATTAGAAAAATTTATAAAACCTAACAGTTTTATTGATTTAAATGCAGTCCACCAAGACGCAAATGGTGTTGCAGAATATTCACCAAACCTTTCGTCCAGTACAAGCAATGTGAACTTCGAGAATTCAAAAAGTGTTACAGATCACGTAGAAAGAATATAAAGAGTGATTTTTTTGCTATTATCTTTTTGGCAACACTAGTTTTGACAGCTCACGCACGTTTTGTATCTTGTGTCACTGTCAAACATCTTCAGTTTGGTCTATAATTTAATCATGAATCGTCTTACAAACGAACAACGCTTGCAAATTATTGAATTTTATTACCAAAATGCGTGCTCTGTTAAGAAAGTTCATCGCGCGCTTCTTCCATTTTATGGTCAGTTTAATCGACCTACTGAGGCTTCTATTCGGGCTATTGTAACAAAATTTCGCACCAAATTTACATTGTTGGACATTAAACCACCAACACGCTTACGTAGAGTGCGAACTGAAGAAAATATCGCAGCCGTATCGGCCAGTGTTGGTGATGACCGTGAATTATCGATTCGGCGCCGTTCGCAGCAATTGGGCCTCTGTTACTCCACTACGTGGAAAATTTTGCGGAAGGATTTGGGTGTGAAGCCTTATAAGATACAACTGGTGCAAGAATTGAAGCCAAACGACCTACCACAACGCCAAATTTTTGGTGAATGGGCTCTTGAAAAGTTAGATGAAGATCCACTTTTTTATCGAAGAATTGTGTTCAGCGACGAGGCTCATTTCTGGTTGAATGGATACGTGAACAAGCAAAACTGCCGTATTTGGAGTGAAGAGCAGCCAGAAGCATTGCAAGAGCTACCAATGCATCCACAAAAAACAACCGTTTGGTGCGGATTATGGGCTGGCGGCATCATTGGGCCGTATTTCTTCAAAGATGATGCGAATCACAACGTTACTGTGAATGGTGAGCGCTACCGTGCGATGATAACAAACTTTTTTTTGCCCAAAATGGAAGAGCTTGACTTGCATGACATGTGGTTTCAACAAGACGGTGCCACATGCCACACAGCACGCGAAACAATGGACCAATTGAGAGGCGAGTTCGGTGAACAGTTTATTTCACGCTTGGGACCAGTCAATTGGCCGCCCAGATCGTGCGATTTAACGCCTCTAGACTATTTTTTGTGGGGCTATGTTAAGGCTAATGTCTATAGGGACAAGCCCGCTTCGATTGACGCACTGGAAGCCAACATTGCCAACATTATTCGTGAGATACCGGCCGAAATGTTGGAAAGAGTATGCCAAAATTGGACTAAGCGGATGGACCATTTGCGGCGCAGCCGCGGCCAACATTTGCATGAAATAATCTTCAAACATTAAATTATATCGACCCAAATAAATATTTCATGCATTTTTCTGAATTTTATGTGTTTTTTTTTTAAATTTCCGATAGTTCTTATAAAATCACCTTTTATGTAATAGATGTAAAAGATATTGAAACTTCTATAGAAAATAAATCAATCTTTAGCAACGACACAACAACTATTCAACAACACAAAACTACAGCATCCGAAATTAGTTTAAAATTTGAAAGTTATCTTGATTTATTTTCAGTAAACCAAGATGCAAGTACTATTTCAGAATATATATCAGATTTGTCGCCGAGTACAAGCCACGGTGTTTTCGACAATTCGAAAAGTATTGTAAATAAAAACGAAAGTGTAAATATAGCAGATGCGCCTATTAATGTAAAAACCGTTATTGTTCCCTATTCTAAAAGCGAAACAAAAAAACATTTCTGTATTTTTTGTAAGCAATTGCAATATAAAATAGCCAGACATTTCTATTTAAAGCATAAAAATGAAGTAGAAGTTAAATAGACTATAGCTATGCCCAAAAAAAGTAAGGAACGTTTAAAAATAATAGAGAAATTAAGAAAACAAAAAGATTTCGAGCATAATACATCGGCAAACCATAATACTGGAGTTTTAATTGTAAGTCGACAGCAACAAATTGAGTGCAAAAATAATGCCGATGACTATATTTGTTGTAAAAGCTACAAAGGGTTTTTTTCAAAAAGAACCATTCGTATTCACCTTTCAGTTTGTGCTAATTCTAAAGATAAGAGAAGCAACTTTACGGAAAGCCGTAGACTAACGCAATACACACATTCGGTAGCAAGTAAAGTGTTGAGAACTAAAATTTTACCCGTCTTGCGAAACGATGAGATAACAAAAGCAATACGGTACGATGAACTAGTTATTAAATTTGGAAATAAATTGGCGGATAAATATTCATCTGCAACATGACATGATTAGAGCTAACTTAAGATTACTTGGGCGTTTCGTGATAGAAATCAAAAAATTAGATCCTGACATTAAGGAATTAAAAGAAATATTTAAACCGAATTTAAGGTGAAGTTACAAAGCGTTTTATGCTTCTGTCAAAAAAGTTCAAACAATGTATTTATATGAAGCAAGCTACATAATGACGCGTGCAACGCGTGTGACGCAAAAAGTTAAGCAACTTTTAACTTTTCACGCGTTGTAGGCGGTTGACAGTTGACAAGTGACATTTGTTGTTGTAAAAAGCAAAATTTAAATTGAAAAAATGAATCAAAAATTAATGGAATAGGTAAAAAAGCATAAAGTATTGTATGCCAAGGGATACGTTGATTATAAAAATAAAAAAAGCGGGCTACATCTCTTTCTAAATATATTTCACGTACCCAAAATCTTCTTTTACGCGTTCTTCGTAAATAAACATGAGCAGAACATATAACCATTTGTATGAAATCAAAAAAATCCAAAAAATCTTGAAGTAAAATTATTTTGTTGTGTCACTCTACCGAATAAAAATATAATTTCTTTCAAGAGCTGAATATAAAAAAAAAAGTATTAAAAGCGTTGTGTGTAACTCATTGCTTTAAAAGCGTAAACAGCTCAAGAAGTATGAAACGCATTGCGCGTGAACGCGTGCTGTGTACCTTCACCTTTATTTGATAAGTGCGTCGTGGCACTTCGAATCGTTGCTAATTGGGCTGACACAAAAATGTATTTCAATACACCTGCAGTTGCTCAAAACTTGATCTCTCTTACAAAAAAATGTGGTAAAAAGCAGAGAGCAGAGCGAATAAAGGAAGGGTGTGAAGAACTTAAAACTAAATTGGAAAATTTTCTTTTGCTTTGGGATTAAGAAATTCCTACCTTAATCAATAAGAAAGCATTGGAAGACCAAACCAACCAAAAGAGGGTAAAAAAGTTATTTTACCATCAAAAGAGGACATAAAGAAGTTATATTTATATTTAAAAAAAAAGTTATTCATGCAATAGGAAAGCTTTCGCAAGCATTTTGTATTTCTACTTGGACGGAATTAGTTCAATCAACACTTATTTTCTTGCAAATTTTTAATCGTAGAAGATCGGGTGAAATGGAACGCCTAACTATTGAAAATTTTCAAAATAAAGAAGTTATCACTGATAGCATTGACAAAGATACTTTAAATAATATTTCAAAGGAGTCCTTAAGGTTTGCATAACAATTTGTCAGAATCTCACTGCGTGGAAAACTCAGTAGAACCGTTAGCGTTTTGTTGTGTCCAATATGTGTAAAGGCAATTGATCTAATTTTGAAATTTAGGAATTGCTACCGAAAAAAAAATATATTTTTAGTAAATTAACTTCTTCAAAGTTAATGAAACCATATTACTTAAGATGTTTTCTGAAGAATGTGGGGCGCAAATTCCAGAAAGTCTTAGAGGCATCACTCTAAGAAAATACATAGCAACATATACATCATTACTTAATATTGAGGAGGCAACGGTAGACAGACTTGCGAATTTCATGGGACATCACAAGGATATACACAAAAATATATACAGAATGTCCATCCCTGTTGCGTTTCCAAACTTTTGATGTCTGCTGCAGGAGATGAACAGGAGAATGAAGACAAAGAAGATGAGAGCCAAAACCAAAATGTAGAAAGTATTGATAATAATTTGAGTGATAGGTCTGAAAATCCTGAAAAACAATCGTCATCTAGCAAAAAGCGTAGAAACAGTAAATGCTAAAATACATATACAAAAAATGTTAATTCTTAAATTTTATCCATTAATATAAATTCTAATTTTAAACATTTCATTAAATTCATATTTAGCATCTCCATTCGGAAAAACCAAACGTTGTAGATGGAGCACAGTAGAGAGAAATGCCATTAACTTAATATTTGGCAATTTATCAAGTTAAACACAGCTTTCTTCTCTTCAGCAATGTTTTAACGCTATTCACGAATCGCCAGCACCTTGTAATCCAACTCTTCAACAAGTAAAAAGTTGGATTGACAACCAAAGGATATACAACAGAAGTAAATTTTGTTAATCTTAATATATATAAATATATTATATTATCAAAACAAATTTTTTGCTTTTCTTACAAAACAATTTTTTATAGTTATAGCTTAAAATGTCAAAGAAATTACATTTTATATCAGATAGTAAAGGTGGTTAAATTTTAAGGGCCGATGTCGAATGTGAACCACACCTAAACGTCAAGTTTTTTTCGGCATTTCATTTGACATTTCTCAATTTCAGACTAACTCAATTTGAACCATGGAAAGATACACAATCGAGCAACGCGTTATTCAGGCTTAGTATGAAAACGAAAATCAATTTTCGAAGAAAATCATCTTCAGTGATGAGGCACATTTTCACCTCAATGGATTCGTCAATAAGCAGAATTGCCGCATTTTTGTGAATGAATGATGCCGCCGAAGGCGCGGCAGCCATTTTGCCGATATTTTGTTCCATACATAATTGAACCATACCATATTATCATAATAAAAAGAAATGACAATAATTTCTTAAATAATTTGTGTTTTATTCAAAATCAACATCGGCCCTTAAAATTTAACCATCCTTTATATAGCAGGGAGTAAGCAAATATTAACTATTAATGCAATAAAAGCTAGTAAGAAGAATAAAATAAGTTTGAACAGTTTTTGAAATAAACGAAAAATAGTGATAAGCAATAATAGTAGTACTTTTTAATTTTTTTATTTTAAGTAAATGAAGACAATCTGTGATTTTTTTATAGTCAATGAAGACAATATTTTTTTATTAGCATATGAGTATATTTAGTTTTTAAGTTTTTTATTGTACGTGCATGCGTATGTATGAAATGAATTTATATTTTTTTAAATTAATTTTGTTATTATTGAAAAATGTTTTATTTTGTTTTGTTTTATGTTATATACTGTAATTTAAGCGTCATTGAAGACATTTCTGTTGTTTTATTAGATCTCAGTAATATTTTCATTTAATTTTTTAGTTTGGTAATGAAGTTAGATTTCTTTTTCTTGTAAATAGTTGATAGTAATACTGTAATATTACAGCATTTTGTGTTTAAAAGATCCTATTTTTTATAAAATATAAATAAGAGAAATTTTTCTTACCAAATTTATTTCATTTATTATGGGAAAATACATATGTTTATTAAATTAATTTTACACTATACTGTGTTTTTTTTCTGACGTAGTTCTTCCACCGTACTGGTGAGAATTTGCCGATGGTGTAATCGATGGAATATTTTCAATGTCATACCGCCATGCTCCTTCGTGAAAAACCCTATTTAAATCCTCCCAATCTACATAATTTTGTGGAGTGTATGAAGTCGCATCGTTAAGCATTATAAAATTATGTATAGGGACACAAGCTAATACAACTTTTTCAGCGTTTTCAGGAAACAGATGCAGAGTTGTAAGTAAAACTCTCCACCGAGACACTAGAATCCCGAACGAATTTTCAATTGTACGACGAGCTCTCGACAGTCTTTTATTAAAAATATCTTTATCATATGGCAAGACCTCGCGGGGGTAAGGACGCATTAAATTTATTCCCAAAGGGAAAGCTACATCACCGACAAAGAAATGCGGAATTTTTATAGTGGAATTCGGCAAGTTTTTTGGTGGTGGAATTGGGAGTTCCCTATGTAGTAGCTTCTTTCCAAGTCGACTCAATTGAAAAATGCCTGGATCAAATAAAATAATAATTAATATCAAATTTAACTTTTACAAATAACCACTTACCACCATCACTCTGACTTCCATAAGCTCCAATATAAATGTGGGTAAAACGATAGCGAGCATCACAGGCTGCTAACAAAACAATTGAAAAAAAATTTTTGTAGCAGAAAAACTGACTACCACTGTTAGAAGGACACTGAATTGCTATATGTTTGCCATCAATAGATCCCACACAGTTCGGCATATTCCACATTTCCCAGAAATCTTCTGCAATTTTCTTGTAGCCTTCCTCATTTGGCGGAGAAACATAAACATTGCTTAGCTTGCTCCAAAGTACTTCGGTGGTCTCAAGAACAACACCGAACAGTTTCTTTCCCTAATTTAAATGACCATGCCAGCGATTGGAAAGAAGTTCCTTGTGTCAAATATCTTTGGAATCGAAAAATAGAAAACGAAATTCTCATACATACATATTTTTTTAAAAGAAGTTAACTTACAGCCATGTTCCGCCAATCGACATTCCGGTTGCACAGGCTCTCTTATTGAGTGTTTTTGAAGGAACGGCTTTACTACAGTCAGTAGCATTTCATAAATTTTTGGCGTCATTCGGGTATATACGAAAAACTGCTGATGATCCACCTCCTTCATTCTCAGAAAACAGTGTCTGAAAAATCCGCTTTTCTTCCTGTCTCTGTTGATTTCTCTCACTGAACAGGAACGTATCCTTTCAATTGCACATTTCAACAATTTTATTGTCTTTAAACATTTTAATTTTTTATCCATTACACGAATTTTGATTTCTAACACAAATTTTTTTGAAATTTTGTTTTGTTTCTTTACATACGCACATTTGCATATTTTAGTATTTTTACCCAAGAAAAAAAAAATAGTCAAATATCGGTGGTTTGATACCAAATTTTCTTAAAATAATTGCAAATAATTATAGATATTTATTTATTTATGGTATGATGCAAATCAACTATGCTCATTAAATAACATATTGTATAAAATTGTCGTTTATTGAGGATATAAAAAGAAATTGAATATTTCTGCAAAGTGCCAATATTCCCCAGATATGCAACTGTGACGAAAGTTCATAAGTACATTATAACCACCTAAAAGCTTCTTTAAAATTGCTTAAACAATTGACAGACTTTTCGTTCAATTTTGGCAGTAGCTTAAGTTTTGTTATGCATTTTATAGTTAGGCCTTTACAGTGTGTCATATCTAGATGGCTCTAGGTTTAAGTGAAACAGTATAAAGCCAATACTGAGATTGCCAGACAAGTTCAGTTCTAGTTGAGATATTAAACTGCAAAAACGATAAAGTGTCTTTATGATGGTTATAATTAAAGTGTGTTCCTCCAATAATTGTTGAGAACAGTGAACTAACTTCGTTTTATTTTACCATAAGAACCTTAATAAACTAAACGTTTTTTATAGACGTATAGAACTTTAAGTTGGTATTACTGCTCAAGATGGCGACCGATTTAATAGCTGTCAAGTGATTTATTCTCAGTTTGGTTTGGCAATTCATCATGAATAGACTCACGCCTGAACAACGCTTGCAAATAGTGCAATTTTATTTCGAAAACGAGATTGCCGTTGTTCCCGATTTTCATAAGCGAATTTTGTTTAGCGATGAAGCGCACTTTTGGCTGAATGGCTACGTCAACAAACCAAACTGCCGCATTTGGAGTGAAGCTAATCCTCAAGTGTATGTCGAAACACCGTTACATCCAGAAAAACTGACTGTTTGGTGCGCTTTATGGGCTGGTAAAATCATTGGTCCGTACTTCTTCAAAAACGATGATGGCTAGAACGTTACAGTCAATAGTGATCGGTATAGAGTTATGATTACTAACTTTTTCATTCCTGAATTGAACAACCATGATGTCCAGGAGCTGTAGTTCCAACAAGACGGCGCAACATGTCACACAGCTCGTGCCACAATCGATTTATTGAAAGACACGTTTGGTGACCACCTAATTTCACGTTTAGGACCTGTGAATTGGCCTCCAAGATCTTATGATTTAACACCGCTAGACTACTTTCTGTGGGGCTATGTAAAGTCATTGGTCTATGCGGATAAGCCACAAATGCTTGAGCATTTGGAAGACAACATTCGCCGTGTTATTGCCGATATACGGTCACAAATGTTGGAAAAGTCATCGAAGAAAAAAGGTCCGATGACTCCTCCAGCGAAAACAGCATACAGTGACTTTGAGCGGGCGTAATGGCTCTTCGTGGGTTACACGCGGATTTTCAGTGCCCCAGAAGCGTAAATTTTGCTTACTTACGTACCCACTAAGATGGAAATGGGCCTCACCACTCATGATTATTTTTGATGAAAAATCATCTTCCTCTTGGTGGTGATTAAGAATGGCTTGAGCGTATGTTAGACGCGATTGGCGGTCAGCAGCTAACAGCTGATGCACCGTCTGGACTTTGTACGGAAACATCTTCAAATCTTGTACCAAAATTCGCTGTAAAGACCGTCGACTGATACCCATTTGCGTGGCACGTCGTCTGGTCGATGTCGACGGCGCTTCCATGACATCCTCGGTTACAGCAGCAATATTCTCTGCAGAACGGCTACTCCGGGGTCTGCCACGCCTGGCAGCATCTCGTGTTGTGCCAGTCTCTTCGAGGCGAGCGGCTAAACGTCGCAGTGTTTCACCATTGGGCGTTGGACGGCCAGGAAATCTGCGACGAAATTAACGTTGTGCCAAAGTCACCGACCGATTATTGGTCAAATAAATAGTCACCAATATTCCGCGTTCTGGACCAGTGTAGCGTAACGTTGTTTATTAACGTGTATTTCGCATGTGTTTACTACACAAATGTCAAAACAGAACTGACATTAGGGGCCAATCGCAAAATTTATAGCATTTTCTGATAGGAGGATTACTTTTGCGCCACCTTGTACATATACGTCTTCCCCTATGGCAAGTAATGTAGATCTCAACTCAATGTTCTAAGATGGAGAAGCAGGCCTTAGTGACGAAAAGTTGCACGATTTGGAACATAAAGTGAATAATGTGCAATCAGAGCAAAGTCTTCAAATTCTAGTTTGCAACGAGGAAAAAAGCTGTCGAGCTGATTTTGACCTTGAAGGAAACGGCAGCAGAAATTCTGGAAAGTGTGCCAGCCAGCTGCAGGAAGAACTATGATGACTTAATAGTAGCACTTCAACGTAAGTAGTGGTGAGCATAAGAAATAGATCCACCGAAAAGAGGTGCGTGGCAGAGCACAAAAAGGAAGTGAATCACTCCAAGATTTTGCCATGAAGATAGAACGTTTGGTGCAGCTGACTTATCCTGGAGAAAATCACCCATTGGTGGACCAGATAAAAGTTTAGGTATTTGTGAAATTGCAAGGGACCAAGGAAACGTAGTAGATCCATCTCTCCAGCACCCATCAACAATAGGGTGAACCGTCAAGCATCGAAAGAGTCAGCATTAAACTAAAACTAACTAGCGCCACGAATCAAGCACTAGCTCCTACAATCGAGCGTCCCACAATCTCGATCTCCGTTGTGCAGCAGAAACACAGCAATCTTACAACTAGGGGAAGTATCAGTGGAAGAAGTCACGTTCTTACTATAGGCACAGGGGCGTCGCGGTCTATTATTAGGCCCGATTTAGTTAAGGCCAGAGTCGAACCTCTATTAAATGTAAGATTGCTACTTTGGAGCCTGCTACAGTCTATGGAAAAGTAAAATTAAAACTTTCTATTGCCAACGTGTGTGTTAGCCACGAATTTAGTGGATGAAGTGATTATTGATGCATATTTTATGATAAATCACGGCATTAACCTCCACATGAGACAACAATTAATGATTTGGAGAAACGTGGAAATACCTCTGAATATTGGCTATGAAAATAGAGCAGATGTAAGAAAGCTTACTATACTACCACCGCAGGCAGAAATGAATTGAGATTGTGTGGGCAGTCGATTGTGAGTTGTAGAGCCAACAGACATAAACAGTGACATTTTAACAGCTAAAGCCCTAGTCACAAATAATAATGAGGGGAGAGTTCCTGTGAGGATTCAATAGGGAGAAAGTCATAAGCCAACACCACGATATTGGCCAATGTACACCAGTGGAGGCAGTCATAAATTGTATAGATGTAAAACCGGAATCTGCCAATATGACCGTTACAGTTAAGCATTGTTGCCACATAAATCTAGAAGGCTCTAGATTTAAGTGAAACAATATATAAGGCAATGCTGAGATTGTCAGATAAGTTAAGTTGGCTTTCGGAATAATAAATCTACAATTTCTAACCTTACGGTGTTTACTGATTTCTGTTTTTCACAAATGGTACTTGGCTCCCAAGTCGATGTAATTTACACTGACTTCACCAAAGCTTTCGACAAAATATCTCATTGCTTACTCTTAAAGAAACTGTCGGACTTAGGGATACATTCGAACCTGCACAAATGGCTGGCTTCTTATTTATTGGGTTGAGTTTGCATAGTTCAAATAGGAGCACATAAATCTACACCATACATTCAAACCTCTGGTGTTCCACAAGGTAGTGTGCTAGAACCTTTACTTTTTAATCTTTTTATTAATGATATATCTAGCTGCTTTACTTATTCACACTTTCTTTTGAACGCTGACGATCTCAAGATCTATTCTAAAATTGATAGCTTAGCTGACGCTAATAAATTAAAATCTGACTTAGATAAATTAAGTGATTGGTGTCTCTCTAATCATCTCAAATTTAATTTAGGTAAATGTGTACATATCTCTTACACCAGACTTCGAAACCTGTTAACTACATTATACCATATAAATTATGATATTATAAAACAGGATCAGTCTATTAAAGACTTAGGTATTCTTTTCGATTCCAAGTTAACTTTTCTCCCCCATTTAGACAAAATCATTCCAAAAGCATATTCAACCTTAGCTTTTATAAAAAGAAGCTGTAAGGAGTTCAAAGATCCCTACACTTTAAAAATGCTGTACTCTTCTTACGTTAGATCTAAGCTGGAATATGGGGCTATAATTTGGAGCCCACATTGTGACATTCATATATTGCGTATTGAAAAAATTCAAAGACGTTTCATTAGTTATGCCTTACCTCACTTGAGTTTTCTCGAACTGTCACCCTCATATGAGTCACGATGTCTACACTTAGGCATGATCACACTTGAAAAGAGACGTAAGATTCAATCAATGCTGTTTATATATGATTTACTAAATGGAAATATGGACTGTACAGAACTTTTAAATACTATCCCTTTTTGTGTACCTAGTAGATTATCACTTCGGCATAGAAACATGTTTTATATTCCATTAAGCCGTAGAAATTATGCAGCTTATAGTCCATTAACTAGATCTTTAACATATCTTAATGCTATAAATGAGCATCAATTAATAGAATTTAACATATCAAAAACGCACTTTAAGAATTTTCTTCTTTATAATTTAAATTAATTTGTTAATTTCCTAATTATGTATTTAAGATAATTTATGATTTAAATCCAATATTTTGTAAATAATTTATATTAGTTTATAGTCTGTAAGGAATCCATTTCCATAGACTACAATAAATAAATATTGAGACATTAAACTGTAAACAAGGTGTGTTAAAAACAATAAAGTGTCGTTGTGACAATTATAATAAAAGTGTGTTTCGAAAATAAGTGTTGAGAAAAGTGAACTAATTGAGTTTTATTTTATAATACGAACCTTAATAAACTAAACGTTTTTATAGTAGTGTAAAAACGTAACAATATGAAACAAACTGAATGTTTAATTTTATTTTTATAAACACATATTCGAATGTATTTTTGTTATTTATGTTACGTTTTTTTAATAAAATAAAACCAAAAACACACACAATTTTACTGCTTTTTAATGATTTGTAAGAAAAAAGATTTTTATACTTGAAGATGCTTGTAAGCCATTTCAAGTATGTTTGTGTTCCCTTTTACTATGTACATTCTTACGTAATATTCTTGTGAATATTATGTAAGATGCGGTACAATAAAGTTTAACTTATTTAAATGTATTTTGTGTTCAATGCTCTAACATTAAAATTTAATAACAAGTCTCAATTTTGTAACCGATTGCAATGATGGAAAATATCGTAAATGTGTTCTTTCTCTAACTAGCCAATCACATGGAAGTAATTTAATTTCATAGATTACTTTCCAAGTCAATAGAATTTTGTAAATTATTGACATGTAATAAATAAGGGTTGCTTTTCAAGTTAAAGTTAATTCGGAACAGCATAGTACAATAATTTTTTTTATGGCGTATTTCTGTGTGTATGTACATACATTTGTGCTATAAATGCATGTTTATAAAAAGTTGTTTAAAAAATAATTTTTTATTTATTTTTCCTTAAATTGTCTCTTTTTTATACCCTTCACTGTTAGTAAGAAGTTTATATATAACTTTCTGATTCCGTTTGTAATTTCTACTCTATAAAGTATACATATTCTGAATCCTTATAAATAGCGAAATCGAATAAGCGATATCCGCTTATCTGTCCATATTGTCATTGAAATCAACTTTATGAAGTCTCTAGACAACATACAGAAAAGTATAGCATACCAATTTCTCAGTTGTTTCTGTAAGATTATTGCTATTGAAAGTAAGACAGATCGGTACATAAATTTTTGATCATTTTTGAGTGGGAACTTTTGCGTATTTTGTCTAAACAACGAAACCGAAAAAAACACGTGGTAAGCAGTTTTGTTTAAAATGATAGTAGTAATACCTGTGCAAAAAATGAGAGCAATAGGTCCACAAATGGCCGAGGAATATCAAAAATACAACACAATTTTTAGATTTTCATTCATTTCTCCTTTGTTTTCGTTTATTTTATCTAAACGAAAAAAACGTGGTACACAGTTTTTATACCCTTAACTGTAAGTAAGAAGGGTATATAAAGGGTGTTTTTTATAGACGTATAGAACTTTAAATTGCAATAAAACAACGATGGATTATTTGATTGACATGAATTTTATTTATCCGAAAGATAATCTTGTGCCATTACATTTTAAATATGATTTCTGGCATATGACCGCCACGGCTGGCTCGAATGTAGTCCAATCTGGACGTCCAATTTTCGATGACTTTTTCCAACATTTGTGACCGTATATCGGCAATAACACGGCGAATGTTGTCTTCCAAATGCTCAAGCGTTTGTGGCTTATCCGCATAGACCAATGACTTTACATAGCCCCACAGAAAGTAGTCTAGCGGTGTTAAATCATAAGATCTTGGAGGCCAATTCACAGGTCCTAAACGTGAAATTAGGTGGTCACCAAACGTGTCTTTCAATAAATCGATTGTGGCACGAGCTGTGTGACATGTTGCGCCGTCTTGTTGGAACTACAGCTCCTGGACATCATGGTTGTTCAATTCAGGAATGAAAAAGTTAGTAATCATAACTCTATACCGATCACTATTGACTGTAACGTTCTAGCCATCATCGTTTTTGAAGAAGTACGGACCAATGCTTCCACCAGCCCATAAAGCGCACCACACAGTCAGTTTTTCTGGATGTAACGGTGATTCGACATACACTTGAGGATTAGCTTCACTCCAAATACGGCAGTTTGGTTTGTTGACGTAGCCATTCAGACAGAAGTGCGCTTCATCGCTAAACAAAATTCGCTTATGAAAATCGGGAACAACGGCAATCTCGTTTTCGAAATAAAATTGCACTATTTGCAAGCGTTGTTCAGGCGTGAGTCTATTCATGATGAATTGCCAAACCAAACTGAGAATAAATCACTTGACAGCTATTAAATGATCGTTTGGCTTCAATTCTTGCACGAGTTGGATTTTGTAAGCACGCAAACCAAGATCCTTCCGCAAAATCTTCCATAAAGTGGATGGACACAGATCCAATTCCTGTGCTCGATGGCGGATAGACTCATTCGGGTCTTCCTCAATGTTACGCTCTACAGCAGCAATAGCTTCTTCTGTACGCACCGTACGGCGTCTCTGGGGATGCGAGTTATCAATAAGAGTAAACGTGGTGCAAAAACGTTCCATGGTTAATCGAATTAACTGCTCTGATGGACGATTTTGTCGACGATAAAATGGACGTAGTGCGCGATACGTATTCCGCACAGAACCATTATTTTCGAAATAAAATTGCACTATTTGCAAGCGTTGTTCAGGCGTGAGTCTATTCATGATGAATTGTTAAACCAAACTGAGAATAAATCACTTGACAGCTGTTAAATCGGTCGCCATCTTGAACAGTAATGCCAACTTAAAGTTCTGTACGTCTATAAAAACACGCTTTATAACATAGTGATTCCGTTTGTAATTTCTACACCCTATAGAGTATATATATTCTGGATCCTTATAAGTACCGGAGTCGATTTAGCGATGTCCGTCTGTCTGTCCATGTAGTCGTTGAAATCAACTTTCAAAAGAATCTAGACAACATATAGAAAAGTATAGCATACCAAACGGTCAGCTGTTGCTGTAAGACTATTACTATTGAAATTCAGCCAGATCGGTTCATAAATGACGGAGCTACTTGTATTTTTGACCATTTTTTGAGTGAATTTTTTGCCCATTTTGTCTAAACGAAGAAACGGACAAAAAAACGTGGTATGCAGTTTTGTTTGAAGTATAAGTCATAATACCTGTGCTAAAAATGAAAGCAATCGGCCCACAATGGCTGAGGAATATAAAAAATACAACCGAAATTTTAGATTTTTATTAATTATGGCTTTGTTTTTAGGCGATTTTTATTTAAACTGAAAAAAATAGTACGCAGTTTTTTCAAACATCATATTCATAGTGAATATAGTCGTCTGAATATATTTAAATTTTCCAATTTTCCAGTAATAAATAGGGGTTGATGATTTTAATTTAGGTTAATATTAGGATAATTTATCTATGTTCTTTTATTTTAAATTTTTATGTTTTTTTTAAATTTATTTCAATGTAGTTTGTATTTCTTTTCAATTCAATTAAGGTTTTGATTTAAGTATTTAATAACATTTTTTATTTTAATTAAAGAAAAAAAGTATACATTTAATTTTAAGGTATGTATAGTTTAAGTTATTGTTAAATTATTTCAAGTCTGTGATATAATTATTTCACAAAAATAGATAATTGATTTTAAGTGTGTGACTCAATTCTTGTAGATGACAACTCAAATTTATTTCATTATTATAAAGAGTGATTTTTTTGCTATTATCTTTTTGGCAACACTAGTTTTGACAGCTCACGCACGTTTTGTATCTTGTGTCACTGTCAAACATCTTCAGTTTGGTCTATAATTTAATCATGAATCGTCTTACAAACGAACAACGCTTGCAAATTATTGAATTTTATTACCAAAATGCGTGCTCTGTTAAGAAAGTTCATCGCGCGCTTCTTCCATTTTATGGTCAGTTTAATCGACCTACTGAGGCTTCTATTCGGGCTATTGTAACAAAATTTCGCACCAAATTTACATTGTTGGACATTAAACCACCAACACGCTTACGTAGAGTGCGAACTGAAGAAAATATCGCAGCCGTATCGGCCAGTGTTGGTGATGACCGTGAATTATCGATTCGGCGCCGTTCGCAGGAATTGGGCCTCTGTTACTCCACTACGTGGAAAATTTTGCGGAAGGATTTGGGTGTGAAGCCTTATAAGATACAACTGGTGCAAGAATTGAAGCCAAACGACCTACCACAACGCCAAATTTTTGGTGAATGGGCTCTTGAAAAGTTAGATGAAGATCCACTTTTTTATCGAAGAATTGTGTTCAGCGACGAGGCTCATTTCTGGTTGAATGGATACGTGAACAAGCAAAACTGCCGTATTTGGAGTGAAGAGCAGCCAGAAGCATTGCAAGAGCTACCAATGCATCCACAAAAAACAACCGTTTGGTGCGGATTATGGGCTGGCGGCATCATTGGGCCGTATTTCTTCAAAGATGATGCGAATCACAACGTTACTGTGAATGGTGAGCGCTACCGTGCGATGATAACAAACTTTTTTTTGCCCAAAATGGAAGAGCTTGACTTGCATGACATGTGGTTTCAACAAGACGGTGCCACATGCCACACAGCACGCGAAACAATGGACCAATTGAGAGGCGAGTTCGGTGAACAGTTTATTTCACGCTTGGGACCAGTCAATTGGCCGCCCAGATCGTGCGATTTAACGCCTCTAGACTATTTTTTGTGGGGCTATGTTAAGGCTAATGTCTATAGGGACAAGCCCGCTTCGATTGACGCACTGGAAGCCAACATTGCCAACATTATTCGTGAGATACCGGCCGAAATGTTGGAAAGAGTATGCCAAAATTGGACTAAGCGGATGGACCATTTGAGGCGCAGCCGCGGCCAACATTTGCATGAAATAATCTTCAAACATTAAATTATTTCGACCCAACTATCGATCCAAATAAATATTTCATGCATTTTTCTGAATTTTATGTGTTTTTTTTTTTAAATTTCCGATAGCTCTTATAAAATCACCTTTTATATAAAAAACGCGAGAAAAAAAGAAAAAGTTCATTTTGACGTTTTGCTTTACATCAAAACATCAAATTCAAGCGAGTTGTGTTACTCGCTTGAGTTCAATGTAGGGTAATCAATTATTTTGCTATTTTGGTAATTAAGGATAAATTCAACCATCAGTTAATTTAAATTTTGTACAAATGTTATTTGTACACATAGTATCGTAACCAAAATTGCTAAATCGGTCCATAAATGACTGAGCTATGAGTCCAAAATCGCGACTACCTCTATTTTTTGACCATTTTTGGTGGGGTTTTTGCGTAATTTGTCTAAACTACAAGACGGACAATAAAACGCAGTTTTGTTCCAAATAACAGTCGTAATGTCTGTGCAAAAAATCAGAAAGATCGATCCACAAATGGACCAATAAAATCAAAAATACAACCGGCATTCCACATTTTCATTAATTTTTGTTTTGTTTTTGCTTTTTTTTTTTTTTGTTCAAATTTTTTAGCTGTCATGTGAGTTAAGTATATAAAACCAAGCACTAACACTTACATTAGGAACGACCCTATAGACGAATTTATTGCAAACATAATTAAAGACAAAGTGTAATATTAAACCCATTTCCGCTTTGTTTAAAAAAATTATGATTAAATCAAAACTATTTTTCGGTCGCAATTCCAAGAATTGCAACCGTAATTTGCCAATAGTTATTAACAATATAATTAATACAAAATAAATGTAAAATTTATTAATTATTTTTCGGTCGCAATTCCAAGAATTGCAACCGTCCCAATTTAATATAAAAGAATTAACTTCATTAATAAATTAAAGCACTAAATGCAGAAATGTAACAAAGTATATTTTTCGGTCGCAATTCTGAGAATTGCAACCGTCCCAAATTTACTAACTTTTCACTAAGAAAACAATTTGCAATAGATATTGTCAAATAGGCATTCCCGTTCTCAAACGAAAATGCAATATTCAATAAACTTATTAACAAATAATACAATAACTTTAAGATATAAGAAGATCTTGTAATTAGAATAAGTCAGTCTTGTTTCTCCCATTCGGTCAATAAGTTGTCAAGCTTCAAATTAAATAAAATAAATAAAATTTATAAACAAAACAAAAACAAATTTAGTTTTTTTAATAACAACCGCGACACGGTTACGAAATTTGTGCGTAATGCTTTGTACACACAAACACGAATAATAAAAGAGTGTATGGGTGTATGCGTGGTTTTTATTGCCTTGAGTATAATAGTACGAATACAGAAATCTCTATGAAAGAGAGTGCATTAGATCTTTCTCGATAATTAAATATTTAATTAAATATGTTTGGCTTAAAAATTTATACAAAAATTTGCAAAATTAAATGAAAATAAATTTTTTTTCTTTTTCTATTTAATATCTTTCTTAGAATTTCTTTTTTTATTAATTTAAAAATTTAGTGGCTGCAGACATTTTATTGCTTTTAAAAATTAGGTTCTCAGAGATTGTATCTTCACTCACTTCAAAAAAAGTATGTAATTGAAATGCATACTTTGTTCAGCTTGAGGTCGTATTAAATATAAAAATGTATTTATTTATTATTGGAGCGAAAGATCTATAAAAAAAATAAATTTTTATAATACGACTAAAATTAACGAGTTCTAAGAAACAATCTTTTCTGAGAACCTAATTTTTAAAAGCAATAAAATGTCTGCAGCCACTAAATTTTTAAATTAATAAAAAAAGAAATTCTAAGAAAGATATTAAATAGAAAAACAAAAAAATTTATTTTCATTTAATTTTGCAAATTTTTGTATAAATTTTTAAGCCAAACATATTTAATTAAATATTTAATTATCGAGAAAGATCTAATGCACTCTCTTTCATAGAGATTTCTGTATTCGTACTATTATACTCAAGGCAATAAAAACCACGCATACACCCATACACTCTTTTATTATTCGTGTTTGTGTGTACAAAGCATTACGCACATGACAGCTAAAAAATTTGAACAAAAAAAAAAAAAAACAAAACAAAAATTAATGAAAATGTGGAATGCCGGTTGTATTTTTGATTTTATTGGTCCATTTGTGGACCGATCTATCTGATTTTTTGCACAGGCATTACGGCAGTTATTTGTAATAAAACTGCGTACCACGTTTTATTGTCCGTCTTGTAGTTTAGACAAATTACGCAAAAAACGCACCAAAAATGGTCAAAAAATAGAGATAGTCGCGATTTTGGACTCATAGCTCAGCTATTTATGGATCGATTTAGCTGAATTTTGGTTCATATACTATGAATATGATATCTGAAAAATCTGTTTACTAATTTTTTTATACTTTAGATAAAAAACAAAGAAAAACTTAATGAAAATCTAAAACTTCGGTTGTATTTTTTGATTTTTCTGGTCCATTTGTGGACCGATTTTTCTAGTTTTTTGCACAGACATTACAATTATTATTTGTAATAAAACTTTGTACCAAATTTGTTTGTCCGTTTTGTAGTTTAGACAAATTACGCAAAAAACGCACCAAAAATATTCAAAAATAGAGGTAGTTTGGGTTTTTGACTCATAGCTCCGTCATTTCTGAACCGATCTGGCTGAATTTCAATAGAAATAGTCTTACAGCAACAACTGACCGTTTGGTATGCCATACTATTTTATATGTGGTCTAGATTCTTCTGAAAGTTGATTTCAACGACTACACGGACAGACAGACGGACATCGCTAAATCGACTCCTCTACTTATAAGGATCCAGAATATATATACTTTATAGGGTGTAGAAATTACAAACGGAATCACAAAGTTATATATACCCTTCTTACTTACAGTGAAGGGTATAAGAAGAATAGGAGACAGGGATGTATTTAAAATGGAAGGGTTCGGATAGAATAATAATCCGTGTAACCATGCCAGATCAGAAACTTTTGTAACAATATACATATATATACATGTACATATACATATACACACATATATATATATATATATATAATTCACCAATTAATTGGAGAGTATTATAGGAATACAAGATATAATATAATTCATTTAAATGAACAGGTTTCTTATAAATCAATTATTTATATACCAGGACTGTCAGAACGCTTAATAAATACTAAGATTTATGATAGAGAAAAATTCCGTATGGCGTATAAAACATACAATACTTTAAATACATTATTTAGTAAAACTAAAGATAGAATAGAGAAATTTGATATGTCAAATATAGTTTATAGAATACCATGTGATGGTAATAACAATGAAACTTGTGACAAAGTATATGTCATTGTTTTGAATTAAATCATTTTCCTAATTTTGAAAATGTTTCAGTTTTAAATATAGAAAATAATTATAAAAGAAGGTACACATTAGAAATGTTACAAATAATTAATACACCTACAACACATAGAATAAATTTTAAGTCTGATACAGAAAATATAGCTCAAAATTATAGACACTTAATAAACAAATATAAATTTTGTTAAATATTTTTGTTAATATGCACATATTATTTATATACAAATAAGTGTGTCCTTGTACAAATATATAATTTTATATATTTAACAAAATTATGTTATTATTTAATATTTTTATAAAAAAAAAAAATTTTTAATTGTTACTTGTTACATACATACATAATTCATTTAACACATACATTTTTATAACAATTGTTTTATATATACATTTTTAACATATTACTTTTAAATATTTTTCAAATTTTGTTTGGGATTACCTTATTATTGAACACCCTAATTTAATTTTGCCAAGAAAATTTTTGAAATATGTATTTTTAATAATTTGATTAATTTATAATTATATCCTAAAGAAGCTACAAAAATTGGAGCGAAATATCGATATAAAAATAAATTTTTGAAAAATAAGACCTCAAGCTTAACAAAACAGTCATTTTAATTAAAAAGAAAAAGGTCAAATAAAACTAACTAATAAATAAATATATATATATATATATATATATATATAAAATGTCGGTTATTGTTCCTTGTCTATTTATACAAGTTCTCACATCTACCGTTTGAGAATTATTAAAGGTATTAATAGCTTTGTGTACTGTACCAAGCATACTCAACCAAAATAATAGTTTAGTTGAGAAAGGCAACACCAGTTCGGTAAACAGGACCAAATTTTTATAAAAGTTGTGAACCACAATAGTGACATTAATTAAAGTTTTGTGAATTTTTTAGGAACCGTTTTGTTATTGTAGTTAGAGAATAAAACTCTTTTGAGTTTAATTTTCCGGCTGAGAAGAAAAAATTTTTTTTCGCGACAGTTTTTTAATTATAGTTTTTTACATCATTATTAAGCTCTATTGGCCTAGGCTGGATAGCAGTCACAGTACGGATTTTTTGGGGCTCCAAAGAGCCCGATTGAGAAATGTCGTGGCTGTAGTAACGGGACACTGCAATTTTGGCAACCATATTAGGAGAATGAGATTGCGTTATAATGACTACTGTAGAAGTTGTCAGGACGAGGAGGAGGAGGAAACTGTGGAGCACCTTCTCTGCCAGTGTCCGGCCCTGGAAGAGCGGCGCATGATCCACTTCGATGAGCGACGTCTGCAGGTTCTCACTGCGCTGTCGAATGCAAGTGTCGACATGCTATATGGCTTCATTAGAAGCAGTGGTTGGTTTTTGTGACGGACTCACTCACTTTCTTTCTTTCTTTCTCTATCTTCTTTCCTCCCCTTCACTCTTCTATTACTATCCCTCCTCTTCTTTATTTTCCTCTATACAGGTATCACAAAGGGACCACGTCAGAGGACCCAAGTGAGCCCAGCTCTTGTTTTATTTCTTTCGGGCGACCTCTTTAACCTAACCTAACCTAACCTAAGCTCTATTGAAAAATGTGTCTTAAAAAATAAAGCTAACGTGAATAAAGGGAATTTATTTTAAAAGGTAGCAGCCGAAAATTTTTTTCCAATCAATTCATTAACTTACATTTCCAAATTTTAAAATGCGACTTTTTCTGCCAAAATTAAAAATAGTAGTTGCTCAATTCAACATTGTGCATACAATATGCACATTTAATCTAAGTCAAGATCGGAAAACATAAAACAAACTCATTTGCTTCTCCGTGAAAGAAGGACGTCAAAAATTATGCCCGCAGATGTATTTCCTTTAACCTTAAATTTTCATTAATTTGTTAGCATAAAAAATAAACAAATAATTTAACTTTTTTAAGGCTATTTTTAAAACAACAAAAAAAGGGTAAGAAAAAGTTAGAGGCTAAACCATAAATTTCGAGACTAAATGCGACAAAAAGAGTCTAAATACAGCCTCAAAAGGGCTAAACTGAAAGCGTTGGTACATATGTTCGTGTAGGAGTTTAGATGTACATGCGCATTTATGTATGTATATGCATCAGTTCAAAGGATAAGGCTATATGATACTTATCCTACAAATACAATTTTTACTCTTTTCTTTCAATTGCGCTTTCCTTTCATAAGTTTTTACAATACTTATTCTTTTGTTTTGTCCTTTTTATTTTTTCTGCCATTAGAGCATTAAATATTCTAAAAAGAAATAATACACACTTTTACACGATAATTGCCAGCAATTTGTGACAAAACAGGCACGTGGTCGCTTGTTCATATAAAAATTTCTCTCACACACAAATAAAACTTTTAGAAACATGTCGCAAGCCGATTGTCTTGCTCAACATGATATCCTGCGGTTTAAAAACGCAAACACAATGCACTATACAATTAAGTTGAAAACATTAAAAGAATTAATTCTTTGAAAAAAATTGTGATAAATAATTTATTTAAATTTGCCTCTATTGGGCTCTAATAAAAAGAGCTTTGAAGGGTAACAAAAAGTTATAAAATGTAAGTAAGAAGGATACAAGTTTGTCATACTGTTTGTAATTACTACGTCGTACATGTGATGCACTCTCTTCTATATAAATAAAATTCTTTTTTTTTTGGTCGCTATACAAATTTCTGTTTTGCAATGGATTTAACTGAATTCTCTATACTTCAAAGCATATATTATACTTTTAGACCAGTCACGCCCGTTTTTACACCCACTTTTCAACGATTTTCTTTAGCCACTATTCAAAAAGATGTTTGTGCGTAGTAGTTGGGAAATGGGGCAGCGAAATTTTAGTTTCCTCAGCAGTTTTGAGGGCAATAAAAAATTTATGATTCCTCATTGGTCAATTTTAGCTTTCTTTTGTTTTCTTGCGACGAATAATTGACGAATCGCTAGTAATAGTTGGGAAATGGGGCGGCGAAATTTTAGTTTCTTCAACAGTTGTTAGGGCAATAAAAAATTACCTTCTATGAATGTGTCTCAATTTTGGTAACTGATATGAAAGAGGAACCTAAATTTTTTTTTATGTACAGTTTAACCCTGCATAGCCAATGTTGGTCGTTTCGACTAACACAGCTTCTTTTTTTATCGTAATTTTTATATCTCGTTGTCTCTTAATGATTTTTATACCCTTCACTGTAAGTAAGAAGGGTATGCATGTGGATGATTTAGGTGAGCACCTGCCGCTAGGGCCTTATCTCACCGTGGTCAAACCACGAGTGGTATGCGTGCCTACCACTATAGCCCCTGTGACCAGTTAAGGACACAGGTAGCAAAATATGTGTGTTTTTGCCATGTCACACACAAAACCCGTGTCGAGTGACATCTGTTTCTATGAAACAGTACATCGAAGAACGTGTCACCCTGCCAAAGTTGACATGAACTCCGTTCCCAGCGTGCATTTTGGTCTCAACCACAGCCACCACGTGAACCCCCGAAGGGCACCTCACCAATAACCGGTCACAGATTTCGCCGCCCGAGCATTTGGGTGTGCACGAAGTCCACAGACCGAACAACAAACCAGGGATGTTGTCCCCAGAACATCATCCATTAAACCCCGTGGGGTTGGAACGAAGTTCGGTCCACAGACTCCGAGCACTCATTGTTCAACCATTCGTGAGCATCAGCTCTTAACCCATTGCTCGGACGTTTGTGCTTCCTCTGTGGGGCCACCGGCTCCCGTGGTACCAGTGTTGAGAGTCACTGGTCGGACCCCGAAGGTATCCTTTAGGTAAACCCTCAGGTTTCCTTCTACCAGATTCAAGCCCATGGCAGTTCCAGGTGCTGGCGCACCTATTTTCCGGGGTAGTGACACATCAAGGTGGAATATCACCGAGAAGACACACCCCGGGGGTGCTAAGAAGGGTATATATAACTTTGTGATTCCGTTTGTAATTTCTACACCCTACATGGGACACCCTATAAAGTATATATATTCTGGATCCTTATAAGTAACGGAGTCGATTTAGCGATGTCCGTCTGCCTGTCCGTGTAGTCGTTCAAATCAACTTTCAGAATAATCTAGACAACATACAGAAAATTATAGCATACCAAAGGGTCAGTTGTTGCTGTAAGAGTATTGCTATTGAAATTCAGCCAAATCGGTCCATAAATGACGAAGCTATGAGTCAAAAAACGAAACTACCTCTATTTTTGAGTGGGCTTTTTACCTATTTTGTCTAAACGAAGAAACGGACAAAAAAACGTGGTATGCAATTTTATTTGAAGTATAAGTCATAATACCTGTGCTAAAACTGAAAGCAATCGGTCCACAAATGGCCGAGGAATATCAAAAATACAACCGAAATTTTAGATTTTCATTGATTATGGCTTTGTTTTTATGCGATTTTTATTTAAACTGAAAAAAAGTAGTACGCAGTTTTTTCAAACATCATATTCATAGTATCGTAACCAAAACTCAGTTGGATGGGTCCATAAATGGCGGAGCGAATACCTCTATTTTGTTACCATTTTTGGTACGTTTTTGCGTAATTTGTATAAACTACAAGACGGATAAAAAAACGTAGTAGGCAGTTGTATCTATGTAATATCTGTGCAAAAAAGCATAAATATCGGTCCACAAGTGGACCAAAAAAATCAAAAAATACAACCGAAATTTTAGATTTTCATTAAGTTTTGATTTGTTTTTTGCGTTTTTTATCTAAAGTATAAAAAAATTAGTAAACACATTTTTCAGATATCATATTCATAGTATATGAACCAAAATTCAGCTAAATCGATCCATAAATAGCTGAGCTATGAGTCCAAAATCGCGACTATCTCTATTTTTTGACCATTTTTGGTGCGTTTTTTGCGTAATTTGTCTAAACTACAAGACGGACAATAAAACGCAGTTTTGTTCCAAATAACAGTCGTAATGTCTGTGCAAAAAATCAGAAAGATCGATCCACAAATGGACCAATAAAATCAAAAATACCACCGGCTTTTGACATTTTCATTAATTTTTGTTTTGTTTTTGCTTTTGCTTTGTTTTTTTTTTTTGTGGAATTTTTTTAGCTGTCATGTGCGTAATGCTTTGTACACACAAACACGAAAAATAAAAAAGTGTATATGTGTTAAATAGTTAAATAGTATTACGAATACAGACATCTTTATGAAAGAGAGCGCATTAGATTTTTCTCGATAATTAAATATTAATTATAATTTAATTATAATTAATAATTTAATTAAATATGTTTGGCTTAAAAATTTTTACAAAAATTTGCAAAATTAAATTAAAATAAATTTTTTTATTTTTCTATTTAATATCTTTCTTAGAATTTCTTTTTTTATTAATTTAAAAATTTAGTGCCTGCAGACATTTTATTGCTTTTAAAAATTGGGTTATCAGAAAGGATTGTTTCTTAGAACTCGTTAATTTTAGTCGTATTATAAAAATTTATTTTTTTATAGATATTTCGCTCCAATAATAAATAAATTAATTTTTTCATATATAATACGACCTCAAGCTGAACAAAGTATGCATTTCAATTACATACTTTTTTTGAAGTGAGTGAAGATAAATATGGTTAGTTAAATATGTTTTCACGTAATTCCTTATGTTTTTTAGTATTTGTAAATATCTTTTCAGTATTTTTGACATACTAAGATACAAATGTGCATAAATACGTTGATTTCTCTAAGAGATTGCAAACGAACCCTAGAATATTACAGGTTGGTACACATATCGTTTTAAACAAGAGGTCGTCTAGATTTGTAATCTATCGACCGAAAAAACTTTGCATTCGTTTTAAAAAATTCCCTCATTCCCCAGTACTCTTCTTCTGAGGGATTATTACCATTAAACACTTTGCTGAGGTACCATTCCCGATTTTGGCCAGGAAAATTGCCAAAATCAAAATGGAATTTAATCTATAGACTCTTAGCTTTCTGGAAGTCTTTTAACATTTTCTAAAAAATTTGTAGTTTTCTTTCTTTCATCTTCACTCATTTAATTTTTTTTATGGTTTTGATATTATAGAAGAATATGGAAAGTGAAAAATATTAATATTTCGCTAACACAGTAAAGGGTAAATAAGATTCGGCACTGCCGAATTTAACTTGTTTAATTATAAAAGCAGTTAATTTACTTAAAAAATATAAAAACCTATAGCTTTTTGCTCTATACTACAAATAAATAATATAGCCACAATTTTTCTTACTTACACAAAAATAATTTCAAGAGAAACATTTTTGAGAAAATTAACAAAAGTATTTGCGTCAGCTATATTTAGGTATATTGCAATATACCTAAATATAGCTGACGCACACATACTTACATATACCTATTTAGATCTATATAATGAAAGACAAAAAGTATGTCTTTTATCAGTTTAAAGGATAACTTCGTATTAGTTAAACAAAGCAAGAGTTTTTTTTTTATTGAATCTTTCTATAAGAAAATTACAATAAGTATCCAAATCTAAAATATAAAAAAAACTTAAACAATTATGACCAATGTAATAACTAGTTACTTGTACTCAAATCTTAAAATAAAAGGAATATTCTACGTTTAAATAAAAAAGTTATATCCCTCTTCTCACTAGGCCCAATGTATCACTTCTCTTCAGCCTTCTGTGTCCCTCGAACTGTAACAGGTCCCTGGCGAGGGCGTTTGGATGGATCATCAATTTATGTACGTACTTAGTACAATATTTCTATATCTCTGTGGATGTTCTCATTTCTTATATACCAGGGGGTGCAGACTATTGTTCGTAAAATATTCCACTGTCTTCTTTGTAACTTTTGGATGTTAGATGCACACGCGGTTTCCCATAGCTGAATGCCATATGTCCAGATTGGTTTCATAATGGCTTTATATAATAAGACTTATATTCCAAAGAAAGAGATGAATATGGACCTATGAGCCACAATAGTCGAGCTCTTTTTAGTTTTATAGCTGCGATTTTGGCCTCAATGTGACATCACCATGTTAGGCGTCTGTCTAGATGGATTCCTAGATATTTAATTTGGGTTTCTACCGGAACAATGACGTTATTTATTTTTATTGGCGGACAGTTTTCCTTTCTTAGTGGGAAAGTCACATGGGCACATTTTAATGGACTTACTTTGATTTTCCACTTGTTTAGCCAACCTTGCAGCTCGTTTATATGAGCTTGTAAGTGCTCAGATGCAGTTCCTGGATCTTTGTTCACACTTAAAAATGCCGTGTCATCTGCGAACGTTGACGTGATAGTATGTTGATTTGTAGGCATATCTGATGTATAGACGATGTATAATAGCGGGCCGAGTATACTTCCTTGGGGGACGCCTGCAGAAATCTTCTTAACTGGTGAAAATACATTTTTTGACCGTACCTTAAATGTTATATCATTCAAAAAGCTTTTAATCAGCTTGCGGGTGTTTGCAGGGAGAAGTCGTGTTACTTTTGTAAGTAGACCGTCATGCCAAACTTAATGAAATGCTTCGGAACATCAATGAACAATGCTGAACATTGAACAGCTTTTTCTCGAAGGACGACCTAATTGCAGTAACGATTCTTTGAACCTGCTATGTAGTTCCATGACCAGCCCGGAAGCCGAACTGATGTTCTGGAATAATATTTCGCTCTGCTACATGGGGCGTTATTTTCTGGAGGAGGACCTTTTCGAACAGCTTTGAAAGGATGGATAATAAACTGGTGGGTCTGTATGATGTAATTTGAGTAGCGTCTTTACCCGGTTTTTGGATCATGACAATTTCGGAAATCTTCCAAGAGGACGGGAAAACCCACACTCTTAAGATGGCATTAAAAATTAATAATATAATTCTCATATAGCGCAATCTGGCAAGTTCATCAGCATTGAACTAGTAATTCGATCAACGCCGGGCGATTTTTTCGCATCAAGGTTTTTGATTGTCATTTTAATTGAGGGCAACCGCATCTTTATATGGTTTTCAATGGAATCGCTGATGTATGGAGGATTAATATCACTATTTATGTCATGTGGAGTGAAAACGTTTTCCAGATGGCTAGCAAAAGCATTTGCTCGTTCACTAGAATTTTTAGCCCAACTAAGGTCCTCAAGTCTTAGTGGTGGTTCGGCACTTCATATGCTTCACAGCTTTCCATAGGCTGTGGTCGGTTTTTGTTGTCGGATCCAAATTACTTAAATAATTTGCAAGCGCTGACTCATGCTGTAGACGCAGCTTTTCTTTAAGTATTTTTTGACACAAATTCAATTGGGTCTTTAAAGCTGGAGAACGATTTCTCTGCCATTCCTTTCTCAATTTTTTTTTTTGTCGGATGAGGGCTTCAATATCAGCTGATGACTTGAACGGTTTCCTCCTATATATTTTTCTCATTGGAGTTGCATTCCTAGCTGCACAAGTAATAACGTCTGTAAGGTGGTTCACAGCACATTGTATATCAGACGAGTTCCTTAGAGGGATGTTCTGGGAGAGATGAGAGCTCACATACATTTTATACTTTAGCCAGTTCGTGTATCGGTTCGGATAGAACGTAGGCGATACTTCAGAGTTTATAAAAATATTACGTATTGTAACTATAGTTGGCGAATGATCAGATGATAAGTCTTCTAGGGGACTAATCAGAAGTTAGTCACGTTTAATATTTCTAATAACAGTGAGTCAATAAGGTCTGGCTTTTTCATACAGTCTGTAAGCCAGTATGTGGGCTCACCGCCAGGTACGACATCTAGACTATTTTGAGCAATAGCATTGTACAGTTGCCTACCTCTTGGCCTAATAAGCCTGGAGTCCCAGTGGGTATGTTTAGAGTTGTAGTCTCCTGCTGCCAAGAACTTGTGTCCCAATGTTGCGAAGAAACTTTTGAAATTGTCGCTATCAATTATGTGTCTTGGGGACAATATACACATGAAATTTTGGTATGAAAATCAGTAAGACTTATAGAGGTTGCCTGAATGTAATCTTTCCCAAATTCTGGCATAACAAAGTGCCTAACGTTTTTACGCACAATGACGGCCGTGCCACCACATGTCTTTCCACTTGGATGTTTAGTGTCATATATAATGAATCCGTTAATTCTAAAGCAAAATGTGTTTCGGATACCAAAAGGATGTCTATTTCCTGCCTGTGTAGGAAATTTTCTACCTCGAACCTATGTTGGAATAACCCGTTTGCATTCCAGTAGCAAATACGCAACTGGGCCAATCTATTTTTGTCTAAGAAGGGTCTGCAAAATCATGTTCTGATTCCTCATCATCTCCTGAAACATGCCCTGCATATTGTTCATAAAACTGTTCATGTTGGTCATGAAATTTTTCATTATCTCCGTCAGTTTGTCTATTAAACTAGAACTGCTATTGGCGAAGACTTGAGGGCTGCTCCTTATCACTTGGGCATAAGAAAGATTTTCCATGTTGGGCCTGTTTAACTTTGGTAAACCATTAAAGAGTTGTTGGGCATAGTTCAATCTATCCACATGTACACCATGTATTGCGTTAGCTTCAGTATGAAGGCTCGGGTAGTTCAGTTCGCGATATTTCGCATTTGCATGATTTCGAGGTTGTTTTAATTTTTTTATCCTCTCAAATACTTCATATCCTCTATACACTTTCTTACATTGGGGTCGTTTTTAGGTGCTGTACACTCCGTGGTTTTATGCGCGTTACCACAAACTACGCAAACATATGGAAGCTTGCAGTAAGATTTTGTGTGGCCGAACTCTTGGCAATTAGTGCATTGTGCGGGGTTATTACGCTTATGCGGTTCCTCTACTGTTATTCTTCGGTTAAGAAGATATCTCAGGTTGTAAATTGGATGAGTTGAATTCGTTGGTTGGTGAATTTTATCCTTGTTATGTATATTGTGAACATTTCTCACATCGTAACCTTCACCTTCAATAGCTTTCTTGATTTCAACAGGGACAGAACTGTCAATGCCCTTTACCACAACCACGAGGCCCTTAGCAACTTTTAGTTTGTACGTGTAGTAGTTCTTTTTTTCGGCGTTAAGACTATTAACAATTAAACGATAATTCTTCTCAGTATAGGTTTGGATTTTCGTTTCCTGTATCTGTCCCTTTCGTATAGAAGCTATGTAAAATTATCTTTTCCCACAATCTTTGATAAAAGATTTACAATAGCGCTCGATGTTTGCTCGCGCAAATAGATAGGTGGAAGTTTGTGTTCCTTAGACGCAGGTTCTACTGGTGCATCGTCTGTGGGTGCAAGTATTGAAAATCTATTTTCGGAGACTGGTATCGTATCCGCCTGACTGCCTTTGTACTGCTTTGTGCGCTTTTGCTGATTAGTTCTAGGACTAGCCTTACGTTTGGTAACAGTAACGTATCTGTGCATCCCGCTTTGTATTTCCCTACCTGCCGGAGTGGAATCTGTTACAGTCTTTGATGTTGGTGTATCAACTTTAGTTTTCAGAGTGGTTCCTGTTGGGCTAGTTGCTTTGTAAACTCGCGAATAAAAATTTGTGCGTCCACAATCGCATTTGGAGTGAAAGAGCGGGTCCTATTCTCAGGCCTGGCTGTTAAATATGCTCCGTTTTCAGTCTTCTTATTCATGCTATCTGAGAACACATAGTATGCATTGTTCCTACTCAGTTTTTCGTTTGTTTTTGTTTTTTTATTTATTGATGTCAAGTGAAGGAGAAAAATGTGTACCACCAATATATCAGAAAATAAAATTCTTGACGCCTTTAACAAATTAACGACTAAATCATATATATCAGTTAAGGATTTGGAACCATCAAAGGCATATAAAGTTATGATGATGTTTCGACATAAAACTAAATGTGGAAATATAGTTATTGCCGAACTCGAAGGTGGAATGCTTAATCTTCCTAGACGATACAATATTTTTGATGATGAAGTAATTGCAGGAGTAAAGCATCAACAATTTACTTTAGAAAAAAAATTGGAGAATAATAATGAAAATTTAGAGATATCGGAAGTTATTCCGGAAAATGAAAATAGTCAAGATAAAAGATACTACATATCTAATTCACCAGCGATTTTTAGTTATGAAACACCAATAATTCCTAAATTATTTTAGATATATAATTGAATTTTAATTATTATTACTTTTTTAAATTTTTATTAATAAAATTTTTATATAGCGGGTGGCCCAAATAAGACCAGCTGATGTGAAACATCAATATCTATATTTTATTTATTTTGGTAGGGTTTACCTATGGGCTATTTCTGGTGAATTATTTGTTTCCAAATGTAAATTAAATAAAAATCATTTAATTTATTTTTTTCCCAACGTTTCGTTTGCTTTTTTCAAACTTCTTCAGGGGTTTATATATTTTCAAACTGTTAACAATATAAAAAACTTTTATTATCTATATATAAGAACATGCAATTTTTTTACTTACGATTAATTTTCGTAAATTGTTTTAAATTTTTCTATTATCACAAACATAATTTTATAATATAATTCAACTATAATAAATAAATTAATTCTGTCGTCCAACTTATTGTTAATATCACAGATTTTTGATTACTTAGGTTATTGCAAGTGAGTACTGGAGCTTTGTGTTGTCCTTATCTTTTTTTGTGTTCATGGTATTTTCTATTTTCTCTTGTATGCGTAGGCTCTCAATAGTAAACCGTTTTTTTTCTTTCTCTTCTCTGTTTAAAATTTTTACAGTGTCAAAATTTATTTTGTGTTGTGACTCTTTAGCATGTTGAGCTAGTGCCGTCGTTTCTTTTTTGTTCTCAATGTCCGATTTATGTTCCTTAATTCTCGTGCGTAGTGCTCTCTTTGTTGTTCCTATGTAAACTCTCTCCTTCCCATTTCCATCACATTTTCTATTTTTAGTTTGTCATGTTTTGTTTTTACGTTTGTAAACATGTGCCTCAGTGTTTTATGAGATCTGTATGCAATTGTTGTTTCTCTCTTTGGTATTAGGTTTTTCAATTTGTTTTTTTCTGTTAAACCTGGTATGAGTGGTACACTGTAAAAAGTTTTTGTGTTTTTTCTTTATTGTAATTTTTTATTGTTTTGCTTATCAAGTTGTTTGTGATATATGTTGGATAGCTATTTATAGTTAATAAATTTCTTATTTTTTCAATATTACTTCTTTTGTATGATCCATCACTTATTCTCAAAACCCTTTCGATTAAGTTTTTTGCTGTATTTAATTTCAT
Organism: Thelaira solivaga; assembly: GCA_947397855.1. Taxonomy (NCBI): domain Eukaryota; kingdom Metazoa; phylum Arthropoda; class Insecta; order Diptera; family Tachinidae; genus Thelaira; species Thelaira solivaga. The sequence continues at coordinate 19,929,745 of OX377615.1, read as the reverse complement.
TTGTTTTGGTTGGATTGAGTGGTAGTTTATGATTCTCCCTGAAGACGTCTCTTTTGTATACCAATTTGTTATTAATTTTTTATTTCTTTTTATTATCTTCATGTCTAGGTATGATATTTCTCCGTTCCTCTCTTTTTCTATTGTGAATTTTAGTTTTTCATGGTAACTATTTATCGTTTTCATTATAATTTCTTCATCATCCCTTTTAATTATTGCAAACAAATCATCAACATATTTGCTTATGAATTTTATTTCTACACGTTTTTGTTTATGATATGATGAAGTATCAGAGTTAAGATGCACTTTTATGTCAGTCAAATCGCAATGTTGAAACTTGTTTTCATTGTTTCTAAGTCCCAGAAGTAGAAATCGTGGTCTTTCGTTTTCATTAGCTAACTTAACATTCCATAAAATAGTAGTACTTTGGGAAAGAGAGTTATAATAATACATATCCCAACTTCTAAACGATACGTTTAATGGACGACGATTATTATTTGTTTTTAACATTTCTAATTTATAAGCATCAGCAAGTTGAACATGTGGAACTTTCCATGTAATATTTAATAGTTTTATTTTACTTTTTTCTGTTGATATTATAGATTTGCAAACTTGTTTGTCATCTTTTGATCGCAATAATATCAATTCATGTTTTGAATTAACTATTACTTTGTTAAAATCTTCAGTAAATCCAAGTAATAATTTTAATGGAATACAAAAACTGAAATATCCATCTGCTGGTTTAATATTTTCATTACTATCTGGTGACCATCCGGCATTCAAAAAGTTTTCACTTTCCAATTTATTCAGTGACACATAGTTTTTTAATTCAGTTGCAATACCCAAGTGACGTGTGCGATCAATCTCTACACCATTAAGTTCATATCGAATTTCGTCGAACATATGTGCTACACAATCACTTAAAAGTTCTATAGATAAAAAGTCTGGGAATCTTCTTTTGATACAAATTCTTCAACATATAGAAGACTTTCACATACTAACACATACAAATCATGATTTGGAATTGTTATACGAATTTCATCATTATTTTGGAATGACTGTAAATATGATGTAAAGGGTGTTTTTTATAGACGTATAGAACTTTAAATTGCAATAAAACAACGATGGATTATTCGATTGACATGAATTTTATTTATCCGAAAGATAATCTTGTGGCATTACATTTTAAATATGATTTCTGGCATATGACCGCCACGGCTGGCTCGGATGTAATCCAATCTGGATGTCCAATTTTTGATGACTTTTTCCAACATTTGTGGCTGTATATCGGCAATAACACGGCGAATGTTGTCTTCCAAATGGTCAAGCGTTTGTGGCTTATCCGCATAGACCAGTGACTTTACATAGCCCCACAGAAAGTAGTCTAGCGGTGTTAAATCACAAGATCTTGGAGGCCAATTCACAGGTCCAAAACGTGAAATTAGGCGGTCACCAAACGTGTCTTTCAATAAATCGAATGTGGCACGAGCTGTGTGACATGTTATGCCATCTTGTTGGAACTACAGCTCCTGGACATCATGGTTGTTCAATTCAGGAATGAAAAAGTTAGTAATCACTATTGACTGTAACGTTCTAGCCATCATCGTTTTTGAAGAAGTACGGACCAATGCTTCCACCAGCCCATAAAGCGCACCACACAGTCAGTTTTTCTGGATGTAACGGTGATTCGACATACACTTGAGGATTAGTTTGTTGACGTAGCCATTCAACCAGAAGTGCGCTTCATCGCTAAACAAAATTCGCTTATGAAAATCGGGAACAACGGCAATATCGTTTTCGAAATAAAATTGCACTATTTGCAAGCGTTGTTCAGGTGTGAGTCTATTCATGCTGAATTGCCAAACCAAACTGAGAATAAATCACTTAACAGCTGTTAAATCGGTCGCCATCTTGAACAGTAATGCCAACTTAAAGTTCTATACGTCTATAAAAAACACCCTTTATAACTATGGTATTCTTTTTTGATAATTGAATTGTCAAAGTGCGGTTTCTGCAAAATGTTTATAATGCTGCTCATTTTTTAGTTTGAATCCTAAACTTTTTAAAAATTCTAGATTAGTATTGCTGAGTATACGAGTATGTATCACCTTTTGATTTCTTTTACTAGATTAATTTGTTGAGTTAATACTTTTTGTTGATTGTTAGAATGTATTAGATTTTTAGTTTCTTCTTCAACTGATGGTGGTAGAATGAATGTTGAAATCTTATGTGAGTTACTCTTATTAAATATAATCATTCTTTAATTGGTTTTAAATGTAATCGTACTGTTATTTTTTCACCTCGAAAATTTATTAAATTTCCGTCTTGATCAACTACTTTCAAAACAATAGTACTTATTGTTCTTGTGTTCATAGGCAAATATATTACGTTAGCAGGTGTTTCCGTTATTTTATAACTTGGACTAACAACAAGAGAAAACTGATGGAGAGTATGTGCAGAGGCGTTATTTATATACGAACCGCTGACAATATTGCACTCAACAATTACTGTATTTATTTTTGTTATATCTATTGTTTTATCTGAATAATGGTCCAAATCATGTTCTAATTTTTTGGCACTAAAGCCTAATAACGATCCTATAGAGCGCTCCTTATTAAAAAATATTGGATCAATTTTGCTTTTTATGTGTGTTTGCAATGTATTGTAGTTAGCCTGAATTTTTAAAACTCCCTTTTCATTTAGTTGATGATATTTAGTTGTAATGAAATCAGATATATCAGTTAATTCATACGATCCTACAGGAACTTCTATTAAATGTTTGCCAATATGAAATAAGTTGTTTTCCACATCAACATTAGGAATAGAATGGTAAGTATCGAAGCTTATCAATCCGCAAACATAATTTTGATTAAGTTCTATTGGTGGAAAATAGTTTGCAACAAGGAATGAAGAATCTCCATTTAATGTTAATGTTATTGACATCTTAACGTTTGATGAATGAATAATTTATTTTCAAATATTATATTAATCTTTATAGATAAGCATCGTTGGTATTTATCCAAGAATTGTGTTCTGAGGAAAATCCTAACCATTTAACATATAACATATTTTTTTTCTTTTTTAAAACCTTTTCAACTAAATAAGTTTGTGGATACTTGGTTTTCATTAGTTCAAAGTCGTACAATCCGCCTTTGATTTCGTGCCCTTGATAGTCTTCCAAAATATATGTATTAGGATTTGTGTTTTTAATAATTTTGATCTTAAATACTTTTGTGGTCCAATTTGGTGTATAACCCTTTTCAAATATATGTTTGTATTTACTTATTCGAACGTTATCACCAACTATAAATTTAGGTTTTTTGAATATTTTTAAATTATTGTAGATTGTGTCTAGAATAAATTTTTCATTTGCTTTGGTTACTTCATTAGGTGTCATCTTTATTGTTCTGTGAAATGTGTTATTATATTTATCAACAAGTTCTTTATATTTATTAATCCATTTATATGTTCCTTGATAACTAAACTCTTTCCACATCAACCCCTTTAATGTTCTATTAAATCGTTCTATAATGGACGCTTTAAGAACACTATATGTTGAATAATGATTAATATGATTTGATTGCATTAGCTGTTGAAATTTATTATTAAAAAATTCTTTTCCATTATCAGTTTGTAAATTTTTAGGTTTGCGATGACTTCTAATAAAAATACTTTTCATGGCAAGTGACACATTTTCACTGGTCTTTCTCTTTACTGGTACAACCCAAGCTCTTTTTGAAAATGTATCTATAACTGTTAGAAGATAGCAAAAACCATTATTTTTTGATGCATAATTTCCCATTTCAACTAAATCTGCTTGCCATAAATCGTCAATTCCTTTCACAATAACTCGTCTTCTTTTAAAATTTTTACGCGCTTGTTTATGTAATTCGTTAACTATTTCTCTCTTATCTGTGTTAAGATTCATATTGTTTGCATGTGAGTATAAGTCTGCGTTATTTTATATATTACATTCATTTTTATTATGCTACTTTAATTCTGGGTGGAGGTGGAATTTTTCGCTTTTTTACATCATCCCCTGTAGAATTTTGTACGATCTGTTTGAAAATATGATTTTCAATTTTGCTGAACCTTGTTTCGAAATTACTTATAAGTTCTTTATTTGTTTTATACATTAGATCATTAACAACTTTTTCTATAGTTTCCAAATCGTCAAGGATATTGGTTTTAACAGATTCCTGTAACCTTTTTAAATCACTTTTAATAGCATTGAATTTAGAATCATATTCATTCTCCAACTCAGTTATTTTATCTAATATTAAAGTAATTTTTTTCATCATATAAACTTTAGTGACTGCATCTTTTGAATCTGCTGGTGGCAACAAATTACTAATTCTCTTGCCATTTAGATCTAAACAATTGTTGTTTATGCTAATATCAAACATTTTAAAAAGATCTTTACTTAATTTTGGATTACTAATTTTGTTTTTTATCCAACTTTCTCCAAATTTATTTATAAAACTCATTTGTTTAATAAAAAATATTAGCTTCTTTCAGTTCTTCAACAATAGCTATTATTTTGTTTTTATGATTATTATGGCCAACACTTTCCGATGAAAGGAGTAAACGTAGTGTGTCAACTAACTCATTAGGATCATCCCAATATATATAGCTAGGTTTACGATTTTCTACAGTTTTTAAGGAGGGTTGATTTTTGTAGTAAAGAGTTTTCTTATTATATGTTGATATTTAAATGCTCTTGTTCCTATAATTTGTGCTTTTGATTGATAATACCGCTTGTGTGCATTTGTGCTTATTAAAATTTCTTTATATGTAATAATTTCTATTTGGAATTTAAAAGTTTAACAAAATATTAATCTTCATTTGTGCTTAATTCCAGAAATTGTGTTTTAATTATTTTTTTTTTAATTTAAAATTTAAAAAAATGTAAAAGAGAAGAGAAGAATAAAAAGAGAATATATAATTTTCAATATTAAAATGTTGGTTGGGAAATTTATTTATTTATTAAATTCAATGCTTACTGAGTTTTTTGTTTGAATATTTGAATCTTTTTGTAACTATTGATTAATAATTCTTATTTAGTCAATTGCTTTTACAATATAAAGGTTCTAATGTTTGCAAGAAACGTTGGGAGTAACCTACTGAGATTTCAGAGTAGCGTCTGATGAAATGGTCCATATAGGTATGCTATCCCCTTCAGTACTTATTGTACTGAATAAATAACTCATGAGAATATCATGAGTAAAAGAATAAATTTTAAAACCTATAAATGAATAGACATTTATATTTATAAAAAAATTAGAAATATTTATTTATTAATTCAATATTTGAAAACCAAAGTGAAGGTAAAGTATTTTTTTTATCAGTAGAAAAAAGTGAACAACAATAAAAATGTTAGGTTGATTAAAAATTATTTTTAATCCAAAGTAGTTTTTAGCAAAGTAGTACCTACAAGTACTCCCCCATCAATGGATGCGAAGGCGTTCAGAAAACCTTATAGATTTACCAGATTTTGTTTTTGAAATTTGTTGCCTGTTATCACTGCTACTCTCGCAATAATTTTCTTTTAACTTAGTATTAACAAAAAAAGCAGGTTTTAGACGATCTATGGACACTGTATCCTTTTTGTTGTTAATAAAAACTTTATATGTGTAGACTTCAAGATGATTCCTTTTTTATTTTTCTGACAGAATACATAGTTACCATATCTTACGTACTATAATGTGTTACCATATATATTAAATATTATGTGTTACCATATTATAAGTATATGTATATAACATCTTCCTCCTTAAGTTAACTAACAAATGAAGAATAAGTAAATGTGTACAAAATCTAAAAATTAAAATAATTACGTACTATTAAAAAAATTTAAGTGCGTTTTCGAAGCCAACGGGCATTTCTTCTATATACACATCCATCCTCTAATTTTATCCAGTATGACCTTGGAGCATCATGAGACTCTAAAATAATTGCTTTTGTCCAACCATTTCTGTTATGGTTGTACCATACTTTCTCTCCTTGGATAAATGGTTGCTTATACATTGCTTTACGATCATAGTATTTCTTTGAATAATTGTTTTTCTTGTCAATATTTTTATTAATATTCGGTACTGTTCTTGGTTCATATAGGCTGGTTTTAGCAGGAAGTAATGTTCGTGTCTTTCTACTCATTAAAATTTCAACAGGAGAGGCATTAACTTCTTTCAAGGGAGAATTTCTGTATTCCAGTAAAGCCAACCACAATTCCTCCTGATTTTCTTGCGTTTTCTTTATCAATCTTTTTGCTATTCCTACGAATTTTTCTGCAAAACCATTAGACTGAACATAGCCAGGGCTAGTCGTAGTGAGTTTTATATCATATTTTTTACAAAATTGTTGAAAGTGGTTAGAGTTGAAGGGCATATTATCGCAGACTATTTCAATAGGTATTCCATGATGAGAAAAACAATTCTTGAGCTTATCTATGCATTCATTCGCAGTTTTTGATTTAATTTGAATAATATCTAAATATCGAGAATAATAATCTGCCACAATCAAGAAAATTTTTGTACCATATTCACAAATATCGATGCCCAGTTTATTATAAGGTAATGTTGGAATATTATGATGCATAAGGGGTTCTTTTATATTAGATGAACGATGTTTTTGACAAACTGAACACTTTGTTATCATATTTTCAATTTCAGCATCAATATTAGGCCAGTATACTAAACTCCGTGCTCTGCTTTTGGTTTTTTCCACACCCAAATGAGAAGTATGTAATTGAGACATAACTTCGTTTCGCAAGCCAACTGGTACTATTACTCTATCATTAAGAAAAATTATTTCGTTTTCTATAAACAAATCGTTTCGCATTTTCCAGTAAAATTTAACTTCTTCGCATAAATAATTTTTATTTACTGGCCACCCATTAATCAATACATTTTTTAACTCATTTAAACATTTATCGGCACTTAACTCTTTTCTAAATTTTTCATGCGTCATATTAATAGTATGTATAAATTCGTTAATATCTTCCAAATCTGATGTAGTATTATTTTTGTCATAATATCTTGATAGGTAGTCTGCGATGTATAAAAACTTTCCCGGAGTGTGTATTAAAGTTATATCATATTTCAATAAACTTAATTTCATGCGCTGAAGTTTTGCTGATGGAATTTTAGAAAAGTCCTTTTTCATGATCGCTACAAGAGGCTTATGATCGCTTTTTATGGTAACTTTTCTACCGTAAATATAATAATGAAATTTTTTACACGCAAACACAACAGCTAAAAGCTCTTTTTCTATTTGAGCATAATTAATTTCAGAGTCTGTAAGACTTCTAGACGCAAATGCGATAGGCTTACCATTTTGTGTCAAGCAACTTCCAATACCAAATTTAGAAGCATCAGTTTCAATAGTGATTTCCTTCGTTTCATCAAAGGAACTTAATACAGGAGCGTTAGCGATTAATTTTTTAATTGTTGTCAAACAATTTTCGTGCACAAACTGCCATTGGAAAACAACATTTTGTTTCAACAATTCACGTAACGGGTGTGATATTTCTGCTAAATTTGGAATATATTCTCGTATATAATTTATCATACCAAGCAGTTTCTGTAAATCAGTTTTGTCCTTAGGCTTATCCATTTGCAAAATAGCTTCAACTCTGTCAGGATCACATTTAATACCAGCATGAGAAATTATTTTCCCTAAATATTTAACTTCTGTAACACGATACTGTATTTTGTTTATATTAAACTTGATGTTTAAGTCTCGTGCTCTTGCCATCGCAGATTCTAAAATACGGTCATGTTCTTCAATGCTGTTTGCAGCAATAAGTATGTCATCTATGAAAACAATTACACCTTTAATATCTTCGAAATTACGTTCGTTGTATTTTTGAAAAACTTCCGGGCCTATTTTTATACCATATGGTAGCCTTTTAGAACGACGGAATTGTATGGGTTTCAACAAGTATGTCAGAGTTTAGATCTTGTGGGTCTAAACACAAACGAAGTTTTCCGTTTTTCTTTTCGACTATAACTAAGTTTGATGCACGCTCGATTGGACCATCCACACGTTCTATGACACCACGATCAACCATATTATTTAATTCTTGTTTTACTCGCTCATTTAATGCCAATGGTATTCGTCTTGCGGCTTTAACAACTGGAGTCGCATTTTTCTTTACTCTAATATCCAAATTGGTGACAAAACAACCCAAACCTTCAAAAATATCTCGATTCTTTTCAATAAATGCTTCTTTTGTTGAATTCTGAACTACATTTATACGTTTAATTAGATTAAGCTTCTCGCAAGCTTCTAAGCCTAGCAATGGCTCATAGGATGTATCAATCACTGTGAACCGTAAACTTGTTATTTCGTTGCGACACATGACAATACAATCAACTGTTCCTTTATAGTTTAAATCAGATCCCCCATAACTTTGTGGTGGGAGACCACCCTTTTTTAATTCAATATTTTTCATACGTTTAAAATATCTGTATGGTAAAACACTAACATCCGCCCCTGTGTCCAACTTAAAATTCATAAAACAGTCGTTTATTCGTATTTTTTCATACCATCGTTTTCTTGTAATGCTTAGATCAGAAATATTATTTAAGAATAAGTCGGAATCTTCCTGTATAGAGTTATCGGGTACCTTCAGCTCACGGACTTTCGATGCGTAACATGCTATGCTGAAATGATTCAATCGACCACAGTTTTTACAACACTTACCAAATGCTGGGCACCGTCGGTAAGCATGTGTGCCTTTGCAAAATTTACAATCAATTTTTTGTTCGCTTACTTCATTTTTCGTTTGTGCATTAATTTCTTTCATATTATTAGCTTTTACTGAATGTTTTTTATTATAAAAATATTTTGGTTTTGAGTTTAACGCATCCACTGTTGCATTATTTTTCAGCTTTTGCATATCATTTGCATGTTGTTCAACTAATTCAGATGCCCGAGCGATTTCTATCGCTTTTTGTAAAGTCAAATTATCTGTTTCAAGGAATTTTCTACGTAATTTGTTGTCATAAACTCCAACAACTAGGTTATCTCGTATCATTCTATCTGAATCACTATAGCCACAACTTTTGACTAATTTCCGTAAATCAAGTAAATAAGCATCAAAAGACTCCCCCTCTTCTTGTCTCCTTGAATTGAACTTAAACGCTTCGTACACTTCATTCTTTTTCGGAATGCAATATTTTTCAATTGCATTAATAACCGAATTATAATCTTTTCTTTCAGCTTCAGACAAACCTAATGTATTAAAAATCTCAATTATTTCTGGCCCACAAGCATTTAAAAAAATTGCAGTCTTCTGCTGTGGACGCCTTTCGTCCAAACCTATAGCAATAGCAAAAATGTCAAAATTTTGTTTAAACACACGCCAGTTCTCAGCAATATTTCCATCCAATTGCAATGTATCTGGTCATCGAACATCGTAGTTAGCGTGACTTTGTTCAGGTGGAGTAGCCATTACTTCTAAATTTTCGTTTTTAACCTGTGCACGTGTCTGTGGCATTGATTTCAATTTTATAATCTTATTTTTCCTTTATCGGCTGCGCCAATGTTTTACTTAGTAGACTTCAAGATGATTCCTTTTTTATTTTTCTGACAGAATACATAGTTACCATATCTTACGTACTATAATGTGTTACCATATATATTAAATATTATGTGTTACCATATTATAAGTATATGTATATAACAATATGTTTTTGAATTGCGTTGCAAAACTTGATATGGTCCAATATATTTTGGTTGCAGTGGTTTTGTGTAACAATCACGACGAATCCAAACATGGGAGCATTTATTTAAATCCTGATGAATAAAATATTTGTTGGAGATTTTCTGGTGATTTGATTTTTCTGTTTGTTTGAGATTGGAGATTATTTGACGAAGAGCTGCTAAATGAGTAGTGGGATCATTTATCTTAACTGTTTTAAAAAATTCTCCTGGAAGCTGTACTGGTTCACCATATACCATCTCTGTTGCGGATGTTCTTCTTTAAGGCTTGCTCTTAAGCCAAACAAAACTGAATTTAAAGCAACAGTCCATTGTTGATTAGTAGTACACGTAAGTCCAGCTTTTAGTGTTCGATGAAAACGTTCCACTAAGCCGTTTGATTGTGGATGATATGCTGTAGTAAAATTATGAGAAACTCCTAGGTTTTTACATATAGTTCTAAATAAAGACGAAGTAAATTGACTTCCTCTATCAGTTACAATAGTATTTGGGACACCAAAACGACATATCCAACCATCATAGAAAGTTCGAAAAATAGTTTCAGCTTTAATATCCTTAATAGGAAAAGCTTCAGGCCAGCGACTAAAACGATCAACACAAGTAAGTAAGTATAAATATCCCTCTGATGGTGGCAATGGTCCAACGATATCTAAGTGAATCATTGAAAAACGGTGGCTTACTATGGGGAAATTTGCAAGTTTGCTTCTAGTATGTCTAGTTATTTTTGAGCGTTGGCATTCTTGACAGCCTCGTGCCAATCATTAACATTCTTATTCATTGATGGCCAAAAAAATTTAGAGCAAATCAGTTTTCGAGTTGCTCGTATGCCAGGATGAGAAAGTGTATGAATATTTTTAAATACCATTTCTCTAAACTCATTTGGAACATATGGACGAGCAACACCGGTTGACATTTCGCAATAAACTTGAATGTTTGTATTTGGGAGTGTTATAAGGAAAAATTTTTCCTTACCTGGAAACTGCAACAACTCTGTAAGTTTAGAATCATTCTTTTGAATATTACTTAGCTTATTATAGTCTATAGCTTCAATTTGAATCAATTCAATACGGGATAGTGCATCAGCTACATAATTTTTTGAACCAGATATATGCCTTATATCTGTAGAGAACTGAGCAATGAAACTTAGATGATTTAGTTGGCGGGGTGATGCTTTATCCAATTTTTGCTTAAATGCAAATATTAAAGGACGATGATCGGTATAGATGGTAAATCTTCGAGATTCCAATAAGTATCGATAATGATGAATCGCTTTATATATAGACAAGAGTTCGCGGTCATAAGTGCTATATTTTCTTTGAGTATCACTAAGCCTTTTGCTACAAAATCCAAGTGGTTGCCATGATTCATTAACAAACTGTTCGAGTACTGCTCCAACACCAAAATTTGATGCGTCAACTTTTAGAGACAGAATTCCATTGGGAGTAGGATGAGCCAAATAAGTTGCATCAACTAGTGCTTTCTTGCAATTACTAAACGCGTTTATAGAATCTTGAGTCCAAGGTATGTTACGGTTATCATTTTTTAGTGTTTTACCTTTTAAAAAATCATTTAGGGTTGCTTGTGCTGTATCAACTGATTATAATCTGCTTACGATCTACTTTGTATCTGCTTATGACCTGTTCTGTATCTGGTTATAATCTGCTTTGCGTATGATTATGAATGCCTAATTATCGATTCAGGAGTCGAATTTACAGTTGAATGAAATTATCGAAACCTTTTCTATAGCGGCCTTTATTTATTAAATAATCTTTACTTACAACAACAAGCCCATATTTATCTTTCCAACACTCACATATCAATAATAAGATCATTAAATATGTGTTTCAAATTCATTTCATCTTGTTTAAATATAATTATTATATTAGCATTATCTCGTACAAGATGTTTTGGAATTTTTGCGTAAGTTTGGCATAAATAAGAACAATCAATATTTTTATGTCTACCCATACAAAAGTAATGTCTAATTGTATTCTGTTTGCCACATATTACATCGTCGAATATTATTATAAATAGAAAGCGAATTTGTCTCAGATGGTGATAAAACTTTTTCATTTTCTGTGAATGTAAAGATATTCAATCCTTTTATTGGATTAATCAATGATTTAAGAAAACAGCATTTAGGTTGAAATAAAAATTTTGAATAGACGTATATGTTTTTATACCTTTCACTGTAAGTAAGAAGGGTATATATAACTTTGTGATTCCGTTTGTAATTACTACACCCTACATGGGACACCCTATAAAGTATATATATTCTGGGTCCTTATAAGTAACGGAGTCGATTTAGCGATGTCCGTCTGTCTGTCCGTGTAGTCGTTGAAATCAACTTTCAGAATAATCTAGACAACATACAGAAAATTATAGCATACCAAACGGTTAGTTATTGCTGTAAGACTATTGCTATTGAAATTCAGCCAGATCGGTCCATAAATGGCGGAGCTATGAGTCAAAAACTGAAACTACCCCTATTTTTGACCATTTTTCGAGTGGGTTTTTTTTTTTGCCTATTTTGTCTAAACGAAGAAACAGACAAAAAAACGTGGTATGCAGTTTTGTTTAATGTATCAGTCATAATACCTGTGCCGAGGAATATCAAAAATACAACCGAAATTTTAGATTTTCATTAATTATGGCTTTGTTTTTATGCGATTTTTATTTAAACTGAATAAAAGTAGTACGCAGTTTTTTCAAACATCATATTCATAGTATCGTAACCAAAACTCAGTTGAATGGGTCAAAAATGGCTATGAGTCAAAAATTGCGAATACCTCTATTTTTTGACCATTTTTGTACGTTTTTGCGTAATTTGTCTCAACTACAAAACGGACAAAAAACGTGGTAAGCAGTTTTATAGCAAATCACAGTTGTAATGTCTGTGCAAAAAATCATAAAGATCAGTAAACAAATGGACCGTAAAAATCAAAAAATACAACCGAAATTTTAGATTTTCATTAAGTTTTGCTTTGTTTTTTGCGTTTTTTTATCTAAAGTATAAAAAAATTAGTTAACAGTTTTTTCAGATATCATATTCATAGTATATGGATCAAAATTCAGCTAAATCGGTCCATAAATGGCTGAGCTATGAGTCCAAAATCTCGACTACCTCTATTTTTCTTTACCATTTTTTGAGTTTTTTGCGTAATTTGTCTAAACTACAAGACGGACAATAAAACGTGGTACGCAGTTTTGTTACAAATAACAGTCGTAATGTGCAAAAAATCAGAAAGATCGGTCCACAAATGGACCAATAAAATCAAAAATACAACCGGCATTACACATTTTCATTAATTTTTGTTTTGTTTTTGCTTTTGCTTTTTTTTTTGTGGAATATTTTTAGCTGTCATGTGCGCAATGCTGTGTACACACAAACACGAAACCTAAAAAGTGTATTGCCTTGAGTGTGTATTGCCTTGAGTTAAATAGTATTACGAATACAGCCATCTTTATGAAAGAGAATGCATTAGATTTTTCTCGATAATTAATAATTTAATTATAATTAATAATTTAATTAAATATGTTTGGCTTAAAAATTTTTACAAAAATTTGCAAAATTAAATGAAAATAAATTTTTTTATTTTTCTATTTAATATCTTTCTTAGAATTTCTTTTTTTATTAATTTAAAAATTTAGTGGCTGCAGACATTTTATTGCTTTTAAATATTAGGTTCTCAGAAAAGATTGTTTCTTAGAACTCGTTAATTTTAGTCGTATTATAAAAATTTATTTTTTATAGATATTTCGCTCCAATAATAAGTAAATAAATTTTTCATATTTAATACGACCTCAAGCTTAACACAGTATGCACTTCAATTACATACTTTTTTTGAAGTGAGTGAAGATAAATATGGTTAGTTAAATATGTTTTCACGTAATTCCTTATGTTTTTTAGTATTTATAAATGTTTTTCGAGTATTTATGACATATTTATAAATATGTTTAATAGACATATAAGTGCATAATTACGTTGATGTCTCTAAGAGCGTGCAAACGAACCATAGAATATTACGGGTTGGTACACATATCGTTTTAAACAAGAGGTCGTCTAGCTTTGTAATCTATCGCCCAAGTACTCAGAAAAAACGTTTTCCTGCAAAATACCGTGATCTGATTTCATTATTGTGGCAACCCGTGTCGAGACACACACACACACAACCAGGCCAAGAACGGGAGAACAACTGTCAAAGGAATGAGTAGACGTTTTGAGTCAGCCGTATGAGAACAGCCAACCAGTGTGTTACTTAATTGTGCTAAAGAAGTAAACCAAAATAATAAAGTACCAAAGTTAATTGTTGTAAACCAAATTATAATTGTTATTATTTTGGGTGAGTTTATAGGTTGTTACAATTATAATGTCAGAACCATCAACATCAAAACCTGCATCGGCTTCTGCATCAGCCATTTCCTCGGTAGAAATGCGTCAAACCGTTCAATCGCTCTACAACATAGACTTAGTGGGCAGAGCAGCGCATTAGATAACCGGTGTCAAACTGCCGTCCAATAGGCAAGTCCTACAGGTCTTCTTTCATAACATGCGTTTTGTGAAACTCGACGCAAAGGAAAATGCAAAATTAACGCTCAATGCAGTGTATATTTTCTGGCAACAAGCACGAATTCCAACACGATACGGAACAAGATGCACGGAGAAATTGTTGAAATTGTAGAATATGTGGAAAGATATACAAAAGGTGCCCGCTAGCAAGAGATCTGTGGCTTGGAAACAAAAGGAGCTTGCATTTACCAACGATCTGGACAATTTGTTTGATATTGCGACTGCAGATGCCCTAAAAACCATTCGAATTGAAGAAAATAAGAAGTTTCTCATTCGACAACGACAACTAGGACGCCCGGGAAGCATGATTGGCTGCAATATGGTTTTATTTCTGCGAGAAATAGAGCATGGGAACGAAAGGAGAAAGAGAAGCAGAGAAAGCGGAAATTTGAAGAAATGTCCAAGCCGAAAGATAGTGGTTCGTATTTGGCTTTATGTCATTTTCTATCTTATTGATTTATGTAATACATAACACATTTTAAACTTTTTGCAGCCGGCCAATATACAGAATCGAGTGATGAAGGTTAGGTTGAGGTTATGGAAGGAATTGATGAAAAAGCTCAGGACGTGGGTGAAGAAATTGAGGAGAGCACTGCCGATGCCGAAACTGGTGACATCGTTGAACCGCAGAAAAGTGTACAGAAGAGACGGCGTATAAATTTTCTAACGACACGACTTGCTTCTGCGCTTGACCACGCCAGGCTAACCGATACAATGGCAGCTCATGTGTTGATAGGCTGCGCCGATGCATTGAATTATTCCGTAGACGAGCTGGCTATTAACCGAACAACGATTAATCGATATCGTCGAGAAAACCGCCGAAAGGAAGCAGAAGTTATCCAGACCGAATTTGTAGAAAACGTAATTTAGTATTATTTATATTTAGCGATATAAGTACTTATAAGTCATTCGTCTCTTCTCCTAAACAGCTAAGTATTAATAAGCCGCTTGTCATACATTGGGACGGCAAAATGTCGGTTGACCTTGTAGGCAGCGCAAAAGTTGAGAGAGTTGCGGCACTTCGAAGTTCCTTGGAGCACCTCAAATAAAATCTTCAATCGGAAAAGATACAGCTGACGCTGTTTACAATCTGTTGGTTAGTTGGAACATTGCCGATCGAGTTGAAGCAATGTCATTCGACACGACCTCCAGTAACACTGGAGCTCTCAATGGCGCTTGCATTATCTTGCAGAAACCACAGTATTACCGTCGAGAACTGCTCCACTTGGCCTGTCGCCATCATATTTACGAAATCGTTCTGCGCCAGGTTTTTGAAGTGAAATTATCGACAAGCAACGGTCCTGAAGTTCAATTGTTCGAGAGATTCTCGAAAGTCTGGAAGAGTCTTGACCAGACTGCATTCCAGAATGGTGTCGAAGACGAAATCGTTGGTTCAAAAATTCCCCCCGATGAACAAGCCGCCATCAGAAATTACTGCAATCAGCAGTTGAAAGAAAGTCACCCTCGTAATGATTATAGACAGTTTCTACAACTGGTTGCTGTTTTCTTGGGTGAAACACATTGTGGTAGCTTCCGTTCTACTGGCGCTACCAGCAACGCGCGATGGATGGCAAAAGGCATTTATTCACTCAAAATTTTCCTTTTCCGCAACCATTTCACATTGACGTCCAGAGAACTGAGTGGATTGCGCGACGTGTGCATTTTCTTGGCGCGAATCTACATTCGTGCATGGATTGGTTGTATTTACAAATCCAATCAATGCTCCAAACCAGGATTTCAATTTCATACGACATTCCATTGAATACACTCAAATTGATGCTCCAGTTTCTGCTGTCATATTGAAGAAGATGAGTAACCACATGTGGTATTTATCAGCAGAATCAATGGCTTTGGCTTTGAACAGAAAAGAAAAATGGTTGAGCGCCTTGCATACGATGAGCCTATTATCGAAGTGGATCAAAATCGGGCCGTTTCAAAACTGCAAACATTCGCGAACCGTAGCTTGAGTGACTTCATTTCAAACAAGACTAACAATTTCTTTGTGCGGTTCGGTTTGTCGCCGGAGTTTTTGGAATTTGACCCATCAACATAGGAAACCAACGAGAGTTTTAAAGAAGGCCGCGTTTTCTGCAAAAATTTAACCGTCGTTAATGACACCGCTGAAAGAAGAGTTAAGTTCATGAAGGACTATAATCGGATATTGACCAACAAAGAAGACGAAAAGCAATTCTTATTGCAAGTTGTTGAAGCTTATCGCAAAAAATATCCATCGTTCAAAAAAACATCTTTAGTTAATGTTTAAGATATTGTAACTTTATTATTTTTTATCAGATTTTTCTGAGTAATAGCTTAGTGAAAAAGTAATTTAGTGAAGAATAACACACAAATAAGAAAATTACAAAATATTAACAAAAGTGTTACCAAAATTGAGTTTTTTCCCAAAATGCCGAATAAAGTTCCTAATTTCTTATAATAACACCTTGTCTTATTATTCAACTCAATTTTGGGTCCACTTAGAGTCGTCGGATCGAGCCCAAATTTTACATGGATCATTGTAGTGTAAAATGGAAACTTTTTGGACCCTACTCTCCTATGCGTCGCCATTTTGGAAAATAAGGGCAGGTCTAATGTATATACATATTTTAGGGCGGGTTAATTTTTTTTTTTTGATAAACGTAATCTATAGGTGATTCTGAGAAATTTTGCTCAAAGAGACTCTAAGTCGGATTTGGAGCCCCCAAAATTTCAAAATAGATATTTTTCCATATATAGTACATAGAATAATTTAATTAATTTCGTCATAAAATCGGATAGAATTATAGTAGATTTTTCAATCTGGGCTTATCACTGCGAATATCAGCATAAAAATCATCTGTTTTAATAGAGTAAATGAATGAGTCAGTATCCATTAGAGACCTGCAAGTGTTGAACTATAAAACATAGCGACATGTGTCGCATCATGTAAGTGTCAATTCATGCAATGCAATAACATATGAAGCCACTGTCGAATAAATTGACAAATCTATGCATAGTTTTTACAGTAATTTCGCACACATTAACATAGAAAATGAGTATGTCAACACACATGCGACATATGTGTTATTAACTATGCCTTCTAATCATTTAAATGGCATTTTTCATCAATTATTTATTTGATTTGTGCCCTAATTCTGTAACTCTTTGATCGTTCTGTTAACGTGAATAACATAAATTTCTTTATACTTTTCTAATAAAAAATGTATGTAATTGACGTTAAAAGAATGTATGTAATTGACGTTAGCAGAATGAAATAAAGGTTACAGAATTATGGCATTAACTTAGAATCTTTATTTACAAAATACAGAACAATAAATTTTTTCATACAAGGCAGGATTAAGCAGTATTAATAACATGCTGCTAAATAACATTAAAAGACATGCCATTAAACACAGCATGGTACAACAACTTAGGCAAGTTGCAATGACATGCTAAGACAGTATGTTTGAATTGGCATAACATGGTATAACACCCTACTTAAGTTGACATGACATAGCAATGCCTTATATTTTTGTGAATGACATTTTTACAGAAAATGTTGAATTGTGCAGGACTCTAGTATCCATATAATTAAGTACAACTTGGGATAAATATTTAGGTTTCATATAGCTGTAATGAAAATCATAAATTTTCCACTTGGAAAGTTCTAACACCGCAAACCCTAAGTATATTGGTTTATCGTATGTGACTTTCATTATTTCTAGCTGAATGACAAACATATCATTGGAAAATTGTGTAATACTCTTAAAGTTTGGTTTTGCGATTAGTGCTCTTGCTCCTAAACGATTTCTTTGCGTAGTTTCCCAATCTTTGACGATTTTTATAATACATCTTTTCGTTTGTGAACATTTTCTAAAGTTTTTCCATAAACACAATTGTTCATTAGTTTATAAAAATTTTTTTCAAATGAATTTTTTGCAATTGTTCTGCAGCGAGTGTTTATATCAATATTACTTTTAAGCCAAGCGGCTTGTTTAAATTGTAGTACTCTATGAATTTTTTTCAATATCAATCCTTTTTTAAGACATTGTTTAAGTACTCTATAATGAATTTTATATTTTGTTTTAAATATAAGATCTGCTATTAGCTTCCTAGATTTTGATTCACCAACACTTTTATTTTCAGGACAAAATGGAAGATTATTATGCAAGTCATGAATCTTTTTAAGACGTTCTAAATCTACCTCTAAAAAATAACCAATATTTGATGTGTCCGACATACTATTTGTATCTAAAAATGATATAGATTCATCAGAAAGCCACTCGAATTCTCCATATGGAAGATATTCAGACATTGCCCATCCATATAAATTAGTTGCATCTAAATATATTAAGTACTCCGAAGGTTTACTTGAATCGTATTCTTTCAAATATTTGTTATTAGCTTTAGAGTATCTTTTTGAGCATTGCACTTAACCTCCTCTAATACCATCTTGCATAAAATTGTAGCTCGATATCTGTGCTTTTTAACATTGCATCCCATGAGAGTCCAGGAGCAGTGTAGTATTGGCATGGGTCTAGTTTATGTACTTATTTAAAAATGCTTCTAAAATTTTGAAAGATGTCGGCTAGGAGAAGAACAACAGTTTTCAAATAGAGTTTTGAATAATCTAACAAAGTATTACAATTAAATGTTCTCCAAACAGTACATGCATGATTATAATCTTCAACGGAACATTCAGAATTATTTAGAAGATTATAAAACTTTACTCTAGTCGGCAGAGTTTTTTCGTTAAACCTCTCCATTGAATCTATATACGAGTAAGGGAATACACCTTTCCTTCTAATTAAATTCGTGACATTGCGGATAAATTGTTTTAAGTATATGAAAATCATCACTGCTTAAATTGTTTGCAAGTGATTCTAAACTGGAGGCCATAAATCGTAAGGAATCTAAAAAACGAATTTCAATGCTATTTCCATTTTCTAATGGTATAAGCTTTGATAAGGATGTGTATAACTCTTTATTAAGGGGAATTACTTTTATATCACCATCAAAGTTATGTTGTTCTTTAAGGAATAAATGACAATCATAAGAAAAGTTATGAAATAAAACAGGTACAAATTTTGAAATTTTATATTGCATATTGCAAGAACTATGCGCGGGTCCTCTAAATTTCCAACTTAATTGACAATGATCTCTAACTTTGTCAATCCCTAAAGCTTTGTTACAAATGTAACATTTGCTAGATGCATTATAACTAATTTCTTCATCATTAGTAAGTATTGGTATTGGAGCTAATTTTGATAAATGATTATAATAAATTTCCTTCTTTAATCAAATATTCTAAAAATTTAAAGGGTGCGTCTTCACCAAAATAAATATTAAATTTATCTAAATTATTATCGTAGCTACATTTAATATAATATTATTATTGCTATTATTATTACTAACATTTTCTAAAAATACCTCAAAGCTTGCATATATTACAAATGGGACATCTAGGGGTTTTTTATAATTTTTAAAACGCAGCCTTGAATTGCTCGGTGTTGGTAAAGTGGCAACAATCTTTTTACATTCGCTTTTATGCTCATCCATCATCTTTTGACTATGCGAGTATTGCAGACAAGCATTACATAAAAATATTTTATTTTTATGACTGGTTAGTGAACTTCGTATTAACCTATAGAGAAATTAATAAAAATATAAAATCAATGCAGATATAAAATATATTGTTAATTTACTTACCTTGAAATATCTTTAATTAAGACATAATGAAAAATATCATCATTCGTTAAAAGAAGAAGATTTACATGATGATCTTTAATGTTTGAAGTAAGGTGATACGGATCCACAATTTGATTATTTTTACAACCAAATACATTTACACTAATGTTGTTTTGGTTTTCAAATTTTTTGACATCACTTAATTTTAGAGGAAACTCTGTTTTGATCAACAATATTTATTTGGCTAGAAATAATGTTTATCACATAATTCTGGATTCCAGATCCATTTGGTAAAAATGATGCAATTATGCACCATTTAAAACAATATTTATCATTGTTTTGTATGTTTAAGCACGCTTCCTTCTTTTCTATCCACTGGGGGAGAGGGATATAGCGTGAACCTCTTATAAAAGCTGAGCGATTTATATTTATATGGAGGTATTTAATGGTTATAAGTGTCCATCCACTATCCCTATCTTGAAAATCTGACATTTTCGTACTTATTTCATCTGCTTGACGATTAAATATCTCCTCTATATCGTTGTTGTCAGCCAATGTAACAAGCACCAATTTTGAATGATGAGTTATTGCACACATTGTCAACTCTTCGTCTACAATTTTTATGTATTCACAATCAAGGTCCATGTTAAATTTAAAAGTTGTATGATCTTTCAGAGCATCTATTAAAATTTTCAAGACACTATTTTTAATTCCCGCAAAAAATTCTTGAGGGTGTAAAATTTCTTCATTTTTATTTTCATATGTGAATGTTTGAACACGATTTCTGAAAGCATTTTTAGTAATTTTAATGTTTGAATCAGTTTCTTTAGGGATAGAGGACACTGTTGTTGGAATATTTTTAAATGTACTGGTGTGAATCTTCTCATGGTTTTTTAAAAATAGTTTAGATGTACTGCTGTGAGTCATCTCGTGTTCTTGTAAATTCTTTAAGTGAGAAAAATATTTCCCACATTCCGTGCAATGTAGCTTTTCATGATAATTTAACATATGACGTTCCGGAAAACTTGATGTACAATATTTATATTTAAAAGACGACATTATTTTTAAATATTTGATTTAAAATTTCACTTTCACCTTTTATTTTTCAAATTCAAATTTTTTGTAGAGCAACTTTGAAGTAAACCTTTCGACTAATGAAATATCATAATGTCCATGAATATAAATCTATATAATGTTTAGTGAGAAGATGTCCTAAACGTATTTGCATAAGAATAAGAGCTAAATTGAGTGTAAGTGTGTGAGTGGGAGAAATAAATTCTTGTTTTTCATAGTTCAAGGTTTTTTTGTTTTAGAAAGCAAGACATTACATTTAAGATTTTCTCTGAAAAATACATTTAACCTAAACTGTGTATGATCGTTCAAGATTTGTTTTGTTAAAAACAAACCAAGTCTTGAATATGTTCTGTTACGCAGCTATTTCACAATGCATTGCATTGCGTAGCATTAAAATGCTATGAATGAAAAAAATACATTTTACCTAACCCTGAATAACATATCCTATTTTAATTACGTTTATACCAATGTTAGTCATTTCGACTTTCAATTGTATCTAATAGCCTGTTCAGACATACACGTTAATTGAGCAATTAAGCATTTTACGCAATTGTCGCCTTTATTGAGCTCAATTTACCATACAAATTTCCATTCAATAATTGCGCAATTAAAAATTGATTGCACGTTAATGAAGTCAAAATCAAAATGCAACTTATTATTGTGCCCTTAAA
Organism: Thelaira solivaga; assembly: GCA_947397855.1. Taxonomy (NCBI): domain Eukaryota; kingdom Metazoa; phylum Arthropoda; class Insecta; order Diptera; family Tachinidae; genus Thelaira; species Thelaira solivaga. Next base: position 19,908,043 of record OX377615.1, on the reverse strand, counting down.
TATCAACTCAATAGTGAGAAAAGTTGATATTTTCAGTATTAAAAAGAGAAAACGTAAATAAATTTAAAAATAAATGTCATAAAAAGGAAATGGTAAATAAATTTTATAAAATTGTTATTGAAAATAATTTTTAAATAACTAATTTCTTTTAATCAATAGCTTGCCTTCAAAACATTTTTTTTTAAAATGACTTTCTTTTCATTTTTTATTTTATAAATACTCAAACATATTTTCAAAAAAAAATATTTTCAGTTGTGTAATGCTTAATTGCGTAAACTTAATTGAATATGTGTGAACGCCCAAATCAGTCACACAATTTAAAACTTAATTGACTTCATTAACTTTTATGTCTGAACAGGGTATAAGAAACCGGGAGTGCACCTAACACTTCCAAAATTACTTAAAAGCAAAATGCTATAGGTTTTTATATTTTTTAAGTAAATTAACTGCTTTTATAATTAAAAAATCATTAAGAGACAACGAGATATAAAAATTACGATAAAAAGAGGAAGCTGTGTTAGTCGAAACGACCAACATTGGCTATGCAGGGTTAAACTGTGCATGATCATTCAAGGTTTCTTTTTTTAGAAAAATTTTAGGTTCCTCTTTCATAGCAGGTACCAAAAAATTTCGATTAACCTTTGTTTTATAAAGAAAATTTAGATTCATTTATTGCAGGTAATTTTTTATTGCCCTCAAAACTGTTGAGGAAACTAAAATTTCGCTGCCCCATTTCCCAACTACTGTCCGTACTTAATTCAAGTCTGATAGCTTCGTTTAACATTACTGCATTGAAACATTCCTCATATTCTCCTGCAGGTCAATTACATCAAGCGCTTGTGTTCATGTAAGAGTTCCATAGTCATAGACCGCGTTAAGAACACAATCGGAAATCACTGTTAATAACCGAAAAGCCGTGCTTTGTTGCTGATATTTACTTGACATAATATTTACAACAACAAGATATATAAAAAAAATTTCTTTTAAATTCAAAAATAAATTTGTGAATATTTCCGTAAAAATATTAAAAAATGGTCAGGTGATTTTAAGAATGTTTATTAAATTATTAACAGTTTAAATTATATGTGACAAAATTTGTTTCTGTAAATATATTTCAAATTATATAAGATTCAGTTGAACTTCTTGTGTTAAAAGATAAAGGAAGAATAAAAAATTATTTTTATAAATTATATATAAATAGATTTGTGTTAAGAAATAAACTAAAAAAAGTCTCGAATTTGTATAAACAAATTCCCATTTACAGTCATAATCCAATATTAATAATTCAGACTTCAAAATATGTTATTATATATAATTAAATAATGTCCAACTAGTTTGGACAATTTGAAAAAATTTATTTTTGAAATTAAAAAAATTAACAAAAAGGTGGAAAAATATTAAAAATAAAAAAATTCTTTCAATGTGGAATGGCAAAAATTGATTAAAATTTTCTTTGAATACATATTTTATTGTAAATCCTGAAATAAGTAATTAGTTTCAGTTCAAGAAAAGAAAATTAACGAGTTCTTAGGAAAATGTCTGTAAATATTTAATTTTTAAATATAAAAAAGGAAATTTTAAGAAAGAAATCCAATAAAACTGCAAAATAAATTTAATTTAATTTAAGATGTGTTTAAACATTTTTTAAACCAAATTTATTTAAATAAATATTTAATATGAAATAAAGAAATTTAAATTACCCAGCTAGCCAAGAGGTGTTTAGTAGACGATGCTGATTAATATGAGAACTCCTGCAAGAATCTCATGCTGATTATTTGAAGAGTAACAATAAAAAAACAATATTATTTTTCGTTAATTTTTATTTTATCAGTCGTTTTTTAATCTTTTGATGTATAATGAGCAACAGTTAAAACAATCGTCAAATGATTTTTTGAAAAGTGATATTACACACTTTCAGCCATATGCATAAAAAAATCCTTTTTCAGGTTTTAAAAGCGTAATAGTTGTTAGAGTATTTCAGTCAAATAGGCCAAAGATAAAATCTAATATGCATAAACTTACAAAAACGGCAAAATAAATATTAACCATTTTAGTTTATTTTACGTTTCCATGTGGACACGCTTCTTATTTTCATATGATTGATAGTGATGCTAAAAGCATGTTAATTGTTGCTAAAAATAATGCTTTTTTATATATTTTAGCCACGTTTCAATAACAAGAAATTATGGAGGATGTATACAAAAGTTGTGTATGTAAAGGTTGGTTAAATTTTAAGGGCCAATGTTGAATGGGAACCACACCTAAACGTCAAGTTTTTTTCTGCATTTCATTTGATATTTCTCAATTTCAAACTAATTCAATTTGAACCATGGAAGACACACAATCGAGCAAAGCGTTAAAGTTATTCAGGCTTATTATGAAAATGGGCGTTCAAATCAAAATGCATATCATCTTCAGTAATGAGGCACATTTTCACCTCAGTGGATTCGTCAAGAAGCCGAATTACCGCATTTGGGCGAATGATAATCCAAGATTGATTGTCCAAAAACCAATGCACCCAAAAGAGTGACTGTTTGGTGCGTAAGTAATTTTTACATATGAAGAACATAATTAATAATTGTCATAAACGGTATCGCCTACTATTTCTTTCTTATTCAATACTCTAACTAAATTTGCCTTCTCTTACCAACTTAATTAAGTACTTGAAGCGGAAAGAAAACTGGATGGTTTATATGCAAACGAATTGACAACGAATGCTCACGAATACAAACTAAAACTCATGCTTGCGAGCTTAAAAGTAAAACTTGTAGCCGTCAGTTTTATTTTTACTGCCAATTTTTATATTGTATTCGCTCGTAAGCACGAGCATAAAATATTTCGATTAAAAAGCGAGAATAAGCGGTCATTTTCTGATCATAAAAATATTTTTGTTGGGACAAAATGGTACCCTACCCGCGACTCCCTTTGAAGAGTCATTTATGATTTCTTTTTTTATTAGTTCAGAGTTATTTTCGGCCCTTTTTTGGATGACCAATTTGCAATTGCTATACAATTTATGCAAATATATGAAAAATGGGCGTTAAAATGGAGGTGGTGAGTAAAAAATTAGGGGGGAACTTTTTTTTTAGTGTATAATTTAGATCGTGTTTACCAAATTCCATGAGGATCTGTTGAAAAATAGTGAGAATAGATGAAAAATTTAGCCTGCCCAGTAAATAAAAATTATGTGCCAAACTTTTATTAGTAACAATTTTATAAAAATCTGTTTAAAATTAATAATGTGTCCGCCGGGAAATTATACTACTTTGTTTTGCCGCCATTTTGGTAAACATTAGTTCATATTTGGCAGTCGTGACGTAGACATGTGGCAAATTTATTATGAAAAATATTCGATAAACCAACTTGTTTTAATCGTTAAAACATTTTACCAAAATCAATCATCGATTACTGTGACGATGAGAAAGTTACGTTATTTCAAGAAATCGTGATGTTGATTGGCCTCCACGGTCGCCTGATTTGACTGCTCCGGACTTTTTTTGTGGGGATATCTGTAAAGCAAGGTTTATGCAAACAAACCAGAAAATCTTGAGCAACTCAAAAAAAATATTTGTGATTAATGAAATACCGCGTGAAATGTGTGAGAATGTAATGAAAAATGTGCTCAAAAGGGCTCGCATTTGTGAGACTAACAGAGTCGGATATTTATTTGATATTGTATTCCATACATAATTGCCGACATTAAATAAAACATTTATCAATATAAGATCTATTCTCTTTCATTTAATCAAAAATTATAAAAAAAAAAATAGTATACCTTCCCGGCGGACACCTTGTATATATTTTATAAGCAAGGGCAATTTTATATGCCTGGAAAAATCATTGTTTTATGGGGGTAGTAACTTCAATATTTTGAACTGGGCCGTGAGTGTGCTTTTTAAATTTTCCAAATTTTTGGTGGCAAAAATCATAATCAATGCTACCAGATCACAAAACTCCCAAAAAATCTTGTAACTTTAACTCTCCGTTTATTAAACATTTAATCAAATACGTACAGCGATGTTTGTTCAAGGGATTTTTAGTGCAAATGAAGCAAAGTCCAAATATGTACATTTGGTTGTTGTATTGACTGAATTTAAGCCTTTTTGTACTCATTTTCATCGTTTGCACTGCATGCAAGCACTGTCGTGAGTATCTCTTATGTTTTATAACAATTTTAGACTAGGACCACACACGGTAAGCTTAGTTGGGCAATTTTTTCTCAATTCTCTTTTAAAATTGTCGTTTTGTTCACTCACAAATTTTTTGTTTCGGCAATCTTAGCATTCTTATGCGGTCATTCATTAAGCCTTCAAGCTACCTGTCAAGCTGTCTGTCTTGCTGAGTACGAGCAAGCTTGTACCCCTTTCCTTTCTTCTTGCCTCTCTCTCCTACAAAATCGAAAATGGCCCAACTAAAATTGCTGTATGTAGTCCTGGTTTTATATAAGTATGTATGTGTTGTATGCAAACGAGTTGGAAACGATTGCTTACGATCAACCCTTATGAGCACATCTTGACTTCTTCGTGTGCTTTATTATAATTCTCGTAAGTATTATTTTATCCTCGCAAGTTTTATTTTAAAACTTATGATCGTTAAAAATAAAACTCAGGAGCACAAAATAAAACTCACAATAATTATAAAAAAAACTCGTTTTAAATCCAACAATAAAACAAAAATAGACTCTTCAAATTGTTGTGCATATTTAGCGGCTGGGTAAGACCGGGTTGTTTAGCTATCCTCCCTTCCAGAATACATTTAGCATTTATTCTGCTTACATTATTCTTTTTTTTTGGAGGATAGAGAAGCCCTTTAGGCCACCCACAATCACTCAGATATTTTGTATAACTCTGGCAATGATATATTAAACTTATGTACACAAGCGATCAATTCAACCATATTTTTAGTACTTTTCATATAAAATTTCCAGACGTGTTGATCGCTTGTGTTATAAAAGTAGCATATTAATTTGATTCATTACGTACCAGCATGACCAATTTCCATATAATATATAATTTGAGTCTCGTTATCATATATAGTTCTTCTGATACTTTTATTTTGTACCAAAAACACATCAGCTCACGAAAAGAAATTGTTATTAATTTTTTAAATATTTTTATTACTTATTAGTTAGTTTTATTTGACCTTTTTCTTTTAAATAATATGGCTATTTTGCTAAGCTTGAGGTGTTATTTTTCAAAAATGTATTTTTATATCAATATTTCGCTCCAATTTTTGTAGCTTCTTCAGTATATAATTATAAATTAATGAATTTATAATTATATAATATATAATTATATCCTGAAGAAGCTACAAAAATTGGAGCGAAATATCGATATAAAAAATTTTTTTTTTAAAAATAAGACATCAGCGTAACAAAATAGCCATTTTATTTTTATTACTTCAACAGTTATGATTTCAGAAATGGAAAAAAAAATCAGAAGCGAGCCAGTGTGCGTTGTGGGAATGATAGATGAATGAATACATGATTGCTTTTTTGCAGTTGATTCTGCCTTTGTTTTAATTCTTGATTCGAAACTAGCGGTAAATGCGTTTTAACATCAGCCCCGTCTGACTGAGGCGGTTTAAAAAGTAAATAAAACGATTTTGTACGCAACGCCAAACACGTTTATTGTTTTGTAAGTGTACTGTCGAGTACTGTAAAGACTTAGTTGCAAAAAAAATCTACCTCGTCACCGTTACGTAATTCCTCTTTTTTATTATTTTCAATTATTTGTGCGCGTTGTGCGTTAAGATGATTACTGAAAACGGCCACTAACCCTTAATGGCAAGAAAAAAATACACAAGCAAAAAAAAAAAACAATTGTACAGTGATTCTTAGTATGTGGACGAATACTTCGCTAGTTGCATCTAAAATATGAATACAATCGTTGACGTTTCATTCTCATAGTATGTATCCGATATTTTTTGAGATATAAGACGCGCATAAACGCGAAACCTGCGCGAAGTTCAAAATTTAAATCGTTCTGTTCACTAATAATAAAATTTCAATCGAAAAGAAAAGAAAATATATTAAATAAGCAATTTTTATATTTTACATAAAGGCTGTGATTCATTATTATACACAATCGTACGAATCTGACTGATATTTGTCAAAACTTAAAAAAAAAGATGCACAGCAATACATCGTTGTTTTTTTATTAACCATAAAAATAACTCTCATCGCACAGAAACTATTATTTTATGAAACTTTTCACAAAATGGGAAAATCGTACAGACCTGTCAAAGAATCTGATACAAATATTTACAATATTCACTCACGGACAGTGCTTTTTGGATTTAATCGTGTCGAACAGTATAAAAAACAATCGGTTTCTAATCGTGCCTCGAATATGATTTGATAAAATTTTGTGGCCGATTTTTATTCTAATTGTTCATTTGTGTGGTTTGATAGATTACAAACGCGATTTTAATTGTGAACGTAAATTTTTTAACCTACCTTAATTTTACATTGCTTTGTTTCAGTGTTTAAAAAATTCACAATTGAGTAGCTCGATAAGATTGTTGAAGCATTTTACGAAAATGCACTTCGTGATTATTTTGGTCAGCATAATCGACTAAATGTGTCCACCTGTGCATGCTCACCCAGTTCGGTCTGTGGAAAACATTGCTGCTGTTCGCGATAGTGTGGCAGAAAAGCCGTCAACCTCATCTCGTCTTCGTGCCCAATAATTAAATATCTCACGAACATCACTGGTGCTAGAAATTGAGGATATAGACCTTGCCGATATATGGTTTCAATGGTGACACTTGCTGCCCGAAAAATTCAAAGGCTGTATTACCTCATGTCGTGGCGATATTAATTGACCGCCACGATCATGTGATTTGACACCATTGGACTTCTCTATTTTTAGATATTTTAAAGAAAAAGTGTACCTCAATAAGCCAAGAACAATTCAAGAGCTAAAGCATGAGATAATTATCCACATTAACGCCATTGACCCTCAATTATGTTTAGAATCATTGAAAATATTTACCATCTTAATTCGTTTCACACATAATTCTTATAGATTTCTCTATTAAAATAAAATAATATTAAGATAATTCTCTCAAAACTTTTTGTTTTAATTACAATTTACATCATGCGTTTTGGTTGGAGTTCTTGTGGTCTCATTTGGACGACAGATTTAACAAGACGGTGTCATCTGCAGCGCAGCCCGTGAAACAATCAATTTATTACAGAATGTTCATATTCGATTAATATTTATTTTGCATGTAGTCGAAACTAACAGTCATAAATGTATTTTAGTGTGAGTATTAGAATTAAAATGAGAAGCGAGAACAAGTCACCTGGTCACTGCATCCAAAATACACATATTGTGACACCACTCTCAAGTTACAAATCCACCCAGAGTCTAGAATTTAAGCACTTCTTTGGGTGATGTGTCGCGCCATGTCCGACGGTTATATGTAATAATGCGAAAACGTATCCAAATTAGAGCATTACAGTGACACAATATGTGCTGTGATGTCTCCTCATTTTCAGTACTAAATAATCTGCAGAAGTAATTTTGACTGATCCTCATATTTGTCAAGAGTTTCAATACTTTCCGATATTCAGTCATGAATCCTTTTCCTAATTCCTTTGTTTCCTTCCGATATCGGTATGACATAAATGTTTGCGCTACCCTGATACCTTTTGCTTCCAGTCAGTAATGTTGCGATTCTCTTTCTAGCCACTCCCTAAATCTGAGCTTAATATAGCTCCAGCAGAATGGTTTTTGAATAATGAATCTAGTATTGTTAGTAGTTCTGCCGGGATATCCAGTAATTGTTTACAGTGATGTGTCTTTCGCTATGTTTTGTGATTGTACACTGATATAATTTTTTTTATTTAAAGAACAGCTCATAAAAAATATAACTTAATTCATTTGTATACTTTTGCCAATAACTGTGCTTTTATCACATCTTCTCGAATACCGGTTTATTGGGGTTATAAAATACATATACTATCAACACTGTTTAGCTTAACTCTGAAATGCATACACTCCATTCTTGGCTAGATCACGTGTTTTCAATTAAGCTCTATTACGCTTCAATTGTTCCAAACAATCATTAACATACCCATAAACAATACTATTTTTTTCATACTATATACATGTGTATATACATGAATACATACACACATGCAATTATTCGACTTGTTATATTAAATTTAAATACATACATACATTAAAGAAAATGTACAGCAGTACAAAAATGTACTGCTTAAAAAAATAATAGTTTTAACAAAAAGAAATACATGTACCAGAGAGCTGATATGTGTGATTTATTCAACGAAAAAAAAATCGTGCACAGCATTTGATTAAATAATAATAATAATAATAATAATAATAATATTATGAAAAAGTAACAAAGCTTTATGCATAACAGTTTTTTAATAACCTTTTCTTTTAAGTATATATAAAATTGCTGCATATTGTGTGAACAATGCTTTAAGTAGAGTAAAAAATGCGCGAATTTACTACACGAGTAATATGAATTTTTCGCATTGTCATGCTGCAATGTTCACTCTAAGCTTTCAAAAATTTTCCGAAAGTGAGGAAACGCTTCGAAAAAATATTCGCCTGGGCTTTTGTTGAACTGATAAGACGTGGAATAACGAGTAGCACAGTGTTCTTAGATGAAAATATTAATTTGGAAGCCTGTGATGGCTTTATTATTATTTTACCGATCTCCGAAATGAAGAGCAGTAATTGGAGCTAAAATTTTTGTCCAGTACAATGAACGCTAATTGCTATATTGGAGTGCTACAAGTAGCGTTTTCTCACATTCCGAACAGTGCAGTGAACATTGCAGCATGACAATGTAAGCCTGGGTCGTAAAGACACGCCTACGCAATCAAAATGTTAATGTTCTCGTTTGGCCCTCTTATTAACTGGACCTTAACATCACTGAGAATGTTTGGGGATGACTACTCCGGAAAGTTTATGTTTCTGGAAAACAGTATACTACCAAAGAGTTATAAAAGTTGCTCGGTCGCTAATTTCGCTCGGTTACATGAAATCATTGTATGATTCTATTCCCAATCAAATTTACTAAACAATCTGTAAAAATTAATGCTCTACGCGTTATTGAAAAGTCTTAAAATGTAAAAATTTTCATTGAATGTAAATAGTATTCAAACTTTTATTGAAAACAGGCATTTTTTACTTTGTTTACAAAATTTATATACTACACTAATATTATAAGAGAAAAATTTATATTTTTGTGTGTGTGTATGTTTGTAATGAATAAACTCAAAAACTACTCTGCCGATTTCAAAAGTTCTTTCACCATTGTGAAGTTACATTCACCTTGAGTAACATAGGCTATATTTATTGCTAGAAAAGATTATGGATCCTTACTAAAACTTAAGTAACGTAACCCAAGGTGTAAAAAAAAGTGTAGTATGTTCTACAATATTAAAGAACATATTAATATCTACAAAAAACTTTCCGATACCATATTATCGTTATGTCACAATTACCATTTTTTACATTTCAAAAGTTAACTACACAAATAAAATTAATTTTCTGTTTGTTTGTTTGCTATACAAATTTTTTATTTCCCAACGGATTTGTCTGATAGTCTCCATAGTCCAGGGAAGGTCGCCATATACTGTTTCAATGGCCAAGCCCATTTTTAGACCCACGATTTTTATACTAACGATTTTTACATAATTTAAACCTGAATTTACCACTTTGGTGGCCGCCTCAAATAATAATGCTACCAAAAACATGAGACACTTTATGAAGTGTTGAATGGTTGTATTATTTGGATTAACAATTAAAATTCTATTTGTAAACGGATTTCTATAAAAATTAATACATATGCTTTCTAGGGATACCTACTCACATAATAAAAGGCGAGACTGGGCAAAAATATCTAGTTTTTTATAAAAACAAAACGCATTTTTGTAGTGTTCAATAACAAGTAAATTACCTTAAAATAGAAATAAATCATATTTTTTAGAAGCAATAACCTTTTGAAAATATTGTGTGAGGGGGTCCTATTCGTGTGTATATTAAAACAGTAATTTACATGTTTTGTGCCATACAATAATATAATGGCAGTTTTGTCATCACTTTCAGCATGTGTTCTAAATATTTTAATTTGATGGTGCATCCACACTTAATTTACAAAAAGTAAGGCCTAACCAAATTCCTTACCACACAATTGTTCGTTGTGGATGCATTTGTTTCTCATGAATTGCATGACAATTTTTTGAGCTTCAAATTTGACAATTTTTTGTCTTGAAGTAGTTATTCAGATAGAAATAAGCACCATCGGAGAAGATAACTTTTTCCAAAAATTGGCATTAATTTCACTTAGCTTTATTATCCATTAAACGAACTGCCGGAGCAGATATTTTATTCCATACTTATTCGGAACATGTTTTCTTTAAAATTTAACTAAAAAAATCCCACTCTCTTAAGAAATATTTATTTTTACTTTTAAATTCAAATGTGCACTCTTACTGGGACACCTTTTACAAACGTTTTTGAACTTGAAAATTATTCGCATTATATGAATATAAAAATTCCGCAATAGTGGAAAGTTGACTGAATCGCTGGGCAAATCCCGGTACGGGCTTTACATTGTGTAATGTAATATATGTTATATATAATATATGTTGCCACAAGAACGGTCATAAATTGTAAACCATAAATTCTTAAATTTAAATTTTTAATAAAAATTAAAATTTTAAACCGCTAACATGTCTGTTTGCATTCATCTACTTTATAAAATATTCATTTTGGCCATAACGTTCCTATAATTGCATTAAAAATTCCAATCCAGTCAAAAGTTATAGAATTTTGACCGCTAACTCGTGAAATGTGCCATTGTGTGCCGTGTGCTTTTGTTTAATATACTAGATTGAAATATTATTAGGAATTGCAGTGTTTGAATTCCTACTTTACCTACCTTTTTTTAATTACGGCTACGGCCACAGCTCCAACTTTTTCAAGTAGAAGTAGCGGTAGACGATGTATTATTCCGAAGCATTTAAATTTTTTAGCTACAGCTACTTTTCAAAAAAATAAAGCCGCAAGTAGAAGTAGCCTCTTTGCTACTGAAACTAAGGTATTGGTAGCGGTAGAAACCAGCAAAAATATTCTACCTAATTTTTTGCTTCAATTTGAAAAGTAGCCAAAAATGAAAACATTATTTCTGGCTACTTTGTGTTGAGAATAAGCATACTTTCTAACTACTTTATATGAATACTTTATGCTTGGAGCCACGCAATACAAATATGTATTTACTTCTGGCTACTTACCGACAGTAATAAGAACGAAGAAAGAACGTGTGTTATTTTGTATCGTTTTTTCTTTTGTAATTTGTTTCACACACTCGACAATGGGGCAGAATAAAGTAAATTGGAAATAAATCTGGAACTAAATATAAAAATCGTGATTATTTTTTTGTCTTTCTAACTTTACTTGTATAAATAAAAACTATATAAATTCATATGATAAATAATTGACAGGCGGACGTTCTTTCTTCGTATGGTAGTGTGGTTTGGATTTTAAATGATCAGCTGGGTTTAAGAAAGTTGTCTGCAAGATGGGTGCCGCGTTTGGTCTCAATTGACTATAAACGTAAACGTGTGACGTGTGCAGTTTCAATGGCAAAACTCTATGAATTGGGCTACGAATTGGTACCTCATCCACCATATTCTCGGTGGAAAGAGATTTTGCTCCAACGATGAAATTATTGACCAAACAAATGCCTATTTTAAGACCTCGAGAAATCCTAATTTTTGTTTTACAAAAAAAACTATGTTTCATTCAAAAAATCACAGAGTTATTGATCCGCCCTCGTAAATATTAAATGCAATCATATAATGTGAGAAATAGGATTAATTCAAAATTTTTTTTTATTTATTTATTTATTAGCAATTCCTGAACAACAACAAATTTACAATTATAGGACTTCAGCTTCACCATTGAACCTTGGCAACGCTGAGTATACCCCCGACAAAGAAAACATCATCACAATATGTAAGACCTGTGATTGTAAATATATTTTAAGCATCAAACATAATTTTCATCAAGGGAACATTTTTAAACTTTAGTGCTCATAAAGTGTCTTGAACAGGTTTAATTTAAACTAAGCAATCGTCTATCCTTTTAACAAAATGCAAGCCCATGAAAGAATTCAGTTGAAAAATATTTCAACTATTTGTTAAAATGTGTAATGAGTAAATAAATACCCTTCACACATTCTATAGGATCGGATTCGTCACTTCCATCAATCCTCCATGAAATTTTTGTCGCACGCAAAAGGAATTTCGAAATTGCTAACGCACGTTGTTGCTCATACGCAGATTGACTGAAGGAAGGAAGGCTTAAAATAGAGCATACAAAACGTTGCTATAAATAGATTGCTTTGATTTTAATTTAACTGGTGCCACAAACAGCTAATATAGGCAAGTAGTTGTACTACATGGTGTACTGTTACGTTTGTTTTCAAGTATGGATGTGGGTATGTATGCGTGCACGTTTTTTATTTATTATTATTTTTTTTTCTAACAGCATGTACACTATGCGCAACATTTCACCTACTTGCTAAATCCGTGAAACGTGTCAGATATGATGCTGAAATTTTTCTTGGTAGCTCAAGTGTTTAATAATGGCGATTACAACACAAGAAAAGTAAGTGGTGTGGTGGTTGTCTACGAGTGTCTGACTCAGATTTATCATTTTTTTTTTCATGTACATACATACACAGTATTTATTGCACATATGTATATATGTCTGTATGTTTTTCTTTATGAAGATATTTCTATTTCTGGGGGAACGTACGTATAAGGATTATATAATGTTAGTAACTAAAAAATTTGCTAAACATAACTTTATTCATATCAATCCTGGTGTGCTGATGTAATACATTCTAATAATACAATGCAAATAATAATTATGAACAATATTGTGAAGCATTAAGATTATGCCAAACAGTATTTACAAGCATAAGTAAATAGTATTTGCACTTATAAAACCAATTTTTAATTTGCTAGGGACATGGACATGACATGAAGCTTTTGCCGAAGTATTCGCCACTTTTTTTTAAATAACATATACATACTGCTTTTTCGATTAACCTCGATGCGGTAATAGCAATAAATAGAACAGGTTGCAGACTTCTACTTAAGAACGAGATAGCTTTTTATACAGGAGATAGGTACAAGCATACGTACCCATATACATACATAAAATGGCATATACGGATGTATGAGTATAAACCACCCTGCCGGCAAGTCATCTAAGCTCAAATACAGTTTAAGCTAACTATTCCTCAGCTAGTGGTGGTTGGTTACCTTTAATAGACCCAACTGACCATTTTAACATTTCACAGTCCTAGACAGTAGTAAGCAGTTTTCGAGTTGCAATGACTTTGCAACAAACTTAAAATAACTACAACAAATTTAAATTCGGCTGTGCCGAGTAATTTATACCCTTCACTGTGTTAACTAGATATTCATATTTTTCACTTTCCACATTCTTCTTAAATATCAAAAAAATATAAAAATAAATTTTTTATAATATTAAAAAGAAAAGTTATGACCGAATTTATAAAAATAAATATCTTTGAATACCAACTTTTTTAACTAACTAAAGCTACGAGTTCTAATAAAAAATCTTTTCTGACAACCTTATTTTTAAAAGAAATAAAATGATTACAGGCACTCAATTTTTAAATTAATAAAAAAATTCTATTCCAATAAGAACTGTATTTGTAGTTTTGTAACACTGTAGTGCCATCTGTTACTGTGTGGTGTCATCACTACAAAACAAAATACACACATGCACTCACACATTTGTATATGTAAGTTATGGTTCTCTTGCACCAGAGAACCAAAAAAAATATTTATATTAAGTTAAATTAACACACGACACTTCTTTGTCTCAACATCAACTGAACTTTCGAATTTTATTGATAATATTTTTATAGTTTACAAATGGTTACTTAGCTTAAATCATATTTTGAATAGTAAGCTTTATTTTGTTAAAATATTTATTGGAATATATTTTGCATACAAATAACAAAATGAGTTTATTAAAATGATTACTTAGCTTAAATCATATTTTTGGTTGTAGGTTTTATATTTATTAATTTTGCTTACAAATAATAAAATAAGTTTATTGAACTGCTTAACCTTATTATTCGCTTATTGCGACATACAAATAAAATAATGATCAGCAATATTTAGTTGGCTCGTGGTTGACAGTGGCTTAACTTGCATAGCGTAAAAAATTTCCATTAAAAAACAAAAGCAAAAACAAAACAAAAATTTATGGAAATCTGAAATATCGGTTATATTTTTGATATTTATCGACAATTTTGTGAACCGATTGCTCTCCTTTTTTTGGAGACATTATAACTGTTGTTTCTGTTAAAACTATACTCGTATACCACATTTTTTCACCGTTTTGTATTTTACACAAAAAAAACCTAGCAAAAATTAATAAAAATCTGAAATTTCGGTTAATTTATGGACCGACCTTTTTGATATTTCACATACATGTCTGTTATATGTGATAAAACTGCGTATCACGTTTTCTTGTCCAATAGGAATGTAAAATAAATATAAATTAATTTAATTTTGCAAATATATGTTAAACCAAACATTTTTAAATAAAAATTTATTAATATTTAATTTATTTATATAAATAAAATTCAATTTCTGTTTGTTTGTTTGTTCGATATATAAATTTTTGTTTTAAAACAGCTTTGTCTGAAAATTATGACGATCCGGATGCATTTCAATAGCAACTGAAAGACAGAAAAAACTAAGAGATTGCACAGCTAAACTTTTCTCTACGTGGCCTAGAGACTTCAGAAAGTTAATTTCAACAACTAAACAAGTAAACAGACAGACAAACATCGCTTATTCGACTGTGCTATTTATAAGGATCCAGAATATATATATTCTTTATAGAGTGCCCTATGTGCGGTGTAGAAATTACAAACGGAATCAAAAACTTATATAGACCCTGCAGTTCATACTGACAGTTAAGTTTAAAAATGATATAAAGCATAAATAAACTTATTTATATTCAACAATTAAAAAGATCGATTAATGAGTGTTAAAGGATGAAAATTATTTCTTGAATTTATTTAATGAATACTGAAATCATAAGTTAAACAAATGTTGGACTATAATAGATCTCCCGCGTTAAGGCAAAGATGGTAAATGCTTTTATAGCCAAATGAAGGAATGTTCAGTAAAACCAATTAAGCAAAAGTTTTTACGAATTAGTACACTGATCGCAATCTAGCAACAACTGACAGAGACAAGTGATGGAAAATATCTGCATTTATGAATTATATTTATATTTAATGAACATAAGACTTACTTACTTACGTGTGTGCAAGTAAAATTTTAAAACTTGCTCAACTGCCAAGTTATATTTTGAACTAATACATATTCATACACACACACATACATACGTACCTCTATGTTAATAAGTTTCTTGACAGTTTAAAATCGGCGCCTTATACATCATTGTTAGCTATAACCGTAACATAACCCAGACAGTTTGCTTGTCAGTTTGGATGTCCGTTTAAAAGATCAGTTTCTGTGATTACATGTATATATACCTGTGCAGTGCATAACATAGAAGTTTCATATATTAATTCATCATTCAAAAAATAAACCGAAGTGAATAATTGCACTGTCTGCTTGTGTGTCTACCTACAACGCTACAATGACATGTCAACCACATTTATGTGGAGACATACATAGATATATAGGAATATATGTATATATGTATAAGTGGATATACTTCTAACAAAGTTGGCAATAAAACATATATTTTACTACAGTGGAATTCGGATAATATGAATGTACATCATGATGACATTTCTTCCGCTAATTGCAAATTTTCATTTTGTCTAAAATAAAAAACAAACAAAACTAGTGGTGTGCAGTTTTGTCAGTTTTCATTAATTTCTCTTTTGGTTTTTTTATGGACATTTTTACGCTGTAGGTATGCGTAAAGTGTGTGAACATACTTCTATTACGAAAGCTGGTATGAGCGAGTTATGAATTTATCAACAACAACTATAACAACAACAATATATTTAATTATTACACCTTTTGAATACATGATTTCTGGTATAAAATATTACTGACAAAGAACTCAATTATTTGGAATTGAAAGCAAAACAATAGAATAATCACTTTTGTATTTATTTAATAAGTTTCTTTATAAAATTGTAAGAAAAATAAAGTAAGTCATAATTTAATAACCAAAAAGAAAAGTTGTCTTTTTTTTTAATAACCAAAAAGAAAAGTTGTCTTTTTAAGCGCGACTTATAAAATTATTTTATATGTGACATTAAAAAAGCACACAGATTCATTTATTAAAAATTAACTTTTTATTTCCAAATAGCTTGAAGTTGTAACTACGACTAAGTTTTACAATTTTCATTTTCTTAAGTTGTTACTTTCAATCGTTGATTGCATTGGGTAATTTTAATTGACTAAATTCACTTAAATGTTCTTATTGTTAAATTGTAATTTTTGCAATATTTTGTTTTAAAAGTTCGTTTATATTGAATAAAGAAAAACAGAGCGGAGGCTTATTTGGGTCATCTGACGTGGTCCCTTTGTGATACCTGAATGAGAGGAAAGATGTATAGTGATAGAGGCGGCAGAGTAAAACCAAGTTGGAAGATATAGGATAAAGAAGAAGAAAAAGGCGAGTGCGTCACCTAAACCAACTGCTAATCGTAATAAAGCCATATAGCATGCCGACCCCTACCTGAGGTAGTCACATTGTGGCGGTGTAGGGGCTTACTGCGATTTGAGGCATGGCGCAGGTGCGACATGGTATGTGAAGCACATGCGACATGCCCTGGATCGCAAACTAAGAACTACCTAAGACGGAACCGCCTTTTGGCATTAAGATCGAGACCAGTAAGATCTTAATTATGGCCTACTGGAAAATGTGTATGGACTGACGACTTTGGCCTGACAGTTGTGGTATTCTTGGATCTTATTATGTAAGAGTGATATCTTACAGAAACGACTCCCTAGTTAATGCTACTGCTGCCTCCGTCTCGTTAAAATGTGGGAAATCTCAAAGTACGATCGAAAACTTCGTCGCCGTTAAGTTGGTGGTGTAGGTTTAGCGTTCAGGGGGACACAGATAGCAACTGTTGCGCTAAGTGCACCCTTATCCAACATGCTACTGACGGCGTCCAGAATAAGAGTAGGATGGGTTATGTGCAGGATTCGTGAGAAGATCACGCCCAGGAGATGCTTCAAGTGCTTGGACTTTGGGGCATGTAGCGGCGAACTGTAAGAACGGGAATGATTACAGGGACACGTGTATAAAGTGTGAGGAGGGGGCACTTGGTGAGGACCTGCCGGAACAAGCCAAGCTGTCTTCTTTGCAAGGAGAACAGGGGGCATGTTACTGGATCTTCAACCTGCCCAAGGTATAGATTGGCTCTAGAGGCCCGCAAGGAGGGGGCATGAGACTTCTTCAGTTGAACCTAAGCCACTGCGAGATGGCACAGAACCTACTTAGGTGGAGTATTACAGAGGAGAGGATAAATATAGCTATCCTAAGTGAACCGTACAGGACTGACGATACTCGGGTGTGGACAGACAAGATGAAGACTGCCGCAGTTTGGGTGGCGAGTGGGAGGATGCCAAGGGACCAAATGACTACGGACGTTGGTTTTGTAAGGGTCACTCTGGGTGGTTTGACCATATACAGTTGCTATATTCCCCCTAGATATAGTATTGAGGAATTTAGGAGCATTGTGGCCAGGATTTCTCTGGATGCGGCTAGCTATGAGAGGGTTTTGATTGCTGGCGATTTTAATGCGTGGGCTATCGAGTGGGGTTGCTCACGGACAAACCCTAGAGGAAGGGCATTACTTGAGGCTTTTGCAAGCCTGGATGTGGTGTTATTGAACCAGGGCAGTGAGCATACGTTTAGTCGAAACGGAGGCGGACCCGTTATAGACATAGCGTTTGCCAGCAATAGAGTGGCCGGTCGCGTACGGTGGAGCATTAGCGGGATCTATACACATAGCGATCACAGGGCCGTTCTCATGGAGCTTATGGATAGGGAGCATGATGGGGCTGGTCGGTATAATATTGGCGAACAGAGCTGGAAGTGTAAAAGTTTTAACCGCGAGATGTTTCGGGTTTGCATGGATGGTGGGAGTATAGCTGGGCTACCAGACGAAGCGGCAAGGGAATTTATTAGCCGAGTTTCGACTGCTTGCGATATGTCGATGAGAAGAAGGTGCCCAGGATTCAGAAAGAATCCCGTTTATTAGTGGAATGAGGAGATTTCGGGGCTTAGATCTGAATGTATAAGGGCTCGTAGGAGATTTTAGAGGTCTAGGGGCCGACCAGAGGAATTAGTACTCCACGAGGTCTTACGAACCAAGAAAAAGCAGCTCAAGAAGGATATTAGGGATAGCAAGAGGCAATGCTTCATGAGCATTTGCGACATCTTGACAATAATCCATTTGGACTAGCGTACAAGATCGTTACAAAGAGGCTCAAGTCCTATAACAGGGCGATGCCAACGGATCCCGTGTTACTTGGGAATATTATTTCAAACCTCTTTCCACTACAGAGGGGTATTTGACCTGTCACGTATGAGGAGATTCAACATGCTGTGGCTGGACTGCAGGATGGAAAGTTGTGAGGGATAGACGGGATTCCGAACGTTGTGGTAAAGGAGGTAGCTGCGGCACGACCGGACTACCTACTGCACCTTTTTGGATAACTGTTTCCCGTATTCTGTCTTTCCACCAATGTGGAAGAGACAGAAACTGGTGCTGATTCCTAAGGCGAATAAGCCGCCGAGTGATCCTTCTTCATATCGACAAATATGTCTGATCGATACCTTTGGGAAACTGTTAGAGACTATTATAAATAGGAGACTGCAGGAGTGTGTACAGCGCGCAAACGGGCTTTCCGATTGCCAGTTCGGCTTCAGGAAAGGGAGATCTACCGTTGATGCCATAAGGGTACTTGTGGAGACAGCGAGCCGGGCAATAAGAAGGAGACGGTACTCGAATGACTACTGCGTTGTGGTGACACTGGACGTGAAGAACGCATTCAATACTGCGTGCTGCGGGAAGATCATGGAAGCACTACGTAACTTGCCGATCCCGGAGTATATGTTGGCCATTGTGGGGGACTACTTTGCCGGCCGTGTTCTCATCTACAATACGGACGAGGGCAGCAGGGAATATACGATAACGGGGCGAATTCTGCAAGGATTGGTTCTTGGGCCGTTTTTGTGGAACATAATGTATGACGGCGTTCTGCGACTGGACTTGCCGGTCGGTGTGAGAACTATTGGCTTTGCGGACGACATCGCATTAGTAATTGAAGCATCTGGATTAACAGAGGCTGAGACAGTTACGAATGCGAGTATTGGAGTAGTGCAATCATCGCTAACTTCCATGGGTCTGCAGGTAGCGAACCACAAGACGGAGGTAGTAGTCATTTCGAGCCGACGAACTAGGAATCTAGTGACGGTGAGAGTAGGCGACTGTGAGATAACTTCTAAGGATTCGCTGGGGTATCTAGGAGTTATGATTGACAGTCGGTTATCATTCAGGAGCCACATTAAGTATGTAGTAGTTAAAGCTAGTGGAACGATTGCATCGCTTTGTAGAATCATGCCGAACACAAGGGGTCCCAAATACCAAAGGCGATTAGTTATAGCGGGAGTAGTTAAGAGCATCATACTATATGCAGCCTCAATCTGGGCAACCTGTATGCGGTTCTGGTCATATTGTTCTAAACTGAACACAGTGTACAGGTTAGCTACTCTAAGAGTATGCTGTGCATACAGGACCGTGTCGACGAAGCCGCGTTCGTCATAGCAGGCATGATACCGATAGACCTGTTGACTAGGGAGCGCAGCCTAGTTTATAATGATAACATGTCTAGGGAGGACGCACGGACGGAGACTAATACGATCTGGCAGAGTAGATGGTCAGATAGTAGCAAAGGCAGGTGGACATATAGCTTAATTAGGGACCCGAAGAGCTGAATGGAAAGGAGACATGGGGACGTAGGGTACTACATTACACAATTTTTTGGCGGACATGGTGCCTACAGGCAGTACTTGCATAGGTTCCGACTGATAGACTCACCGCACTGTCCACAATGTGGTTGAGGACGCCGACCATGTGTTTTTCGCCTGTCCGAGATTTGAAGCCGCAAGAGCAACACTGGAACGACAACTAAATAATGCGATTGGACTTCACAATGTGATCCAACTAATGATGGAAATAAATGAAAACTGTTGATACATTTCGACGTACGTACGATTGGTTCTTTTGGAACTTCGTAGAGCTCTAACTAGAGCACAGTATGGTTGTGGTGGTGTGTTTTAGTACGTAGGCGCCCTAGCGGCGAATCGTGCATACGCAGTGTTCGGGATGCTCAAATGCAAAAAAAAATAAAAAATAGCATGCCGACCACTATAGTCGACAGTTCAGTAAGACTCTGCCGATAGCGCTCCCTAAAATAGAGCTTGCGCTGAACCGCCAGGTTAGGACAGAAGCAGAGAAGGCGTACCTCGTTTTGACATTCGATTACCAAAACTGCAGTGGCCTGTTGTTGCCGCCACCATATTTCTCAAGTGGCCTCTCGGGAGTTCCAGTAAGCCCCTGTTGCGATTACTGTCCAGCCTAGGTCAGATCATTCTCGATGTATTGCACGTCCATTAGTCTCTTCATCTGGACTGTGCCTTACGCAAATCTAATTGGCTAAAACGGTAAAATTGTTAGATTGCAATTTATTGGCAAAATCAATTTTTAATAATTTTTTAGTCGGGTGAACGGATATGCAATGAAATTTTATACGGACTTGTCTATTCAATCTTGTTCGATTTTCATTTGTTGACTTATTTAAAATTTTATTTATGCAAGAGTTTTACAATTATTTTTTTATGTCATTTTATTTTTTACATAAAGTGTTGTTAAATTTTAAAGGCCGATGTTGATTTTGAATAAAACACAAATTATTTATGAAATTATTGTCATTTCCTTTTATTATGATAATATGGTATGATTCAATGTATTGAACAAAATATCGCCCAAATGGCCGCCGCGACCTCGGCGGCGCACCGCCATCCGATAGTCCAAATTTTCGATGACGCAGAGGCGTAATTGAGGTTCTATGCCGTTAATGTGCCGAATTATCTCATCCTCTTGAATTGTTGCTGGCTTATCGACGTACACCTTTTCTTTCAAATAACTGCAAAGAAAGAAGTCCAACGGTGTCAAATCACATGATCTTGGCGGCCATTGAATTTGTCGAGCAAAACAGCCATTGTTTCGTTAGCTGTGTGGAAAGTGGCACCGTCTTGTTGAAACCATATATCATCCACATTCATATCTTCCCATTCGGGCCATAAAAAATTCATTATCATCTCACGATAGCGAACACCATTCACAGTAACTGCCTGACCGGCCTCATTTTGGAAAAAATACGGCCCGTCGATGCCGCCATCCCATAAACCGCACCAAACAGTCACCCTTTTGGGTGCATTGGTTTTTCGACAATCACTCTTGGATTATCATTCGCCCGAATGCGGCAATTCTGCTTATTGACGAATCCACTGAGGTGAAAATGTGCCTCATCACTGAAGATGATTTTCTTCGAAAATTGATCATCCACTGTTGCCATTTCTTGCCACCATTCTGACCATTGACGACTTTTGGAATGGTCAAGGGGCTTTAGTTCTTGAGTCAATTGCACCTTGTCTTTAGGCATAATGTTCATCAACGACGAGCGTGAGAGATGAAATTGTTGGGCACGACGATGAGTTGAGGTGGACGGCTCTTCACCCAGACTATCGCGAACAGCAGAAATATTTTATGCAGTACGAGCATGCACTGGTATTTTCACATCTCCTACAAACCCGGTTTGCTCAAATTTTTGCACGATTTTTCCGATTGTACGCACATTTGGACGATTAAATTGACCGAAAAAATCACGAAGTGTACGATATGCATTTTGATTTGAACATCCATTTTCATAATAAGCGTGAATAACTTTAACGCGTTGCTGGATTGTGTATCTCTAAGCGGTTCAAATTGAGTTAATCTGAAATTGAGAAATGTCAAATGTAATGCAGAAAAAAGCTTGACGTTTAGGTGTGGTTCACATTCAACATCGGCCCTTAAAATTTAAGCAACCTTTATAATTAAGTCTATGAACCAATGTCCTTACAGACAAAAAATAAAACAAACTTGTGCTTACTCTAATTACAAATACTTAAGAATAAAATAATATTATGTTTTAAAAGACATTAATATTTACAGAAACAATTTAAATTCGGCTGTGCCGAGTCATATAATACTCGTATTATGTATACCCTTTACTTCGAAAAACCAAACATTCATATTTTTCACTTTCCACATTCTTCTTAAATATAAAAAAGTGCAAACAATTATATAACTGAAACAGCTAACTTATTAAACTTGAGGTCATATTATAAAAATTTATTTATTTATTATTGGAGCGAAATATACTAGCCGTTTCAAAAGGTCAAATAAACTTACAAATGAAAAATTATATAAAAATAAGTTAAATTTGGCTGTGTCGAGTCTTATATACCCTTCACTGTATTAACAAAATATTAATATTTTTCATTCTCCACATTCTTCAAAAATATATAAAATATACGAAAAATTAAGTGAGTGAAGATAAATATACCTAGCTAAATATTTTTTAAAGTACTCCTTACGTTTTTTAGTATTTAAAAATATATTGTAAGTATATATGGAATTGTTGAGATCAAGGAAACTAATTTTTAATAGCACTAATACCTTTAATTAAAACCTTTCTTTTTATTTATTTTTATTTTTTATTATAATAATGTATTTCACAATTAATAAATTATAAAAGGTAAATTAGAGGTAGAGGTAGAGCTTTAAAATTTATTAGTTATTTGCCTCGCTTTTGAAACTCAACTAAATTTCAATATTAAGATTTCTTCTTGTCTACTTATTTTTTGTCAAACGGTAAGTGACCGTTAGCTTATGCACATATTTATTTATGTACTTGGCTGAGGCAAAAAACTAAAGCTGTAAAAACATACGATGTACGTATGTATGTACGTATATAATAATATATGTATGTTATACGAAATTGAAAAATATTAAAGAGAAATGATTGCTGGAATTAACCCTTTGTTGACGGCGGCAACAGGCATATTTATCAAATACATACGTCTTCCGTCACTGAATACTTCTATATGTTCGTTTGCAAATTAACAAAATCTCTTATAGAAATCAACGTATTTATGCACATTTGTATCTATGTATGTACTTATATTTCTCTTAAACATATTTATAAGTATGTCATAAATACTGAAAAAATATTTACAAATGCTAAGAAACATAAGGTGTTACGTTAAAACACATTTGACTCACCATATTTATCTTCACTCACGTCAAAAAATTATATAACTGAAACGACCTCAACTTAATAAACTAGCCTTTCAATAAAATAAGGTCATTTAAACTTACAAAAAAAAAAAATGATTAAAAAAAAGCAAAACAACAGATATTGAAGGCCTATTTTTTATTAGTCCTTAATAAATAATTCAAGAAACTAAAATTAAAGTGTTCTAAGAAACAATCCTTTTTGAGAACCTCATTTTTAAAAGCAAAAAAAGGTCTGCACTCAAGTTTTAAATTAATAAAAAAAGAAATTCTAAGAAATATACTTATACTCGTAAAGAATACAAATTATATATAATTTAATTTAATTTAATTTCAGAAACATTTTTCAACATTTATTTAGCCAAACATTTAATTAAATATTTAAGTAACGACAAACATTGAAAAAATTCTCTTCCATAAAAATGTCTGCATTCGTAATGCTATTACACTCAAGGCATTAGAAACCACACATATACTTTTTTAGGTTTCGTGTTTGTGTGTACAAAGCATTACGCAGCTTAAAAATTTCTATAAAGAAACAAAGCAAGAGCAAAACAAAAATTAATGAAAATCTGAAATATCGGTTGCATTTTTGATATTTCTCTGTCATTTGCTGACCAATTGCTTTCTTTTTTTGCTCAGACATTACGAATATTATTTTTTTAAGCCCGTTAATACACTTTTTTGAGCGTTTTGACAAATTTCGCAAAAAATGGTCAAAAATTTGAGGTAGTCAAGAATTTTGACTCTTAGCTCCGCCAATTATGGATCGATCTAGGTGAGTTTTGGTCCAGATGCTATTAATGTGATGTATAGAAAAACTGTGTTTTATATTTTTTAGTGTAGATAAAATACGCAAAAAAACAGCAGAAATGAAAGAAAATCTAAAATTTCCGTTGTATTTTTGATATGGCTCGGCCATTTGTATTTTTAGTAGAAGTGAATATAAAAATATATATACACCCAGTTATTTCTAAAACATATAAAAGAGAGTTTTGTTAGACACCATTTACACAGGGAAAGTTTACTTTGCAAAGTCTTGAGTTTATAGGAGATAGGGGTGAAGAGAACGGGAGGCAGTACAGACTTTCTTGTACTCGCAAATTCGTTTTGTTCTTTGTTCGTAGTTTATATAACTGAAGTTAGCTGCAACTTTTTATTTGAAAACAAAACAAAATTTGAGAAACAAAACTTTCCCTGTGTAAACACCAAAGAAAGTTTAAAAGAGAATTCAACAAAATTTGTCAAAGTAAACTTTCCCTGTGTAAATGGTGTCTAATTCACCATACATCAACAAGCTCTACTACGAGAATTACAGAATATAGCTGCAGGTATGTGCATTAGGCAATTCGCCCTACAACTGTTTTTTCCCAACTTGTCAAAATTGATTTCCATTTACAATTTCATGATTTATAAGGATGATTTCTCAATCATACACATGAAGTATATATTATTTATTTTTATTATATTCTTTACATAAATAAAAATAAACATAAAAAAGTTAAAAGAAAAATTTCTTAAACAATTTTGACTGTTTGTTATTCTGTAATTTTAATCGCTTAGCTAAAATGTACTTTATTCGCCGTAGCAAATTTCGTATCATTCCTTTCTTAACATTTGATTAATTGGTGTTGTGTCTATTTTTGATATTGTTTATTACTGTTACTACAAGTTATAATTTGTTTTCTTTAAAATAGACATTTTATTAATTTGCAAGAAATTATTACAAGAAACTATTGCTTATTTAGATTTAAATAAGGATATTTTAGCGAAGACACCAAATAGTAAAATCGTGGCGATTTAAATTTTTTAGAGGCTAAAATTAGTATTATACGTTATAGCATTCCATTTGTTGCTAAAAATAGCAAAATTGAATTTTTAGCTTTTTAGGGATGGAAATGTAGCTTTAGCTACTTACAGAATTAGGCTGTGGATCATTATTATTTATTTATTTATTTATTGTTTGAATACACAACAAGACTAGATATTATAATTATAGTGCAGGAGTTTTTTGTGTATTTACGTCAATTTGCCAAATACAAATGAAAATATTTATTGAATATAAAATTTTATGAATTATAAAATTTTTATTTAATTTTAATTAATAAAGGGTCCGCCATCGAACTTTTTTTCAACTAGTGCTTATTTCGTTAATGGTAACACTTATCTCATGTCTGATTTGACAGATAATTAGTTTTATCCTTCCCCTGAAAGAATATGGTTCTATATTCGCTTCGCTAAGTGGGCCTGTGATCGACTTACAGAAGATGCCGATTTTGCCAAAAAAAAATCATCTTTTCAGATGAAGCTCATTTTGATCTTGGCGGGTATGTAAACAAGCAAAATTGTCGCATTTGGGGCACAGAAAACCCGCACGCATACATTGAAAAGCCGACGCACCCAAAACGAATTTACAGACTTTTTCCACATAATTTAAAATTAAAGTTCAGTATATGTACCTATTATCAATAATAATTCCGTATAATTCCCTATTATTGAAGGTACATTATGTTTTTTATTTGTTATTTTAATTTCTGATAATTTGATATTATTTGAAATGCAGAAAAATTGATTTTAACCCCAGACAATCAATTTTTCTGCATTTCAAATAATATCAAACTATCAGAAATTAAAATAACAAATATTATTGATAATAGGTACATATACTGAACTAAAAAGCGCGAGTACGGGCTAGTCTATTATATATATCAGAGGCAATAACAGTATTTATTTTGATATATGTAACGCAGTTTACTTTTCCAGCTGGGGTATGACTCAGTCAACTCAAGGGCCTTACCAAAGGTCTGCTTCCTTTTGAATTAAAACACGGAGATGTATCCGTGTTAACACAGTATAATTTTATTAACGAAGAGTAACTTAAGATCTAATATATTGGTATAATGAGAATTAAATACTTCGTTGGGCGACACCTTCCAGTCGCTCGGCGGACCAGTTCTATATACTGAGACTCGGCGTGAATCCCACTTCGTTCGTATACTGCTCGGTCGATGCACTCGGCTTGACCGTGCTGTGGAAGTAAAGTAATCTTTAGGTTAAAGGGTTCGCAGCAAATGAATCGCTCGGAACCCTGAATTTGTTTATTTGTGTTACGAATACAGTGTGTGTTCGGCTACAAATTAAATGCTAAAGACGAAAGTAGGTAATTTCCAGAGACCTTGCACTCGGCTTACCACAATTAGAATATGAAATAAAATAAAATAAACGAATGTAGGTAATTACAAATTAAATACTAAAGACGAATGTAGTTAATTTCCAGAGACTTTACACTCGGCTAACTACAAGTTAAGTACTAAAGACGAATGTAGGTAATTTCCAGAGACCTTGCACTGGGCTATATACGAAATGAAATAAACGAATAAAGGTAATTTCCAGAGACCTTACACTCGGCTAACTACAAGTTAAATACTAAAGACGAATGTAGATAATTTCCAGAGTCCTTAAACTCTGCTAACTACAATTAGAATAAGAATTAAAGACGAAGGTAGGTAATTTCCAGAGACCTTACACTCGGCTATATATGAAATAAAATAAACGAATGTAGGTAATTTTCAAAGACCTTACACTCCCCTAACTACAGATTAAATATGTAGGAACAATCGCCAACATCAACTTCGTACCATAGTTAAAGTAGCTTGCTTGTAACTATAATTCGTACAATGTCGGTTATTCTTCCGTATGCTACGTATTGTAGGTTGGTCTATTGTGTTGTGTGGTTATTTTGTAACGGTCACGTTACATATAGATCAATTTGTTACTAAGAAATATGTATTAGAAATAAATTATAAATTTCTATTGTAATTATCTTCCACTATTTTGACGATAATTGCTTCCACATAAGAGATAGACATATGCTGTCGCAGACTTTTTTGTAGGACTATTTATGATAAACATATCGTTCATAGATTATATATGTGTAACTTCAACGATATTTGTAGCGCACGCCAAAACATGTCGCCGATTGTAGAATTTTTTCCTACTTACTTGACACTTATCGTTATATTTTGGACAATTTACACAATTATAGCCTATGTGTTATTCTGATGTACTCGTATAAGCTAAATTATTGTCAAGTTTCATTAAAATTCATTCAGTAGTTTTTGCATGAAAGAGGGACAAACATCCATACATCCACACTCACAAACATTCGGCTTTATAATATTAGTAGGATAGGATAGGATTAATATTTTTAGCGTCTAAAAAATCTCGTTGCTAAAAATTAGTAAAATTTAGAAAAAATTGTTGCTTATTTGGTCTTAGAAAATACAAAATTAGTATATTTTAGCGAAGACAGCAAACGGTAAAATTACAGCGACTTAAATTTTTTAGAGAAAGCTAAATTTAGCATTACACGTTACAGAATACCATTTGTAGCTAAAAATCTTTAAACTGAATTATTAGCTTTTTAGCGATGGAAATTTTGCTTTAGCGATTTACAAAATAAGGCTGCTGTATCATTTTGTGTCAGCGTGTTCAAGCTCTGATAACAATTTAAAAAGTTTGTAAACATTTTTTAAGCCAAACATATTTAATCAAATAAAGAGTTCTGTTTCATTGTTCTATTACACACAATGCATTTACATATATTTGTATAAGACCTAGTTTCGTGTTTGTGTGCACAAACATTACGAGGTTTATACAACTTAAAAATTTCCCTAAAAAACCAAAGAGAAATGAATGAAAATCTAAAATTTCGGTTGTATATTTGTTATTTCTCGGCCATTTGTAGACCGATGGTTTTAATTATTTTGCACAGATATTACGCCTGTTATTTCTGATAAAACTGCTTACCCCGTTTTTCTGTTAGTTTTGTATTTTAAACAAAATACGCAAAAACCTATTAAAAAAAATCGCTAAAAATAGAGGTAGTCGCGGTTTTTGACTCATAGTTATGCCATTTATCAACCGATACGGCTGAATTTCAATATCAACTGAGAGACAAAAACAACTAACAATTGGTACACTAAACTCTGTACGTTGCCTCGGGACTTTAGAAAATTGATTTCAATGACTACACAGACAGATAGACGGGCACAATATATATATATATATATATATATATATATATATATATATATGTTATATACTTTACCAGTTGATCCACAAACGTTGCTTTGTTTTAAAATATTATATATATTGAAATGCATAAAAATAGTTAAAAAGAGAAGACAGGAACGTATTTTTGAATCATCATTGTAGTATGTTTAATTCACATTTCCAATTAAAATTGTTAGTTATTTTATTTATTGGATATTCAAATAACCAACTAAAATCAACAAATAATTTTTTTCTGTTGCTTTGCTGTGACATCAGAATTGCATTCATTATAATTCTGTATAATACACGACATTTTTATTTTTTTATTTTTAACTGACTCGTAAGCATAAACATAATGCTGATAGTATTTCGAAACGGAAATAGTTAACATACAATTGAAAATGGGAGAAGAAGTGATTTTCAAGGTAAATGCCGCAAAAATTTTTTTATTTTGCATTGCGAATGAATGTAATACCGGAAATTGCAAGTGATTAAAATGGAATGGCATATTAGTCGGAACCATTGTTAATATTGGTATCAAAACTTTTTCTAATTCGTATTTTCGTTAAGTATTGTTGCTTCGATAACGGTGTTCATCAGGCTTTTTAAGACAGGACCAGTGCCATTGCAAAGACGTGGTTGGTTTATATTTCGCAACATTATAACTATCAATTCAGCTGTAAATTGTGAATTGGTAATTCCAGGGAGTTAAAAAACTTGGGTGAATAGTTGATAACATCGTCCTGGGAAGTAATTGAGGCCATTGACTTGTACGTCACAAATTCGCGATCAATTTCACTTTGAATCTAAAAATTCAATTCAATATGTAATTTCTATTATTGGTATTTATCGTGAAAATTAAATTAGTCGGAACCATTGTTGTTAATGGTATCGAAGCTTTTTCTCCTTTGTAATTTCCGTTAAGTATTGTTGCTTCGATAACGGTGTTCATCAGGTTTTTCAAGGTAAGCCTAGTGACATTGCAAAGACGTGGTTGGATAATTCATCTAAATCGTCGCCTAACCTGGTCTCATCATATCCAAGCTAAAATAACAGCTATAAAACTTAAAACAGCTCAACTGAATTGGCTTATACATCCCTATTCATCTCTGGTCTTACAATATAAAGTTCTACTATACAAATCTATTATAAAACCGATGTGAACATATGGCATACAGCTGTTGGGTATTGCTTGCGCAATCAATATTCAGAAGCTAAAAAGAAGACAGTTTAGTATATTACAACTTCTCGTCCGCGCTTCCTGGTATGTACATAATGAAAATATCCATAGAGATTTGGACGTTCCCGCTATTCAGGAAGAAATTGAAAAATATGCCAGTAAGTACTTAAGCAAACTGATAGTCCACTCAAATCCTCTGGCCCAGCGCCTATTGCAATTCAAAAGTCATAAGAGGCTTAGTAGAATTGACACTTTAATCTTAGCGAGAAGGAACACCTGATTTCTAAGTAGTAATTTAAGATTCGAATACAATAGATAGCTATTACATTGGTAATAATATAATTTAGTGGTAAGATTTGAATACTTACTGTAAATTTCATTCAGAAAGATTCAATAATGATAATAATAATAATAATAATAATAATAATAATAATAATAATAATAGTAATAATAATAATAATAATAATAATAATCAAAAAGAAAAACAAAACTTAAGACTCTTCCGTAATGCTAGCATAAAGTTAGTTGAGCGATCAGAAATGCCCAGACGTTCATTTGCATTGCTTACCTACTACCAGAACTGTTGAGCAGACTGGCAAAGCAGAACGTAGAACTGTCAACAAAGAGTTGGCGGATTCTTCGAACCATAAAAGAGAAGGATAGTGGAAAATCTGTCATCTTGCGCAGAGAAGAAAATTATTCCTTAATTTCTCACAGATCCATATGAGGATGCAGACAGGGAAGAAGTCGGCCACATTCACCCAAGAAGAGTCGAGGGAGAAAATGTCCATTAAAGACTATGACAACACTCCATCAACATCCAAAGCAGCAGATGCAGCCAGGATGATGAACACAGCAACTGCTGCCCTTACTAAATCCAAGGGGACAGCAGGTCCAAAAAGTTCGTCCTCAGAACGAGCAACCATCCATGCCAAGGACCCTTGCAGGCCATCGGGCTAACCTCAGCAAGCTCCTCGCTCTGGGCACATCCAAGCATAGATCCAAGTGGATGCGAGTGGGACCTAAAAAGCGGTCTTCCAAAAGATAATGTGCTTCAGGTGCATCCAGGCAAACCTCTAACACTCCAAAGCTGCCTCGGCAGTTTATCGGGGGCACCTGGATGTCGCTCTTATCGAAGAGCTAAACATATATGAGGATCAGATTAAGGACTGACCAGGTGAGTTGTTTTATGATTCCTGCAATGTAGGAAACTCCGATCATGTATACTGATTAGGAAAGGAATTAATGCCATTTTAATTTTAGAACACACAAACAAGGATCAAGTCGCTGTTAAGATGGAGGAGGCAAATGCCAGAGAGGTAATCTTATGCTCAGCCTATTTGATTGGTGACTCAGAGTACCTTTCTTTCTCAGTACTGCAGAGACTAATAACTCACAGTAGAAGAGAGAATAACCACATTGTGATTGGCTAAGATGCAAATGCACACCACACAACCTGGGGCATCTCGAACATAAACCAAAGTGGTTACTGCTTACTTGATTTTATTAACAGCAACATGTTAGAAATTATGAATGTACGGAATAAGCACACATTTAGGAACAGCATTAGAGAAGAGGTCTTGGCTATCACATTGTGCAATATATACCTAAGCAATTTCATTAATGAGCGGCAAGTTTCGGAAGATATATTCATGTCTGATCACTCACACATTAGATTTGATAAAAACTTTCATGTCTAGCTAAAAGCTACATACAGAGCAACTAATAGAGAATCCTTGAAAAAATTCTGCAGTTGCTCCAAAATTTACAGGGTTCTATCAAAAATGCATACTATCTCTATGGGGCTGTTTAAAACACCGGATGGACTATTTATGCCAGCTTCTGGTCAGCGTTAATTTTCCATGTTCCGTAATTATCTCAGATGATCAATTCAGTCCACGGAACGGAGACTAAGGTCTCAAGATTGGATAAGAGCCAGCAGATATTTTGTGAGGAAAGAATAACATGGGCCACAGGCCCATTTTATTCATACAAATCTCCTAAAGAAGACAGAATATTCTAGCACTCCTTCAGAATTGGATGACTCACATTATGTCACCTCTGATTAATATATTCAAAGCGAGCTTTGTCTGGGGAGCAATTGCTAACAAATGGAGGGAAGCCATCGTTCGGTACATTCCAAAATTGGTCATATATACCAACTAGTCGAACCTCTTTTCTATTGAAGACAATGAAAAAATTGGTTGATAGGCATATAAAAGAGAGGTACCTCATGGTTGCACCTCTACATAAAAATCAACCATACATTCTCTACTGAATCTTACGCAGAAAATTAAGTCCTCACTTGAGAACAAGGAGTATGCAGTTGGCTGTTTCCTAGATATTGAAAGAGCTTTCGACAATAAGAATTTCTCTCACATAACTAGATCGATCCTCAGCAATGATATCGATGGGTCAACATGCAAATGGATCGAGAATATGCTAAAGGGAACAATCATAAATTCTTCCCTGGGATCAGGTAACCTCAGAGTTAAGGCGGCAAAAGGTTGTCCTCAAGGTGGCGTACTCTCTTCACTATTATGGTCCATTGCCGTGGACGAACTATTACACATACTAAGCGGTAATGTTTTTGAGGTTCAGGGATATGCTGATGACATAGTTGTGCTGATAAGGGGTAGGTTTGAGGATACCATATTAAACCTACTTCAGAAAGCACTGAACTTGGTATTAGACTGGTGCAGGGATGTTGGATTGAACATCAACCCAATTCGGCACATTTACGGCATAGAACCTCAATTATGTCTCAGCGTCATCGAAAATTTGGACCATCGAATAAGGGTGTGCCGCCGAGTTTACGGCGATCATTTGGCCGATATTTTGTCCGATACATACTTTATTATCGTAATAAAAAGAAATGACAATAATTACTTGAACAATTTGCGTCTTATTCAAAATCAACATCGGCCCTTAAAATTTAACCACCCTTTACATACGAGTACATATATATTTATATACATATAATTAGGCTGACTTCCTAAGCGTATGCGGCTTTGTAGTAATACATTGCAACGTATTCCTAAATGCAGCCCTGAAAATTTTTACAATTGTTAAAGTTTAATTTTTATTGAACTTATTTAAAAGCAAATAATATTAATAGTGACATGTGCTTTCTAGAAACTTAAAAAGAATAATTCATATTAATTACAATGTTGCGAATGTGGCTAATCAAAAAAACGTCAAAATTCAAGTATACTTCATTTCATCTATTTGATAGCTAACACTCGGCCATCCTTTATACATGATCGCCTTCGATCAGTTACAGCTCGTAGTCATGTAGATATTTTGGGGTAGTTCTATTTCTTATGGGCCGGCATTGTGTGTTGTCTTCATCAGAGGTATTGCCTTCACCAATTGCATCAGGAGGAAGCATTACTCTCTTTACGTCCTCAGCTGCTACAACACCCTCATAACATCGTTGGGTACGTTGAATGTCCGGAAAGTCGGCTACGCGATAACGGTCATTTGGCAATACTTTTGTAATTACATAAGGACCCTTATACAGAGGTAAGAGTTTCGTAGACTCTCCAGGATTACTAAGTTCACGTCGGATCATAACAGAGTCACCAGGTATATATGTTTCAGCTGCACATCGTTTTTTGTAACCGCTGCTTGCTTTGATCATTTCTAATACTCTCAATCACTTTCTGCCTTAAACCGGTTATATTTTCAAAGTTCTTCTTGTTGGGAATAGCGTCATCCAATCTATTAGTAATTAGTCTTCTTGGTTCGTAGTTAAAGAGCACTTTAAAAGGTGTCGACTTTAATACGTGATGTACTGTATTATTGACACTCCACTGTACGATTCCAATGTGTTGATCCCAGTCACTACCATTCGACTTTCGGCACAAAGTAGACAGCATAGGGGTTATTGTTCGATTCAATCGTTCGCATTGACCATTAGCCCTTGGCGTCGCCGTCGCATTCATTACATGCTCAATATTCTTGTCAGTACAAAACTTTACAAAAGGGGAGCCAGTAAATGCGGTACCCGTATCGGTAATAACTCGGTTTGGTGCTCCGAATATGGCCACCACATCACTAAACGCATGAACTGTTGTCTCACTCTTGACATTTCGTACCGGTTTCAATATACAAAATTTCGTAAAACCGTCAATTATGACCAAGATATACATATTTCCATATCTACCTCTTACAAACGGCCCAAATGGTCGGCATGAACAGTATGGAAAGGGATACCTATCTTATCTATCGAATGGAGGAATCCCTGTTTTCTACCAGCAGGTTGTTTATTGTACAAACACTCGAAACACGCACCAACAAACCTCTTTACATAATTTCTTAATCTGGGAAACCAATATTTTTCTTTTATTTTGGAAACAGTCTTATCAACACCTACATGCCCCAACTCGTCATGACATGTCTGAACAATCTTATACCTTGCACCATCAGGAATGTGAAAACTTTCACCATCTTTCTCCATCTTATACACATGACCGTCTTGAAGTTTAAATTCGTTCTGTATGCGTAAATCATCTTTGGAAAGGTCATTCTGTTTTTGAAGGGTTTATCTAATACTCTGTATTTTGGGATCACTTTTATGCAATAGTGCCAACCAATCCGCAGTGTCTAAACTTGAATGTAGTGCACAAATATCAGCCACAGTTGAGGTATTTTCAGCTAACTCACACGTATTACGACTCAATGCGTCAGCATGTCTGTTGTCAGCACCAGGCGTGTGCTGAATTTCAAAATTGTACTCAGACAACTTTAACCACCATCTTCCTATTCTTGGGAGAATATCTTTCTTTGTCATGGAACACCTTACTGCGTTGCAATCAGTTTTCACTACAAACGGTAAGCGAATTAAGTATACACGGAATCGTTCCAACACCCAAACAACCGCTAATGTTTCCAACTCTATTGAATGATAACGAGCTTCTTCTTTCGTGGTCTGACGACTTGCATACGCTACAGGATGGAACTTTCCATCGATTTGCTTTTACAACAAAATTCCAGCTAAACCATCTCTACAGGCATCAGTGTGTACCTCAGTTTCAGCATCTTTAGAATATATACTTAAAACAGGTAATTCAGTTAAAACTTTCTTCAAGGCAATAAACGCGTTTTCTTCTTTATCATTCCATCTCCAAGCGATCTCATTCTTTGTTAAGCATGTTAAGGGTTTTGCCAAAATTGCGTAATTCTAGATAAAATTTCGAAAATAGCTTGTTAACCCAATAAATTGGCGTATTTCGTGGACATTAGTGGGACGCTTGAAGTTAATGATAGCTTTTGTCTTGAGTTGACTTGGTGTAACAACTCCGTTACAGACTCTTGTCATCAGAAATTTACACTTACGGATATTCAATTTCAAATTTGCTTGTCTCAACGCGTTCAAAACAATTTCAAGATTTTGCATGCACTCGTTAATGTTAGAGGACGGTATAAGTATATCGTCAAAATAACCCATCGCAATTGTAAAACGCAATGGACCTAAGGCGGAATTGACCAATTTCTGAAAAATTGCTGGGCCATTGGATACACCAAAAGGCATTCGCATGAATTCGTAGTGCCCATCTGGCGTCACAAATGCGGTCACGTGCCGAGAATTCTCAGCTACTTTAACTTGATAATACCCACAACGCATATCTAATACATTAAAATATTTCATACCATGAAGTCTGTTGATTTGATCAGCAACGATCAGCAATGGATATTTCATCTTTCTAGTCACGCGATTCAGAGATCTATAATCTATGCATATTCGTCTATCGCCAGTTTTCTTACGGACGATTAAAATGGGACTCGCATATTCAGATTTTGATTCAACGATTATACCTGCGTTCTTCAATTGAGTCATTTCTTCTCGTACAAAAGCTCTTTCAGATTCACTCAGTCGATATGGCTTATAAGTAATTGGTTTGTCATCTAACAGTTCAATTGAGAACTCTGTATTTTTGCCACAACCTAGTTCGTTGAGACTCAAAGCAAAACAATCTCTATAATCATGTAACAAAGTTTTCAACTTTTCAACGTAAGGCTCAGGTATGTCCGGGTTTACATTTATTAATTTACAAAATTCATCGTCATTCTCATTGCAATAATCATCAATCTCGCTATCATCAAAACTACACAACTCACCCTTAGTTACTCGCTCACCCTTATTGAAGACCACATCAGTTGAAGAAACGTTGACAATTGGCACAGCTAAGCCATCGGCATCGCTATTAATAATACAAGCTGGTATAACACATTCATTTCTGTTAATACTTGAACTTATAAAAACATCTTGATTCTCGGAAATCTGTTCGGTAGTAGTAACTGCAACAAACCCAACATGATTTGGTGGCAGAACAGCAACCTCTTTTACCCATAACCCGGTTTGGGAAGGTTTGGTATATCAATTTTGATTAAATCATTATCAGGCAGTTCATATTGTTCAAAAATTCTCAAATAGTCTCCTCTCTTATAATAAATTACATGCGGCTGTTCAGTAAAAGGTTGTCCAATCAGTAATGGTATATCAAGGGTAACATCTGTCATTACATACACCAAAACATTAGCTTCTGCCTGATCAACTTTAAAATTAGCTTTAAATACACCCACGGGACTTGTCATACACCTCTAATTATAGTATCACTGGGAGCCATGTAATACTCAAAACTCATATCTTTTGGTACCGACTCTTTCATCATAATGCATTGGCTACCAAAATCAACGTACGATTTTATTTTCTTGCCATTGATTTCTGCATCAAAGAAATACTTTTGATTCACGCACATACTTTCACTTTGTTTTCTAACAATAGCACAATCAGCCAACTGTCCTCCATATTGTTCTCTTTTATTGACAGTATGATTATTAGATTCAGGAAAATTTTTTCTAATATGACCAGGTTTATTACATTTTAAACAAACAATAGGAGAAGTGCAATTTTGTTTAAAATGTCCTTTCAAGTTACACCGGAAACAAGTCACATCAGCTGTATCTTTTGTTGTTTTCGCTAAAGCCTCCTTAACATCCTTTTCTTGCTTCAGCGGTTTAGTGTAATTAGTGCTACGTTCCTTCTGATTGTTTACCTGAACGCCCATTGTTCGATGAAAATCTCGGATGTCCGCTAACAGTGCATTTGATTCGGTGTTAGTCTTGCAAAGCAAAAACGTTTTTAAGTCACGATCATATAATCCTTGCATTATCTGAGTTTTTGTTTCTGGAAATGATAAATTTAGTTTATCACACAATCTTTTCTTTTTAAAATA
Source organism: Thelaira solivaga (assembly GCA_947397855.1). NCBI lineage: Eukaryota > Metazoa > Arthropoda > Insecta > Diptera > Tachinidae > Thelaira > Thelaira solivaga. The sequence goes on along the minus strand of OX377615.1, from coordinate 19,871,119 downwards.
ATAGTCAAAGACATTTTCATTTTTTTCTTGTTTATAATTTAACAAAGCCGACCATTGTTCTGCAACGCTGATGCCGCCGATAAAAGTATTAGTGAAGTCAGTTTCAAACTCTTGCCAACTTCTTATACCCAATGAATAAAACCAATCAATGGCACCATCAGTCAAATTAGAACTTACAAATTCAAGTCTAAATGAATCAGACCAGTTGTGTAAATCGCCCATGCCTTTGATAGACTCCAACCACTCATTGGCATTTTCCTCTGAACCCTTGCCGCTAAACTTTCTTATTGACCTATGTAAATCCGGCACAACATTGAACTGTGACGCCGAGTTATTTACTGCTACTTGGTTGTTCAAAGTAATGGCTCTAATAAGTTCTGCATTTTGCTCTAAAAGCCTCTTTACCACATCGTTTGTTCCACTTGCTTGATCTTCCAAGTCATTCATGTTTTCACCAGTACTGCCTCCGTGTGTTATAGTGTTATTATTTTCCTCACAATCGCTCCTCGATAATACTCACAACGCTATTCAATATAACACAATTCTCGTCAGCTTCAACAGCAACAACTGACACACCTGTATTAATATTAACAGCGCAACTCCAAGAACTCGTACCGATGATAACAACAGCAACCTCTTTTGTGCTTCTTGAATTCTTTATCTCACTTCTGAATGTTAAAGCTTAATTTTTATTGAACTTATTTAAAAGCAAATAATATTAATAGTGACATGTGCTTTCTAGAAACTTAAAAAGAATAATTCATATTAATTACAATGTTGCCAATGTGGCTAATCAAAAAAACGTCAAAATTCAAGTATACTTCATTTAATCTATTTGATAGCTAACACAATGCATTTTGTTCCCATTTGCAACACTGTTGCATTTAATACGCAAGAAAAAGCAAGCAAGGCATCCAAAAAAATTAGATGCAAAATAAATGCAACACGCAGTACAATAGCGTCATAAGAAAATAAGTAAGCGGCTTTTCTTGTAATTTAATATATTTAAATATTTCCTTATTTATCTTTAAATATTTTTTATTACAGTAAAATATGGACACATAACTATAAAAATATATTAATAAACGTGAGACTAGATATTGAAAAGCAATTTTGGAAAAAACAAAAGACGTATTGTGTATAGAAACGTGGGATAAAGGGAAAGTGATTCGAATACACAGCCACTCCTCTCCTACTGCCAACCTCACCCACTGTCTTTTTAGGACTTGGTGCTCCTTGTTTTCGCAAATGAGGCTCTAAGTGCGGTATATCCCTGGCTCACTTGTAAGATCAAGGTGGTTGGCAGCTGTGCCGTAGACCTGAATGGCTAGTCAGTTGTTAAAGAAGACTAGTTGTTAACTGCTCCCCTCCGGTGCCAGGACACGGGCCGGTTGAATATTTTTGTCTAGTCCTCGTACGCCGTCACTGCGTGGATGGTCCATCCCTTTACGTGCATGCTCGTGTGACCAAAAATGAGCGACAAACTCAAAAATAGGAAAACAAACAAGAAAACAACCAAAGGAAAAGACTTTTCCTCAGAGGACGATCTACTTGCCTCCAGTCAGGAGACATTGATCGGCCTCTCGGACCGTGAGGACACCAGACATTGTACCCCACCGACCGCACACAATCCCTAAATATCCCGAGGGCCGGCCGTCAAGTCCAAGGGAAAAAAACGGAACACGGAACGGGAGTCCCTAAAGAGAAGGTACTCGAAGGCAGTGCTCATCTTGAAAAGATAGAACAGAATGCTACCGAAGGGACTACCCATGTACATTATGTGGAAGATCGGGTAAAGTAACAAGCTGTGAGAGATGAGTATCTTAAGATCAAGGATGCCGTACCCAGCACTTCTCAGGCTGCTGCCAAGGAAAGCGCCAAGCGAAATCATTCTCAGGCTGAGGATGATGGCGTACCTAAGAGAAGGAAGGTACAGAAGTCGGTCTCTCCTCCTAAACCTCTTATTTCAGTGGCGAAGAGAAGGCCCTTCAATGAGGTGGTGAAGGATCACTTCCTTATGGCCTTGGCGTCAGAAAGGGATTGGGAGATTTCCCCTGTAATAACGGAATTGGTTGCTATCGAATCCAAGTTGGCTGAGCTCGTTGTGGATTATGTTCTCACCAATAAAGAAAAGCCGGCACCCCGTTTCGACTCCGGTGAGGTACACCGGGGTTACAGGGTAATTAAATGCTTGGACGGGTTCTCTACAGAATTCCTAAGCAAGTGTATCGCTGAGATCAGGGATACATGGGGTGGCTTAAGACTCAAGCTTATCCCGGCTGAGGAAATTCCGAGGAGACCCCGTGCAAGAGTTTGGTTACCGAAATTGATGATGCCAAAAGAATGATGGAGTGTCTGAGGCGACTGAACTCTACCATTCCAATTGATGACTGGTCGGTCATCCGCGTAGATGAACATGGCTACAACAGCACCTGCTAAGTCCTCACCATCACCGAGTCCGGTGCAGTGGCATTGGAGAAAGCAGGATATAAGCTGTTTTTTGCCGTAAGGGGCGCCAAAGTCAAAGTGTTCCGGCCGACGGGTGCTGAAAGTCAGGACACAGATGGTGTTGCTGCAACCAGTAACCTCCTAGGCGATATGAAGCTGTCCAAGCCAAAGGACACCATGTCGAACGATGGGCCTAAAGGTAGCACAGATTAATATGCAGCACTCCAAAAGTGCTACAGACAATCTCCAGGTCCTCATAGCTGAGGAGGACTTGGGCAATTATTTGGTTCAGGAACTCTGGGTCATTGACTCAGAGGTAAAAGGGTTCCCAGCTACTACGTACAATGTTCTGTACGTTAAGAACAAGGGTAGGCCAAGGTCCTGTCTTATCGCCAGAAAGCATTGTGCTTAGCACAGCGGACCTTTCAGTAGGAAAGTTCGAACTGAATGATGGGAGGAGCTTTCATATGGCATCATGCTACATGGCACATGACAGATCTGCCCCGACAGAGGAAGCTCATGGAAGCCATTGGAGTTGATGCTGATATCGTCCTTGGATGCGATGTGAACGCTAGACACACCATCTGGGGGAGTAGGGAGATTAATGATAGAGGTGAGTGCGTCCTTGATTTTATTAATTTCCACAGGCTTACGATATGTAACTCCGGATTCAGTGGTTGGGAAGAGGTTCTGGATGTTACGTTTACCAACGACAGATTTGGGTTTTTGATCGAAAAGTGGAGAGTGTCTAATAAGAGGTCTGTTTCGGATCACAATTGGATACTATTCGAGATAAAACCATCTGCCAAGAAAAGACAGTGCTTTAGGAATTCTAGGAGAACGGACTGGGACAAGTTCAATAGGGTTCTAGGGCATCGGCTGAGAGGAGAATACTATTACGGGACTCGAACAGAACGAGAACAGCTTACGCAGCAATATTGCTAAGGCGTGTGAGATTTCCTGCCCTGTAACTAGGACTAGGAAGAAATAGCCTCCGTGGTGGAACTTGGAACTTTATAGGCTTAGAAAAGAAGCGAGGAAAGCTTTCTGAGAAGAGATACGTAGTGGACCAACTGTATAGGGTTCAGAGATCTACTTGTATAGGAATTTCCGTGTGCTTGCTTACCAGTCCGTCCGAGGTTCTGAATACGGTACTGCACCTCATTCCTATATATTTACATCTGATGGCCATATCAGCCAGCAGTGCGAATAGTTTGTCTGCATCAGGCTGGTGGAGGTGTAGAACATATGGGCATGCTAAGATCCTGAATCGATTGCATACGAATTTGGGTTCCCTACCGACTACATAGTTCCCCAAATAGACTTTGATAGGTCTATCAAAGTTTTTTTTCCTTCCAGGCGGGAGTGGAAAAAGGGAACGTATGTACGTAGATATGACACCAGGGTATACACTGCCGGATCTAAGATGATCTGCGGTGTGGGCTCTGGAGTGTACTGCAGTGAACTTGATATGAGACTCTCATTCCCACTTCCGGATAGGTTGTGTTTTCCTGGCGGAGATACTGGCCATCAACCCGTGTGGAGTTGTATATCTTCCATCGGGCGCGTCCCCAGGTAGCGGATAGGGGATCCTCTGGTCGGCTTGTTTGACTACTATAACATAGGGTCACACAGATCGGTTGGAAGTGGTGTCTACTTTCTACTTCACTTTGACGGCCTTTCTGGATATAGAAGGTGCTTTTAACAATGTCAAGTCATCAGCCATCGTGAATGCTCTGATGGATGTTGGCACTGATCCTGTGATTATTGGATTTGTGGGAAAACTACTTTCGAGGAGATTATAGAATCGTCGCTGGGTGCGGCCGGGATAATCAGATCGACCATAAGGGGCACACCTCACGGAGGGGTCCTATCACTGCTTTTATGGAACATAACCATAAATGCAATACTCAGGAGGATGGATTCCATGGGTTTCGGGAATCTGTCTGGATACGTCATCCCTGAGAATGGAGATTACGCTTAAAATCATCACTAACTTGGAGTAAGTCAGTGGGACTAAACGTCTATCCGACAGAGACGGAACTTGTATTATTCACGGGTAGATACAAGGTTCCTGCTTTTAGACTGCCAGGCTAAACGGCTCGGAATGAGCCTTTCTGCCAGTGCAAAATACCTGGGAGTGATGCTGGATGGGAAACTCTGGTGGAAGCAGAATGGTGAGGTAAGGGCCTCGAAGGTAAATGCGCCGATATACTCGTACGCCTGTAGGAAGGCCGATCCCGATTTGAAAGGGTTTTTAGATGCATGGCCACCTTGATTACAGAGGCTATGAGATCAACGCCAAATAAGGCTCTCTTCACGATGCTAAATTGCTTGCCAGCTTACAGGCTGAAAAATTGGCATTATTTGCATTCGTGCGATTGCATGCAGCGCGATAGTGGAAGCACAGATCATGGGGACATTCGAGCATAATTGGTACTTGGAGGAAGATCCCCAATCTCATGGACTATGTCACCCCAAGACCATTCCTGCAGAGGAACTTCGGATTCACGATTTCGGACGAAACGCGAATCTCAATGGGATCTTCTCCTCTGAGAGAGGATCTGGATGTCTTCACCGATGGCTCCAAAAATAGTTTTGGAGTGGGTGGTGGAGTCTATATTGAGGAGTCTGAGAGTAGCATATCCTTCAGACTCCCCAATCCATGCAGCATTCTACAAGCTGAATTGATGGCTATAAAGCAAGCAGCAGATTGGCTATGCCATCATGGAATATTTGGCAGGAATATTCGCATTTATACCGACAGTCGGACTGCAATCAGGTCTTTAGTAGGTGTCTATTCGAGATCCAAACTGGTCCAAGAATGCAGGACATCCTTAAATAGGATGGCAGAGCATTCGGTGGTCACCGTCATTTGGGTGCGTGGACATGGGACTACAGTGGAGAATTGTAGGGCGGATAACCTGGCAAGGGAAGGGTCTAGGCTGCCAGCACAAGATGTCAATGCGTCCTGTGGTATCCCTCTATCGATCTGTAAAAAGCAGATCGAGAGCATATTTTTGCGAAGGGCACAGTCCAGATGGAGAGACGAATGGACGTTTAATACGGCGAGGATGATCTAGCCTAGGGTAGATAGCAATCGTAGTAGGGATTTATTGGGGCTCCAAAGAGCCCGATTGAGAAATGTGGTGGCTGTAGTAACAGGACACTGCAATTTTGGCAACCATGCTAGAAGAATGGGCTTGCGATATATAGACTACTCTAGAAGTTGTCAAGACGAGGAAGAGGAGGAAACTGTGGAACACCTTCTCTGCCAGTGTTCAGCGGCGCATGATCCACTTCAGTGAGCGACGTCTGCAGGGTCTCACTGCGCTGTCGAATGCAAAAGTCGACATGCTATATGGCTTCGTTAGAAGTAGCGGTTGGTTTTTGTGACGGACTCATTCACTTTCTTTCTCTATCTTCTTTCCTTCCCCTTCACTCTGACATTACTATCCTTCCTCTTCTTTATTTTCCTCTATACAGATGTCACAGAAGAACCATATCAGAGGACCCAAGTGAGCCCAGCTTTTGTTTTTCTATTCGGGCGACCTGTTTAACCTAACCTAACCTACTGGCCAGGAGGTATGTGCGTTGCTATACAACAGGAGTATCGGTGCGCTATAGGCAAGCGTAGATAGCCAAGTGGCTCTCTTGGCACTTCAATTGTATGTTACATTCTCTGCTCTAGTGGGCCAATGTAAGACTGTGTTATCCAACCTAGGACGTCAGGCTGACGTATCCTTGGTATAGATTCCTGCACACAATGGTTTTATTGGTAATGAGCAGGCGGATGAATTATCTAGGGCTGGTTCTAACATGGAGGTTTCTATGTCAATGGAAGTCTCTGTATCGCTTGGTAGTATCAGGAGTGGTATTTTTGATCACTACCGGGAAAGTGCAGATACCAGATGGCGAAGTCTACAAACGTGTAAGGTCACGCGTCAATTATGGCCCCGTTATGATGGTAAGCGCTATATTCAATTAGTGAGCAGGAATAGAAGGGACATTTCCAGACTGGTGGCGATGATAGCTGGTCATTGGATGATCGGTATGCATGCCAACAGGTTGGGACTGCCCTTCAACGATAGCTGCCGGTCACCCGAGAGAGAGGAAGCGGTCTTTCACCTTCTCTGTGAGTGCTCGGCTCTTATGGCTTCGAGACACAGATTTCTCGGTGCACATCTGATGACCGGACTACCTGAGATATCGAGAGTAAGGTTAGCAGACCTTCACGGATATCTAATTGTCACGGATGGTATCTAAGTTACCTTAAGGCTACATGGTCTTGGTGAGTAGGTGGTTCAAAACGGAGTCATGCAACTCTAATTGAAGGCCGTTTATGCCGCCACATAAGCCAACCAACTAACCAGTGCCTTTGAGCTAAGATCAAAACTGGCCTGGGATTGGCTAAAACTTATAAAAAGACCAGCATCTAATAACAGGATGCACTTGGTATGGGTGCGAGGTCATAGTGGATATGTAGACAATGAGAACAAGCAAGAAAAGGGGCGGCTAATAGATTCATTGGCCAAGAACCATTCTGCGAATTGTATTGGAGCTCTATTAAGCTCAGTTCTAAAGAGTGGCTGGAAAGAGAATCGCAACAATACTGGCTGGAAGCAAACGGCATTAGGGTAGCGAAAACATTCATGCCATTCCTAACTCGGAAGAGACCAAAGAAATTACTTAGCTTATAATTGCAGAGTATTGAAACTCTTTGCGAATATGAGGATAAGTCAAAATGACCTCTGCAGATTATGTAAAAAAGATTAAGAGACAGCATAACACATATTGCTACTGGATAGTGTATCAATAATTTATAATCTAAGTGCATTTTCCTTTCTAAATCTGGAAGAAACATCGAAAACTTTCGAACGCAAGCAAATGGCAATTATATTGATCTTTTAGATACAGCCCCAAATTTAGGTATAACTTTCAATAACAGGCTTACTTGGTCCAACCATGTAAACGTAGTTGTTGGAGAAGTATACGGTATACTTCGGAATTTATGGACAGTGGAGGACTCTACTCAACTCGCCATTCGTATGCTTGTGGAAAAAACCTTTCTTATCCTAGTGCTTTTATATGGCTGTGAAAATTTTTGTAAATTGTAAAACTGATGATTTACGTAGATTGAATGTTGCATATAATAGCATCGCTCGATATGTGTTCTTGAAATGATGCTATGATCATATATCCTCTTATGCATATAAAAAGCTGAAATTCGTCGACCCCCTGAAAATAAAAACCGTCATTTTTTTATATAAAATAATTGTATCGCGAAAACCAATTTATTTATACAATAGAGTTTAATTTGGTAGATCTAACCGTGGAAAAAAGTAATTCAACAGAAGTTTAAGAGCTTTATGTCACAAAGGCAATTTTTCATCTATATCACACGTCTTTGGAATGCCTTACCAAATTATATTAAATCGATTGGCAACGTTAATATGTTAAAAAGGTAACTAGGTAAACTATTATATTAAGGTAAATTTTTTTATATATTTATTGTATTTATTTGGCTTTTTTATTGTTACTATGATATTTAAATTTTTAATGTAATCTTTTGTTTTTTTTTACATACTAAATATAGAAACGAATTCTGAAAACATAATAAAAATTCTGTAGTTAATCATTTATAACTAGTCTGTTTTTCCTTGCTTTGAAGATGGAAATTTTCGTGTTAAAAATGTCTCCATGCAACATTCTTACAAAATACATTAAAAAAATTATGATTCTATAAAATCTTTCAAGTAAAATGCTGCAGTTTATAACGATGTATTCTTATTGCTGGCATATAACTCACCGGCTGCTAAGAATTTTATTACAAATATTTATTTTTATGACCCTTTAAGAAAAGTATACTCCGTGATATTTTAGTTTTATATTCAACATTAACAATACATAGCATCCCAAAGTTGGTGATACAGGTGGTGCTGATGAGGAGAAAGGGATTTCTCCGAAAGTAATCGCTAAACCAAACCAGTGATTAAAAAAAAATAGTATCAATTGTTAAAAATGTAATAAAATATATATATAAAAAATATTTCATACATACATACATGCCTTCAATAAAATATGGAATTGTACGGTATAATAATGACAGGTACATATGTATGTATATAAATTAACATTTTGCATATGTTGTTAATCGTTTATACGATTTTTATTAAAACAATATGCTTTTAATTTCAAAATGTGAATGAATAATTTTATATTTTTTTCATTTCTGGATACAAAAAAAAAAAACAAAATAAAAAATTTATAATTTCAAATAAAAAATATAACAAGTATTAAAAGATATAGTAGAAAGAAATATAATTATTATTTAATATAAAGGGATAATAATTATAATATAGTAATAATAATAAAAATAAGAGGTCTAACTAATTTATAATATAATGTTTAATATTAACTAATCTTAACTTCCCTCCCTCTTAAATATAAAACGTCCTCGTTTTATAAACGCTATTATTTTAAAAAATGTCATTTGAGAAATAATTGACTCTTAAACAAAGCACAATATCTCATACAAAAACATTGTTACGAAAAAACACTCTGTTAAATCACATAGCAATTCAGTATTTATGTTACTGCGTAGAATTTAATAGTGCAATGCTTGTGTGTAAAATGTGTATTATTTATATCTGTGTTAGTGTATAAGCTTTACGATAGCTTAAATGCTCTAGAATTAGCTAGTATAAAAATTTTCGCTTACCTTTTGATTCTTTAACTTGATACAATTAGAAGTATGCAGTAATATTTAGCTGTTTGTAGAAGGTTGTAGAATTGACCGTTACAGTGAATCATTGTTGCTACACGAATCTATATGGCTCTAGTTTCAAGTGAAACAGTATATAAGGCAATACTGCGATTGCCAGATAAGCTCAGTTCTGTTTGAGACATTAAACAGTAAACAAGGTGTGTCAAAAACAATAATGTGTTGTTGTGACGGTTATAAATAAAGTGTGTTTATCAACAAGTGTTAAGAAAGGAGAATCAATTGTGTTTTTGTTTTACAATAAAGAACCATAATAAACTAAACGTTTTTATAGTAGCGTAAAAACGTAACAATTGGTGTCCGAAGTAATATTGTAAAATAAATAAATTTAAGAACAAGTTAAATTCGGCAGTGCCGAGTCTTATATACCCTTCACTGTGTTAGTGAAATATTAATATTTTTCACTTTCCACATTTGTCTATAATATCAAAACCATAGAAAAAATTAAATGAGTGAAGATAAATATGCCGCGTTAAGTATGTTTTAACGTACCCCATTATTATTTTTAGTATTTGTAAATATATTTTCAGTATTAATGGCGTATTTATCAAATACGTCTTACGTCATTAAATATTATAATTAATATTTGTAACCTAACAACCAAATATTCAGATATTACTTTGGATATTTTAGAACTTTTTGAAATTTTCATATACTCGTACTTCAGTAGTATTATTCTCAAGGATTTTGGCAGTTTCCGTTTTGAATCATAAAATAAAAACTACAAACTTTTTAAAAATGTTAAAAGACTTCCAGAAAGCTAAGAGCCTATAGATTAAATTCCATTTTGATTTTGGCAATTTTTCTGGCCAAAATTGGGAAAGGTATCTCAGCAAATTGAGGAATGGTAAAAATCCTTCAGAAGAAGAGTACTGGGATATAAGGGACTTTCAAAATTTTTTTAAGCAACGTTTTTTCTGAGTACTTGGGCGATAGATTACAAAGCTAGACGACCTCTTGTTTAAAACGATATGTGTACCAACCCGTAATATTCTATGGTTCGTTTGCACGCTCTTACAGACATCAACGTATTTATGCACTTATATGTGCTTATATGTCTATTAAACATATTTATAAATATTTCATAAATACTCGAAAGACATTTACAAATACTAAAAAACATAAGGAATTACGTGAAAACATATTTAACTAACCATATTTATCTTCACTCACTTCAAAAAAAGTATGTAATTGAAATGCATACTTTGTTCAGCTTGGGGTCGTATTATATATGAAAAAATTAATTTATTTATTATTGGAGCGAAATATCTATAAAAAAATAAATTTTTATAATACGACTAAAATTAACGAGTTCTAAGAAACAATCCTTTCTGATAACCCAATTTTTAAAAGCAATAAAATGTCTGCAGGCACTAAATTTTTAAATTAATAAAAAAAGAAATTCTAAGAAAGATATTAAATAGAAAAATAAAAAAATTTATTTTAATTTAATTTTGCAAATTTTTGTAAAAATTTTTAAGCCAAACATATTTAATTAAATTATTAATTATAATTAAATTATAATTAATATTTAATTATCGAGAAAAATCTAATGCGCTCTCTTTCATAAAGATGTCTGTATTCGTAATACTATTTAACTCAAAGCAATAAAAACCACATACACACATATACACTTTTTAAGTTTCGTGTTTGTGTGTGCAAAGCATTACGCACATGACAGCTAAAAATTTTCCACAAAAAATAAAAAAAAAGCAAAAACAAAACAAAAATTAATGAAAATGTGAAATGCCGGTTGTATTTTTGATTTTATTGAACCATTTGTGGACCCATCTTTCTGATTTTTTGCACAGCTGTTACGACTGTTATTTGTAACAAAACTGCGTACCACGTTTTATTGTCCGTCTTGTAGTTTAGATAAATTACGCAAAAACCCCACCAAAAATGGTCAAAAAATAGAGGTAATCGCGATTTTGGACTCATAGCTCAGCCATTTATTTACCGATTTAGCTGAATTTTGGTCCATATACTATGAATATGATATCTGAAAAAACTGTTTACTAATTTTTTTTATAAAGAGTGATTTTTTTGCTATTATCTTTTTGGCAACACTAGTTTTGACAGCTCACGCACGTTTTGTATCTTGTGTCACTGTCAAACATCTTCAGTTTGGTCTATAATTTAATCATGAATCGTCTTACAAACGAACAACGCTTGCAAATTATTGAATTTTATTACCAAAATGCGTGCTCTGTTAAGAAAGTTCATCGCGCGCTTCTTCCATTTTATGGTCAGTTTAATCGACCTACTGAGGCTTGTATTCGGGCTATTGTAACAAAATTTCGCACCAAATTTACATTGTTGGACATTAAACCACCAACACGCTTACGTAGAGTGCGAACTGAAGAAAATATCGCAGCCGTATCGGCCAGTGTTGGTGATGACCGTGAATTATCGATTCGGCGCCGTTCGCAGCAATTGGGCCTCTGTTACTCCACTACGTGGAAAATTTTGCGGAAGGATTTGGGTGTGAAGCCTTATAAGATACAACTGGTGCAAGAATTGAAGCCAAACGACCTACCACAACGCCAAATTTTTGGTGAATGGGCTCTTGAAAAGTTAGATGAAGATCCACTTTTTTATCGAAGAATTGTGTTCAGCGACGAGGCTCATTTCTGGTTGAATGGATACGTGAACAAGCAAAACTGCCGTATTTGGAGTGAAGAGCAGCCAGAAGCATTGCAAGAGCTACCAATGCATCCACAAAAAACAACCGTTTGGTGCGGATTATGGGCTGGCGGCATCATTGGGCCGTATTTCTTCAAAGATGATGCGAATCACAACGTTACTGTGAATGGTGAGCGCTACCGTGCGATGATAACAAACTTTTTTTTGCCCAAAATGGAAGAGCTTGACTTGCATGACATGTGGTTTCAACAAGACGGTGCCACATGCCACACAGCACGCGAAACAATGGACCAATTGAGAGGCGAGTTCGGTGAACAGTTTATTTCACGCTTGGGACCAGTCAATTGGCCGCCCAGATCGTGCGATTTAACGCCTCTAGACTATTTTTTGTGGGGCTATGTTAAGGCTAATGTCTATAGGGACAAGCCCGCTTCGATTGACGCACTGGAAGCCAACATTGCCAACATTATTCGTGAGATACCGGCCGAAATGTTGGAAAGAGTATGCCAAAATTGGACTAATCGGATGGACCATTTGAGGCGCAGCCGCGGCCAACATTTGCATGAAATAATCTTCAAACATTAAATTATATCGACCCAACTATCGATCCAAATAAATATTTCATGCATTTTTCTGAATTTTATGTGTTTTTTTTTTTAATTTCCGATAGTTCTTATAAAATCACCTTTTACTTTAGATAAAAAAACGCAAAAAACAAAGCAAAACTTAATGAAAATCTAAAATTTCGGTGGTATTTTTTGATTTTTCTCGGGTTATTTATGGACCGATCTTAATGATTTTTTGCACAGACATTACAACTGTGATTTGCTATAAAACTGCTTACCACGTTTTTTGTCCGTTTTGTAGTTGAGACAAATTACGCAAAAACGTACAAAAATGGTCAAAAAATAGAGGTATTCGCAATTTTTGACTCATAGCTCCGCCATTTTTGACCCATTCAACTGAGTTTTGGTTACGATACTATGAATATGATGTTTGAAAAAACTACGTACTACTTTTATTCAGTTTAAATAAAAATCGCATAAAAACAAAGCCATAATTAATGAAAATCTAAAATTTCGGTTGTATTTTTGATATTCCTCGGCACAGGTATTATGACTGATACATTAAACAAAACTGCATACCACGTTTTTTTGTCTGTTTCTTGTTTTAGACAAAATAGGCAAAAACCCACTCAAAAAATGGTCAAAAATAGGGGTAGTTTCAGTTTTTGACTCATAGTTCCGCCATTTATGGACCGATCTGGCTGAATTTTAATAGCAATAGTCTTACAGCAACAACTGACCGTTTGGTATGCTATAATTTTCTGTATGTTGTCTAGATTATTCTGAAAGTTGATTTCAACGACTACACGGACAGACAGACGGACATCGCTAAATTGACTCCGCTACTTATAAGGATCCAGAATATATATACTTTATAGGGTGTCCCATGTAGGGTGTAGAAATTACAAACGGAATCACAAAGTTATATATACCCTTCTTACTTACAGTGAAGGGTATAAAAATAAAAATATATGTACAGTGTACATTGTACACCTAATAAATAAATAATTAATTAGATCAGTTTAAGAAAAAGTTAAGTAAGCTGGATCTTCCAACGGCAGGAAATAAAGTGGAACTCCAGAAGCGACTATTGGAAGAACTCGAGCCGCGTGGCATGGACATCAATACTCATTTCTTCGAAGAAAAGAAGGACCTGGAAATAAGTACATGCATGCCATCACCAGCGGCAAGTAATGTAGATCTCAAATTAATGCTCTCGGCTATGATGGAGAAGGTACAGAAAATGGGTGAAGAAAATATAAGAACCAACAATAAACTTATAGAAAAAGTAAAAGAAGAGTCTAGAGCCAATATCGAAAAAATTCTAGAAAATAATGAAAAGTTTCTAGACAAAGTGAAGGAAGAGTCTAAAGCCAATAACGAGAAACTTGTACAAAAAGTTAAAGAAGAGTTTAGAAGGAGTTTCCAGAGTAACAAACGATAAGCTTCAACAAATATCGGAGGTAGTAAACAAACCAGTAGACGTCATTGAGACAAGGATGTATAACTCAGAAACAGATGTTACCGAAAAATTTCATGATTTGGAACACAAAATGAATAATCTTCAAATCTAAGAAGGACCTGTGAGAATAATTCCAGGAAGTGGAATCAGAGCAAAGGCGCCTACGTTTGACGGTGGCATACCGTTTAATGTCTTCAAGTTCCAGTTTGAAATAGTGGCTAATAAAAATATGTGGAGCAAGGAGGAAAAATTTATTGAGCTGATTTTGGCATTGACGGGAACTGCAGCAGAAATCTTGGAAAGTGCGCCAGCCAGCTGCATCAAAAACTATGATGACCTAATGTTGGCACTTCAGTGTAAGTATGGTGGAGAGCATAAAAAAGAGATCTATCGAATGGAGCTGTGTGGTATCAGTCCAAGATTTTGCCACGGAGGTAGAACGGTTGGTGCGTCTGACGTATTCTGTAGAAAATCACCCATTGGTGGGGCAGATAAAATTTAACATGAATAATAGAATTATATGCTGATGACGACTTTCTAATAATCCCATCTTTAAGTAGATTTTCTATTTCTGTACTTACAAACTTTGTTGCAGAAATAGGATATGGATAACTACGAGAATATATTGGTTTCTTTTTAGTTAAATTAAAGCTTCAACTTGAGTATTAGCTGGCAAAGCTCTATCCTGATCAGCAAAGGCAATCACATTATTTCGATTAAGCCTATCGAATTTACCACACAAGTTAAGGGGAACATATTTATTATTAATTTCAACAGAATTCACCTGTTCTCACAAAAAATAATTCATATTTTCTTGTCAAGTTTTATGAAAAAGAATGTCATTTTGAATATCAATTAACGTTTCTATTACTTTCAAAAAATCATAACCTATAATTCCATCAAAAGAATTTAAACATGGCAATAAATAAAATTTGCTGTATGATTTAAAATATTTATCTCAAATTTTTCTGTAATCAGTGTAGATCCGTTTATTGATTTAATACGAAAGGGCTTAGTTACTGTTTTAATACCTCTAATAAATTTTAAATTCTTTATATAATTTTTAGAAGTGCCTATGTCTGCTAAAATGGTTAACTCTTGACCATTTAATGATTTTTTAATAATATAAGGAAAGAGCGACTACACACTAAAAAATTCAAATTATCAATAACATTGTCTTCACATTCATCATTTATAAAATCTTCATTTTCATACATGTTATTGTGCTATTCAGTATTGTCGGTACAATTGATATTCTGAATCTTATGAACTGGAGACTGCCCAGAGTTATTGCCAATGCATTGACGTTTAAACTTTTTTTCATATGAAATTAATTTTTGTCTTTAATTATTTTGATTAGTATTATGGCGCAATAAATTACTGCAAAGTAAGCTTTGGTTGACGCGTCGCTAAAACCATGCAAAGTAATTTCCGAAGCTCAATGGGCTACAAAATGAAATAATTTTAACTTGTCGAGCTTAAGTAAATCTTCTCTATATTTTAAACATATATTTGCAATGTGAGCAGGCAAAGGATCATCCTATTGCAAATTAGTCTGCCATAATTCCTGGAACAGAATCTTGAATTTCATAACTACCGGCGATACTAGCCCCAATGAATCAAAAATACGAGCTACGTCAGATAAAATCGTTCTTTTTGATGCGTGTTGTGTACCTCCTAAGCATACCTTGTAGCCAATGAAATCTTCTTTGGAGTACCACTGTATACTAAGAACTTTTGTTGATATGACCTCATCATCCAAAAAACTTTTTTTTATTATTATTATTATTTATTATTATTGAATCTTTCTATAAGAAAATTACAATAATTATCCAAATCTTAACTGTAAAAAAGGATTAAAAAAAAAACTTAAATAATTATTACCAATGTAATAACTAGTTACTTGTACTCAAATCTTAAGAATAAAAGAAATATTCTACGTTTAAATAAAAAAGTTTTATGTCTCTTCTCACTAGGCACAAGGTATAACTTCTCTTAAGCCTCCTGTGTTCCTCGAACTGTAACAGGTCCTTGGCGAGGGCGTTTGGATGTGTCGCCAGTTTGTGAACGTACTTAGTACAATATTTTTCAGTTTCCTCCCGAACCGTTGGAATTTCTAGATCTCTGTGGATATTCTCATTTCTTATATACCAGGGGACGTAGACTATTGTTCGTAATATATTCGACTGTCTTCTTTGTAACTTTTGGATGTTAGATGCACACGCAGTTCCCCATAGCTGAATGCCATATGTCCAGATTGGTTTAATAATGGCTTTATATAATAGAACTTTATATTCCAAAGAGAGGGATGAAAAAAGACCTATTAGCCACATTAGTCGAGCTGTTTTTAGTTTTATAGCTGAGATTTTGGCCTCAATGTGGCGTGACCATGTTAGGCGTCTGTCTAGATGGATTCCTAGATATTTAGTTTGGGTTTCTACCGGAACAATGACGTTATTTATTTTTATTTTCGGACAATTTGCCTTTCTTAGTGTGAAAGACACATGGGCACATTTTGATGGATTTACTTTGATTTTCCATTTATTTAGCCAACCTTCCAGCTCGTTTATATGAGATTGTATGTGCTCAGATGCAAGTTTAGGATCTTTGACCACACGTAAGAATGCCGTGTCATCTGCGAACGCTGACGTGATAGTATGTTGATTTGTAGGCATATCGGATGTATGGACGATGTATAATAGCGGGCCAAGTATACTTCCTTTTGGGACGCCTGCAGACATCTTCTTACCTGGAGAAAATAAATTTTTTGACCGTACCTTAAATGTTCTATCAGTCAAGTAACTTTAAATCAGCTTGTGGGTATTGTGACACCACAAAAGCCAACATTTCGTCTTCAGCAATGTTACTGAATTTATATTTTCGTTTTTTTTTTAGTTCGTAAGTTTGTTCTTTTGTATATAATAATATATTTTTTTTCCTCTTTCGTAAATATTTTTTTTTTTTAATAATAATAAGTTTTGTTGTAAAAATTCTCTGGTTGGTAATCTCCCAGCCGGGGAAAATGACTAGGTAAAATTCTTCCTCGCGGTAACTCTGGCCTAAAAGTACTTACCACAACACAACCACAACTGATCGACAAAGCGACAAAGTAGTGCTATATAAGGCGAAGCGAAAGCTGATGCGGGACAGTCCGCTTGCAGCTTGCCTAGGGATAAGAGCTGCTTAGTAAGTAAAGGGATATTCTACCATACGCTGCTAAGTCCTCTTGTGCCTGGTGAGTACTCGAAAGAGGAGCTTTGGATAGTAGAGGGAGTATCTACCATACGATCCGAAGTCTTCCAGTAGTGGTTGTGAGCAAAAGACGCTTCGTAGTGCGTGCGTTGCGAAGTCCTTTTGCTAAGGACAACTTATCTTATTAGTTTTATTTCCATCCTGACGCCATAGAGAAGGATCCTACCTTCTTATCAATAGTCGTACCGGCAGGACCTTAGATTAAGGATATAGTGAATAAAGAACTTTGTTACAGCTGAGTCAGAAGGGGTTTTTTCTTTTTTGTATGTACGACCTTGAACGCCGCTGATCTACCCCTATTCTGTGAACCTGTTCTGTAGTTCCATGACCAGACCGGAAGCCAAACTGATGTTCTGGAATAATATTTCGCTCTGCTAGATGGGGCGTTATTTTCTTGAGGAGGACCTTTTCGAACAGCTTTGATAGTATAGATAATAAGCTGATAGGTCTATATGACGTAATTTGAGTAACGTCTTTACCCAGTTTTTGGATCATGACAATTTCTGAAATCTTCCAAGAGGACGGGAAAATCCCCACTCTTAAGATGGCGTTAAAAATGAATAATATAATTCTCGCACAGCGCAGTCTGGCAAGTTCATCAGCATTGAACTAGTAATTTGATGCGAGTTTTTCGCATCAAGGCTTTCGATTGCCATTTTAATTGAGGGCAACCGCATCCTTATTTTATTTTCAATGGAATCGCTGATGTATGGAGGATTAATATCACTATCTATGTCACGTGGTGTGAAAACGTTTTCCAGATGGCTAGCAAAAGCATTTGTTCGTTCACTTGGATTTTTAGCCCAACTGAGGTCCTCAAGTTTTAGTGGTGGTTCGGAGGAAGTAGGGCCCTTCATATGTTTCACAACTTTCCATAGGCTGTAGTCGGTTTTTGTTGTTGGATCCAAGTTACTTAAATAAATTGCAAGCGCTGACTAATGCTGCAGACGCAGCTTTTCCTTAAGTATTTTTTGACACAAATTCAATTGGGTCTTTAAAGCTGGAGAACGATTTCTCTGCCATTCCCTTCTCTATTTTTTTTTTTTTTGTCGGATGAGGGCTTCAATATCAGCTGATGACTTGAACGGTTTCCTCCTATATATTTTTCTCATTGGAGTTGCATTCCTAGCTGCACAAGTAATAACGTCTGTAAGGTGGTTCACAGCACATTGTATTTCAGACGAGTTCCTTAGAGAGATGTTCTGGGAGAGATGAGAGCTCACATACATTTTATACTTTAGCCAGTTCGTGTATCGGTTCGGATAGAACGTAGGCGATACTTCAGAGTTTATAAAAATATTACGTATTGTAATTATAGTTGGCGAATGATCAGATGATAACTCTTCTAGGGGACTAATTAGAAGTTGGTCACGTTTAATATTTTTAATAACAGTGAAGTCAATAAGGTCTGGCTTTTTCGTACAGTCTGTAGGCCAGTATGAGGGCTCACCGCCAGATACGACATCTAGACTATTTTGAGCAATAGCATTGTACAGCTGCCTAAATCTTAGGCTAATAAGTCTAGAGCCCCAGTGGGTGTGTTTAGCGTTGTAGTCTCCTGCTGCCAAGAACTTGTGTCCCATTGTTGCGAAGAAAGTTTTGAAATTGTCGCTATCAATTATGTGTCTTGGAGGACAATATACACATGAAATTGTGGTATGCAAATCAGTAAGACTTATTGAGGTTGCCTGAATATAATCCTTCCCTCACGTTTTTACGCACAATGACAGCCGTGCCACTACATGCCTTTCCACTTGGATGTTTAGTGTCGTAAATAATGAACCCGTTAATTCTAAAGCAATTCTTTACAGTAAAATGTGTTTCGGATACCAAAAGCATATTGCCTCTTGGCAATTAGTGCATTGTGCGGGGTTATTACGCTTATGCGATTCCTCTACTGTTATTCTTCAGTTAAGAAGATATCTCAGATTGTAGATTGGATGAGTTGAATTTTTGGTCTTAAGAAGAGCAGCGTTAAAAGCAATCTCCACACGGTGCATTGGTTGGGGAATTTTATCCTTGTTAAGTATATTGTGAACATTTCTCACATCGTAACCTTCACCTTCAATAGCTTTCTTGATTTCGTCAACAGGGACGGATCTGTCAATTCCCTTTACCTTAGCACTTTTTAGTTGGTACGTGTAGTAATTCTTTTTTTTTTCGGCGTTAAGACTATTAACAATTAAACGATAATTCTTCTCAGTATGGGCTTGGATTTTCGTTTCCTGTATCTGTCCCCTTCGTATAGAAGCTATGTAAAAATTATCTTTTCCCACAATCTTTGATAAAAGATTTACAAAAGCGCTCGATGTTTGCTCGCGCAAATAGATAGGTGGAGGCTTGGGTTCCTTAGACACAGGTTCTACTGGTGCATCGTCTGTGGGTGCAAGTATAGAAAATCTATTTTCGGAGACTGGTATCGTAGCCGCCTGACTGCCTTTGTACTGTTTAGTTGTGCGCTCCTGTTGATTAGTGCTAGGACTAGCCTTACGCTTGGTAACAGTTACGTATCTGTGCATGCCGGTTTGTATTTCCTTACGTGCCGGAGTAGAATCTGTCTTTGGGGTTGGTGTATCAACCTTAGTCTTCGGAGTGGTTTCTGTTGGACTAGTTACCTTGTCAAACTGGCGCGTAAAAATTTGCGCGTCCACAATCGCATTTGCCGTTAAGGAGCGGGTCATATTCTCAGGCCTGGCTGTTAAATATGCTCCGTCGTCCTTCTTAATATTCATACTATCTGAGAACACATAGTATGCATTGTTCCTACTCAATTTTTCGTTTGGCTTGTCATTTATGTTTTCGGTGTTTGTTTTTGTTTTTTTATTTATTGATGTCGTCTTTTCTATATGGGTCCCAACTTTATGTCGTTATCTAAATCTATAGTGCATGATGACCCCGAGGGTTCTTTTGCATGCAGTGAGGTCCTCGCAAAGGTTGACACAAGACGTTATGGGCACTTGTGTACAGAGCCAGGTCGGGCATTAATTAGGATGTCGTATCAACTAAACCTGCACGGCCAACTTAACGGCAACGTGATTTAGAGCGTTCTCTAAGTCCTTGCCAAGGTTTTACCGGGACGGAAGGCAGCTGCGACATTAGTTTGAAAGCCGTTTCTACGCGATGTCACTTCCGTATACTAAGGTAACAGAATGCCACAGCTGTCAGTCCATGCACAAACAAATCCAATAAATAATCAAAATCATATCAATGGTATTTGCCGGTTCGTCAGCGTTGCAGCAGTAGCCTGAATTGCACCGGTGCTCGCATGCCGTTCAGGCTACTCTACTGCATGTTCGCATACACACTTTAGCTACCGCCAGATCAGGTGATCGGGGCGGCATTACCAGGGAATACCACATGGAGGTAGTGAGATGCTTGGGTAGTTCAGTGAAGGAATCACCTCTGGCTCTTCCCAAGTCAATAGCGATCAGAAGACTTTCAACCTTCATTAAATACCCCATCCCCCTACTCCAAAAAACTTGGAGTATTTTGACTTGTTGGTACAATTTTGTTACTATTGGATACTCATTTAATTAATTGAAGTCCAGCTTGTGAGAGTAAATCGATGAGCTCGTCATGATCTTCTAATAATTGTTGTTCAGATATTGTCGCTGCGTTTAGATGAGATTTCTTGTAATCTTTAGCCAACTGTAGTAGTACTCTCACTGAGAGGAATGGCGCCGATGCGCTTCCGTAAATCACTGTACACTGTTGAAAGTGTGTAATAGGGTCGTTTGCATTTTCTCTCCAGAGAATTCTTTGAATTCAGAATTGTACGGTGATTAGTTGCAACCCAGATTTGACGAAACATTTTGATGATGTCAGCAGAAAAAATGAATTTATATAAATGAAATCTAAGACAAACAGCAAACAATTTACGCTGAATGGCAGGTCAGAAGCATTCTTGAACGATCCATCAAAAACAACTCTAAGCTTGGCTCCAATAACTGGATGGTGTGGCAGATAGTATACACGATGATCTGTAACATCTATTTCATTTGGAGAAAGATCTCGCATATGGCCTAGACTGTGGTATTTTCGCATAAATTTGATGTATTGTGTTCTAAGTATAGGATTTCTGTATAACCTACGTTCAATTGCATAAAAACGTGAAAGTGCACACTTGTGCGTATCAGCAAACTTTGTATCAGGTTCCTTGAATGGAAGTTCAACCATACATTTACCATCAGTATGTGGACTAAAAGAATTTATAAAATGTTTCTCTGCGATAAGTGATTCAAACAGTCTTTGATTTCCCAAAAAGCTCGAATGGTTTGTTCAATATTCACCAGAGTGTGTAAAGTTACAGGTACGTGATTTTCGTTTGATAAAAACCCTAATGTGATAACAAAGCCAAAGATTGATGCAATCGCAAAAACCTTTCCTTCATTATTTCTCAATTTTTCTATTGATAAAACATTCCAAACCTCATCAACTCCCAACAAAATATCAATAAGTGCTGAGCGGTGCCATTGTGGGTCTGCTAATTGAAGATTATTTAGTAAGGTTGAATCAAAACTGTTGATAGATGATCTTGGTAAAGACGTTGTAATTTGCCCTAAAACGTGTATGCATGTGTTAACTGAATCTTCGGATAACTTGGATTTTATTTGAATGTACGTATGACCTCGTGTTGGATCAGCTCTAACTGCCTGTATACCTGCAAGTGCCATGCGTGAGGCATTACGTGGTAGACCTAACCTTTTGATGCAGTGCTCTGAGATATATGAATATTCTGATGCAGTATCTAACAAAACACGGCATGTAACAAAGTTTCCGGCATAATTGTGGACATTTACAATTGCAGTAGGTAAAATTCCATTAAAAGCGAGGTTTCCTATAGGGTCAGTACTAGGTTGTGAAACAAGAGTATATAACGATACCTGTTGAGTAGATATGCTTAAATTGTCTGAAGAGTCTGTAGTTGGAGACTTATGAACATTGGACATAGTATGTAGCAAACTGTTATGATTACGCTGACAAATACTACATTTGCCCTTAGATTTACAGTTATAAACTGTATGCTCACTGCGTAGACAATTAAAACATAGATGTTTATCTTTTACCAACTTACGGCGTTGTTCAATGCTTAATGACACTTATAAAGATAGTGTTCACTTGAATTACAATCTGCGCATCCCTTGACATCGTTAGTAGCTAACATTGTGGGAGACCAATTTTGCATTGAATTGTTAAGTTTGTAAACGTTTTTCTTATTAGTATTCTTACCGAGCTCAATTTCCTCAGAACGCCGGTCTTAAAATGTCAAAAATGAACGTAAGGTAGGCTTTGTTTCATCTCGTGTTTGCTCTATCCATCTTCTGCGAGAATCAAAGTCTATTTTATTTTGAAGGATATCATCATACCCTATAGCCTCTAAACCTCTAATCACTTCATTCGATATATCAGAAATCTTGCGTAACCCTGATGAGTTTTCATCTTTGATTGATGAAATTGACAAAAATGTTTCAATATAGGAATTAACAATATGGCGCGGCCGATCGTAGCGTTCCTTTAATCGTTTCCAAGCAGAGGAGTAGGAAGCGTCAGAGATCTGCATGTGTTTGATAAGATTTGCAGCATCATCTTTAAGTACTGATTTTAAATAATGGAATTTTTGAATAGTAGTTAAATTTGGTTTTGAATCTATTGCACTAATAAAAAGATCTTTAAATGCTGGCCAATCCTTGTATTTTCCAGTAAAAGGTTCTATTTTAATTTTAGATAAATCATTATCACTATTTCGTGTGTTCTGTGGAGCATCGAATCTGCTTAATAATGAAGAATGTCGTTCTGCTAACTGGTTAAATGCATTGTTTTGTTGAAATTAAATTGATTCGCGCGGTCTAGGATCTGCCATCGAACATTTTTTTTTTCAACACTTAGCTAATGTCTGATTTGACAGATAATTAGTTTTATCCTTCCGTTGAAAGAATATGGTTGTGTTTTCGCTGCGCTAAGAAGATGCCGATTTTGCCAAAAAAATCATCTTTTCAGATGAAGCTCATTTTGATCTTGGCGGGTATGTAAACAAGCAAAATTGTCGCATTTGGGGCACAGAAAACCCGCACGCATACATTGAGAGGCCGACGCACCCAAAGCTAGTCACTGTTTGGTGCGGATTTTGGTCCAGAGGCATAATTGGGCCATTTTTCTTAGAAATTTAATGTTACAATAAGGTATCTCACATTATTCTGATTGTACTTGTAATAATTTTATTTTTAGCAAAACAATCCCTGATGATGTTACGCGATTGTGTAACGAAATATTGGCAATAAAATAAAAAGAAAAATGTTTTAAACCTAAATTTGACCTCGAGCTTGAAAAAACTTTATTTTGAAATTAACAATATTCTATATTCTATATTTATAAAGGGTGTCCGAACAAGAACGCAAGATTTAAATTTAGCGCCATTCGAAGTGTCATTGTTTGACATTTGAACAATTGTTATTGTTTGCTAGTAGAAGGTACAAGGTTAGTAAAAAATGACCATGGACAGCGAAGGGAGTTCGTTAATTGGGTATTGGAGAGACAACATGAAATGCTGATTTTGCCGATAAAATCATCTTCAGTGACGAGGCCCATTTCCATCTTGATGGCTTCGTCAATAGGCAGAATTGTCGCATTTGGGGTGAGGAAAATAATCGAGTGATTCACGAGAAGCAAATGCATCCTCAACATGTCACTGTGGTGTGGTTTTTGGGCCGGAGGAATCTTTGGACCTTTTTTTTATGAAAATGAGGCAGGTCAAGCGCAAACAGTCAATGGTGTTCGGTATCGTGAGATGATAACCAGTTTTTTCTTGCCTAGAATTGAAGAAATGAATGTGGTTTCAACAAGACGGCGCCACATGTCATACAGATAGAGAAACAATTCAATTGCTGCATCAGTCATTTATTTAAAATTTAAATCTTGCTTTCTTGTTGGGACACCCTTTACATATGTATTTTATTTGCTTTATCACCTACACTTTCATTTATAAGATGCTTCATCTTGTTGTGCTAGGTTACAATTTAGTAATAATAAATAAAAATAAAAATAATATTGTGTCATGCTAATGATTTAATTTGGACCCGTTTTCACTGCTTAGGGCAATATTACCTGCAACAGTCGGACAATGCGGCAATTCTGCTTATTGACGAATCTACTGGGGTGAAAATGTGCCTCATCACTGAAGATGATTTTCTTCGAAAATTGATCTTCCACTGTTGCCATTTCTTGCCACCATTCTGACGACCCTTTAATTCTAAACCCATAACTAATTAAATGAAAAAGAAATGCATATATCCATTGTTCGTATTGAATTTTATGGTCTGGATGTGAGACTTTAATTTTTTATTTAAAAATTAAATTGCACACGAATTTACCCGAATATTAAAAAATTTTAAACAAGAATTGGTTGTGTACAACTTCTCTTTTCGAACACACATTAAAAAAAAAATTACCAAGTCCAAGCGTTCAAATGGGTATGGTAAATTTGCCAAATCGGTCTAGCCACAGACATTGGATTTTTATATATATAGATAGGGTGAGCCATGAAAGTACTTATATCTTTTGTTTAAAATATAAAAACTAAAAGTTTTTTAAAAAAATTATTTTGTTTTCATTTCTCATCTCCCTTCCAATTGTGTTTTATTGGAAGACGACGCAGTAGTATTATCTGTCTCATTATTCCACGAGAGCCCAACTTAAAAAAGTTGATTTTTTTTTGTAAATTAGCCGTCAAATTTGACACCTATGTATTCCGTGTGGTCTACGGCGATTTTGTTAATGTGCTTTACTGTCATTAAATTATGGGAGTATTATGTTTTGTGTATTTATTAATTAATTAATTAATTTTTTTTTGGATTTAGTTTTGCAATTAACAACCAATATTTTCATAATGTTTGCTAGCTACTTAACGATGTGAAACAATCACTATAATGTAAAATCATAAAAGCTTGATAAATAAGAAGAAAGTGAAAGCCTTACAAATAAATTTATTTTAATAATTTTTATCCAAGAACATAGATAAGTTTGAAAAAAGCAGTACATTATCTTAAATGTACTGTTTTTGTTAATTTTAAATCTTGCTACCCTAGAACAAAATGCATCCAAGTACCCATACACACTCATAAATACATATTAAAGAAGGCATTGTAAATTCTTTAGTTTCGTTCTTTTGTTTTCAAATTGAAATTTCAACTTTAAGTGATGAATAAATATACCCAAACCAAATCCTTAGTGGTAAAAGGGAGACAATGGGATAACAAATAATTTCATTGTATCAATATAATACCATACAATAGGGGTTAATAATAAAAATAAATAGGTAACAGTAGGAGAAAAGAACTAAAGGAGAGACAACATTTTTTGCCACAGGCATTCAATTCATTATCTTTCAATAATGACAAAGAAAAGTAAGTATCTATCTTACGTTTTCATTTTCTTATTATACTCTGCACTGAAAGTAAGAAAGGTATTTATATGACTCGGTATGTAATTTATACAGCGTACATGTGACATGAAGTCGATTAAGTGATGTGTCCGTCTGAAATCAGCTTTCTGAAGCTCCTAAGCAACGTATAAATCTGTAAACTGATCCTATAATATTTTAACCATTTTGGATAATAGCAGGTTGCAACAATTGTTGCCAGTAAACTGAATGGAATTTGAAAAACTTTAATTACTGATGACCACGTATTTCATGGCATAAACTCTTCAAAACAGTTTCCAATAAGCTTTCTACTGGCTATAGTTCTTTATAGATTAAGATCATCTGGAGAAGGTGCGTAACTAAAGAAAATTGAAAGGGGTTGTGAATAGATGTGCACATATACATACATATTCAAATACATTTTTGGATTGATATTTACACTGAAGTATATGTGTAAATAACCATTTTTTCTATATCATTGTTTATTTATACAAACATATTTTTTAATTTTATTGCTTTGAATATTTAAATTTTTTGCTAAAACTATTTAGCCCTTTTACGACAGACAAAATAACAAGTGACTGATTTTGGCATTTGCGTTCGCAGTTTCACCTTTGCTTTCAATATCGCCGAATCAGATTTTGTATGAAACTACTTACGTTCTCTTTCTTGTTGTCGTTTGCATGACCATTCGCGTAGTAGTAAGTTAGCTGAACCCAAATCAAATGTCTTTCGCTTAGCATGCAAACGAAGATGTTCTTTCGAAATCGCTGAACAGGCCCTTAGACAAAATGTTCATGTGGCTCATAAGATCCGAGCAGCAGCTAAAGTAGCAAAACAGAATATATGGTTTTGTCATTATCAAAACGTACTTGGAGAAATTCCGTTTGTAATGTGACGTTACAAACTTAACTTAACTTAGCAGGCTAACTCGAAATATGTAGCGTACACTTTGTATGATACCACAGTCATACAAAAATATTATAATTCTCATTAAGTACATAATAAAGAATATATAAAACTTCAAGTTTGATAACAAGACGAGGAGCGGAGTTTTTGTTACCACACGAACTTTGTTCCTGTAGATTTGATCGTAGTATTTTTACTTGTATGAATTTGACGTTATCGTAGTTAGCCGATCGGTAACCGAAGCATTTACCCTCGTTCGGATTTGATTATTATATTTAAACTTTATTATACCGCATGGTAGTTAGTAGTCGAGGCCGAATCATTTTACTCGACGGAGTATTTTATTCGTAAATCTTCATAAAAGAGCCGAGGAAGTACTCGAGGACTGTGGTGGCGTGAATACAAAGGAAGCAGACCTTTGTTGACCCTGGACGGACTGAGCGTACCTTAGCTGAAAAATAAACTGCGTTACACATTCGACGACTTTAAAAATATTGCACTGCGTTATATTTCATTTCAATTTCAAGCATTTGTACTCCCTTTATTCTTTAAATTTCAAGTCTTGTCAACTTTTCATCCTTTTCAATTTCTTATTTTTGATTTTTTTCACTCAAATTATATTCTATTTCAAACTTTCTTTATTCGAATTAAAATTTTTTATTTTATATAGTCAGTTTTTTTCATATTGGAATCCGGAAAGTTTTTGTTGGCCGACTTTAAATTTGCACATATGGAGTAATTTTTTTTAACAGAAAGAAGAAATAGTGATGCAGGCATATATGCTGGATTTTTCTTAATGTATTCTCTTACCTTTTATACTGACAACTCCCCTTCCTCATCAGTTTTGAGTCCAGCACTTTATAGAGAGCATTATGCAATTCTGATGGAGGTATTGACTAAATGGATGCAATACCGTATACTACAAACATGTA
This sequence comes from Thelaira solivaga, assembly GCA_947397855.1. NCBI lineage: Eukaryota > Metazoa > Arthropoda > Insecta > Diptera > Tachinidae > Thelaira > Thelaira solivaga. Next base: position 19,843,704 of record OX377615.1, on the reverse strand, counting down.
TAATATTTTATACTTAAAGAGTAGTGAGGGTAAACCCTTTCAAGTATGCTTAGGCAGCATACTTTAGTATCGACAACGTAAGTAATCAAATTAACAAAGCAATAAAAAGTTAAACTTGGTGCTAGAAATTTCTAAACATACGACAGAGCAGTTTAAGTTCAGGAAGAATAATATTTTAGCCGGAACAAACAGAGGTTCTAAATGACATAGAGACTTCATGGAATGTCATTAAATTTTCATTAAAATGGTAAATGTCCAATTCAGGCAACATGGCAAGAAATTAAAGTTTCTGTTTAACAAACAGCACTCCGGTTCACTTATTTAAAGGCACTAAAAATTCCATATTCAGCTTGTATCTTTTGCAATTTTTAACCGATTGCAGAATTTTAAAATGGAAATGTAAGCTAGGCACCTTGAGATATAAAAAAATCATGACAATAGTGATTTCTTTAATAAAGAACTTTTTTTAAGCAAAATATCAAAAAATGTCCAAAAATGTGAAATTTTTTTTGGTTCACTTGAATAAAGGCACTTTATTATTTTTTTATTATTTTTAAAGTAAGCGATGATTTTTTATAGAGAGCGTTTGTTTATTGTAAATTTATAACATCTTAAATCTATCGGAAAAAACTAAAATCGATGTTTACCGTTCTGAAGAATATTCTAACCGCGCAATTGGTAAAAAAATAAGACGAAGCCCAACAGTTGTCGACAATTACATCAAGGACCCCGAGAGGTATGGAAAAAATGTTAAAGGAAGGGTTTCATTGACTTTATCTACGTATGAGAAAAGAAAAATCATCAGAATTGCTTCTAATTCTGTCTTATCTTTGTCAAAAATAGGAGTTCAAGCTGGAGGGCAAGCGAGCAAGTCATCAGTACGCGGAGTAATTAAGAGCTGTGAGTATCGTAAATACCTGAAATTACTAAAAAAAAGCCGCCACTTAATGCTCCTCGCAAGTAAAAGCGGCTTCAATTCGCAAGAGCCCACATGGTATGAGATGTGCAGCAAATATGTCATGTAAATGCCTGGAGAACCGTTGTATTTACAGATGAGAAGAAGTTTAATTTGGATGGGCCTGATGGCTACAACTATTATTTCCATGATCTGTGCAAAGAGAAGCGATTTTTGAACCGACATCACAGCCGAGAGGTGTGGGGTGCTATTACGTACTATGGCACCATTGATCTTGAATTTCAAAGTGCAAAAATGACTGGTGCAAGCTAGAAAACGTTATTGGAATCGGCCTTTCCGAAGTTCAGTGAACTCTTTGGTCCCATATCTTGGATATTGCAACAGGATAATGCCCCTTTAAACAACGCCGGATTAGTAAAGGAGTTCATTGCAAGCCAAAATGTTAAAATTTTTGACTGGCCACCCTATTCGGCAGATCTAAACATTATCGAAAGTGTCTATGGTTGGTTATCCCGTATGAAGGAGGTAGACAATTTGATGACAAGCAGTCACTAATTCAGGTTATTAAGGATGTTTGGAATCAAATTTCGTTGGATTACAAAAATTATCTTTATCTTTAAATGAGAACCCGTATATTTGAAGTTATTAAAAACAAAGGGGTTTGTACCCATTACTAATAGTTCTTAAATAAAGTAAAACAAAATAAAAAAAAACAAGAAAAACAGTTTTTCATTAAAATTAGTTAAAGTGCCTTTATTCAAGTGAATAAAAAAAATAGCACATTTTTGGATTTTTTTTGATAAATTGCTTAAAAAAAGTTCTTTAGTAAAGAAAAATCCCACAAATTACAAGGAAAATCGTATTCTAGGGATCAAAATAAGAAACTTTGCCGAAGGAACCATACCTCTAAAATGTATTTTGATGTCCCGACTTTTGATCCGAAGGGTCAAATTTTGAAAAATCTCACTTTGACCCATTTAGAGTACCTCAATCGAGTCAAAATGTATGACCGACCCCCACTAACTTTGGAGGGCCGACCCACCTATGCCAGTGGCACACCCCCTGGAACCACCCCTGGGGGGTTCCCCATACAAACATTGCAAAAAATCACCATTTTTGGCACTTTACAAGAAAAAATCAGCGAAATGGCTGTTTTTTTATTTTTAGAATTTATTTTTCTCTTTAGAAATTTATTTAGTGAGAATGAAATGAATAGAAAAGAAAATAAAAAAAAATTTTTGTTTGAATTATTTTTTGCTTTCAAGTCTGGGCAATTTCGCACGGCTCTCTAATGTCGTCGACATAACAGCCTCTATATTTCCCGAAATAACTCGTTTGGAAACGCTAGCTAGCAATTGAACGTGTCGTTCCGGTCTTTGTATATGTGATGGAATTTTTGGATCAAAAAACGGTGGATCATCTTGATTTAAATATTCTTTCAATGTATCGTACAGAATGCTTCGCGTGAATGGTGGTTCAATTACGTTATTTATATCATTTAACCCTCGAAGTGACACATGGTTCTGGCCAGACATATTTCATTTTCATGCTTTAATTTAGCATACTTCTATTTTAGGTACATGGCTGTAATTTCAGGTAATCTCCCAAAATATTGTTGGCTTTCGATGTATGAATTAATAATCGAAAAAAAGTCCTTGGAACAGGACAAAAAAGCCAAATAAAAAATCTTCACCTTACTTTTGGTACATGGTGTCTGGCCAGACCCCTATGCATTTTGTATGAACGCATAGGCAAAGCACATGGCACGAGTTGGGAATTTGTATTTACTTTATTCTTTTATGCTTCTTTCTTTCTTCTGATTTTGTTTGTGAGTTAGTTATTCATTGAACGTTGAACAGTGAAGAAGTAATCTAGTTTTTGTGCGGTAATTTTGAACTTGTGATTAATTTTACGCAGGTAGATTTGTTGCGTTGTTAGTATATTATGGCTGATGAACTGGAATTTATTTACAATACACGCTTGCGTAGCGCGAATTTGCAAACCCAATTGTCAGAGGCATTAGTGCGTGATTTTCAAAGTCAGGTAGAAGCTGATGAAAATGATGATGTTTTTGAAAACGATAGTGACGACACTGCTGATTATGTGCCAGAAGATGATGCATCAGACATAGAAAATGATTTGGAAATTGAACCTAACGCACTTTATGATAGTGATGAAGACGTAGATGAAGAAGAAGAAAGTGGAAATGATGCTGAAGCAGCAAATGAAGTCGACTCAGGCTGTTTTTATGGTAAAGACGGTACTAAATGGAACGAAACTGAACCCCCTGCATCTCGTTTGCGCCAACATAATATCATGCGTTTTCAATCTGGAACAAAAACAAGGCTCACCAATCCAGTTGAGGTATTCAAGCTATTTTTCTCAACCAATATTACGTTCGTCATCATTAGTGAAACAAATCGGCATGGGCGAGAATCAATTAGAAAATGGAATGAAGAACATCCAGAGTCTACCCAAAGAAAATGGATTGATTTGACAAGCTCTGAGCTAGATGCATTCATTGGGATTTTGTTGGTTTCTGGTCTCAGCCATAATAATATGCAAGACTCCAGTATATTGTGGCGTTCTGATTCGCTGCCCATATTCCGTGCGGCTATGTCGCACAAACGATTCATTACTCTGTCCAGATATATTCGTTTCGATAATAGTCGTACGCGGGCATTCCGACAGCAAACAGATAAAGCAGCTCATATCCGGGACCTTTAGAATTTTCTCAATGAAAATCTGCAAAATTATTATGAACCTTATGAAAATATCACCATCGATGAGCAGTTGTTTCCGTATCGTGGGCGCACAAAGTTCACCCAATATATCCCATCAAAACCTGCAAGGTATGGGATCAAAGTTTGGTGGGCATGCGATGCTAAGACTAAATTTCCATTGAAAGGAAAACTATACACTGGAAAGGAAGGAGACAATCGGGAGATAAATCAAGGTGAAAACGTTCTAATGTATTTCGCAAATTGTTACGCAAACAGCGGCAGAACAATTATTTCTGATAATTTTTTCACCTCATTGAACGGCGCTAAACGACTTGCTGCTATGGGACTGGCATTTGTTGGCACCATTCGAGCAAACAAAAGATGTCTTCCTAAGGAAGTTATGAAGAGCACCAGACGACCAATTCTTTCAAGTGTGTTTGGTTTTCATGAAAATCTTGTTGCACTTTGCAGCTACGTGCCCAAAAAAAATAAGGCAGTCAATTTAATTTCAACCGTGCATTACACGAAACATGTTGAAGGCGTAGCCATGAATCCGGAGGCAATTTTATTTTATAATTCAACTAAAGCCGTAGTCGATACGATAGATCAAATGCTAACTCATTACATAACAAAACGGCCAACCAGACGCTGGACATACGCGTTTTTCTGCAACATGATTGATGTGATGGCATTGGCAAGTTACATTATATGTAAGCTAAATGATGAAAATACAAGAAAAGAAAGAAGACGCATATTTTTATATAAACTTGCAAAGCAAAATCGCATCAATAATCCGCACATTGTGGCTCAACCAACAACTCGTATAGCATTTGAAGCGTTCTTTGGGAGACCTCTCAATATAGCAAACCTTAATGTGGCTTCACGCAGTGGTTCAGACACATTAGCTGCCAAAAAAGATTGCAGAATTTGCCTGCAGCAAGGTGACAAAATACGCCGTAAGACACGCTTTTTTTGCTGCAAATGCAACAATCCTGTTCGTCAGCAACATTCAAAAGTAGATTATTTATGTTTTTGTTGCCTTCCGCAAAATTCTGAATAAAAAAATCAATGTATTCTTCATAATAATTTTCTATTTTGTCATAAACACGAAGGGTTAAATTGATCATTTCCGTGTAACTTGTGCACTTAAAGTTTATATCTGGTTTTTTATAAACTCTAACTTCCGTTGGGTCTTCAACATCGGTTCTATAGCGTAGAATTTTCTTTATAGCACAGTCTCGCTTTTCTTTGCTATCATCAAACAACATTGATAGCAAGATATTTTCCGAAAGCGCATAATACGAATTATCTTTAATTACTTTATTGACAATACTGCGTAAATGAGGTTGTAGAAACCGTGACCAACTAATGAACTTGACAAATAATGCACTACCGTACACGACAGAGCTGTAATACTTGATATTGAAGTACATTGGCACATAACATTTAATTATAAATTCAATCAGAATCAGTAAATTTTCGGATGGATTTTCCGTTGTCGCATACAATCGTAATAATCTACCGGCCTTGGTAAGATAGAGAGAATGTACAATTTTCCCTGGTTTGATGTTAGCCAGATCCACCGAAACCACGCCGCAAGAAATTGCATGACCCATGTCGTATAAGTACTTCGAATCGGTGGAAAATTCGATTTTTTCTCCAGCAGGGGGCATATTTTTCAACTCAATTTTCTGAAAGCCGTCCACCACCTGATATATATAATAATAAAATAATTAAAAAGGGTTGACAATTATAATAAATTAGTAATAGCAATAACTTACCGGAAGAGTTTCACAAGTTTCGATTTGGCGGCTCAGTTTTCCGCTTGCCGATATTGGCCCAGTGCTAGTTGATTTATCCAAAGCTTCAAACAAATGCCGAAACGGAAGTTCGTTGAAGTGTAGAAGGCAAACGAACCAATGCAATGGTCTTTTTAACAACAATTTGAATCGTCGTATAATTCCAAAGTGTGGGCCACTGCTTGTTGGCTCACCCTTAGTGCATATGCCAATTAATGCATCCAGTGATAAATTTTTATCCTTGAAAAAATCAGTATGATACTTCTCATCAATTTTATGAAAATGCTAACAAATTTGTATCATCTAACCGTTTGCGAAGCACTTCTTGTCTGCATTTCTCTTTTTCTCTGCGAACTTTCGATTCGCCATGCTTATCTTTCATTTTTAAGTCTTGGAAAAGAGCGGTTCCTAATGCTGATGCTACTCTATCAGGAACGCCAAATCTGTCATATATCAAGGCAAAGTTAAAACAATCGTATCTTTCTGTGTATTGTAAACTTGTGCTTGTATCCATATATAAGAAAACTTTTTTTGGTCTGTTTTAGCACGTTCGCTCAAGTAACAATAATATCTCAAGATATCCAGATGGGTTGGTAAATTAAGATCACTCAAATCAGTAGACACACCAACAGTAACATCATGCTTAGGTATATAACCCATTGGGTTTTCGATAGTTGTTGTGGCTTCATCTTGCGGTGTAGAGGATGGTGGATTCATTGTAATATGATGATTGTTTAAATAATAAGCTTAAGCTTTGAGTAGTTGTAAAATACTGAATTTCATCTTTTTCAGTTTGTTTGTTTTAAATACCATTTTTGTAAAAGAAAAGAACTTGCAACTTTAGTTCCTTTATCTTTGATTTCGTTTAAGTTTAGTTTGTTCGTTCTTTTATAGGTCGTTTCTTTAAAATAAAGAGCAAGCAAATGAACTATGGGAATTCAAAATGCTGACTAGTTCATTCAGTTCAAATAAATGAATAGTATTATATAATGGGAATAGTTCATTCGAGTACTACCCAAGACTATTGTACACTGGTGCATATTCCTATAAACGCATTCACATTCTTTCTCTTCAACATCTTCTATGTGCTCAACCAACAACAAAATTTGCGAATTCAAATGAAAGGCATAGTAACGGTGGTATTTTTTATTATTTTTTTCTTGTTTACATAAATTAAGCAATGTTATAATAAAGGTATAAATGCAGTCGCAAATAACTTGTGTAAAAAATTTTTTTAAAAGTAATATTTACCGTTATAGTTATTTTCTACTTGCGATAATAGTTTTCTGTCGTATTTATAGTAAAATTTCCTGAAAAATTTCTTTTTTATGTTTTAATGGATAAATTTTGTTATAATAAAAGATGCCCAGAGGATCTTTTCTTACCGACCGGGAAAAAATTCAAATTAATTTTTTTTATGACCAATTCTGCTCTAACAGAGAAATAGCACTTAAAATTGATCATTCGGAAGGAATTGTTCGAAGCTTTCTGAAAAAAAGGGCAGAAATACGTAGTACGGAAGCTTTCAAAGGGAAATTCAAAGTTGACCAAAAGACAGATATACGTGATGCAAATAAAAACTAAGCTTAATCTTCCTGTCACTTCAAAACATGTTGCACACATTTTATGATCAAATGACAACATAAAATGGAAGAAACCAAAATGTAAAAAAAATGCTAAAACAGCACCATAAGAAGAATCGTTTAAATTTTGCACGCAAATATATGAAGAGGACAGATGAGAAAAGTTTAATTTAAATGGACTCATACTCATGCTTTGATCTATGGCACGATCTGAAGTCGAGTGACTTTCGAATGTCAAAACGCAATTTTGTTATAGGCAGTGTCATGGTGTGGGTAGCTTTTTTTGCTGTTGGAAAGACAAAAATATGTTTTGTTCCGACAAAAATGAATAGCTCAATTTATAATGAACCATTAGAAGATGCTTTTACCACATTTATGGATGAAGAAATGGATCTTTCAAGAAGATAACACTGCAATACACGTCTCTAAGCAGCGCAAATTATTGTTTAAAGAGCATAATATTTCTTTGTTGGACTGGCCGCCCTGTAGTCCGCATTTAAACTCAGTGGAAAATTTGTGAGTGTGTATGGCCCGGAAATTCTAAGAGCATAACGCACAAAATCAAAGCATAATGACAGAAACAGAATTAGAAATAAAAATTAAGCAAGCCTGTGAAGACATTGGTCGAGAGTATCTTAAAAAACTTGTGGAATCAATGCGAAACCCCATTTTCAAAGTTATAAAAAAAACAATACATTAAGTGCGTTTATAGGAAAATGTCCTTAAAATCTTTAGTTTTATAATAAAATTAATAAAGAACGAAGTATATTTAATGAAGATTTAGGCCCCGATTATGGTTCACAACACAAAAATAATGTCCTGTCTCGCTTACAACACAACATTAATTGAACATGCGATTATGGCTCACAACATATAGCTGCTGTGTACGTCAGTTAGTAGATTTTTTCTTAAAAATACAAACGTGCATGCAAAAAACTGGGAAGTTGAAAGAAATCAACATTAAAAAAAAAAGAAAAACGAAGTGCACTAAAATAAATCTATTTTGTTAAAGTTAAATAAAACAAAAAAAAAAAAAACACATGGATATTAACGTGTTTCTATTTTTTCTATAATGACTATACAGAAACAGACATGGCACGAAGTTCGCAAAAAAAATTCAGAACAGTTTCAACCCATGAGAACTGCCATATATTTATTTAAAAAACTAAAAAAAAAAAATATATATAGCTAAGTTTCTACACGCAGAAAAAAGACTGTACTAAATTTAAGTAAAAATATTTACTTAAAACAAGTTCAAAAACTTTATTGATTTTAGTAAAATTTTACTTAAAGTGGGGAAAATTTACTTATATGTAATAAAAATTTATTAAGTACTAGTATTTAACTAGCTACTTCGTCAGCGAAGTACCATACTGTCGCTATTATAATTTCGTATTTCTTTGTAGACTATTTAATCGCAGTTCTAAATTTTTTAATACAAATTTAATACAAATATAGCAAAAAGGGCCTTTTCGTCAATATATTGATTTTAGTATTTACTGATCACCGTTGGAGCTCGGTCTGATAGTTATAAATTCGTTAATGTTAAAAAATCAAAAAATACTATTATAGTATATGAATCAAAAGGAAAGTTTTCTTCTCTTATTATTTGTCACCTTGTCCTGAACCGTTTAAACTCAGTCTAACAGTTTTAGGTTCGTTAATATTAAAAAATCAAAAAGTACCATTGAAATCAATAAAAAGTACATTTTGCCTGCTTATAATTTTTTACTTTGCTCAAGAGCCTTAGACCCCAGTCTCATAATTTTAGTGTTACTAGCATGAAAAAGTGAAAAAGTACCAATAAAAACAATAAAAAGTACCATCTTTTTCCATTCATTATTTTCCACCTTACTTCAGATCATTTGAGCCATATACCTTACTTTTACATTCCTTAATAATAAAATACCAAAAAATATAAAAAGTACCATTTGTCCTCTTAATGATTTTTCAGTTTGCTTGGGACCATTTGAGCCCAATATGTTACTGCCAGGTTTATTTACATTAAAAAAAATCAAAAAGTACCATTAAAATGTATAAAAAGTACCATTTTGCCCCTTAATGATTTTTCAATTTGACCTGAACCGTTTGAACCTAGTCTCGTAGGTCTAGGGCTGTTAATAAAGAAATATCACAAAGTACCATTAAAATCAATAAAAAGTACCATTTTGTTCACTTAGTAATTGTTTATTTTGTTAAGGACCGTTTAATTCTACTGTGAAAACTCTAGGTTTGCACATAACATTAAAAATATCATTAAACTTGTTTACATATAAAGTAAAAACTTTTCTTTTGGTACTTTTTTTCTCCCTTGAAACAATTTTTTTATCATTGATTTTTATTGGGTGCTACAAATTAGTAATAAAATTTTTATATGCTGCATCAATTTACATTATGGTACACATTTAGAAATAGTGGTAAAAAGGGGTACATATTTTACCCCTTATTTGCTGGAATTTTAAAAAAGTGCCAATACACATTGGAGACCTTCTTAAGAAGAGAAGAATACAGTTTAGTTTTTGTTGCTGTGATTGTTACTTTGAAAAATAAATGGGGTTAAAAAAACGTACCAACAATAGTTTTTACCCTTTTTGTACTACAAATATACATATATCGAAAAAGCACCAAATACACATCTACTTATTTTTTTAGTAGAAAATTTTGTTGTCTGAACTTTGGCTCTATCTATAGTAGTTCCGGAAATATAAGAAGTTAGATTTTACCCGTTTTTAGCCTTTTTTTACCCCCTTAATATTCGAATTTCCAAAAATTCCTTCTTATTAGTCCTATACATTGGGACATGCACCTGCTTACCGAATTTCAAGTCCGTAGCTTTAGCCGTTTGGGCTGGGCGATGATGGTTAGTCAGTCAATTGCAAAAAAATCAGAACCTTTTAATAATTAAATAAAGTTTATTCTAAATAATTTTATGGAAGAGACACATGAATAGAATCAACATTTCATTCTTTACTAGGTAGTGTTGAATCATACTTTTGGAATTGTTTAAAAGTTTCGTTAAAAAAATTAAGCAAAGCAATGTAAGTGTACTTAAATGTTATTAGTATTGTCTACTGTTATCTTATACATTAACCATTGAGTTTTTTTTTTACTTTATATTTATTTTATTAAAGGAAAACAGTTACTTTTAATTTTTATTTTTCAAAACGAGCTTACGTCATCCCGCGTCAAATTTGCTTCTTTCACAGACCGGTTTCGGCAATTTGCCATCTTCAGTGTTTTATCTCAATGAGATAAAAAAAATGGGAATAATAATAAAAATGTTTTAATTGATTAATATTTATATTGCTTACGACTCAATATTTATTTTACATTTTACTGTAAATACGTATTGGATTTTTATTATTTTTAATTTTCGTATTTTTAATATTTTTCTTACACATTAGCTTAGGTTTCCGAACTGGAATCTCTATTGAAGAAAAAGAAAATCTTTTTAAGTGCTTACTAAGTTTCTAAAAAAGTTTTAATTTTTAAAACTTTTTACTTCTTAGCCAAATTGAAATTCTCATTTGGTTTGATATGTATTAAACGTATAAGTTCATGACTTTTTATGAAAAGTATTGTAGAGTCTACTGATGATATGCCTAGCAGCAATGAAATCGCTATATAGATAGCTATCCATCAATGGTAGAGCATTTAAAAACAAATTTTTTTTATAAATAAGTAAATTGTTTTGTGACAATACCACGAAACAAAAAATGAGAATAAGGCATAAAAATGTCTTATTATGATTTACATATTAATTTCCAAGTAATTAGATTTTTATTACAAATAAATTTTGTTCATAACATAAAATCAATTTCTGTGTTATTTATTATTAACAGTCTGTAAGTTTTAAGACTCTTATAGATATTTTTAAAAAGCATATACAACAGGACTACTTCTCATTATAAAAATAATATTTACAAATCTATAATAAGAGTTTAATAAACCATAAACAAGATATTCTACCCTACAATAACGCAACTAGTCATATTCGTTCTATTTATATTTGCTCCTAAGATTTCAATAACATTTTTGTTGAAAAATTTCATAAATCTCACAAAAAACATATCAAAGAAATCAAAGTCATTTTAAGTTTCAAATGCTTGGTTTATAAATACATACATACATGCGCATTTATATGTTGTTATTTATTTTTTTTATTCTCTGTTTATCTCAGTAGCTAAATGAGATAAACTTTTATTTGAAATGCGCATGCTCAAATATTCCCTTGTTACTTCCCCCCTCCCCCTCATCTGTTTCAGCTATTCATTTTTGCTTTTAGATTTTCTTCTACGTAGAACATCTTTATAGTTTAATAGTCTTTGCTCAAACGGTTCAGGTCAAATTGAAAAATCATTAAGGGGCAAAATGGTACTTTTTATACATTTTAATGGTACTTTTTGATTTTTTTTAATGTAAATAAACCTGGCAGTACAATATTGGGCTCAAATGGTCGCAAGCAAACTGAAAAATCATTAAGAGGACAAATTGTACTTTTTATATTTTTTTTTTGGTACTTTTTGGTATTTTGTTATTAAGGAATATAAAATTACAGGATTTGGTTTAAATGATCCGAAGTAAGGTGGAAGACCATAAATGGAAAAAAATTGTATTTTTTATTGTTTTTATTTGTACTTTTTCAGTTTTTTATGCTAACAACACTAGAAATATGAGATTGGGTCTAACGCTCTTAAGCAAAGTAACCAATTATTAACAGGCAAAACAGTACTTTTTATTGATTTCAATAGTACTTTTTGATTTTTTTTTATATTAAAGAACCCAAAACTATTAGACTTAACTTAAACGGTTCAGGACAAGTGAAAAATACTTAAGAGAAGAAAACTGTACTTTTTATTAATATACTATAATGTTATTTTTTGATTTTTTAACATTAACGAATTTATAACTATCAGACCGAGCTCCAACGCTGTTCAGTAAATATAAAAATTAATAAATTAACAAAAGGGTCCTTTTTCTATATTTTAAGATACCTTTTAATGTAATTTGTATTAAAAAATTTAAAACTGAGATTAAATAGTCTACAAAGAAATACGCAATTATAATAGCGACAGTATGGTACTTCGCTGACGAAGTAGCGAGTTAAATGCTAGTACATAAATATAACAGTTCAAATATTTCAAATTCAATATTTTGCCGTTTGGTTAGAAAGTTTTCTAAAATATTTGCCAATGTAAAAAATTTTAAACTGTGACAATAAGTACTCTAGTGAAGCGTATACTAATTCGGTACGTCCGAATTTAACTTGATTTTATCTGTTGCAACTATTTCTTTTAGTTTTTGTGTGCGCTTTAAGTGTCCCTTACTTTTTAATGAATTTTGCTGGAACTTTGTTTAGAAAAATATTTGTACCCCGTATAAAGCCAGGTAGTAAAATACAGTATATTTTACATAATGTGAATGCCGATGTACATGTATCTACAAAAAAAAAAATATATTGTGGTGCTGAATGTATCAAGATTTATACTTTCACTCTGTGATTTGTGTATCTTATCTCAGACTCTTATAATCAGGGATAATCTTAAGGTTTTGTTCTTTTGTACTGCACAATAGATGGATTTAATTTAATAGAAAAGTAGTACCTTATTTTTTGACGGCGTGATAAAAGGCTTTTTGTTATCCGCTATTAAAGTATCAATGTTAAAGCCAATGAAAATGTTTGGTTTTTAAACAGAAAATTATATTAATAAATAAATAAATGTGTGTTTGCGTCTTAAAGTACAACATTTGGAAATCAGACACACATACATACATACATATGTATGCATCTAGCTCATTTCATTTCCCGTTTTCCGCGTTTTTATAGGGGATTGCCACGATTTCTGTTCAAAATGGAATCTTGTGATTCCAATTGAAGACCGCTAGCCCACCACTTAAAAAAACTGCTTTTTTTATTCATATAATACAAGTAATTTTTAAGTTCAAAAACGTTTGTAAAGGATATCCCAATAAGAGTTCACTTTTGCATTTGAAAATAAAAACACGTATTTTTTCATAGAGTTGTGATTGAAACAAATGCATCCATAACAAACAACTGTGTGGTAAGGAGTTTGGTCAGGCCTTACTTTTTGTAGATGAGGCCGATATTGGGGTGATTATTAATGAAATTCATTATAGGAACATGATAATGGACTTTTACATATATATATATTCACAGCTATATTTAAAAAAAAAGTTGTGTAGTAGGTGTAAAATTTAAAATAGCTTTTAAAGACTTCGTAAATTAATTCAAATATTAAAGTTTGTATTCAAAATCAAAAAATAACTTTTAAATAGTTGTTAAACGTTTTAAATTGTTTTATGTTTCTGTATGGTAGCTGTTTTCAGCCTTAACTGTCAGTATGAAATTAATGATTTTTCAAAAGAGTGTTGTTGACTACAAACGCGTGACAGAATAAACTGGATTGCTAGCGAAACATATACCTTTTTTTTAATTTTGTGCAAACGCATAATTTAAAAAAAATCCAATAATTAAAAGAAAAACAAAACAATCGTTTCTCGTTCTGATCTCTTCAATTTATTGATATGTTTTTAAAATATTTTCACTTTATTTTTAAAGAATATTTTTACTTTATTTTATTATTTCTTCTTTTCTTTTTAATTATATAAAAACTAATTTTTTTGATATTGTTAGTAGAATTTGTTAACCTATACAGGCTTAGGTTATTGTAAATAAAAATAATATAAAATATATTCCAGTACTGGGGTCAAATCACTGCAATAGATAGCTAGTAGACTTTCGTATCGAATACGTGTCAAGTAAGCAAATAGCCGCATACGATATTTATAGAATCGTATTTTTTTTCAAATTGTAATAGGTTTATACAGAAATGTTTGTCAAATTCAAGTAAATAAAAAAGAACTGTAGCATGAACTTAGGCAACAATTGTGCAAGAAGATTTTTTGATAATATGAATGAACAATTGCTTCTTCAGACTTCTTTTCTTCAAATTCAAAAGATGAAAATTTATTAAAAATTGCAATAACTAATTGTTATAACCTAAAACTACATAGAACTTAAGTTTTTTTAAACTTTTTTGAGCGTCCTCGTTAAAAAAAAACCAATTTGTTTTGGTTACGACAGCTAGTTTTCTATCGAATAATTAAAAATTCCAATCAATTTTTTGTTTTTGTTGTACATATTTTTTTTTTACTGAAAATAAGATTAATTTTAATATTAAATGATATACTCGTATAAATAGAAAAAATTAGCTCGAAATTATTTTGAATGAAATCTTTCCTTCCTTCAGATTTTAAAATTATGTTGTAGCGGCGAGTTAATTTTGTCATAAAGAGACACACAGGTTAGCTTAAGTCCTTAACCGAACAATATCCACAAGGGCCTTTTTCTTTAAGTCTAGTGGTGTTAAATCACAAGGTGTTGGAGGCCAATTCACAGGTCCAAAACGTGAAAATAGGCGGTCATCAAACGTGTCTTTCAATAAATCGATTGTGGCACGAGCTGTGTGACATGTTGCGCCATCTTGTTGGAACCACAGCTCCTGGACATCATGGTTGTTTAATTCAGGAATGAAAAAGTTAGTAATCATGGCTTTATACCGATCACCATTGACTGTAACGTTCTGGTCATCATCGTTTTTGAAGAAGTACGGACCAATGATTCCACCAGCCCATAAAGCGCACCAAACAGTCAGTTTTTCTGAATGTAACGGTGTTTCGACATACACTTGAAGATTAGCTTCACTCCAAATGCAGCAGTTTTGTTTGTTGACGTAGCCATTCAACCAGAAGTGCGCTTCATCGCTAAACAAAATTCGCTTATGAAAATCGGAAACAACGGCAATCTCAAAATTGCACTATTTGCAAGCGTTGTTCAGGCGTGAGTCTATTCATGATGAATTGCCAAACCAAACTGAGAATAAATCACTTGACAGCTGTTAAATCGGTCACCATCTTTAACAGTAATGCCAACTTAAAGTTCTATATGTCTATAAAAAACACCCTTTACATCGAATGTTTAATTTTTCTTTCGGTTCTATATTTTTTTATTTGTTGTTTCATTATTTTCAAAAAAATTAACTCAATTTCTCTTGCTTTATTCAGCAAGCCTTGGAAAGTTTGACCATATTCTTTATTAACTTTTTCTCTTATTTGAATATCTATTTGTGCAAATAACAAATTAATCATGGTTTGCTCTGAAATTTTTTCTTTGAGTTGAGCAAATAAACGCCTCTTTGTACATTTATCATTTGATTCACTTGATTTTTGTTTATCTTGAAAATTTTCGGCAAATATTCCCCAATCAGGTTTTGGGGGCAAAAAAGCATTTTTTAAAAGCGTTATTGCATCATCAAAATTAGTAGCCTCGTGCTTCACACCCTGCCACCAGGTTGATGCATATCCATCTAGAAGAAGAGGTAGACTTAAAAGAGCATATGAACCCGAAACGTTCTCATATTGTTTAAAAACAAGAATAGTAGCAACAAAATCTTCAACTTTTGTTACACTACTACCTCCATTAAACCTTGCACTACATGAGCTAAATGTTGCATTACTACGTTGTCTATTGTTAACGCTACCTAAAAGGTCTGAAAATTTACTTTGTGAAAGGCTTATGTATTGTGAATTTCTATCCGTATTTGACTGATTAGAACCTGATTCATTTGAATACAAATTTCTTGAATGAGTAGGTGCATTACTGGTGCCAGATGCTGTGGACGCTAAAGAGCTGGCACTCCTTACTTGATTAGAATTTACTTGTCCGAGAAATTTGGACGATAAAAAAAATAAAACAAACTATTTTATTGGTGTTGTGAATCTAAAAACTGCCTGTTCCTTATTTACGCTTTGCTTAAATACTAATATTTTGTTTATTGCTGCATTTATGCTGTTAAAGAAAAAACTAATTAATTGTTTAAAAATAATTACGCAAATAGATTCTCAAGAAATTTGTCTGGAGTTATTTATTTTGTTAACCTTGCGGAAATGCAGCAAAAACAAAATGTTACAATTATTTGGAAATAACAATTGGAAAATAATAATAATAATAATTAAAAAAAAATATATTTTAAAATAAAAAAACGGCGGATATGCATAAAAATAATTCGTTAAGGGAATAGTGGGAGACACAATTACAGAAGGGGAATTGTGGGTGACACTATATCAATTAGACTCATTTTGATTAATTGTAGGAAGATTTGCATTTTGAGAATCATAGTCTTTCTGGGCATTTTAATTTTTCCCACAACACTCTTCTAAATTTATTATTACTTTTTTTATACCAGTTAAAATAAATAACTATGTACGTATAAATTTCATAAAGCAAAGCAAGCACAAACGTGGTTTTATGTAGAAAAAATTCTCATGTAAATTATAACGGCAGTATATATTAAAGGGCTGCATAAGCATACTTGAAAGCCACATATGACTACAAAGATGTGTAATATTTTATAATAAAAAGTGCTTGTAAGCCCTTTCAAGTATGCTTGTGCAGCCCTTTAGTATACTTGTAAGAAAAAAGACAGTGTGTATGTACGTATGTATATTTGTTGGTTTATTTAGCTCAGGTAAAGATGATACATATGTCATGATCAAATTTATTTTGCTTTAAAATTTATTAAAATTTTTTTGTAATAATTTAATTTTTTTCTCGTTAGGCGCCAGTGTAGGAGTAGTATTTTTAATTTACATAGAGTTGTATTTAGTAAATGATGTGAAAGTTAATTGGTTATCAGGTAAACGTGACCGTTAAATTCAAAAATAAATATATGTGATTTCTAATAATTGAAAATAATAATAAATTATAATTTAAATAAAATATAATAAAATAATAATGGCATTGATAGCGTCGCCACAGTGTACATTAAAATCAACTAAAATATTTTAATTACTAACGTTTGTTCATTTGCAAATATGCTTAAGAAATCGCCTCTTCAAAAATACGAAATTTTAAAGGAAGTGGGTATTTTAAATACTGTTCTTTCTCCCCTTCACTCTGCTATTACTATCCCTCCTCTTCTTCATTTTCCTCTATACAGGTATCACAAAAGGACCACGTCAGAGGACCCAAGTGAGCCCAGCTCTTGTTTTTATTTCTTTCGGGCGACCTGTTAACTTAACCTCATTTATACGTGGAAAATCCTAAAATTTAAATATATTCACCTGAAAATATTCAATCTTAACAAATCAAGCAGAAGAAAATGAGAAGTGCTCCAGAAATATGCAACCCAAACTAAAAAAGAACAACTGCCGAAATCCCTAGAAAAAGGTCTCCCAGCCCTAATTACAAGTAAGACTTACCTGTTGTTCAAGAGATTAAACATTAACACCGAATTTCTGGAAAAAGATCCTTCAACTTGGCCGCAGAACATCAACTACCAGGAGGGCAAAGGATGGTAAACAGCTTGAAAGTTGTAAACGACATGGCAGAGCGAGGAGTCAAGCTCTCCAAGTAGTCAGCAGATGCCGTCAGCTGTATCCAGATAACTCCAAAACCGCATTATGTCAGTCCTTGAATAAATTTAAATAAGAATAAAATGAAAAAGACATTTATTATACTTGATTTTTTAAATACATAATTGTTTTCATTCCAAAAATTGATAATATAGGAAGGAAAATAGGTTTTTTCACAATAGGTTCCATCTTCGCTCTAAGGGGTACCTAGTCACGTTTTTAGGGACATTGGCTTCATTATCTCGAATACAGTACTACTTACGTATTTTTTTTGCATATAAAATATTATAAACAGTATCGCCTTAAATTTTATGTATCACACGGGCAAATATATTAAACCGTTCTAGAAATATGGGTCGGCAAAGTCGCCAAACTGGCAAAAAATCGAGATTTTCAAAACTTTGAAGCCCCAGTGGCACGTGTTAACATCTTTCAATCGTGATCAAACTTTGGCAATCCTAAAATCTGACAGAAGGAAACATTTTAGGGGGTGGCCCCAAAAAAATTCTGACATATTTTTTTACCCCATGAGATAAAAACGCCCTAGTGTTTACTTACTCGTATCAATGCGACGTATTCTATTTACTGCAGCGATTTAAGTTTTATTTTTTGTACTTTGTAGATTTTTAATAAGTAAATACGATAAGAAAAAATTTTTTTCACTATATTTTCGTTTTTGATAAACAAAACATAAATAAAGCAATTTAGTTTGTTATGGGTCCAAGTCTCTATTATTACTATTGTATATTTTTCTGTTTCAAGATTTTATGAATATAAATGGGAGTCTTTATCAGAATATGTACATTTCAAAATAATTTTAAAATTGTCGCCTTAAAAAATGTTCTATATGTTGTTTTTATAACACAAGCGCCTGGAATTTTTTAGTTGTCTTGAATTTCACAAATGTATGCTCAGATTTTTTTTAAGAATTAGATATAAAATAACAACAATCATGGCAATAAATATACTTCTAAATTGTGATAATAAAACCAAACTTTGAATTTGGATCAACCATATTATACACCTGCTTTACTAATCAATAAATTATGAGACTCCAAAAACTTAAAAACCAAGCAATGCATTGGTTCTGAGATGTAACAGATATACTGCGATAGATACGATGTTAAATTGTCTTCAGTGGCTGAACATTGAACAAAGACTGGTACTGTGAATATATTAAATTTTATATAAATATATAAAATTTTATACTTGAGCGAACAACTAATTTATGTAGGAGAAGCACAATTGTATTATTTACGAAATTTTCTAAACTTCAGGATATATAGAGTAACAACTATGGAATGCAGAGATCGCTGTTTTATACATAAGAGTTTAAATGTATATAATCGACTGCATAATGAAATAAAAAATTAGAAAAATACAATATAGAAGAGAAACTTTAAAATTTTTGAAAAATACTAGTTTTAACTTATAAATAAATTGTAAAATGTAATAATATTAGTAATAAATCAATCAAAAAAAAAAAAAAAACTTTTACTTGAGGTTCCGCAATGCTCACTATGATCCCATGATTTATTATGTAATTTGAAAACATTTTTTTAATCCTTTTAAAAAATTATTAGCGGTTTTTTCTCTTTAATGCAAACTATCCTTGTAAGTCATGCAGATATTGCAAGTGTGGCAAAAAATTTTATATTTTGCACCTCACAACAACAAATATATAAAACTGTTATTTGCGCCGGTTTATAAAATTCGCAAGACTGAAAATCATTGAAAAAGTAAGCTCAAGGCGAATTCATTACAATATCAACTTACCATGTATTTTGTTAGTGTAAAATGTATAGTAAGTAATTGTCAAAATGAAGAAATAAAAGAAATAGAAAAAAATGGGGATGAAACAAAATTTCAATATAAGCAAATAATTAATTTTGTTATAAAGAAGAATAAAATATTAATTTAACAATAAAAAACAATAAAAATTTTGTGATTAGTATTTGTGCAATTACACAGTACTCAATTATCCACCAATTGTAGTTTTCGCAAGTTTACTTGATGAGGACGCCCAAACCATGTTACCGTATATAATCGTCAGCAATATCCCAATCAAAAGTCCGACGCTCATCATAAGTTACTTTCTCCTACTAGATTTAGTACAAATAATTTAGTATCGTCTAATGCTTCTTGGTTATCCGGTGGCTACTTCAATGAAAGACAGTCAATGGCTGAAATACCATATACTGGCTTAGTTATGCCAGCTTCTCAAGCTGAATCTCTTCGAACACCCATGACAGAATGCATATTTAGATCATCTTCACATTCTTCAGGTTTCAAGTCACAAAATAGCAGGCTCAATAGTAATTTGTCTAGAGAAAATTCATTATGTCCCGACTTTAATATTGATTATCATCATAAAAATTTAAGCATCAATAATGATAACAGTTTCCAGCCCATTGATGCACCTAGCTTGACAAAATTTTCACCCGACCTTCTATGTTATCAAATTACTCCTTGAATAATTATGCCTATGAAAATACTGGTACAGGACCCATAAAAGTAGCTATATTTTTAATAGAAATTCAATAGATTCATTTAATTTAAGTAAAATTAATGAAGAATTACCCTGCATTAAAAGAGGAGACTTGTTACAAAAGTGGAAAGAAGCACAAGTTATTTCAAAATCTCTAATCTGCTCGCAGATCCCATTAACTTAAAATTAAGTTATATCTCTATTTATGATTATATTTTAATAGTTAGGACTAACAGTGTAGTGCTATTTTCGAAATTAGAAACAGGGGTAACAATTAGATACACTTGAGTAACAAATAAAAAAAATTGCTTCAATATTTGCCTTTTTCACATTTGCAAAAACTAGTTTAAATTAAATATTCTGTTAATTCTTGTTTTGATTAAAAGTTACTATTGACTCGAGAATAGCACGGAGCACATAATATGTCGTATATATTTTTGACATATTATGTCGAATATATTTTTGAAATTAACTGATATAACCGTTTCTTGGATCTTTAACTTAATTTTTAAGCTTTGGTTGTTTGGTTGGTTTACGTGGCGGCCTAAATGGCCCTCAATTAGAGTCGCAAGACTCCGTTTTGAAATACCTACTCGCCAAGACCATGTAGCCGTAAAGTGACCTAGATCCACCCCGTGACATTTAGATATATGAGAAGGTCTGCTAACCTTAGTCTCGATATCTCAGGTAGTTCGGTCATCAGATGTGCACCGCGAAATCTGTGTCTCGAAGCCATAAGAGACGGGCACTTGCAGAGAAATTGAAAACACGTCTCTTCCCTCTAGGGTGACCGGCAGCTATCGTTGAATTGCAGTCCCAGGCTGCTGGTGTGTTTCCGATCATCCAGTGACCAGTTATAACCGCCATCAGTCTGGAAATGTCGCTTCTATTCCTGCTCACTAATTGAATTGAGCTTTTACCATTATAACGGGGCCATAATTGACGCGTAACCTTACACGTTTGTAAACTCCGCCATGTGGTATCTGCCCTTTCCCGGTAGTGATCAAAAATACCACTCCTGATACTACCAAGCGCTACAGGGACTGCCATTTACATAGAAACCTCCATGTTAGAACCAGCCCTAGAGAATTCATCCGCCTGCTCATTACCAATAAAACCATTGTGTGCTGGAATCTATACCAAGGATACGTCAGCCTGACGTTCTAGGTTGGATAACACAGTCTTGTATTGGCCCACTAGAGCAGAGAATGTAACATACGATTGAAGTTCCAAGAGAGCCGCTTGGCTAACTACGAAGATGCCTATAGCTCCCCTGATACTCCTGTTGTACAGAGACTCACATGCCTCCTTGATGGCCAGTATCTCCACCTGCGCAACAGTACACCTATCCGGAAGTCGGAATGAGAGTTTCATATCAAGTTCACAGCAGTAAACTCCAGAGCCCACACCGCAGATCATCTTAGATCCGGCAGTGTATACCCTGGTGTCATATCTACATACATACGTTCCCTTTTTCCTCTCCCGCCTGGAAGGAAAAACTTATCAAAGTCTATCTGGAAAACTATGTAGTCGGTAGGGACCCTCAGATCCGGATGCAACCGATTCAAGATCTTAGCATGCCCTTATGTTCTATGCCTCCACCAGCCGGATGCAGACAACCTAGTGGCGCTACTGGCTGATATGGCCATCAGATTTTTAAGCTTTAGTTGAATTTTAATTATTTTTATTTATTGCTGTAAAAAGAAAAATGCATTTTTATAGGAAAAACACTGCCCAGGTTTATAAAAAAAGGCTATTATGTAAACTTTTTTCTGCAAAAGAAACCGCACAATAAAATTTTTTATTAAAAATTTAATTAATTTTTTAATGAAAAAAGAATTGAATGAACTAGTGTGCTTCATTTGTGGTATCGTAGCGCGTAAGTGACGGCCGTGGTTATGCTTATCTATGTTTATATCTTTAGCTTTGAAATACTCTTAGGCACAATTGATACCAGAAGGCAAAAAGAAAGCTAAAAACTCTATATTTTCGGCCTTCAAAGCATTTATCATTTTTTCAGCTAAGTCAGGGCTACATTTTGTTTCGTATACCACATAGGCTTTAATACGGTAGCCAACTTCTCGTAGTCGCACATTTAAAGTATCGTGGGCTATGTTACTGCAAGGTAAAAGAAAGGGAAGATCTTTTGTACCATTATGATTGTCTATAATCAATTCTGCTATATTTTTAACAATTGCGGTTGTTTTGCCATGTGTAAATAGCTGTTGCAACTCGGTTAAGGCAAAATTGGACTTGTAAATAGTATACCTTAAATCATCGGGATGTTGTAGTTTAGTTGAAACAAATCATTATAAAGTTCAAAAAATTTCCACCATTTTTTTAAACTAAATTTGATTTAAAATTTTGTTTTCTCAATATGCGTTATCTATAAAAAAGGAAAATACACAAACAAAATTATGAAATTCGATTTCATTGACAGTATTTTGAACCAGATTTTTTTTTGATAACTTTGGCATTGGCGTTGGTTCAAGGATTTCATTAGTATGAAAATTTACTTTAAGCAAAAAGTATACGTGTGACGGCCATCTTTAAAAAGCACGCACAAACTCTCATGATTGACGTTGAATGATTGATCGTGTGCCAGGCACGTTAATAAAATCATATAAAAATGAGATTGATATCAATCAGTTTGATGCGTGTATCAGCCAATTTAATTTTTTCACCAGCACAAATGTATAATTTGACCTTGAATGATTGATCGTCTAGCACCCCCATGTGAGTCATAGCTTATAAGTACCAAATCCATTTCAAGTATTTGATGTATTTGCGATTTCTACAAATGATTTGAGAGTATACTCGTTTACTGCATAAGAAAATATGAATATATACGGACACCAAAAGCAAGTAAATAGTAATTCTTGAATTTTGTTGTTCCTCAAATTTGAACTCATTTTTGTTTGCATGCATGCACTTGCTGCAGGGAACATAAGTATTACTCAAATACAAATACATTTGAGGTTAAAAAAAATTGTTGTTAAGCTGCAAACAAAAAAGTCCTAAAATAATAAGACTTTTTCTACTTTTTTAATATTTTGTCATAAATAAGTACTTAACAGACTCAGCTGACTCAAATTTGAAACAGAATAACAAGTTATGACGGGTTGCCCACAGCAACATATGACTTTATGACTGCTGCTGTGTTAATCCCCTAATTTATAAATATTATATAACTTAATTTTATTTTGTAAACATGTATGTATTTGAATAATTAATTTTGTATATTCAACTAGTACATTTAGTAAAATAGTAGTTGAGATATGTTTGTACTTAAATAGTTATATTCCAAAGACTCATTGAATAAATAAATGAAAAACCAGTATTTACGAGAACATACAGGCGTACCTCGATAAACACTATCTATTTTAGCGCTGTTTCATTATAGCCCTGTTTTGAATTTTTTAAAGAAAAAATTATTTTAACTTTAAATTGTTTATTAAAAGGTTTTCTTTTTCTAATTTCATATGAAAATTTGTAAAACTTAATTTAAAGTTTTTAGAATCCTTGTTTTTGAAAAGAAAAAAACAACAAAAATGTGAAGTTTTGCATTAAATTGTTCATTAGAAATACTGATATGGTTTGGTAGAGACCTCAGTAATTTTGATTAAATAAAAAATTCAATTCAACCACAGACACATGTTGCTAAGCAAACTAAAAAAAGCTTGACTTTGAAGATGAAGATGAATGTTATTAGGCGAATTGAGAACGGTGAACGACTGTCCGAAGTGTCATAGTAATGAACGTAACCCCATATTTTAGTGAAAATAGCACCTCTTTTAACGCAATATGAGCGCTAAAGGAGGTTTGCCTGTACTTCTATCAGTCCACCCTTATAGTTAATATGAAATGTGCATTTGTACCTACATATATATGCGTATACAATGTATACACGTATGTACATAGGTACTTACATACATGTATGTATGTATTATGTGTGTGTACATACATAAATTTTATATATATGTATATACATATTTTTACCTATGTGCTTAGAAGGTTCGTATTAAACGAAAAAAAAAATATGTATATTTTAGTATAATTAATTGTAAATTAAACAAAATTGTACTTCCTTTCCATTCCCACATCTAACATGGATGTGTTTTGTAAAAAAATATATATATAAATATATAGAAATGTTTTTAGGTATGTACATAGTTAAAATATTTTTTAAATGAGGGTGTTGTGTTAAACGTTCCATTTTCTTTTTATGCACATAAACATCTTGTAGTTGCTGCTAGTGTGGCTCATAAGAATTACACACCAATTGTAATGTTCCAAACGTGCACGTTATTATTTTTCTCTCTCTAATGCACGGTATTTTAATTCTTTTTTTATTTTGTGGTGGACGCACGCGAGAGTGACTGTTTTTCTTATTGGCAGTATCTATATATATAATGTATAAATTTTAGTTGGTTATGGGTGAAGAAAAAGATAGCAATAGAGTTTAATAAAAGCCCTAATTCCTGCGCTCATATATGGTGTTGATTGTTGCAAAATGTTTTATTTTGGTTTTGTTGTTGTTTTTTCTGTTAACCATTATGGTTGGTTGGTTTGTGGGTTGTATTTCATGTAAGAAATTTATTAACTTCAGTTAAGATTGAATGTATTTGTTTCTATAATTATTTGCATGCATGAAAGCTCAAAATGTTGGTATACTTCTGTGTGCGTGTGTGTGTAATTTATAATTTTCTGTTCTTATGTGCGTTTTTTAATGTAAAATCTCATAAATGCTTCTTTTTTTTTTGCACATAAATATACGCATGACAGTGAGGCACAATTGGGCCATTTGTGGCACTTATGAACGTTTGATAGCCTATACCTCTGGTACTTTCTTTTTTTGGACCTTTCAGCTCAAAGTTAAGGCCTAACTATAGACAGGGACTAGACACGGTAACTTTAGTTGCGCAACTCTTGATTTTGTAAGACAGAGGGGAAAAAAGAAGGGAACGAGGTACAAACTTGCTCGTACTCCGCAATTCTCTTTTCATATTTTTTAAAGCTGTAAAAAAAACAAGTAGCTTGAATGCTGAATGAATGAAAGAATAAGAAATCTAAAATTACCGAAATTGCTGTGTATAGATACGGCGGCAATTTTAAAAGAGAATTAAAAAAAGTTGGGCAACTAAAATTTCCGTGTCTGGTCCTGGTCATACATAATATGCATAAGCTGGCTGAAGCAATTATGAGATTACATAAGGTGCTAATAGACTACATGTACTTGTGTTTTTTTAATTTTAATACGAGTATACATGCAAATGATTTCTTCATGTCATGGATTCCAAAAATAGGCAATAAACAATATTTCTTTTTATTTCCATATTTCTTCTTTTTTACTATATAAATACACGCGTCGCACGGTGGCTCATTCTGTTCAAAATTGTTGCGAAAATAAAATATACCACTATAAAATTTCATGAAATACATATTATAAAGAACATTTTGTGTCGATTGTTTATTCTTTAGAAAGAAGTCCAGTGACAAGTCGGGTTAAGTAAAAAATAAATAAGATAAACAAGTTAAATTCGGCAGTGCCGAGTCTTATATACCCTTCACTGTGTTAGCGAAATATTAATATTTTTCACTTTCCACATTCTTCTATAATATCAAAACCATAGAAAAAATTAAATGAGTGAAGATAAATATGCCGCGTTAAATATTCCTTAACGTACCCCATTATGATTTTTAGTATTTGTAAATATATTTTCAGTATTAATGGCATATTTATCAAATACGTCTTACGTCATTAAATATTAAATGTTTTTAGTAGTAGCCTAGCGGAGATCATCCATATTTGTAACCAACCAACCAAATATTCAGATATTGCTTTGGATATTTAAAATTTTTTTAAAAAAATTTCATATACTCCAGTACTGTTGTTCTCAAGGATTTCGGCAGTTTCCGTTTTGCATCATAAAAAAAAAATACGAACTTTTCAGAAAATATTAAAACACTTCCAGAAAGTTTAGAACCTACAGATTAAATTCCATTTTGACTTTGGCAATTTTCCTCGAGAATTGTACCTCAGCAAAGTGGGTAATGGTAATAATCCCTCAGAAGAAGAGTACTGGGGAATGAGGGAATTTTTTAAAAATAATGCAAAGTTTCTAGATTACAAATCTAGACGACCTCTTGTTTAAAACGATATGTGTACCAACCCGTAATATTCTAGGGTTCGTTTGCAATCTCTTAGAGAAATCAACGTATTTATGCACATTTGTATCTTAGCATGTCAAAAATACTGAAAAGGTATTTACAAATACTAAAAAACATAAGGAATTACGTGAAAACATATTTAAATAACCATATTTATCTTCACTCGCTTCAAAAAACGTATGTAATTGGAATGCATACTTTGTTCAGCTTGAGGTCGTATTAAATATGAAAAATTTATTTATTTATTATAGGAGCGAAATATCTATAAAATAAATAAATTTTTATAATACGACTAAAATTAACGAGTTCTAGGAAGCAATCCTTTCTGAGAACCTCATTTTTAAAAGCAATAAAATGTCTGCAGACACTAAATTTTTAAATTAATAAAAAAAGAAATTCTAAGAAAGATATTAAATAGAAAAACAAAAAATTTATTTTAATTTAATTTTGCAAATTTTTCTAAAAAATTTTAAGCCAAACATATTTAATTAAATTATTAATTATAATTAAATCATTAATTATCGAGAAAAATCTAATGCACTCTCTTTCATAAAGATGTCTGTATTCGTAATACTATTTATTTAACTCAAGGCAATGAACACCACCTACCCACCCATACACTTTTTTATTTTTCGTGTTTGTGTGTACAAAGCATTATGCACATGATAGCAAAAAAATTTTAAACAAAAAAAAAAAAAAAAAAAAGCAAAAACAAAAAAAAATTAATGAAAATGTGAAATGCCGGTTGTATTTTGATTTTTGGACCGATCTTTCGGATTTTTTGCACAGACTTTCCGACTGTTATTTTTAATAAAACTGCGTACCACGTTTGATTGTCCGTCTTGTAGTTTAGACAAATTACGCAAAAAACGCACCAAAAATGGTGAAAAAATAGAGGTATTCGCAATTTTTGACTCATAGCTCCGCCATTTATGGACCCATCCGACTGAGTTTTGGTTAAGATACTATGAATATGATGTTTTAAAAAACTGCGTACTACTTTTTTTTAGTTTAAATAAAAATCGGCCATTTGTGGACCGATTGCTTTCATTTTTAGCACAGGTATTATGACTCATACTTCAAATAAAACTGCATACCACGTTTTTTTGTCTGTTTCTTCGTTTAGACAAAATAGGCAAAAAACCCACTCAAAAAATTGTCAAAAATAGGGGTAGTTTCGGTTTTTCACTCATAGCTCCGTCATTTATGGACCGATCTGAATTTTAATAGCAATAGTATTACAGCAACAGCTGTAACAGCTGTGGTATGCTATACTTTTCTGTATGTTGTCTAGATTCTTCTGAAAGTTGATTTCAACCACTACACGGACAGACAGACAGACATCGCTAAATCGACTCCGCTACTTATAAGGATCCAGAATATATATACGTTATAGGCTGTCCCATGTAGGGTGTAAAAATTACAAACGGAATCACAAAGTTATATATACCCTTCTTATTTAAATTGTGTTTGCTATGGGCGAATTTCTTTAAAACATCATAACGTACTTTCTTCATACTGTAAAATTACAAATGCAAAAAAAGAAGTACTTCCGATCGGATTAGATATAACTGAATGGTTCATACTGCGAGAAGTCTAATTCAAATTTTACCTGAAGAACACCCAGCGCTACTTCTGGAATAACTCACATTGCTTAATAAGTAGTCTTGCGATGGATCATCCGACTTCCAACATTCAAGAGAACGACGACCTCTTCAACATGTTGCTTTTTCATTAGATCCACCTATATCATCACGAAGATATGTCAGATCATAGAAAGATTTCGAAAAAAATAATTTTAGTTCAAAAATTAATAATGAATATTTTGTAAAGAAACAAGCCAAAAAAAATATTTGTAGCTAAGTTTCTAGTATTAAAAATATTTCAAAAATATAAATCTTTCATACAAATAAAAAATCTAATATAAATTAAAGGTATAAAATTTAAAACAAAAATATTTTGTTTTAATTTGACTGAGATTTGGGGCATTCTATAGCTATGGAAATATTCGTAATACACCGTTTCAAAGTCAAAAATGTTATCTTTCAACATCTTTTTAAATTTTTAAAATATCTTCATTACTTCAAAAGTTACGATTTTTACAACGGAAAAAGACAAAACGAGCCACTGTGCGTAGTTCGTTAGAACAAGGACTTATAGCCGCCGAAAATATTTTTCAACAACTAGTGTTTTCCTTTTTAGGCTTATAAAATGATAAGCTCATTCAAAAGTGTAATATATTCTTTGCTTCAATATTATCACAAAAAAAAAAGAAAAAAACTAGTTAAAAACAATAAAAAAAATTTTCTTGTAATTTTTTTTTTATTTAGCTGGCTTATGATACAGCAATTTATTATACAGCGACAAAAATATAATTGTACATAAAAAAAAGAGCCCGCTCTAATTGAAATTTTGTCAGAAGTTCTTTATTATGTTTCTGAAAGCACACATATTTCTATTTCACAATGTAAAAACATCTTGTGTGTGAGCAAGTTCAAGCAAACAGCGGAGCTGCCAATATTTTCTAGTTATGAACCTGCTAAAAACTTTAAAATTATTTAAGCACTTGACAAACTTTTCGTTCAATTAGCAGTAGCTTAAGTTTTGTTATGTGTATTGTAGTTAAAACTTTAAACTATCTATTTTATGCCGTTAAGTAACCTTTTGAATAGACTTGTGCTCTGTATTTCAGTTTAGTGGGCGTTCTTCTTAGTTCAAAAATTAAACAGGAATAGTTCGTTTTCGTTCATTTAGTTCATTTGATCTTTTGTATCTTTATCGCTTATATTTTGATTGTCATTGAACGTTCTTTATTATGTAAAATGATATCGAATAGGAGTTGAAAGGAAATTCTTACGAAAATAGAAAGCAAAACAACAAAACAAAATTTGAAAATTTTTTTAATTTACTTTTCTATTTCTTTTTTATAATATTTATAATTCAAAAAGTACTTTAGTCACTATGGCTAAAAAAATATAAAGGTTTAATTTTAAAATTAAGCTTTTTAGCATGCAGTTCTTCAGTTTATTTGTTTTAAATATCATTTTTGTAAAAGAAAATAATTTGCAACTTTCGTTCCTTCTTCATTGTTTTCGTTTAAGTTTAGTTCGTTCGTTCATTTATGGGTCGTTCATTCAAAATAAAGAGCAAGGAAATGAACTATAGAAATTCAAAACACGGACTAGTTCGTTCAGTTCAAATAAGTGAATAGTACAATGTGAATAGTTGGTTCGAGTACTACCCAAGGCTACTTTTGAATATAACACTCTCCCTAAGTCGTTCTCTACTTTTATTTAAAAAACTGTTTTGTTTTTCAAAGAAAAAAGATTTATAGCCATATTCATAAAATCTTGAAACACGAAAATAAAGGTACCAATAGGAAATTATTCCTAAAACTGCTTTCATATATAAATAACAATCCATAATAAACCAAAAATATATTCAAAAAATTTATTATTGGTTTCACCTTTCTAAAAACCAAATATAAGTTGAAAATTTTTTTTAAATTGCTTTATGTCTTGTTTATCAAATATAAAAATATAGCAAAACAAGTTAAATACGCATAATAAATAATATATTAATATTTTTCACTTTCACATACAAAAAAGTAAGTGAGTGAAGATATATATGACGAGTTCAATATATTTTAACGTAACCCCTGACGTTTTTAGTATTTGTAAATTTTTCAGTATTAATAGCATATATATCAAATACGTCTTACGTAACTAAATACTACTAAAGGGTGTTTTTTATAGACGTATAGAACTTTAAGTTGGCATTACTCTTCTAGATGGCGACCGATTTAACAGCTGTCAAGTGATTTATTCTCAGTTTGGTTTGGCAATCCATCATGAATAGCCAAACGATCATCAAGTAAGGAGTAGATTCGTCGAATGGGCCCAAAACGAGATTGCCGTTGTTCCCGATTTTCATAAGCGAATTTTGTTTAGCGATGAAGCGCACTTCTGGTTGAATGGCTACGTCAACAAACAAAACTGCCGTATATGGAGTGAAGCTAATCCTCAAGTGTATGTCGAAACACCGTTGCATCCAAAAAAACTGACTGTTTGGTGCGCTTTATAGGCTGGTGGAATCATTGGTCCGTACTTCTTCAAAAACGATGATGGCCAGAACGTTACAGTCAATGGTGATCGGTATAGAGCCATGATTACTAACTTTTTCATTCCTGAATTGAACAACCATGATGTCCAGGAGCTGTGGCTCCAACAAGACGACGCAACATATCACACAGCTCGTGCCACAATCGATTTATTGAAAGACCGCTAGACTACTTTCTGTGGGGCTATGTAAAGTCATTGGTCTATGCGGATAAGCCACAAACGCTTGACCATTTGGAAGACAACATTCGCCGTGTTATTGCCGATATACGGCCACAAATGTTGGAAAAAGTCATCGAAAATTGGACGTCCAGATTGGACTACCCACTCAAAAATGATAAAAAATTGGACCGATCTGACTGAATCTCAATAGCAATATTCTTACAAAACAACTGATAGATTGGAATACTATACTTTTCTGTGCAGAAAGTTGATTTCAACGACTACACGACAAACAGACGGACAACGCTTAATTGACTCCGCTATTCATAAGGATTTAAATGGTGCCCCATGTACGGTGTAGAAATTATAAACGGAATCACAAAGTTATATATACCCTTCTTACTTACAGTGGAGGGTATAAAAATAGTTCTTTGTATTTAATTATTAAAAAAATGTGGCAAAGGAAGGGCCGAGGCTGCCAGTGCAGAGTACTACTGCAGACCTCTCGGTCTGCAAACAGCTAATTTTCGCGCAGAGCACAGTCCATGTGAAAGGACGAACGGAAGTGGAGTACGGCGAAGATGATATGGGCTAGTCTGGATAGCAATCGCAGCAGATATTTACTGGGATTCCACACAACCCAGAAATGTTGTAGCAGTTGTAACAACAACTGCAATGTTGGTAACCATGCTAGGAAAATAGGCGTACCATCGAATAACTACTGTACAAGTTATCAAGACTAGTAAACTATAGAACACCTTCTCTGCCTTCCTTGTTGCGGTACTTCTTATCATATTTAGGGACCCATACACATTCATGTTCAATGTAATTTTAGTGCAAAAGTACGGAAACCAACAGGTTGTGTTTGGGTAGTGGATGGGTTGTCCAGCTCTATATTTATTCAAAATTCGTATCAGTGATGTACGTGAGATGTTCAATTATTGACCACTACGACTAGTCGAAGTTGACGGCTCTTACGAACTTGGTGAGCATGAACAATTTTGATCGATTATGATGACCGAAAAAATCACGAAGTGTACGAAATGCATTTGGATTTGAACGCCCATTTAACGTAAAAGGCTTAAACAATCTTAACGCGCTGTTCAATTGTGTACCTCTTCATGGCTGAAATGTCAAATTAAGTTGGGCAACTTGACGTTAAGGTGTGACTCACAATTAACATCGTGAATTATGGTTGGACCACCCTTTATAATTGATAACATTGTGAACTCATAGAATTAAATTCAAAGCTATCTGCCTTATTTCAAGTCTTACCGCCATAAGATAGCGGAGAGCTTTCAAATAGCGCCATTTATCTGCAGAAAAATTAATATGATTTGCTTTAGTAACTGTGACTTTAAGTATACACAATAGTAATTATGATTATTCCCGTATTCTAATTTCGTTGCTACTCATTAACGTAAATTTACAGTTCAATTAATGTACACTCAGAATTATAAATAATATTTTTGTTTAATTTTTCTTTTTCACATTTTTATTGCTTACATTTTGCAACAGCCGATTGTTTTACAGTCTTACCAAATCAGCTCGAATAAATTTTACGGGCAGTTTTGGGCAGGAAGAAGAAGTATATTACTCTCTTGAATTCTCTCTCGCTTACACAAATTTTGAGTATGCGAATAGTTTTAGGTAAGTTTGGTCACGTCAAGTAGAATACGGGAACGCAGCTAAGCAATTGTTAAGATTTTCGTTTGATTTTATCAGCTGTTTTAGTTATTTATTTGTTTGTATGCAAAAAAGCCCTATTACAATGAAACGTATACAGGCACGAACGAACGATTTTAAAATCACGTAAGTGATTTTTTAGTGTTCTGAAAATCACGAGATTTTTAGCTCTTACTAGTGATTTTTACTGCTCTCAATCACGAGCTTAAGGCTATAATACTTTACTTATCATAAAATTTTGCTCAGAAAAAGAAAAAAAAATGAAAATCAGAAAAAATATAAGCAAAAGAAAAAATTGTCCTAAAAAAATTGTGGGTTTTCTTTAAATAAGTAAAATAATTAATTGTTTTTGCAAAAACTATTAAAAAACAACACAAATTTAGTGTATTTAATAATTTTGTTAACGAATTCAAAGCAAAATGTTTGAAGTGATTTGATATCGTAGGCAGTTATCTGCCAGGTTTTAAATCAAAATATTTCAAATGAATTTGTGTGCAAAACACCTTTTTCGTGATTTGAAATCATTTTGAACAAAAGTGATTTTCAGAACGTGCCTGATAAACGTTTAGAAAGTTTTCTAAAAATGGTGAGAGTCATACGACTGTCAAAGCTCTATCCGTATTTTGTGATGTATTATTTTCACACTATTCATTTGATTTAAGTTTTTCACAAGCCATTTTGCTCAATATTGCAGTGTTAAGCCCCCTTTAAAGACGCAAAGGTAGATCTGTGGCAAATCATTCGTTTTACTGAAGGATCTTTTTGGTTAAATTTTTGTAATTGATTCGTTCGGTCATTTTCGTTCAATCGACCATTTTTTAAACGTTCCAGTTGAAACACAGAAATGAAAGATCGAAAAGAACGCAGGATAAAATAGAATATATTATATATAATAGTTCAGAACGCGACGGGACGTATCTGTGTAGTGGTGGTATTCTGAACTATTCCAAAGGTGATTATGTTAAGTTAAATCCCCTTGTTCTTTGTTTTGTTACGCTTAACTTCTCTTAGCACATTACAAAATTGCACCCAACGTGGGACTGAACAGTTCGACAATTTTTCTTTCGAATAAGGAATTAGTTTTTCGACATTTTCAGTTTCTAAAAATTTCAATATTAATTTTCATGATTTCACTGTTTACTACGGGCATCAGATGAATTGCTGTTTGCACGAAATAGGTATTTCAGAATAGTGTTTTTGAGAGGTTGTTGTTTTAAGGATATTAGATTTTACAAATACGTTTCAATACTTTTATTGAATTAGATTATCTGTCGGAATATCGGAACGGATAGAATTCGACCTAAAGGCACAGAAAATTTTATTTGTAGATAATATTCACCCTGCGATTTCTTAATATTTTTGTGAATTATTGTGAATATTTGGTTTAATAATTAAAATTTATGACAGACTGCAAGTTTGCTTCAGTAATAGAGTTTATAACCCATAGCCTAGCTTGGTTTTTTTTCGCTTGAAAGAATTTGTTTCAATTTTCTACAAAAAAGTATTTATTATCCTCTACAAACTACAAGAACATATTATTGATTTAGTAATATCGATCCAAAATTAAATAAAAAAAATTTAACAAAATATTAATCTTTATTTGCGCTTAATTCCAGAAATTGTGTTGGTTTTAAAATTTATTCTTTTACTCATGATATTCTCATGAGTTATTTATTCAGTACAATAAGTACTGAAGGGGAGAGCATACCTATATGGACCATTACATCAGACGCTACTCCGAATCCTCAGTAGGTTACTCCCAACGTTTCTTGCAAACATTAGAACCTTTATATTGTAAAAGCAATTGACTAAATAAGAATTATTAATCAATAGTTACAAAAAGATTCAAATATTCAAACAAAAAACTCAGTAAGCATTGAACTGAATAAGTAAATAAATTTCCCAACCAACATTTTTAATATTGAAAACTATATATTCTATTTTTATTCTTCTCTTCTCTTTTACATTTGAATGCCAGGTGGGTATTACTGAATGTAATTAAAGAGTATATGAAAAACAAAAACAAAAAATAATAAAAAAAAAAAAAAATAATAAGAAAAACATAGGGTTTTTCTACAATGAGCACTTGTATTTGTATATGTAATAATTTCTATTTGGAATTTAAAAGTTTAACAAAATATTAATCTTTATTTGTGCTTAATTCCAGAAATTGTGTTGGTTTTAAAATTTATTCTTTTACTCATGATATTCTCATGAGTTATTTATTCAGTACAATAAGGTTCTAATGTTTGCAAGAAACGTTGGGAGTAACCTACTGAGGATTCGGAGTAGCGTCTGATGAAATGGTCCATATAGGTATGCTCTCCCCTTCAGTACTTATTGTACTGAATAAATAACTCATGAGAATATCATGAGTAAAAGAATAAATTTTAAAACCAACACAATTTCTGGAATTAAGCACAAATAAAGATTAATATTTTGTTAAACTTTTAAATTCCAAATTAACCGCAGTTTTACCTTTGGGTAGGGATAGGTAACATATCTGTAGGGCTTCTGAAGTAATAAAGGCGTTAGAAACATGGTTGGAAAAGTATTGACGCCAAGGCCTTACATCGGACCCATTGAAACATTTCGTTCATACATTACTTTTTAAATTTTATACTTTTTTTTAACATATGGGGAGGTGCAGTTATCTTTCATCAAGTTCAGTGGTATAATTTGTTCTAAACAACAGTGTTAAAAGGGACTCTGATAATAAAAACATATAGTGCTATTCTGTGATGGTGATGGTAAAAGAATCTTCCACCACAACTACAGCTAGCTATACAGATGGGTCCCGCCGTTCTGAACCTTAACACGTTACAGGCATGGAAGATGTCAGTTTGAAAAAAAAGTACAAAAAGGAGTTGAGTATGTGCAATTTTCGCCGAACATGACGGACAAATAATCCAAAGAAGTCTCTGAATTCTTAATGAATACTAGACTCTGGGAGGACTTGTAACTTGACAGTAGTGCCACAATAGATCTATTTTGGCCACAGTGATCAGGTGACTTGTTCCCGCTCCTCGTTCTAATTCTAATTCTAATGTGCAATTTTAGGCTTTAGACAAATTTGTGAAATAAGTATAGTTAAACGATATTTTTTAATAACAAAATATATTATAGTCTTCGACATCTCAAGAACTAAAATGGTTATTATTTTATTTATTAATTTGAATTTTTTTAGAATATTTAAAAGCAAACATTTATCAGACATCTGTAGAAAAGTAAACATTTGAAAGAAAAAAAGGTCAAAATTTCATCTGATTTTCAGCTTAAAGAAGGAATGTAAAGTGTTTAATAAAATTTGCGAAATTTAAAATGTAGGTAAAATTTTTTACAAGTTAATCTACATATTTTTTACCAACCCAACCCCATTTTTAAACTTTCTTGACTATAGCGTCTACGTACATATTTTTTAGTTTGTTTGAATTTATTTATTTTCTTCATTTTAACTGTTTACTTTTGATTGTATGTATGTGTATGTGTATTTTGTTTTTGTAGGCAGCCATTCATGATTGCTTATTCGCTGGAGCATGCACATGCAGCTCGTTTTTAAATTTACTGGATTCGTTCTTCATTTGTGTGGATATTTATGCATGTAAGTTGGTTGGTTGGCTGATTGGTATAAATATTTGTTTGTGTGCTTGTTCTGTATTTTCTGTTTGTTTTTTTTTATATATATGCATGGGTTTGTATGTATGTTAGAATAAGTTTCTGTTTTTGGTGTTGTTGCTGTTTTATCTTTGTCGTTGTCATTTCATTCATCATCTTGTTTTCTGGTCTGAATTTCTAGCTGTAGCTATCGTGCTCGTTCTGGGTATTTGTGTATTGTACATACACATGTGTTTGTGTGTGTGTGTACACATTTTACGTCTGCATATGTACATTTTTTTTTTCTGTTGTTTAGTTATTTTAACCGTACTCCTGTATATGAAGTATTTTTTGGCACGTTTGTTGGGATATTTTTTCGCATGAGAGCTCATTAAAGTTTCGCTTCGCTAAGTGCACTGTACACTCGCATTTGAATGTTGTCGATATTTTTTGTTAAAAAACCAAAATAGCAGTATATGTGCTCTGTAGTAAACACATACTATATAGAACAAGAAAGCAAGAAAAAAATAAACTGCCACAAAACCATAACACAATATTAATTAGCAAAGTCGTGTTTTCCTTTATGCGTTATATTATGTGAGACTTGCGGTCAGAGCACGAGTCAGTTAAATAATTCCAACATGTGTATCAATTTAGTTCAGCTAGAGTTTATATTCACCGTCACATCCAATGTTGGTAACTAGCAGAAGCAGTCTGCTTGTCTGGTTAATGTAGGAGTACATGACAATCTGATCTCTACTTATTTATTACTTATTCCAGGAGCAGTATTAAACAACCAACTTCATAAATTATTTGTGCTCGGCTTGTTGTTGCTGTTGACTTTTTGTTTAAACGCATACACAAACAGACGACGATCGGCATTCGTATTCGTATGGTGTGCATTCTTCTTCTAATTCGAATTAGCGCTAATCGAGCATGAAGCACAAATTAAAGCAATTAATTAAAATTAGTGTATGAAAAAATTGAAACGTTAAAATGTTAATTTAAAAATTCAAATTTCGCGCTTGAATAAAAACGTACTATACAAAACGTACTATACTGCATATATTTTAAGTTAAAAAATAAATATATGTAATATTTTCTAAGTCATAATAAATTATATCTACGTACAAGTATATGAATTATATACACAATAAGATTACATGAAACCAACAAACCCGCCGTAACTCCATTAATTATGATTGTGATTTTAATGTTTGAAGTAAAAACGTATCAATAATATAATTTACAAAA
Source organism: Thelaira solivaga (assembly GCA_947397855.1). NCBI lineage: Eukaryota > Metazoa > Arthropoda > Insecta > Diptera > Tachinidae > Thelaira > Thelaira solivaga. The sequence continues at coordinate 19,806,776 of OX377615.1, read as the reverse complement.
CGAAACAAAAAGTAATAATGCATACATAAGAAGATATATAAATATAAATAAAGTTTAAATAAAAATATATTAAAAGAATATAATAAAATACTTTTAGCAAAAATAAATTCTTATTTATCTACCTTAAAATATTTATCTGAACACATGCATTTTATGTAAACAGATACTGATAAAATACATAAGTGTTTGCTTGGATAAATATGCATACATATGCATTCTACATACATACATTTGTACTTGAATTTACTTAATAATTTTATAAACGAAACAAATTGCGGCTTAAATTCTTACGGCAAAGAAATTTAAAAAAAGCCAATAAAAGTTTTACCAATAAAACAATTATAGTTTAATATAGCATATACATTTATATGTGTATATAGCCACATATACTCCTTATATATATATATATATACATACACAACCATATGTATGTATACATATATATATATATATATATATATATATACATACATATACATACACAAACAAAAACTTGATCAAATGATGATGTTAACCACTGAACATATAATGCATGGCCATGCATCGTCGGTTAGTCAAAGTGCATTGTTTGGCTGTTCTACCGCTGGCCATAGTGGTATCAATCAATTAGGCGGTGTTTACGTCAACGGTCGACCGTTACCGGACTCAACACGTCAAAAAATCGTTGAGCTAGCTCATTCGGGCGCTCGTCCCTGTGATATATCCCGTATTTTGCAAGTTTCCAATGGCTGCGTTAGTAAAATTTTAGGCAGGTGAGTGTTAAAAAGAACAGCCTGACAAAAAACCTATGTAATGTTCACCTATGTTCTGAAAAATGCAAAACGCTTAACTTTGGTGATTACGATTTGAAGTCGCAAAAAGGTGTCCTGCAAAACGCTTAATTTTGGCGTTTTCAAACCGCAAGCATGCACTGAAGCGAAGTGATGAATTTTGCGCAAACTAAGAGTTAAAGATAAAATAAAATGTTGCACAATTCAAATTAAATATATTTTATTTTTATTTCAACCAAAATTGGAAAGAAAATTGGTCTTTTTCCATAAAAATATGGTTTTAAAATATTTATAATCAGGGCTGTCATAGAATCCAAGTCGGTATTGCTAATTGTCGGTTTTCCAAACCAATATTGGTTCCATTTGGAGTCATAAAACCAAGTCGTTTTTATTATTTTCGAAGACACATAAAACCGATGTTCGAATCTGTTATTCTATACATTATTTTATTTGTATGAAATTGTTTATGTAATTGTTTGATTACAATTTTGATAAATCGTAGTATTTTCGTTTAAATCAAAATAAAAACGTGTTTTTTATTAAAAATTTTTAATATAAAATATATAATTAGTGTCAGTGAAATAAGTAGTGAAATAAAATGACTTTGCCGTTGTAGGATTTTTATTATTAGAAGAAGAACGCTCACAGAAAGTAAAAAAATTATTCATAAATTACCGGTTAAATAAAGAAACTTTCTGTTTACATCTTTTTGCCGTGAACCTACGCTTATTATTGATTCATCCAACTGTTTTCAAAGAGATCACACAGTTGGCTTATCAAGTTTTGTAAATCCCTTAGCAATAACAGGATATTTTTCTATAAAATGCATAATTATTGAGTTTTAAGTGCTATTTTTTTTGGTAGAGAAAAAAAAATTATGAGTAAAAATTTATTTTTGTAGAATTAATATTAATTTATTTCAATTTTTATTAAATATCTAACTGCATGTGAATTTTTAATGACAAAAGTCCGTTTTAGTCACTTGCTTTATTTGAAATTAAACTGAAAACTGATTGGTTTCAATCCAATACAAAACCGATAACATTGGTTTCTGTGACACCCAGAACCGACATTAATTCTAGTTCGAAAATGAAACCGACAACATTGGATTTCATCACAGCCCTGAATACTTTGATTTTGTCAATTGTTTACTCATAAACTGGCGTTTTCTCATTCACTTTCTATGAGAAAAACGGAAGTAAAACGCACGGTTTCCAGAACATGCTTTAGCGTTTTGCAAACCTCGTTTCTCAAAACATTGGCGGTTATCTATAGTGGCATGTTTTGATTCAACTGTTAATTGTATACTTATTTTATTCCAGTTTGAAATGAATCATGACATAAAAAGCAATTTTTAATATATGAATTTTCATATATAAAAAAATTTTGTTCTCTCTCTGAACTGAATAAAAAAAAACTAATTTTTGTTTCAACTAATTAAATCAAAGAGTTAAAAAATAATGCAGCAATACATATATACTTACTAAAGGGCTGCACAAGCATATTTCAAAGCCACACAACACTACAAACATGTGTAGTATTTTATAATAAAAAGTGCTTATAAGCATTTTCAAGTATGCTTGTGCAGCCCTTTAATATACATACATAAACTCAAGTATGCTTGTGCAGCCCTTTAATATACATACATAAACTCATATGTTTAAAAGAAAACCATAAATTACAAAACAAATCCATATTCGAATTAAGGTACACAAATATTTGTCGAAATAAAAGTAACCACTACTTTTTAAAAATATTTTTATAGTCTAACATGACTTGTATTGCATATAATTAATTCAAATAATATAATAATATATATCTAAGCGCATATTTCAACAAAAGACATAGTGGTTGTACTTATTTCAACAAATATTTGTTTAATGTGACCGTAGCTTAGCAAAGTTTTTTAAATTAAAATTACTATAATATATTTATATAGCGGGGCTTAAGTCCATTGAAATTGATCGATATTTGAAAACTTGCATACAATTTAACAGCTTGGCCTCAGGGGCTTTTTATATACTAACCAAAAATTTGATTATATGAATTTATTAAAGAAAATGTTTTTGGGATCAGAATTTTTCATAATTATTATTAATTCAAAATTAATATTATTAAGGATATGCTACGTTGCAAAACAAATCAAATAAAATTTAATCAAGTTGTTATATTTTTTTGTTACTAACGCCGATTATGGTTCACACTACAAAAATGTTGTGCTGTCTCGCTTACAACACAACATTAATTGAACATGCGATTATGGCTCACAACATATAGCTGCTGTGTACGTCACACAATTGTATATTAATGTTAGTAGATTTTTTCTTAAAAATACAAACGTGCATGCAAAAAACTGGGAAGTTGAAAGAAATCAACATTAAAAAGAAAGAAAAACGAAGTGCACTAAAATAAATATATTTTGTTAAAGTTAAATAAAACAAAAAAAAATGGAGATTAACGTGTTTCTATTTTTTTCGATAATGAGTACACAGAAAGCAGACATCGCACGAGTTCGTAAAAAAAATTCAGAACAGATCCAACCCATTAGAACTGCCAAATACAATGTTAGCAAACATTTTCTGGAATTAAATTTTTTAAATTGTTCAACATAAACAAGAATGGTTGCGCTGGCGAAACAGACTAATTTTTTATAACCATCAATCCGGTGTTTGCTTTTTTTTTTGCTGATGGTAGTTATAAGGAAGTAGAGGCAATGATATGATGCAGTTTTTCAGACAACTGTTTGTTGAATTTTAAAAAAATTAATAAAAATCTTCAAAAAAATCCACTGAAAATACATTTCTTAAAATTTTACTTCAAAATTGTTCTGAATTTTTATTTTTAAACCGACAAAAAAACTAACAACAACAATGAGACAATACCTAATAACCAGTTGTCTATTTTTACAAGTTTTTACAACACATAAGACAACATGTTGTGAACGATAGTCGCCTAAAATTAACATACACAACCGAAAAAACAATACAACAGATAAGCGTTGTAAACGGTAATCCCAATTCACAACACACAACACCAAAATAGTTAAGTATTGTAAACCATAATCGGGGACTAAGTTTTTTTGTAATAATATAAAAGCTTTCAAATTAAAGTTCCCGTATGAAACTCACCCTAAAACTGTGTGCAATATCTTTCAGTGGTTGGTTTGAAGTTTTTAATTTTATTAAATTTATTTTAAAACTCTTTTTCACAGCACTTCTTTTTATTAATTTTTTTTAAATAGCTAAATACAGTGCATATAATACAGTATATCTGTATAGTAGGGCGGGTCGATTTGTATGGAGGCACAAAAATCGCTCAAATTACAAGGAAAATCGTATTCTAGGGATCAAAATAAGAAACTTTGCCGAAGTAACCATACATCTACAATGTATTTTGATGTCCCGACTTTTGTTATGTATATTGTGAACATTTCTCACATCGTAACCTTCATCTTCAATAGCTTTCTTGATTTCTTCAACAGGGACAGAACTGTCAATGCCCTTTACCACAACCACGAGGCCCTTAGCAACTTTTAGTTTGTACGTGTAGTAGTTCTTTTTTTCGGCGTTAAGACTATTAACAATTAAACGATAATTCTTCTCAGTATAGGTTTGGATTTTCGTTTCCTGTGTCTGTCCCTTTCGTATAGAAGCTATGTAAAAATTATCTTTTCCCACAATCTTTGATAAAAGATTTACAATTGCGTTCGATGTTTGCTCGCGCAAATAGATAGGTGGAGGTTTGTTTTCCTTAGACGCAGGTTGTACTGGTGCATCGTCTGTGGGTGCAAGTATTGAAAATCTATTTTCGGAGACTGGTATCGTAGTCGTCTGACTGCCTTTGTACTGCTTACTTGTGCGCTCCTGTTGATTAGTTCTAGGACTAGACTTACGTTTGGTAACAGTTACGTATCAGTGCATGCTGGTTCGTATTTTCCTACCTGCCGGAGTGGAATCTGTCTTTGATGTTGGTGTATCAACCTTAGTCTTCGGAGTGGTTCCTGTTGGGCTAGTTGCCTTGTCAAACTGGCGCGTAAAAATTTGCGCGTCCACAATTGCATCTGGCGTTAAAGAGCGGGTTCTATTCTCAGGCCTGGCTGTTAAATATGCTCTGTCGTCAGTCTTCTTATTCAATGGCGATCGTTATCGGGCCATGTTGAACGAATTTTTGTTCACAAAAATTGAAGAGGAGGATATTGGCAACATTTGGTTTCAACAGGACGGCGTGTTTTTATAGCATTTTCAAAAAAAAAATTTTTTTGGCGGACCCTATATAAAATACCAGCTGACCCGGTAAACTTTGTTTTGCCTTCAAATATTAGTTATATTGGAAAATTGTTAAAAAGAGAAGAAAAAAAATTAATTTTTGATTCATCATTCTAGTACGTCTAAGTTATTATAATGAATCGTAAGGATATTTAAATAACCAATTGCAATCAATAAATAACTTTTTCTATTGCTTTGCTGTGATAAAATTCCTTTCATTGTAACGTGCATTATACATGTGGCATATTAGTCGGAACCAGTCTTGTTATTGGTATCAAAACGTCTTCTCCTTTGTATTTTCCGTTAAGTATTTTTGTTTCTATACGTGATTGGTTTATAAAGGGTGTTTTTTATAGACGTATAGAACTTTAAGTTGGCATTACTGTTCAAGATGGCGACCGATTTAACAGCTGTCAAGTGATTTATTCTGAGTTTGGTTTGGCAATTCATCATGAATAGACTCACGCCTGAACAACGCTTGCAAATAGTGCAATTTTGAGATTGCCGTTGTTCCCGATTTTCATAAGCGAATTTTGTTTAGCGATGAAGCGCACTTCTGGTTGAATGGCTACGTCAACAAACAAAACTGCTGCATTTGGAGTGAAGCTAATCTTCAAGTGTATGTCGAAGCACCGTTACATTCAGAAAAACTGACTGTTTGGTGCGCTTTATGGGCTGGTGGAATCATTGGTCCGTACTTCTTCAAAAACGATGATGGCCAGAACGTTACAGTCAATGGTGATCGGTATAGAGCCATGATTACTAACTTTTTCATTCCTGAATTGAACAACCATGATGTCCAGGAGCTGTGTTCCAACAAGACGGCGCAACATGTCATACAGCTCGTACCATAATCGATTTATTGAAAGACACATTTGGTGACCACCTAATTTCACGTTTTGGACCTGTGAATTGGCCTCCAAGATCTTGTGATTTAACACCGCTAGACTACTTTCTGTGGGGCTATGTAAAGTCATTGGTCTATGCGGATAAGCCACAAAAGCTTGACCATTTGGAAGACAACATTCGCCGTGTTATTGGCGATATACGGCCACAAATGTTGAAAAAAGTCATCGAAAATTGGACGTCCAGATTGGACTACATCCGAGCCAGCCGTGTTGGTCATATGCCAGAAATCATATTTAAAATGTAATGCCACAAGATTATCTTTCGGATTCATGTCAATCGAATAATCCATCGTTGTTTTATTGTAATTTAAAATTATATACGTCTATAAAAAACACCCTTTATTTCGCAAGATTATGATTAACCGTCCGACTTTCAGCTGTAGATTGTGAGTTTGTAATCCTTGCAATTCCATCGAGTTAAAAAACTCTAGTGGATAGTTGATGACATCGTACTGGTAAGTTACTGAGGCCACCGATTTGTACGTCATAAATTCGTGATCAATTTCACTTTGAATATGAAAATTCAATTCAATATGTAATTCCTGTTATTGTTATATATCGTGAAGATTAAATTAATTATTTTGCAAATTGTTTAAATTAAAATTTTATTTTAAACCATAACGATTTAAATGAACAAGAAATGCAGATATCAATTGTTCGTATTGAAATTTATGGTCCTGAAGTAATAATTTATTTTTTTTGTTAATTAAAATTTTTACATTAATTTACCCGAATATTTAAAAAAAAACTAGGCGTAGAATTGGTTGTGGACAATATCTTTTTTCGTACAAACGTTAAAAAATTAAAAAAAATTTTACCATAACGGTCAAAGCGTTTAAATGCGTATGTTAATTTTTTCTCTCCCTAAAAACCTAAGTTGGCTTATGACAAATATTTAAAAAAAATTAATTAAGTCAATCCAGCCATTCTCTTTTTTACATAAATGTGAAAAGTACACGTAATAATAGGCGTGGTCAATTTTCACTTCCATAAAACCTAAATTTAGTTATAACGAACACACAACAAAAAATTAGCCAAATCGGCCCAGGCGTTCTCCGTTTTAGATACATCAATTTTTCGTCAAGATAACAAAAAATTAACCAAATCGGTTAAACTGTTCTCCGATTATAGATAAACTTAAAAAGTGGGTGTAGTAATGGGCATGGTAAATTTTTCCTCAAAATAAATACCAAAGTTGGGCTATGACAAACATATGTAAAACAAAAATATTTGGCGTAATAATAGGCGTGCTAAATTTTTTTTTATAAAAACCCAAGCTATAACGAACAATAAAAAAAAATTTTATAAATCGGTCTACACCTTTTCACGTGATGCAATTATTATACAAACGAACGACATTTGATATATAGAATATAAATAGATATATATATAGATATAGATTACACAATGTGTAATACACATGCTTGTAGTGATGTTCGGCTTTCAAGTATGTTTGTGCAATCCTTTATGTCTGTAGTAGATTGTTTGTGTAATTAAGCTTATTATATCTCATTCTTAGGCGAATCACCTATAATTAATATTACGATTTTTGAGTTGAAATTTTAAATTTAATGTACAAATAAAAAAGAAAATTTAGATACATACCTATCACTCATTCATTTCAATACGGTCATAATTCAAAAAACATGATATCATAAGAGAGGATTTACAATTGAAATTGGCTGACACACTTGTAGGGAAAATTTTAAGTAAAAAAAGAGTGTTTAAAATATTTCTTTAAATTTTTTTTTGCAGGATATTAAAAAAAATTAAAAACACATTTTTTGAGTTGTGATACTACTGAGTTCTAAGTTTAATAAAAAAAAATCAGATAAATTAATTATCAGCAAACGTTGGAAAATCGTTATTACGAAGGCAAGGGACTTCGTTACTCTGAAACTCACCTAAAGTTAATATCTTTGCGAATCACAATATTTGCAGTAAAATGGTCTAAATTTGTTAGTACATATTTTTGCATATTTGCTTTAAAAAATGTTTTTGCATATATTGCTATAAACGCATATTTTGTGTAATTTTTCGTAATATTTGTAAAGAAATTTGCTCTTTTCTTAATTTTTTTATTTAGAAATATTTTGGTATTTAGTATAGCATTACCAACACTTTATAAGAAATTCGCTATACAAGGTGGGCCAAAAGAAGTCATCCGATGTTGTTTGGCTCTCATTTTTTTCTAAATGAAAATGAAATGTGTGCGGTTGCTCCATACTATTGAAACTACATGTCCTCCAGTCCTAATTCGTTCAATTGCGGCAGAAAAAACGCGGTTAACATGATTCTATAGCGCGCACCGTCTACTGTTGTCGTTTGACCAGCGCGATGACTGTTCCAGCGTGAACAGCGCACAATGCAGTCACTTTGAGCGGATGTAATGGCTCCTCGTGCATCACTCGTGGACTTTCGGTGCTTGTTCACGTACCCGCTGATTATGATTTCGGTCGAAAAATCATCCATTTCGATTATTCCTCGTTCTTGGCTTGTTCACTTGTATTCTACATCTGTCTAGTTCACAAATGTCAAAACAAATTTGACATTGGTCGCCATTTGCAAAAATAAGAGCATCTTCCAATAGGTTGATTTCTTTTAGCCCACCTTGTACATGATTATATATATATATAAGTTTGGACATTTTTTAAAGATATTTTATCCAAATACTCGTATGTCTGATGTCATATACTTAGCTCATACCATGCATCGTGTGGCTGAAAAAATTAGAAATCAATTTGATTTAATAAATTTATTGATATTATGTGGTAAAAAAAATTTTAAAGTTACCTCTGCGTGCTTATTAATTTAATTATAACACAGTACAACAGCCAATCTGGGTGGTGAGAAATTCCAAGTCAGGGTGATGGTACTAGGTCAGTATAGTAAAACCCTCAAAGGGTTTGGCGTTCGTATGTGTCAGTTTTTTTTTATGACCTTTTAAATTTTTTCCTTATCTTGATGTTTTTTCGCTTAGTTGTAACATTTTCGCAAAAACGTAGTTTAACATAACTCGAGAACCACTTGTCCGATTTTGCTAAAACAAACTCAAAAAAATTTAAAATTACAATTTCTCTAATCTGTTTCTATACCGTTTTCCTATATGTGCAACACTCGCGAAGTTAAAAATGAATGTATGAAGGGAAAAAAGTATTTTTTGCCTAAAAATTTAAATATTTTTTTTTTTTAAATTCATAAAAAATCCAAAATGGAAAAAAGTGCTAAAACTAATTACTTTCGCTTAAAGTCACATAACTCATGAGCAAAAAAAGGCATAGATCATGAAAATCGATGCACGCGTTTCTCATTTATTCACAATTAGGTAAATGTATGAATTTCAAAAATTTGCTCCAGATATGCACAACATTATTTGGAGAAAACATTGACACTCACAAGCCGAACTCTCTCATATTTTTCTACTTTACTAAAAGAGAAATATTGATGTGGCAACACTGGTTCTGTAATATTCACATAAAACATGCATTGTCATTATACTTCTTCTCTTTCTCACACTGGTTCTGTGATTTTTGTCATTCAACAAGTGGCGACGAACGCGAACAGTAAAAGTGATTTTCCTCCAGTTTTTTAAAAGTGAACAAAACTGAACAGAATATGGAACTGTGCAAGCCAGATATAAATAACTTTTGCTACTGCTGTGGTCAATATGTCTCAACACATAAAAAAAGGGGAAATTTCAGTACTGATTTTGTTCAAACATACGAGATGTACTTCAATCAAAATGTTATAGTGAACGAAAATTGGGTACCAAATATAGTGTGTAAAAGCTGCTACAACCGTCTAATGGATTGGAAAAATAGAAGACGTGAAAGTATGCCATTCGGTATCCCAATGACTTGGACTAATCCTGGCGAAGGTCACAATCCATTGAAAAGCTTCTAGCCCAGATATTTTCTCTTCTACGACTGCTCCGACATATCATGCACGTGATGATCCCCCATATGAGCCATCAGTATCCAATGAGCCAATTTTAATAAATCAAAATAAGCTTGATTCAATTGTTGCCAAGTTGGAATTAACACAGCATAAATCGGAAGAGCTGGCTTCCATTTTGAAATCAAACAATTTGTTGGCACCCGGTGTGAAAGTCACAGCTTATCGAAGTCGTCAGGCAACACTCCAAAGTTTATTCCTTGTGAATGATGAAAAAACTTCTGCATATTGCCCGGATGTAGGAAAATTGATGGACGCAATGGAAATAAAATATGAAGCAGATGACTGGAGATTATTTATTGACAGTTCAAAACTCAGCTTGAAGGCGGTTTTACTGCATAAGACCAATAAAAAACCTTCAGTTCCAATCGCCTATAGTACAGAAACGAAAGAAACATATGATGCACTGGAAAATATTTTAAAAATGGTTAACTACGCCAAACATATGTGGCGCATATGCTGCGATTTAAAAGTTGTAGCAATGCTTTGCGGTCTTCAAAGCGGCTATATAAAATATATGTGCTTTTTGTGCGATTGGGACACACGATTTTCCGGTGACCAATATGCATGCCACGGATGGAAACTCAAAGAGCACAGCAGGTTACAAACGGCCAATATTATTCGTGAGCCTCTAGTGCCGAAGGAGAAGTACTGCTGCCTCCACTGCATATTGAACTTGGAATTGTTAAGAATTTTATCAAAACTGTCGTCAAAAGAGATGAAGTTTTCTTGTGTTTGAAACTAATTTTCCCGAGACTCAGCGAAAGTAAAATTAAAGAAGGTAAGTTATAATATCACATTCATTTCCCATGATTTTCCATCTTAACAAACTAATTTTTTCCAATCAGGCGTAGTAAATGGTCCAGATATACGAAAGCTGATTAAAAGTGACGCATTCAACAATATTTTGATGCATGGCAGGCAATCAAAGAAGTAATAGAAGGCTTGTTGGGAAAGCATCGTTCTAACAACTACGATGTTTCTGTCGCAAGGATGTTAAGAGCATTCTCGGAAATTGGTGTCCACATGTCCTTGAAAATCCATTATTTACATCATCATCTGGACTACTTCAGCAAACAATTAGCTACCGAATCAGATGAACAAGGTGAACGCTATCATCAAGTTGCTATGCCATTTAAAATGAGGTAATACTGATTTTTTATTTTTTCAAACTCATTTTAATAAAACAAAAACTTACAGATATAGAGGCAAAAAGTCGCCGAGTGCAATAATTGCGGAAATTTGCTGGTGGAGTAAGCTTGTGTGGCAAGACAAGGATGATCTTGATGATAAAGAATTTTCAGGAGATGCAGAAGGGCCAACAGTCACACATTGACATTATGTGTGGTTCAGAAACTGATGATAGCGATGAATGCGATGCCACTAGTCCCGAACAGCCACCATCGAAAAAGTCTAGGCAATATTTATTAAAATAAATAAAAATAAATAAATAAAATAAAAATAAAAATTATAAAAATGTTTACTTAATCAAGATCAAGGATCAAGATAAGGAAAATATTTAAAAGGTCATAAAAAAAAGCGAACGCCAAACCCTTTGAGGGTTTTACTATACTGACGTAGTACCATCACCCTGACTTGGAATTTCTCACCCCCCAGACAATAATCCCAAAAATGTTTCATAGTGTAATTATATCCTAAAGAAGTTACACAAATTGGAGCGAAATATCGATATAAAAATAAATTTTTGAAAAAATAAGACCTCAAGCTTAATAAAATAGTCATATTATTTAAAAGAAAAAGGTCAAATAAAACTAACTAACAAAAACAAAATTAATTTTTAATAAAATTAAATTTTTTTAATATTTTTGAAAAATAAAACGAATTAAGCTAAAACACATTTAATTTTTTCCAAAATTTCTCTTACATTTTTGATCCTTTCGTTCGGTTTCCATGAGAAAAATTAATCGTAAACAAAATGTAGAAATTTATCTATATTGGGGAATTAATAATTTCGCAATTCCCCCTCGGTGGAGATGGCAACTGTGGAAGAAAACGCAGCAACGGAATCAATAATTGCAAATTTTGATTTCGCACAAAAAATGTTTTCCCCAATCGTGGAACGGAGTTAATAATTATACCCATTACAAGAAAGAAATGGCATATATTGATTAATATAATTTTCTTCAAATGTCTTTTTTTTTGTGAACCCCAAAATTTAGTTTCATTTCAGATAAACAAACTCAAAGTAACGAGATCTAAAAAAAATCTGTTCTGAGATGTGAAATTTTGGTTATATTTTTTTCATTTTTTTCGGCTATTTGTTTAGCGATTGTTTTGATTTTTGCACAGACATTATGACTTTTATTTCTGATAAAACTCAGTATTAGTTTTTTTTTTTGGAAAAAATAAACACTCAGAAAAATGGTCTAAACGTAGAGATAGTTCACTTCAGAGCTCAGAAATCAGTCATTTATAAACCAATTAGGCTGAATTTAAATACCAACATGCGCGCAGAAGCTTCCAACAAATTGACATACTAAACATTTCTGTAAGTCTTCTAGGGACTTCAGAATGTTGATTTCAATATCCACACGGACGGACGCACATCAACTCTCCTATCTATAAGCATCCAGAATATATAAATATATAGGTTAAAAGGTGGCACATTTACTGTGTAGAAATTACATACGGAATGGCCAACGTATATATAAATTTTTCGCTTTTTGTGAAGGGTATAAGAACTTAAATTCGGCTGTGCCGAGTCATATATACCCTTCGCTGTAATAGGCAAATATGCCTTTTTTAATTTTGCACATCCTTATTAAACATAACAAAAAAGATTTTTAAATAAATTGTAAATATGCATTTAAATAATTTTCCTTGAATTCCTACTTTTTTCTTAGTCCTAAAAATATAACTCAAAAAAATTTTAAAAAAGATATTCAATAAGAATGAAAAATAAATTTATTTTAATTTAAATTTACATACATTAAATAATTTTAAATTAACGGCAAAAATTAAAAAACATCTTCCAATAAGATTTTTGTATTGATTTTTTATGTAAATGTGCATAATGTATGTGTATTAGGGGTGGAATTGTGTTGTATGGAAATTTTTAGTAACAAGATTTTGGGGCTTGGCAAAAAAATGCATGAACCAAAAAATTAAGAGGATGGGATTAGGGTAAATGGCTCTTTATCAGGGTCGAAAGTGTAGGAAAACGGAAAAAAACTCACGAAATACTCAATAACTGTCCCTGAGTCTCTCTTAGGGGGGTAAAATATAAGACCGATTTCCACTAATACTTTGTTCCCTACATTTTTCGTGAACATGCCTACCCCCTATGTGCCCTCCTTAAGGGGGCTCCCATACAAAATGCTAGTTTTTCATAAAATAACCCCCACCGGCGTAACTAGCCCTAGAGGGGCCAAATGTATAACCGACTAATAATAATATTTTTTTACCCCAAATTTTTTTCTTCAATTATTAAAGTGGTCCATAAAAAGTTGAAGTTTTGAAAAGAAAAGTCATTCTTGTGTTGATATATATTTAAAGTGGGCATTGTGTACATAAACACTAATAGTGTTTTTACACTAGAGCACATTTAACATCTACCATCTAAATATTCGCCGAGATGACAATATCTTTTTATAATATATAAAATGCATGTAGAAAAAATCAACATCTTTCAATAATTTTCGTGCCATCACTAGAAGAATGGCAATATTTTCGATTTTAGTGGCATCACTGATTAAGTAACATTTATTTATACATACATACCATAATTATGTACACATATTAAACAAAATTCAAAATTTTAATCCAAATGGATTTGATCTTGCAAGGCAACACTTACTACAATAATGAATGATTTTTTTAAATTCATTTTCATATATATTTTTTGTTTGCAAAAAATTATGCGTCTTCTTTTCTTTTCTTTATTTTTCGACAGTTTAGTTGATGGCAGATATTGTGAGTGTAAGATGTGCTGTAGTGTAAAAACACTATAAAGGGTGCGTCCCTTTTTAAAAAATATTCCACTTATTTGCAGTAATATGTAGCTTTTAAGTATGCTTGTGCAGCAGGATTCAGGAGTCACAGCATTCGATAACGAAATTTTTCATTTTGGTATCATGGCTTTCGATAGCGAATCTTCGATTGAGTGCAATCTTAGTAAACCTCATTCGATAGCAAACTTGCAAGCGTAAGCAAAACAAATTACTTTTTTAACGAGCACGGTCAAAAAAATTTTTTAAAAATTTAAGTTTTATTTAGTTTTAGATTTATATCACTAAAGCCATTATTACAACTAAATGATAACTAAAAGTAGGATAAATGCTTTTTGATTATTACAAACATACTTTAACTAAAAAGTTAAAGCTAAAGATAGGTTTATGTTGCTTATAACTTTTACCGTGAATTTCAAGCATTTAAAGTTGACATATTTTAGATATAATAACCTCAGCATCCACAGACATTGAATAATATTTTTTATTAATACACAAAAATTAAACAATACAATTACACAATAAAATAACAAATATTTAAATAAAATTTTAAAAGTAAAGCATTTCTTAGTTATTTGAAAAATAATTGTCAAAAAAAGGTATGCCGTTACCATTGTGTATTTATAGCAACGAAGAGTAATCAGTGTTCACAGCAGTAGTGACACTTAACAAATATTATAATATTTAACTTATTGAGAACTTGTAATAATGGAAAAAAGTTATTGATCACTTTAACAGATACTTTAACTAAATATGCAAATGTGTGCATGCATTTGTGTGGTAAAAAAAAGGCGAATACAGAAATCTTATTAGAAGAGAGACGCTAGAGAGAAATTTTTGATTTTTGCCCCTAATTTAAACTTCTTTATTTTGTTTTTAAAATTAATTAAATATGTTGGGTTTAAAAATATTTCCAAATATTTTGCAAAATTTAATTTATTTTGCTTTTTTATTGGATGTCTTTTTTAAAATTATTTATTGATTTCAATTAACATAGCTATTTAAATATCCAATAAATAAAATACCTTACGATTCATTAAAATAAATTAATTATAGTATATTAAACATACTACAATGATCAATCAAAAATACGTTTTTACTTCTCTTTTTAACTATTTTTAAATATAAATAAAATTTGAAGGGAAAACAACGTTTTGCGGGTCAGTTACTTTCATATAAAATTTCTAGACGAGTTGATGACTTGTGTTATAAACACAGCTCATAAATATATTAAAAAAAAAATTATAAATAGAATAAGAAAGAAAAACAAATTACATTGAATTTAGTTGATAATGTTTACAACCATTTTTTAAACCATACTTACATATAAAGTGTTCAACAGACATAATTTTTATTAATTAGTAAATATTTGGTTATTGGACGAAACAAAACTGCTATTTTTTAATTAAAAAATTGACGAAATATCTATTTCAACACTACTTTATAATCAGCCCAATCACGAATTAGGAATTTTTTCCCAAGGAAAAATTTTGGTTTTTGAGAAAAAATTCAATAAATAAGAGAACTTTCTATGGTAAAAAAGGGAAAAATTTTTTACGATAAGAGAAAACGGAAAAGTGAAAAAACTCCCGGGCAATTTTTATTCATAATTAGGCTGTATGTTATAATACAACTTCCTGACTGGACATTGCAGAGTATTGAAACACTTGGATAAGGATCAGTCAAAATGACGTTTGCACACTATTTAACGAAGATGACGAGACAGCAGAACACATATTGTGTTACTGTAATGGTCTAATTTGGACCCGTTTTCGCTACTTAGAGCAACATTATCTACAAGGGACATGGTTGACGAATCACCCAAAGAATTTTTGAATTCTTAATGAATATTACACTCTGGGAACATTTGTAACTTGAGAGTAGTGTCACAATAGGTCTATTTTGGCCGCAGTAACCAGGTGACTTGTTCCCAATGCTCATTCTAATTCCAATTCTATATACAATACAACATACCTTATGCATAAATATATCTTTATGATAAATATAATTAAGATGTGTATGCACTTAATTCCTAGTTTAAGTTTTTGTATTCTGGTATTGATGTAAAAAACATAACATAACATGTATTAATTTCAGGTATTATGAAACTGGCTCAATTAAACCGCGTGCCATTGGTGGTTCCAAACCCCGTGTTGCCACCACACCTGTTGTACAAAAAATAGCAGACTACAAACGTGAATGTCCCAGTATTTTTGCATGGGAAATACGAGATCGGTTGCTGTCGGAACAAGTATGCAATAGTGATAATATACCTAGTGTGAGTATGACTTAAATAGCTTTTATTTTCTTGTAAAATACAGACTGTGAAATACAGGGTCAGTCTAAACTTTATATTTAAAGAAAATCGTACAGTAAAATAGTAAAAGGTTTTTTTTAATGTTTGCATAAGGTTGAAAACGTTGAGAATTATCGTTTTTAAATCTTGGCGGAGGATGATGTAAGAAGATTTTAATTATAATTGGCTCGCGGGTATGGAGCAATTATAATTAAGTAGGAGTTATAGTGTGAAAAGGGAGAGAAAGAAACAAGATAGTTATTTTTTTTTTTAGTAGAAATTTGTTAATTTATTTATAGTTTATTACAATTATATTATAAATATATGTCTCAGCGCCTTATAGTTAGTTTCCTTTAGAGATTATATTAAGAGTTGAGGGTACTTACGAGCTGGGTTTAATTGTTAATATCACAGAAAAAATTACTTAGTAGAAAACCGAACATGTAGGTAGTTTTTCTGAACGATTATTACGTACTCTGCACCGTAAACGTTTGTAGTGGAAAACTAAATAACTCGTTCAGTTGTGTGACGTGCATTCAGTTTTCAATTATATAAAGTTCAGCTTGTCGAAAGGTAAACGTCTATTCAAAAATAATCTATGTGCATTCAATATCTTTATTACTAAACGCAAGTTTAGTTATCATTTGCGTTCAGGGAATTAATAAACGCGAGTTTTGTTTTTTATTAGTCGCGTTCAGTGAATCACTAAACGTAATTTTTTTTACAGTCACAATCAGTGAATTAAATAAAACAACACTTTTATTATTTTAATTTAATCTATTATTATTTTGTTAAACTTATGCATATAATATAAAAATTATTTAGAAATTTTGGAAACGCACATACATTTTTCCATTATTAGCAAAAACAATATTCACTGGCTTTGAAGAAAATGATTCGATGTCAATAACATAAGTTAAATTATCTTCAATTTTTAATATTTCATAAGAAAAAAAGTGGTCGTTAAATTCACCCACTTGTAATTGAGTACATACTGCGAGTTATTATTTATGCAAAATTTATATTTATATAATTTAACACTATTGACATTCTTAACACCTAAAATAAAATTTTTTTTTATAAACTATATTTTTATATGTTATGCAATCAGTGGTTAATACATTTTTCAAATCAATACTATATTGGTTATTTATAATATTTTTGTCCTTTAATTTGAAATCGTAATTTCTATAAATTTCTGGAAGCCCTGCCTTGTACTTTAGAAGAATGTTGGAAAATTTAAATGAACACTTTGTGGAAATTGTTTTTTCTATATTTCTTCGAGATGTAATACCATGGGCATAAATATTCATATGCTTCAAAGGTCCGCATTTCAAAATCGCTCTTTTGTAGTGTATCATAAAATGATGCTTAGGATTTAAATTGTCATATAAATGTAAGTATAATACGTGATGTTCTGTTATAAGTTGATCTAATTTTTCTAGATTTTCTTCACTAAATTTGTTTTGCATCAAAGTATTAGTAGTAGTATTAGTAGACTCCAATGTTTATTATTTGTTGGAATTAAATCTGCAATCATTAGCGGAAGATGCGTTACAAAACATAAAATTTGACTTCCAGTCATCTTGAAATGTCCGTTTTATAAATTGTTCATTGTTATATCTGGTATTTAAAGAACGCAAAGTTAAAATATTTTCATTAATTAAGGACAATAAAACATGAGAAAGGTCATAAACGCAAACTCCTTCAACCGATTGTGGAGTTTAAGCTATTTTTTTTATTAATTTTTTTCATGTTGTAGCAAGTGCCGTTTTAAAGAAGAAAATCTAGAAAAACTAGCCTTACAATTATTTAAAGCAAGAGTTTTAGTATCAGAGTTAGTTAAAAAGTAAAAAATTTTGAGATGACGCAGATATTCGTTTACATGTTCAAAGCACTTTTGACACTTAAAGCACTTCACTATTGCTTTTTAACATATAATTCAAAAAATTAGCTAAAGAAGCGGTACGTACACATAGCCCATAAAGTCTGCGTTCACCTTAACAAATTTTTTAGTGATAAAAAAATAACATGTAAGCATTTTGATTAAATTAAATTTATTTTTACATATTTATTTCTTACAATCTATAGTTACAAAAACCACAAATAAAATGTTAATTTCTTTTTCCAATTTTTTTATAACGGGGCTTAAGTTCGTTAATAAATAAATATGTTACCCAAAAAGTCTGCGTTCAGTCTCAATATGAGAATAAAATTCTTCAGTTTTTCAAAGAAAATTTTAATTTAATATTTTGTTGGATATCCACGCTGCTTTAAGACTTCACTTAGCCTGTTTGGCATGGAATGGACTAACTTCTGGGTTTCCTGAGCTGTGATATTGGCTCATTCTGTCTGCATAACATTTCGCAAAGCTTCCTTACTAGTTATGACGTGCTGACGAATTCTTTTTTCTAAAAGATCCCAAAGATGTTCAATAGGATTAAGATCAGGTGATTGGGGGGGTGTTTTGAGTTGTCTAGGAGCATTGTATAAAAGCCAAAGTCTAACAATCTCCGCTGTGTGCTTTGGATCGTTGTCTTGTTGGAACCAGAAAGTAGATGATAAATTAAGTTTTTCCGCACATAGCGCTAAGTTTCTTTTTAAAATGTTTAAATATCCCCATTTGTCCATTGTATATTCAATAAACTCCATCTGGCCCACCCCACTAGCCGACATACAACCCCACACCATAACCCCACCTCCACCGTGTTTAACTGTAGCAACTAGATTTTGTTTCTCAAGCGCAGTTCCTGACTTTCGCCATACTATTTGACGGCCTTTTATTCCAAAAATGCAAAATTTGCTTTCATCCGAAAATATCACCTGTTGCCAAAATTCTGGAGGCTTATTGATATAAGTATTAGCGAATTCAATACGCTTTCGTCTGTTCACATGTGAAATGTATGGTTTCTTACGAGCTACTCTACCATGATAATCAGCATTTCTTAAAATTTTTCTGGCTGTTTCTGCACAAATTCTCTTTTTAAAGGATTGATGAACATGGTCCATAATATTTGTCGATGTTATTCGGGGACTTACCTTGGCCATATTAATTATTTTGCGCTCTTCCCGTCTAGATAATTTTTTTGGACGTCCTGATCGCGGCTTTGACCTTATTATTCCAGTGTCTTTGTAATTTGTTACTACGCGTTGGATGGAGGAATAGGTCCTCCCTATAGTTTCACCAATTTTCCGAAAGCTATTGCCTTCTTCCCACAGTTTTATAATTATTTTTCTTTCCGAAATACTAATTTCTTTACCTTTAGCTTCCATATTTAAAAATTTTAATTTTTATGTAAATAAAATGCGCTACTGAGCTGGTCGAACGATCATTTAAATTAAAAGAAATGAAAAGTAAACAAAAAATTGGAAACAATTCTTAAAAACTAACGGTATTATAAAATCAAATATAGTGAACGCAGACTTTATGGCCGCAATATTTACGTGTTGGTGAACTTAAGTCCCGTTATAAAAAAAATGAAGAAATAAATATGGAATTTGTTTTTGGTTTTTTTAACTACTGGATTGGAAGGATGAAATATATAAAAAAAAAACTAAATTATATGACATATTTGTTTGTTATTTTTACATCATTAAAAAATTTTTTAAGATGAACGCAGACTTTATGGTCTATATATCTTGCGGAGTATTAATTTCATAAAAATACTTTTGTACAAATGTCCACGCTTTAATGCATGGGTCTAGATATTTCAAATTTAACACAAAGAAAAGTTTAAAAGCACAATCAAAAGCTTCCAAAAATGATAAAAATTTTAAAAACGTACCATCGAAAAGGTGGCTTATGACTCAAAAAAAAATTTTCCACTTTTTTTTTTGCTTTCGATAGTTTCTGAAACGCTCTTTCACGTGGTGAAAACTAGAAAGTCCTAACTTGCTTAGAAGTGTACTAAAAATGTAGAGAAAGAAGAGCACAAATGAAAGAAAAACAGAATTTTATTGAAAATCCAGAATCAAGATAATAAATGGTATTGAAAAATTTAAAAACAGGATTGAACGCTGCAAAAACGATTTTACCAAAAAAAAAAAGAGCTGTTTTTTGGTTGCCTTTTGGGCATGACTGTTCATAATGCAAAAGAAAAACTACTAAGAAACTGCCGAAATGCATTGTTTATCTTTAACAGCTGTTTCTCGCAATTTCTTTTTTGAGTCATAAGCCACCTTTTCATAGACCGGGTCACATATGTAAAAATTTTGAGCTGATTGTAAACCTTCAATAATTACCAATATCTGCAAAGTATTTTCCATGCATTTGCACTTTTCTTCCAATTGTTCGATTTTCAGTTTTATGTCATGAATGAAAAATTGTTGCGCATCCAAAATAGTAAACGTCTTTCCTCCAAATCCTATAGGTAACAATATAGCATTTAGCAAAACCCTGTTTTGAAAATCTAGATTAAGAAATCAATCATTAAAATAAATTTTTTTATTTATATATATTACCATAATACTACCTTGATTGTTAGACTCTAAAGCGTTTTTTAGCAATTCTCTACAATTTTGATTTAATTGCTTAGCTGAGTAGTATTTAACAATATCCTCTTTAAATTGGGGCCACTTTGTTGTTAATTTGTCCCATTTTCCTGGAAATACGATTTCAAAGTCTATGTTTTTCTGCGAGAAAAAAAGTGTTAAGACTTTAGATTTACAAATAATTAAATCATAAAATATTAATTCTTACTAAATCTATGGCTCGGGCATCATTTAAAACTGGCCATTCCTTTAACAAAGAATAATTATCTAAATTTCTTATGTCTTCTCTTCTCAAGGAATATGTACGAGCCCACCGATCGCATATAGTGTCCCAACTTTGTAACGGCCAAAGTAATTGTTGCTTTAATTGTTTAATATGCTCATCGACTTCTTCTGTTTCGGCAGATAATGTGTTATCCCAATACGTTTCTTCAAGTTTTCTATTTTTCGCTTTAAAGTTATTATAGCGGTGGAATAACTTTCCTCCCGGAGCTTTTTTTCTTTTTCTTATTTAGGAAATTCTTTGCATATTTCTTCTACAATTTGCTTGAAATCGGATGAAGTAAGTTTTTTTTTTTTTTTGATTAATAAAAGCGTTTTCCAAAATTATGTTTATTAATTTATCCTTTATTTTTAATACTGATGCCCACATCTGTCGATGATAAAAACTCTGCCAACGTCTGAAATAATGGAACATAATAGTAAATTTAAATCAATACTCGTATAGGAGAAAATAGCTAAAAACTTACCTTTTCAGAAAATAATTGTTTATTTATATGAATCTCCTTCAAGGGCTGTTTATCGAAAAATGTTTATAAGCGGTCTCTAAAATGTTTATTTTTTATAATAAAGAGTGATTTTTTTGCTATTATCTTTTTGGCAACACTAGTTTTGACAGCTCACGCACGTTTTGTATCTTGTGTCACTGTCAAACATCTTCAGTTTGGTCTATAATTTAATCATGAATCGTCTTACAAACGAACAACGCTTGCAAATTATTGAATTTTATTACCAAAATGCGTGCTCTGTTAAGAAAGTTCATCGCGCGCTTCTTCCATTTTATGGTCAGTTTAATCGACCTACTGAGGCTTCTATTCGGGCTATTGTAACAAAATTTCGCACCAAATTTACATTGTTGGACATTAAACCACCAACACGCTTACGTAGAGTGCGAACTGAAGAAAATATCGCAGCCGTATCGGCCAGTGTTGGTGATGACCGTGAATTATCGATTCGGCGCCGTTCGCAGCAATTGGGCCTCTGTTACTCCACTACGTGGAAAATTTTGCGGAAGGATTTGGGTGTGAAGCCTTATAAGATACAACTGGTGCAAGAATTGAAGCCAAACGACCTACCACAACGCCAAATTTTTGGTGAATGGGCTCTTGAAAAGTTAGATGAAGATAAACTTTTTTATCGAAGAATTGTGTTCAGCGACGAGGCTCATTTCTGGTTGAATGGATACGTGAACAAGCAAAACTGCCGTATTTGGAGTGAAGAGCAGCCAGAAGCATTGCAAGAGCTACCAATGCATCCACAAAAAACAACCGTTTGGTGCGGATTATGGGCTGGCGGCATCATTGGGCCGTATTTCTTCAAAGATGATGCGAATCACAACGTTACTGTGAATGGTGAGCGCTACCGTGCGATGATAACAAACTTTTTTTTGCCCAAAATGGAAGAGCTTGACTTGCATGACATGTGGTTTCAACAAGACGGTGCCACATGCCACACAGCACGCGAAACAATGGACCAATTGAGAGGCGAGTTCGGTGAACAGTTTATTTCACGCTTGGGACCAGTCAATTGGCCGCCCAGATCGTGCGATTTAACGCCTCTAGACTATTTTTTGTGGGGCTATGTTAAGGCTAATGTCTATAGGGACAAGCCCGCTTCGATTGACGCACTGGAAGCCAACATTGCCAACATTATTCGTGAGATACCGGCCGAAATGTTGGAAAGAGTATGCCAAAATTGGACTAATCGGATGGACCATTTGAGGCGCAGCCGCGGCCAACATTTGCATGAAATAATCTTCAAACATTAAATTATATCGACCCAACTATCGATCCAAATAAATATTTCATGCATTTTTCTGAATTTTATGTGTTTTTTTTTTTAAATTTCCGATAGTTCTTATAAAATCACCTTTTACTTTCATTTAAATACTCCAAGTGTCTATTCTATATTCGATTCCTGCTTCTAATAAACAATATTTAAATTTTATGACTAATAATATACATTTTCACATACATAAATAATTATAAACAAATCAGAAATAACTTACCTTTCAACTCCGTCAAAAGAAATTGCAAACTAAATTCTTTTAAGAATTCTTCCATGCCAGAACTTATCTCGCTGACAAATAACAAATATATGTATGATATTTACTCCAACTAAAACACTTATAATTTGCACACACAACAAATTACCCAATAAACATTTTCCGAACAAAAACATTTTTGTTATGATCGAAATCGGGCATATTATATGTACAGTAGAGCGGGTCGATTTGTATGGAGGTAAAAAATCGCTCAAATTACAAGGAAAATCGTATTCTAGGGATCAAAATAAGAAACTTTGCCGAAGGAACCATACCTCTAAAATGTATTTTGATGACCCGACTTTTTACTTTTTTTAAATAAAAATTAATATGGTGAACGTAACATTTTACAATTTGTATGAAGAAATCGACTAAATATTGCATTCTGTTTTTTTCAATGACAGTTTAGCCAAAAGTAATGTAAAGTAATGTAATGTAAAAAAATATGAACAAAACATTTAGTTTATATATGTAGAGTCCTAGTTTTTTTCGTTCAGTACAAAAAATATTAATATTTAAGAAGTGAATACTGCGTATTAAAAGCCATATCTGCGTTCAGTCTTGAAAATTTTAAACGTATTTCTAAATATTGCGTTTAGCTAATTTTATTTTTTCTGTGTAGGCATACGTTAGCTTAAGCAATTGTATATGGCAAACTATAATAGACTTAACAGAAAGTTTCGTCAAATGTCATTTGCTTAAGCAAACAGCAAAACTGGTCGTACATTCCGTACGTAATCACATGTTTTTATATTTAGTGCATAAATAAAAAATGCCTTCAACTGCACATTTTAACAATTTTATTGTCTTCAAATGTTTTAATTTTTATACATTACACGAATATTAATTTCTAACACAAATCATTTATACAGGGCTGTCATAGAATTCAAGTCGGTTTTGTTATTGTCGGTTTTCAAAACTAATATTGGTTTCATTTGGTGTCATGAAACTAAGTCGTTTTTGTTATTTACGAAGACATATATATAAAACCGATGTTCAAATCAGTTGTTTTATACATTCGTTTATTTGTATGAAATTTTTTATGAAAATTTTTTAAAACAAATTTGATAAATCGTAGTGTTTTCTTTCGAATATAATGAAAATCGTGTTTTTATTGCAAAATTACAATATATAAAGAATAATTAGTGTTTTGTTTTTGCTTCTTCACATTCGTCGCACATATTTTCCTTCAAGCCAATCGCAACACCAGCAAGACCTTCCACCCATTGTGCAATGCCACATACATATGCGTATTATTGTTTCATCACCGGTTCTAAATTGATGTTTGGAAAACCGTCCGTCACCAGTTGCTCTTGACTCTAATTTGTTCTGAGGCAGCTTTCTCTTGACATCACTTTTCCACTCAGTCCATGTCTGTATATGAATATATTTAGGTAAATATAATATATTTAAAATTCTCCAAATTTAAAGAAGCAGAGTAATTTTATGATTGTAATGATGGTTTAAGTTTTATTTAGGTTTTTGATGCTTAAGATTTAATTATTATACCCTTTACTGCAAGTAAGAAGGGTATATATAACTTTGTGATTCCGTTTGTAATTTCTACACCCTACATGGGACACCCTATAAAGTATATATATTCTGGATCCTTATAAGTAGCGGAGTCAATTTAGCGATGTCCGTCTGTCTGTCCGTGTAGTCGTTGAAATCAACTTTCAGAATAATCTAGACAACATACAGAAAATTATAGCATACCAAACGGTCAGTTGTTGCTGTAAGACTATTGCTATTAAAATTCAGCCAGATCGGTCCATAAATGGCGGAACTATGAGTCAAAAACTGAAACTACCCCTATTTTTGACCATTTTTTGAGTGGGTTTTTGCCTATTGTGTCTAAAACAAGAAACAGACAAAAAAAACGTGGTATGCAGTTTTGTTTAATGTATCAGTCATAATACCTGTGCCGAGGAATATCAAAAATACAACCGAAATTTTAGATTTTCATTAATTATGGCTTTGTTTTTATGCGATTTTTATTTAAACTGAATAAAAGTAGTACGTAGTTTTTTCAAACATCATATTCATAGTATCGTAACCAAAACTCAGTTGAATGGGTCAAAAATGGCGGAGCTATGAGTCAAAAATTGCGAATACCTCTATTTTTTGACCATTTTTGTACGTTTTTGCGTAATTTGTCTCAACTACAAAACGGACAAAAAACGTGGTAAGCAGTTTTATAGCAAATCACAGTTGTAATGTCTGTGCAAAAAATCATTAAGATCGGTCCATAAATAACCCGAGAAAAATCAAAAAATACAACCGAAATTTTAGATTTTCATTAAGTTTTGCTTTGTTTTTTGCGTTTTTTTATCTAAAGTATAAAAAAATTAGTAAACAGTTTTTTCAGATATCATATTCATAGTATATGGACCAAAAGTCAGCTAAATCGGTCCATAAATGGCTGAGCTATTAGTCCAAAATCGCGACTACCTCTAATTTTTGACCATTTTTGGTGGGGTTTTTGCGTAATTTATCTAAACTACAAGACGGACAATAAAACGTGGTACGCAGTTTTGTTACAAATAACAGTAGTAATGTGCAAAAAACCAGAAAAATCGGTCCACAAATGGACCAAAAAAATCAAAAATACAACCGGCATTTGACATTTTCATTAATTTTTGTTTTGTTTTTGCTTTTGCTTAGTTTTTTTTTCTGTGGAATTTTTTTAGCTGTCATGTGCGTAATGCTTTGTACACACACACGAAAAATAGAAAAGTGTATGTCTGTGTGTGTGGTTTTTATTGCCTTGAGTTAAATAGTATTACGAATACAGACATGTTTATGAAAGAGAGTGCATTAGATCTTTCTCGATTGTTTATGAAAGAGAGTGCATTAGATCTTGTAAACATTTAATTAAATATGTTTGGCTTAAAAATTTTTACAAAAATTTGCAAATTAAATTAAAATAAATTTTTTTGTTTTTCTATTTAATATCTTTCTTAGAATTTCTTTTTTTTATTAATTTAAAATTTAGTGCCTGCAGACATTTTATTGGTTTTAAAAATGAGGTTTTCAGAAAGGATTGTTTCTTAGAACTCGTTAATTTTAGTCGTATTATAAAAATTAATTTTTTTATAGATCTTTCGCTCCAATAATAAATAAATAAATTTTTATATTTAATACGACCTCAAGCTGAACAAAGTATGCGTTTCAATTGCATACCTACTTTTTTTGAAGTGAGTGAAGATAAATATGGTTAATTAAATATGTTTTCACGTAATTCCTTATGTTTTTTAGTATTTGTAAATATCTTTCGAGTATTTATGACATATTTATAAATATGTTTAATAGACATATAAGCACATATAAGTGCATAAATACGTTGATGTCTCTCAGAGCGTGCAAACGAACCATAGAATATTACGGGTTGGTACACATATCGTTTTAAACAAGAGGTCGTCTAGCTTTGTAATCTATCGCCCAAGTACTCAGAAAAAACTTTGCATTATTTTTAAAAAATTTTTGAAAGTCCCTCATTTCATATCTGGATATTTTTCCATAAAATTCATTATTTTTGGAATGTTATTTTTATGCTTTCTCCTGTTAGAGAATAAAAATAAAGAAGTAATACATAAATATTAATTTTTATAAAATAATTATTAATTTACTTTCATATTTACTAAATGCAGGCGAAATGTTGATGAAAAACATATTTTTTAGTCAACTGCTTTATTTGAAATGACACAAAACGACAACTATCAACTGCTTGGTTTCAT
Source organism: Thelaira solivaga (assembly GCA_947397855.1). Lineage (NCBI taxonomy): Eukaryota > Metazoa > Arthropoda > Insecta > Diptera > Tachinidae > Thelaira > Thelaira solivaga. The sequence goes on along the minus strand of OX377615.1, from coordinate 19,780,064 downwards.
TCCGATAGCAAAACCGATAACATTGGTTTCTGTGTCACCTAAAACGGACACTAATTCAAGTTCGAAAATGAAACCGATAAAATTGGATTTCATGACACCAAAGTAATTTTTTGTTGGTTTCAAATCCAATACCGAAAACATTGGATTCTATGACAGCCCTGATAATCTGGGTTGTCATAGAATCCAAGTCGGTTTTGCTAATTGTCGGTTTTCCAAACCAATATTGGTTCCATTTGGTGTCATAAAACCAAGTCGTTTTTGTTATTTTCGAAGACACATAAAACCGATGTTCGAATCTGTTATTCTATACATTATTTTATTTGTATGAAATTGTTTATGTAATTGTTTGATTACAATTTTGATAAATCGTAGTATTTTCGTTTAAATCAAAATAAAAACGTGTTTTTTATTAAAAATTTTTAATATAAAATATATAATTAGTGTCAGTGAAATAAGTAGTGAAATAAAATGACTTTGCCGTTGCAGGAATTTTATTATTAAAAGAATAACGCTCACAGAAAGTAAAAAGAATATTTATAAATTACCGGTTAAATAAAGAAGCTTTCTGCTTTTTGCCGTAAACCTACTTTTTATTGATTCATCCAACTGTTGTCAAAGAGATCACACAGTTGGCTTATCAAGTTTTGTAAATCCCTTAGCAATGACAGGATATTTTTCTATAAAATGCATAATTATCGAGTTTTAAGTGCTATTTTTTTTTGTTAGAGACTTAAAATGAATTTTGAAATAATATTTAGTTTTGCTAGTAAAGGGTGTTTTTTATAGACGAGTAATCCATCGTTGTTTTATTGCAATTTAAAGTTCTATACGTCTATAAAAAACACCCTTTACAATGCTTTCTGCTATATTGTTAATTTGCTTTGTTAATAAATCGAGATTGTAGTTAATTCTATTTAAATATTGAATTTTTAATATTACATCCTTTTCTTTGATAATTTTATTTAAAAAGGTTTTTTGTGTATTATTTAAGAATCTTGCAATTTTAATGTGCTCTTTATTTATGTGTTTAGTAATGTTATCAAATCTTTGTATCATTTCTGTGTTTAAGAAAGCTTGTAATGCTCTTATCCAAAAAAAGTTGACGTAGGCTTTAAAGTAAAATTTATAAAAAAATTATATGAAAAATTTCGATAACGTTGACTTTAAAGTCTGCGTTAATTTTTTTGGATAAGTTGGTAAGTGTTTCCTTAATCTTTTTTTCATTTTCAAACATTTCTTTGAGTTGAATGTTTATATTATTGGCATCCGTATCATCCATGTTACCTGTTATGTATTTAATTGCTTAACCCAATCCATTGAATAACCCTCTTTTCTGCATTTTAAAAGGCATTAAATTGTTAATGTTTCCCGTTAATTGTTCTAGTTTCAATTTTTTAGTACTCAATTAGTCTTCAATTGAAATATTTGGTTCTATTAAATTTAAAGTTTCTCTAATTTTTTCTGTATTGTTAATGTAATCTTCCAGGTGTAATACTGGATCCGCCAAATAACTTTTTTTTTTTTTGAAACAGGACACAAAACATCGAGTGTAGCTTCGGTTGTGTGGCCCGTAGCGCCGTCCTGTTGAAACCAAATGTTGGCAATATCCTCCTCTTCAATTTTTGTGAACAAAAATTCGTTCAACATGGCCCGATAACGATCGCCATTGACTGTAATGCCCACTCCTTGCTTATCTTCGAAGAAAAATGGCCCAATTATGTCTCTGGACCAAAATCCGCACCAAACAGTGACTCGTTTTGGGTGCATCGGCTTTTCAATGTATGCGTGCGGGTTTTCTGTGGCCCAAATGCGACAATTTTGCTTGTTTACATACCCGCCAAGATCAAAATGAGCTTCATCTGAAAAGATAATCTTTTTGGCAAAATCGGCATCTTCTGTAAGTCGATCGCAGGCCCACTTACCGAAGAGAAAACGCATTGGATGGTCAGTTGCCTTCAACTCCTGAACCAATTGGACTTTGTATGGCGTCATACCAAGGTCTTTTTGCAAAATTCGTCTCAATTATGTCTCCGAAATGTTCAATTGTTGAGAACGACGCTGAATTGATGTTGATGGCGCTTCACGCACACTTTCTGCCGCAGCAGCAATATTCTCGGGTGTAGGCACTGTTTTTGGCTTTTCACGCTTTGGTTTATTGATGAGGATGCCAGTTTCTTTCACTTTTTTCGCAAGATAACGAACATGCAGATCTGACGGTGCTTCTCTTCTTCCAAAATCTGTACGCAATTTTCGCACACATTCTGCAACATTACCATGATTTTCAAAGTTATGTCGCAATATTTCCCAGCGTTGTTCAAGCGTATATACAACCATATTCGTTCAGCGGAAGGATAAAACTAATTATCTGTCAAATCAGACATGAGCTAAGTGTTACCATTCACGAAATAAGCACTAGTTGAAAAAAAACGTTAGATTGCGGACCCTTTATATGGATTAGGTTTTGGTAGTGATCTATTACCTCAGCATTGCCCAATTTGAGTTCTATAATGGCCAAATAATTATCTATATTTTGAGTATTCAACCTTTGGGAATGGACCAGAGAAAACCTAAGGAAAAATAAACAAGTTAATTTTTGTTGTCAATTTCTATATTAGGATTTTTTTTTATTCTTCTTTTAATCTTTGATTTGTAAATCTGTGATTTTTATTTGAAATAAGTGTAATTTTTCTGTCATTCTGAACCTTGTGTTTCGAAAATCGGGGTGTTGTTTTATTTCTTCTGTTTTCTTTTCGATATATGATGTCATCAGCCTGTAAAGCTTTAGGTTGTTCCCTATTCTCATTTAATTTTTCTATTCTGTTCTTAACAGCAGTTTCTAAATTTTATTTGATTTTTGGGTAAATAATTTGTTGGTATTCATTTAGTTTGCGTAAATAATCGTGTTCACCATCGAATTTTACCGTTTCATTGAATATATGTGGCCTACCAAAGAATAATTCATATGGTGTTAATTTTGTAGCTGAGTGTATAGAATTGTTATAGGTAATAAGAGCTTCTGAGAGAATTTTCTCGGGTCCTACAGAAAGTTTGTCCTCTTTTCTTCTAGCAACTATAATTCAATACAACTCCGTCAAAGTTGAGTGGAGCCTCTCAACAGGTGCATTGCTGGAGGATTGTTGAAATGAAGTAATGTGTAAGTCTATATGAAATTGTTTACAAAAATCGTTAAAAATTATGGCCGTAAACTATTTTCCTTGGTCACATACTATCTTTTTTGGAATACCATAAGTACTTATGAATGTTTTTATGGACTTTACTACATTTAAACTAGTTCTGGCATCGATAGTAAAACCAGTAGCGAATCGTGAAAATTTGTCGATAATAGTTAATATCTGTTTCTGCTTGATATGGTAAATATCTATGTGCAAGTCATCTAGGGGTTTTCTGGAATTTCTGGTATTTGAAAAATTAGTTTTTGTGGGTGCCTATCATATTTTAGTGTTTGGCACAAGTCACAGTCATTAATTATTTTGCTAACTTTATGTTTCATACACGGAAAGAAATATTCTCTTTTCAGGTGTAAATATGTTTCTTCGATACCACGATGATTATTGTTATGATGGTATTTCCTTATTATTTCATCTTGTTCATCATTATCTATAACATCTCTTGTTCTGAATGTACATCGTATTAAACGATATGTTTTGTTATTAGCAAAATATGTTGAGTACACTTTTTGTACTATACGGAAGACTTCTTCTTCCGAAAAAATTGGAATGAGTCTGTTTGGTTTGATAAACTTTGTAAAAATCTTTATTATTTATCATAATTTGGTTCTTTTATTATTCGATTTAATTTATTTTTAAAAGGCATTTCGACGGTAATACTTGGTTCCGGATGTACTTCAAGTATTAATTGGATTCAAAATTCGTCTAGGCATTCCTCCGCTGAATGAACAGTGCTTCCACTGGTACCCAGAGTAGAAAATATCTCATGATTGTTTATAAATGTTTCCTCGATTAATACTTCTCCCTTGTTAACACAACAGGTAATTTAACAATCATCCTTGTATTTGGCTCAATCGGTATCTTATCCGAACATATATTTGGTTTCTGATATAATGGAATCGATGTAAATTTTGTTTCTAATGCCCTAGACTGTAGATTAATCTTAGCTCCTATATTGGATAAATAGTCAATGCCTAATAGACCATCGAAGTAAATATGAAATTTAAATAATAATAACGATAATTTACCTTCTTCTTTAAATTCTTTAAAAATTGGTAATATCACCATTTTGTCTACTTTATGTTTTGTTAAAATTGTTTTTATAATCGTTGGTTTACACATGATTTGCAGTTTTTGATCTACATATTGCGGATTAATGAAGGATGTGGATGCCCCAGTATCTATTAGAAATTTCAAAATTTTGTTACTGGAAAACCTAACTTTTATGTAAACCAATTTTGACCCATGTTTATCTATATCTAGGTAACCCGTGGGTCTTGTGAGGCAGTGCCGTGAAAATTTACTTCTTCTTCTGCGTTAGTTAATTCATATTCGTCTCCTATTTCGTTTATATTATTAATTTCCATGTTCCCATATCTCCTATTTTGTGAGCTCGGGCTCGGCTTGATACTTGCGAAAGAGTTCTCAAAAAAGAGAACCCAGTCGACGTATCCATTGGCTCTGGCTGTGAGAACCTGGATGCATTATTATTGAAGGACATTTGTTTTTGTTGATTATTCCTATTAAATTGACCAATATTGATTATTATTATTCTGATTAGTATTGGCGTTTTGCCCATAACTCATGTTTTGTGGAACTGTTGGTACGCGCCCGTTGGTGTTACTTATTTGTTGATCATTATTATAATATGGTTTATTATAAAATCGGTCTTTTGATGTGGGGAATTATATTGCCTATCCTGATAAAATCTATTCGAGGACCCATGATATTGTTGGTAATATATATTATCTTCTTTGATGCAAAAATTTAATGCATCAGCTAATGTATTAGGTCTCATAGCCCTTATTGTGGCTCCTAATGGGTCTCTTATCCCTGTTACGAAAGAGTTAAGGCACATTTCACCATATAATGGCTTTTTGGGGTTTATAACATATTGATCTTGCTCATGTTACAAAGAGCCGATTGTAATTCTATTATTTCACCATAAAATTTCTCAAATGATTTGTTATATTGTTTTAATGTGTGAAGATCTTTTATTAACGAAGTTTCTGATCTTTTATCTGAATAATGAGTTATCAGATTTTTTTTGATGTTGTCCCAATTTAATGGGGTGCCATACATATTAAGCACTTCATTTGCTTGGCCGTCTATTTTATTGCGTATGGCACTTAACAAAATTTGTCCATATGGAGTTTTATCTGTTCCTCTGATGAACATGAGGATTTCCTCTACATTATTAAGAAATTCGTTTAGTAACCTAGGGTTACAATCGAAGGTCGGCAATTGTTTAATTGCATCTGAAATTCTTAACGATTGAAATACATCTGCTGGTCCTGCCGCAGGTCCTGATAAAGCAAGATTGGCAGAACCTGAAGTGCTTTGATCGCTGTTCATATTCGTTGGACTTGATTGTTCAGGAATTGAAGTTAGATTTGTAAGGCTTCTACTTTTAAATACACCATACGGCGAAACCCTCAGTTATGGCATTAATTGTGTTTACGATATAGAATGTAATAGAAATAATATGTCTACCTATATTAATGGTAGTAATATTAGCATGGCAAAAATCATCAATCAAGTTGGTTAACGGATAAGTAATTGGCTCCTTTAGAAAAAGTCTGCTGATATACATTCAGCATGAAAAAATTATCTTATTTTTGCATATAAAGGGTGTCCCAACAAGAACGCAAGATTTAAATTTTAAATAAATGACTGATGCAGCAATTGAATTGTTTATCTGGCTGTATGACATGTGGCGCCGTCTTGTTGAAACCACAAGCCCTCCACATTCATTTCTTCAATTCTAGGCAAGAAAAAACTGGTTATCATTTCACGATACCGAACACCATTAACTGTTTGCGCTTGACCTGCCTCATTTTCATAAAAAAAGGTCCAATGATTCCTCCAGCCCAAAAACCACACCACACAGTGATACGTTGAGGATGCATTTGCTTCTCGTGAATCACTCGAGGATTTTGCTCACCCCAAATGCGACAATTCTGCCTATTGACGAAGCCATCAAGATGGAAATGGGCCTCGTCACTGAAGATGATTTTGTCGGCAAAATCAGCATTTCATGTTGTCTCTCCAATACCCAATTAACGAGCTCCATTCGCTGTCCATGGTCATTTTTTACTAACGTCGTACCTTCTATTAGCAAGCAATAACAATTGTTTAAATGTCAAACAATGACACTTCGAAAGGCGCCAAATTTAAATCTTGCGTTCTTGTTGTGACACCCTTTACTTTGTTTCAGCATATAAAAATGTTCTCTTTAATATTAGTTCAATTTATTTTTTAATTCTTCTTTCCTTGATATGTGCTCAGGAATTTGTATATACGAGTACAAATTTTTTTTTTATTTATTATTTTTTCTTTCACTGATATTCATTCAGTGTAGAAATTATTAAAAAAATTTTTTTCACAGATATTTACTCAGGAAAATTTTTGAAGATATATATAATTAGGGCGGGTTAATTTTTTTTTTTGATGAAGCGTATAGCAAAAACGTAATCTATAGGTGATTCTGAGAATCTTTGCTCAAGGGACCATAGCTCTAAGTCGGATTTGGAGCCCCCCAAAATTTCAAAATAGATATTTTTCCATATATACATAGAATAATTTAATTAAATTCGTCATAAAATCAGATAGAATAATAGTAGATTTCTCAATCTGGGCTTGTTTGAAAGGTCGAGAATAATATTTTAAAAAAAATTGAATTAAAAATGTAAAAATAGTGTTTTTTGGTTGAAACCTTGAAAATGTTGATTTTTTCAGATCGATTTTCCTACAAAAAGGAGTTCAAAAACAAAAAATTGATCGTAATAAAAGTTGTTGGAAATTATCTGAACTTTCATAATCTGGAAAAAAAAATTCGAAAAAAAATCGAAGATTAAGAAATTTAATTAAATTATTTTATGTATATATGGAAAAATATCTATTTTGAAATTTTTGCGGGCTTCAAATCCGACTTAGAGCTATGGTATCTTGAGCAAAATTTCTCAGAATCACCTATATATTACGTTTTTGCTATACGCTTCATCAAAAAAAATCGTTCCATACAATTTGACCCGCCCTAATATTTATTTATTTTTTTTCCTTTCACTGATATTCATTCAGTGTAGAAATTTACTTATTTTATTTTTATATTTTGATTAAACATCCACTTTTTTCACAGTACTGTTTTTACGAAAGTTCTACGTTTTATTCTGATATAAAAGATTTCCACTAACTTAAGCCGCCCGTTCGACTGCGCCAGTAATGATTAACTACACGAGTTGTTGATTGATTGATAATAATTACATTTATTTTTAGGTTTTTCTTTTACTTATACTATTTCAACAGTTAATAATTTTGACAAAAAAACAAAGAAACAAAACAATTCCCAGAAAAGTTAAAAGTGACTTAAATGTATAATGCAAATATGCACTTTTATTATTTTACAGTTTTAGTTTTTATTAAAATTAAACAAAGGGGAACAATTCTTGGAAAAGTAAAATTGACTTAATTCATATTATTAACTTTTGATAAACAAAATACTTTTGGGAAATTGTTGTTGCATTATAAATTTGTGCAATTCAAGCATATAATACCTTTAAAGGTTTTGACAAAAGAACAATTTGGAAATAATTCTTAGAAAAGGCTAACAAAATATTTAGAATAATAAATGCTTACGTGTGTGTATATATGTATGTATGCATGTATGTAAGTATGAGCTCATATCTGTGCCAATTAAGTTTATTGAATCCGCTGTTGGTAGGTAGTAGCTGGGTGGATGGTTACCATCGGTAATTCTGGGTTGCTTCTGGTTGGAAGGTGACCATCGGTAACTCGCTCCTTAGAATTTGAAACAAGTTACATTCGGCTATGCCGAGTGTTATATATCTAATTGAAACAGATAGTTATTACAGCGTAATATTGTTATAAAAATAAATTTTTATAATAAGACCTCATTAATAAACCAATATAAAAATAAAAAAACGATATGAAAAAATTTATAAAAATAATTCTGTATTAAACCTAAAATAAAAGCAATTGACTAAATAAGAATTATTAATCAATAGTTACTAAAAAAAAATTCAAATATTGAAACAAAAAACTCAGTAAGCATTAAACTGAATAAATAAATAAATTTCCCAACCAACATTTTAATATTGAAAATGAAATGGGCCATAGAGGTATGCTATCCTCTTCAGTACTTATTGTACTGAATAAATAACTCATGAGAATATCATGAGTAAAAAAATAAATTTTAAAACCAACACAATTTCCGGAATTAAGCACAAATAAAGATTAATATTTTGTTAAACTTTTAAATTCCAAATAGAAATTATTACATCTAAATATATTTAATTAAATAATTTATATCAAATAAAGAATTTCAAACTAACGATTTTGTGTTTGTGTGCACAACATTACATAAATGCACAGCTTAAAAATTTCCAAAAAAACAAAACAAAAATTAATGAAAATCTGAAATAGCTGAAAAAATCGGTTGCATTTTTGATATTTCTCGGCCATTAGTGAACCGATTTTTTTGCGCAGATATTACGACTGTTGTTTCTGTTAAAGCTCCATACCACGTTTTTTTGTCCGTTTTGTAGTCGCGGTTTTTAACTCAATTTCTTAGCCAGTTTTGAGCCGAGCCGACTGCATCTCAAAAGCAACTGAAAGACAGAAACTTTTTTTATACTTTTCTGTACGGTGACTAGGGACTTCAGAGAGTTGATTTCAACGACTAAGCTTTAAAATATTTTTTAAAAGGTGTTCTTCTCCAATTTCATATGAAACTTGATAACCCTTAATTTACAGTTTTTGGAATCCTTGTTTATGAAAAGAAAAAAATATAAAAAATTATTTTAATTCGGCGAATCCCAATATGTGAAATTTTGTATTAAATTGTTCATTCGAAATACTTACATGGTTTGAAAAAGTCTTTAGTTATTTTGATTAAATAAAATTTACTTACTGCCTATTTCTTAGCATGAGAACGAAAGCTTCTCTCGCACGTTTGTATTGAAAATAAAAACAAAATATGAAAATTTGTAACCAAAAACAAATTTTCGTATTCTGTTTTCAATACAAATGTACGAAAGAAGCTATCGTTCACATGCTAAGAAAATAAAATAATCTATTGAACCACACACACACATGTTGCTTAGCAATCTAAGAAAATGTTATTAGTCGAATTGAGACCGGTGAACGACAGTCCGAAGTGTCTTAGTCAGGAATGTAACTTCATATTTCAGTGTAAATAGCACCTCTTTTAACGCTATTTCTGTTACCACTCAATTTTCAGGAACGTAATATAAGCGCTAAACGAGGTAAGCCTGTATTCTCATATACGTAAATATTCATAGTTCGATTATTTGATATAAATACACTAGAAATTGTACTTAATACGATTTTCAATCATGTTGATAATAAATTTTGTCAGTCACATTTGTTTCTGTGTAAATAAATATAACGTAATTTACCTTATGAAAAAATTAAAAAAAAACAAGTTAAATTCGGCAGTGCCGAGTCTTATATACCCTTCACTGTGTTAGCGAAATATTAATATTTTTCACTTTCCACTTTCCACATTCTTCTATAATATCAAAACCACAGAAAAAATTAAATGAGTGAAGATAAATATGCCGCGTTAAATATGCTTTAACGTACCCCATTATGTTTTTTAGTATTTGTAAATATATTTTCAGTATTAATGGCATATTTATCAGAAATTCTAAGAAAGATATTAAATAGAAAAACAAAAAAATTTATTTTAATTTAATTTTGCAAATTTTTGTATAAATTTTTAAGCCAAACATATTTAATTAAATGTTTAATTATCGAGAAAGATCTAATGCACTCTCTTTCATAAAGATGTCTGTATTCGTAATACTGTTTAACTCAAGGCAATAAAAACCACACTCATACACATACACTTTTTTATTTTTCGTGTTTGTGTGCACAAAGCATTACGCACATGACAGCTAAAAAAATTCCACAAAAAAAAACAAAGCAAAAGCAAAGCAAAAACAAAACAAAAATTAATGAAAATGTCAAAAGCCGGTTGTATTTTTTATTTTTTTGGTCCATTTGTGGACCGATCTTTCTGATTTTTTGCACAGAAATTACAGCTATTATTTTTGATAAAACTGCGTGCCACGTTTTATTGTCCGTCTTGTAGTTTAGACAAATTACGCAAAAAACGCACCAAAAAATAGATGTAGTCGCGATTTTGGACTCATAGCTCAGCCATTTATGGACCAATTTAGCTGAATTTTGGTTCATGTACTATGAATATGATATCTGAAAAAACTGTTTACTAATTTTTTTATACTTTAGATAAAAAACGCAAAAAACAAATCAAAACTTAATGAAAATCTAAAATTTCGGTTGTATTTTATAATTTTTTTGGTCCAATTGAGGACCGATCTTTCTAATTTTTTGAACAGACATTACAACTGTTATTTGTCATAAAACTGCTTACCACGTTTTTTTCCCCTCTTGTAGTTTAGACAAATTACGCAAAAACGTACCAAAAATTGTAAAAAAAATATAGGTATTCGCAATTTTTGACTCATAGCTCCGCCATTTATGGACCCATCCAACTGAGTTTTGGTTACGATACTACGAATATGATGTTTGAAAAAATTGAGTACTACTTTTTTCAGGTTAAATAAAAATCGCATAAAAACAAAGCCATAATTAATGAAAATCTAAAATCTCGGTTGTATTTTTGATGTTCCTCGGCCATATGTGGATCGATTGCTTTCATTTTTAGCACAAGTATTATGATTTATACTTCAAACAAAACTGCTAAATTGACTCCGCTACTTATAAGGATCCAGAATATATATACTTTATAGGGTGTCCCATGTAGGTACAGTGAAGGGTATAAAAAACTTTTTAGAATTTGGTCATTAGTTTACAATATTATTGTACGATTTTAGTGTAAATGGCTGTTTCTGTTAACGCCCAGTTTTCAGAAACGCAATATGAGCGCTGTATATTTGAAGGTTTATATTAGAATCGGAACTGTCGATAACTTAATAGATTCTAATAAAATGTTGTTAATATACACATGCTTCAAAAACTAATATTAGGTAATAAACTTATTGTTCTGAAGTTTTCTGGGGTGCCTGATTCTTTCCCTTTTGCAGTTTTCCATGGTTGCTCATCCATATACAAAATAAATTTTTATAAACTTGGCCTTAAATGTTAAGAACAACTTTAATGTACGTTTATATGTTTATAGGTACTTAATTTTGTGTCAGCTCCCTTGGGGAAGTAAACTAAAAATAAAACGCTTGATTTGCCCTTCATCATAATTTTGTTCGAATGAAAAATAATGAAGGATTTAGATTAAAAAATAATGTAACACTTTTTATAGAGAGCATCCTAACGACTTTTTGAATATATACTTATATACTCAATATATATGTATGTAAAAAATGTCCATAAGTAGACTTATGAATACTATATTTTTTCATTCAATAAAACAAACAAAAAATATATAATAAACAGAATACGTTATTACTGAATGTGTTTGGGTGTATTTGCTATCTTTAGCTGCTGTCATCGCAGATAGCATCACTTATTTGCCGCTTCGCTGCACCATTTAAAATTCTAAAAGTATCCAGCTGTGCTGCGGTTGAATTTTAAATACATAGAAGAAAAGTTCAAGCAGGCAACCCTTGATTCTATTATCGCTTGAAAATTTTTTTTGTGAAGTTCTTGTTGTTACTGTTTTACTAAATTTTTTTTTTTTTTTTTGCTTTTTTGTATCGTAGAAAATACTTCAAAGCCAGATTTGTTTAAAATTCAATTACAATGCAATTTAGTTAGATTTTACAAACAAACATAAACATGTATACATATGTATATGTACACACATACCTACATGTATGTTCTTATCTTTTGTACTTTCATTTCTCGTTTATGTTTTTATTTAAATTTTTTTTGTGGTTAAAATTTCATTCAACCATAATTTGCTTATAAATTTTTTTTAATACCTTTAACTTTATTCGATTTATAACATAGAAATAATCTTTTACTGCTAAATTTTATTAAAATGTAATTTAAAAACTATTAGCAAAAATAGCAAAAACTAGAAGCCAACAGGAAACAAATTTTCAGTGTTAAAAGTATCGAACCCAAAGACAAATTTATTAAAAAAAAGTTTTCCGAATTCAGTGTGGAATTGTGTATAAAACAAGTAGCCAAATATATTTTGCACTTTCTTAAATATTAAAAAATATATATTAAAAAGATCTTGAATGAAATGGGAAATTTTGATTAAAATACTTCACAAAAAAATTCAATTTGTCATCCATATATAGAAAGCGTATTTACTCATGATAACCAGCCAAGAAAGACGAAAAATATTTTTCTAAGCGAACTTAATACCGAAATAAATATTTAATTGTAGATAAAGAATTTTAAATTAATAAATAAACAAAATTTCCGTTCTGACATTCCTCATTTGATATGTAAGTTGATGATTTTGTCTAACAAAAAGTGATTTCAGGAATGAAAACAAATACTCGGCTAATAAAATAAATCCGCTTTCTTCTCAGCATGTGATTCATATGCGTTCGCCTACACTAGCAATAAATATGACGACAAATACCTCTTTACGGATGGGGTGACTCCGTAGACTAGTAGGTAGCGTACTAACATATCAATCTGGGGATTGCAGGTTCGATCCCTGGCTAAATCTTGGGTGTTTTCTGCAGACAAGCCACGAAGCTTCGTGGATTTGTGCTGTTTAAAAAAAAAGTATTTTCGTACTCTGCAATATATAGGTCTATTCATTTACTTTACTAGCAGAAACCAGCAACGAGAGTAAAAAGCAATTTTTCAAAAATTTTAAAAAGTAAATAAACCCTTTACCAGTCAAAACTTGCACGTTGAAGTGGTTTTGTAATATATTAATATATATATATATATACAAGGTGTGCTAAAAGAAATCACCCTATTGGAAGATGCTCTTATTTTTGCAAATGGCGGTCAATGTCAAATCTATTTTAACATTTGTGAACTAGACAGATGTAGAATATAAGTGAACAAGCCAAGAACGCGGAATAATCGAAGTGGACGATTTTTCGACCAAAATCATGAGCGACGAGGCTCATTTCCACCTCAGCGAGTACGTGAACAAGCAAAACTATCGCTTCTGGGGCACCGAAAATCTACGAGTGATGCACAAGGAGCCATTACACCCGCTCAAACTGACTGCATGGTGCGCTGTTCACGCTGGAACAGTCATCGGGCTGGTCAAACTTCAATAGTGGACGGTGCGCGCTATAGGGCCATGTTAACCGAGTTTTATCTGCCGCAATTGAACGAATTAGGACTGGAGGACATATGGTTCCAACAGGACGGAGTAACGGCACACAATTCATCTTCATTTAGAAAAAAAATGAGAGCCAAACAACATCGGATGACTTCTTTCCGCTCACCTTGTATATCCAACATCTTTTAACCTTGATGTATCAAATTCTGTCTTACTTAGTTCAACTGCTTTCGACATCTTACTTTGGTGCTGTTGATCCTAAGTGAAACTAAAATTCTTTTTTTATTTTTTTAATACTTTTTATACCCTTAAAAGCTTATATTTACTTAAATTTGACAATATACTTTTATTTTAAGCTTCTTTTAGAAAACATGATTTTTAAACATAAACACAAAACAGCTGGTTGAAAAATTCTTGCAAGTAAAAATTTTACCAGAAAGAATTTGCAAGAATTTTTTTCTCTCAATTTTTTACTCTCTCTTTGCAAATTTTTTGAGTTAATGAACACTTTCCAGTAACAATTGTTACGATTCCGTAACAATTCTTAGTTATTAAGCAGACCTTATGTCGAAAAATAGTTTTGTATATAAGCAAAAATTAAAAAAAAAAGTAAGTTAAATTCGGCTGTGCCGAGTCTTATGTGTGTTAGCCAAAATTTATATTTTTCACATTCCACATTCTTTTTAAATATCGAAAAAAAAAGTATTTATCTAATAGAAACGGCTGGTTTATTAGGGCGAAATATTGATATTAAAATAAATTTTTTATAAAGGGTGTTTTTTATAGACGTATAGAACTTTAAGTTGGCATTACTGTTCAAGAAAGCGACCGATTTAACAGCTGTCAAGTGATGTATACTCAGTTTGGTTTGGCAATTCATCATGAATAGACTCACGCCTGAACAACGCTTGCAAATGGGCCCAAAACGAGATTGCCGTTGTTCCCGATTTTCATAAGCGAATTTTATTTAGCGATGAAGCGCACTTCTGATTGAATGGCTACGTCAACAAACAAAACTGCCACATTTGGAGTGAAGCTAATCCTCAAGTGTATGTTGAAACACCGTTACATCCAGAAAAACTGACTGCTTGGTGCGCTTTATGGGCTGGTGGAATCATTGGTCCGTACTTCTTCAAAAACGATGATGGCCAGAACGTTAAAGTCATTCATTCCTGAATTGAACAACCATGATGTCCAGGAGCTGTGGTTCCAACAAGACGGCGCAACATGTCACACAGCTCATGCCACAATCGATTTATTGAAAGACACATTTGGTGACCGCCTAATTTCACGTTTTGGACCTGTGAATTGGCCTCCGAGATCTTGTGATTTAACACCGCTAGACTACTTTCTGTGGCGCTATGTAAAGTCATTGGTCTATGCGGATATTGCCGATATACGGCCACAAATGTTGGAAAAAGTCATCGAAAAGTGGACGTCCAGATTGGACTACATCCGAGCCAGCCGTGGCGGTCATATGCCAGAAATCATATTTAAAATGTAATGCCACAAAATTATCTTTCGGATAAATAAAATTCATGTCAATCGAATAATCCATCGTTGTTTTATTGCAATTTAAAGTTCTATAAAAACACAATTTATAATACGACCTCAAGATTAATAAACCAATATAAAAATAAAATAAAAAATGTACAAAAATAGTTTTCTTTGAAAACCAATTTTTTTTTATTAATTCTAAACTAAATAATTAATTTCAGTTCAAGAAACTAAAATTAACGAGTTCTAAAAAAAGTGTTTTCTTAGACCCTTATTTTTAAAAGAAATAAAATGTCGGCAGGCAGACAATTTTTAAATTAAAAATTCTATTCCAATAGGAGTGCAAAATAAATTTAATTTAGTTTAAAATATTTATAATCATTTTTTAAACCAAACGTATATAATTAAATATTTTATATCAAATAAGGAACTTAAAATTAACTGTAAAAATAAAGAAATCCTATTTCAATAAGATTTCTGTATTCCTAGTTTTGTTATACTATAGTGTCTTCACTACACACAGAATATACATAACTACAAAATACACACATGGTTTTGTGTTTGTGTGTACAAGATTACGCAGATGCACAGCTTAAAAATTTTGCAAAAAAAAAAAAACAAAAGCAAAAACAAAACAAAAATTACTGAAAATCTGAAATAGCGATTGTATTTTTGATATATCTCGGCTCTCGTTGTTTGCATAGATATTACGACTGTTGTTTCTGTTTTAATTATATACTACATTTTTTTGTCCGTTTAGACAAAATGAGCAAAAAAAACCCTCAGAAAATTCTCAAAAATAGAGGTAGTCGCGGTTTTCGGCTCATAGCTTCACCATTTATTAACCGATCCGGCTGAATTTCAATAGCAAGAGTCTTACAGAAGCAACTGACAGATTGGTATGCTACACTTCTGTGGATGTTGCCTAGAGACTACGGAAAGTTTATTTCAACGATTTGACGGACAGATAGACAGACAGACGGACATCGCTAAATCGACTGCGATATTTATAGGGATCCAGAATGTATATACTTTATAGAGTGTCTCATATACGATGTAGAAATTACAAACTGAATCACAAACTTATTTACACCCTTCTTGCTTATAATGAAGCATATAACTAGTTAAATTCGACAGTGCGGAGACACACATATGCACAAATAAGACTTAACGCTCACATGTAACAATAGGAGTGTGGTCACACACATTACACACAAGCTTATCATTTGCATTTTCACAAAAACGTGGATACTCTTGCTAATAAACTAACAAAGATTGCCTCTTTTAGTCAAAGTATACATTTCTGCTTTTGTTCCTTTGTAAAATGTACGATTGAAATGGTAAACCAAAAGCAGAAGAACGCAGGCAAAGCCAATCATTTTCGTTTTAGTTTTTCTTTTTAATACATGCATGCTTTGATTAACACTACCTCTTTTATCGTTGTTTCGCTATAGCTCTCTTTTGCATTAAAAAAATTATTTTAACTTTAAAATATTATTAAGAAGGTTTTTATTTTTCTAATTTCAAATGAAATTGATAAAACTTAATTTACAGTTATTGGAATCCTTGAATCTTTTTCCTTGTAAAGCCTTTATAGAGCTTTTGCGCTCCTCTTCAAGATCGTTGATTAAAATTTTGTACTCCCAGATCCAAAGGTTATAGTAAGCGTTGCCATTTTAAGGCTAGATTTTGTTTTTTTTTTCTAGCATTTAGTCTCGAAATTTATGATTTAGCATTTAGCTTTTTTCCTTACCTTTTTTGTTTCTCAAAATAGCTTTAAATAGCCCTTTTTGGAAAAATTAAAACAAATAATACATAAACAAACTAAAGCTGGAGAAAATTTCTGAACACAAATGAGTTTGTTCTGTAAATTTCGAACTTGAATTGGATTAAATTTATATTTTGTGTGCATAATGTTGGATTGAGGTGCACTACTTTTCATTTTTTCAGAAAAAGTCGAATATTTTTTATAAAAAAATTGTGCATTTGCTTTGGAGAGCAAAATATTAACGAAATTAACTAAAGTAATATTTTCGATAAAACTTTGATATGCAAATCGATAAATTGGTCGAACGAAAGGTAATATCACGAGTAATGAAACGTATTTTGCTTCTAATTTGTAAAATAAATGCACTTAGTCTTTGCATATACATACATACTTCATATTGAAGCTTTATTTTTCAAGACGCATTTTTCGAAATGGCTTAATATTGATACAGTATTGAGCAATTTAGTATTTAGTTGTCTAGTGCTATCGTTTAGTAATGTTGAGGTTGCTCGCTTCTTAGTACGATGAAGCGAGTTAAATTAAAATTGAAATCAATTAACTTTTTCCATGAGCTAAAATTGTGTGTACCGTGGTTTTTAGTTTTTTTTGAAGATACATTTGGGTTAAAAGTTGGTCGGTTTTTAAAGCGTATTTTCAAATTTTGATCTATTGATCTTTTCTTTACAGTTTAGTACATTGCGTATAACAGCAAAACTTTTTTATTTTATTAACTTCGACACCAGTGATTTGAGCAGTCACCTCATGATTATCAAAAAATTATCTTGCCGTATTACCATCATTTGTACTTCCATATATGTTTACCGCCCTTTATATTGTTAAATTTTTACACTATCACAAAAACGATTAGTTTATTAAGGTTCTTTATTGTAAAATAAAAACCCAATTACTTCTCTTTTCTTAACACTTTTTGTAGAAACACTGTTTATTTATAACCGTCACAACGACACTTTATTGTTTTTGACACACCTTGTTTACAGTCTAATGTCTCAACCAGAACTGAACTGCTTTGACAATCTCAGCACTGCTTATATACTGTTCACTTTAGCAAACTGTAACGCATATTTCAAGTCTTTAGTTTAGACGAGAACCGTCTATAAACTACTAGAAGTTACTGCATACTTCTAGGTGTATCAAGTATATAACAAGAAGTTAAATGAAAATGCTTAATCTAGCAAATTCAAGAACGTGATAGCTATCATAAAGCTTATACACTAACACAAATATAAATAACACACATCTAACACACAAGCATTACACTATAAAATTCTACGCATTAACACAAGTACCGAATTGCTATATTTACACATACATAAATACCAATTCAACAGAGTGATTTTTCATAACAATATAAAAGGTGATTTTATAAGAACTATCGGAAATTTAAAAAAAAAACACATAAAATTCAGAAAAATGCATGAAATATTTATTTGGATCGATAGTTGGGTCGATATAATTTAATGTTTGAAGATTATTTCATGCAAATGTTGGCCGCGGCTGCGCCTCAAATGGTCCATCCGCTTAGTCCAATTTTGGCATACTCTTTCCAACATTTCGGCCGGTATCTCACGAATAATGTTGGCAATGTTGGCTTCCAGTGCGTCAATCGAAGCGGGCTTGTCCCTATAGACATTAGCCTTAACATAGCCCCACAAAAAATAGTCTAGAGGCGTTAAATCGCACGATCTGGGCGGCCAATTGACTGGTCCCAAGCGTGAAATAAACTGTTCACCGAACTCGCCTCTCAATTGGTCCATTGTTTCGCGTGCTGTGTGGCATGTGGCACCGTCTTGTTGAAACCACATGTCATGCAAGTCAAGCTCTTCCATTTTGGGCAAAAAAAAGTTTGTTATCATCGCACGGTAGCGCTCACCATTCACAGTAACGTTGTGATTCGCATCATCTTTGAAGAAATACGGCCCAATGATGCCGCCAGCCCATAATCCGCACCAAACGGTTGTTTTTTGTGGATGCATTGGTAGCTCTTGCAATGCTTCTGGCTGCTCTTCACTCCAAATACGGCAGTTTTGCTTGTTCACGTATCCATTCAACCAGAAATGAGCCTCGTCGCTGAACACAATTCTTCGATAAAAAAGTGGATCTTCATCTAACTTTTCAAGAGCCCATTCACCATAAATTTGGCGTTGTGGTAGGTCGTTTGGCTTCAATTCTTGCACCAGTTGTATCTTATAAGGCTTCACACTAAAATACTTCCTCAAAATTTTCCACGTAGTATAGTAACAGAGGCCCAATTGCTGCGAACGGCGCCGAATCGATAATTCACGGTCATCACCAACACTGGCCGATACGGCTGCGATATTTTCTTCAGTTCGCACTCTACGTAAGCGTGTTAGTGGTTTAATGTCCAACAATGTAAATTTGGTTCGAAATTTTGTTACAATAGCCCGAATAGAAGCCTCAGTAGGTCGATTAAACTGACCATAAAATGGAAGAAGCGCGCGATGAACTTTCTTAACAGAGCACGCATTTTGGTAATAAAATTCAATAATTTGCAAGCGTTGTTCGTTTGTAAGACGATTCATGATTAAATTATAGACCAAACTGAAGATGTTTGACAGTGACACAAGATACAAAACGTGCGTGAGCTGTCAAAACTAGTGTTGCCAAAAAGATAATAGCAAAAAAATCACTCTTTACTTTGGATAGTCTAATTTGAGTCCAAATTTATTTTAAAATTCATTTTGTATGATTTGTTTCTTATATTCTGTTTTTCCTTTGGTAGCGCATTCTCGTCAAAAGTTTATTATCCCTATAGTACAGGGTGCCCCAAATGAGACCTAGTAATGTTAAACACGTATGACTCTTGTAAAAACGTTTTTTTTAAATGATTTATTTTTATATGACATCAGACAAATGACCACCATTTTGCTCGATACAGGCATTGGCTCTTTTTAGCGCATTTTGCATTACACGGCGTAAAGTTTTTGGTTGCAGGCGCCCTATTTTGTCTCGAATATTTTGCTTGAGCTGTCCAAGTATCTGTGGTTTGTTAACATACACTTTGTCTTTTAAATAACCCCATAAAAAAAATCGGGCGCAGTTCCATCTGGTGAGCGAGGAGGCCAAGGGAAATCTGAATTTTTTGAAATTATGCGTTCACCAAAAATTTCACGCAACATGTCCATAGTTTGCCTAGCAGTATGCGCAGTGGCTCCATCTTGTTGAAACCACAAATTAGGATGTTGCTCCACCATTGGCCTCAAAAAGTTGTCGATCATTGTTCTGTAAGAAGCCCCGGAGACCGTTTCTGGCGTTTCATCCTCATTCTCAAAGAAATATGGGCCGATGATTTTTGTGGCTTCTGCACAGCTTCCACGAATATTTCGATGAACACCTCTTCCTGGAGGGTCGGTAACTGCACCTAGTTCCTCAAAACGGCGAACTAAACTTGTAATCATGGGAGATGTGGACGCTGATCTTACGTTAAAAAAAACGGCGATAATTTCGCTGCGTCAGAACAATTGATCGTTGAGAAGAATAATAAAAATCGATAATTTTAATGCGTTGTTGTGGACTGTACGTATTCATTTTAAATTTCCAAGAGTTCAGTTATAATCTGCAAAAAGAAAAAATAAATTATGTTAAAAAATAAAAAAGTTATTTGTGTTTCACATCAGCTGGTCTTATTTGGGCCACCCGTTATTATATATGCCAGTTGCAAAATGAACTCCATGTACCTTATTTTAGCATGCAAAGGAGAAATTCCATATTCGTAGTTATTCTCATCACTGGTTGAATCATTGAAATTTTTAAAGTCTTTCTGTGCTCTTTTACAATAGCACATTTTAAAGTTGTCGAAGTGTTTGCAGTATGATCCATTAGAGATTGAAGTCTTACCTCTGCTGACATTTCAGTGCTTTTTTGCAGTAGTAATTTTACGGAATGAAGGAAGTACATTAACGGTATGATGCTTTAAAGAGTTTGTTAAAAAAATATATTTGTTCTTACTACCGTAATAAAGCTAAGGCCTCTTCTAAAGTATACTTGGTAGGGAAAGCATTTGGTAGCGTAGGTATACTAATTATCTTTTATCTTATTTAGCCGTACTGGACTTGCGGTCGACATTGCCTTTGTGATTCTAATTATTTTAAGGACAACACAGTTCTTTTAAAAATAGTTGTTCTGTGTAAGAAATTGCCACTGAGTATAATTATACTTTCGCCTATAGCAAACACAATTTAGATAATGACTATAAATAATTTTTTTTTTATCTTATTTTTAATTCTTGATCAGTAAGTTGTTCTTTGATTTTTGCAACGGGTTCTTAGAAAATGAGCCACCGTACTGTGGTTGTAGTTTCGATGTTACGTTTGGCGGCAACAATTGTAATTTGATGAATTTAAGTGATGGAGCATTTTTATGTGCTGTGCAGTTACCCACAAACAGTAAAGCCTTACGATTGGCTTTAGCCATATCGTTGTCAAATTTTTGTAAGTAATCCATCAAACTATGTATCGATTGTCGTCCAAGTTTTTTTGTTCGCAGCTTAGTCCACTGGTAAGCTTTGTATGTTTTTAAAACATCTTGGATTTTAGAATTTTGAGTAATTTTCTCAGAATCTGTACTGGTAACAGTAAATAAAATACTCGTAGATAATCTTTCTTTACTATGTTTTCCACAGTGGCACCTTTCGGATTTATGCCTGTACATGTAAAAACAATTTAAAATTTTTGAAAAATTTGTGACTGCAAAAAACGTTTATGAAACATTTCGTTTATTTTCGTACCCTGCTGGGTTGCTTTTAATTTTTACTTCTCTTTAAAAACAAAATATTCAAGTGGAAAAGCGAATAGACATAAATGCAAACGTTTCCTTTTGTAGTTTTTCAGAGTATTATTACGGAAACTGCAAAACTAAACATTTGCTTTTGTAGCGTTTCGTTTTTTTGCGAACTCTGAACGTCTTTTTTATTGAGACTATAAATCAATATTGGACTGAACATGCTCAATAATTTTGGAGAGAACGAAGTGAGTAGATATATAATTACAAAAAATAATTAGTTACTTTAGTTTTGCAGTGACACTTGCTAAATTGTCATTTAAGAGTAAACAAAAGGTACATCCTTCTCTTAAAGCACAAAAAAGAAAAAAGAAATTCAATTAAATCTACTAAAGGGCTGAAAAAGCATACTTGAAAGCCACACATCACAACCAACATGGGAAAAAATTAAAAAAGAAAGTATTAAGCATACTTTAGTATGTGTGTTTAAAGCCAAACTAAACAAAGCAGTTTGAGGATGGCATAATGAAAAACAACTATGTATATATTTCAGGATTTTTATTACTAAAAGCACGAAGAAACAAACAAACCAAGTTTAATTAAGTCTCACAAATACTAAAATTTCATAAATTAGTTGTTTAATTTTCATTAGGAATATCAAAGTCTTCAAAAAACAGAAATTCATAGACCAGTGCGCTTGCAACAAAATTCACCCTAATATTTTGTTTTAATTTTACAATTTCACAGAGTTTAGTTGTAAAACAAAAAATAAAAAAAGGAAAATCATCGATTCCATTCTTTGTTATATTCAACCATCCCAACACATCAAATGTCTAGAAAACAAAAGAGAAAATTGCACAACATATGGCATTAAACCGTATTTAACTTTAATGCTCTAACAATACCCATTGCGCATGAGGCTGTGTATATGTAACTGAGTTTCCAACAAATGAATTGTTATCGCTTATTATGTATGTGCAAACATCATACATACTTGAGTGTACAATATTACAAAAAGTACACACTTAATACGCGACTATAATAACAACAGTCTGGAATAAAAAATAAAATATAAGACATACACAAATGACAGAAGGCAAATAAATAAGTGTTGCGTTTATAATGCGATGAGGTATTTTTCCCTTACTATTTATTGAATTTGTCAAAATTATATACAGAATACCTTTTATCACGCCCATTGTTGACCCAGCATTAATATCTACTGCAGCAACTAAAAGAATGTGCTACAGATCGAACCGCAAAAGAAAATTTAAACATTGTAAACAACAAACAAATATCAAAAAATACATTCTGATTCGGTATTTATTGGTTCTTCATTGTAAAATGGAACTTCAACGGTAAATAGTAGTAACAGAGATATTTTCAAAAACAAATTATTCAAACATCCAACAATGCAAACTCTAACAATTTCTTATTGTGTTTGATTTAAACTATTTATCGTTTGCTTATAAACAAACAGTCCTCTGCCGTGAGAGTTCCTTTGTAAGTATGCTTATTGCATGTTTGCATGTAGCATTCACTATATTAGAAAAATGAAGTAAGACAAACATGGCTACAGATGGCATCCTGACTGCTCCCCAAGAGTAGATCTTGCGACCCTTTTACTTCCCCGTTTGGCCCAGCCAACCACGTAAGTGGAAAACCTAACCCATACTCAGCAAAACAACAATCAAAGATCTACCAATTATAATTCATGGTAATTTTATTATGCAATAAGAAACAAATTTGCCAAATAATTATAAAAATTTGATAACAGTATTAATACATATAACTAAGCCCTAAAAATATGCAATTACAACCAAATTTTTGATATTTTAGGTAATATGTACGTATAAGTAAGTTTTAATGAGAACTACTGGCTTAAATCGCTTTTTTACGTGTATACATACATACATATACCTTTACAGGAAAAAAAATTAATTTAATTATATCATAAGAAATATACTAATTAATGCAAATATAATGTACGTACTAAAAGGCTGCACAAGCATACTTGAAACAGCTTTCAAGCATCATCCCTGGTTTCAAATACTGTCAAGCACTGTTCTATCGCTATCAACACAAATACTTCAGTGACAAAATGTTTTGAACTGCAGTAAAAATTAGAACCTGTAGAACATGAACTAGCAAAAAAATAACATAACAATAACGCAGTAGAACAAGCAACACGACAGCAGAACTTTATAGAACTTTGCTGTATTCACACGTATGTATATACTTATATGTGTACTTTCACAGCCACATGCTTTGTTTTTTTTTAATGGAAATTTTTAAGATATAGATGCATTACGTTTGTGTACACAAACACGATGTCAGGCAGTCGGTGTTATACAAACATTTGTATGTATGTGTGTCTTTAAAAGGCATGCCTAATGTGTTTGATCACGCTCATGTTAACTAAAACAATATGTGGGGATGTATGTATAAATATTAAAGGACTGCACAAGCATACTTGAAATGGCTTAAAAGCACTTTTTATTATAAAATATTACACGTGTTTGTAGTAATGTGTGACTTTCAAGTATGCTTGTGCAGCCCTTTAATAAATATGCATGTATAATTCCTTTGCTCCAGTGTACATACAATGCACAGCTTAATTTGACGTCACAGCTTTAAAATAAATTATTGTCTTGAATTTCTACTGCCTTACAAAACACAAGTGCTGTTAGAACTGTAAAAAAAAACTCAAAAAGTGTCAATGCTTGTTCTGTTGCGTCATTTTTGCACAGAACTTTTTGCTCTACTGTAAAAAGAACACTAGAAACTGTGCTTTGTTCTAGTGTCCAGGGGGTCAATTCTGGTTTTGTGATAAAGTGAAATGAAAAGTATTTTTACGTTTTCATAGAACTTTTGATTCTTGTTCAGTGAAAAGGTGAAAAGAATTGTCAAAATTTTTTCATATGAAAAAATTTGTCAAGAACAAGTGGAATGAAACAAGAACTTTTCACAGTTGCACAATAATGGTGATTCTTGTTTCGTGTAGTAGTGAAAACAACTGTCAAAATCTTTTCATATGAAAATATATTTTTCATTTTAAATTGAAACGTGAAAAGAAAAAAAATGGAAAAGATTACCAGAGGAAAACGCGCCAGCGAAGCCCAAAAAGAATATTTAATAAATTATTTAGAAGAAAACATCGATATTGCTAATGATAAGTAAGTTATAAAATAACAATAAGAAAGTTTGTTAATAATTTTTAATATGTATATATGCATGTATGTATAGATTTGTGACCGCAGATGGTGCAAAATTTAGAGAAGCCAAGTGGAAAGAATTGGCAACTAGTCTTAATGCCCTTGGTGGTACACAAAAAGATGGTGGCAAGTGGAAAAAGTATTGGAGCCATTCCAGCCATTTCGCAATTAATATTAAATGTATATAATTTTATATTTTTCTTTATATGATGGCACACAATGTTTCTTTGTTTAATGGCAAAAAAATTTTTTTTGAAAAATGTTTTATTTGTTTGTTTACAATTTTAGCAGAGAACAAAGTTAATTACATATGGCCGGCGGCGGTGCCGACTGTAAAAAAATGTTTCGGCGGTGTCTCGGTGACTAAAAAATATAAAACTAATTTGTAGTAAGAAACTTAAAAAAATACTCTTATTGAAATGCTCTAAAAGAAAAAAATTAATAACAAAAGCTTGTCACGAGATTTACTCATAATATAATATGTAAACATATATAAAAATATTAATGATATTTTTGGGGTTTTTAAAATTGTAAGGTAAAAGCAATCAATCATGTTCTATAAGACTAAAAACATTTAAATTAAAAAAATTGTTTTAAAATTTTTTTTTTATTTTATTGTCATTTTTAATTTAACAATGAAATAAGCAAAATACGTGAATTTTGTATCTAATTACATAAACATAACATAAAAGCACACACAACATGACATAAAAACCTTATATGGATATTATGACTAAGAAAAAAAAATAATTAAATTCTATATTATTATAAGATATTAAAACTGATAATTTATTTCAGAAACAATTTTTTTTTAGTATTTATAACACATGAATAGAAAATTTGTGGCGGATAAGACTCGAATAGCATTCAATCGGCTTCGTTTTCTAGTTTTGACATTTGCATATAATGTTGCAATAACATAAATGCAAAAGTTTCACCGCTACAATTGGAATGAAACAAATTTTTCATAATATGGACGAGAATCGCAAAATATGTAATTGTGAAAAGATAGAGTGCAAAGTGCTTGTGATAACGAAAATGAAAAAAAACTTTTCATTTCACTTTATCACAAAACCAGAATTGACCCCCAGTATTGTATCGTGTATTTCAAATGGGCTTGTGCAGCCCTTTAGTACGTACGGCGATGTGTGATATTGCTAATGATGCATTGCCCATGAAAGAGATGGCTATCGTCATGCTGGATGTTTATGTGTGATGCTGCTTGTGGCAAGTAAACGCTGTTCTGATATAGGGTACTGTTATATGTGATTGTGAATGACTCGGCATTTAGGTTTTCTTGGTACTCTTCTTTTTTTATATATTATTTTCAGGTATGAGGTGGATATATTTAGTCTATTAGCTGGTAAGTATTATTATATTGTTTTTTTTCTTTTATTCAGGTAAGTCCAATTGGTTTTAGTAACAATTTCTTTTATATAATTTCTTCAGACCGGTACATAGTTTTAATCTGAATACTGTACTTGTGTGAAGCACGATATTGAAAATAAAAATGGCTGCTTCTGTACACACATAATGGTTACAACTGAGTTTTGTATTTTAACTCGTGACACGTTATACAAACGTTTTGGTTTTGTAAAACAGATAGAGCCATAAGCTGTTTTAAACACTTGCACATGTTGCTGACAAAATTATTGCTTTCATTTTGATTTTGATATTTTTTTCCAATAGTTAATATTACAAATTTTGTTTTACATCTTATTTTTACCATAATTTATTTAACAAATTTTATTTTATACGTTTTAATTAGTTTTATTTTAGTTTATAAATTTTACTTTATATTTTTCATTTTTATGTACATTCATAATTTTTTCAATTTATACTTATAATTTGTTCTTACTTTACTTATGTATAATTAAATGCGTTTTAGGTTTGCTTTAATTATCTCCTCTTAACGCACAATACTTTTCACTTCTACTGCACAAGACTTATGGCATGTTTTTATAACCCATGTGACTCAAATATTTTAGGCGATTGAGTAGAAATTTTTGTTTTGCATTTTTGTAACCCATGTGTCAAAAGATTTAGAGTTTTTATAACTCATTTACCAATGTCATTTAAATAAAATCCATCCAAGAAGAAAAGAGTGATTGTTTCTAAACAAGTGATTGCTTTTCTATGCAAATTTTATTGAAAAATAAATATAAATAATAAAATATAAGGTAAATAATAATAAAAACAGGAAAACAAACTAAAAAAATTAAAATTAAAGAAAAAAAATTTTATGCAAAATGAATTCCATCGAAAAAAAAGTGGTAAGTATATAATTTGTATAGCCTATACTCGTATATGTATATTTATGTAAATATGGTTTTTTAAAGTATTTTAATTTATTTATTATTTAGTTTTATTTGGCCTTTTTCTTTTAAATAATATGACTATTTTATTAAGTTTGAGGTCTTATTTTTATATCGATATTTCGCTCCAATTTTTAATCACTACATAGTATAAAACAAAGTCGCTTTCTCTGTCCCTATATCCCTATGTATGCTTAAATCTTTAAAACTACGCAACGGATTTTGATGCGGTTTTTTTTAATAGATAGAGTGATTGAAGAGGAAGGTTTATATGTATAATCTTGGAAGGTCGCTATAGTCGGTATCTGGCTAATTTGCCTACTACCTGTTTTAACCCGGTCTCGCACGGTTCTTTACTCTATGAGTAAGATATCTTAGTGTAAGAAGATCGAATATATAAAAATATTAAAAAAAATTATCACATTTGATAGAAAACTGAATTCGAAGAAGAAAATATTAAATATATTTTCTCGGGGAAAGTCGCATTTTCCGAGTTATGAGCGTCCAAAATTTTTATAGGTTCAATAAAATTTTTCACAAAAAATAATAAAAAAATAATGAATATGATAAAGAAATTTAATTAGTATAACAAGAAAAAATTAATTACGATTTTTCTTTAAAACCTATATTTTCTGAGTTATGGGTCTTTGAAGTTTTTAATTTGCCGAGAGTGCCCAAATTAAATTTAACCCTTATTAATTATATTTTACATCTTTTAATAATAACTATTTGTATTTTTACAAACATGCATTTTAATTGTAATAAAGTGTATAAATTTTTATATTTTTTTCATAATAATTTTTAAGCGATGGCATCACTTAAGAATTTATTTATTTTGTAAGCAATGAATGTTATTGTTGTGGTTTGTGCTTCTACATGATTCTTTACAAGCGTAATTGGTTATGTTTGTAAACTTAAAACTAAGAAATGAAGTTTTGTCAGAAATTAACAATGCTCATTTT
Source organism: Thelaira solivaga (assembly GCA_947397855.1). Taxonomy (NCBI): domain Eukaryota; kingdom Metazoa; phylum Arthropoda; class Insecta; order Diptera; family Tachinidae; genus Thelaira; species Thelaira solivaga. The sequence goes on along the minus strand of OX377615.1, from coordinate 19,752,115 downwards.
TAGCTCTTGACTATTGCTAGTCCTCTTGAGCCTAAGTTCCGTTAAAAATATATTATTTTTTTTAATAAAATTAATCAAAAGGAGGAATATATGACGAACCTTAAAAACCAACCATTTCATTTATTATTATTATATATGGTAATTATATATATTTTTATAGCATTTATATAGTATTAATATTTTTAGCATCCAAAAAATTTCGTTGCTAAAAATTAGTAAATTTTAGAAGAAATGAAAGCTTATTTGGTGTTAAAGAATACAAAATTAATATATTTTAGCGAAGAAAATAAACGGTAAAATTGCGGCGATTTAAATTTTTTAGAGAAAGCTAAATTTAGCATTACACGTTACAGAATTCCATTTGTAGCTAAAAATTACTAAATTGACTTTTTAGCTTTTTATCGATGGAAATTTAGCTTTCGCGATTTACAGAATAAGGTTGCTGGTGGAACAAATGAAGGAATTTCCGCAACTGGCTACAGGCGCTCCCTCATTCGGGTTAAATAAAAGTATGGTTGAGCAGACGTGGGAAAAATTTATATTGTTCAACATAAACAAAGAACAGCTGGTTTTATTAGCTTATAAAAGGGCTGCCATCTATTTCCCAATTATTAACATTTTACGTATGAAAATTAAATAAAAATTTGATTTTTATCACCATGGCAATACTGAAAATTTATCTGTAATAAATTATAAGGTAAGAGCCAGACGAGTCGTTTATAAAAACTCAATTTTTTACGTACTCGTCTGGCTGCCACTCGCTTGGCTGACTTACTGCATGGGTTATAAAAACATGGCATTAATGATCAATTTTCATGGCGACGCTGACTTGACAATTTATGCATTACACATATTCGAGACAGCGGGCTACCGACTACAACCTGTCAAATACATCCGTTTATATTGAAATAATTATTTTCAAGACAGCACGGCTACATGTCTACACAGCCATTGTTGTAGTTGTCGCCAACTTAGGCTAATTTCTATTTTTGTCGGCGACAATGAACAATTTAGTGCTGCCAGTATAATAAAAAATGAGCGTTTGAAAATATTTAATTTTATTTGACAATCAAAAGGTGTTCAAGAAATGATTCGAATTGTTTTTATATTATTACGTATTATAGGTATATCTTATATACACCAATGAATATGTGTTTTTGTTTTTTTGTGAGTTTGAATAAATAATTTTATTTTTACACATATAAAAAAATTTAACGTGGCACCACTGAAATTTGTCTTTCTTGTTACGTGATAAAATGAAATGAAGTTTTTTCGCGTCTTCTGTTGATTCTGTTTGATATATTTTTTAAACATACACGAAGCTTCTTGGTTTGTCTGCAGAAAACATCCAGGGTCTAGGCAGGAATCCAACCCGCTTTAGTAGATTAGTGCTCTACCTACTAATCTACGGGGAAACCTTATGAAAAAATGTATCAAAAACAATTGGAACGAAACAAGAATTTTCGCAATTTCACAACACTGCTGAATCTTATTTTATTTGGTAGTTAAAACAACTGCCAAAATCTGTTCATTTGAAATTCATTCGCGAAAAGAAAAAAATGGAAAGATTTCAGCTGGAAAACGCGCCTGCGTAGCTCAAAAAGAGTATTTAATTAATTATTTGGAAGAAAATATTGCAAGCGACTCAATAATTTGAACAGAATTCGTTACGAAACTTGTTTGATTAGTCACCAAATGACACAACTGTCACGGAGTTACTGCTAGAAGGATGAAATGTAAAACTGACGCTCCCAAATTTAATAATTTATTTTTACTTTGACATTTGTTAGCAAAATAATAATAACAGATACATGTGGAATGAAAAATTTTCTCACTACATGAACGGGAATCAGAAATTATGCATTTGTGAAAACTCAGAGTGAAAAGTAAAATAAAAAAAATTTCTTTCAACTCACTTTATCACAGAACAAGAATTGCACTCAGATGGTTTTAAAAGTATCATTCTATTACATTTATTGGTATTAAATGAACCGTTAGTAAGACAGAGAATTTACTTCTAACTCAGGTGTTGTTTTTACATCAAATTGCATGCAGTTTTTAGTTTCTCTTGATCACTCAAAGGCCTTAGATACTGTTAATCTTGAAATTTTATGTAAAAAGCTTAAATCTCTTTTTAATTTTTCTACAACAGCAACAAAACTTTACATATGTAAAGTGAAATAAAAATAGAATATTTCTATTTGTTTTGTAATGTTGGTTAACAAATTTTGTTTATTTATTTCAATGCCTACTTTGTTAGTTTATTATTTTCTTGTTTGAACATTTTGAAACTTTTTTTTTTACCCTTTTGACTAAAATTATCATTTGGTCGATTGGTATAATGAAATAAGTATTCAAATGTTTGGGCAAGAACTTAACAAGACTTTTGAGTAATCTACTGAAGATTCATAGTAGCGTGTGATGAAACGGCTGTATAGAGTAAGTAAACAATTTTTTGAAATTTTCCATGAGAATATCATTGAAAATAATGCATTTTGCACACCAACATAATTTTGGAATTAAGCACGAAAAAAATATTAAATCTTATTTAATCATATCTCACTGATCGTACTCAGTCGGTATATGTAGGCAATACAGTGTCGAGCTCAATTGGTCTGACTAGGGGTGTTGCGTATACGTAAACTACGAACATAAAGCGACTATATATGAAATGGCGGCCCCAGAGGAAATAAGCACATTGGCTAATATATTGATATTAAAAAATGTTACGTTTATTGTCTAAATATAAACGTTGTTTTAGGAAGTTTATTTCACTAAACAAATAAGTGTTACATATTTATTATAAAGCATTAATATATAATAATAAATACATAGATTCTGTATTAAATCCAAGGGGTGTGCCACAAGGGTCGACTTTGGGGCCATTACATTTTGCAATATCTGCTAAAGATCTCCTACTTCATTTATCTCACATTTACATGTACACATGTATGCAGATGATATACAATTTTGTCTTAGCACTCCAGCACAATCCATTGCAAAAAATGTTAGCAAACTTAATCACGATTTCAGCAATAGTTACAATGGGGTAAGTGGGAATCGGCTATGTTAATCCAAGTGCCTGATAATTCACAAAAAACCGTAAATCTCATTATAGGAATTGATATGCACAGAAAAAAATATTTTCATTTTTGATAACAAAAATTACGGTATTCAATAATTTTTTTTTTTCAAATTTCCTGTGATAACACTTTTTGCTAAATTGATAACAAAAATTGTAAAAAGTTTTCAGATTTTTATTTGAAAATTGCAGTTGTTGAATCAATAAAATTGTTTATTAATATGCAAAATAAGTTTTCAATAAATTATTTTATTGAAATTTGATAATATAATGAATAAATATATGTAATAATTTCTATTTAAAATTTAAAAGTTTAACAAAATATTAATCTTTATTTGTGCTTAATTCCAGAAATTGTGTTGGTTTTAAAATTTATTCTTTTACTCATGATATTCTCATGAGTTATTTATTCAGTGCAATAAGAACTGAAGGGGAGAGCATACCTATATGTTGGTTGGGAAATTTATCTATTTATTCAGTTCAATGCTTACTGAGTTTTTTGGTTGAATATTTGAATTTTTTGTAACTATTGATTAATAATTCTTATTTAATCAATTGCTTTTACAATATAAAGGTTCTAATGTTTGCAAGAAACGTTGGGAGTAACCTACTGAGGATTCAGAGTAGCGTCTGATGAAATGGTCCATATAGGTATGCTCTCCCCTTCAGTACTTATTGCACTGAATAAATAACTCATGAGAATATCATGAGTAAAAGAATATATTTTAAAACCAACACAATTTCTGGAATTAAGCACAAATAAAGATTAATATTTTGATAATGAATAAATTTTTTTTAATGATAATTATATAAAATTTGTTCCTTTTTAATAAAATATTTTATTAAAACAATAAAATAAATTTTCAACTTCCTAAAAATATTCAATTAATATATTTATTAGTATCACACTAATTTCAATAAATAAAATACTATTTATGTTGGTTTTCTTTCCATGTATTTAATCATGTTTTTTTTAATATTTAAAAAAATTGTTGTTTAGTTATTCAAAAATTCTGATATACATATTTTATTAAAATACAAATTTATTTATTTTTAAGGAAAATATTTTTTAAAATAATTATGTCAAATTTAAATTTAATAATTCGTTTTTAATGCTATAAATTTTAGTAAGTTTTTTATCAGAATTTATTTCATAAAAAATATTTGCAAAAAAGTATAAAAAACTTCAGATTCCTTAGGAAACTGCAAATTAAATAAAAAATTTTAAATAAAATATCTATAGCAGATAAAACTCGGCATGCTGGATATATAATATTGTCAAAATATACAGAAATTTCTTTAATATCTGTAACTTTGCCAATTATTAAAAGTCTCGGCTGTACATATGTTTAATTTTTGAACCTTTAATAAATTGATTTCGATATCGAGTTCTTGGCGATAATGAGCAATAACTGCAAAAGATTCTTGAGAATCAACAACCGTAAATTTTTTTTTTATTTTTGGCACCATTTTGGTCGGCTGTTGTTGTGGAAATAAGTGGTGCAGATACCAAAAGACACCGAACATTTTTGATTCTAAATTATAAAAATATGTTTAATACGGAAAAAATTAAAGCAAAATGATTTCATTTATTACCTTGACTGCACAAATTTAAAGTTTTTAATTGTTGTGAAATATAAGAGCTGCTTATTTAAGCAGCCAGGAGAGACAACAATTTACTCTCAAACAAATCCCAACTGGCTATTAAATCTTTGGCGTCTTCATATTTTAAGCTGAAATCTATATTTATCTGAAAAATATTAAAGATAATGTAATTTATTCGGATATTGGATATAGTATTTAAATTTTAATACTTACTAATTGAATTCCAGACGGTTTTGAGTACCCCGGCCATTCATGAAGTATCTCTGCAGTTGATTTTGCTATAAGCATGTTCTTAAATCTAATTTGAAAACATTTTCTCCAATATATAACAAATTCTTCAGCTGATATACTTTTGTTTCTTAAGTTTTCAAACGTTAATTTGGCTTCTTCTTCTACAACTTTAAAGAAAAATGATAAATTTTTTGTTAAAATATATGTATTAATATATGTGTATTTATATCTGAAAATGCTTACCATGCTTGAGATTATAATCATTTTGTTCAGCTTAGAAAATCTTTTCAAATTGTATATTTTAGAATACAATTTACCTCTTTTTCCATTAATATAATATAAAAAAATTAATTAGATAAATTTGAATATACTTGCACACAATTATAATAAATAAATTACAAGAACAACTACTTACAAAGTTTCCAGTTGGAAAAATGGTGCAAATTTCTTGCAACATTTGTTTGCAATCAGACACTGTGCGATTGTTGTTTTCAATGAAGTTTGCTAATGTTTTGATGAGCAGTTGGCTTTGCTCTTCATGAAGATATTTATTTTCTTCATAATAATTAAGTATTGATTGGCCGGTTCTTGTGCTTTGAAGCATGGTCAATACTGAACACATTGTCTGTGTCATATTACGGTCTGGAGAGGTGGAAATAGTTCTGTTCCTTTTTCCAACTTTCTAATGCAATTTAAACAGAGCCTGATCTCCCACTGCTAGACCTTGAAAAAGAGTTTGAATATGGTCACGTCTTAATATTTTCAATACTTCAGTGTTATTCGATTATCTGAAAAAATTAAAAAATATATTATTATGGAAATGGAATGGGTTTATAAATATTACCATTAAAATGTTTGTACAGATGGTCCAACTTCCATTTAGATAATAACTCCCCCATTGCATTGTCGCCGACTGCTATATATTCTATATTATTCAAAAACAAAATTAACATATGGTTTTATAAAATTCTTTTAATTTTACAAAGATTTTGCCCTTAGAAGTAATCATTTTGTTTTTAAAACATCTAATCTAGTGCACTTATTTCTTGAATACATGTCAAGGACAAACTTACATATGGAGCTATTTACATTTTGCAAAGAGCTTTCATTTTCGAAATGTGAATAACTCGGAATTCGTAGTTCGATAAATCATTTGAAATATTATATTTCATATTCTTTTTCCCCCCACTTTCTTTAAAATGTTTATAAATATGTATTTTAAAGTTATACTTTAATGAAAACTTTTGGTTACAATTTTCCATGTTGCAAGTATAAATGGTTCCCGGCGGAGTATAATGCGATTTCAAATGATTTAAATATTGCTCCGGGCAATTGAATATTAATTCATATAAAAAACACTTTATACTTACCATATATAACAAAATTCTATTAATAATTTTTTTAACACTTTTTTTTACTTATGTCTTTGACACTCAGATATTCAGCGTTGCCAAAAATAATATTTTTGTCCAGCCAAAATTTTTATAAAAATGTCCAATAATTTTTGAGTGAAAAATCTGCTAAAAATTTTAAAATATAATTAAAACTATATTTATTGTTATAAAACTTACACATACATAAATACATACAACATGTTTTTTATTTTTTATTTATGAAAAAAATATATATATTTTCAAAACATATATGAAGTACGAGTAAACAATTTATAGATATCAAGAAATACCAAATTTTGTATGTAAACTATGATGGCAACGCTGGTTATAAAATAATAAAAACATTACCAGACAAAATAATGTATGTATACGTTTATTAGCACAGCAAGCATGCAAACTTTAATAGACACATATTTAATTTTTATTTTTTTTGAAACTTTAAAAAGTTGGAAACAGTTATTTGATGAAAAATCACAGAAGGAAATATTTATACATATGACTGATTTGAAGTTTTTTCAAATTCGAGTATGAGGGGCTAATAAAGGGCAAAAACGGGTAAAATCGGAGTTCTTAAATCTCTGGAATAATAAGAGAATCCCAATATTCAAACTAAAAAAAATTATACTTTTTTGATATTTGTACGTATGGGTGACAAAAAGCATCAAACAATAATGTCGGTACGTTTTTAACCTTATTATTTTTTTAAAGTAACAATCACAAACAAATAAGGGGTAAAATTTTTACCAATTTTTGTTACTTGTTGAATAAATTTACTTTAAGCAAATAAATGCAGCATATTAACATATTATAAATTTGTAGCACTCAATAATAATCAATTTAAAAAAAAGTTCCGTCCCTGATCAGAAAGACATACGAGTATTAAAAAAAAATGAGAGTGTTGTCACTAAATAAATTTAAAAAAACACGTGGCTTGAAGTAAAGTACCTAAAACATGATTAATTTGTATTCAACTTATGAGAATTAAGACTTAAAAAAATTAATTCTCTACATACATACATACATATATACATAAGATTATTTGTATGTCAGTAAATAAAATGAATGAAAATAAATACATACCTACTTAGTTTTCCTTAAAATTTTTAAGATGTTCTCTGATTTCTTAGTTTTTTTTTGTTATATGTAGATAAAATATTAAAAATATCAATAGTATAAAAACTTCACTAAGCTGGACTAAATAGTCAAAAATTGACAACACTGTAGCTTTGTATTCATCCTCATGAATAAGTTACATATATATAATTATACTCTTCAATCTCTTCTCACTTCTTATGAATTTCAAATGTTATTCTTTTGTAATATACTTTTAATACCTCTTTTTAATGTAATTACTCTCTCTTTCTCTCACTTTTTATTTAATTTAACTGTAATTTTTTTGTAATAAGTATTTAATTTTTGTTGTAATATTTAATATATTGAGAAAAAATAGTCTTGATGTTGCTTGACATCAAGATTATTTTTCAGTCTTTGACTTTGATTGAAGAATAAAGAATGTAAATCAAAAGCGTGTAATACATTTGCTTATTAATTTTACTGGCGACGAGGATGGGATATGTTGTAAAAAAAAAAACATATCCAGTGATATTCAGTGTGAAGATTAATATTCTTTCGTTAAACTGATTTGAATCCAAATTGAAACATTTAAATATTTGATTTAAAATATAATATAAAAAAAAACAATAATTTATGTTAAAGACATCTCACAAAGAAATAAATTGTGAAAAAAAGGAACTTAGACACTTTATATAAAAAGTGCAGAAAGAAAAGTGAATTTCTAAAAGAACTTAATAAAAATAATATATAATATCATCAGTTTCTGAACCACACATAATGTCAATGTGTGACTCCACTGTTGGCCCTTCTGCATCTCCTGAAAATTCTTTATCATCAAGATCATCCTTGTCTTGCAACACAAGCTTACTCCACCAGCAAATTTCCGCAATTATTGCACTCGGCGACTTTTTGCCTCTATATCTGTAAGTTTTTGTTTTATTAAAATGAGTTTGAAAAAATAAAAATCAGTATTATGTAATGTAATGTTCACAACGCTGTAATAGAAATGAGTTGGGGAGTCAGGATGTTATGGTGTAACTCTGATTTAAATAAAATTAATTATATAATAAAGTTTAAAATCTTAACTTAAAACTAAATATTATTACGGAACCAAAAATACATACATTTTAAAAAAATAATAACCTTCAAGTGAACTTTAACTATGTAACGTTAATAAAAAATAATATTGAAAAAAAAACCAACACAAAGTCAAAGTAAGCTGCTGCACTAGATTGATTACAACAACAATAATGGCATTAACATTAGCTGAAAGCTTACGTGAAGCCCGGAGTTTACCGGTTTTCAATGGAAGCAGTGATTATAAGCTCTGCAACTACTTAAGGGACGTGTCGACTGTATTGCAATTGACACCAGCTGAACATCAAGATACCATAAAAAGCGTTTTAAGTAATAGGCTGCAAGGTAAGGCATTGAGAGCAGCTGAAACTTTGTTTAATCCCACATGGGATAATATCATTACGAACCTGAAGGAAAGTTTGGAGTTAAGCGAAGTTTTTTTAATTTAAGAACTGACGCGCTAAATATTGATGCTAGAAATATTGAGGAACTTCATTATAAGCTAAATAAAATTTTAAGTTTAATGAACACGAAATATAGCTTGGACCCAGATGTGTCATACACACCTGTAAATAATGAAAAACTTATTTTTGATATATATGTAAATTTTTTGCCCATTAATATTAAAGTATTACTTATTCAAAATGGTTTTAATTCCATAAGTACTTCCTATACCTTTTTTTTGGAAAATAATTTGTTAAAAGACATCAAATTAATTAACATAAGAAAAGCATATAATTTTGCTAACAATAGTTTCACAAATAATAATTTTCAAAATAGAAACAATAATCTCAACTATAATAGTAATTCTCAGCAATTTTCTCACTCTAACTATAATAAAGATTTTCATACCGAAAATAGACTGAAATATAGTGGCAATAACAACCGAAACTTTAGAAACAATGAAACCTAATTTTTAGCCAGCAGCAACAGGAATAGACAAAATTATAGTCATAATCCTAACAATTTTGAACAAAATCAACATAACCCAAAGAGCAATTCTGATCAACAACCAATGGAAGTTGAGGCTATTAATACTACTAGAAATTTTCATGCACAGCCTCAGAGTCATTACTACCAATAGTATTATTATAAATAAATAATATAGAAACTAGATGTTTGATCGACAGCGGTGCTGCCACAACTCTAGGAAATTATGATTTTTTTCTAAACTTGGCACAAGGAGGGAACTAGTTAAACCAATGCTATTGAATACTTTGGTGGGTGATGATCTTATAACGGAAGAGGTAATTGTTAATGTGCCAAGGGAATTTAGGGAAACTGATAGTACCATGTCAGTTAAACTTACGAATTTCATTAATAAAAAATTTGATTGTATAATAGGTATAAACATTTTGCGTCCTATCGGAGCCACCATAGATTTTAGACGCAACTTGCTCATGGTTAATGATAATGTGATAGAATTTATTGATAACGATTTTTATATTTCTTATGAGGATGTTCATTTCCTAGAAAAATTTGAGATTAATGGTCTTAGGAGCTTAATACCTTCTAATTTGAATGTAGAAGAAAATAGGCTATTAGAGCGTTTTTTTATATGAAAATAAGAAAACCTTTTATATTAAGGGTCAAAATTTGACTACAACAACCTGCGTGAAACATAAAATAATAACATCTTGTAAGAACTATAGACACCCACATATATTGGAAAATGAAGTGGAAAGACAGATAACATTATGGAACATTTTTGGGATTATTGTCTGGGGGGTGAGAAATTCCAAGTCAGGGTGATGGTACTAGGTCAGTATAGTAAAACTCTCAAAGGGTTTGGCGTTCGTATGTGTCAGTTTTTTTTATGACCTTTTAAATATATTCCTTATCTTGATCCTTGAACTTGATTAAGTAAACATTTTTATAATTTTTTATTTTAATTTTATTTATTTATTTTTATTTATTTTAATAAATATTGCCTAGAATTTTTCGATGGTGGTTGTTCGGGACTAGTGGCATCGCATTCATCGCTATCATCAGTTTCTGAACCACACATAATGTCAATGTGTGACTCCACTGTTGGCCCTTCTGCATCTCCTGAAAATTCTTTATCATCAAGATCATCCTTGTCTTGCAACACAAGCTTACTCCACCAGCAAATTTCCGCAATTATTGCACTCGGCGACTTTTTGCCTCTATATCTGTAAGTTTTTGTTTTATTAAAATGAGTTTGAAAAAATAAAAATCAGTATTATGTAATGTAATGTTCACAACGCTGTAATAGAAATGAGTTGGGGAGTCAGGATGTTATGGTGTAACTCTGATTTAAATAACTCATGGGTCAAAAATAGAAACCAGTTCACACGTTGGGTTGGGCTAGCTAGTTCGGGATGGTGGGGTGGGATCTTGTTTCTACCTGACCTACAACATTACACTTACATTTATAACGTGTGGTTAATTTGCCCTGAAACCGTGAGTACATCTAGCTCAAACGTACCTTTAAAATAAAAAACCGGAGAACCAGGTGGTGTGGTTCTCGACCTCTATACCCTCCCTACCTATGGCTTTCATGATGGTCTAGGTGGATATGAAAACCCCTAACACACACTTTTCTCTTCACATTTCTTCTTCGGCTGACCGTGAAGTTTTACATCCTAATAAACTACTCCATTGTTATATATTTAGTTATATTTTATTTAATAACAATAATTCAGAGACAAAAAAAAAACTAATTCATGACATAGTAATAAATTTAATTCTATACATTTTTTTTTTTGTTTTGCGTAACTCAAGGGTTAATAGAAAGAAATAAAAAAAATTACATTGACGAACTAGATACTTTGTAAGACATTCTTCCTTTTTTTTTTTCTTGGTACTGTTTTGAATATTATACAAAAAAAATTAAAAGTAAACTTTAATATCAAAAAAACCCAAATAAAAAAATTATTTAGTAACATGTACGTATGTACTTATATACATACTCTTAGATATATATTGTTAAATGTAACAATGCAAATAAAATTGAAATGACTCTTTGTAGTAAAAAGAATCAAACAAAAAAAACAAAATATCAAAGAAATTAATTGATATAAAAGAATAAGTATAACATGATTGATTTAATGAGAGTTTAAGTAAAAATTAATAAAGAGAGGTGACGAACTTACTCTTAATTATGAGATTCCCACGATGCATGAAGGCCTCCAGCATGTCGATGGTGTAGTTGTCGCTATTTTTTTTTCTCTCTTTGGTTGGTTTTATATTTATTAGTATTAAAGGTTTGTTATACTGTGTTCTTTTTTTCTTCTTAAATTAGTATGGGTTTTCTTATAAGGGACTTTTTTTTTCTTTTTTTTTAGGTTATTTTAGTTAGTAATATTGGGACTTTTTCAATTAGATTTTTTTTTTTTGATTTTTCTATAAATTTAGTTTTTCAATAAATGTTAGGCGTTAAGCCTTGTGTGATAGGAAATAAAAAAAATTTTTAGGTATAATCCCAAAATTTACTTTTTTTTAAATTAGGAATATGGTTAGGTTATTGAAAATTATTATTATTATTACTATTTGTTTTCTATGAAATAATATATAAATGGTTAAATGTTAAATGTTAGAAAGTAAGTTAAAGGGACTTAATGATTAGTGGAAACAATTATAATTGTTCTTCGGTACTACAATCGGATTCCACAAACACATGCAAGTTTAAGCTGATTAAGTATATGGCCTCTGATATTGACCTTGACTAAAGCACAAGGTTATTTGTCTTCTTAGTATATCTGTATTTTTAAAGGGGTATAATGAAGGCGCACGTGGCAAGGCGGATCAGTTATAGGTCTCTGAATATGCCACCTCAAATTGGATTTTTTTTTTCTTCCTGGGTGACTCCCTGTTAGCAAACTGGAACACTGCCTCAGAAAAGAAGATTCCCTTGATGGCCTATACAAAGGAACACACATTGTTTTTTTTTTTTTTCTCAATATTAAAAAAAAATTTCACAGAAAAAAAAACCAATTGAAATTTACCTTGGCTTGAAGAATTAACATACAAAAAAATGTAATTTTAATATTGGTGCTATATATACGTTTTAAATTGCCACTTAATAGCAAGCACAAGAATTATTACAAGTTCATTTTTTTCTTTCAATTTATAAAATTTAAAAATTTTTTTTCTATGATTGTATGTTTCTTGTTTGATGGACAAAAGTAGAAAGAACGATTTGCAAAACTTTTGTCACCATCTAACTTGTAAGAAGCTGTAAGTATATATTTTTTTTTCTGGAAACTTCCTTGTCAAGCTTAAAAAAAAAAAAAAAAAAAAAAAGAAATACATACGTGTGTATATCACTACTCATAAGTCAACCTTTTTACCTGTTAGGGCTCTATTAAAACAAAATTAAACATGATTGCCAAAAATCACTAATGAAACGTCAGAGATGGCCTTATTTAGTATTAGTGATGATACTAAGGGGATTTTTTTTTCTATTGTTTACATTGTAATTATGTAAAATTATTATTATTTTGTTCTATGAATTTTTAATAATAATATCAAAAGGAGGTAGAAAACAAATAAAAAAAATTCTTTCATTACAATTACCTCATTTCAAATGGCATAGCAACTTGATGATAGCGTTCACCTTGTTCATCTGATTCGGTAGCCAATTTTTTGCTGAAGTAGTCCAGATGATGATGTAAATAATGGATTTTCAAGGACATGTGGACACCAATTTCCGAGAATGCTCTTAACATCCTTGCGACAGAAACATCGTAGTTGTTAGAACGATGCTTTCCCAACAAGCCTTCTATTACTTCTTTGATTGCCTGCCATGCATTCAATTCAGCGTCAATCAAAATATTGTTGAATGCGTCACTTTTAATCAGCTTTCGTATATCTGGACCATTTACTACGCCTGATTGGAAAAAATTAATTTGTTAAGATGGAAAATCATGGGAAATGAATGTGATATTATAACTTACCTTCTTTAATTTTACTTTCGCTGAGTCTCGGGTAAATTAGTTTCAAACACAAGAAAACTTCATCTCTTTTGACGACAGTTTTGATAAAATTCTTAACAATTCCAAGTTCAATATGCAGTGGAGGCAGCAGTATCTTCTCCTTCGGCACTAGAGGCTCACGAATAATATTGGCCGTTTGTAACCTGCTGTGCTCTTTGAGTTTCCATCCGTGGCATGCATATTGGTCACCGGAAAATCGTGTGTCCCAATCGCACAAAAAGCACATATATTTTATATAGCCGCTTTGAAGACCGCAAAGCATTGCTACAACTTTTAAATCGCAGCATATGCGCCACATATGTTTGGCGTAGTTAACCATTTTTAAAATATTTTCCAGTGCATCATATGTTTCTTTCGTTTCTGTACTATAGGTGATTGGAACTGAAGGTTTTTTATTGGTCTTATGCAGTAAAACCGCCTTCAAGCTGAGTTTTGAACTGTCAATAAATAATCTCCAGTCATCTGCTTCATATTTTATTTCCATTGCGTCCATCAATTTTCCTACATCCGGGCAATATGCAGAAGTTTTTTCATCATTCACAAGGAATAAACTTTGGAGTGTTGCCTGACGACTTCGATAAGCTGTGATTTTCACACCGGGTGCCAGCAAATTTTTGAAATTCATACATTTACCTAATTGTGAATAAATGAAAAACGCGTGCATCGATTTTCATGATCTATGCCTTTTTTTGCTCATGAGTTATGTGACTTTAAGCGAAAGTAATTAGTTTTAGCACTTTTTTCCATTTTGGATTTTTTATGAATTTAAAAAAAAAAAAATATTTAAATTTTTAGGCAAAAAATACTTTTTTCCCTTCATACATTCATTTTTAACTTCGCGAGTGTTGCACATATAGGAAAACGGTATAGAAATAGATTAGAGAAATTGTAATTCTAAATTTTTTTGAGTTTGTTTTAGCAAAATCGGACAAGTGGTTCTCGAGTTATGTTAAGCTACGTTTTTGCCAAAATGTTACAACTAAGCGAAAAAACATCAAGATAATTTAAAAGGTCATAAAAAAAACTTACACATACGAACGGCAAACCCTTTGAGGGTTTTACTATACTGACCTAGTACCATCACCTTGACTTGGAATTTCTCACGACCCAGATTGGCTGTTGTACTGTGTAAGTGACATGTTGCGACAAAATATAATTCGACATAGTAAATCACCATATAATTCTCCTCTATGGATTGTTGAAAAGAAGTCTAATAATTTGATTGAAAAAAAATGGCGATTAGTCATAGATTTTAGGAGATTGAATGAAATTACAGTGGATGATAAATTCCCGCTACCAAATATAGAATCATTGCTTGATAAGCTAGGTAAGGCTCAATACTTTTCCTCATTGGACCTTACGAAAGGATTCCATCAAGTTTTAATGGAGGAAAGTGACATAGAAAAAACGGCATTTTCTACATCAAAAGGTCACTTCGAGTTTATTCGAATGCCCTTCGGCCTAAAGAATGCGCCTACAACATTCCAACGAATGTTAAATTTCATTTTATCTGACTACATTAATAAAATTTGCATTATTTATATGGATGATATACTAGTTTTTTCGACTTCTTTAACGGAACTTTTGGAAAGTTTACGGAAAATATTTAGAAAACTAAACGAGTTTAACTTGAAAGTTCAGATTGATAAGTGTAAATTCTTATCTAAAGAGACAAATTTTCTTGGTCACATTATTACAAATCAGGGTATAAGGCCAAATCCGGAGAAGATTAGTGCTATACAAAATGTGCTGTTACCAAGGACCGTGAAAGAGATGAAATCTTTCCTGGGATTAACTGGCTATTACCGTAAATTTATTAGGAACTATTCGTTGATAGCTAGTCCGATAATAAAATATCTGAAAAAGAACACCAAAATTGATAGTAATGATAACTCATATATTGAAGCATTTGAAAAATTGAAAAGAATTTTTGTGAATCCACCCTTATTGTGCTATCCAGATTTTAATAAGAAATTCGTGTTGACAACTGATGCTAGTAATTTGGCCATAGGTGCAGTGTTAAGCCAGGAGGGAAAGCCGATAAGGTATGCCAGCAGGACCTTGAATGGACACGAAAAAAACTACTCAACATTAGAAAAGGAGCTTTTAGCAATCGTGTGGGCAATAAAATACTACCGCCCCTATCTCTATGGCCGCAAATTTTTGGTTCAAACGGATCATCAACCACTAAAATGGCTTTATTCGTTGAAAGATCCTAACTCAAGGATAATTAGATGGAAGATTTTGTTAGACGAGTTTTATTTTGATATAGAGTACCTTAAGGGGAAAGAAAATAAGGTGGCAGACTTTCTGAGTAGAGTTCAGTTGAATCAAACCTCAGTACATGCAATTCCTAACGGGGAGGAAGATCTATGTGAAAATTTTTTTACTGTGGACAAAATTGTGAACAAATATAGGACACAAATTAGAATTGTGGAAAATGGAAATACGGCGACTGAAATACTTTTTAGAAAATATAAAATAATTAATATATCGAAAAATGATTTAAAGGATACGAGTAAACATTTTTTGAACGATTTGCTTAGAAGAGAATTGAAAAAGGGAAAAATCGGTGTATATTCTAAGTGTGAGAATGAGTACAAAATAATAAAAAGGAAATTAATTGAGTTATTTGATGGTAATAATGAATTAATTTTTGTAAATTATTCTAAAATCGCTGATGATATTGAATCGGAAGAATCTTTACTGACTATTATTGATAATATTCACATGAAAGGTAATCACAGGGGAATTCAGGAAAATTACGAACAATTGAAGGATAACAGATATTGCAATAATTGTAGAGTAGTAGTGAAAACAAATATGATCGCAGACCAATCAGAAAGCAGTTTAAATATACTGTAACCCCGGACAAACCAAACGAAATAGTACATATGGACATATTCCAAATTCAAAAAACTTATTTTTTGACTACAATTGACAAGTTCACAAAAATAGGAACAGCATATAAACTTAGTGATAAGAACATGATAACCGTTAAAACTAAAATTGGGGAGCGAATTGCGTTTTTGGGAAAGCCTGAAAAACTGATAATGGATAACGAATTGAATAATGCACTTATAAATTTATTTTGTCAGGAAAATAATATAGAAGCTCACTTTACTACACCAAACTCTCATACCGGAAATTCCGATGTAGAAAGGATGTATTTGACGCTTTTAGAGCACATTAGAATACTCAAAAATGCTGAAGGGATTAATGACTCTGAGGAATTGGTACTGAAAGCAATCGAATATTATAACAATACAATTCATAGCACAACTAAATTAAAACCATTTGATTTTATAAATAAACAAGATATAAATTTAAAAGAAGTTAAAGAAAGATCTGATTCTTATAAAAGGAGAGTTATTGATCGAAAAAATATTAATAGAGAACAATTTGCTTTAAATTTACGTAAACCTAATCTATATATTAAAAATCCTGCTGCTACAAGGCAAAAAATTGCGAAAAGGTTTAATAAGTACCACCCTAGTAACCCAAATAAAGTTGATATTGCCCAATTCAGTCAGTAAAATGATAAAAGAAAGTTGCAAAACTGTTTGCTTGTTTTATTGTTCACGTAAAGAATGAATTATTTTCCAAAAAAATAAATAAATATATGTATAATATACATTGTATATATAAATGCATAAACAAAAGGCATATTTTAAGTAAACTTGTTTCTAATTATATTACTATTATAAAAAAAAAAAGTATTTTTTTTTATTAAATAAATCCTTAAACTACGAATTCTTTAAAGTTAAATCTGTAATAAAAAAAAATCATATGCTTAATATTATTAATTTTACTGGAAAAGCAATAAATATTTTCATCACACATACTTTTAAGTTATTTTGAGAATAATAAAAAGAGGAAAAAAAATATATATGTATTAGCATAAGTAAAATTAAAATTTTTTCTATAATCAAATATTCGAAGGGACTCGAATTTTTTACTTCTTATGAATTTCAACGTTATTCTTTTGTAATATACTTTTAATACCTCTTTTTAATGTAATTACTCTCTCTTTCTCTCACTTTTTATTTAATTTAATTGTAATTTTTTTGTAATAAGTATTTAATTTTTTTAATATTTAATATATTGAGAAAAAATAGTCTTGATGTTGCTAGACATCAAGATTATTTTTCAGTCTTTGACTTTGATTGAAGAATAAAGAATGTAAATCAAAAGCGTGTAATACTTTTGCTTATTAATTTTACTAATACGTACACCAAGGGGTGTAAAAGTTTAATAACTTTTTTGTTTATTAACTTTTTTTTATTTTTTCTTTCAGATTATATAATATACAAAATGGAAATTTTTTTACACTAAGTATGAAAAATGATGTCTCTTAAATGACCACCGTTTTCAGTTTCGCACTGATGGGCTCTTTTTAGAGCATTTTCCATAACATCTTTCAAAACTTGTGGCTGTAGCGTTCGAATTTCTGCAACAATGTTTGCCTTGAGTTCAAGGATTGTCTCTGGCTTGTTCACATACACTCGCTCCTTCAAAAAACCCCAAAGAAAATAGTCGGGTGCTGTCAAATCTGGCGATCGCGCTGGCCAAATAATTTCCGAATTTCGAGAAATTATTCGCTCTCCAAAAATTTGACTTAAAAGTGCCATTGTGTCTCGGGCAGTATATGCAGTGGCTCCGTCCTGCTGAAACCACATACCAGGTCTGTTTTCAAGAGCAGGACGTAAAAAATTTTCTATCATAAAATGATACCGCTCTCCATTTACGGTTACAGCACTTCCATCTTCATTCTCGAAGAAGTAGGGCCCAATGACATTTTCAGATGTGATCCCACACCATACTGTACACCTGATGGGGTGCAATTGGCGTTGATGAATGGCTCTTGGATTTTGAGAACCCCAGAACCTACAGTTCTGCTTGTTAACAAAGCCATTCAAATGAAAATGAGCTTCACCACTCATAATCAAATTTTCAATAAAGTTGATT
The DNA here is from genome assembly GCA_947397855.1 of Thelaira solivaga. Classification (NCBI taxonomy): domain Eukaryota; kingdom Metazoa; phylum Arthropoda; class Insecta; order Diptera; family Tachinidae; genus Thelaira; species Thelaira solivaga. Next base: position 19,733,726 of record OX377615.1, on the reverse strand, counting down.
TCATTTCTGGCCAACTCTTAAAATTTAACTGCAAAATTTAGACGTTGCCGATGATCTGCGGGTTTTAATTCTTGGACCAATTGCACCTTATATGGGTATAACTGTAAATCTTTTTTTAAAATGCGCCGTAGTGACGTACGAGACATTTCTAGCTGAGCAGAACGCCTTCTGCCAGATGTTTCTGGTGCTTCGTTAACACTTTGCTGTACTCGTTCAATATTTTCCGCAGTGCGACTTAAACGTGGTCTACCGGTTCGAGGCAAATCTCTTACGCTGCCATGTTGGTGATGACGATTAACTGAGCAACGAATCATCGCTTCAGAGGGCGAAATTCTGACGTTAAAATGTCGACGATATGCTCTTTGCGTTAAAATAATTGATCTCCGGTTTAAATAATAAAATTCTATTGTTCTGGTTCTCTGTTCAGTTGTGAACCTCTCCATTATAAATTCTCCAAGTGTTGTCTATGTAATCTGAAAGAAAAAATAAAAAAAAATTAATAAACAAAAAAAGTTATTAAACTTTTACACCCCTTGGTTTCTTTTAGCCCACCCTGTATATATGCTGGTTTGTGCCAAAATTTTTTGTTGTTGAATATTCTGTCTCCATATATACAGGCATACATAGAAGTACTTTTTCTGTTTTTGCGCATATGTATATATATATTTAATGTAAACAAATATTTGATAATTGGTTTATCAACTGCTGTTTTGTAGAAAGTTGCATTATTGACAAAACATTTTATTCAGTTGAACACGATTTTTTTTAAATCCGATAATTTTTTCAATAACAAGTTTTTATTGAAAAAAAAAATTGGATCATTTTTTCTGTGTAGTTACAAATCAAGAAAAAAATTAAATTGTAAAAACAGCATAAAATTTTGGTATAGTGCTGGATAACAACATAACATGGTTAAATCATGTCAATATATTGGTTTCCCAATATATACAAATTGAGAATATTATGGTCTATACATCGTTGAGAACGAAAGCATATTTGGTTCCAACTCTTACTTGTGGTTGTGGGTTATTTTCTTACTGTGATAGCACTAGTATTAGTAAACTGGAGGTTCTATATAAGAGCCGCGATCATGTCTCGATTGATACAAAAACCCTCTACGGAGCATTACTCCAAAGCCTCTGTAGGATAAGTTCACTAATTTTCCTCCAGAAGGTCATATATACCAAAAAATTAGATTTGCTCAATTCACAAATATAAGTTTCTAGTTTCTGAATGGCAATTATTGTTCTTAAAATATTTCTTTTTGAACATTTTTCATAAGATTTGTTATATGTTCGACATATGTATGTTGCATCACCAGATATTTTTTATGAAATTTTTTCTATGAAATATATTATTATTAAGTGACTATCGTCACTTTTGTTTTTCGATTTGCTTTACGTACCTTACGTATTACAATTAAAACACAATGTTGCCATAACTACAATTTCACAAATTAATCGTCAATATAATGAAAAAATCGTTGAAATGTATAAATTTGATTAAAAAAATACAACTCTGTGCTACTTAAACTTAACAGAAAAAATTATAACCTATACAAAAAACAAAACAAAGAAAAATATAAAAGTGAAAAAACATTTGTGATTAATAAATAAAGTTACTAAGGAATTTTGTTAACTAAAAATAGTAAGCAAACAATTATTCGTGTTTTTCAATATAAAACAGAACAAAACAAACAAACAAAAATATAAAAGTGCATAAACATTTATGAGAAATAAATTTATTAAGACATTTTGTTAAATACAAATATTTAACAAACAATTTATTTCAATGGATTTGACGATAGCAGTTCATTTTTTGGAGGATACAGAGCAGCCGGAGCAATTAACTCGCAGACAATCTATACATATAATGGAGTAATGTTATTGACTGACTGGCTGACTTATCATCATCACCCAGCCCAAACGGGTAAAGCTACGGACTTAAAATTCGGTAAGCAGGTTCCTGTCCCAATGTGTAGGACGAATAAGAATTTTTGGAAATTCGAAAATTAAGGTGGTAAAAAAGGGTAAAATCGAACTTCTTATATCTCCGGAACTACAACAGATAGAGCCAAAGTTGGACCAACAAAATATTTTACTAAAAAAATAAGCGGATGGGTAATTGGTACTTTTTCGATATTTGTGAATTTGTGGAATAATAGAGGTAAAAACTAATGTTGGTACTTTTTTTAACCTCAATTATCTTTCTAAGTAACAATCACAGAAACAAAAATTAAATTGTATTCTTTTCTTTTTAAAAAGGTCTCCAATGTATATTGGTAGTTTTTTAAAATTCGAGCAAATAAGGGGTAAAATATGTACTCCTTTTTACTACTATACGAGTATCTAAATATTTATTTAACTTCACGTACATTGATGCAGCGTACAATCATTTTATTTGTTACATTCAAAAACAAATTGTTCAAGAGAAAAAAAGGGAAAAATACGATTGGTACTTTAGGTTACATTACACAGGGCACCCAAAATAGAAAAACAGAAGCTGGTCTCACTTGGTTCCTCTGATACCTGTATAAAAGGAAATGAAGAAGAGGAAGGATAGTAATAGAAGAATGAAAAGATAGGAAAGGAGATAGAGAGGACAGATAGAGAAAGAAATTGATTCCGTCACCCAAACCAACCACTGCTTCTAACGAAGCCATATAGCATGTCGACCCTTACATTTGACAGCGCAGTGAGACCCTACCGACGTCGTTCTCCAAAGTGAATCATGTGCCGCTCTTCCAGGACTGGACACCGGCAGAGAAGGTGTTGCACAGTCTCCTCCTCTTCTTCGTCCTGACAACTTCTACAGTAGTCGTTATATCGCAAACCCATTCTCCTAGCATGGTTGCGAAAATTGCACTGTCCTGTTACTACAGCCACCACATTTCGCAATTGGGCGCTTTGGAGGCCCAATAAATGCCTACTGCGATTGCTATCTAGCCTAGGCCAGATCATCCTTGCCGTGTTACACGACCATTCGTTTCTCCACCTGGACTGTGCCCTTCGCAAAAATATGCTGTCGATCTGCTTTTTACAGCCCAATAGAGGGATCCCACAGGGCGCATTAGCATTTTGCAATGGAAGCCTCGACCCTTCCCTTGCCAAGTTATCCGCTCTGTAGTTCCCTATTGTAGTCCCATGTCCACGCACCCAAATGGAGGTGACCACCGAATGTTCTGAAATCCTATTTAAGGATATCCGGCATTCTTGGACCAGTTGGGATGTCGAATAGACACCCACTAAAGACCTGATTCCTGCCCGATATTCCATGATATCATAGCCAATCTGCTGCTTGCTTTATAGCCATCAATTCAGCTTGTAGAATGCTGCATTGATCGGGGAGTCCGAAGGATGTACCATTCTCAGACTCCTCAATATAGACTCCACCACCAACTACAAAAACTATTCTCGGAGTCATCGGTAAAGACATCCAGATCCTCTCTTAGAGTAGCCAAGCAAACCGACCAGAGGATTCCCTATCCGCCACTTGGGGACGCGCCCGATGGGATATATACAACTATACACAGGATTGGTACTTTATATAATTAAAAAAAATTATTGGTATTTTTTATGTTATGTGCCAACCTTGAACTGTGGCAGTAGAATTAAACGGTACTGAACGAAATAAAATATCATAATGGGAACAAAATAATACTTTTTATTAATTTTAATGGTACTTTTTGATATTTTTGTGAAAACAATCTAGGAATATAAGGTTGGTCTCAAACGGTCCTAATCGAAGTGGAAAATCATTAGAGGGACAAATGGTACTTTTTATTAATTTTTTGGTACTTCTTGATATTTTATTATTTACGAACCTAGATGTATGAGATTGGACTTAAACGATTCTGATCAAACTTAAATGTTATAAAAAGGACAAAATGGTACTTTTATGTAAACGAACCTGGCAGTACTATATTTGGCTCAAGTGCCCAAGCAAATTGAAAAATCATTAAGAAGACAAAAGTTACTTTTTATTATTTTTTTTGGTACTTTTTGCTATTTTATTATTAAGAAATGTTAAAGTACGGCGTTTGGTTCAAATAATCTGCAGCACGGTGAAGAACAATGAATGGGAAAAATGGGATTTTTTTATTATTTTGATTGGTACTTTTTGAGTTTTTCATGCTAACAACACTAGAACTGTGAGATTGAGGTTAAACGCTCTTGAACAAAGTAAAAAATCATTAATAGGCAAAACAGTACTTTTTATTGATTTGAATGATACTTTTTAATTTTTTAATAGTAGCGAACCTAAGCCTATTAGACTGAGCTTGAACGGCTCAGGACAAGATGAAAAGTAATTAAGAGAAAAAACGGTATTTTTTATTCATATACCGTAATGGCACTTTTTGATTTTTCACTTTTTCTAATCTAGAACTATCAGACCGTGCTCAAATGGTGCTTAGAAAATAGAAAAATCAATAAACTAACATGATGCTTTTTATATACTTTAATGATAGCTCTTGAATTTATTTGTATTAATAAACCTGGATCTGAGATTAAATGGTCTACAAAGAAATAAGAAATTATAATAGCGACAGTATGGTACTTCGCTGATGAAGTAGCGAGTTAAATGCTAGTAAGAAATAAATAAGTACATACTATGTTATAGTAAATGCAGGTTTTTGTTTTACTATAGATTGATAACAAACTTCCGCATATCGGAAGATATATTTGTTATGATTTTGAGTATCATGCAACATTCATGCGCTTTTTGCCAACAGGAAGCTATCAACGCACAAGTAGTAATAAAAATGTGTCCTCTACCAGTAAGATTTCAGTGTACAGGATTATAATTGAATGCTTGCTACTTTTTGAAATTACATATGCCCTGAGTGAATCTAAATGCCATCAGCAGAAGAAGAACGAAAAATAATGCGTACATTTTTTGATCGCAATCAGTTTCCGGTTATTATAGGATGCGTGGATGGAACCCACATTCGCATTAAAACTCCAGATGATGACGTAAAGAATTTATATTATAATAGGAAGCCGTAGTATAGTACAGGGTGGGCCAAAAGAAACCAAGGGGTGTAAAAGTTTAATAACTTTTTTGTTTATTAATTTTTTTTTTATTTTTTCTTTCAGATTATATAGACAACACTTGGAGAATTTATAATGGAGAGGTTCACAACTAAACAGAGAACCAGAACAATAGAATTTTAATATTTAAACCAGAGATCAATTATTTTAACGCAAAGAGCATATCGTCGACATTTTGTTAACAAGCAGAACTGTAGGTTCTGGGGTTCTCAAAATCCAAGAGCCATTCATCAACGCCAATTGCACCCCATCAGGTGTACAGTATGGTGTGGGATCACATCTGAAAATATCATTGGGCCCTACTTCTTCGAGAATGAAGATGGAAGTGCTGTAACCGTAAATGGAGAGCGGTATCGTTTTATGATAGAAAATTTTTTACGTCCTGCTCTTGAAAACAGACCTGGTATGTGGTTTCAGCAGAACGGAGCCACTGCCCATACTGCCCGAGACACAATGGCACTTTTAAGTCAAATTTTTGGAGAGCGAATAATTTTTCGAAATTCGGAAATTATTTGGCCAGCGCGATCGCCAGATTTGACAGCACCCGACTATTTTCTTTGGGGTTTTTTGAAGGAGCGAGTGTATGTGAACAAGCCAGAGACAATCCTTGAACTCAAGGCAAACATTGTTGCAGAAATTCGAATGCTACAGCCACAAGTTTTGAAAGATGTTATGGAAAATGCTCTAAAAAGAGCCCATCAGTGCGAAGCTGAAAACGGTGGTCATTTAAGAGACATCATTTTTCATACTTAGTGTAAAAAAATTTCCATTTTGTATATTATATAATCTGAAAGAAAAAATAAAAAAAAGTTAATAAACAAAAAAGTTATTAAACTTTTACACCCCTTGGTTTCTTTTGGCCCACCCTGTATAAACGCAATGATGGTAAACATATCTGATTTTTATTGCTAATTCAATAACTTTAAACACCTTTGTTTTCAGATATGTGACAATGAAATGAACATCAGGTAAGATGATGCCCGCTATCCCGGCTCCAACCATGACACATTTGTATGGGAGTATAGTATGGTTGACCAAAAGCTGCAAAATGCAAGCGCAACTTTTGGATTTTAGGTACGAGTAATATAATATTGATACTAAAGAATAATTATTACCTAAAAATATTTATTTTACTTATTTTATTGGATGGTGGGTACAAATTAAAACCTTTTTTTAATGACACCATACAGAAATGCAAAAGACGGATATTAAAGGCGGTTCAGTAGAAGACACGCAAGTGCACGTAATATCGTGGAACGATTTTTTAATAAATAGATTTCGCTGCATTCTTGGCTCCTGAGGGCTGCACTACAGCCCTGAAGAGGCTAAAAAAATTATCAACGCATGTTGTGCTGTACACAACATGTGCATTAAATACAAATGTAGAGGTAGAAGTTGATGGGCTAAACGAAGTAGGATAAAAATGCTGTGGCTATACGAAGAAACATTGATATTAATTTATAATTTGTAATATAATAAACTTGTGTTTTCTAATAAAAATAAAGTTAAAAATAATTCAGTATTAAATAAAAAACTTAAAAAAGTCATTTATAAACAACAATACACTGAAACAAAAATATACAAGAAAGAAACAATAAAAAGAAAACTAAATTTATATATGGAAATCAACTAAAAATCGTTTAATGTCTTGGGAGGCGATGAGACATTGCTTCAATAGATTTAAAACATTTTTCCTGTGTTGCAGCTTGTTTTTCAGCTGTATCAGTCAATCTTTGCACAGCGCCAACAAGAGCTTTTGTTGCATCAGACAACATTTTCATGGCTTCAGCCTGTTGGCTGGCTGCAGTATCACTTATGTTAATCTGACTAATTAGAGCTATATATTCATTTGGTTGTTTGTGTCTTTTGGCCGCTTTTGGCTGCTTTTAAGTTTTTGTGATCTGTCTTCCGTTGGGACAAAGGAATTATTTAAATCAGCTACTCCTGATTGGTGTATCTGCTAATATTTTCACGCAATTTTTTGTATCACTTGGTGTTTGGCTGTAATATGCATAGCTAAATGTGCTGCTACTTTTTGCTACAGATTTGGATATAAACATTGCTTGCTCCAATGGTGTTAACTTACATATACGGTACACACCACCAACAGTTTCACTAATACTTTTATTATATTCAACAATTTTTTTTTGTACGGTATTTTAAGTCGACCCAAGTCTGCAAACAAATATAACAATTAACAATTTTTTAAATTAAGAATAAATCGAATTAATTACCTTCTTCCACTCTACTGTGGAACGTACAGGAGGTCTAATTTAATTCAATTGTTGAGCCAATTGTATCCACTGTCGCTCTGTGGAAATTTTGCTATTTCCATAGGTCACATTACCTCTACCGAGTTCCGGATGCTCTTCCATATACTCAACTAAAACCTGCAATTGATTAAAACTTGACTTTTTGCTACAAACATACATAAATATGAATAAATTTCATGTAAACGTATTTATAATACCGTTTATTTCCCATTGTGATTTGTTAATAAAATTTTTTTTATGAAAGCAAATTTGTTCTTTATTCTTATCTAAAGAACAACAAATAAACAAGTAACTGGTTTTGACATTTGTGTTCGTGCAGTCAACACAAAAAAAGTTAGTGAACCGCAATTTTATACTGAAGTGCTTTCGTTATTGTTCGCATTTTTTTTCGATTAATAATGCTAGTGAGCCGCAAATTAGCTGTTTGTCGTCTTGAGTAGAAACGAACGATAAATTTCTACATAGGGAGCCTGGCCATTAAGCTACGGTTAGATTACACAAATTTGTCGAAATATGTGTAACCACAATTTTTTGGCAAATATAATAATGCAAGCATGTTATATGTTAATAAAAAAAATTTATTAATTTAAGGGAATATTTGTTCAAATTATATAAACGTACTTGAAGATGACATAGTGATTATTCTTATTTCGACAAATATTTGTTTAATCTGACCTTAGCTTTAGTGTTGTCGTGCAAGAATTAATAATAAATAAATAAAAAATTTTAAGGTGTTATTTTTATACGGATTTTAGTATTGTACTCATTGACAAATTAAAAAAATCTATGACAAGCGTATTAAAAATACACCTTAAAGCAAGGTTTAATTAATTAAAAATTTAACTCCATTGTTGTTTATAATGAATACATCAAACTAAACATTTTGCTGGGTACCCTTCTTACTTACAATGAATCTCCACAAAATAGAAGACTGTGTCTAAAATAATTCTCGACAAAAAAAGTGGGAGTTTCCTTTTTAGAAGTCGTAAATGCCGTTCGAAAAAATCATGCACGTGAACTAGTTGTACAACACGCGCAGAATATTTCATTCCGGAAAAGGAAGTATTACTTTAAAATATACAGGCACGTTAAAAAGGACTGTTGCTTGTTGCTACATTAAGTGCAGTTAAATTAAAGTGTTAAAAAATGTAAATCAAATTTAATAAAAAAAATATTTCTATATAGACTCAAACAGCATTTGATTTAGTACTAAAATATGAAAGAATTTGTTGAATTGAATATAAAAACGTAAAATAAATTTTTGCTGAAAAAGGTAAAACGTAATTTAGTTTTATTTTTTTAGTTTTAGTTTAAAAATTTTGTTAGCACTGGTTATGTTTTAATTAATAGTATTTTAACAAGTTAATTTTTTCGTGCTGAGTCTTATACGAGTATACCCCTCAAATATTCATATTTTTCACTCTTGACATTCCTCTTAAATATCAAAAAAAAAAAAAAAAAAAAATTAATGGAAACGGCTAGCTTATTACAAAAATTTATTTATTTATTATTGTAGCGAAATATCGACCTTAAGCTTCATAAACTAGACTTTTCAACAAAAAAAGATTAAATAAATTTGTATAATAATTTTATTTCAAGAAACTCAAATTAACGAGTTCTAAGAAAAAATACTTTCTGTGAATCTCATTTTCAAGAGCAATAAAATGTCTACAGGCACTCAATTTTTATATTAATATGAATATAAATTCAAAAAAAATAATTTAATTTATTTTTGAAAACATTTGCACATATTTTGTATATATTTAATTAAATATTTAATATCAAATAAAGGATTTCAAATTGAAACAACCAAAAAATCTTTCAATAATATTTCTGTATTCGTAGTGAGAGCACTACACACAGAATACACGCATACATACTCAAGTTTTTATAAGACCGAATACCTGGTTTTGTGTTTGTGTGCTCAATATTATGCACATGCACAGCTTAAAAGTTTTTATTTTTAGTGGTTTTATTTTATTGGTCAAAAAAAATTTATGAACTGATCCGGCTGAATTTCAAAAGCAAGAATCTTACAGGAACAAATGACAGATTGATATGCTATACTTTTTTGTACGTTATCTAGGGACTTCAGAAAGTTGATTTCAACGACTACATAGAAAGACGGACATCGCTAAATCGACTCTGCTTTTTAAAAGGATTCAGAACATATATACTTTATAGGATGCTCCATGTACGGTGTAGAAATTTAAAATGGAATCACAAACTTATATATACCCTTCTTGGTTACAGTAATGGTATAAAAATAAGAATAGCTCTTGCATTGGAATTTTGTTGCAATTTAAAATTTTTTTTAAAACTTTGTGCCAAACTGCAGTTGCCTGGCAACCATGCAAGAATAATAAGTTTACCATCGAATGACTACTGTACAAGTTGTCAAGACGTGTGCAACTTGCCATTCAACAAGAGCTGATTAATAGGTAGAGGGTTTATTTATCATGCGATACTAAGTGATTGTTTGTAAAAAACACTACATTAGAGCATGCGTTGCGAAGCTCTTATATCGGAACAGAATATTCTTATTTTGTTCATGTGATTGTTGGGAAGGATTTAAGTGGGTATGCTTAGCGTTGTAGTCACCTGCCGCCAGGAACTTGTGTCCAAATGTTGCGAAGAAGCTTTTGAAATTGTCGCTATCTATTATGTGTCTTGGATGACAATATACATTAACATCAAGTCTTGCATAGCTTGTAATTGTCTGTTGAACTCATTCTTTATCTTCCATTCGCTTATTAAATTTAGTAGATAGAGTATTCATCTCTCTTACCTCTTCAGTATGGCGTTTTTGAGTGTGGCCTGAGGCTCTGGACAACTCTTCTATGTCTTTCTCAGGAGCTTTATTCTGTCGCGACGGCAGCGTACGTTGTGTACCGAACTGTTTGGAGTTCAACTGATAGTAGTATTTTTGCTGCGAGGTCTGACCGGAGACTTAAATCTGGTACCAAGGGTGCCAGGGAGCCCACAGAATCTCGGTTCTGGTGGCTGTGGTTGTACCCAAAGTGTGGAGTTTTAGATAAGCTCCGCTCCTAGCCAAGGGGGAGGACATGTCCAAATAACATGGTTTCGAATTGGTACTCGTATGCGTTACATATATGGGGGCGTTAGTAGACGCGTTAAGAACGCCGTGAGTTTGGGGCTTCGGGCAGGCACTCACGTAAAGTACCGACATATTCTGTAACTTATAATTCAAAATGATATGTATCAAATCCCGTAATTTTTTTGAGAAATCAACGTATTTATGTATATTTGTTCCTATGCCCTTATATTTCTCCTAAACGTAAATGATAAATATGCCATAAATACTAAAAAGATATTTACAAATACTAAAAAACGTAAGGGGTTATGTTAACAGATATTTAACTCAGCATATATATCTTCACTTACATGTTTAATTTTAATTAATTCGTTTAAAAAATAGGCGTTGCAGCGAGCATGGTCAGTTAAAAAGTAAATGGCAGCCTTCCTTAAAATATTAAGAGTTTATGTACCAACTTTCAGAAAAATTCGTTGATAAATAGTGTTTTAATTAACAAAAAAATTTTTCAATAGTTTTTTAGTGGGCGTGGCTAGTCCGAAAGACATATGGCAACGTTCCCTGAGATATAGTGAGCATATGTAAATTAAATTAGGCAAATCGATTGAAATTTACAATTGTAATTAATAAAGGACCCACCTCAATTGTTTTAATCAAAACTGGGCTTAAATGTGAGCGTAAAGTGGGTGTTGCTAGTCCAAAAGTACATAGCGACCTTCTTTGTAGTAAAGGGTGTTTTTTATAGACGTATAGAACTTTAAGTTGGCATTACTGTTCAAGATGGCGACCGATTTAACAGCTGTCAAGTGATTTATTTACATCCAGAAAAACTGACTGTTTGGTGCGCTTTATGGGCTGGTGGAATCATTGGTCCGTACTTCTTCAAAAACGATGATGGCCAGAACGTTACAGTCAATGGTGATCGGTATAGAGCCATGATTACTAACTTTTTCATTCCTGAATTGTACAACCATGATGTCCAGGAGCTGTGGTTCCAACAAGACGACGCAACATGTCACACAGCTCGTGCCACAATCGATTTATTGGAAGACATATTTGGTGACCGCCTAATTTCACTTTTTGAACCTGTGAATTGGCCTCCAAGATCTTGTGATTTAACAAGGCGTAACCCAAAGGCATACACAGAAATTCAATTAAATCAGTCCAGCCATTTGGAAGGAGTACAATGTCAAGCACACGTTCAGTCGAATTATATATATTAAGATAGATAGATGTCATCTGAAATCCAAAAAAATATAAAATTGTTAAAAGTTGAAAGTTATAAAAAAAAAATTTTTTTTTTAATTTTTCTTCATTTCCGGACTGTTTATGACGATTTAGTTTGTGATGAAGAATCCCAGTTTGTAGGATAAAAGGTCCGTTCAAAACGTAACGAAAATATGTAGCTGAAAGTATCCTTTCTGTGTTATTAAAACATGAAACAAAATTTCCTGCAAGAGATGAGAAAACAATTGTATAATACAACCACTTACATTCACGTATACATGCATACATACAACATACACGTAAGAATACATATGTTATGTACGTACTTGAAAAAATTGTGGGTTGCTTGATAATTACATCTAGTCATGTGCATGGTTCTTTTAACCAAAAAACTAAGCGAACATTCCTGCAATTGTCCCTCTATCTAACCAGTTGTGCGGGGTTTACAACAAAAGAAATCAGTTTGTTTCTTTGATGTTGTTTGAAGTAATTTGTTTTTCAATGCTGTATTGTACCGTACTTGTTTTATTTGATTGTTTTTGTTGTTGTTGTAAAGACCTTCTCGCTCTCCTTTTGTGCAATGTGTACAAAGTTTGATTACTAGCACTGTGTCGGGTGCTGTTTGGTCCATTTAACGATCGTCAACTGCAAATTTCAATTCTTTCATTCTGTTTCTGTTCAACACGCGGTGGCACGTGCTGACGAGTGTTATAGACTGTGTTATTAATACATAAAAGTGACAATTTATATGTAAATGATTAATGACGATAAAACGAATCGTACCACCCACTTTCCTATACACGCTCATATTACTTATGTGGCCAAATAAATTATTTGAATTCCTCCTTTTCATTTGTTTTCAAAGAAAAACAAATTAAATTCGGTAGTTCTGCATCTTATATACCCTTCACTGTTATTGCATTTGAATTTTAAATAAAAAAAAAAAATTAGCAAGCTTTCAAATGAAATAAAAAAATATTGATTTATATATTTTTTAATTTCATTAAAAAAAAAAGCTGAAAAAAATTCGTCAAATCAAAGAAAAGAAGATAAGGACACCATGTAACTCGAATTAATCCTGACTCTTTTTAAAAAAAGTTTACTTCTTATACCACTTTTAAATATAACAGCTCAAATATAAAAAAAATAAATCTAAGAAAGATATTCAATAATAATTTAATTAGGTCGAAAACCTCTGTTGTTAAAGAAGACATATTCTTTCTCTTTAATATTCAAAATTTTACTTTCAGTAAATAAAAAAATAAAATAATTTAATTGAAAAATATTTGCAAATAATTTTCAAAACAACCACAAAGCTGAAATAATTATTTAATTTAAAAATAAAGAAATTCAAATTAACGAAATATTCGTATCTCTGACAACTCTTATTTCTGTATTCGTAGCGTATTACATGCATACATATGTTTAGGCACGGCAGTTTCCTACAAATTAAAAAATGTCTACAAAAAACAAAACAGAAATGAATGAAAAACCAAAAATCTATTGTACTTTGGATGTTTCTGAGCAATTTTTAGACCGATTGTTTTTTGCACAGACATTAGATTGTGATTTCTAATGAACCTGTATAGCACGTTCTAGGCGAATTCATACTAGGTGAGATTATCAAGGATCTCTATGTTAAAAATATTTGTGATTTATCTAAAAAGACAGAGATGGCTTATGAACTCCAACCATATAAATGTAACAACTTTGACAAATCAGGAAAAAACTCTTGATATCACCTTGTATCAATTCGCATTGGCCACGTTATTATTCGTTTAATATTTAATGCAAAAAAATAAAAAAAACTCCTACCCAAAAATAGAAGCTGTCACAGATTTATAATCATAGTTAAGCCATTTATGGACTGCTTGAGTTGTATTTAATTAGCAACCTGAAGACAGGAACGACTGATAGATTAGTATGTTAAACTTTTTTATACGTTGTCTAGGGACTTCAGAAAGTTGATTTCAAGGACTACACAGATAGACGGTCGGACGGACATTACTGAATGAACTCCGCTATGTATATATGCTTCGGAATATATATATTTTATACGGTGCAAAAATTACAAACGCAATCACCAGCTTATATATACCCTCCTTACTTACAACGAAGGGCATAAAAAGAAGACTATATAAACTGTTCTGGTTGCTATCATTGCGATGAAAAAAAAAAAACGTGTGGCTTATTAAGTCTGCCTACTCATCTGTCAAGTATATAAGTATGCACTGCCAGTGACATTTGACTTGAACTGTTGAAATCAGCTTAAGATGCCACTTGCTGACGACTCTTAGTTTTATATACGATAGTTACTGTAAGCTAAGCTATGAATTTAGTTTAGTTTTATATTCGTTAAAAAAATATAACTTTTTCAAAAGCATTCAGTTACTCAAATTCAAAATAATTTTGAATTGTCTACGGTCATATTGTTCTATTATATCTAGTTTTTGCTAAATGAAAACAAACTCCGGACAAAAATTTTTTCTAAAGGTGAAATAAAATGTAATTACTTTTTAAATTTCTTATAGCAGTGACGGACGATAAGCGGAGCAATTTGCCAGCAATAAAAATTACTTAGGGTATGGAGGAACTAAAACTACAAGGCTTATGAAAAGAACGCAGGAATATTTTTCGTGCTTTTCTTTGAATATGGAGTTTATTTTGATAAATGCACAACGTATTTGATGTATTTACAATGCACGATGTGAATTGTAAATAAAACAAAAAGTTTATAGAGAATTATCTTAAAATTTTTTTTATGATAGAATAATCTATGATTATAGAGGCTGCGGTGGCATACCTCTACATACCTCTATGTGATGATCCATATTTTCAATGACTCTGAGAAATAATTGAGGTTAAATGTCGTTAATGTTCCGAATAATCTCATCCTTGTTCTTGGCTATTGACGTACACTTTTTCTGACGAATAAGTAGCATCGGCACGACATGAGATAACACGACCATTGAATTTCTCATGCAACTGAGCCATTGTATCGTTGCCTGTGTTACTGTGTTCCTGTTAGAACCAGATTTTGTCCATATCTATATTATCAATTTCAAAGTCCGTTATTATTGCGCGATAGCGAACACCATTCACGGTAGCTGTTAGCCAATGACCCCGCCAGCCCATAAACCAAATCAAAAAGTCAATTTTTGTGGATGCATCGGCTTTTCAACAATCACTCGTGGATTCTCATATGCCCAAATGTGTTAATTGTGCTTGTTAACGAACCCACTGACTTGAAAATAGACCGATTATGGTAAACAAAAAAATCACCAAATGCACGAAATGCATTTTGATTTGAACGCCCGTTTTCATAGAAAACTTCAACAATTTTAACGTTCTTCTCGATTGTGTACCTTTCCATGATTGAATTTGTTAAACACTGAAATAAAGAAATTTTAAATTAAGTTGGGCAGAAAATTTGACCTTAAGGTGTGACTCCCAATTAAAAGAGTATACAGTAAATGCTTTTAGGGGGAAATTTCCAGTGGTCAATAGCATTTGCACACAGTAAGTAGAATTTTAATCACGTTTGGTTTTCCAATATTTGTAGTGTTATATTAGAAAGTGGTATAAGTCCACTTAAAAAAATTTGGAGTTAGCGGTAATTTTAGTAAGCTAAAAACATCATCTAAATAGAATTACTGCTGACTCATTTAATAAAATGGACTTATACAACTTTCCAATATAACAGTTCACTTAATTGTTATTTCACTTTAATTTAATATGACCAATGCCTTCGAAAAAAACACACATTTTTTGTTTTTAGTAAGAACGGCGAATAATTTCTAATTTCATACAGTTAAAAAAAGGTCCTAGTACGATAAATTCAAAAGTACGGTTGCTTTTTATTATTCATTTAACCTTGGCACACCCTATAAGTATTTTTTACGTAAATAGCCCATCCAGGTCTGTCTATCTATTTTTTTTAAATATTTTAAGTAAAAGAGGCGATTTTTTTCATGTTACGTATATATTTAATCAAGAATATAAC
Source organism: Thelaira solivaga (assembly GCA_947397855.1). Lineage (NCBI taxonomy): Eukaryota > Metazoa > Arthropoda > Insecta > Diptera > Tachinidae > Thelaira > Thelaira solivaga. Next base: position 19,718,117 of record OX377615.1, on the reverse strand, counting down.
AAAGAACTACATACAATTTTTAAAAAGATGCTACATGTATTGTGAATGGAAAAATCTGCGAAATACCAGATAGCCGTGCCTATACTGAATATACTAATTTTTGTTAAGTATTACCTTACACAAACCAAATGTTAAAATTGTCATATATTATTTACCTTCTGGTTGTAATTTGAAATAAATAAGTAGTTGTTGTTAATAATTAAGAATATATTCTGAATACACATACTAAATATGAAATAATAAAGGGTGGTTAATTTTTAGGGCCGATGTTAAATGTGAATCACACCTAAACGTCAAGTTTTGTTCTGCATATTATTTGACATTTCTCAATTTCAGGCTTATTATGAAAATGGGCATTCAAATCAAAATGCATATCGTGCACTTCTTGATTTTTTCGGTCAATTTAATCGTCCAAATGTGCGTACAATCGGAAAAATTGTGCAAAAATTTGAGCAAACCGGGTCTGTAGGAGATGTGAAAATGCCAGTACATGCTCGTACAGCTCGTACTACAGAAAATATTGCTGTTGTTTGCGATAGTGTGTCTGAAGAGCCGTCCACCTCAACTCGTCGTCGTGCCCAACAATTGCACCTCTCACGCTCGTCGTTGATGAACAAAATGCATAAAGACTTGCATTTACACTATTACAAAGTGCAATCGACTCAAGAACTGAAGCTTCTTGACCATTCCAAAAGTCGTCAATGATCAGAATGGTGGCAAGAAATGGCAACAGTGGATGATCAAATTTCGAAGAAAATCATCTCCAGTGATGAGGCACATTTTCACCTCAGTGGATTCGTCAATAAGCAGAGTTGCCGCATTTGGGCGAATGATAATCCAAGAGTGATTGTCGAAAAACCAATGCACAAACAAAGAGTGACTATTTGGTGCGGTTTATGGGATGGCGGGATCATCGGGGATTATTTTTTCCAAAATGAGGCCGGTCAGGCAGTTACTGTGAATGGTGTTCGCTATTGTGAGATGATAACAAACTTTTTATGACCCGAATTGGAAGATATGGATGTGGACGATATGTGGTTTCAACAGGACGGTGCCACTTGCCACACAGCTAACGAAACAATGGCTCTTTGCGCGACAAATTCAATGGCCGTGTTATCTCACGTGGTGGCGATGTCAACTGGCCGCCAGGATCATGTGATTTGACATCGTTGGACTTCTTTGTTTGGGGTTATTTGAAAGAAAAGGTGTACGTCGATAATCCAGCAACAATTCAAGAGGATGAGATAATTCGGCACATTAACGGCATAGAAACTCAATTATACCTCAGCGTCATTGTAAATTTGGACCATCGGATGGAGGTGTGCCGCCGAGGTCGCGGACCATTTGGCCGATATTTTGTTCCGCTCATAATTGAACCATACCATATTATTACAATAAAAAGAAATGACAATAATTTACTAAATAATTTGTGTTTTATTCAAAATCAACATCGGCCCTTAAAATTTAACTACCCTTTATAATAATTTTTTTTGTTTAATAACAATTAAAATGTACAAACTTACAACCCACTCAGGTGAGTTTTCGGGGAACAACGCAGAAAAAATAAAAAATTTAAAAAAAAGCCAAGAAAATAAGATATTAAAATGAATTAGACAATATTTTTCGATAAACAAAATGGTCGAAAGCATTGTTTTTATTTGAAAAATTGTCACTGATTGAAAATTTTAAGTCCCACCCGGGTAGGTTGCGGATATGCGAAGGTTTAATCAAATTTTAAATACCACAATAGATAATTTCTATAAGTTTTATAAATTCTAGATAAAGTCGTTTTTTGTCATGTAATTAACGCTTAGCGCTAAGCAAAAACTAACCACAGTGTTTTATCGGCCAGATGAATGGTTTTTGATGGTTACAAATAGACTTTAACCAAATGTGTCCGATTAGCAAGTTTGTCTCACATTTAACTTTTAACGTAAATTATTCATTAATAAATATAAAAGAGTGTCAAATTACTGCTTTTTTGGAAAAAAATTTTAATTTGGAAGGTCCAGAGGCTATGCTGCTATAGGGATCACTTTCATACCATGACACATGTGATCTTCAATTTCTTTAATTTACAATGAACGAGAATAATAATAAAACTAAGCTTGAAAAGACTTTCCCAGATTTCTTTCTGTTTTCTGACGTCTTCCCTAGATATCCCAATAGGATAGGGGCCAGGGTGGTATAACTTCTTTTTTTTAAAGCAAATTCTATGGATTTGTATGCAACTCTTGCACATTGTATGCCTTTTAATGTTTTTCGGTAATCAGAATATTTATTTTATACAGCTTACAACATTCTGACGTTGCAACAATCTTGTTTGCAAAATTCTTACGAATAAACGATTTAATATTGACTCAACGAGATCCCTTATAAATTCAAAGCCTATAATCACAAAGGAACTAAATTATTATATATTTTATACGTTCTCAAAGGTAAATTCATATTTAGCCTTATTAAAAGCTAAAACAAAACATAAGGCCAGCGTTTCCACATATCACTGTTTATGACACGACAACGACGAACTCTCGTAATCAGGCTAATTATTCCTGGTGGAATGAGCCATTATATTACCATAGGTTTACGACACATATTCATATAAAATTTAAAAATAAGAAAAGTTATTTCCTGTATCGTTACTAGGCAGTATATTTTTGCACTCTTTTTAAAATAACAGAATTTTTTTTTTTGTAAAATTATGTTCCCTTTTTTTGGACATTTTCTTAAGCTTACTGTTTTTTTTTTGACAAATATTGATTGAAATTTTCCATTTTGGTATAATGGCACTTGATAAGACGTAAAATGTCTCTTAATTTGAGATGATGGCTTGCCTTTCGATAGAGAGTCTTCCATAGAGTGTAATCTTAGTCATAGTTCGCACAAAAATCACACGAAACAAATGCAATCGTTTCGTTTTGTAGTTTTTCGGAATATTATTATAGAAAACTACAAAAGAAACGTTTGCATTCTTTTTGTTGCGTTTCTTTATGAACATCAGTCGATAGCAAATTAGCTATCGTAAGAAGTGTTGTTCTAAAAATTACATTTAAAAAAATTCTTTCTTACCATTGTTTGCTAATATTTATCCATGTTAAATAATAAAAATAGATTTATGAATTAAAAAGAATACATTTTTAAGGCATTTACTTTTTTATTTTGAATTGGTTAAGAAAATTCAGCTGAATGGAACACTTTGTTGAATGTTTTTCTATTCACATTTACTATTCAAAAGAAAAATTATAAAACAATGTGTACATAGTAAGCAAATATTAAATATTGCTACAATAAAAGGTGGAAAAAAGATAAAATAATTTGAAGTAAACGAAAAATAGTGGAGCTATACAAAATAAAAAAATTATTTTAAACAAATAGTTAAAAGCTATTATTAGGTATACAAATTTCCAAATAACTTTTATTTCAGAAAAACAACTTAAAAACTTGTAGTATCTCAAAAAAACCTGCAAAATAAAGAAAAGTCTTACAATATGACAAAGCTGATCATGAGGAAAACAAAATACTTTTTTAAAAAGCACGGTAAACTAAAACTTTTGAAAAATGCAAGTTTTATTTATTTTTAGGTTTAAAAGCCTATAGTTACATATATAAAAGGTGATTTTATAAGAACTATCGGAAATTTAAAAAAAAAAACACATAAAATTCAGAAAAATGCATGAAATATTTATTTGGATCGATAGTTGGGTCGATATAATTTAATGTTTGAAGATTATTTCATGCAAATGTTGGCCGCGGCTGCGCCTCAAATGGTCCATCCGATTAGTCCAATTTTGGCATACTCTTTCCAACATTTCGGCCGGTATCTCACGAATAATGTTGGCAATGTTGGCTTCCAGTGCGTCAATCGAAGCGGGCTTGTCCCTATAGACATTAGCCTTAACATAGCCCCACAAAAAATAGTCTAGAGGCGTTAAATCGCACGATCTGGGCGGCCAATTGACTGGTCCCAAGCGTGAAATAAACTGTTCACCGAACTCGCCTCTCAATTGGTCCATTGTTTCGCGTGCTGTGTGGCATGTGGCACCGTCTTGTTGAAACCACATGTCATGCAAGTCAAGCTCTTCCATTTTGGGCAAAAAAAAGTTTGTTATCATCGCACGGTAGCGCTCACCATTCACAGTAACGTTGTGATTCGCATCATCTTTGAAGAAATACGGCCCAATGATGCCGCCAGCCCATAATCCGCACCAAACGGTTGTTTTTTGTGGATGCATTGGTAGCTCTTGAAATGCTTCTGGCTGCTCTTCACTCCAAATACGGCAGTTTTGCTTGTTCACGTATCCATTCAACCAGAAATGAGCCTCGTCGCTGAACACAATTCTTCGATAAAAAAGTGGATCTTCATCTAACTTTTCAAGAGCCCATTCACAAAAAATTTGGCGTTGTGGTAGGTCGTTTGGCTTCAATTCTTGCACCAGTTGTATCTTATAAGGCTTCACACCCAAATCCTTCCGCAAAATTTTCCACGTAGTGGAGTAACAGAGGCCCAATTGCTGCGAACGGCGCCGAATCGATAATTCACGGTCATCACCAACACTGGCCGATACGGCTGCGATATTTTCTTCAGTTCGCACTCTACGTAAGCGTGTTGGTTGTTTAATGTCCAACAATGTAAATTTGGTGCGAAATTTTGTTACAATAGCCCGAATAGAAGCCTCAGTAGGTCGATTAAACTGACCATAAAATGGAAGAAGCGCGCGATGAACTTTCTTAACAGAGCACGCATTTTGGTAATAAAATTCAATAATTTGCAAGCGTTGTTCGTTTGTAAGACGATTCATGATTAAATTATAGACCAAACTGAAGATGTTTGACAGTGACACAAGATACAAAACGTGCGTGAGCTGTCAAAACTAGTGTTGCCAAAAAGATAATAGCAAAAAAATCACTCTTTACAAGCACATATACTCGTACATATATCACTAAATAAAATATTATTAAAGGAATCACTTTAAATTTCTTCATTGTAAATACAAAAATTTTTCGTATACAACTGCTGCCTAAATTCATTCTATACTTTTTATTTTTTGCATTTGGCAAACATAGTCTACTCGATATCAAATGCGGTGATTAGATCCCTGTTCTTGGAAAAAAACAATAAATTTTTTTTCTTTTTTTTTAAATTTTTTTGTACATTTTCTTAAGTGTACTGTTTTGCTAAAGTCAAAACTGGCTACCCTATCGTTACCTAGCAAAAAAAATCTTACTGCTCAGCTCCTTATTTTAGTGCAAAGCGTATTTTCTATAATTTTTAATATATACCTACAAGAAATATATTCGTTATTTTTAAGATATATTAATTATTCACTCAAAGTGTAATATTTGTACTGTTATATTATATTTGAAAGTATTATAAGTCCACTTTTTTTAAAAATTAGTTAACATTAATTCTAGTTAGATTGTGTCCTTATCTTAGTAAAATTACAGCTAAATTATTATCATTTTTAAGTGGACTATACCAATTCAAATATAACAGTTTATTTAACAGTTGTCAAACAATTAAAAAAATTAAATGAATTAGTTTTTGATTTTTTGTTAGGTTAAATAATTTCTTTGTGTTTTCTTATTTAAAAATGTACGAAAGAGCTGAAGCCGCGATGTTTGTGATTTATTCAACTTACAAAAAATCGTGCACAACATGTGATTAAATTATGGTCGAGGCACGTTTTAAAAGTGATTGTATTTTTGTGCTGTTTGACAAGATTGAATTTAAAAAGCAAAATGCAAACATGCAAAAACACAAATATGCAAAAAGGCATCAAATGAACGATCAAACATATATGAGTAAACAACTGCGTAGTAAAATAGGGATGGGGTTTGTTGAATGTTTTAATCATGTCATATGCATGAAATTCCTGTATCTGAAATTTTGCTTTTTAGTTTCAATAGTGTAGAACAGCACACAGTGGGGCAGAATAAAAATATTTTTAAAATAATTCAGCCGTTTTTAAACGGCTGTTCCGAAATGCATAAAATATTACACAGACATATAAGAAGAGTGTTGTAGCTTAAATTTAGACTCTGATATGTAATTTTTTGAAACGCTAACCAATTTTCATTGGATTTTACAAAATTTTATACTGTCTTAAAGTAGAATCTATTTACTTTGGGTTTTGATGTTGTAGTTCTGAAGTGTTTTAAAAGATAGTGGGATAGTTCCTTTTTTTTTGTGTGTGAAAAAATTTTTGCACAGGCATATTTTTTATTTTTACATTTGTAAAAAGGGTGAACACCGCTATTGTATTATACGTATTTTATATAAAAGTTATCGAAGAATCAAAATGTAAATTTTCTTAAGTAGTTGTTCATTGCACTGAGCGTTACCGTCCAATGTAAAAATAACGTTGATTTATATTTATGTTCTCTTCTCTTGTGTTACTCTATTTCAGGTGTCATCCATCAACCGCGTTTTAAGAAACTTGGCATCGCAAAAAGAACAACAAGCTCAACAACAAAGTGAATCTGTATATGAAAAGCTACGAATGTTTAATGGACAATCTGGTGGTTGGGCGTGGTATCCAGCTAACACGACAACTGCTCATTTAGCTCTACCTCCAACACCTGCTTGTACAACAATAACAAGCCAAATAACGCGCGAAGAGTTGCTTAAGCGAGGTAAATGTTACTTATATTAACACCATGCTAACGTTATAAATCCCATACATACATACTATCACATCAATGTCGATATGTTAACAAATAACTTTGTGTGTTCATATGCCTCTTTATCCACCTATCTATCCACCCACTCATCATTCACACACACACACGATGCAATATAAATACAAACAATTAATAATGAAGCAAGCATTTTTTGTGCAACAAATAGCTTATTTACATCTTCATTGCGACACACCCATACACACATATTTATATGCTGTATAAGGATGATTAAATGGATATATAAATGTACTCCAACATAAATTAAATAAATTTGTATTGTACAGGGTGTTTTTTATAGACGTATAGAACTTTAAGTTGGAATTACTGTTCAAGATGGCGCGCTTTATGGGCTGGTGGAATTATTGGTCCGTACTTCTTCAAAAAACGATTATGACCAGAACGTTACAGTCAATGGTGATCGGTATAGAGCCATGATTACTAACTTTTTCATTCCTGAATTGTACAACCATGATGTCCAGGAGCTGTGGTTCCAACAAAACGGCGCAACATGTCACACAGCTCGTGCCACAACCGATTTATTAAAAGACACGTTTGGTTACCGCCTAATTTCACGTTTTGGACCTGTGAATTGGCCTCCAAGATCTTGTGATTTAACACCGCTAGACTACTTTCTGTGGGGCTATGTAAAGTCATTGGTCTATGCGGATATTGCCGATATAAGGCCACACATGTTGGAAAAAGTCATCGAAAATTGGACGTTCAGATTGGACTACACCGAGCCAGTCGTGGCGGTCATATGCCAGAAATCATATTTAAAATGTAATGCCACAAAATTATCTTTCGGATAAATAAAATTCAAGTCAATCGAATAATCCATCGTTGTTTTATTGCAATTTAAAGTTCTATACGTCTATAAAAAACACCCTTTACTTGTGGCTGCAAAATACATTTGACGCTGGTAACGGTAATTCGGACTTCAATATTAGTTTGATTACTTTCAGCGGGTTACGCTTTAAAAAATACTATAGCAGTTTGAGCTTATTATGACCTGCAGATAGAAAGATTGCTTGCTTTAGCAGCTTTTCCTTATTCCCCAACAAGAGGTTGCTTGTTGTCAAATACTGCATTTGAAAGAGATTCTTTTCTTTTATTGGTTAATGTACATATGCTTGTATGTATTTTGTACTTTGTAATTTTTTAATTACATGACACGAAAGTATTGGGTTTTTTTTATTTCAATTACGTAACGCAAAGCATGTATTGCGGCATACACATACTTCACACGATGTACGTAAAAGAGCCTTGCGTCTGATGGTTCTTTGAAAGCATTTCGTAACATGCATTGTAAACAGGCAGTTGCCTTAATGTCCTCTGGATATCTAATCAAAGATGTTTATGTTTGAAATTCACATTTTTATTGTTCGCTCCGTGTTTTGTTTTATTAGCTAAATGGTGCTTATTGAAATCTCATAAAGAGCACGTTGACAGCCAATAAAATAGTATGTATTTTAAGTGATCTGCTTGTTATAAAGAGCTTAAATTATTAAATAAATTGAACAAACTATCTTATTTTTTATGTTATTAAAATTAAAAATTTGGCAGAATATATTACTACATCTACTTTTTCTATATAAAAGATCCTTTATGTAAACATATTAGAGCAAATTTTTTCCAAATTTACCCCAGCCTGTGTGTTTTGATTTAGGCCATTTTTGTTTCAATTCATGTATTTTCGTAAAAATTTTAGTTTTTGCGAGCTTTCTACATATTTTTAACTAATTTAAAAAAAAATCACTCCCAGCAAAATTCAAAATAAGAGTGTAAAATTTAGAAGAATGAGAACTTGTTACTATAAAACAGAAAAATCAGCTTTCGAATACTATCATCTCAAATTACGATACATTTTACTTGATATCGAATGCAGTGATTAGACCTCAGTATACATATCGCTCATTTACATACAGCGCTGCCATTTTTAATACTAGATTAGGCCTTTTTTCTCTCATTTAGCCTATGGCTTTTTTCTTAGCCTTTTTTCGTTTTCAGAATAGCCTTAAAATATCTAAAATTATCTATTTATGTGCAATGAATTTCTTTTGTTTTTTAATGAAAACAAATTATACAAACTTATTAAAAGTAACAAAATACAGTCAAATCTCCTATAAAGCGGTGTGAAAAATGCGATAAGCTCTACTATAATAAGTTCCTTTTATAGCGCTTTTTTATACAAGAACATTCCCTTTGTGCTGTTAAAAAAATAAAAACTCAAATGGCTTGAAAAATGTATCTATAGTAACACTTATTCGATGTGTTAAATTTTTGTATATATTTATTTACATACTGCACAATCATATTTGATATAGCTTATAAGCACTTTTTATTATAAAATATAACACATGTTTGTAGTGAAGTGCGGCTTTCAAGAATGCTTGTGCAGCCCTTTAGTACATATAGTGACTCACAAAAGTACTTCGTTTAACTTTTTTTTTGCAAAAATTTGTTTTTTCTTGTGCTCATAAAGAATAGTCTGTCACAGGACACTTGATGTAACAAACACAATTCAATTCACTATAGTTTTATGGTTTTTTGGTTATCAACTGCGTAAATTTAGCGTCGCAAAAGTATTTTACTTTTTTAATTTAAAAGCGTACTCAACCTTAGCTTTAATTAGAAAAAGCTGTTTTAAATTTAGTGATCCATACACGTTTAAAATGCTATATTCTGCATATGTTAGATCTAAGCTGTAAAGTGGGGCGATAATTTGGAGACCCCATTGTGTCATTCATAATTAATTGCGTTATAAGAGACTTGATTGTACTCTATTATTAATTGTATGAAAATACAGTTTTCTATTTTCATGCTTATCAAATTTGTTCCTTTTCATTGAAACATTCAATGTGTATTGACTTAAACATATTATTCATAATTTCCATAAATTAAATAAATTTTCATCAAAACTAAGGCTGAAGAAAATTTATCTGCGTACACAATTATTTTAGGCTTCATGCCTTTCTGTTTATTGGTTCTGTAAACTCTCAGTTTGAATTGCAATAAATTCATATTTTGTCTGCACAATGTTGAATTGAGTTAATAAATATTTCTCTTAATTAAAAAATCTCTTGTAATAAAAATTGTGTGCTAAAGAATTCTATATAAATTAAAAAAACAGAAGTGCATGGATTTCATGAATTTATTGTTTGTTTTCGATTTTTAATATGATAAAGCCAAAAAATGGCATTGAAATCAAAACTACTAAATTCTGTGCTGTGCTTTTATATAATGCTTCTAGACAGCTTAAATAAACCCCCCCTTAATCACCTGATCTTAATCATATTTTAGAAAAAGAAATTTGTCGGCACGTCACACTGTGTCACAAGGGTGGCCAAAAATTGTTAAAGTCAATGTTAGAATTTGACCGTTTTTTTCTATTTTTTTATAAACACTCTGGGTAGATGATATCTAAAATATCTTCTTAAAATGTTTAAAAATTTCAAAGTTATAGTGGTTCAAAGTTAAGGTTTGTGTACAGCATACGAAATTTAAGGGAAAATCCCAAATTTTATGTTCATTTATAATACTAAGAATTTAAGTATTTGAATGAAACGGCCACCAAAATTTGTAACTATAACCCTGTGATGCTTCTAGTTACAATTACAACACTGTTTTTGTTTACAAATATTGATCATATGTCAGATACCGTTAGAAAAAAGATAGTAGTGAAGCATTGTCAAGATTTTTGCAATCGTGAACTTACGTAGAGAATTGAAAAGAAAGTAGAAATAACACTTTTCCTATTTTTTTGTTGCATTTTGTAGCTACAAGTATGCATTTTAATATATTTAAAGTTCAGCTACCCGATATTGCCCGCATTCTTTTTGTGATTGGCTAGAGATAAAGTAAAACAGACTCTGCGATGTTATGCGACATGTTAAAGATTTTGCAGAAAATAATTTTATACGAGTATTATTAGAAAGTGAACAACAGAAAATAAGGCTTACTCTTTTAAAATTTTCTAACTATTAGTCTAAATATCATCGCATGAGAGATAGATTTGAAATTGAGTTGAGTGACTGACTAGAAAGCGAATTATTTGATGAAATCATTTGTGATGTAAGTTTCCGTTAAAAAGTTTTGGTTTTACAATAAAACTAAAAAAATTTTCCATTATTTTAAGAACACTTTCAAGTGGTCATTATATAAATATATCAAATTTTGAAAAGCTTTTAAAATATACTGCACTTTTATATTTCGAATTATATTCTTGGTACTATGTGACTTCAACTGTGCACAAAATTTTATTTCATGGTGTGGACTATACAAAGGGTATTTTATACAGACGTATAGAACTTTAAGTTGGCATTACTGTTCAAGATGGCGACCGATTTAACAGCTGTCAAGTGATTTATTCTCAGTTTGGCTTGGCAATTCATCATGAATAGACTCACGCCTGAACAACGTTTGCAAATAGTGCAATTTTATTTCGAAAATGAGATTGCCGTTGTTCCCGATTTTCATAAGCGAATTTTGTTTAGCGATGAAGCCCACTTCTGGTTGAATGGCTACGTCAACAAACAAAACTGCCGCATTTGGAGTGAAGCTAATCCCCAAGTGTATGTCGAAACACCGTTACATCCAGAAAAACTGACTGTTTGGTGCGCTTTATGGGCTGGTGGAATCATTGGACCATACATCTTCAAAAACGATGATGGCCAGAACGTTACAGTCAATGGTGATCGGTATAGAGCCATGATTACTAACTTTTTCATTCCTGAATTGAACAACCATGATGTCCAGGAGCTGTGGTTCCAACAAGACGGCGCAACATATCACACAGCTCGTGCCACAACCGATTTATTAAAAGACACGTTTGGTTACCGCCTAATTTCACGTTTTAGACCTGTGAATTGGCCTCCAAGATCTTGTGATTTAACACCGCTGGACTACTTTCTGTGGGGCTATGTAAAGTCATTGGTCTATGCGGATAAGCCACAAACGCTTGACCATTTGGAAGACAACATTCGCCGTGTTATTGCCGATATACGGCCACAAATGTTGGAAAAAGTCATCAAAAATTGGACATCCAGATTGGACTACATCCGAGCCAGCCGTGGGGGTCATATGCCAGAAATTATATTTTAAATGTAATGCCATAAGATTATCTTTCGGATAAATAAAATTCATGTCAATCGAATAATCCATCGTTGTTTTATTGCAATTTAAAGTTCTATACGTCTATAAAAAACACCCTTTATTTTATGTAATAAATAATAACAATAATAATAGTAAGAATAATAATAATAATTAGTATTCCAAACTAATATATTTAAAATAGTAAAATAAAAACACTTAGAAGCTTAAAATATATTTGTAGACATACTAGATGTAACAAGTTAAATTCGGCAGTGCCGAGTCTTATATACCCTTCACTGTGTTAGCGAAATATTAATATTCTTCATTAATAGCAAAACCATAGAAAAAATTAAATGAGTGAAGATAAATATGCCTCGTTAAATATGTTTTAACGTAAAACCCGAAGTTTTTTAGTATTTGCAAATATTTTCAGTATTAATGGCTTATTTATCAAATACGTCTTAAGTCATTAAATATTAAATGTTTTAAGCAATAGTTTAGCGGAGATAATCTATATTTGTAACCAACCAATTAAATATTCATATATTACTTTGAATATTTTAAAAAAAATTTTATTTTTTTTAATTTTCATATACTCTAGTGCTGTTGCTCTGAAGGGTTTAGGCAATTTCCGTTTTGCATCATAGAATAAAAATTACGAAATTTCAAGTAACTGTTAAAACACTTTCAGAAAGCGTAGAACTTACAAATTTCATTTCAGTTTGGTTTCAGTAAGTTTCTGTTGCCAAAATGAGGAATGATAAAAATTCCTCAGAAATTAAAAAATTTTTAAAAATAATGTAAAGTTTTTTCTGAGTACTTAGAAGATAGATTACAAATCTAGACGACCTCCCTTTTAAAATGATATACATCTTATCTCGTAATCTTCTATGGTTCGTTCAGAAGTTACTTTAGATTATTTTTAAATTTCCATATACCCCAGTGCTGTTGCTCTAAGTGATTTTAGGAACTTGCCGACGAACCATGAAATATTGTGTATAGATTTGTAGTCTACCGCCAAAATACTCAGAGTTATTTTGGGCTATTTAAAATTTTTTTTTTTGAAATTTCCATACACCCCAGTACTGTTGAGCTCAAGGATTTTGGCAGTTTCCGTTTTGCATCATAAAATAAAAACTATGAATTTTTCAGAAAATGTTAAAACACTTCCAGAAAGCTTAGAGCCTACAGATTTAATTCCTTTTTGATTTTAGTAATTTTCCTACCCAAAAATCCCTCGGAAGAAGAGTTAAAAAGAATGAGGGAATTTCAAAAAAATTTTAAAAATAATTCAGTTTTTTCTGAGTACTTGGGCAATAGATTACAAATCTAGACGACCTCTTCTTTAAAATGATATGTGTAATAATCAGGGAAACCAAAAATATGCAATTTCATGTTTTTTCCTGTACATTATATTGATAAATGGATGAAGTATTTATCCGTTTTAGAAGTTTTTAACAAATCTGGCATCGATTTGTTAGAACATATTTTTGCATTTTTTGACCTTAAGAGCATATTTTTGCATATTTTATCCTTAAGAGCATATTTATGCGATACGAGCATATTTTTAGAGCATATTTCAAATATTTTTTAAATTAAATTTTTTTTAAAGCGGCAAAATTCGTCGTTCGCCCGAATTGTGATCCTAGCATATAAGCGGTCATGACCATCTAAGTTTAAAATGTCTGGTAGCTCTGCCTAAAGCAAATAATACTAAACAGGGAAAGTACGTACATATTTCAATAAATTGTATTTCGTCGAGATTGTTTATTGTGTGGTAAAGCTTAAATACAGATATTCCTGTTCGTGCTTACATTTAATTTACTTTGTTGAACTCTTAGTGAAAAGATTAAAAAAATTTGTAAGTTAGCAATGTTAAATGCAACCAATTTTATAAATTTGTTAAAAAATTAAACTTTGTTTTAGAAAATGCCAAAGCCTAAGGCATCTCTGACATCAAAATGTCGAAATATTATTAAGGATTATCCGGACTTTAAAACCGATGGGACCGTTCTCTTCTGTACTATTTGCAACAAATCGATATCAGCAGATAGGGTGTATTTAGTTAAGCAACATATAGAAAGCACAAAACATTTTCAATTAAAAGCAACGAAGTCTCAAAAAGAAAAAACTCAATTACTTATTGCCGAATCTGCAGGAGCTTCAAAAGATTCCCAATTTCAGGAGAAATTGTGTGCTGCATTTGTTGCAGCAGATATTCCTCTGTTTAAACTTCGAAATGAAACCTTAAGAAAGCTTTTAGAAGAATTCACAGAATTTAAAGTACCAACAGAATCAACACTTCGTTCTAAATATGTCGCAAATCTTTACAACAACTGTATTGATAAAATAATAAAATGTGTTAAAAATCAGTACATGTGGGTTTCCATTGATGAAACTACTGATGTTGCAGGAAGAAACGTCGCAAACGTAATCATTGGGATTCTAAGCAATGACGAAGAAATAGCAAAGAAACTATTTTTATTAAATACCGCAGTAGTTGAACAAACCAATCATTCTACAATTGCTGGACTTTTTGACGATTCTATAAAAATCCTGGGAGATAGTTTAAATAAAAATTCAATTCTACTATTTGTAACAGATGCTGCTCCCTACATGATTAAAGCTGCCAAGGCTATCGAAGTGTTTTATCACAAGGTAACACATATAACATGTGTTGTTCATGGCCTTCATCGAGTGTGTGAACGAATAAGAGATTCATATGAGAGTGTAAATACTCTAATTTCAAACTTAAAAAAAGTGTTTTTAAAAGCTCCATGTAGAATCGATATTTTTAGAGAAATTCATCCCGATTTAGCATTGCCGCCTGAGCCAATTACAACTCGATGGGGAACTTGGCTTGAGGCGGTAAACTATTATGCCAAAAACTATGAAAAGCTTTTAGAAATACTGGATGCATTAAACAGTGAAGATGCTTTATCCATTCAAATTGCTAAACAAACTTTACAAAGTTCTAAAACAAAGGCTGATTTAATTTTTATTTCATCTAATTATGGATTTATTGTGAAGTCTATTAAAAAACTACAGACATCTGGACTTAGCCTTCATGAACAATTACAGGTAGTTTCAGATACGGTTAGAGAAATCAATAATGTCTCATATTGGGATACTTCTTATAGTACTCAGCTTAAGCTTAAACAGGTTTTAGATAAAAATAAGGGCTTTGACACAATTAAAAATATCTGTGAAGAATTAAATGGCTCTTCAAAGAATACATCTCTAGAATATAATGTAAGAGAAATTTTAGCATTTAAATAAGCTCCCATTACATCTGTCGACGTTAAAAGAAGTTTTTCAATGTACAAAAATATGCTAAGAAATAATAGACAAAGATTTTTATTTAAAAACTTAAGCCAATACTTTGTAATTTACTGCAACAATAACTTCAATTAAAAAAATGTTCATTTAAAAGTTTAAAGTTTAATTTTCCTTATGAAATTTAAAATAGATTGATGCAATATCGAAGTCCAATAAAATGGAATAATTTACACATAAAAACTGTATATTTTAAATATTGAAATTTATTCTTCGTACAACATAAAAAAATTAAAATAAAATATTACTAGCCATTGAATTTAATTTAACTTTTTTTTATTATATAAAACATATGTTTAACTTTATGTGCACCTTTCGTAACCTTATATCTTCTTATTTTCTTTAAGTTTTTGTTCTTTTTTTAAATAAAAATTTAATTTAATGTATTAAAATACAATAAGTATTATTTATTTTAAAAAGCATACTTTAAGGTTTTTAGAGCATATTTTCCGTTTTTAAGAGCATTTTTTAAGCCCATAAAACGTGTTTTTAGAGCATATTTTTGGTTTCCCTGGTAATAACCCTTAATATTCTATGGGTTGTTTGCAATCTATTAGAGGAATCAACGTATTTATGCACATTTGTATCTAAGTATGTCAAAAATACTGAAAAGATATTTACAAATAGTAAAAAACATAAGGAATTACGTGAAAACATATTTAAATAACCATATTTATCTTCACTCACTTCAAAAAATTATGTGACTGAAATGCATACTTTTTTCAGCTTGAGGTCGTATCAAATACGAAAAATTTATTTATTTATTATTGGAGCGAAATATCTATAAAAAAATTAATTTTTTTTATACGACTAAAATTAACGAGTTCTAAGAAACAATCCTTTCTGAGAACCTCATTTTTAAAAGCAATAAAATGTCTGCAGGCACTCAATTTTTAAAATAATAAAAAAAGAACTTCTAAGAAAGATATTAAATAGAAAAACAAAAAAATTTATTTTCATTTAATTTTGCAAAATTTTTAAAAAAAAATTTTAAGCCAAAAATATTTAATTAAATTATTAATTACAATTAAATGAGTAATTATCGAGAAAGATCTAATGCACTCTCTTTCATAAAGATGTCTGCATTCGTAATACTATTGTACTCAAGGCAATAAAAACCACACACACCCACATACACTTTTTAGGTTTCGTTGTAAGGAAAAATAAGACGGAAAAATATTTTAAAATGAGAGAAATGAAAAGGTAAAGGAAGGAGAATATCAATGTAACGAAGATGGCAGAAAAAATATGGTATTAAATAATGCAGAAATTGTAGCAGAAAAAATGGTTCACAAGCAACGTGAAGAAATGGAAGAATTAACGAGACAAATAGAATTTATGAAGAGAAGAAAACGATTATTAGAACTTCGAAATGAATTGAGTGAAAAAATATTATAGGTGAAGTACCATTTGAAAATTTAAAAGAATTTTTACCTATATTTGATGGCGAAAGAAACTTTGAATTGGGGTATCTGATAACATAATACGTGTTTTAATGTACAGCTAGTTAAAAGGCAGAGCACAAGAATGGTTATATTCGAATGCAATATATATGAACGAATCTATTGATGTTTTTCTACATAATATGGAAAATATGTTTGGAAACAAAGAGTCTAAATTAAATATCCGGAAAAAAAAAATTAATAGACGTATTTGGCAAAGAGGTGAGCATTTTAAAGTGTATTATAATGACAAACTTGCTTTAGCAAATAGCGTAAAAATGGATGAAGATGAATTTATCGAATATGTTGTAGAAGGTATTCCTGATATTAATTTAAGAAATACAGCAAAACTTCGTTGGTTTACTTCAAAAAATGAAATTCTGCAAGCATTTCGTAATGTTGAATTATCACAGAAAGTAATGGTACAATAAAAACACAGTCAGATAAGTAGTGTACGTAAAGATTGGACAAGCCTGGAAGATTGGACAAGCAAATATAGTGGAAGATGATCCACAAGAAGAGGTTAAATGTTATAACTGCAACAGCAAGGGTCACATAGCGAGCACTTGTCGTAAACCAAGGCGCAAAAGTGGTGCATGTTTCGCTTATGGTGAATTGGGACATCAGGCTAAAGATTGCTAATTCTACAATAAAACAGAGATAAAAAATAAACAAAACGATTATGTAAGCTATTAAAATATAAAAATTTTCACAGGTAGTAATAAATATGTATCAATATTTTTAGAATGTCTCATAGATTCAGGAAGCCCGATAAGTTTTATCAAAATGGAAATAATAATTATTTTGACATTAATAAAAGTAAATTGAAAATGTATGGAATTTTGACATGTTTAATTTATTTTTCAATAAAAATATTGAAATTAAATTAATTATTGTTAACAATGAATCTATGGGATATCCTATTGTTTTAGGTAGAGATTTTTTAAGTAAAAGTGGTGCAAGACTTGTTGTTAATGGTATTAAAAATCGTAAACACTCTATATGTAAAGACATATAACAAGAAACAAAAAAGAAATGTGTTAATAACACAGGTCTGCGACCAAAAAACTGCATAGGATTTTTTTACATTTTCTTACAGATTTTAATGTGCTAAACTCAAATCCGTTTTTCTCCATCACGTAGGGATTTTTTTTTATGGGGGTGGCAATTTTTTTCCCCCTTAAATTAGTCAGGTACGAAGACATATTTCAGCCTAACTCGAGAACGGCTCATCCGATTTTCATAAACAAAACACCAAAAGATGCGTAACAAAATTATATTTAATTTAATTTAATTTAATTTTTTTCTATATTTTATCGTTTTGGAATTATTCAAAAATTTAGGAGGGGAAAAAATCTTTTTCTTGAAAAATTCGCGTTTTTTTTTCAGTTTAAAAATGCAATAAAAAAAAAGAAAAAGCAAAAATTTTATATTTTGCACATTTTTCTGAAAGCTAAATACCTCAAGAATAAAATGAGTTATAAATCATGGGCCCCGCATAAGGTGTGTAGAAGATGCGAAGAAGATCTTCGTTTGTGGTTTAAGGGAAAGAAAAATGCACTTCGATTTGGAATTCCTATGATATGGCGTGAGCAGAAATATCACACCACTGACTGCTACTTCTGCTCAGTTGACGTAAAGGGATTCAATTCAAAAAACAAAAGAGACTCAGCTATACGTCCAGTGCCCCATAGCTCCGAGATATCTATCCCGCAGTCACCTTCCAGTGTGGATGAATACCCTAGTGAGTTGGAAGACGAAGCTACATTACCTCCTCCGGGTGAATCAAGCTCAGATTTATCTTTTGACGAAGATGGAAGGCCTCAACTATTTGCTCAAGGTGAGCTCAATGATTTAGTAAGAGATTTAGGTCTTTCAAAAGATGCAGCCGAACTGTTAGGTTCTAGATTAAAAAATAAAAACCTTTTATCACCTGGCATTTCTTTCTACTGGTACAGACACCGAGAAAAAGAATTTACCCAGTTTTTCTCAAAAGAAGGAAATTTAGTTTTCTGCAATAATGTGGAAGAACTCATACATCGCTTTGATATAAAGTATGACTCATCTGAATGGCGCCTATTCATTGACTCAACTAAGACTAGCCTTAAAGCAGTATTATAGCACAATGGAAATAAATTGGCCTCGATTCCGATTGGACATTCTGTGCATATGAAAGAAGATTACACGATTTGGCCATTATCCTGGAAAAAATCAAGTATCAAGACCATCAATGGATGATTTGTGGGGACTTCAAAATACTGACAATGCTTTTGGGTCAGCAGGCAGGCTATACCAAATACCCATGCTTCTTTTGCTTGTGGGATAGTAGAGCCAGAGAACAGCACTGGAAAAAAGTGATTGGCCATCCCGAGAAACTTTAAAACCTGGAGAGAAAAATGTTATAAACACTACCTTGGTACCACCAGAAAAGGTTTTGTTGCCCCCTCTCCATATCAAATTGGGGTTGATGAAACAATTTGTAAAATCGCTGCAAAAGGATGGAGACTGTTTCAAATATTTATATACAAAATTCCCGAAGCTGTCAGAAGCAAAGTTAAAAGAGGGAGTTTTCACCGGCCCCGACATAAGAAAACTTTTAACGGACCCTTCATTTGTGGAAACTATGAATGAGAAGGAAAAAGAAGCTTGGGTATCGGTTAAGGACGTAGTGCGAAAGTTTTTGGGAAATACTAAGGATCCTAACTATAAAACCATTATGTAACAGATGCTAGCAGCATACGAAGCTCAAGGCTGCCAGATGAGCTTGAAGGTTCATTTTTTACACTCTCACATAGACAATTTTCCTGAAAACCTGGGGGCTTACAGTGAAGAGCAAGGGGAGCGATTTCACCAGGATGTCCGTGATATCGAGAGAAGGTACCAAGGGCGATAAGATGTCACTACGCTTGCTGACTACTGTTGGCTGCTTAAGCGAGAAACTGAAGATGAAAATCGGAAAAGGACTCGTCAAAGTATCAAGGAAAAGAAGAAGAGGTTTCATAAAGAACATGAATAAGTATACATATGTATCAAAATAATGTTTCGTTTGCTTTAAAAAAAATATTTATTGTTTGAAAATTTTGAATAAAGGAGTGCTTTAACCAAGTTTTTGTGTTTGAATTTGCAAAAAATCCTTATGTGATAGAAAAAAATGGCCATCACTTTTGAAATCAGCGCACTTTAAAACATATAATTCAGTAAAAATATCTCATGCAGCTGAAAAAAAATTTTTTTCGCAGACCTGTGTAATACAATGGTAGGTAATGCAGATATTGATGTAAGCCCTTCAATTAAGTATGAGGATATTGATAGCGTTTACAGTGCGGACGATCACAATACTAATAGCGATGTAGAAAGTTTCGAAAACCAGATGTGCTTAATTGAATATGATAACAATAAAGAAGAATATGAGATAGGGAAAGAATTAAATTTTGAGAGGAAAAAAGAATTTAAGAAATTATTTGAGGAATTATATATAAAACCGGACCGGCCAAATGAACCATTTATTAAATGTGAAATTAATATTATAATAAATGATAAAAAATTTATTAATAATTCACCAAGAAGACTTCCATAATCAGAAAAGGAAAACTTACAAGTTATTTTAGATGAATATTTAAACAAAGGATTTATACGCCCAAGTGAATCTGAGTATGCATCACCAATAGTGTTAGTAAAGAAGAAAACGGGTGACTTAAGAATGTGTGTTGATTTTAGGCAACTCAATAAAGTAACAATTAAAACAAAATATCCAATTCCTCTAATAGACGATTTATTGGATAGGTTAGTAATAAAAGAATATTCTCGAAAATGGATCTAAAGAATGGATATTATCATGTTTATATGCATGAAGAATCAATCAAATATACATCATTTACAACACCTTTAGGGCAATTCGAATTTCTTAGAATGCCATTTGGTCTAAGAAATGCGCCATTTACATTTCAACGGATTATAAACAAGATATTTTGTGATATGGTAACGGATGGAAAGGTAATAATATATCTTGATGATATATTAGTAGCAATGCAAGATATAGAAGAACATATAGCTATTTTAAAGGAGGTTTTCAAGCTTTGGTAAATAACAAGTTAGAGCTTAGACTAGACAAATGTATTTTTTTTCAAGCTGAAGTTAAATATTTAGGTTATATTATATCACAAGAGGGGGTAAAAGCTGACATTGACAGAATAAAAGCTATTGTTGAATTTCCGGTGCCAAGGAAAATGCAAGAAGTACAAAGTTTTATAAGAATGTGTTCATACTTTCGCAGATTTATCAAAGATTTTTCAATAATTGCAAAACCACTACATGACCTTACGAAAAAGGATAGACAATTTTTTTTTTGGATCGACTGAGTTAGAAGCTTTCAAGGACATTAAAGGGAAAATGGTTGAAGCACCTATTTTAGCAATATATGATCCAAGAGATGAAAAAAATTACATTGCGATGCGAGTGAGATAGGATTTGGAGCAATACTATTGCAAAGAAAGAGTGATGGTAAATTTCATCCTATATTTTATTTTTCTAAAAGAACCACTGAAGTAGAATCACGATATCATAGTTTTGACTTAGAAACTTTAGCTATTATACAGGGTTTCCGAACAAGAACGCAATATTTAAATTTGGCACCATTCGAAGTGTCATTGCTTTACATTTGAACAATTGTTATTGTTTGCTAGTAGAAGGTACGAGGTTAGTAAAAAATGACCATGGACAGCGAAGGGAGTTCGTTAATTGGGTATTGGGGAGACAACATGAAAATGCTGATTTTGCCGATAAAATCATCTGCAGTGACGAGGCCCATTTCCATCTTGATGACTTCGTCAATAGGCAGAATTGTCGCCTTCGGGGTGAGGAAAATCCTCGAGTGATTCACGAGAAGCAAATGCATCCCCAACGTGTCACTGTGTGGTGTGATGGAGGAATCATTGGACCTTTTTTTATGAAAATGAGGCAGGTCAAGCGCAAACAGTCAATGGTGTTCGGTATCGTGAAATGATACCCAGCTTTTTTTTGCCTAGAATTGAGGAAATGAATGTGGAGGGCTTGTGCTTTCAACAAGACGGCGCCACATGTCATACAGCCAGAAAAACAATTCAATTGCTGCATCAGTCATTTATTTAAAATTTAAATCTTGCGTTCTTGTTGGGACACCCTTTATATAGTTTAAAAAGATTTAGAGTATATTTGCAAGGAATACATTTTAAATTGGTTACGGATTGTAATTCTTTGACATTAACGTTGAATAAAAAGGATCTCAATCCAAGAATAGCTAGATGGGCTTTAGAATTGCAAAATTACGACTATATATTTTGGAGCAAAGGTCATGTAAAAGAATGCAGCACGAGGATGCTCTTAGTAGATGTAATACGATATTATTGATTGAGGAAAATACATTGGAAGACAATTTGGTAATTTGTCAAAATAAGGATGAAAAACTTAATAAAATACGGGAACTTTTAATGCAACGAGAACATCAATTATATGAAATGAGAAATGGTGTAATATATAGAAAAGTAAGAGAAAATTTTGTATTTTGTGATCCTGAAAGAATCAAAGAGCATGTACTTTTAAATGTAGGTACGGACAAAGTCACTGAGATTATTAGTAGAAGTTACTGGTTTCCAAAAATTAGAAAAAAAAGTAAAGGAACATATAGCAAATTGTTTGAAATGCATATCATATACGACTAAGTCGGGAAAAAAAGAGGGTTTTCTTCATTGGATACCAAAAGTCGAAATGCCTTTTCAAGTGATTCATGTGGATCACTACGGTCCGATTAATAGTAAAGATCCTACACAAAAATTTATTCTAGTGATAGTAGATGCTTGCACGAAATTTGTGAAACTATATCCATCTAAAACTACCAAGTCAAAAGAAGCCATAAAAGCATTAGAGGATTATTTTAGAGCATATAAAGGGTGTTTTTTTTATAGACGTATAGAACTTTAAATTGCAATAAAACAAAGATGGATTATTCGATTGACATGAATTTTATTTACCCGAAAGATAATCTTAAGGCATAACATTTTAAATATGATTTCTAGCATATGACCCCCACGGCTGGCTCGGATGTAGTCCAATCTGCACGTCCAATTTTCGATGACTTTTTCCAACATTTGTGGCCGTATATCGGCAATAACACGGTGAATGTTGTCTTCCAAAAGGTCAAGCGTTTGTGGCCTATCCGCATAGATTAATGACTTTACATAGCCCAACAGAAAGTAGTCTAGCGGTGTTAAATCACAAGATCTTGGAGGCCAATTCACAGGTCCAAAACGTAAAATTAGGCGGTCACCAAACGTGTCTTTCAATAAATCGATTGTGGCACGAGCTGGACATCATGGTTGTTCAATTTAGGAATGAAAAAGTTAGTAATCATGGCTCTATACCGATCACCATTGACTGTAACGTTCTGGTCATCATCGTTTTTGAAGAAGTACGGACCAATGATTCCACCAGCCCATAAAGCGCACCAAACAGTCAGTTTTTCTGTTGAGGATTAGCTGAATGCGGCAGTTTTGTTTGTTGACGTAGCCATTCAACCAGAAGTGTGCTTCATCGCTAAACAAAATTCGCTTATGAAAATCCAGAAGAACGGCAATCTCCTTTTGGGCCCATTCGACGAATCTACGCCTTACTTGATGATCGTTTGGCTTCAATTCTTGCACGAGTTGGATTTTGTAAGCACGCAAACCAAGACCCTTCCGCAAAATCTTCCATAAAGTGGATGGACACAGATCCAATTCCTATGATCGATGGCGGATAGACTCATTCGGGTCTTCCTCAATGCTACGCTCTACAGCAGCAATAGCTTCTTCTGTACGCACCGTACGGCATCTCTGAGGATGCGAGTTATCAATAAGAGTAAACGTGGTGCGAAAACGTTCCATGGTTAATCGAATTAACTGCTCTGATGGGCGATTTTGTCGACGATAAAATGGACGTAGTGCGCGATACGTATTCCGCACAGAACCATTATTTTCGAAATAAAATTGCACTATTTGCAAGCGTTGTTCAGGCGTGAGTCTATTCATGATGAATTGGTAAACCAAACTGAGAATAAATCTCTTGACAGCTGTTAAATCGGTCGCCATCTTGAACAATAAAGCCAACTTAAAGTTCTATACGTCTATAAAAAAACACCCTTTATTAGCAGGCCGAATTGTATAATTTCAGATACGGGAACTTGTTTTACATCAGAAGAATTTGAAGAGTTTCTACTTAATAATAGTGTTCAACACATTAAAGTTGCAACAGAATCTCACAGGCAAATGGACCAGTTGAGAGAATTAATAGAGATTTAGGACCAATGATTAGTAAGTTAATGAGTGAAGAGGGAAATAATTCATTGCATAAAATTTTATATTATGTAGAACATTCAATGAATAATACAATACATAGAAGTATAAATCAAAGTCCAAGTGTTATGTTATTCGGTATAAATAAAAAATGTAAGACTGTAGATAGTATAAGTGAATACATTATAAATGAAGAAAAGCGATTAAAAAATAGAAATATAAACGAAATAATAAGAGAAGCTATACAAGTATGTACATGAAAAACGACAAAAGGCAAAGGTGTATACAGAAGGAGATTATGTAATGATTAAAAACTACAGTAGGAATTTCAAGCAAATTAATGCCAAAATTTAAACTTCCTTATAAGATAGCCAAAGCTTTAAAAAATGACAGATATGTTATTAAAGACATTGAAGGTTTTCAACGAGCACAAAGACCATATGAAGGAATCTGGGCAGTGGCAAATATTAAACCATGGCTTATGGAAAATGAGATGCGAGTTATGCATAAAAGTACAAAGAAACAAGATACTGACAAAAAAAGAAATTAGTGGATTACTAGAGGTATGTTAGCCAAAAGTAGGGAACATGAAAATGAGAACTTGTAAGAGTCCGTTTAGTATCAGGAGATACTAGATATCAGGACGGCCGAGTTGTAGACTTACTATATATTTTATGTAATAAGTAATAACAATAATAATAATAAGAATAATATTAATAATAAGTATTCAAAACTAATATAATTAAAATAATAAAATAAAAACACTTAGAAGTTTAAAATATATTTGTAGACATACATACTAGATGTAGAAAAATGAAAAGAGAAATAAAAAGCATTCGTTGTACGAAGATTAAGGCCTAAAATGGTATAGATTTTATTAAATATTCTACCATTCCCATTGGAATGTTATCAGAAGAAGCAATAGCATAAAGTCATAAAATTATAAGAAATGCAAGATTAAGACATACGAGAAAAATAAGAAGGATTGCCTACATGAGAGACCTCATAAACAGACCCGGTTTGCTCAAATTTTTGCACAATTTTTCCGATTGTAAGCACATTTGGACGATTAAATTGACCAAAAAATCACGAAGTGCACGATATGCATTGTGATTTGAACGCCAATTTTCATAATAAGCCTGAATAACTTTAACGCGTTGCTCGATTGTGTATCTTTCCATGGTTCCAATTGAGTTAGTCTGAAATTGAGAAATGTCAAATGAAATGAAAAAAAAACGTTTAGGTGTGGTTCACATTCAACATCGGCCCTTAAAATTTAACCACCTTAACTAAGAAAGCTTATTCGAAATTTTAGTTCATTCCTTGCCTAACAGGCGAGTTGAAGTGTTAAAGCATCGTGGATTTCTAACCAAATACTTAATAAAAATTTTATTTAAAAAAAATTAAGAATTTTTTACTCGTATTAAGACTGAATACAGACTTTTTTTAATATTTATTTATTGACGAACTAAAGTCCCTTTATAAAAAAAATAAAAAAAAAAAATTTACATTTTATATGTGGATTTTATAACTATAAATTTTAAGACATAATAGGCCTGATTATGAGTGTCGTAACGAAAACAGTAATATGTGGCAAATCCGGTCATATGTTTTATATGAACTTGTCGTGAATTCGACTATGACAACGACACTCGCACGAAGGCTGAATTTTGTGAAAATAAATTTAATTTCAACAAATAGCTTACAAGTTACTTTTTCATTACTGCAGACTTTATGTGCAGTAGGTATATAGAATACCAAGAAAAAAACCTACATATATCCATATATAATATATTCACATTTAAAGCAATAAATTTTAGCAGCTATTAAACATTTTGCTCTAATTGTTTGATTTCAAATTTTGTAAATTCTTTTAATTAAGTAATATCGAACTCGGACCTTTAATGCGGCTACCAGGAGCTAAGCACAAGTACAATAGTACACACACACTCACACATATTATACATAAATATTTATACGCACAGATGTTGCGGATATAACAGTAACTGCCGGAAAAATACACTCATATGCGCACGTTTTATATAGTATCAACATCGATAATATATGGGAAGTTAATTTGATGATTTCGACTTACATCATCATTATTAAAAGCAATTCATTTATTTAGGGTTACTTAATTATAAACGACAAGGGCAAAAATGTCGTAAATAACAAATAACAATATAAAAGCAAATAACATAAAATGTACGTAAACAAACCAAAACCGACAAAAGCAGAATTGAGCCGAATGGAATAGAACTGAATTAATTAAACTGAACAAAGCAAGAAGGCAAAAAAGGACACATAGCAAAACATATCTTGGCTGTCATCAAATGTTTGGCCAACAAAGTGTATAGATTTGTTAGCAAGTCATAATAAATTGTCCATGACATTCATTAAACCATTCATGCAATCATGAAAAATATAACTGAAAAAACATTTATACAAACAAACATACATATGTATGGATCCACATGTCTAAGCACACAAAACCGACAAAACTTGAAAAGAAATACAATAATGAGTTCAACTTTGTACCCTACATATAGACACACATATATTAGGGTTGTTAGATAGTAAAATTAAATAAATTCTAAAACAAAATTTTCCAAAGCAAGTCGACACGCAGTTTAAATTAAAATTATATCTGGCAATAGCTTAGATTGATAAAAGAATCTAACCGTAATAATATCCGATTCTTATATACTGTAGCAGCCAAATCGGATATTCATAAATTCACAAGTTCTTGTTTAACATAAAAAAAAAAACATTAAAAAGCTTTCAAATGAGCTAAAGAATAATTTTCTTTGAATGTTTTTAGTTAATCCTAAAATAAATAATTAATTTCACTTAGAGAAATTTATATTAACAACGAAAAATCCATTCTGGCAGCCTTACAGTTATAACTATATGGATGCGACAAGCGCTTTTTAGCTGTTATAAATTCTCATGCCCATACAAATTGTAAGAAACAAACCGCTGAGCAATTGGAAAATCCAATTTTGACAGCGCTTTTTGTAGTGAAATTGGCTGCAAAATAATTGTTTTTTTTACGTTTGTTTTGTAATCAAATTTAAAAATTTTTTTAAAATCTGATTCTAAGTATATATTATTTTACGTTAATTAGTAATTTATTATTTGCGCTGTAGTTCATTTTCGACATATTCAATAATCCCATAAAAATTCTTTTTATTGAAAGTCTATCAAGTATGTATATTTGCTTTTTAGTTTTGAAAAATATATAGAAAAATTAATATTACTCCCAGACACTGGTTTGCTGCAGCGACGCTTTCGGAAAAATCCCTTTTTCCTCATCGGCAGCATTTGTGTCATCAACTGGGGCTGCTTTACATTTGTTAACTAAAGTATTTATAGGAATTCATAATGAAAAAGATTACGAGAAAATCATAATTACTATCGTGTATTACACTGGTCAACAAAATTTTGTAACAAGAAAGGTACTTACCAATTTGGAATTACCTAAATACCCTCATTTTATCACCGTATTTATTTTGATTCCATCAGTTCTAGTTTTCGTGTTACAGCTACTACCCGTAAAATTTAAAATTAACCATTTTTGTTCCACTTTTGCATTCAGAGATTTTATTTATGTGAATAGTATAGTGTTTTTTTCTATTTCTTGAAAGTGCAAAATGATCCTGACAGGTTTTGTTATATTACTTTTAAAACTCAGCGAAGGAATTTGACACCATTAGTGACTAAGCTATATGAACAGCATTTTGGCTTTGCCGTCGGACAGCAAGACAAAGCGTGGGTTCCACACATCTGCTGGTCTTCTTACTGGATGGGCGAGGAGATCTGGATCTATGCCATTTGCAATCCCCGTAATTTGGACAGAACCAACGAATCACTCATCTCATTGTTATTTTTGTGTTACTGATACGAAAGGTATCACAATTAAAACAAAAAATAAAATAACATATCCTGACCTGCCATCTTCTAAAAGACCGATCCCTCATAGTGAGGAACTACCTGTACCAGAACCACCAGAAAGTTATGGACAGGAGTGGTGACGGCTTTTTATATTTGAAGGAAAAGTTTCCTAAATTGAGTGAGGCAAAAATTAAAGAGGGCATATTTGTTGGCACACAAATCAGACAATTGATGAAAGACGACATATTTAAAGAAAAACTCAGTGATTTGGAAAAATCTGCTTGGGAATCTTTCATGAAAGTAACTTTCAATTTTCTAGGAAATCACCGATCAAATGACTATAAAACTATTGTCGCGGAGCTGCTATCTGCTTATAAGGCTTTGGGTTGTAATATGTCATTGAAAATACACTTCTTTCATTCACATTTAGACTTTTTTCCTGAAAATTTGGGCGCCGTCAGCGATGAACATGGTGAAAGATTCCACCAAGACATTTCTACCATGGAAAAACGATACCAGGGCAAGTGGAGTCCACGTATGCTAGCGGATTACTGTTGGACATTACAACGAGATGTACCTGAAGCAAAATACAGCAGAAAATCATAAAATTTTATTTAAATTAATACTGTAACATAATAAAATAACTTACTTTTGTTAACAAAATCTCAAATTTTCTAAATTTATATAACATCTAATTACAAAAAAACTATTCGTATTGGAAGCATTCTAATTTTATTTATATTATCCATATTCTTGTCCTAAACATAGCAAGACAAAAGTTTTCATGTTACACACAAAAAGTTTTTTTTTGTCGACCAGTGTTATTAAAGTTACAATACTAAAGCTTTATAATATTAATTTCAGCAGATACATAGATGGCGCTATACCAAAGCTCTCCACTATATTTCAAAGCATACCGCTATATTGCCATACTTGATGAATTGTACAATTAACATCGTTTATCAGCACAGTGTGTATTAATTTTTAATACATAATATTTATTAGTCAGTTGATTTTACATTTTTTAAATCCAAACTTGATTAATACTTGTGTGAGCCGTGTGCAGCTTGTTAAGTATAATTCTAAGTATATTTTAGACTTTCCGTAAACACGTTTACAAGTGTATACTCAGCATAACACCAAACTTTAAACAACCGTTGTTGCTTCAAAAGTTGGCGCATTTAGTCCCAATACCAAAATGGTATAAAAGTTAGTTGATTGGTTTTTACAACACTGTAAATAATTTTTTTTAAATGAAACCGGTATTTTTTTTCCTTTAAATTAAAAACTCAAATAAAACTCAGGTATTTTAACTAATTGAATTATGGAACACCCTGTATATACTGGTTTTGTTTTTATAACAATTTTTGTAAGCGAAGTAACTTTCGATAATTAAAGTTAGGATTTTGTGAGGCAAGGAACCGGTTTTTTGGCTAAAACTTTGGATAATAATTTGGCTGCATAGTTAAGCAAACACTATCCGATATTAAGCTTATAGATATTTTTAATTCAATGTCCAACCAAAAGCTTGAAATTTGCCTTATAAAATCTTAACTGACTTTATTGTTTAGGATTAAAATATCTAAAATTTGATTTATAATAGTAAGAATGTAACAATATTTTTTTGCAGGCTTAAGCATAAAACGAATATAAACCCCAAAATTGCAAACATTTAAAAAATTGCTAGTTAATTTAAAATCACATTTGAATGAAGTCACTAAACAGTTGTAGTTCCCTATCATTATGGTGGAATTAGTAAAATCGTATCGTCTTGCTGTAGAAAAATCGTATCGTACGGTTTCGGGGCATAGTTACTAAAAAAGTTTCAACGCAGTCAAACGCTGTTAATGTCTTGTAAACATTTTTTATAAACTAATAAAAAATTAAAAATGCATTCCATTAATTCTATGTTTATTCATTTATGTGAAATGTATAAAGCCATAAAACAAAATAAGTGGCAACGAAGATGGCAGGTACGTCCAATTAATAAAAATTGGGCACAAACTGGATATTTCCAAAAAAATTTCCTACCAATCAAAAAAATGGACTCGGAGCAACTTTTTTTACATACACGTATGTCAAGGCCTGTCTATGATCTTCTTCTAAGCCTTATAGGCGATTGTTTAAAAAAATTTTGGCAGCGAATTGGTCCAGAAGAGAGACTTTCTATAACACTTCTGTAAGTAACTTGCTTGACAATATTTTGCTTTTAATGTACATACATGAGTATTAATATTTCTATATTTATGTGCATATGTACTTTAGCTATTTGGCACATGGAGTATCTCTGCAAAGCATTGCATGGAGCTATAAGCTAGGTAAAACCACCATCCGTAATATAATTTTGGAAACTTGTGAAATATTGTGGAGCTTATTATCTCCAATATATGTAAGTGAACCAACGGAAGCTCAATACAAAGATATTTCACATGATTTTAAGCAAATGTGGAACATCCCTAACTGCGTAGGAGCGATCGATGGAAAACACATCAACATCAAATGCCCGGCAAACTCAGGATCACTATTTTTCAATTATAAAAAGTTTTTTAGTGTCGTCCTAATGGCCACATGTGACGCGAAGTATACCTTCACATCAGTCAGTGTAGGGAGCTATGGTAGCCAGAGCGATGGAGGTAAGAGAATATACATACATATTTACATATAATGTAGTCTCGTAATATTTAAAGGAATTTTTCATACATCAACATTTGGGCAAGCACTGATCGCGAATTCATTGCCATTGCCTCCAAGTATCCCTTTGTCTAAGGAGGCTCCAACACCATTTCCTCATTTCTTCGTTGGTGATGCCGCTTTTCCTTTAAAGCAAAATTTAATGCGACCGTATCCTGGTCAAAATTTAAATAGAGCTAAAAGAATTTTTAACTACAGACTTTCTAGAGCTCGCCGCGTTATTGAAAACAGTTTTGGCATTTTAACTGCCCGATGGCGAGTGTTACGTAATGTAATTGAATGTGCACCAGAAAATTGTGAAAAAATCGTGTTAGCTTGTATTGTTTTGCATAATTTTATTATGTTAAACGATGTTCAGCGTTGGTATTGCCCTGACTCATATGTTGATTGGGAAGGACCAGATCACAATTTGCATAAAGGATATTGGAGACAAGATTTAGTTGATGCAGGTGGACCTTTACCTTCAATGAGGACTTTTGCGCGTAAGGCGCCAGTATCAGCTTTCCAACTGCGAGATAACCTTGCTCAGTACTTTATTAATGAGGGAGCTGTTCCCTTTCAAGATGGGATAGACCTTGCTATACATGGTCCATATTAAAGGTTATAATTTGCAGGAAAACATCCTTTTTGCGAAATTTAATCATTCTAATTTTAATTGTTAAATTTTCCATTTTCAAAGAAATTAAAAATCGTATAAAAATAAGTATTTTATTAAAATTTGTACGTATACTCGTATATATAAATGTGTCTAAAACAAAAAACATAACATAAAAACAATTCATTTATAACAATATAAATATATACTCGTATATATATGTATAACATATACAGAAAATTTATATATAAAAAATAAAATTAAATAAATTATACATTCTATGTGTTTTGATTAGTTAGCTTTTTTTTTAACATTAGTTAAAAAAAAATTAAATCAATTCATATTAATTTTATATAAAAATAATTATTTGGTTAATAAAAACTTCAGAGGTTTGTTATATATGAGTATCAAAAAGTCCACAGATATATGAGTACATATAAAAAACAAGTTTTAAAAGTTTTAGCAAATTC
Source organism: Thelaira solivaga (assembly GCA_947397855.1). Lineage (NCBI taxonomy): Eukaryota > Metazoa > Arthropoda > Insecta > Diptera > Tachinidae > Thelaira > Thelaira solivaga. The sequence goes on along the minus strand of OX377615.1, from coordinate 19,686,613 downwards.
AATAAGGATTTAAAATTTTTGTTAAGAAGAAATACAAAATGTAAATATGTAAGTAGATTGGCGAATGATTATTGTGGACAAAAAACGTCAAATAGAATCTTTATAAAAAACTTTTGTTGTCCAAACAAAATTCTATATTATCATCCTCTAATTTTATTCGCATCACCAATTCTGTCGCTTCTTTCATTGCCCGAACTTGGTTCTTAGCACTCATATCGCATATAGTAGCCACAATCATATCTCCAAATGCTTGCACTGATGGGTTGGGATTTTTTAATTCTCTTTGTGCACATACCTTTTTAAAAGATTCCACTGCTTCGCAAAAAACCATGTCAACATCTAATTTACGTTTTCTTTTATTTGGTTTACTAGATGTTTGTTGTGATTCACATAATGATGTTGACAGTGATGGAGACTGCAGCGGCGATACAGTTGATGGAGTCAAACTAGGTGACATCGTTTCCGAATATGCCCAAGGTGTTAGTGGGTCGACTGCTACATTTGTTGAGCACCGAGTTCTTAGTAATTAAAAATTTCAATAAAAATAAAAAAACAAATAATTAAATAACAAGCTTACGGACGTGGAGCTATGTGTGGCTTTAGAAATTGCATCATTTCAAAAAGATGCCATGTTGATCTCGTCGACGCACCACTTCCAGATGGCTCGACATTCTCTTGTGTACCTATCACGCAAAGAAGTCCACCTCCGGATACATAGCTCTTCTGCCAAAAACACATTTATTTTTACAGAAAAATTTCTATACATTACTTTTATTAAATTTTTTCACTATGCATACCTGTTTTACCCATTTCTTTGGCAATCTTTTGCCAAATTGATTTCTTCCTGTCTGGGAGCTTATAATATTCATTGCTTTTATTGAAAATCTCATTATTTTCTTGCACTAAATAAATGAGTTTGCCGTCGTCCATTTTTTGATTTTGCTTTTTGAATGCAATAGATTTCTTTTTGTTTACCGGTTTTTTTTTTGGTTCTTGTCAAAGTTAGACGTTTGCTACGTAAAAATCTATTTTCTGTAGATTTTTACGTTGAAAACGTTGCCACTACATTTTCTATAAGCACTAACATGGTTTATGTATGTGACGGATTTTATCAGCTGATCCGCAACCTCACGATACGATTTTACTAATTCCACCATTATAAAGGTAGTACGGTTTTTAATAAATACAATGAACAAAAGGTACTATGCACGAATGTTATCGTGTAGTGAACGAACGGAACGATAAACGAAAGCCACAAGTCATCGTACAGTGTCCGAAATGAACTATGATCCCGAAAAATAACTTATTGCATTTAAATGATTTCAAAAATCTGAACGATTATGCCCAAGTATAAAGCTACGGTCACATTACCCAAATATTTGTCGAAATAAGCGTAATCATTACTTTTTGGCAAATATTTTATAGCCTAACACGACTTGAATTAAATAAAATTAATTCAAATAATGTAACAGTGCAAATATGCTGTATTTTAATAACAAATTAAACTAATTTAAGCGAATATTTATTCAATATATATAAATGCATATGTAGATGATGTATGCTTATTCCGACAAATATTTGTTTAATATGACCGTAGCTTAATTAATAACCTTAAGATACCAAAATGTATGTATGAAAGATGCGTTTCTATTGGTTGCTTCAGTAAAAATAAAAAAATTTTATCAAGGGGAAAATATATTTGTCCGTCTGCAACAAAAAAGCTGGCAAAATCACATGATAATTTAAATGGGGCAATAGTGGCCATTGAAGTAGAAACCGATATTTGTAGTTAAGTGTCACTTAAAGATAAAAACATTTAAATGCAATGTCACAAGTTGGCCTTAGGTATCTATTATAAATAATTGATTCCGCACGGAAAAGAAAATTTAGAGGAAAGAAATATCGATGGATATGCAAATTGTTTTATTCACTCCTGCAAAATTATGTTATTATTGTGAATGGTTTCATTTAATTGTGAATTAAAAGCTTGTTAATCGTGAATGAATTGTGTTAATGTTTCAGCTATTGGTGACAAGAAAAAATATTAAGGTGTTAACATCAAAATAAATTTTAAATGTACAAAAAGAAAATTAATTTTCAATAAACAAAATTTAAATGTTTTCCAAAAATAAAACAAATTTTATTTTTACGAAATTTAAGCTTAAGCAAAATGTAGAAATTTATCTATATTACTGTATTAATAATTTTAAATTTTACTTTCGCACTAAAAATGCTTTCCGCAATCGCGGAATGGAATGGATAATTAGACCCAATAATTTTTCTCTTTAAAAATCATGTTTCACTCAACACTTTTAAACTAAATTATAATATAGTGCCATTTAACTAATTCAACTGCCACAAAAAACAAAACAATTTTAGTTACAATTTTTAAAATTTACAAATTATTGTAAGATTCAATTAGTTAACGAGCACTGGTAACTTTGACCATCGGCTCCCAGGGTCCAGGCAGGAATCGAACCTGCGACCTCCAGATTGATAGGTTTGCATGAATTTGTTGAGAATATGACAACCGTTAACATATCAAAATTACAAAAACGTGAACGACGCAATTTCTTTGTACTCAATACAAAAAAAAAAAAAAAATAACTAACCCTTTTGTTTTTCAGTTCTGTCTTTATAATTATTACTTTTTGTTTCCCAAAAAGCAGTTTATTTAATTTTCTCTAAATTCTATTAAAAGGTGTTTGGCAGCCTTTTCCGCAGTACACACACTCATGTCTCGTATCACACTAAAATGAAAAAAATGGCGAATGTTCGCTTACTAGGCCATTAATATCCAACAAATCCATTGTAATTGAAAATTTTTAAACTTATTCTGATATGTTCGTTAACAGCTCCATACACATCCAAAAAGTCAAAAATCACACACACAAATTATGTGTGTATGGGCAGCTTTAAATAACAAGTTCGTTGTTGCCGTCTCTATCACACATTAACAAATGACACACATAAATCCAATTGGTTGTTTTTTGTAAGGGCGTATCTTATATGAATACATACAACAACAACCATTTTTGAATTAAAAAAAAATTGTAATATTTTGTGGTGGTTGATTGTATGCGTTGTCATGTTTTCATTTTTCAGCCTGGTAAACACAAATTTAAGTTTAGAATTTTTATTGCTTAAAATTTACAGAATTATTGCGCTAAAAGCGAATTCCATCAGATAACAAAGTATTTACGGATTACTGTTTCAATCATATACAATTATAGAAAAGATTGAAATATACAGAAAATCTCATCAAAATATGTTGTATGTATGCAGTCACACTAAGATTGTATGTACATTCCTGCCAATAAGCTTACTTCGTTGTGACGATTAACGTCACATTAGGCAAGTACTTAACAGAAACAGAAGCAGAAAATAAAAAAAGTGCGTTTTCTAAAAAAAAAAGTTTTCATTTTAGAAGTGAAATATTTTATTGCACGTAATGCAGTTGACATAAATATTACAAATAAAAGTAAAAGTGTTTTCATCTTTTCACTTTAATATATTATTAATTTTATCTTTCCTTTACTTATGGGACCCAAGCACTACACAAGATTAGTGCAAGAGGCTTTGAATTGAGTAAATATTTAAAATTGAATAATGAACTTCTGTAGTGCATATTTAAAACATTCAGCTGTGTAGCCGGTTTTTAACAACGAAAAATAAGTGCCAAAAAATTACGAATCAAAGGGGGCGCTTAAAGCAATAGACCCATTAAAGTCGAAACACACAAAAATATATAATAAACAATAAGCTAATAGCTGTAATTGCTAGACTTTACAATCCAACTGGTGTAGTGTGTAAATCCCTTTATAAAATTTTAAAAGTTAAAAGGAATGCATGGCCGGCAAAAAAGTTTTTAGTCTTTTCACATTAAATCTAACTTTAGTGTCTGATATACAGATCAGGGAGCCCCCATAGATTAGAAGTAACCTATCAATCTGGGAGTCGCAGGTTCGATTACTGCATAGACTCTGGGTGTTTTCTGTTGTTTGAGAAAGATTAAAAAAAAGAGTAGCGAGCGAGATCACAATAGGTAATGTGACGAAAAAAACACATAAATAATAAACCAATATATGTATGTAAATAAAAAAAAAAATCAGCATCAGTTAATACATCTGTGTGCGTCTCACAAAATTTAAACTAATTTTGATTTTGGTAAATTCACACATAACGTATACAAATGTATACGTATACAACGCACACAAATGCATTGATTAGACATGTGTATTAGACATCTGCACAAATGTAAAGGGTGGTTAAACTTTAAGGGCCGATGTTGAATATGATCCACACCTAAACGTCAAGTTTTTTTTGCATTTCACTTGACATTTCTTAATTTCAGACTAACTCAATTTGAACCATGTTGCACAATCGAGCAACGCATTAAAGTTATTCAGGCTTATTATGAAAATGGACGGTTAAATCAAAATGCATATCGTGCACTTCTTGATTTTTTCGGTCAATTTAATTGTCCAAATGTGCGTACAATCGGAAAAATTGTGCAAAAATTTGAGCAAACCGGGTCTGCAGGAGATGTGAAAACACCAGTGCATGCTCGTACTGCAGAAAATATTGCTGCTGTTCGCGATAGTATGGCTGAAGAGCCGTTCATTCAACTCGTCGTCGTGCCCAACAATTGCACCTCTCACGCTCGTCGCTGATGAACATTATGCCTAAAGACTTGCATTTACACGCTTACAAGGTGCAATTGACTAAAGAAATAAAGCCTCTTGACCATTCCAAAAGTCGTCAATGGTCAGAATGGTGGCAAGAAATTCCAACAGTGGATGATCAATTTCCGAAGAAAATCATCTTCAGTGATGAGGCACATTTTCACCTCAGTGGATTTGTCAATAAGCAGAATTGCCGCATTTGGGCTAATGACAATCCAAGAGTGATTGTCGAAAAACCAATGCATCCAAAAAGAGTGACAGTTTGGTGCGGCTTATGGGCTGGCGGCATCATCGGCCCGTATTTTTTCTAAAATGAGACCGGTGAGGCAGTTACGAGATGATAACGAACTTTTTATGGCCCGAATTGCAGCTAGGAATGCAACTTCAATGAGAAGAACATATAGGAGGAAACCGTTCAAGTCGTCTGCTGATATTCAAGCCCTCATCCGAGAAAAAAGAAAATTGAGAAGGGAATGGCAGAGAAATCGTTCTCCAGCTTCAAAGACTCAATTAAATTTTTGTCAAAAAATACTAAAAGAAAAGCTGCGTCTACAACATGAGTCAGCGCTAGCAAATTTTTTAAGTAACTTGGATCCGACAACAGCCTATGGAAAGCTGTGAAGCATATGAAGTGCCCTACTTCCTTCGAACCTCCATTAAGACTTGAGGGCCTTAGTTCAGCTAAAAATCCAAGTGAACGAGCAAATGCTTTTGCTAGCCCTCTGGAAAACTTTTTCACTCCGCATGACATAGATAGTGATATTAATCCTCCATAAATCAGCGATTCCATTGAAAATCATATAAGGATACATTTGCCCTCAATTAAAATGGCAATCAAAAACCTTGATGCGAAAAAGTCGCCCGGCGCTGATCGAATTACTAGTTCAATGCTGATGAGCTTGCCAGTTTGCGCTGTGAGAATTATAAAGGGTGTTTTTTATAGACGTATAGAACTTTAAATTGCAACAAAAAAACGATGGATTATTCGATTGACATAAATTTTATTTATCGAAAAGATAATCTTGTGGCATTACATATTAAATATGATTTCTGGCATATGACCGCCACGGCTGGCTCGGATGTAGTCCAATCTGGGCGTCCAATTTTCGATGACTTTTTCCAACATTTGTGGGCGTATATCGGCAATAACACGGCGAATGTTGTCTTTCAAATGGTCAAGCGTTTGTGGCTTATCCGCATAGACCAATGACTTTACATAGCGCCACAGAAAGTAGTCTAACGGTGTTAAATCACAAGATCTTGGAGGCCAATTCACAGGTCCAAAACGTGAAATTAGGCGGTCACCAAACGTGTCTTTCAATAAATCGATTGTGGCACGAGCTGGACATCATGGTTGTTCAATTTAGGAATGAAAAAGTTAGTAATCATGGCTCTATACCGATCACCATTGACTGTAACGTTCTGGCCATCATCGTTTTTGAAGAAGTACGGACCAATGATTCCACCAGCCCATAAAGCGCACCAAACAGACAGTTTTTCTGGATGTAACGGTGTTTCGACATACACTTGAAGATTAGCTTCACTCCAAATGCGGCAGTTTTGTTTGTTGACGTAGCCATTCAACCAGAATTGCGCTACATCGCTAAACAAAATTTGCTTAACAAAATCGGGAACAACGGCAATCTCGTTTTGGGCCCATTCGCCGAATCTACGCCTTACTTGATGATCGTTTGGCTTCAATTCTTGCACGAGTTGGATTTTGTAAGCACGCAAACCAAGATCCTTCCCCAAAATCTTTCATAACGTGGATGGACACAGATCCAATTCCTGTGTTCGATGGCGGATAGACTCATTCGGGTCTTTATCAATGCTACGCTCTACAGCAGCAATAGCTTCTTCTGTACGCACCGTACGGCGTCTCTGGGGATGCGAGTTATCAATAAGAGTAAACGTGGTACGAAAACGTTCCATGGTTAATCGAATTAACTGCTCTGATGGGCGATTTTGTCGACGATAAAATGGACGTAGTGCTCGATACGTATTCCGCACAGAACCATTATTTTCGAAATAAAATTGCACTATTTGCAAGCGTTGTTCAGGCGTGAGTCTATTCATGATGAATTGGCAAACCAAACTGAGAATAAATCACTTAACAGCTGTTAAATCTGTCGCCATTTTGAAAAGTAATGCCAACTTAAAGTTATATACGTCTATAAAAAACACCCTTTATTAAAACAGTTCCAAAAAGCTTAGAACCTGCAAATTAAATTTATTTTTCCTCTTGATTTCATTAATTTGCATGGGCAAAGTCGGAAGTGGTACCTCTGTAAAATTGGGAATGCTAAAAATCCCTCAAAGCAAGAGTACTGGGATATGAGAGAATTTAAATTTTTTTTAAATAATCCAAAGTAATTTCTGAGCATTTCGGCTTTAGATTACAGATCTACACGAACTCTTCTTTAAAATGATACACGTCTCATGCCGTAATCTTCTATGCTTGTTTGAAAATTGGTAAAGCATTTGAACTTTTTTATATTTCTCCTAAACATATTTATAAATAAGATATAAGTACTGAAAAGATATTTACAAATACTGAAAAACATAAGGAGTTACGTTAAAACATATTTAATTTGGCATATTTATCTCCACTTGTAAGTTATATAATGAACTGAGTAATTCTTCTTTGCTCCAAGAGTTGGTCGACAAACTTCCGCCTAACCTGCAATTAGAATGGGGTAGTAAGAAACTTCAATTGCTTAAAGATAACAAAAAAGCACACCTGACAGAATTCTCTGCTATGATGTTTACCATTAAGCCCAATACCAATAATAGCAATATAAATAAGCCACGAAATGCTCATATAAATACATGCTCATAATTTTCAACAAACGATAAGCTGCATTGTTTATTAAAAGAACTGCATCGATGTAGCGTACTGTAAAAAATTTTCAGCTGCAAGCCGTGCCGAAAGATGGAATTTAATACGACGTTTTAATATCTGCTTCATAAATTCACCACACCAGCTGTTGAGGACTACGGCGAAAACAACAAGACCAAAAGCACACAAATGATCAGTCAATCAGGTAATGAAAACAACGAAATGAGAAAATCATTTAATGGCAATGCACATAACAATAAAGCAGATTGTGTTCAATTTAAGATAATTCCAGTCAAAATGCATGAAAAAAATAATAATAATAAAAACATATGCATTAATTGATGAAGGATCATTAATAATTCTTGTTGATGAAGATTTAATCGAAGACTTGGGCTTAAATGACACGTCTAGTCCACTCTGTCTAAAATGGACGGAACACATGCAGCGAAGAGAAGAAAACTCGAAGCAGGTATTGCTGCCAATTTCGGGTCACAATCAAGAGCGTTTTGCAATAACTATAAATACGGTCAAACAACTTTGTTTACCTTCTCAAACTTTACAGTATAAAAAATTATATGCCCAATTTTCTTATTTAAAGGAATTACCAATTAGTGACTATTACACTGATTTTCCGCGTCTGCTCATCGGCGCTAACAACTGGAATCTCTAGAAAAATACATGAGTCATCGCCAGATTCGCCTATTGCTGTGCAAACTAAGCTAGGATGGCTAATTTATGGTGAGATATGTTACAGCTCTACGCAATTCGAGTTATGTAATTTACATATTTCACACTGTGAGTCAAACGATATAAACTTAAATGAGCTTGTAAAACAGTATTTTTCAATTGATTGCATAGGTGTGAAGCTGCTTTAGAAACCAATTTACGGTAAAGAAGATAAACGTGCACTACATTTCCTAAAGACTAACACCAATCAGCGTTCAGATAAACATTATGAAACCGGCTTGCTGTGGTGATACGACAACATAAACTTACCGGAAAGCCTTACAATGGCCAAAAAACGATTATTGTGTTTAGAACGAAATCTATCAACGGATACACCTTTGTTGTCCATATAAAAAAAAAAATTTTAAGACTATCTACAGAAAGGTTAAATTTTAAGAGCCGACGTTGATTTTGAATAAAACACAAATTATTTAGTAAATTATTGTCATTTCTTTTTATTGTAATAATATGGTATGGTTCAATTATGAGCGGAACAAAATATCGGCCAAATGGTCCGCGACCTCGGCGGCACACCTCCATCCGATGGTCCAAATTTACAATGACGCTGAGGTATAATTGAGTTTCTATGCCGTTAATGTGTCGAATTATCCTTTAGCTCTTGTATTGTTGCTGGCTTATCGACGTACACCTTTTCTTTCAAATAACCCCAAACAAAGAAGTACAACGGTGTCAAATCACATGATCTTGGCGGCCAATTGACATCGCCAAAAGAGTAATTATTTCGTTAGCTCTGTGGCAAATGGCACCATTCTATTGAAACCACATATCGTCCATATCCATATCTTTCAATTCGGGTCATAAAAAGTTCGTTATCATCACACAATAGCGAACACCATTCACAGTAACTGCCTGACCGGCCTCATTTTGGAAAAAATAAGGCCCGATGATGCCGCTAGCCCATAAACCGCACCAAACAGTCACTCTTTGTGGGTGCATTGGTTTTTCGACAATCACTCTTGGATTATCATTCGCCCAAATGCGGCAATTCTGCTTATTGACAAATCCACTGAGGTGAAAATGTGCCTCATCACTGAAGATGATTTTCTTCGAAAATTGATCATCCGCTGTTGCCATTTCTTGCCACCATTCTGATCATTGACGACTTTTGGAATGGTCAAGAGGCTTTAGGTCTTGGGTCAATTGCACCTTGTAAGCGTGTAAATGCAAATCTTTAGGCATAATGTTCAGCAACGACGAGCGTGAGAGGTGCAATTGTTGGGCACGACGACGAGTTGAATGAACGGCTCTTCAGCCACACTATCGCGAACATCAGCAATATTTTCTGCAGTGCGAGCATGCACTGGTGTTTTCACATTTCCTACAGACCCGGTTTGCTCAAATTTTTGTACGATTTTTCCGATTGTATTCACATTTGGACGATTAAATTAATCGAAAAAATCACGAAGTGCACGATATGCATTTTGATTTGAACGCCCATTTTCATAATAAGCCTTAATAACTTTAACGCGTTGCTCAATTATGCATCTTTCCATTGTTCAAATTGAGTTAGTCTGAAATTGAGAAATTTCAAATGAAATGAGGAAAAAAACTTCTTCATTTTAATAACAATATTAATACAGCGGCCAGAAAAATAAATGTGCAGCCAGTGAGTCTGATTTAATGTAAATAGTAGTCCGCCTTTCACGAGATGTACATAGCAATCAGAACTACAGGCTTTTTTTGATAATTATAATACATCGATTAAACTCATTGAATACCTGTCTAGTCGCTGTATTTTGGTTTTAGGGACTATCGGAAAAGGCGGTATTCCCAACTGTAAGCTGCCAGAAGAAAAAAAATTTTTAAAAAGGAACAGCGCGGTACCTCAATAGAGCAAGTCGTTGACAGCAATGGTATTGACATAGCTGTGGTTGCTTGGATGGAGCCAAACACCCAACAACCGTTGTTAAAAGATGCGACAAGTCTAAGAAGCAATATATTTTTATTGAACGTGCGTATGTAGTGGCTGAATATAATCGGAATATGGGTGGAGTCGATCTTTTGGACTCTGTTATGGGCCTTATAAAATTAAGCTACGGAGCAACCGTTGGTATTTGCGAATTTTTTACCATTTGTTGAATATGACTCTGTGCAATTCCTGGCTTTTGTACAGAAGAATTTAAGTTGAAAAAGTTACACTAATAAAACCTTAAATTCCGCTGACTTTAGAATTTAGATAGCCGAAACGCTATGTAAATATCAAACAGTAAACCGCCCAAAAAGGGAACGGATAAAAGGATGAGATGTAAATTTCCTGATTACAAAGGATACACTCAAAAATCCTGTGAAAAATGTGGTTGGGTTATGCTACAATAAACAAAATAATTGTTTTTAAGATTTTCATATGTTAATATGAATTTCTCTAAAATTATAATATTTGAAGCTGTTGTGGCAATGTTGCACTTCTGCAACGTATAGTTTTTGTTAAAATTAAATACGAAATTAAAAAAAAAAATAAATAATTTTCATTTAATACTGTGCTAATTACCACCTAAAAACAGCAAAATTAATATTTTTAGCGTTTAAAAAATTTTGTTGCCAAAAAATTTATAAATTTTAGGAGAAGAAACAGTTGCTTATTTGGCCAAGAGAATGAAATATTGGTGTATTTCAGCGAAGACACCAAACAGTAAAATTATGCCGACTTAATTTTTTAGAGAAGGCTAAAGGTACTAATAGACAAAGATGTTAAATAATGATTAGATAATGCTAATGATTGCTAATTAACCTTCTTTTGTGAAATTCTCTAATTCATTAAACAATTAGAATTAGTTCAACTAATTCCAATTAGATAATTGAAATTTTTATTCCAATGGTAAAACTAATTGCAATTAGTTGCCATTAGCAAAAAAATTGGTTATCTTTACAATTAGAAATCTAATTGAATTCTGCTAATGCAATTAGATATTCAATTCGCTCGAATTAGAATCAATTATTTTGATAAAAATAAATTTTTTCCAAAGAATTATTGAACTGAACGATTAATGATGTAAGTCTTTAGGACCTGTGGAGCGACTATTTTCCTTTGCGGGCATTATTAATAGTCCAATTCGGGGTCGCTTGACGGACTTTTCTTTTGAAAAGCTCGTATTGCTGAAAGCGAATATACCCGGTCATTGTATTTAGCTATTAAACAGTTAGTACATACGTTAAATAGGTGTGCATGTATGTAATATATGTAGTACATATTATGTACATAAGTAATATATATATATTTTTTTTTTGTTATTGAAAATATCAAAATAATTGATTCACGAACTCAAAATTTTTATTTTGTTTTGCTCAGGTATTTCTAAAAAATTTACACTTTCATTATTTACATTTCGTAAGCATGAATTTTAAAACATGAAAATTTGTGTTTGTTATCACTTTTACATTAAATTCCATACTTCATAACAAAAAAACGTAGATATAAGTATTTTCGGCATGTGCATTTTCATTACGGAAATAACTTTTTAATTAATGTTTTTTAAAGCAAAAAATTTTTCATTTTGCTTATTTTCTCTTATTCGTAATATTAAAACACTATATCTGTCTCTTACATACAAATTCCAAATAAAATGCTGAGTTTTTCAAAATTCTAACCTCAAAAGTTTCATCTCTGGTTGCTTAGTGGCTACGTGGTCTTTTTACAACTGTCCACTTCTTTTATATATTTCATACAGCCTCTCTTTGATCTGTTTGTTCGTTCGTTTTGTCTTAGGCTCAGTGTGTTTGTTGTAATGAGTGTTGTTGCAATTTGTACGAGGGTGATTCTGTAAGTCATGCTTAGACCGATCCTACATACGTTATAGAATTCTATTTATACCTAAAACTCGTTAAATTGATTTTTACATTTAGCTTTAGCTACTTACAGAATAACAACCAAATTAAAAAAAATTTCTGCTTAATAAGCGTTTATAAAACAAATTTCCGATAGAAAATGTGCTTAGTATGCTCTTATTAAAGAAAAACATTTTTTTTTATGCATTTGGACATAAGGCTGCAGATGTTATAAATAATTTTTTTTTCTTTTGTAAAATACTCATATTCAAATGCTAAATTTATAATTCGTTTTCTTTTATTCAACACGCATTTTTTTTTTAAATGTAACGTGTAAGCTGTAATAACGTATTGGCGATTCCTTATTTAAATATTTTTAAGTATTAACGGCAAATTAGTAATAATATCTGTTCTGAAAGCAAACCTTTCATAGCTAAATACTCCTACTATAAATATGTAAAACTAGACTTATGACAGGCTCTAATTTTTAAATGTAATACTTATTGCAGATGCATTTTCTGGAGATATATCTCACGCTAATTCGCACGAAAGTACCTCAGATGGAAATTCCGATCATAATTCTTCAGGCGACGAAGATTCGCAAATGCGTTTGCGTTTAAAACGTAAACTGCAACGTAACCGAACATCATTTACCAACGAACAAATCGATAGCTTGGAAAAAGGTAACATACAAATTTAGTAAATAAATAATTGCATATATATACGTACCTATTAAAGGGCTGCACAAGCATACTTACAAGCACTTTATTATAAAATATTACACATATTTGCAGTAATGTGTGGCTTTCAAGTATAGTTGTATAGCCCTTTAGTTTTGTTTTAATTGCTTTTATAATTATTAATAAATATTCCTATATTATCATTTTCCCATAACATTCCAAGCAGAATTTGAAAGGACACACTATCCAGACGTTTTTGCTAGAGAAAGGTTGGCCGAAAAAATAGGTTTACCAGAGGCACGTATTCAGGTTTGTCTTTTATTTGTTTTGTTTTTTAATTTACTCTTTTTAGTTCATGTTTTTATTAGAGGATTTCTCTTTAAATTTTAAACTAAACATTGAAATTCCAATTTATATTTTTTAAATCAATTACTTAACAAAGTAATTGAATATTTTTTTAAAAACGTTGATTTAATCACAGCATACGATATGGAGTAAAATGTATTGTAAGTTGATATGATGGCTTTCGATATCAGGTCTTCGATCGAGCTTAATCTTATTACACACCATTCGATAGCAAAGTAGCTACCGCAAACAAAGCAAATTACTTTTTTAAAAAGCACGGTCAACAAAAAGTTTTGAAAAATGCAAGCTTTATTTATTTTTATGTTTATAAGTTTATATTTTCATACATACATGCACACATGTATAACTAAGTCCCATTATTAAAACTTTCGATAGTTAAAGTAAGGATTTTGTGGAGTAAATAACCAGTTTTTAGCTAAAATTTTGGAACCAAGTTCAGGTAGATATTATAGTCAAGAGCACACTTTAATTAAATGATAATTTTAATCCAATGTAAAACCAAAAACTTGATATTTGACTTATAAAATCTTAACTTTAGTTATCGGTAACTTGTATGAATGGCACTAAATAAAATATTATTAAAGGAATGCTTTTAATTTTCTTCATTGTACAAAAACTCTTTGCACAATTGCTGCCTAAATTTATGCTATACTTTTTATTTTTTCATTTGGCAAATGTTTTTGTAGAAATCTATTAAAATACGATGAAAAAGATATAGTATCAAATGATTTGCTTACTCGACACGTATCGAAATATTATTCGATACGATAGTCCACTCGCTCTCGAATCCGGTGATTAAAAATCTGTAATATCAATTATGTTTTTTAATAGTGTTTGAATTTAAAAAATATATATATATCTGGGTTATTTATATACTACCTACTTTTACCTGGTCTTGCACGGTTGTTTACTGTATGAGTACGATTTCTAAGAGTAAAAAGATCGAATATATAAAAATTTTATATTTTCATCAAAAGCCAATTTAAATTTTTATTAAAATAATTATAGACTACACCCGTTAACACGCCCACTTTAAAAATTTTTCTCAAATCGGAGAACTTCTAGAGCGATTTCGCTAATTTTTTTATTATATGTTCGGCATAACCCGAATATATTTTAATGAAAAGAAAAATATACCACGCCCACTTTTTAAACTTTTCTGAAATCGGAGAACGGCTGGACCGATTTGGCTAATTTTTTTTATATATTCGGCGTATTCCAAGTTATATTTTAATTAAAAGAAATATTTTCCATTCCCATTACTACGCCCACTCTTAAAATTTGGAGAAAAAATTTTTTGTGAAAACTTGAAAATTTTTTATGCAATCTATGAAAACTTTGAATTCCCATTACTTGAAAAATACGAATTTCCCCGGGAAATTTTACTTAATATTTTCTTCTTAGAATTCAATTTTCTATGACTTTTGATACTTTTTTTTCCAATATTCGGTGCGTGCGTAAAGTAAATTTAAGCCAAAATTTGTCTCAAATCGGAGAATGCTGGAACGATTTGGCTAATTTTTTATTATATGGTCGACATAACCCAACTTATATTTTTCTTCTCTTTTTAATTATTTTTCAATGTAAATAAAATTTGAAATCAGAACAACGTTTGGCATGTCAGCTAGTACGTTTATATATTTTAAGGACAAAATAGGTATTTTTTTTTTTATTAAAATACAACATACTTGCATTTAAGTACTATTTACAAGTCATGTTAGATTATAAAAATATTTGCAAGAAAGTAGCGGTTGTGTTTATTTCGACAAATAATTTTATAATGTGCCAGTAGCTTTAGTTAAACATACATAAAAAGAAAAATATTTTTATATATAAGCTTCATGTTTTGTTTTTCTATAGAAAAGTCAACTTTGATTATTTTTAACGATGACGACATGTATGCGCAATGAAGTATTTGATCAAGGGCTTGGTCATGCATGGGGAAGATACTGCTCATTAAAAATTGGAAAAAAACGCCTTTTTTCTCATTTTCTTTTCTTCATTATTTTTTAAATTTATTTGTTACAATTTATAGTACAAAATTTTTCTGGTAATGCACCAGTTTTTAGTATGTTATGTGGTGTAAGCTTATTAGCTCAATCACTTGATTGCGAACACGCATTGCAAGTGTCTGGGCTGTGTAACACTAGCTTTTATTACCCGTCCTTGCTCACTCATTTAAGCTATGAGCTGATATCTTTAGAGTGACGAGAGCAAGCGTATCATATTTCAGAAAATTCCATTGAAAATTTAATCGTGTTTGGTTTCTTAAAAAATTTCTGTTGTGTTTTATTGACAAGGTCACTATAAAATTACAATATGGAGAAATATAGCGATTGTATGTAATAAATTTAAAGAAATCCGTTGTGAAACTAAAATTTATATAGCAATAAAAACAAACAGAAAACTAATTTTATATATTAGTATCATAAAAGAATTTTTTATTATAATAGAAGGATCTTTGACAATTATGTGTGAAACAAAATATCAGTCAAATGCTCACAACAGCTTCGATGTTACACCTCTATCCAACGGTATCTATATTCAATGACTCTGAAACATAATTCAGATTCGATGTCGTTATTATGCCAAATTATCTCATTCTTTAGCTACTGAATTGTTCTTGATATATTGACGTAAACTTTTTCTTTTAAATCCTCAAAGAAAAAATTCCAACTGTGTCAAATCACATGATCGTGGCAGATAATTAACAGCAAAATGACCTTTTGAATTTCTTGTGCAGAAAATCCATTATTTTGTTGGCTGTGTGGCAAGTGGCACCATCCTTTTGGAACCACATATTGTTCAGGCTCATCATCATATTAATTTCTGGCCACAAGAAGTCCATTATCATCTCGCGATAGCGAACACCATTCACGGTAAATGTGTTTTTTTATTTCCTACAGAGCCGGTTTATTGAAATTTCCTCACAATTCTCCCGATTGTGGACACAATTGGTCGGTTATGCTGACCACTAAGTGCAGGAAATGCTTTTTGATTTGAACGCCCATTTTGATAAAAAGCTTCAATAATCTTAATTGTGTACTTCTCCATGGTTGAATTTGCAAAACACTGTATTAAGAAATGTCAAATTCAGTTGAGAAAGAACTTGACGTCAAGACCACCCTTTATAAATGATAATATTGTGAACTTATAGCCGTACGGATTAATTAAAATGTCTTTTAATAATAATAATTATATGAGAATTTTTTTACTATCTTGTTGTAAAATAAAAAGACATCAAAATAGTATACTGAAAGAAAAATGTGGCAGATATTCCAAAAAATTTCTTGATAAATTTTGCAAAGTGCCAGCAAAATAAATTTTTTGTTATATTTTATTAACTACGCTGACATAAATTATTTAATTCAGATAAGGAAGTTCAAAAAAACAACACCGGCTACTACTACTCAATAATTACATTCTGGCATACCTGTTTCTATTTGCAATAAGATTTCTATATTTACGCCTGTGGCACACGTCAACTCAATTTCATTTTATACGTACTTATGCGCCCTTACACTGTCAAGCCTAATGCTAGAGTTTGGAAAGAGGTTGTTGTAAATTTTCACTAAATACTCATTTTAAATACTCGAATTTAATCAGCGCATTCGACAGCGATAGACTGTTGTATCGAATAATATTTCGATACGTTTCGAGTAAGCTAATCACCGTATACGATATCTATCGAATAGTAACTTTGTAATAGATTTTGTATAATGCTTGTCAAATGTAAGTAAATAAAAAAAGAACTGTAGCATGAATTTGGGCAACAATTGTGGGAAAAGAATTTTTGATAATATGGATAAACAATTGCTTCTTCTGGCATCTTTTTCTTCAAATTCAAAAGATAAAAATTTATGAAAAATTTTAATAACTAAATGTTATAACCTAAAACTAAATAAAACTTAAATTTTTTTAACTTTTTGTTGACCGTGCTCATTAGAAAAGTAATTTGTTTTGGTTACGAAAGCTAGATTGTTTTTGAATGATGTTTACTAAGCATAATACCAAAATGAAAAATTTCGATCAATTTAATTCGATATGGAATGCGCTGACTAGACCCCTGTCTATCTCCGTGAGAGATTTTATTTCGTTCTTTATAAGAGAATCAAGACTCCGTTTTGAACCATCTACTCGCCATGGCTATGTAGAAGTAAAGTGACCTAGATCCAGTACATTAGTTTTCCAGGATAGCTTGGAATTCACAGTTACTTCCAGATATTTTGCACTATCCGATAAGCAAAATTCTTGATCCTGCAACCGTAGGGGGATGTAACTCTGCAATTTGGTCTTTTCAATGAATAGAACCAGGACTGTTTTGTCTAGGTTAACACTTAGGCTGCAGTCTGCAAACCAGTCACTGAGTAATCCCAAGGCACTGGTCAGGATATCACTTATCACATCCATGAGCATTCCCGATACCACTATCACCACAGCGTATGCAACAACTTTAATCCCCCTATTTTGCAGCCTAATTAGTATCAAATCAATAAAAAGAAGCTACAGTGGAGGAGAGGTCACCCCGCCTTGGGGTGTGCCTTTTCTTGCTATTGCTAAGTATCTCAGTGACATACCTTGCCAATAGCATTTTCATCAAAAACCGCTCAATGGCGGTCATACATACGTTAAGAATGTTCTCAGAGTATGTTGCTTGTTTTCCACAGATTTTTGTATGAACTCCACCACCTCATGAAGGGCAGTTTCCGTAGAGCGGCCCTTCAAGTAGACGTGTTGGCACATAGAGAGATTCGGCGAACTACTGCGTCTCTGAATAATGTGTATATCGATGAGTCTTTAAAGAGTCTTAAGTAGGAAAGACGAAAGACTGATTGGTCGGAAGTTTTTAGTATCCTTGTTACTTCTTTAACAATTTTTGGAATGAATATAACCTTTACTCTTCTCCAACTAGTTGGAATACAGTTGAGAAGAATGTTATATAGTTTGTTCAGCAAGGGAATGATGGAGTGCTTAGCACTCTGAAACATCTTTGGCGAGATGTCATGAGGTCCCTTGATTTGAATGGGGAAAAGCTGTCGATAGCGCAAGCAATTCTCCCTTTCTTCAGATCTATATATTCTGTTTTCTATAAATTTTATAACGGAATGCAGTACACATATATTGTATTGTATTTTCTTAAGGTGCATCTACTGCTGAAACGGTGTTGACACTGAAAAATAATTATAAAACCCAAAAGAGCACTCAGGAGCAACTAAAATTTATATATAAAAGGTGATTTTATAAGAACTATCGGAAATTTAAAAAAAAAACACATAAAATTCAGAAAAATGCATGAAATATTTATTTGGATCGATAGTTGAGTCGATATAATTTAATGTTTGAAGATTATTTCATGCAAATGTTGGCCGCGGCTGCGCCTCAAATGGTCCATCCGCTTAGTCCAATTTTGGCATACTCTTTCCAACATTTCGGCCGGTATCTCACGAATAATGTTGGCAATGTTGGCTTCCAGTGCGTCAATCGAAGCGGGCTTGTCCCTATAGACATTAGCCTTAACATAGCCCCACAAAAAATAGTCTAGAGGCGTTAAATCGCACGATCTGGGCGGAAAATTGACTGGTCCCAAGCGTGAAATAAACTGTTCACCGAACTCGCCTCTCAATTGGTTTATTGTTTCGCGTGCTGTGTGGCATGTGGCACAGTCTTGTTGAAACCACATGTCATGCAAGTCAAGCTCTTCCATTTTGGGCAAAAAAAAGTTTTTTATCATCGCACGGTAGCGCTCACCATTCACAGTAACGTTGTGATTCGCATCATCTTTGAAGAAATGCGGCCCAATGATGCCGCCAGCCCATAATCCGCACCAAACGGTTGTTTTTTGTGGATGCATTGGTAGCTCTTGCAATGCTTCTGGCTGCTCTTCACTCCAAATACGGCAGTTTTGCTTGTTCACGTATCCATTCAACCAGAAATGAGCCTCGTCGCTGAACACAATTCTTCGATAAAAAAGTGGATCTTCATCTAACTTTTCAAGAGCCCATTCACCAAAAATTTGGCGTTGTGGTAGGTCGTTTGGCTTCAATTCTTGCACCAGTTGTATCTTATAAGGCTTCACACCCAAATCCTTCCGCAAAATTTTCCACGTAGTGGAGTAACAGAGGCCCTATTGCTGCGAACGGCGCCGAATCGATAATTCACGGTCATCACCAACACTGGCCGATACGGCTGCGATATTTTCTTCAGTTCGCACTCTACGTAAGCGTGTTGGTGGTTTAATGTCCAACAATGTAAATTTGGTGCGAAATTTTGTTACAATAGCCCGAATAGAAGCCTCAGTAGGTCGATTAAACTGACCATAAAATGGAAGAAGCGCGCGATGAACTTTCTTAACAGAGCACGCATTTTGGTAATAAAATTCAATAATTTGCAAGCGTTGTTCGTTTGTAAGACGATTCATGATTAAATTATAGACCAAACTGAAGATGTTTTACAGTGACACAAGATACAAAACGTGCGTGAGCTGTCAAAACTAGTGTTGCCAAAAAGATAATAGCAAAAAAATCACTCTTTATTAAAATATATTCTTGTAGCAATAAAATATCCAAAAATTACTAGAGTGTTATCGGATGTTTTTTTAATTTACTACCAAAGTTGGGTTACGCTAACGCTATGTCACATATGATAAATATATTTGAACAACAACAGTGTTGCATTTAAGCGTATATGCCTTTCTTACAATTCTACTAAGAATATATCAGCCGTTATCATAATTTTTTTGAATTTCAACTATAACAAACATACGTAAAATTTTAGATTTTTCTACTAAATTACTTTGATGCACAGACACCTTACCTTTGAGGTATAATAACTAAAAAACTCCTTACTATTTTTTTAAAATTTTTTATACATATTTTAATTGAAGTGTTTTCTATAAAAAACTTTAAAAAAAATTAAATTTCCGTCATTAGTTTTACCCAAGCTCGTGACAGTATGCAATGTAACCCCATATTTAACGCAGTTTCTGTTAACGGTAAATTTTCAGGAATGAAATATGCCTGTATTATTATACCTTTCACTTTAAGTAAGAAGGTTATATATGACTTTGTGATTAAAAATGTAATTTCTACACAGTACATGGGACACTATTTATATAATGTATACATATTCTAAATCATTATGAATAGCGGAGTCGATTTAGGGATGTCAGTCTGTCTGTCTGCTTATCCGTCATATCGTTCAAATCAATTTTCATATAGAAAAGTATAGCATACCAATTCAGCCGGATCGGTTCATAAATGGAGGAGCTATGAGTCAAAAACCTTGACTACCTCTGTTTTTGACCATATTTCTGAGTGGGTTTTTGGCGTATTTTGTCTAAAATACAAAACGGACAGAAAAATGTTGTACGCAGTTTTATCAGAAATTACATTCATAAAGTTTTTGCCAAAAATCAGAACGATCGGTAAACAAATATATACGAAAAAGCAAATATATAACTGAAATTTTATGTTTTCATTAATTTGTTTTGTTTTTTAGTGAACATTTTTAAGCTGTACATGTAAATACATAATACGCTATTCAGACATACACGTTAATTGAGCAATTAAGCATTTTACGCAATTAATTGACTTAATTAACTTTTACGTCTGAACAGACTATAATATTTGTGTATACAAACACAAATTTGTGTATACCTGTGTATTCTGTGTTGTAGTGATGCAACTACACAGGTCAAGTGTCAGTGATGGCACTACAGTGTAATATAACTACAAATGCAGAAATCTTATTGAAAGAAGATTTTTTGATTTTTGCCGTTAATTTGAAATTCTTTATTGATATTAAAAATTTAATTAAATATATTTGCAAAATTAAATTAAATTATATTTCCTTGAATTCCTATTGGATATCTTTCTTAGAATTTCTTTTTTAAATTAATTTAAAAATTGAGTGCCTGCAGACATTTTATTTTATTGATTTTAAAAAAAGGTTCTTAGAAAGGATTATTTCTTAGAACTCGTTAGTTTTAGTTTCTTGAACTGAAATTAATTATTTATTTAAGATTAATAAAAATATAGATATTCCCAAAAAAAATTTTTTATCAATATTTTTCATTACTTTTTTTTTATAAAATTTTTTATTTGTAAGTTTATTTGACCTTTTTTATTGAAAGTGTAGTTCATTAAACTTGTTGTCGTATTATAAAAATTTATTTTTATATCGATATATTGCTCCAATTATATTTATTTAATTTTTATAATTAGATCTTAAGCTTAATAAAGTAACCGCTTTAATTAGATATTGTTTGTATTTTTTTGATATTTAAGAAGAATATGGAAAGAGAAAAATACGAATATTACGCTAATACAGTGGAGGATATATAAGACTCGACATAGGCGAATTTAACTCGTTATTTCTTAATATTGTTAATTAAAAAAAATATCTACTCCACCCTACACATGTATTTAGGTGAACTATTGTTGGGTGTTTCAAAAATACCAAAAAAAATTTTGTCTCATCCTGATTACTTTCGCTGTTGCTGTCCATACTTAAGCCAACAATATCTACATACACGTATATTATTTTCTATTATTTACTAATGCCCAGTTTTTGACTTTGTATTTATATGTTATTTATCTTTTAGTGACACTTACCCCCAGTTTTTGACTTCGTATTTAAATCGAGAATTAGTTGATTGTCGTTTTGAGCTTAAGTGGCACATATGTAAATGCAGTTTCAGTTTTAAATGATTGTTCTTATTTATTTGCGACAAAAATGTGGCAGCATCATTAATTATTAAAAATTAATGATCATTATCCAAAAAACAGCTGTGTCAGAGCAACAAAAAAAGTGATAATAAAAAAGTAATAAAATATTTTGAAAATGGAAAAAACAACATTAAATCAAATGAAAAGAACTGAATATTTTGTTTCAGCTGAAGTTGACTTTTTATTGTCTGCTGTAAAAAAGTACAGCAGCATAATTGAAAACATTATTATTAGTTATTGTTTTTATTATATTTATTAAATTAAACACAATAACCTCTTTTGTACGAGATACACAAAAAGACACTCAAGATCATATGTTTAATATGTGCAACTTAAGTGAACTTTAAATGCCCAAGGTTGGACATATAAATATGATTTAAGTTTATAGTTAGAAACTCAATTTTGTATGTAAATGGAACTTAAAGTTCAAATAACACTTAAGTGCGAAGTCAAATATTGGGCGTTAAATGCGAAAATCAATTTTATACTTCAAAATTAAATAATACTTAAATGGCCAACATTGCCAAGTTAAAGTCTACTTAAATTATCATATGTTTTTAGCAGCTTTTTGTTGTTGCAGAAAACAAATATTTTTGGCCATTGATAAAATTTTTTATTTTTGATGAAGCAACCAATAGAATCTCATCTTTCGTCCAAATAAAATTCGAACATCTCATTTGCATATATTTTTGTAGCTTTTTTATTGTTTTTAAATTTTACTTTTCACTATTCATTAAATTTTTTTTCTCTGAACAGCTGTGTTTCATTGAATGTCGGTAACACAGTCGATAATTTCGTGGTGCTGCCATTCTTTATGGTAAATAAATTTGTTACTTATGCCCAGTATTTCACTTCGCACTTAAGTGTCATTTGAACCTTGAGTTCCATTTAGATACACAATTGCGTTTCTAACTATAAACTTAAATCATATTTAAGTGGCCAATTTTGGGCATTTAAAGTCCACTTTAGTTGCACATATTAAACATATGATTTTGACAGTTGGTTTTTTTTTTGTGTATCTCGTACAAAAAAGGTTATTGTGTTTAATTGAATAAATATAATAAAAACCACTAAGTAATAATAATAAAAGTAATACAAAAATAAACAAGTAAAAAAAAATAATTAAAATGAGTTCTGATGAAGAAGACATGTATGACGCTGAAATCTCTGAAGTATTAATTATTCCAGCAGTTGTACGAAAGCCACGTACAATTAGAGCACGACCCAATCATTTTAATATATTTGGAGACACAGAGTTCTAGCAAAGGTTTCGCATGTCGAAAAAATCGGCGTACTGTCTTTTGGAGCTAATTGGGCCACAAATAAAAAACCCAACCAGTTGGTAAGTGTATCAACTAAATACATATACGAGTATACGTTTGTATGTAAGTATGTATTTATAAGCCAAATATGCCCCGTAGGCCCAGCAGTCATAGACGAAATTTTCATCGAAGATGTCTGTAAGGCAATTGCTAATTTGTCGTCTATAAAACACATTTGGAAACATATATGATGACAAGGGGGTAAAATTTGTCGTGCTTAAAGATTTGTTCCTGACAAGATAGAGAAAATGGGTATTATAAAGCCATTTTGACGACAGGATGAGTAACAACTGCATGCAATATGACGTGTGTACAGTTTTATTGCCGAACAATTGCGTCGAAGTTGTCGGGTTTCCTTTATATTAAAGAGTTTAAGTGTCAAATAGAACGAGTTTTTTATAAAGTTTAGTTCATATATACTGAGAAGCATAAGAAAAAATACGGGACTTTACCGTTAAAAAAAATGAAAGTAAAAAAAGCAGAAAAAACAATTAACTTTTTATTTAGTTAATGTTTGTAAGTGCTTGAGTGTGGAACTAAATAAAAAGTGCGACCAGAAAATTATAAATAGTTTAATTATGACGGTGTTAAAGGGAAGAAATCTTTAAAGAAATATCCAAATGTGCTAAATGCTATTTATCGTAAGTATTTAAAACAATAACAATAACTAACAATAAAATTTTGTTATATTGAATTAATTATTTTAATATAGAATCAACTAGAGTTGAAGGACAAACGTACGAGTTATTCATAAAAGAACTCCGTTTAAATTTCATCGTATCAAAAACAGATTAAACAAGGCCAGCTTAAGAAAAATGAAACAAAACGAAAGTGTTTTAAATAAAGAAAATATTCAAAATCAGTAAGAACTTTTTTTTGAAAAACAAAATGTAATAAAATTAAAATTTTTTCCACTCCTTGGCTTTAATTGAAAAAGTATTATTTGTTTTCTTTTTATAAAAAAATATATCTTTTTATAAAAATATTAAATAACTGAACTATTTATTTTTATTTAGAAAAATAAACGTTTAAACTACATTATTTAAATTAAAAAACTAATAAAAATGTATTTATGTATTTAAAAAAATCTGCGACACAGGAGGAATATTATCGTGCTTGATATCATCGACGACAATTTGGAAGTCAATGTTATTAAATAGTTACAGACGACAACATTAGAGAAATGTCGCTTATATATTCATTGACGACAATGTTAATAACATTGTCGTCTATATGCCCATCAACGACAATAAACATAGCAATGCTACCCACACTGTCATTCACGACTTTCGTGCCCTTTATTCGAAAAAGTCATCAATAGTTGTTCTGGACTGTCGTCAATATGTCGTCGGTGATAGACACTTGTCATGCAGGCTTCATCGACGATGTCTCGAAGACTTTGCCTACGGGGTACATTCTTCCTTTTTTATGTGTGCTTGTCCATCCACATTTCCACCAACTGCAACATCGTCTACACTTAAAACTTCATCAATAAATTCAACGTCCGTGTAGTCTAAAAAAATCAAATTATTAAATTTTTCAAATTATAATACAAGTAAACAGTAAAACTTACCGTTTTCATTTGTATCACAGTCATAATATGATGGTCTTCCTAAAATTTGGGTCTTTTGGCATATTTCCATTATTGTTTTATCTGTTGCTTTTTCCTGTGCTTTTTCCTGTGGAAGGCCACCACCTGTAGCATATGTTTGCTGCTTTTCGAAGGTAAAATTTTGCTTTGCTACTGCTTAGAAGTTCCCATATTTGGTCTTTAAAACCTTATGGCTTCTATAAGTGAGGGTATATTCACTATTAAATTCACGCTCCACATCTTTCCAAGCCTTTAATTTTTTCATCAGCACTCACTCTATGTGTTTTTTTGTTTTAAATTATGCTGCTGTACTTTTTTACAGCAGACAATAAAAAGTCAACCTCTGCTGAAACAAAATTTTCAGTTCTTTTTATTTGATTTAAGGTTGTTTTTTCCATTTTCAAAATATTATATTACTTTATTATTATTTGTTATATTATTTTCTATGCTTTGACACAGCTAATTTTGTTGTTGATAATTATCATTAATAATTGACATTCCATGATGCTGCCACACTTTTTTTGTCGCAAATAAAAATGTAAGAATCATTTTAAAGCAACTTATTCAAAAATCTCATGTTAAAAAAAATCTTAAGAAAAAAATTATTCTTAGAATTTGATATAAAGGGTGTTTTTTATAGATGTATAGAATTTTAAATTGCAATAAAACAACGATGGATTATTCATTTGACATGAATGTTATTTATCCGAAAGATAATCTTGTGGCATTACATTTTAAATATGATTTCTGGCATATGACCGCCACGGCTGGCTCGGATGTAGTCCAATCTGGACGGCCAATTTTCGATGACTTTTTCCAACATTTGTGGCCGTATATCGGCAATAACAAGGCGAATGTTGTCTTCCAAATGGTCAAGCGTTTGTGGCTTATCCGCATAGATTAATGTCTTTACATAGCCCCACAGAAAGTAGTCTAGCGGCGTTAAATCACAAGATCTTGGAGGCCAATTCACAGGTCCAAAACGTGAAATTAGGCGGTCACCAAATGTGTCTTTCAATAAATCGATTGTGGCACGAGCTGTGTGACATATTGCGCCGTCTTGTTGAAACCACAGCTCCTGGACATCATGGTTGTTCAATTCAGGAATGAAAAAGTTAGTAATCATGGCTCTATACCGATCACCATTGACTGTAACGTTCTGGCCATCATCGTTTTTGAAGAAGTACGGACCAATGATTCCACCAGCCCATAAAGCGCACCAAACAGTCAGTTATTTTTGGATGTAACGGTGTTTCGACATATACTTGAGGATTAGCTTCACTCCAAATGCGGCAGTTTTGTTTGTTGACGTAGCCATTCAACCAGAAGTGCGCTTCATCGCTAAATAAAATTCACTTATGAAAATCGGGAACAACGGCAATCTCGTTTTGGGCCCATTCGCCGAATCTACGCCTTACTTGATGATCGTTTGGCTTCAATTCTTGCACGAGTTGGATTTTGTAAGCAAAGATCCTTCTGCAAAATCTTCCATAAAGTGGATGGACACAGATCCAATTCCTCTGCTCGATGGCGGATAGACTCATTCGGGTCTTCTTAAATGCTACGCTCTACAGCAGCAATAGCTTCTTCTGTACGCACCGTTCGGCGTCTCTGGGGATGCGAGTTATTAATAAGAGTAAACGTGGTGCGAAAACGTTCCATGGTTAATCGAATTAACTGCTCTGATGAACGATTTTGTTGACGATAAAATGGACGTAGTGCTCGATACGTATTCCGCACAGAACCATTATTTTCGAAATAAAATTGCACTATTTGCCAGCGTTGTTCAGAAGTGAGTCTATTTATGATGAATTGCCAAGCCAAACTGAGAATAAATAACTTGACAGCTGTTAAATCGGTCGCCATCTTGCCAACTTAAAGTTCTATACGTCTATAAAGAACACCCTTTATTTATGTTTTTTACAGTTAGGTCAGTTATAATAGTGCATTAGAAAAACATAGTTGCTATAAATTTTTTTATTTTTTTATGAACTATTTATTGAATTAAATTTTTTACTGTATATTTATTACAGTTTCAAGAAATTTTAAAATTCCAAATACTTTGAGAATACATACTAAAATTTTTGGCTAAGTGTATACCAACTTTTTTACAGTTCAGTCCAAACTGAAGCCTATGTTCAAACGTTATACCTAAATAAGACTGCTAGAGCTGCGTATTCTCCGCAGTAGTATTAAAACCCACTAAAAACAAACAAAAATGGAGTTAAAAGCGCTAGGTTCCAAATTAAAAGACAAAAATAAAGAGCACATCGCGCTATCAAAATTGGATTTTTTCAGCTTTGCCGCCGCGCTATTTCGGTAAGCTCCATACGTTTTGTATAGGGATGATAATTTTTGTTAGATAAAAATGCTTGTCGGGCCAATGTGGGTATGAGTATTAAAAAGATAAGGAAAAAAAGTTATTTATAGCCATATATTAAAATGACTTAATTTTTTTAGTTTTTGTTTTTTTTATGTTCTTTATACCCTTCACTGTAAGTAAGAAGGGTATATACGAGTATAACTTTATAATTCCGTTTGTAATTTCTACATCGTACATGGGACACCTTATAAAGTATATATATTCTGGATCCTTATGAATTACGGAGTCGATTTAGCGATGTCCGTATGTCTGTCTGCCAGTCCGTCAAGTCGTTGAAGTCAACTTTCTGAAGTCCCTGGGCAACGTACAGAAAAGTATAGCATACCAATCTGTCAGTTGTATTTTTTCAAATTCTTTCTATTAAAATTCAGCCGGATCGGTTAGTAAATGGCGGAGCTATTAATCTAAAACAGCGACTACCTCTATTTTTGATCATTTTCTGAGTGAGTTTTTTACGTATTTTGTCAGAAATGACAGTCTAATATCTGTGAAAAAACGAGAGCAATCGGTTAGGTTAGCAAAAAATACCAGAGAAAAATTAAAACTACAACCAATATTTTAGATTTTCTATAACATTTGCTTTGTTTTTGCTTTTAAACTTAAAAAATTATATGCGTGTGTGTGTGTGTTTGTTTTAAATGGCTTGAGTGTAATAGCATTACGAATACACACATCTTTATGAAAGACAATTTTTTCGATTTCCCTCTTAATTTGAAAATCTTTATTGATATTAAATATTTAATTAATTAAATTTAGTTTAAAAAATGTTTGAAAATATTTCCAAAATTAAATTAAATTATATATAATTTGCATTTTTATTAGATATAGTTCTTAGTTTTTTTTTTTATTATTTAAAAAAATGAATGCCTGCAGACATTTTATTGCTTTTAAAAATGAGATTCTCACAAAAGATTTTTTCTTAGAACTCGTTAATTTCAGTTTCTTGAATTGAAATTAATTATTTATTTAGGATTAATTAAAAATAGGTATTTAAAGAAAATTTTTTATCAATATTTTCATTTCGTTTTATTTTTATTTAATTTTTTATTTTTAAGTCTATTTATTTTTTTTTATTGAAACGGCTAGCTTATTCAGATTTAGGTCATATTATAAAAATTTATTTTTATATCGATAATAAATAAATACATTTTTATAATACGACCTCAAGCGTAATAAGCTAGCCATTTCAATTATATAATTTTTTGTATTCTTTTGATATTTAAGAAGAATATGGAAAGTGAAAAATATGAATATTTTTGCTAACACAGTGAAGGGTATATAAGACTCAGTAAAATAAAATTTAGCTTGTTTTAACTGAAATATTTAGCATTCGTAATGTCTGTGCAAAAAACGAGAGCAATCGATTATCAAAATATAAAAGATGTTTCAGATTTACATTATTATACAATTATAAAGTGAAAAGAGATTGTATACCATATAATTTTTTTTTTTTGCTTTTTTAATTGAAAAGAATTTTTTATGAAAGAGAATTTTTTGTGCCGCTAATTTTAAGTTTTTTATTGATTTAAATATATTTAATATGAGAAAATTTTTGCAAATGTTTGCAAAATTTAATTATTATATATTATATTTATTTAGCATTCCTATTGTATGCATATCTTTCTTAGTGTCTATTTTTCATTTAATAATTGTTGACGAGTTAATCGCTTGTGTTATAAAAACAGCTCACTAAGAAGAATGTGGAAAGTGAAAAATATGAATACTAAGGCTAAGACTCGGCACAGTCGAATTTAACTTGTTTTTTTAAATCTTTGTAAATCCTTTTTTGAAATTTTTTCATTGATTAAGCTTTTTTCTAGCTTATGTATTTTCTAGCTCTTTGCTGATTAAGAATATGAATATTTGGCCACTACATTTAAGACTCGGCATAGCCGAATTTAAGTTATTTAAAATGTGTTTATTACTGTTCTGTTGCAAAACATTGTGCAAAACTCTTTGTTTTACTATAAAAATGTACGAGTATATTCTGTAATTCTCGTAGCTTAAACTAAGTCTCTATCGCTAAAAATTTTCATGCAAATATATTAGAGATTTTGCTGAAATAGTATTCTAGAACTCCATGCGCTTAGCTAAAATGTACTCTATTTGCCGTAGCTAATTTTCTATCATCCTTTCTTACTATCAAGACAAATTCAATTTCCCTTGCTTACCATTCGATTAACTGATGTTGTGCTGTTTTTGTTAGTGTCAATGAGTTATAATTTCTTCTTTTTTAAGGAAAAAATTTACTTTAGTCACTAGTGGCATATTAAAAAAAAAAATTATCACAGAGAAACTGTTGCTTATTTGTATTTATTAAGAGAATGCAAAATTGGTAAATTTCAGCGAAGACACCAAACAGTAAAATCACGGTGATTTAAAATTTTTAGAGGAAGACTAAATTTAGCTTTCACTTTTATTATTTAGAATTCCATTTGTAGCTAAAAATTGCTAAATAGAATTTTTTTGCGATGCAAATTTAGCTTTAGCTACTTACAGAATAAGGCTGTTCATACCTGTACAAAAATGTCATTACACTTGCTTTTTATATTTTGCATTTTTGTTTATTATTATTTTCATACTTTACAAAAAAAATCTTACCGCTAATATTTAGTTCATTGCATCGTTGCTCTATATGTTTACAATAAACCTGTTAATGCAAAAGCAAACCATTGTCGTCATCATTAATTTGATTATTGTTTATTTGCAGTTATTGTTTTTTTCTTAACATTGCAATTCTAACTGAAGGTGCAATAAGATAAATATAAATTAATGATAAATAAAAATGGAAAAGAAAAATTTTTATATTTGCTTTTTTACGTAGCAAAAATTTAGTATGTAAGACCGTAAAATTTAAATAAAACGTTTTTAAGTTTTGAAGTTTTAAACTATAAACAATAACCATAAAAACACCAAGTTTATTTTTATTTTATTCATCATCTCAAAAGTAACCAAATTTCAAGTGCTTGTTTTACATTCATCAATTGTCCTGGTGTACTGCTTGGATAATACAACTTGCCAAGTCAGTCAAACTAATACCATGTTCACACCTAGGTTTTTGAACGTTATTAACGACTTATTCGTGTTTTTGAGCTAAAACCAGTCAATTTTGCCAGGTTTTACCATACATTGAAATGTTTTAATAAACATCTCAAACGACGAGTTTTTGATTAAAAAAAAACTTAAAGGACAGGGTTGCATTTGCAATTGGAGTACATTCAGTGGGTTTTCAGCAGTTTTATTTTTTGTTAATAGATGGCGACACGTCAAAAATATTGGTGACCAAAAAAAAAATGGTAATTTAATATTTAGAGACTTATTACTTGAAATTTGAATATTAATATTTGGGGCTGGGTAAGTTTTTAGCTAATTATTGTATTAAAATTAAATAAAATCAAAAAATAAAATAAAATCAGCTGACCTAAAACATCTCAAAATTGGTGTGAACGGCTGCATTTTTGTTTTAAAACATTTCGCTAAAACACGCTCAAGAACCTAGGTGTCAACATGGTATAAGTCTTATTCACACAAAGACTGCAGCAGTGAGTTTGAAATGGTTTTGTGCAGACCTTTAGTTTTTATACAAAAGTGCCGCAGGCATATCAAATAAAATTAATAAAAATTGTCGTTTTGATTAACATTTTATGTATTTGGTTCTATAAATTATTACTCTTCTTATTATTGTTTTTTTTTATTTAGTTGGTTTTTTATGTATGTGTATGAACATATGTATTTAAAATTAAATAAAATGATTTAATTTTTACTTTTGGAATATGAACATATTGATTTTTTGCATTCCGCTATTATTATTTTGAAGATTATTTTACTTTTACTTTTTTTTATTTAATCGCTATTTTCTAATTTAAATTGTTAAGAGTAAATGAAATGCTTCTTTAAAATTAATCATTTTAAATTGCTGTACTTATTTTAAAAATAGGTGTGGTTTTCAAATAGACGTGCGAAATGGAGAAGAGAAGAAAAATTGAGAACACAACGGCGCTCAGCTGATAATATTGGTCATAATAGTGGCAGAACAAGTGTCACAAACCCCAGTGGTACTAATTCAATCATAAGCAGCGTCAATAATACATCATCTTTAGTTGAAAATAATACATCTAGTCATACACCCAATTCAAATAGTAGTAATACGACGAACGATTCAGCACCAGCAACTGCAGTGACATCAACTGTACCTACAAATAGTACAAACGGAGCACCTAATATACCAGAAAACAGTGGGGGTAATAGTGGTGTTGGGGGGCATGTTAATTCAGTTAGTCCGCCTATACAAGCAGTAACATCCAGGTTATCATTGAATTCTGGATTTAACCCAATGTATTCACCGATATCCCAGCCAATAGCAACAATGGCAGAAACGTATAAGTAAGTGAAATCACGTAAAATTTAACAACAATCTGAAATATAAAACTAAAAGTGGTAATTAGTTGAATTGTTAATGCAGGCTAATCTTTCTTTTAGAGTTTAAATAAAAAAAAAAAAATAAACTAAATTCATACTGTGTTTCCAGTGAAATATTTTAGTGTGTATTTTTTAACAACTGTAATTGAATAACGAGTCGAGCTGTTATTTTTGAAAGTTTTACAAGTCCACTTACAACAAATGAGTTTAGTTCAATGGACTAAGATTTTTTCATAAAGTAAGCAAACATATTTTGGTTTTAAAATCTATTGTCAAAAAAATTTTTTTTTTAAATTAATTTATCGTCATTATTGTTGGCCTGTTAACCCGTATCTCATTCTCCAAAAAAAAAAAAAAAAAATACGTTGGTTCCTCTCATATGTGATTTTTCACACAATTTTTTTGACTGTGGACACATTTCGTCGATTATGCTGAACACGAAGTGCAAGAAATGCCTTTAGATTTGAAAGCCCATTTTCGTAAAAGGCTTCAACAATCTTAACGCGCTGCTCAATTGTGAACTTCTCCATGGTTAAATTTGTCAAACAAAGAAATGTCAAATTCAGTTGGGCAAAAAACTTGATGTTAAAATATGACTCACAAATAACATCGTGAATTATGGTTGGACCTCCTTTATAACATCTAGCTTTTAATTATATATTTGAATTAATACAAATTTTGGTTAAGTGTAGAAAGTGATTCTGCTAGAGATATTTCTAGCAAGAAAATTCGTTTGACAATCTGGTTTCCAATCTTTGAATAGAATAAGTGCGTTTAGAACCACGATGTCGATCATATTAACAAAAACTGCCAACGGCCATCTATCCAACTTCCTTTTACAACTGTAACAAGACAACACTTTGTCGACCGTGTCCACGCCGCTGACATTCATAAATATGAGATAAAAGAATATCAACCAATAAAAATATTGAATGATATAGTTGTCAACTTTTTTTTATCAGACTTCTATTGCATCTATATCTTCTTCTTCAAATTCACATTTTATTTCTATTGATGTGACTTCTATTACAAATTAGCTTCACTTATTTTCAAGTCTTCATGTTCATATTCTTCTGCCGAGTTATTTTCTTCCAAATTGATAACGCATGTTGTCATTTCAACAACTGTATGCTCTCATTTCGACATCAGTATGGTGTCAATTTGACGTCAATTCTGAAATGTGTTTTTAAAGTGAGCTCAAACGTGATTGATACACTATTGACAACGTTTGTGTCATTTTGACAATAGATATTGTCATTTTTTCTCTAGATGTAAGCAATAGGTTATTGTTATGGATGAATGAAGTCATTACACGTTCATTCCTTATCTTTGGTATGGTGGAGCACTACGGAGAAGAGAATCAGCTGTACAGAGTTGAAAGATCTGCTTGTATGTGGACTACTGGCTTTTTGTGTACTAGTACATCAGATCCTCTGAATACGGTACTACACCTCATTCTTATCGGTTTGAGCCTAATGGGTATATCCACCAGCAATACGACTAGGCTCTCTGCATTGGACTGGGAATGCTCAAACAGTTCAATTGTAATTAAAACTTCTCAATAAAATAAATACGTGTATTCACCTCTATTCTGCGTATCGATTACGTTCCCGTATTACGAGCGAAAGATGGTATTCTAACAAAAAAAAAAATTGAATCGACAGAAAAAGAAGACAAGAATATTTTTTATTCCAGCTTTTTTTATGAAACATATGAAATAAGGGCAGAAAAATAAGACTTTTTATAAATATTTTTAAGAAACAGTAAAGTTTTGTGAAAAAATTAGTGAGAGTTAAAATAGTACCTGAAATAAATATATACCAAATAAATATTTCTGAAATTTTAATTAATTATTAAACATTCAATTTAACTGTGGAAAGATACAAAAGGCGATGTACAAAGCTATTTGTATCTAAGCTATTCCTTTGTGTGGAATCCTGTAGCTCCGGCCGTGATATTTTATTATTTTTTTCATAATTTTTAAACAAAAGAAGAAATATAATTGATAGCAGCGGCCTTGTTGTTGAAATAGGAGAACGTGGCGCTACAGAATGTAAAATCAAGAACGTTATATAGGCTTCTCAGGCAATCCACACCATTAAAAATGATATTTAATATAAAGGGTGTTTTTTATAGACGTATAGAACTTTAAGTTGGCATTACTGTTCAAGATGGCGACCGATTTAACAGCTGTCAAGTGATTTATTCTCAGTTTGGTTTGGCAATTTAAGAATTGAAGACAAACGATCATCAAGTAAGGCGTAGATTCGTCGAATGGGCCCAAAACGAGATTGCCGTTGTTCCCGATTTTCATAAGCGAATTTTGTTTAGCAATGAAGCGCACTTCTGGTTGAATGGCTACGTCAACAAACAAAACTGCCGCATTTGGAGTGAAGCTAATCCTCAAGTGTATGTCGAAACACCGTTACATCCAAAAAAACTGACTGTTTGGTGCGCTTTATGGGCTGGTGTAATCATTGGTCCATACTTCTTCAAAAACGATGATGGCCAGAACGTTACAGTCAATGGTGATCGGTATAGAGCCATGATTACTAACTTTTTCATTCCTGAATTGAACAACCATGATGTCCAGGAGCTTTAGTTCCAACAAGATGGCGCAACATGTCACACAGCTCGTGCCACAATCGATTTATTGAAAGACAAGTTTGGTGACCGCCTAATTTCACGTTTTGGACCTGTGAATTGGCCTCCAAGATCTTGTGATTTAACACCGCTAGACTACTTTCTGTAGGGCTATGTAAAGTCATTAATCTATGCGGATAAGCCACAAAAGCTTGACCATTTGGAAGACAACATTCACCGTGTTATTGCCGATATACGGCCACAAATGTTGGAAAAAGTCATCGAAAATTGGACGTGCAGATTGGACTACATCCGAGCCAGCCGTGGCGGTCATATGCCAGAAATCATATTTAAAATGTAATGCCACAAAATTATCTTTCGGATAAATAAAATTCATGTCAATCGAATAATCCATCGTTGTTTTATTGCAATTTAAAGTTCTATACGTCTATAAAAAACACCCTTTACATACAAATACAGAGAATTTGTCATACTTTTATCCAGACAGTGCCATTTTTAGTTCAAGAATGTGTGATCTTCCTTGAGACGCTTATGGCCATCAAATGTACCACCTTTACATATTGCTCCGTAAAAAGAATATAATTTTCTTTGAAAATCTTTCTGGTTGCATTTTCTACTTAAATTTTCTTTCTTAACTTAATTACATAATTCTTTCTTAATTGCACTTTTTATTGTGACCCTGTGCTTTTTATGTTGCAAAAACTAAAATTGAAAAATTTCGACAACAAATTACCAATTTAGAAAAACGTAGCTACGATAGAAATGCAGAATACATGAAATAGTAAAAAATTCGATTGAAACAGAGTGGAATAGAAAAAAAACTGTTAAACGGAGAACAGAGAAAATTTCGATCCGGATCGAAACGCAGAAGAGGGATGATTGTAACAGTTGTAATGTTACACTACTGTTGCGAATGGTAATTATTTTTGAAATACTTGTGGGTAAGAAATTTTATACTTTTAATATTCTATTTTAATGTTTTTTATTTAATTGTGCAATTGTTTTGCTTTTGTCTATTAACAAAAAAAAAAAAAAATAACTACGATATCTATGACTGTTGAAACGAAAATATGGTAACTTTGCACAAAAATTGTGTTGAAGTAAGTCGCTATATCTAGAAACGAAAATATTTCAACTTTGCACAAAAACTGTGACTCATACTCGTAACAACACTGTGCTGTATTGATATGTAAATTTCAAATTTAGCAGTGTGTACTTATTTTATTTGCACTTTAGTTGTTAAATAATTTCCTGCTACTTAATATGAGCTGTTATATATGAAAGTGGTATAAGTCCACTTTATTTCAACATTATTTGTAGTCAGATGTATATCTTACTGAAATCACCGCTAACTCACTTTTTTTTCTAAATAAACTGTCATATGTATAATAACTAATTGACCTACTCGTATTGAGCAAAATGCCCTTTTGATCTTTTCAATAATAATTAGGGGTTCTTCTTTATTTTTAGCTCTATGACGTCATCTTTAAGTTCAATGCCATCAACATGCTTACAACAACGGGAAGGCTATACATATATGTTTCATGATCCGCTTTCACTAAGCACACCGTATGCTGCACATACGCGGAACTCGTGCAACCCATCAACAGCACATCAGCAAACACCGCAACATAGTGTTTACGGCAGTAGTGCAAATACCGGAGGAAACAGCTCCGGTAAGCCTAAAACATTATTTTTAAATAAAATTATATTAAAAATAAGGTAGGCAATGCAGTTTTTTACAATTATTTTCATGCCCATATTACACAATCAGTATATCGTCATATAAATTTATAAGAATGTACTCATTAGTTTCATACGCCTTGGAGCCGAGTTCAATTCGAGCGAGTTTTATATTGCGAGTTAAAATGAGTTTTATCAAAATAAATTTCGCTAGAATTATAACAAAACCTGCTAGTCAAGATTAGCTCAAAAGAGTTTTGACTTTGCACTTACAGTGACCGTCGTCACTGTGTCATGTGGTGTTTCCACTAAAACACTCTTTCCTCTTTTTCTAAAGACCGGCACCTATACAGGACTATTCATAGTTTACACATGTCTGGCTCTACCATGCTTATAGTCAGTGTAATGCTGCTATTTCTTCTCAAGAAGCTCCTGTTTTTGGTGCCTTATCTTGTTGTCAAACATCGAGGTCTTTCTTCTTTCTACGTAGGATGCGTTCGGTGTAATTCCAATTTTTCTCGCACTCTTTAATTTTGTCAACCATGTTGACAGGAGTGCAATCGCCGATCTGCGATACAGAAAATATTCGTGACCAGAAATTAATTTGATAAAGAAGTAGTTTAATTTCCCTGAATTTTCTTTGTATCCATTCGTCATTTATTTTCACATTCCACCTGTTTGGCAAACTCTGCATGGTAACTAGATGTAGAATTAAAACTCTCTTCACATTTCTTCAAGTCCCACGCCTTTCTTCGTTCACGCTCCACAAGGTCAACGGGTATCTCGCTAATGATAAAATCAGCTAATCCTAAAATCGAGCAGTAGGCTGCGACAAGTCTAAATGTCGCTGTGCGCTATACCACTTTTTGTACTTTACGTTTGCTCTTAGAACATCTCCCAAAATTTTACTGCCATACAGAAGTACTGAGTTCGTTGTTGCCGTAATCAGCCTTCTGTTGCTTTCCGTTGGGCGACCGACATTCGACATGAATCTGCTCAGTATACACGTCACTTTCGCCGCATTGACAGCTGCGTGTTTTATTTGAACTTTTTGAGTTTAATACCCAAATAAGTCACCACCTTCTGCTTGGCATATCGCCTATCTGAAAGCCGACTTCGAGTGGTATGTGAGCCCTTGTCATCAGAATAATATCGGTCTTGTTTATAGCAAGGTGTAGTCCGTGGTCTTCAAGCCATATTTGTAAATCAAGTCATGATAAGGAGGACTTGATTTACAAATTTAGACACAAATAATACTGACTTAATTGATTTATTTTCGCAGAATGATTTTATTTAGTTTATATAAATTTACTTATTTTACTTCAGGCAATAATTCGAAAAATAAAGTCTGTGAAACCCTTTCATATTATAAAGGGTGTCCCAACAAGAACGCAAGATTTAAATTTTAAATAAATGACTGATGCAGCAATTGAATTGTTTCTCTGGCTGTATGACATGTGGCGCCGGCTCGTTGAAACCACAAGCCCTCCACATTAATTTCTTCAATTCTAGACAAGAAAAAACTGGTTATCATTTCACGATACCGAACACCATTGACTGTTTGCGCTTGACCTGCCTCATTTTCATAAAAAAAGGTCCAATGATTCCTCCAGCCCAAAAACCACACCAGTGATACGTTGAGGATGCATTTGCTTCTCGTGAATCATTCGAGGATTTTCCTCACACCAAATGCGACAATTCTGCCTATTGACGAAGCAAATTCAGCATTTTCATGTTGTCTCTCCAATACGCAATTAACGAACTCCCTTCGCTGTCCATGATCATTTTTTACTAACCTCGTACCTTGTACTAGCAAACAATAACAATTATTCAAATTCCAAACAATGACACTTCGAAATCTTACAAATCAGGATGCTAAACTTTAATGTAGGTTTTTGAATCAGCTCAAAAACAAAGTATTAATTTATTTTTCTTTTACAATATTACATTTATTTATTTATTTTAAAATCATAGGCTATAATCGCACCGCGACCTTTAAGGTCTACTGCGCAGCCCAGTTCCCAACTACAATCTGAGACCTTGCGAATGTCGTGATTGCTGTAGGATTAATCATGTCTAGATCTCTTGGGACCAATGTGTCACAGCTTAAGCATCTCATTACGTGTTTTGCCACCGCTGGGTACTAGCACATAACATGTTCCGACGTTTCCCGTCCTTCCCGACAGAAACGAAAAGTGTCGTTGGGTAGACTTCACTTCAGCTTAGATGTTTATCATCCCGCAGAAGGAATCTGGACCCATGAAAAGGGTATCCGGGCTCTTTTTCTTGTACTACATACTTTGATTTTTCAGTTCCTCGCCAACAAACTTCGCCTGTCCCAAATATAGAAACTACTATTTTAATGATAAAAGTATCACGTGGTCCAATTTTTTTTTAGGAATATGTACGTACAGTAGAGCCTCGTTAATTCGGACAGATATAGTTTCACCCTTTGTCCGGATTACTGAATCTGCCGGACTACAGTTAAAAAAATTTTTACACTTAATACATAATTATAAATAATGGGC
This sequence comes from Thelaira solivaga, assembly GCA_947397855.1. Classification (NCBI taxonomy): domain Eukaryota; kingdom Metazoa; phylum Arthropoda; class Insecta; order Diptera; family Tachinidae; genus Thelaira; species Thelaira solivaga. Next base: position 19,648,278 of record OX377615.1, on the reverse strand, counting down.
CATAATCATCAAAGTCACAAAAAAGAACTGACTTTTGTTCATAAGAATTATATGAATTTAAAGTCGTTTTTAAAAAGATACCGACTTTAGTGTGACTATGATTATCGCCCTATATTTCTAATTGCCTAAAAATTCAGTTAAATAATAAAAATAAAAATATATACTACCAAGAATTTCCATTTAACAAATTTACAGAAAACTTTTACATTAAAATTAGAACTTGATTTTGTTGGAATACACATATCGTTATGCAATTTATTTGCTCTAATTTTAAATTCTTTTTACAAGTAAAATTTTTTTTCTGTTACTTTTCTTTATTCAGCCCATAAAATAATTTTTAAAAACTGCTCACTTTCTTCTTTTTTTAAATGAAACTTTATTTTCAACATTCTCAGATTCCTCCAAATAACTATCAAGGCCTTAAAAATTTTGGTTTGCAGTTACCGATTGAACTATATCTTCATTAGAGAATGGAAAGCGTATTCGTTTGTTCAGCTACTTGTATGAATTGTGTCTAAAATTATATATTTTATGGTGTCGTTCATTTTGCAGGAGCCATGCTTAAGTCTTAACTCCATGCACATTTCGGTAAACTAAAATTGTTTTCGCACTCTTTTATTCTTCTTCATACTCAAATGTATGTTACACCTAACGGCAAAATAACGAAATACTAAGAAAAAAAAAACGCTTGTACGGACTACAGAAGTAAAATATCTAAATTGTCTGAAACATTGACTTGTCCGGATTACTGGTAGTCCGGACTATTGAGTGTCCGGATTATAGAGTATATACACTGTAGTATATACTGGTTTAATACATGGTGACCTATGTTATGTAATCTCTTGTTAAAATCAATTACTAAACTTTATTATTATCATTCCTCGTTGATGTATGCATGTAACAGTTGTATATATATTAAGCAGACTTTTGGGACAAAGAAATTTAGAAATGAAATATTTTTAACTTATTTTAGGAAATGTGTTTGTATACTTATTTAAGTATGTAATTTTTTAATTTATATTTTCAGATAATCATACATTCGCTGGCGTTATTTCAGCCGGCGTATCTGTACCAGTACAAATTTCTACACAGAATAGCAGTGATTTAACCGGAGCGAATTATTGGCCGCGTCTTCAGTGATCTACGTTTTTTGACTTGACGCCACAATTGCTTACAAAGGCAGCCACTGTGTCTCAAAACAGCAGCTCTATAACAGCAACACCGTCAATTGTCGTCCCCTCCTCCTGCAGTGCAAACATTGATATAAGTAGTACCAGTGCAACAGCAGCGGCTTCAGTAGCTGTTGCCGCAGCGGCTGTAGCATTAGAAGCTGCAGTCAGTATAGCTAATAGTGATGTACCAGCGACTTCACATCAAATAACACCAAGCATTTATGCCGAACGAACATCTTCATCACCGCTAACATTGACGAGCTCAAATCAACTGTCCTATAGAAATGTTTTCGATTCGTGCCGGGAACAGGGGTTTTCGAAAAACTTTGAACAATCTTCTTCAGCCAAGTTTGTAGAGCAGCGTTTGTCACAACAGATACATGCTCATGCCCAGTATCATCACCATCATCATTATCTGCATCATCACCACACCCAACAACTTTCCAATGACCATCATAACAACAGCAATAATAGTAATAATAATAGTAATACAGATTTGTGTTGTAGAGCTTTACGACAGCACCAGCAACAATAACATAAATTGTTTCAATTTATAAGATAATAGTTAATGATCTCGCACAAATATCGTTTTATTCAAAATCAGTTACCGCATGGATGTAAGCAAGAATCTGATTTTATTAAATGAATATCTCTCTAATTTTTTAAATGTTAGGTAATGGCTTGTTTGACCAAGTGATCGACGCCATTTAAAATGCCCAATTTTATTTCTATGATCACAATACCCATGACTGAATGTATTCCGTAAATGAAATATTTGATTGTAGGTCTGTTTACAAAAATTCCCCAAAAATTATTTTGCCAATAATAACTCTGTGAACGAACTATAAAGACGTAATGAAATTGTATTGATAACACTGTGGGACAAAAAAAATACTTGGAAAGTGATGTTATTTTTCTGGTAAGTGCTGTCGAGTGCAACAAGAATCATTTAAGTAAACTTGAAAAATCTGTGCGTATTTCTCAATCGAACACATTTTTTTTTAAATATTTTTGCATTTTATAAAGAAACTGTACAACTTTTGAATAAATTTTCAGAATACATTTATTAATGAGTAAAACAAAATCAAATACATACAATTCAAATGTCCTGAATGATTTCTTTATAAGTCCGCTGAGAAACTTAAAATCGGTTGATATTCAAGTAAGCTATCCGTAACTCAAGATTTTTGAGAATTTGGGAAATTCGAAAAACAGATTCTTGGTGTACTTGACAGCACCTAGAATGTGCGAATTTTAATATTTGGCTACAATAATTTTACTTTTTTCTCAACACGAGTATCTTGCTTTATATTCTTAAAAAAAATATACAAAAATTTCAAACTTTATCTGTACCATTGAAGTAAGCTAGTGATATGTATGTTTGACGAACTGTGTTGTTTTTTAGCAATAGTACTTCGTGCTATAGTTTTTTAAGTGTACGAGTACATTAATAACTGACTTTATATAATTTTTATAGTCAGTCGGCAGTTTTGAACAATCATTTATTGGCATTTTCTTTTCTAACAAAAATGTTGCATATATTCTGCCATCCAAGAATGTTTGCGATCTATTCTCAAAAAATATAATAGTTAAAATCAAAATCGCGTTCTGTTCTCAATATGCTGCATATAAAAGATAACAAAATAGTACATGTTTTGTACTCAATTTATAAGTGAGGGTGAGGTACTGCCTTTTTTACAACTCTGTCAACTACTTGTTTATAAATACAATTAAACAAATTATTTAATTTTTATTTATAAGAAATAGAAAATTCATATTTTTCAAAAAAATCCATTATTGGTCACTTTTAAAACAAAATATATTTTTATTTTATTTTAGCGTCACAGTTTTTTTTTGTGGCAACTCCTTATTAGCAGTGTAACGTAATCAGATTTCGGAAATCACTTTAAAAGCGTTAAAGATATAAAACGCTAAATATACATAAAACCTAATTTTTTGCTATTGAAACCATAAAAAAAGCATCACTTTTAGGCAACCTGTTTAAAATTACATAACTTAAAGGCATAATACTTTTTTAAGAAATAGAAAATGGTTATTATACTGCTAGTGGGTATGAAACCAAATTAGTAATATTTTTATGATGTTGTGGAATAGATTTTCTAATAGGAAAAAAATGTCTAAGAATATCACGTTTTTCAATGCGAATAAACCTTTCTTTCCCTTTGTGATAAAAAAATAAATTTTGTAAAATAAAAAGTAGGCCTGGTACACAAAAACAAAACAATTCAAATCAATAAAAAACAATCACAAAACAAAATTTTAAAAGTCTTAAATTTCTTAGTTATTTTAATAGAAATAGTAAAAGAACAGCCTTTATGTATTTATAACAACGAAAAGTAGTCGGTAAACAAAGTTGTGAGAATAAAATAATATAATTATATATGTTCAGTTATTTTCGGCTATTTTTGGTCCTTACATTAACAAAAACAATAAGTAAAAAAAACCAAGGTTTTTTTATAAATTTATTAATTTTTATTAAAATATCCAATATTTCGGCCAACTTTGTTGGTCATCCTCAGGGAAAATTGTTAAACTAAAATAACAACACAAAAAAACAATATAAAAACATTTCCTAAAAATTTTTTTTTTTTTTTATAAACTTAATAGATTACCTACCAACCGTCCTTAACAAATTTTGAGTGTCTACTAACTAAATAATATCGTTGTTATTATCTTACTCTGTTATTATGTTTGTTTATTAAATATCTGTAAATATGAGCGCAGTTATCTGTATCAGTTTTATAATTAAGTCTTTTCTTTGTTGGAGTATTTATAATGTGAATTGTCTCTTTTATAAATCTTTTTCCATAATTTTTCTCTTGTGTTAATATTCTCACATTATCGAAGTCAGGTTTATGGCCAGTTTTCAAACAGTTTGTTGCGAGGGCAGTTTTTTGTATTTTTGAATTATTCAAATTCAAATCAGATTTGTGAGCGTATATCCTCGTTTTTAATTTTGTTTTTGTAGTACCGACATATATTTTTCTGCACGTTCCTGTATCATTCCCATTGCACGTAATTTCATATACAATATCAGTTTTATCCATTTTGTCCAAGCTTGATTTCATCTTTGTAAAAATTCCGTTATATCTAGTACTCTTTTGATAAAATTTTTCGCGGTGTTGATAATTATATTCTGGGGGTGTTTTGAGTAAAAATTTATAAGCCTACCAAATGCCGTTGCTTTTTGGTACCAATCCAATTTTATCTTACTTAAACGCACTCGTAATTAGAGATCAGAATAAGATAAAACTGGATTGGTACCAAAAAGCAACGGCATCTGGTAGGCTTATAAATTTTTATTCAAAACACCCCCAGAATATAATTATAAATACCGCGAAAAATTTTATCAAAAGAGTAGTAGATATAACGGATGTGGAATTTCACATAAGAAATAAAGCTAAGAAAAATATACATTAGCAGTAAAAGTAACAAACACGTTAAATAAGAGAATTTTTACAAAGATGAAATCAAGTTTGGACAAAATGGATAAAACTGATATTGTATATGGAATTACGTGCAATGGGAATGATACAGGAACGTGCGGAAAAATATATGTCGGTACTACAAAAACAAAATTAAAAACGAGGATATACGCTCACAAATCTGATTTGAATTTGAATAATTCAAAAATACAAAAAACTGCCCTCGCAACAAACTGTTTGAAAACTGGCCATAAACCTGACTTCGATAATGTGAGAATATTAACACAAGAGAAAAATTATGGAAAAAGATTTATAAAAGAGACAATTCACATTATAAATACTCCAACAAATAAAAGACTTAATTATAAAACTGATACAGATAACTGCGCTCATATTTACAGATATTTAATAATCAAACATAATAACAGAGTAAGATAATAACAACGATATTATTTAGTTAGTAGACACTCAAAATTTGTTAAACACGGTTGGTAGGTAATCTATTAAGTTTAAAAAAAAAAATTTTAGGAAATGTTTTTATATTGTTTTTTTGTGTTGTTATTTTAGTTTAACAATTTTCCCTGAGGATGACCAACAAAGTTGGCCGAAATATTGGATATTTTAATAAAAATTAATAAATTTATAAAAAAACCTTGGTTTTTTTTTACTTATTGTTTTTGTTAATGTAAGGACCAAAAATAGCTGAAAATAACTGAACATATATAATTTAAAAAGGTCCACATAAAGTTAATAAATAATATAATTTTGAAGTTGTAGTTAATAGAAAAAATTTAAATGTCGTTTTATCATTGTCCTTTTAAGTCCTTGTGAATATTGAAATTTTTAATAGACCGAAGAGCTGCTGTAGTCATACTTACCCCCAGTTTTTGACTTCGTATTTAAATCGAGAATTAGTTGATTGTCGTTTTGAACTTAAGTGGCACATAAATGCAGTTTCAGTTTTAAATGATTGTTCTTATTTATTTGCAACAAAAATGTGGCAGCATCATGAATTATTAAAAATTAATGATCATTATCCAAAAAAACAGTTGTGTCAGAGCAAAAAAAAAGTGATAATAAAAAAGTAATAAAATATTTTGAAAATGGAAAAAACAACATTAAATCAAATGAAAAGAACTGAAAATTTAGTTTCAGCTGAAGTTGACTTTTTATTATCTGCTGTATAATTGAAAACATTATTATTACTTATTGTTATTATTAAATTAAGCACAATAACCTTTTTTGTACGAGATACACAAAAAAAAACTCAAAATCATATGTTTAATATGTGCAACTTAAGTGGACTTCTAATGCCCAAGATTGGACATTTAAATATGATTTAAGTTTATAGTTAGAAACTCAATTTTGTATCTAAATGGAACTTAAAGTTCAAATGACACTTAAGTGCGAAGTCAAATACTGGGCATTAGAATTTTATTTTGATGTCTTATGCATGTTCAGACGTAAAAGTTAATGAAGTCAATTAAGTTTTAAATTGTGTGACTGATTTGGGTATTCACACATATTCAATTCAGTTTACGCAATTAAGCATTTGGCAACTGAAAATATTGTGAAATTTTTTTTTTTAAATATGTTTGAGTATTTATAAAATAAAAAATGAAAAGGAATTTAAAAAAAATGTTTTGAAGACAAGCTATTGATTAAAAGAAATTAGTTATTTAAAAATTATTTTCAATAACAATTTTATAAAATTTATTTAGCGGTAACTGCCATTTCCTTTTTATGACATTAATTTTTAAATTTATTTACGTTTTCTCTTTTTAATACTGAAAATACCGACTTTTCTCACTTTTGAGTTGATATTAAAGGGCACAACAAAGAGTTGCATTTTGATTTTGACTTCATTAACGTGCAATCAATTTATAATTACGCAGTTATTGAATGGAAATTTGTATGGTAAATTGAGCTCAATAAAGGCGATAATTGCGTAAAATGCTTAATTTCTCAATTAACGTGTATGTCTGAATAGCCTTTTATGTATTTTCCTTCATTATAACAACTTTCGGTTTCACTTGATTTTTTCATTTGTGTGATATTTCCGGATTTTCCTTATTAAACATAAACTTTTACTCACTTAAGTTAGTTACTTTTTGGAAGCTTGTGAATATTTGAGAGTCAATTTTGTTATAATTCATATCAAGTATTTATACCAGGTCTGACTGAATTGTTAAGAATTGCGAATTGATATCCCGCATAATGTTTTTACGGGCAGAATTCTATTTAGTCATCAACAACTTATTTAGCATTTTACATTTATTTTGGAAGAGATTTATCTATATAAATATAACTGGATAGTTTGCCCTTTGCAATTTTTAGAAAAATCCGTTTACAAATAAAATTTTAATCGTTAAAAAAATTACTTTCTACTTTGCTGGCATTATTATCACAACCAAAGTGGTAAATAAAATATTTAAAAGTATAATTTGATTCTTAAATTAAGTATGGGCCGACTCGTTTATGAACATAAAATCTTTGAAAAGAGGGCGTAAAAATAGGTGTGGCTGGTTCAAAAGTATATGTCAACCTTCCATGAAATAAATACATTATATGTGTCACATTTCAGAAAAATCCGTAGCAAAACAAATATTTGTATAGTGATAAAAAAAATAAACAGAAAAAGAATTTTATTTATATAGATTAAATTTCTGCTTGTTTGCCTACAAAAAATCCCTCAATTAAGCAATATGATTAGCTTCTTTTATTAAATCCGTCAGTCTTTCGTTCGTTCTTATGTTTTCAAAAAAGGTTTGTGGTTCCATTACGCCTTTATAATAAAAACGATTTGGCAATATTCACCCTTATCATGAATAAAAGTGAAATTGTTGTTCATCCGAAATTTTCATTCCCCTGAAGGGAAAATTGCTATCGGCAATCTCACGTGAGATTTTGTACACGTTATCAGTGCAGAGTGAATGTATAAAAAAGAAGAATTTACTGCCTGTTCAGCGATTTCGAAAGAACATCTTCGTTCGCATGCTAAGCGAAAGAAAGTTGATTTTGGTTCAGCTAACTTACTTCTACGCGAATGGTCATGCGAATGACAACGAGAAAGAAAACGTAAGAACTTTCATACAAAATCCGATTCAGAGATATTAAAAGCAATGACATCATTGCGAACGCAAATGCCAAAATCAGTCACTTGCTATTTTGGTGTCGAATACGTACCAAAATGGTTTAACAAAAAAAATAAGTTTTTCAAATAAAATTAAAAAATATGCTTGTATTATAAGTAAACAATTATGTAGAAAAAGAATGTTTATTCACACTTATACTCCATTTTAAATATCAATCGAAAAATTTATATATATGCATATGCATACTCGTACATATGTGCACATCTATTCACAATCACTTTTTTTTTTTTTTGTTTTTTGTTTATACTGTATACACACAAAGCAAATTAGTAGTACATATGTATTTCTGACAATTTCACTCAAAATCATAACAAACACTGAAATTTATCAACTTGGCAGCACCTGACAAACGTAAGTCAAGTGGAAGAAAGCTGTCTTTATCGCTGAAATCAAATTTATACGAATTCGAGTGCTTTGCTTTCATTTGCTTAAGTTTTCTTGTGACATCGCTGAACCCGCAGTCAATATTTTGAGTACCTTTTCAATAAAAAAAAAGTCATACATATAAACTTACAAATAAAATTTTATAAAACAATAAAAAAAGAAATGACAAACATAATAATTTTCTTAGAATGCCTATTTTTTTATTAATCCTAAAAAAAAAATAATTAATTTCGGTTCAAGAAACTAAAATTAGCTAGTTCTAAGAAAAAATTATTTCTGAGAAACTTATTTTCAAAAATAATAAAATAAAATGTCAGCTGCCACTAAATTTTTAAATTAATAAAAAAGGAATTCTAAGAAAAAAAATTTAATTTTGCAAACATTTGCAAAAACTTTTTAAGCCAAATTTTATTAACGACAAAAATTTTAAAACTTATCTTTCATAAAAAGTCTGCATTCGTAATGCGTAATAGCAGGCATTTAAAAAAACACGCACACATACACACTTTTGTATGTTTCGTGTTTGTGTGTAGAAACATTACGCACATGACAGCTTTTGCCACAAAAAAAAAACAAAACAAAAATTAATGAAAATCTAAAAATTTTTGATTTTTCTGGTTCATTTGTGGACCAATTTTTTGATTTTTTGCACAAACATTATGATTGTTATTTCAGATAAAACTGCGTACTACGTTTTTTTGTCGTTTTGTGTTTTGTTGTAATTTAGACAAATTATGCAAAAAAACGCTCCAAAAATAGTTAAAAAATAGAGGTAGTTACACTGCAGAGCTCATAGATCAGGTATTTCTGGACCAATTGGGCTGAATTTCAAAAGCAAATTGACAACAAAAACTTAATTTCAACATACAAACTGACATCGGCTATTCATAAAGATCAAGATATTATATATACTGTATAGGGTGTCCCATATATGCTGAAGAAATTACAAACGGAATCACAAACTTATATATACCCTTTTTACTTACAGTGAAGGGTATAAACATCAAATCAAGCTAATAGTATTTTTACACTAGAGCACATTTAATATCTACCATCTATGGTATTATTTTTCCATACAAAATGCATGTAAAAAAAATCAGTTTAGTTCATGGCAGATATTGTGAGTGTAAACAACTTTTTTTCATTTTCAACATCTTCCACGCATTCCTCTAAGATGTGCTGTAGTGTAAAAACACTATAAAACATATTCACCCTTATCGCGAATCTCAAGGGAATAAATTCGAGGGAATAATTTGTTTATTCCCATGAACAATAATTTGGTATCGCCAATTGTTAGGGAATAAAATACATTTTCGAAACATATGTGACAAGTCGAACATACTATTGTGAATTGATGTAGTTTTATTGTTTATGCGTTTTTTGGTAATTTTCTTAATAAATTGTTATTATTCAATAAAATGCATAGTATTACGCTTCGATTTATGTTATTAGAAAAAGAGAAGAAATTATTGGAGAAAATAAAAAGACGGAATTTAACAGATGCATCAAATCCATTGTGTTTACCAGAAACAATGTAAGTAAAAACATGAAGAATTGTTAGCATTATGTACATATATGTACATAAAAATAAATTCTTTACAGGTTCTAACAACATGTTCTAGCTAACAAAGCAGCTTTTAAATGCCTTTTATCTATATTGAACCAGAACTGCCTACCAGAAAGTCGTCGTGCTGTGTAGTTTACAACATGTCTACGGTTTTTATAGGATACAAAAAATTAAAAAAGAAATATTCTTTATCAAGATACGAAATCTTAAATCTAAAAAACAATAAATCACATTTGTGTTATTTTTGGTTGTACTTCATTCATAATTAATATACGTCTTTAAAACTAAAAAATTATCACATTCTTACATGTTTACAGTCCATCATTGCTATTAGATTGCTTGATTTTCAGTTTCTCTAATTTTATTTGCCGCTGCAACAATTCTAAATTTTATTCCCAAACAAAATGTTTGGGAAAAAACTCACGGGAATAACAATCGGCGATACCAATTTTTTTTTCGAACATGCGAATTTTTTCCCATAAAAATAATTCACGATTGCAAATTTAAGGAAAAGGCAGATATTTCGAGGGAAAAAATATTCACGATATGGGTGATTATTTTTACAAATTCATATGATTAATATGTTGTTTTTATGACGCAAGCAATTAATTCGTCTGTATATATTATATGAAAAGTATTGAAAATATTGACCAAATAGTCAGTTTTTCTGGATGAAACGGTGTTTCGACATACACTTGAGGATTAGCTTCACTCCAAATGCGGCAGTTTTGTTTGTTGACGTAGCCATTCAACCAGAAGTGCGCTTCCTCGCTAAACAAAATTCGCTTATGAAAATCAGGAACAACTGCAATCTCGTTTTGGGCCCATTCGACTAATCTACGCAAGCGTTGTTCAGGCGTGAGTCTATTCATTATGAATTGCCAAGCCAAACTGAGAATAAATCATTTGACAGCTGTTAAATCGGTCGCTATCTTGAACAGTAATGCCAACTTAGTTCTATACGTCTATAAAAAACACCCTTTACAAACAGCACATAAATTCCAAAAAAAATAATTGTGATAAATATTGTTTAGTTTTGTGAACGACTCTTTTTTATGTTTATTTGATAATCTCATTCACGATTTCAGGATTCAGTTAATAAATTTCGATTTCTGGGATTTTTAAGATCCGGTCCCGTTTGGCATCTCTAGCCACTACCATATTTCTTAATTGGGCTCTCTGGAGTTCCAGTAAGCCCCTACTGCGATTACTGTCCAGCCTAGGCCAGATCATCCTATAGAATTACATATTTGAATGATCTTTCTCTGCTTAGGTAAGATTTGTGTTTGAGCTATTAATTTTTAGGCAATATGTGATCGATGTATGTAGAGATTATTTGAATGAACTATACAAAATTTTCACTTTTTTCGTCCAGAAGTATTTTTAAATTTGTGATTCCGCTTATACGGGTGGGCCAAAAGAAACCAAGGGGTGTAAAAGTTTAATAACTTTTTTGTTTATTAATTTTTTTTATTTTTTCTTTCAGATTATATAGACAACACTTGGAGAATTTATAATGGAGAGGTTCACAACTGAACAGAGAACCAGAACAATAGAATTTTATTATTTAAACCAGAGATCAATTATTTTAACGCTCATTTTCATTTGCATGGCTTTGTTAACAAGCAGAACTGTAGGTTCTGGGGTTCTCAAAATCCAAGAGCCATTCATCAACGCCAATTGCACCCCATCAGGTGTACAGTATGGTGTGGGATCACATCTGAAAATGTCATTGGGCCCTACTTGTTCGAGAATGAAGATGGAAGTGCTGTAACCGTAAATGGAGAGCGGTATCGTTTTATGATAGAAAATTTTTTACGTCCTGCTCTTGAAAACAGACCTGGTATGTGGTTTCAGCAGAACGGAGCCACTGCCCATACTGCCCGAGACACAATGGCACTTTTAAGTCAAATTTTTGGAGAGCGAATAATTTCTCGAAATTCGGAAATTATTTGGCCAGCGCGATCGCCAGATTTGACAGCACCCGACTATTTTCTTTGGGGTTTTTTGAAGGAACGATTGTATGTGAACAAGCCAGAGACAATCCTTGAACTCAAGGCAAACATTGTTGCAGAAATTCGAACGCTACAGCCACAAGTTTTGAAAGATGTTATGGAAAATGCTCTAAAAAGAGCCCATCAGTGCGAAACTGAAAACGGTGGTCATTTAAGAGACATCATTTTTCATACTTAGTGTAAAAAAATTTCCATTTTGTATATTATAATATAATCTGAAAGAAAAAATAAAAAAAAGTTAATAAACAAAAAAGTTATTAAACTTTTACACCCCTTGGTTTCTTTTGGCCCACCCTGTATATAGCGGAGTCGATTAAGCGATGTCCCTTTTTTGAAGTCCCCATACATCGAAAAGAAAAGTTTAGCATACTAATCTGTCAGTTGATGATGTCTTCAAGTTGCTATTGAAATTCAGATCATTCGGTCTACAAATGGACCATTTTTGGAGTGGAAAAGTTATTTTTCAGATCTTAAACAATCGGTGCACAATCGTTTACAAAAACATAAATTAGATTTTGATTTTTATACCTATATTATGGTTCACAACTCAACTCTACTTAATTTATAATTTTGATAATACAGTTTGTGTGTGTTATTACTGATTACAATTCTGTGTTCGTGCAGTTTATAAAAACATACAAAATGACAACTCATCAATATCAGTTTTCCAATTACAACTCCACTGAGTTGAGTTGTGAACCATAATAGAATCATTAATTATTTGTTTTCTTTTATTCAAGCACCTTATTTATTTGGATTAGACTCTTCAACTAACTGTTCGTACTGCTCGTTCACTGACACTTGTTGTTTATTAGTAAGTTCCCAAAACTATTAAAAAAAGAAACAAATTATAATCTTTTTATTAAAAAATAATAATAAAATATGTATGTATATATGTGTATATATAAAAAATTCAATCGTAATAAACGTTTATTTAAAAGCATTAAATTGTGTTTACACAAATAGTTGGTATTTTTTATTTGAGAAAATTAATTGAAATTATAACAGAATTTAATTTTTTTATGTCTGTTTTCTACTTAAATTATTATTAAATTACATTTCATATTGTTTTCAGACTGAGTGAAATTAACATAAATGCGGTTCCAACTCATAAAAACTGTATTTACCATACAAAGTGAATTTAATAAATCCACATTAAATGCTATTTTGCAATTGAATTTAAGTTGGATTTATGAAATACAACACTGTTTTCGTCCCTTAAGCTCAGTGCTACCAAGTTAAAAAGATCTGTAAATATAACAACAGCTGCTCATGTTATTGAATGAAATAATAAAATAAAAACCACTTCTAATATTTTTAGAAGAAAATGCTTTCAATGGCAGCAGCAATATGTGTCTCGTAAGTGTATTTACCAAAGGTCACACATGTTGTGTATAGCAGCTGGTCAAGTAAGTTTTGTACAAAGTAACGCATCAAATACACTTATTTCTATGTGAAATTTGTTTTGTTTTGTGAAAATTTATTTGACACACTTTATGTTAATTACTGAATTTAAAAATTTTGCAGCGTGAATGCAAAAGCATCTGTTGGTGAATTTAATGTTAAATTCAGTATTTAACTTTCAGTCTGAAAACACTATTAGGAAGGAATACAAGACTTTTTTGAGGTAGGTACATCCTTTGTTGTTATTGTTTTTATATCGTCAAACCAATATGCTTGTTTGTTTGTTGACCGTTACAAAGTTAAATATTTCTCCCAGCACGACTTTCCAATATGAGTTGTTATAACTATATATGGAAAGAAAAACTTACCACACGCACTTTTTAAATTTATCTCGCATCCGAGATCGGCTGGACCGCATTGGATATTTTTTGTTGTATATTCATTATAACTCTGCTGGTTTTTATGGAAAGAAAACTTGGTACCACGGCTATTTTTATACTCCCTTTTTAAATTTATATCAAATCCGAGAACGGCTTAACCGAATTGGCAAATGTTTTTGTTGTATGTAGGTACATACACTCTTAAGAATTTTGCAATTTCTTTACGAATGATAAGAGACTACGGGATGGGACATAAACCTTTTTAAAAGGCAGGTCCTTTATATTTGTAATCTGCCATCCAATTAACCAGAAATTACTTTGTCGTATTTAAAAAAATATTTTAAGTTCCCTTACAACCCAGTATTGTTGTTCTGAGAGATTTTTCAACTTCCGCACGAACTATAGAAGCCCACAAGATAAAACACACATCATTTTAAAGGAGAGCTTTTCTAGATTTGTAATCTGCCTTCCAATTGCTCAGAAATTACAGAAGTATTTTGGAAATTTTTTTAAATTCTGTCATAGAGTTGCTCTGAGTAATTTTTACCATTCCTGATTTTGTCAATGGAATTCACCAAAACTAAGTTGAATCTGTAGTCACTAAGCTTTCTGGGTGTGTTTTAACTTTTTCACGATTTTTCGTACCTTTTTTTTGAAGCAAAACAGAAATTGACAAAATTGCTCAAAGCAATCCTTCAGATTATATGTAAATTTTTACTAATTATATAGTTAAATATTCAGTAATATTTAATGGACGTATTTATTTCGGCATACTTGTGTTGAGAAATATAAACCAACTACGTCTTTGCAATTTCACTTGGCTTGCGGTAAAAACCTGATGAAAAGTGTTTTATCGAAGCAGCTATACGTAACGGTAAATACAAAGAAGACGTTCTGATACGAGTATCATTAACTCCAATGGTTATGACTAATATGGCATTCCATATTAAACGTTTGCAGTTTCCGGTACGTCAGTCATTGCGTGTTTGTGGCATTTACTTTGGAAATCAATCCTGCTCTCATGGTCTATATTGCCTATTCCCGTTTCGGAACACTATCAGCATTATATGGTTACAAGTCAGACAGCGTTATAATGAATTATGATATCATAGCAAAGCAATAGAAAAAAACTATTTATTAATTTCAATTGTTTATCTGAATATCAAATGTATGTAAAGCAAACACATTGAAATTCATTATAATTGGATATGTAAATTAAACAACCTACAATTATCATTCAAAAATATTCTTTTCTTTTTTTAAACTATTTTTCAATAAAACTTAAATTTTAAAGGCAAAACAACGTTTGCGGGGTCAGCTAGTATTTTATAATAAAAAGAGCTTGTAAGACATTCAAGATACGCTTATGCACAGCCACAATATATGTATCTCCTTCTTACATAGTATTTACAATAGAAGTTAAAAAAAGGCTGAACATGTAACTGTATTATAAAAAATAATAAGTGTATTTTTTTTTTGTTTTTTTAAATGTTATTAAACAAAAACTAGCATAATATTTCTGACAAGGTCTTAATGCCAGAACGCTAATTTTATATGTTTAGATGTGGTTCACATCAGTGGGTCGGTGATGTATTTACCACATACGAATAGAACCTGCATTAAGAAGAGGACTGCGGGAGCCATCTAAAGACTAGCAACAGTCGGGCAGGGGGGGGTTCTGTCCTTTCTCAAAGCAAGTTGGTGGTTTACAGTACATTTTTTTATTACAGACTCCCTTTTTAGTGTCAAATTTAAATATAGCTGTTATAAATAGATATTATGATTATATAGAGAAAGATATTAATTTGCCCGTATATAATCATTATGAGAAATAGGAAACTATTGCAATAGCATATCATTATATATATTTACCTTAATAGAGGGTTCTTCAAGGTGATACGAAGAACCAGTCTCATAACCCTCCCATCCTAGGCTCTATTGACTTAAATGTTGATAGAGCCCCAAAAAATACCTAACCTATTAACTAACCCAGCAAACACCCAAAAGAAATTAATTTATCTCAACATTATTTATGTCCTTTCAATATATAATTCATTTATTTATAATAGTTTGATCCATTCAAAAAGATTAGAGCAAAAATTTACCTTTTTCTATTCATTTAAATTTATACAGCACTTTAATCCAAAACACACACATATATGTATGTATATATATGGTTAGGTAGGTAGCTTTTAGAAATCATTACATACCGATGTACGTTAACATTTTCTTTCGTGATAATAAAATATTAGGGTCATTCATAATGAAGCACTCACCAAATACGAAGATCTCGAAGGCCTTCCAGAGCTCAGTACAGATGGGCGTTGTGATTTAAGTTAAGGTTGCTGAAAAACAATAATTATCAATCAAAATTTCCAATACTAACTATTCCTTAATGCTTCCAATTTACAATAGTAATTAACATTATTGATGAAGTACACAAAAAAATTATTTCCGCGAATTAGCAAATAAAATTATAATAATTATTTTGGCTCAAAAGAACAAATAATTACGAAAGAGTATAAATTTTTCTATATTATTTGGGTAAAATATGTGCACTTAATATTATTTCAATTAACCAAAGCTCTTAGTTATTTTTTTGAAAATTTGATTAAATTAGACTTATTAGCTAATTAGATGTATATTCTTTTTGTGGTCTTAATGAGTTTAGACAGATTTAATTTAACATTTTAAGAATTGAAAAAAAAATTTTGTACTGATATTTATTGTGGCACATATTGCTTAAATTAAACTTATTTTTGTGGATAACATTTTTCTGATAAAATTTTTCGTTTCGTACTAAAGAAAATCAAACAATAATTTTACAAGTTACCACTCCGTCGGAAAATGCAATAAATTTGGTTGGAAAAACTCATCTTCTCCTTGGGTTGCCTCTTTACCCTTAGCTAGTATGCTGTACCGGATTTTCTTTTCTTAGGTTGTCTGCACCTCTACTCAAGAATTACTCGTGAAGTTTTTCTTCCTTTTTCCAAATGGTGTGGATTGCCAAAAGCCGAAATTATGGTTTAGTTGCTCACTTCTTCAACTAACTTTTTACTTGCTCTTCAAATATTTTTGTGTTGGGCCAAAAGTTAACAAAAAAATTTTAAGTATGCACTGATTAACTTTTCTTTATTTTTCTTAAAGAAGATGTTGATTGGCCAAAGGCTAGTGTTGAAAGACCTCGTGTGTCAGCAGTAACCTCAAGATCAAGGTTACTACCGCCACCAACACATGAAAAAAAAACACGATCAGAACTGATTAAAAAATAACTTATATCCAATGTTGTCAATAAAAATTGACAAAACAAATCAAGCACTGAGCTCCCGTTAGTTGTGAGTAGCAACATTCTACGTACTTCAAATTTAATCATAGATGGCACATATGTTTATTTATATTTTTTTCATTTTTCTTATTTTTCTTTCATTTAAATAATTTATTGTACAAAAAAAATCTCTGTATAAATATAGACATATATTCATACTGAAATATAAATAAAATTCTGAGAAAAATACCCAAAATACAAATACCATACAAACATTTGTAATGTTTACATACTTAGCTATACATTGATCTTAGTTACGCGTTAATGTAAGCTGCTCTGCTCTCTCTGTAAAAACAAAAGCTTTACAGTAACATGTTATTTAACAGTGTTTTCATAAACCAATGTAGCTAACATTATAAAGCTAAGCTCAGAGAAAATCAATAAAAGCTTTCGCTCCCAACCTTGCCATTAAAGTTTTTTTTTTTTTTATTTTACCACTCTATCCGTAAGGTAGTCCTAATTTATTTTAGCAATATATTTCCTTATTTGTCCTTTCCTTTTTTTTTTTCTTCCAAATTAGTAACAAACGAAACTAAAAAAATTTGTCTCTAAGAAAAAAAACGTCCATTACAATCATTATTTAACCTTTTTGTACTTTCTCATTTCACACAAGTTCGAACATACGCGAATGTTATAAACCGATTCTTTTTAGTTTAAACTCTTATAAGTGTATATGTGTGTGTAAGTAATAGATGTCAACATTTTCATTTTAACTGTAAGCACTTGAAAAATAATTAGGTTGTAAACGTTTATCCCTGAAAAAATATTATAAATCTACACATATACTACACAGTGACAACTATATGTCTGTCCAAAGCAATTTGAATGCATGTTAAATTTATTGATGAAGTTAGATTTCAAGTGGAACACACTGACACAGAAAAATGTATATAGAACTCCCATTGTAGATTGTTTTTGTTCGTAATTTTGTGACGCTTTATGCTTTTATTTGTAAATTTTGTTATTATGTTGAAAGCGTAGCAAAACTATAGAAAATTATATTTTTGTTGTTGTTTCAATTAATATGATGTTTACACTTGACATCAACAAACATACGAGTACAGTAGCTTGTTACAAAGTTCTTGAGACTTTTGACATTTGTTTGCTATAACCCTTAGAATATGAAAATGAGCTATGTTTGACTTTAAAGCAATAGAAAGGGGTTGTAAATTATGATTTATCACAGTGTTGAATTTATTATTCTTAAATTCTAAATCGTCTGTTGAGAGGCATGTCAACCCTCCTATTTTTATAAATGATGTTCTTTCACTATATATATTATCCTTTATAATATGAATTTTAAAATAAAATAAGCGACGGGGATTCCTTCAAGTACTAAGATATAAATTATTTCAAAGTTATTGTGGAATTTAATTTGTTGCATAATAAAAACAAAGTAGATAAGTTGGCGATCAATAAATAAGTAACTTAACTTAATTCTTTGTTATAATTAAAATGGAAAACCAAGTTAAATTAGACTGTGCCAAAAATTCATATTTTTAATTTTGCACATTCTTCTTAGATATTAAAAAAAATTATAAAATTTTTTTTTTAATGAAATAGCAAAGATTGATTAAAATAATTTTTTTTAATGTTTTTTTTTAATCCTAAAATAAATAATTTATTTCAGTTAACGTAATTCAAATTAATGACATTCATAGAAAAATCCGTTATGGGATCCTTATTTTTAAAAAAATGAAATGTCTGTAGGTACACAATTTTTAATTATAAAAAAAAGAGAATTTTTAACAAACCTATCCAATAAGAATGCAAAATATATTAAACTAAATTATATTTATAATTTAATTTTCTGTCAATCTTTTTTATATTGAATTTTTAATTTTAGAAATTTACAATTAAAAACAATTTTTTTT
This sequence comes from Thelaira solivaga, assembly GCA_947397855.1. Lineage (NCBI taxonomy): Eukaryota > Metazoa > Arthropoda > Insecta > Diptera > Tachinidae > Thelaira > Thelaira solivaga. Next base: position 19,629,556 of record OX377615.1, on the reverse strand, counting down.
TGTTATTGCCACAAAATGATAGCTTAAGGTGGTCAGATCAAAGGTTCCAATTATCTTGAGGGCTATATCTCAAACAATAGCAAATTCCTCGACAAGTATATTTGGAGGAAGCAAAACTCTCAATCTGTAATTTATAAATAACTATCTGACCCGACAAACTTTGTTTTGCTTTCACATTTTATTTATATTGGGAAATAGTTAAAAAGAGAAAAAAAGATTGTATTTTTGAAGGATAATTTGAGGTATTTTTAATTTACATTTGCAATTACAATGCTTCGTAAGGTATTTTATTTATATGCATTGGATATTCAATTGTAGTCAATATATTGTTTTTTATTGCTTGGATGTGATATCATAATTCCGTTGATTATAAGACTGTATAATACACGACATTTTTTTCTCTTCTGACTGACTCCTAAGCATAAACATAAGGTTTCGAAACGGAAATAGTCAATGTTCCGTCAGAAAATATATATATTTAAATAAATATAAAATATTCGTAACTTAATTTATTTTAAACAAATAAGCCATATACAAGTGCATTAATCCTACCGATATTAAAAAACTTTTTATTTCCGCTAAAGCTCCTTTGGTAAGTTTAATGAACAATATACTCCTACGTATACTGAACCAAAAATCGTAGGTGAAATTAACGAAAAAATTTAATAAGCCTTTAACGAAAAAAATAGTAAAATCAATAGAAGTTTTATTTAAATCCACAGATAATTTATTCAAATTAAATATAAATAGTTTATTCAAATTAAAGAATTTTTCTTTAAACCCTGCAGAAAAGGTAGAGGCATTGACGCCTGACGAGTGGTGCTAGACTGGAATAAAAGTCAGTTGTCGCAACGGATACGATTTATAGACGGCTGGCAAGTACTGGTAGACTAGTCGCAAATGGTGAACTCATTTTTTAAGTTGACAACACTATCAACATATGTTTAGGTTGGCAGTGCTGTTAACAGCTGTCAACAATTGTTGGCTCGTGAAATTAAAGTTTGATCAGTGTTTAAGAGGAGTATTTCTGTCGCTTAAGAATACAAACCAAAAAAAGTAAATAAGAAAAAAATGAAAATGAATAAACGCACTTTCCAACGAAGAGTAGCAAAACAAAAAGTTGCTTATCAAGAAAGAGCGTTTGAAAAGTGTAATGAAGAAATGCCATGTGAAAACATAGAAGCGAAATTCTGTGAAAACAGTCTGCCGGAAAATGAGTCGCAAGTTTTGTTAAACTTTAAGTTTTCGGAAAAACTGAGAACGTGGTACAAAGAAACCAAACCCACAAAAATTGTGTAGAGAAATTGTTGGCAATTTTGAAAGAAGAAGGTCTTGATGTACCTTTATGTTTAGAAAAGCTATTCGGAAGGCAAAAACTTGCCGTAACAAAACACATATTTCCAGGTGTTTACTGCCATTTCGTCATCAAAAATCAGATTTTACAAATCGAAACATTGCAGAGCTATGATGAAATCGTGATCGATATTAATATCGGTGGTATTCCACTATTTAAAAGTTCATCAGTGCAGCTTTGACCCATTTTCTTTAAAATAGTTAATTCTAAAGAAAAGTTTGAAACGTTTCCAATAGGTGTTTTTGTTGGAAGGAGTAAGCCACACAGTGTCCATGAATTTTTTAGAGATTTTGTGGAAGAAGTGAAGCATTTAGATGGAGATTATAACATAAATAATCGAAATATACTTATTATTTTTAAGTGCTTAGTGTGCGATACCCCGGCAAGGTCTTTTGTATGTGGTGTTCCTGGACATACTTCAAGTCAGGGATGTATGAAATGCACTCAGAAAGCTAAAAAGGTGAAAAATGTGTTAACATACTGCACTGCATCTGGTTATCCCATAACAGATGCACGCAAGTATCCAGAACATCACTTACCATGTTTCCGAGTAACCAAGAGTCCCTTATAATGCATTGATTTCAAAATGATTTCGCAAGCTCCTCTGGACAGCATGCATTTAATTGAGCTTGGGGTCATGAGAAAAATGCTTGTACGTCTTGTAAATCGACGAACTCGCCCTAAATTACCAAAAGAAAACGTTGAAAAGATATCAACACATTTACAAGACCTTACAAAATTTGTCCCGAAAGAATTTCCTAGAAAGCCGAGATCGTTAAATGAGCTTTCAAATTGGAAGGTCACTGAATTTCGAGTTCTTTTGGCTTATACTGGTCCATTTGTTTTGTAAGAAATAGTTGATAATGACTTTTATTACGAATTTCTGCTATTGCACTGTGCGTACAGAAAGTTAAGCTGTCCCCGACATGTGAAAAGTAATATTCAACAAGCTCAAGCTATTTTGCAACTTTTTGTAGAAAATTTTCCAATTATAAAGAGTGATTTTTTTGCTATTATCTTTTTGGCAACACTAGTTTTGACAGCTCACGCACGTTTTGTATCTTGTGTCACTGTCAAACATCTTCAGTTTGGTCTATAATTTAATCATGAATCGTCTTACAAACTAACAACGCTTGCAAATTATTGAATTTTATTACCAAAATGCGTGCTCTGTTAAGAAAGTTCATCGCGCGCTTCTTCCATTTTATGGTCAGTTTAATCGACCTACTGAGGCTTCTATTCGGGCTATTGTAACAAAATTTCGCACCAAATTTACATTGTTGGACATTAAACCACCAACACGCTTACGTAGAGTGCGAACTGAAGAAAATATCGCAGCCGTATCGGCCAGTGTTGGTGATGACCGTGAATTATCGATTCGGCGCCGTTCGCAGCAATTGGGCCTCTGTTACTCCACTACGTGGAAAATTTTGCGGAAGGATTTGGGTGTGAAGCCTTATAAGATACAACTGGTGCAAGAATTGAAGCCAAACGACCTACCACAACGCCAAATTTTTGGTGAATGGGCTCTTGAAAAGTTAGATGAAGATCCACTTTTTTATCGAAGAATTGTGTTCAGCGACGAGGCTCATTTCTGGTTGAATGGATACGTGAACAAGCAAAACTGCCGTATTTGGAGTGAAGAGCAGCCAGAAGCATTGCAAGAGCTACCAATGCATCCACAAAAAACAACCGTTTGGTGCGGATTATGGGCTGGCGGCATCATTGGGCCGCATTTCTTCAAAGATGATGCGAATCACAACGTTACTGTGAATGGTGAGCGCTACCGTGCGATGATAAAAAACTTTTTTTTGCCCAAAATGGAAGAGCTTGACTTGCATGACATGTGGTTTCAACAAGACTGTGCCACATGCCACACAGCACGCGAAACAATAAACCAATTGAGAGGCGAGTTCGGTGAACAGTTTATTTCACGCTTGGGACCAGTCAATTTTCCGCCCAGATCGTGCGATTTAACGCCTCTAGACTATTTTTTGTGGGGCTATGTTAAGGCTAATGTCTATAGGGACAAGCCCGCTTCGATTGACGCACTGGAAGCCAACATTGCCAACATTATTCGTGAGATACCGGCCGAAATGTTGGAAAGAGTATGCCAAAATTGGACTAAGCGGATGGACCATTTGAGGCGCAGCCGCGGCCAACATTTGCATGAAATAATCTTCAAACATTAAATTATATCGACTCAACTATCGATCCAAATAAATATTTCATGCATTTTTCTGAATTTTATGTGTTTTTTTTTTTAAATTTCCGATAGTTCTTATAAAATCACCTTTTATTTGTGGAACAAAGTGTTTCATTTAATGTGCACAGCTTGCTCCACTTAGCTGAAGATGCAGCAAAATATGGAACACTTGCAGAACTTTCTGCATATGATTTTGAAAACAGACTTCAGAAGCTAAAAAAACACGTCAGAAAGCCTACTCAAATAATTCAACAAATCTTAAACAATGAAAGAAATGAAACATTTAAAAAAGAAGAAAAAAGTGGGTTTATACGTTGTAAAGAGGGTATCAAAGGGGTTTATTTTAATCTTTGTTACTTTTCGTCCAGCAGCCCAAACAATGTTTGCGCAGTTGACTTAGATAATCCTATTCAAATAGTTAGCTTTATAGAAGAAGAAAATAATGTTGTTGAGGGGAGAAGAATTCTTGACCTTAAAAGTTGTTATAAAGAACCTATTGATTCCTTAAAGCTTGGAATTTTTATTTCAAGCTTAGTTTTTGGGGAAAAATAACAATTTCCTTTAAAATCTAGCACATACAAATATTTTTGTTTTTCTTTTAAATCTGAATTTGCACTCATTCCAATTTTGCACAGCTGTTCATAATCGGAGTACGCAAAAATTTCCATAATAATGGCTTAAAAAATAAAACATTTCTCGACAAAAGGTGAGTTTATTCGACTGTGAACATTTTCTTTAAAGCTAATACTAACAATTTTTGTATAAATTTGAATTTTAGGTGGCTCAAAGTGCGATGGCTGCGCAGAAGTTCATAAAAATCTGGACGACATGAAAGGTCAGTTAGTTTATTTTTACAGGAGTTTAAACCTCAAATTATATTCTATTTAAAATCTTTAACAGAAACGCTTGAACAGCAAAAACAACAAAACATGAAAATATACGATATCCTTGCGGAACATAAAGTGCTGCTAAATCAGCTTCTCGACAAAAACAAGGCTCTAGAAAATGTTATGAAGATATTCCCTCTAAAATCAGAGAACCAACTCCCAGAGCTTGAAAAAGTACTTGAAATCCGGAATGATTTGTATGTAAGTAATTATCACATATAAAACATAATTTTTATAACAGACTTCAGAAACTACAATGTTGCAGGTTCGCTACATAAAATCTCTAATAAAAGGAGACATATGCAAAAATCTTGACCAATTCTTGGACGAGAAATTGTTATGGTATTTAACGCTGAAGGAGTGCAAGGCAAAAAGAGGTTGAAATACTTTAAAAATGTCTACGATGCTATTATTGGTATGCCTACGTTTAAAAAGCTTGTAATAGACTTTCTTTGATATCATATTAATTTTTTCAATATTTCATATTGATTTTTTAGATGCAATTTCTGATGATCGTCCAGAAGAGAAATTCAGAGCTGCACTCCATCACGAGAAGAAGAAATACCACAAAATCAACAGCAAGCAGAGGACAAAAAAAATCGCGTTCAGCTAAGTGTGGATACCATGACGAATCAAGTTCAATACAGTAAACTGCAACAACAACCAAAACAACCTCGAACTGCTTGAAAGTTCAGGCTGAATTATAAAGGGTGTCCCAATAAGAACGCAAGATTTAAATTTTAAATAAATGACTGATGCAGCAATTGAATTGTTTCTTTGGCTGTATGACATGTGGCGCCGTCTTGTTGAAACCACAAGCCCTCCACATTCATTTCTTCAATTCTAGGCAAGAAAAAACTGGTTATCATTTCACGATACCGAACACCATTGACTGTTTGCGCTTGACCTGCCTCATTTTCATAAAAAAAAGGTCCAATGATTCCTCCAGCCCAAAAACCACACCACACAGTGACACGTTGAGGATGCATTTGCTTCTCGTGAATCACTCGAGGATTTTCCTCACCCCAAATGCGACAATTCTGCCTATTGACGAAGCCATCAAGATGAAAATGGGCCTCGTCACTGAAGATGATTTTATCGACAAAATCAGCATTTTCATGTTGTCTCTTCAATACCCAATTAACGAACTCCCTTCGCTGTCCATGGTCATTTTTTACTAACCTTGTACCTTCTACTAGCAAACAATAACAATTGTTCAAATGTCAAACAATGACACTTCAAATGGCGAAAAATTTAAATCTTTTTTGGACACCCTTTATAATTTAATTAAATTTTTTTGTGATACATAACAAAGCCAATGAAGTGCTTTATTGTTTTTTTTAATATTTTAACGTTTGAAAAACAGTTATATAGAAGCCATGCAGAAATTTTGAGAGCAAATTTAAATTTACAACTTAATTAAGCTTAAGCTTTTCTTATGATAAAAAAGCCTTGTACAAATGTTAGTTTTTGTATTTTTTTATAATTTAAGTTTTTAACTTTTTTTCACGCTTTTAATAAATATATAAAATAAACGTATTAAAACAAAATCTTTGTGTACATTTTTTTATATATCTCAATACCAATTTATTCACAAACTATCTACTCGTGCATTAGTTCAAAGTTACTCCCTAACTCTGCAGTCGTGTAAAACTCCCAAACTCTGCAGTCGTCCACCACTTCCAAACGGTCCAGTGGTGCATCACTCCGAAAGCGACTAGTGGTTTTAGTATGACAACCCAATGTTAAAATCGTCACTGGAAAGCACTAACGGGGAAATGAAGAGCGACTACTCGGTATCGCGTAGCGGCTAGTCGAGGAGTACTTCTGCACTACTACTTTCTTCTGAAGGGAATCAACAGACTTTTTTTTGTGTTCAAATTTAAGTAAATTATATCTGTTGATTTGAATAAAATTATTTAACGAAATTTCCGAAAATTTAGTTAAAAGAGTAGTAAAACCTTTTAGTAGAAACAACACATGAAATTAGTTAAATTTGGCAATTTTTAATCAAATTTTTTAGTTAAATTAATTAAATTTTAATGGAAATGAAGAAATTTCGTTAAAACAAAAAAAAAATATTTGATATTTATTAAAAGCATGTAAAATTGGAGAAATTTTAGTAAATATAACTAATCTTTTTTTTTTAATTATTTAATATTATTGAATCTTTCTATAAGAAAATTACAATAAGTATCCAAATCTTAAATATAAAAAGAAAAAACTTAAATAATTATTACCAATGTAATAACTAGTTACTTGTACTTAAATCTTAAAATCAAAGGAATATTCTACGTTTAAATAAGAAAAGTTATATCCCTCTTCTAGGGAAAAGGGGTATTTCATGGAGGCTGAAAGCCTTCTGATCGCTATTCACTGGGAATAGCCAGAGGTGATTCCTTCACTGAACTGCCCAAGCATCTCACTACCTCCACGTGGTATTCCCTGGTAATGCGGCCCGGATCACCTGATCTGGCGGTAGCTAAAGTGTGTATGCGAATATGCAGATAGTAACTTGAAAGGCATGCGAACGCCGGTGCAGGCTACTACTGCAACCGGAAATACTATGGATTTGACTTGGAATTGGTTGCAAATGGGCTGACAGCTGTGGCATTCTGTTACCTTAGTACACGGGAGTGACGTCGCGTGGAAACGGCTTTCAGGCTAATGTCGCAGCTGCCTTCCGTCCAGCTAAAACCTTGGCAAGGACTTGGAGAACGCTCTAAATCACGTTGCCGTTAAGTTGACCGTGCAGGTTTAGTTGATACATCCTAATTAACGCCCGACCTAGCTCTGAACACAAGCGCCCATAAGGTCTTGTGTCAACCCTTGCGAGGACCTCACTGCATACAAAGGGACCCTCGGGGTCATCATAGGGGTAACTGCACTACGGATTTAGATAACGACTTCAAGTACAAAGGCAGTTAGGCAGCTACGATCCCAGTCTCCCAAAATAGATTTTCAATACTTGCACCCACAGACGATGCGCCAGTAGAATCTGCGTCTAAGGAACACAAACTTCGACCTATCTATTTGCGCGAGCAAACATCGAACGCAATTGTAAATCTTTTATCAAAGATTGTGGGAAAAGATAATTTTTACGTAGCTTCTATACGAAGGGGACAGATACAGGAAACGAAAATCCAAACCCATACTGAGAAGAATTATCGTCTAATTGTTAATAATTTTAACGCCGAAAAAAAAGAATTACTACACGTACCAAATAAAAAGTTCTATGGGCCTCGTGGTTGTGGTAAAAGGCATTGACAGTTCCGTCCCTGTTGACGAAATCAAGAAAGCTATTGAGAATGAAGGCTACGATGTGAGAAATGTTCACAACATACACAACAAAGGTAAAATTCCCCAACCAATGCACCGTGTGGAGATTGCTTTTAATGCAGCTCTTCTTAAGACCAAAAATTCAACGCATCCTATTTACAATTTGAGATATCTTCTTAACCGAAGAATAACAGTAGAGGAGCCACATAAGAGTAATGGCCGTGCACAATGCACCAATTGCCAAGAGTTTGGCCACACAAAATCTTACTGCAAGCTATCATCTGTTTGCGTAGTGTGTGGTAACGCGCATAAAACCACGGAGTGTACAGCACCTAAAAACGACCCCAATGTGAAAAAGTGCAGCAATTGCGGTGGAAGACATTCTGCTAATTATAGAGGATGTGAAGTATTCGAAAGGATAAAAAAATCGAATCAACCTCGAAGTCGTGCAAATGCGAAATATTGCAAATCGAATTATCCAAGCCTTCATACTGAAGCTAATGCAATACCTAATGGTGTACATGGGAATAAAATGAACTATGCCCAACAACACTTCGATGGCTTACCAACCTCAAATAGGCCCAACGTGAAAAATCTTTTATATGCCCTCAGGTCTTCAACTATACCAGCTCTAGTTCAATCGATAAGCTGACGGAGACAATGAAAAAATTCATGACCAACATGAACAATTTTATGAATAATATGCAGGACATGTTTCAGGAGATGATGCGGAATCAGAACATGATTCTGCAGACCCTTCTTAGACAAAAATAAAATGACTCAGTTGCGTATTTGCTACTGGAATACGAACGGGTTATCCCAACATAGGTTCCAGGTAGAAGATTTCCTACACAGGCAGGAAATAGACATCCTTTTGGTATCCGAAACACACTTTACTGTAAAGAATTGCTTTAGAATTAACGGGTTCATTATTTATGACACTAAACATCCAAGTGGAAAGGCATGTGGTGGCACGGCCGTCATTGTGCGTAAAAACGTGAGGCACTTTGTTATGCCAGAATTTGGAAAGAATTTCATTAAGGCAACCTCTATAAGTCTTACTGACTTTCATACCACAATTTCATGTGTATATTGTCCTCCAAGACGCATAATTGATAGCGACAATTTCAAAAGTTTCTTCGCAACATTGGAACACAAGTTCCTGTCAGCAGAAGACTACAACGCTAAGCATACCCAATGGGGCTCTAGACTTATTAGCCCAAGAGGTAGACAGCTGTACTACGCTATTGCTCAAAATAGTCTAGATATCGTATCTGGCGGTGAGCCCACATACTGGCCTTAAGACTGTATGAAAAAGCCAGACCTTATTGACTTCACTGTTACTAGAAATATTAAACGTGACCAACTTCTGATTAGTCCCCTAGAAGACATATCATCTGATCATTCGCCAACTATAATTACACTACGTAATAGTTTTATAAACTCTGAAGTATCTCCTACGTTCTATCAGAACCGATACACGAACTGGCTAAGGTATAAAATGTATGTGAGCTCTCATCTCTCCCAGAACATCCCTCTTAGGAACTCGTCTGGTATACAATGTGCTGTGAATCACCTTAAAGACGATATTACTTGTGCAATTAGGAGTGCAACTCCAATGGGAGGAACATATAGGAGGAAACCGTTCAAGTCATCAGCTGATATCGAAGCCCTCATCCGAAAAAAAAGAAAATTGAGAAGGAAATGGCAGAGAAATCGTTCTCCAGCTTTAAAGACCCAATTGAATTTGTGTCAAAAATTACTTAAAGAAAAGCTGCGTTTACAGCATGAGTCAGGGCTTGCAAATTATTTAAGTAACTTGGATCCGACAGCAAAAACCGACCACAGCCTATCCAAAGCTGTGAAGCATATGAAGTGCCCTACTTAATCCGAACCACCACTAAGACTTGAGGACCTTAGTTGGGCTAAAAATCCAAGTGAACTAGCCAATGCTTTTGCTAGTCATCTGGAAAACGTTTAACTGCACATGACGTAGATAGTGATATTAATCCTCCATACATCAGCGATTCCATTGAAAATCAAATAAGGATGCGGTTGCCCTCAATTAAAATGGCAATCAAAAACCTTGATGCGAAAAAATCGCCCAGGGCTGATCGTATTACTAGTTCAATGCTGAGGAACTTTCCAGATTGCGCTGTGAGAATTATATTGTTCATTTTTAACGCCGTCTTAAGAGTGGGGATTTTCCCGTCCTCTTGGAAGATTTCAGAAATTGTCTTGATCCAAAAACCAGGTAAAGACGCTACTCAAACCACGCCATATAGACCTATCAGCTTATTATCTAAACTATCAAAGCTGTTCGAAAAGGTCCTCCTCCAGAAAATAACGCCCCATCTAGCAAAGCGAAATATTATTCCAGAACATCAGTTCGGCTTCCGGGCTGGTCATGGAACTTCAGAACAGGTTCACAGAATTGTTACTGCTATCAGGTCGCATTTCGAGAAAAAGCTGTTTTGTTCTGCATTGTTTATTGATGTCTTCCCAAGCCTTTGACAAAGTTTGGCATGATGGTCTCCTCACAAAAGTAACACGACTTCTTCCTGCTAACACCCACAAGCTGATCAAAAGTTACTTAACTGATAGAACATTTAAGATACGGTCAAAAAATGTATTTTCACCCGTTAAGAAGATTTCTGCAGGCGTCCCCCAAGGAAGTATACTTGGCCCGCTATTATACATCGTCTATACATCCGATATGCCTACAAATCGACATACTATTACGTCAACGTTCGCAGATGACACGGCATTTTTAAGTGTGAACAAAGATCCAGGAACTGCATCTGAGCACTTACAAGCTCATATAAACCAGCTGGAAGGTTGGCTAAATAAATGGAAAATCAAAGTAAATCCATGAAAATGTGCCCATGTGACTTTCACACTAAGAAAGGCTAATTGTACGCCAATAAAAATAAATAACGTCATTGTTCCGGTGGAAACCCAAATTAAATATCTAGGAATCCATCTAGACAGACGCCTAACATGCTCACGTCACATTGAGGCCAAAATCTCAGCTATGAAACTAAAAACAGCTCGACTAATGTGGCTGATAGGTCCATTTTCATCTCTATCTTTGGAATATAAAGCCATTATTAAACCAATCTGGACATATGGCATTCAGCTTTGGGGAACTGCGTGTGCATCTAACATCCAAAAGTTACAAAGAAGACAGTCGAGTATTTTACAAACAATAGTCTGCGCCCCCTGGTATATAAGAAATGAGAATATTCACAGAGATCTAGAAATTCCAACGGTTCGGGAGGAAATTGAAAAATATTGTACTAAGTACGTTCACAAACTGGCGACACATCCAAACGTCCTCGCCAGGGACCTGTTACAGTTCGAGGGACACAGAAGGCTTAATAGAAGTGATACCTTGCGCCTAGTGAGAAGAGGGATATAACTTTTTTATTTTTTTTTATATTTAAACGAAGAACATTTCTTTTATTTTAAGATTTGAGTACAAGTAACTAGTTATTACATTGGTAATAATTATTTAAGTTTTTTTTCTTTTTATATTTAAGATATGGATACTTATTGTAATTTTCTTATAGAAAGATTCAATAATAATAAACAATTAAAAAAAAAACAAAAAAAAAAAAAAAAGAAAAATCTTGGTTGACACGCGCGCTTAAATTTTATCTATACAAACTATCTTTGCAGATTCATTTTAAATTTTATACTAGCTGACCCGGCAAACATTGTTTTGAATTTTAATATTATTTATATTGAGAAATCATTAAAAAAGGAAAAAGAATATAAGTTGGGCTATAAAAAAAAATTAGCCAAATCGGTCCAGCCGTTCTCCGATTTGAGAAAAATGTTAAAAGTGGGTGTGGCTTATTTTAATTTTCATAAAAAATTAAATTGGGTTACACGGAGCATGTAACACAAAAATTAGCCAAATCGGTCTAAAAGTTCTCCGAATTGAGAAAAATGTTAAAATTTCAGTTAAGTTTTAATGAAATTTAAAAATGTTTGTATTTATATTCGATCTTCTTACTCAAATCCTAAAGTGTTGTAGGTTCTGTGCCCTTCGGTATAGCCAAAAATAAAATAAAATGTACACAATATTAATGTCTGACGTATTTTTTCATTTTTGTTACATTGACGTATAAAACATAAAACTAACTAGAAAAGGTGGATAATACATCCAAAAAAACTGACTGTTTGGTGCGCTTTATGGGCTGGTGGAATCATTGGTCCATACTTCTTCAAAAACGATGATGGCCAGAACGTTACAGTCAATGGTGATCGGTATAGAGCCATGATTACTAACTTTTTCATTCCTGAATTGAACAACCATGTTGGAACTACAGCTCGTAGTTCCAACAAGATGGCGCAACATGTCACACAGCTCGTGCCACAATCGATTTATTGAAAGACAAGTTTGGTGACCGCCTAATTTCACGTTTTGGACCTGTGAATTGGCCTCCAAGATCTTGTGATTTAACACCGCTAGACTACTTTCTGTGGGGCTATGTAAAGTCATTAATCTATGCGGATAAGCCACAAAAGCTTGACCATTTGGAAGACAACATTCACCGTGTTATTGCCGATATACGGCCACAAATGTTGGAAAAAGTCATCGAAAATTGGACGTGCAGATTGGACTACATCCGAGCCAGCCGTGGCGGTCATATGCCAGAAATCATATTTAAAATGTAATGCCACAAAATTATCTTTCGGATAAATAAAATTCATGTCAATCGAATAATCCATCGTTGTTTTATTGCAATTTAAAGTTCTATACGTCTATAAAAAACACCCTTTACATACAAATACAGAGAATTTGTCATACTTTTATCCAGGCAGTGCCATTTTTAGTTCAAGAATGTGTGATCTTCCTTGAGACGCTTATGGCCATCAAATGTACCACCTTTACATATTGCTCCGTAAAAAGAATATAATTTTCTTTGAAAATCTTTCTGGTTGCATTTTCTACTTAAATTTTCTTTCTTAATTTAATTACATAATTCTTTCTTAATTGCACTTTTTATTGTGACCCTGTGCTTTTTATGTTGCAAAAACTAAAATTAAAAATTTCGACAACAAATTACCAACTTAGAAAAACGTAGCTACGATAGAAATGCAGAATACATGAAATAGTACAAAATTCGATTGAAACAGAGTGGAATAGAAAAAAAAACTGTTAAACGGAGAACAGAGAAAATTTCGATCCGGATCGAAACGCAGAAGAGGGATGATTGTAACAGTTGTAATGTTACACTACTGTTGCGAATGGTAATTATTTTTGAAATACTTGTGGGTAAGAAATTTTATACTTTTAATATTCTATTTTAATGTTTTTTATTTAATTGTGCAATTGTTTTGCTTTTGTCTATTAACAAAAAAAAAAAAAAATAACTACGATATCTATGACTGTTGAAACGAAAATATGGTAACTTTGCACAAAAATTGTGTTGAAGTAAGTCGCTATATCTAGAAACGAAAATATTTCAACTTTGCACAAAAACTGTGACTCATACTCGTAACAACACTGTGCTGTATTGATATGTAAATTTCAAATTTAGCAGTGTGTACTTATTTTATTTGCACTTTAGTTGTTAAATAATTTCCTGCTACTTAATATGAGCTGTTATATATGAAAGTGGTATAAGTCCACTTTATTTCAACATTATTTGTAGTCAGATGTTTATCTTACTGAAATCACCGCTAACTCACTTTTTTTTTCTAAATAAACTTTCATATGTATAAGTGTAAAAAATTGTTTTTTCAATATGCTCTTTCTACATATAGTATGTTCTAGTGCTTTTTATTATTTGCTTTTAGCAACTACAAACATTTTGTTATTTCCAGGAATACTATTACTGAAAACAACCTGGAAGAAAACTCTAAAGTAAACTATATATATTTGCAACATGCCTCGTAAATTAAGGAAAACCGGTATTATCCAAAAAAGGACATATTCGTTTAAAAATAGTCACGTGGAAGAGAAAAGATTTTTCCATTTAGATAAGTTCTATAAGAAGCAATGTTTTGAAAGTAATGAATGCTAATTTAATATTCATGTCCATTAGATTTTTTAGAAAAAAATATTGAAACAAGTATTGAAGCGATTCTTCAGGACAACTGTTCTTGGGCAGAAGTTGAAAGTCACTGAATGGTAACTAAAAACAATCGATTGGCATTTGTATTAAGTGTAAAATGTACATCCGAAATAATATAATAGATAAATAGCTGAAGTATAAAAATGCTCTCGGATATAAGCTGGTACGATCTTAACTCTATGACGCAGTATTAAAAAACTACAAATCCTAATTTGCTTTTTTCATTTTTTGTAGATAAACATGGATTTTTATGCATTTGTACTAAAATGCAGAGTCTTATATATTAAATTTGACACATTTTGCATAAAAATTAACTCCATATATGAAGATCGCATCAAAGACCCATCCAACAAAATTTTATTTAATGATATGAAAAAATGGAGAATATAAGCCAAAGTAAGTGTTTCTATCTACAAATTATTTTAAAATTACATTAATATTTTTAATTTTTTTCTGATTGTCGTTGTATTGGTATTTTCTTTATCTTACGCAGTGTTTTAATCCCATCATATAAAGATTTTATCACAGTAAATGGAAAAAGAATATGTAAAAGATATTCAATACGAGACTTGCAAATAGTTTTATTATCGATGGTAAAACAGTGACAGATTGCGAAGAAGAACCGTTTATTGTCATTTCAGGTTCTATATTTCAATCAGAAGAAATTGTGATATATTTTGAAGGAATAAAATATCGCATGCATTCTGCGTTATTCTTATATCTCAGCAACTTTTACAAATAGAGCCAAAGTTCAAACTACAAAATATTCTACTAAAAAAATAAGCAGATGGCTATTTTGTACTTTTTCGATATTTGTACATTTGTGGCATAAAAAGGGTAAAAACTCATGGTGGTACGTTTTTTTAACCCCATTTGTTGAAGCTTACCTCAACATACACACATACATTTATTATTTATTTCAATTGAGTTAAACAACCTAACAAATCTATGATGCATATTTTATTATTTTATTTTATTTAAATGACCTAATTTCGGTTTGCTATTAATGCAGGTTTTATTATTTTGGTTTGTTTTCACTTTTGCAATTAATTAATGTTTACATTGCAAGTTTATTATTTTTGCTTATGTTCACTTGTTGCATCAATTGTAAGTTCAATAACCACAAATAACTAATTTAGGTAATTATAATAAGTGCTTAACTTTAATTTATTGTTAATGAATTTTAGTATATAAGAAAGAAAAAATGAAGAAGTTTTATTCAATTATTACTAGCAATACGTGTGATTCAATTATTCTAATAGAGTTCTCCAGGTTCCAAGTACCTGCGAGAAACCAAAGAAACTCCAAATTAGTAAAGGTCTAGGTTATGAGCTTAGATCTGCTAACTACTAATTCAGACAAATATTGAATCATACAATAATTGATTCAAAATTATTCACCATTTATTTTTCAAAGCAACAATCACAGCAACAAAAACTAAACTGTATTCTTCTCTTCTTAAAAAGGTTTGCAATGTATATTGGCATTTTTTTAAAATTCGAGCAAATAAGGGGTAAAATATGTGCCCCTTTTTACCACTATTTTTAAATATATACCATAATGTAAATTGATGCAGCATGTAAACATTTTATTACTAATTTGTAGCAACCAATAGAAATCAGTGTTATTTGAAAGAAAAGGTGTACGTCGATAAGCCAGCAACAATACAAGAGCTAAAGGATAATTCGACACATTAACCGCATAGAATCTCAATTATGCCTCAGCGTCATCGAAAATTTGGACCATCGGATGGAGATGTGCCGCCGAGGTCGCGGTGGCCATTTGGCCAATATTTTGTTCGGCACATAATTGAACCATACCATATTATCACAATAAAAAGAAATGACAATAATTTCCTAAATAATTTGTGTTTTATTCAAAATCAACATCTACCCTTAAAATTTAACCATTCTTTATTTATTGTTTTTAATTTTGAATAAGTTAAATTATGCCAATTTTATTGCAACGAACGCATAATATTATTCCTTATTCCTTCTGCTTCATCGTTTCTTAAAGGATTGCTTTCTTCTGTTACGGATTTCTGTTAACCTATATTCAGAAGATCAGAAAATTGAATCTTAAAATTCTGCGAAATATTGTGCAAAGCACAACACGCACTAACTATTTTAGCTGCTTTATCTTGAGAGTAGTGCAAACCTCGAGCAGAAAGCAAACACCTAAACTTGCTTTTGAGCACTCCAATAGTTCTCTCAACAGAATTTCTGTCTTTAGCATGCATATTATTATACTTCATTTGCGGCGAACCTTCAGTCGTATTGCGAAATGGTGTCATTATGACTTTTCCAAGAGGATATCCTGCGTCACCTGCAACAAATAACTTTAAACATGACACCAATACCATGAACAAAAGAATAAAATAAAAATTTACCTAAAATCCAGGTGTTTGTTAATATATTCTGCTCAAGATATTGCTTTAATGTGTTGACATTCCATATATGAGAATCATGATTTGAACAGGGTATCTAGCGTCAACAAATCTAACATTTTGCTTATAATCTGAGAACTAACTGAAAAAAAAAATTTTTAAATTTAAAAAACTTAACAAATCTCACGATCATAACGTTTAGGCTGTAAAAGCCTTTCCTGTTAAGGTACAAATGCTGTACGTCTTTCTTTGGTACGCAAATACGAACATGGGTGCCGTCAACAAATCCCATTACCCCTGGGAACCCACTATGAGTACAAACTGCTAGTTTCGAATCTTCGATCTCATCAGTAGTCATTGTTGCTTTGATCCACCGTGAACATATTTGTTGCTCAAAAATATTTAAAATTTCGTCAAGTACAATACAAAATGTGGATTGCCCAAGCCCCCCCTTGAAATCATTCCTACCACACTTTTGGTAACTGCCATCTGCGAAAAAGCGAAGGGCAGCGCACAGTTTCATTACTGATGAGATTGCAGACGTTCGGATTGATTGCTTAAAGTGGGCGTCCATCTCATTGAGCAAATATATAAATGCTTCCTTATTTAATCTAAAAAAACTTATGAATCTGAAAAAAAGAAATATATGTAATTTATTTGTGTTTTCACAGTACATTAACATACTTGGCAGTTGGTAATTCCAACGGATTACTTCGACTTCTAATGCTGCGCCTAATACGAGTAAGATACACATTTTCTTCTTCTGAATCTTCCGAAAAATACATTTCAACGGATATGTCTATTTTTAAAAGTAAACTTTGAATACTTACACACATAAAAATTTCTAACACCTGATTCGAGACAACTAAAATTCGTTGTGAATCACAATACAAAAAATTAGTCGAGTTGAGTTGTAACATTGACAACACAACTATAGTTGAGTTGTGAATCACAATAGGGGCATAAGTTAAATAAATAGACAGTTAAAATGAATAATTATTCTTCAATATGAATAATAAAAATTATTCAAATTAACAAAAATATTTAGTAAATTTGAATAAAAATTATTTAATATGAATAAAAATTCACTAAAATTTTTAGTTAATTTACTAATATTTGTATTCAATTTGACTAAATTTTCTTTATATTTACACCTTGTTAAAAAAACGAAAATGTAATAATCATATTGAAGAAATTTCTTCATTTCAACTAATTTACTAAAATTTACGACACATATGCGTAGACCCAACGAACAAATTTGTTAGTTGAAGAGTGACCTACTTTTCTTCAATTCTACACCCCTTTTTACGCTATTGAGTTAAATTTTTGGTTCAGTGTAGTTCTAGTAATGTTGACCACAATGTTTCGAGTATATCATAACCATTACTGTCACATCAATTTCGTTTGCCTCAAATTCGACGGCCAATTATTAGAGTTTTCACGATTTTTGAGCACCTTCAATACATTAATTCATAAGTCGTTGCTGTAAATTTCTAGAAAGTAAGATCAGCCAAGATAAATTAGTTTAGTCTTATGACAAAAAATCGAAATAAATATCTAAACGAACAGGGTCATCGGTAGCTGTGTCAGCTACAATTTGTGAATATTGCAAGTCTAAGGAACATTTTGTTGGAAACTGTTCCAATTATTTATCTATAGCTCGTCGAGTTTGTTAAAAGTTCAAAACTATGCATAAAATTCCTTAAAAAGATTCATTTTGCATCTCAATGTCAATCAAAATCTCGTTATTGTACTTGCCAAGTATCACACCATACATCTTTACATAATTCTAGCTCGAAATCATCAAGCAATTTAACAACTTCATCGCACTTATTATGTCAAGACCAATTACCTTTGAATTCATCGATTCAAGATAGTCCTTCGTTTAATTCATCCATTCAACAATCGTATTCTTAGTCTTTTCGGCCAACGTCTTCGTCATCGCACCATTTTACAAAGTTTTTGTCGTTCGTTATACGCAATCGTCGCTGAAATTTGCTTCCAATAGCTATTATTTTTGTTAACTATTTATTCGGTTGCCCACAGCCTTTTCGAGCATTACTAGATTCTTGTTCAGAAATAAATCTTATCACGCAAGAAGCTGTTAGTCGTCTTTGTTAAAAACAAAACAATAGTACCAAGAAATTTTTAGAGTTTCTGATATTCGTACTCAATTAAAATACATGGTAACAACCACAATTAAATCCCGTATTTCCAACTTTGAGTGGAAAAAAATTTTTTAGTAACAAAATCTATTTCGTCTAAACAGCCAGCACAACATTTACAAACAACAAATTGGAAGATTCCAAACGCCATTGAGTTAGCAGACCCACAGTTTTATATACTTCAGCGTATCGACATGTTAATTGGTTCAGAGATTTTCTTTGAACTATTACAGGAAATATACTTTTTGGCTTTGGGCTACCTCCTCTCATAAAGACTTATCTCGGATGGGTGGTAGCGCGGACACTGAGTGTTCATACCGTGCACTGTCGTGTAATGTAATTACGAAAAATTAGAGCTTAGACTTATTATAGAAAACTTTTTAGGAAATTGAAGAATTTAGTGAAAAATCAATTATTTACACAGAAGAAGAACAACAATATGAAGATCATTTTGTTAAGAATACAAATTTTGATTGTAATGATAAAGTTAAAGTGCGTTTACCATTTAAATCTTCTATAAAAGATCAACATCAACAAACATTTCTTTAAATGAAGCTCTAATGGTCTGTCCCACCATGCAACAGGAACTAATAATAACAATCTTATCGTTTAGACTAAATAAACTGGCTCTTTCAGCTGACATACATATGTAAAATATATACACAGTTTTGGTAGACGAAAAGGATTGCAACTTTCAGCTTATTTTGTGGAGAAAAGACGTAAATGATCCAATGACATTATATCAGCTAAATACCGTCACTTATGGCACTTCAGTCGCATCTTTTCTCGC
The DNA here is from genome assembly GCA_947397855.1 of Thelaira solivaga. Lineage (NCBI taxonomy): Eukaryota > Metazoa > Arthropoda > Insecta > Diptera > Tachinidae > Thelaira > Thelaira solivaga. The sequence continues at coordinate 19,610,400 of OX377615.1, read as the reverse complement.
TATTCGAATTTTGCTTTTTATTGCTGATTTTTACAAAAACCAATTTGCTGTTGGCTCTCAAATTCTTAAGCAAGATCTTTATGTCGATGATCTGCTCACGGGAGCAGACAATTTGGTGAGCTCTTAGTCAAAAAATATGAAATTATAGAAATACTACAAAAAGCTGGCTTACAACTATCTAAATGGAATTCTAATTGCCCGAAAATCGCTCCTTGCAGCAGTGAACTTCACTTAAAAAAACAACGAACATATAACTATTGCGCTTGGTACCTCATGGAAGCCCATGAACGAGTTTTTTGTTTTCGTTTTGATTTTCCAACTATCAAAACTCCTACAAAAAGATCTGTACTATCAGCTATCGGATTATTAGGCCTTATTGTAATTTGTTGCAAAATTTATATTCAAGAAATGTGGAAACAAAAACTAAATTAGGATACACCACTCACCGCCCATTTTTCAGATCGCTGGAAACAAATTCACTAGGGTCTTCCATAAATAAATGAAGTAGAAGTACCTAGATTTGTAGGAACATCTCCACAAACAAAATTTGACATCCACAGTTTTGCAGATGCTTCTCAACTGGCATATGGCTGTTGTTTATACATAAGTGTTGCTAATGAAGGCAAACTTAATTCAACGTTGCTCATAGCAAAATCAAAAGTAGCTCCAGTTCAACATCAATCTTTACCACGTTTAGAACTATGCGTTGCTTTACTGTTCAGTCAAACTTAGAATAAAATAAAATTTAAATTTGATGGTTTCAACTACCGCATTTTCTTTTGCTCGGACTCAAAAATAGTTTTGTACTGGCTCACCAATCATTCATCGTGTTATGTTTGTTTTGTAGCCAATCGAATATCGCAAATACAAAACTTGACTCATAATATACCATGGAGGCATGCCCTGCAGATATAGTATCCAGAGGTTGTCTTCCAAATAATCTGGTTAATACAATATGATTTACTGGTTCTACATTTATTTCAGAGCCAGAGGCACATTGGCCCAAGGGAAATATTGAAAATATCGAGCTTCCCAAAGAAGAAATGAGAAAAACGGTATTCAAAATATCAATAGTTAATGATTCAATTATTGATACTTTAATTTCTCGTCACTCCTCGTATCTTCGTATTCTACGCATCATTTCTTATATACATCGTGTCGTTAGCAAACAAAATCGCAACAAATTAAGAATCAGCTTTTTTTAGAATCATATATAATATTCAACAAAAAATATTTAAGGAAGAAATCACTTCGTTCAACAAAGGTGAAATTTTAAAACCTATATTTCACAAACTAGCCTCATTTTTAAACAAGATACAGTTTGGCAGTTCAACACTACTCATCGTTCGAGTGGGTGGTCGGCTAGCAAATGCATCATTATTGTATTATACAAAATTTCCTGTACTTTGTGTACACTGATTCAAATACAGTCTTCGATTAATGCAACAACAAATGGGTGACCTTCCCGCAGACCGCTTTAAGGTGCAACATCCTTTTCTCGTCTCGGGTGTCGATTTTTGTGATCCTTTCTATCTCTCTTCTAGACTCAGAGGAAGGAGAGCTTATGTCGCTATCTTTGTTTGCTTATCATCAAAAGCAGTTCTCCACATTCTGGTGGCATTTGGGAGTCAGCAGTGAAATCAACAAGAACAATTCTCGTCAAGAATATGTCTAACGCTAACCTAACTTATGAAGAGTTTAAAACTACTCTCATCGAAGTTGAAGCCGTTTTTAATTCTCGGCCATTAGTACCTAGATCTTATGATCCAAATGATTCCCCAGCCTTAACTCCATCCCATATGTTGATTGCCTCTTTCTTAATGTCACTACCAGATGGAAGCTTAGAAAATTGTAAAAATATTAACCTAAGACGATGGCAGCTTGCTACGTATCTCAAACAGCAGTATGGGTATTGTAGGTACGGGACTATAGTATACAAGTTAAGGTACAATGTTACCATCATTAATTTTTGAATATAATTCTTCTTTTTCTTTTCTTCTTTATTTTCTATTTTTAAGAAGTTAAGCTTTCATCTTAGTTTCTTAGTCTTATCATAACTTCTAAGCAAGTAATCCGCATAGCGGAGAACGATTAACTTTTAAAAACTAATAAAATTATTAATTAATAAAAATCGGTTTATAAATATTGTGTTTTATTAAATTATGCACGGTTCAATATTTCATTGAAGAAAAAATAAATAATAAAGAATTAATTGGCGCCCGAGCAGGGACCGTGCTAATTAAATTGCGAAAATATGTTTTTTTTTTAAACACGCATTGGTTACAAGAACGAAAATATTTAAACACATTTAAAGAAAAACTGAAACAAAGAAAAAACTTTAAAAAAACAATTAAAATATGAATTCAAATGTGCAAAAATAATATTGAAATATTTATAAAAGTTATCAAGAAATTAATTTTACGTTATAAAAAAATTAAAAATAAAAAAGACAAATAGTAAAATACTACAGTTTCTTACTAAGTCTTTAAGCAGAAAAAACAACAAAATTTTAAGACTTATAAAAATAACACAAAGTAATTTCTACAATTTTAATAAAATTGTAATGAAAAAACAATAACAAAATTAGCCGTTACATTTGTCATGTAATACCTTTATAATACAAGGTCATTTAAACGAAGCAGAGGACGGGAGTAGCAATACAACAAGATTATTAATGATCATTAAATTGTAACATGGCAACTGTTTGAAATAACAATAACTTAATTTCGATAATGAAAGAGAAAGTTATTGAAGAGAATTTGGAGTATAACTAAAAAAGAGAAATTAAACATCAATAGAACATATTTAATGGCTACTGTCAGTCTCATGTTGCTGTTTGTGTGTTGCTGGAAATTGTTGAGCAGTAATGTTGCTGTTATTAATTTTTAATGCAGACTGAAATTGTAGCTAAGTATCGTAATTTATAAATTATGTTAGTTACAAATAATATTAAAACTATTCAAAAAAATTAGTTGCTAAAAAATTTTAATAATAACTCTCTTATAATAGTATATAATATAATAATAGTTTTAAAAAATTTTTTTAATTAATTTTACTTCGCACTTAATTTAATTTAATAATTTTCAATTAAAATAAAATTTTTCATATTTCCCTTGTCATTAAAAGTTGAAATTTTATAATAATTTATCATTTTAGTACTTTATTTAATAATAATAATATATTTTTTATATAAATAACAAACTGTTGTTAGTTAAGAGATATAAAAATTAATTACGAAAAAATTATAAAATTAGATGAAAATAACATATGAGCGTGGACGATTTAATTTCGAACTTTGAACTTTTAAATATACCTACTTCTCTAGAACCAAACGCAATGGACGCTGAAACAGTCCAAATATTATTAATAACTGCTATTGCCCAAGTCACAGAGCAGACACAGAAAACTTTTCAAAATAAAATTGACGATTTGACTAATAGATTATCACTATTAGAAACACCAGTTCATGTAGAGGAATATAAGCCAGTAGAAATAATACCAGACATAATTTGCAACGAATCACTTGACATTGTTAAGTCTATCCCTGAATTTGAAGGGAATGCCTTAAAATATGTCTCTTGGCGTCAAGCCGCTGTAACTGCCCATAGATTGTACGAGGGCTATGAAGGCTGCTCAAAGTATTATCAAGCAGTGGCAATAATAAGGAATAGAATAGTAGGCTCTGCTGATACTGTGTTAAGTTCATATAACACTTTATTAAATTTCAAAGCTATACTAGCTAGACTTGATTTTTCATACGGGGATAAAAAAAGTATTTATACGTTAGAGCAAGAACTTTCAACACTTAGACAGGGATCAAATACTATAATGGTTTTTTATGATGAGGTAGAGCAGAAGCTAACTGCAATACTTAATAAAGCTTTAATGTCTAATTAAGGAAATCAAGCCTTAATAGGATCACTTAGCCAAAAATATAGGGAAAATGCTCATATCCGGTTTGCGTCGTCCTATGTGCGATATATTATTTTCTAGTAGACCTATAGACTTTCCTTCTGCTCTTGCTTTAGCACAAGAGATAGAAACTAATAATTTACGCTATAACTTCGCAACAACGTTCTCAAATCATTCAAGAGATACTTTTAGGCACAACTCGCCACATTACCAAATTACTAAGCCAATCATTTCTCAAGACAATAAAAATCAGCCTCAAAATAATAACCAGAATTATACTGGATATACATTCCCACAGCGAAAAGAATTTTATACTAATAGTAACAATAATATAGTTCCTCAAAATTTATCAAATCGTTCAAAACAATATCAGCCTATGGAAACTGACCCCAGTACTCGTTTCAATTTTAGACAACAAAACAATAACCAAAACACACGAAATTTGCAACACCAATTGCCTTTAAAAGACCTTTTGAGTCGACTCGTCAGGGTGAGAATAAATTTCAAAGAATAAACCACTTCAATCAACATCATAATTTTGGGAAATCACAATCTGAGTGCTCCTATAACCATCTTTTAAATTATACCCAAGGAGAACATCAGGATGCTTCTGTTGAAGCCCAGTCTAGTTTTGATCCCAACGAAGGTTTATTTGACGATGAGGTAAATTTTTTTAGACGTGGGTCCCTCCTCTCATACATCCAAAGGACAATAGGGGGAAGGACGTTAAAGTTTCTAATTGACACTGGTACATCCAAAAATTATATAAAAAATTTAGAAATACTAAAAGCTATTAAGCCAGTAAAAAAACCTTTACTGTCAAATCACTTCATGGAAACTCTAAAATAACTTCGAAGTGCCTAGTGAATTTGCTTGGTCTTACATCTTATTTTTTCATATTGCCCGAACTTTCAAGATTTGACGGTATAATAGGCTTTGACTTCCTCAAACAAATCAATGCTCAAATCCACTGTGAGCAAGGAATTTTAAAATATAAAAAGGGTGAGGAAAAACTCTTGTTGCATTATTGTGGCGAAATGAATAAAATCGTTATTGACTCTGCTGAGTGCGATATTGATGGGAGTCTTTTTCATAAACTTATGATGGTTTTAGAGAAGAATAGTAATGTCTTTGCAGATCCAAATGAAGCCTTACCCTACCATACAGACATAAAAGCCACAATCCGTACTGAAAACAATGAGCCAGTTTATTTGAAATCATATCCATATCCCTTAGCACTTACTGATTTTGTTAACAATGAAATTAGAAGTTTGCTAGAAAACGGAATCATAAAACCATCTAGATTAGCATATAATAATCCTATATGGATCGTAGATAAAAAAAGTTGTGATGAAACTGGGAAGCAAAAGAAAAGACTTGTGATAGACTTTAGGAAACTAAACTCTAAAACCGCAAGCGAACATTATCCGATACCTGACACTACCGTAATTTTATCTAACTTAGGAAATGGATGTTTTTTACAACATTGGATCTCAAATCCGGATTACATCAAATAAATTTGGCAGAAAATGATAGGAAAAAGACGGCCTTTAGTATCAATAACGGTAAATTTGAGTTTTGTAGGCTTCCGTTCGGATTGAAAAACGCATATGGTTTTTTTCAAAAGGTAATTGTTGATATTCTGTGTGACGAAATTAGCTTAACCTGTCATTTTATATTGACGATATTATTATATTCTCTCCCAGCGCTGAGAAACACTTACAAGATATTGATAATATCTTAAAAAAAACTATTTTTAGCAAACATGCGCGTGTCATATGAAAAATCAAAATTTTTTCAAAAATCTGTAGAATATTTAGGGTTTACTGTGTGCAAAAATGGAATTAAAACATGTAAAGAAAAAGTGAAAGATATTTTAAGCTTTCAAGTTCCTCGAACAATAAGGGGCCTCCGATCATTCTTGGGATTGGCTGGTTACTATCGCCGCTTTGTTAAAAATTACGCTCAAATCACTAAACCACTTACTAAGTACTTGCGTGGTGTAAACGGCAATGTTAGTAGCAAACAGTCAAAAAATATTCAAGTTGATTTAAGTGATGAAGCGCTGCGGGCATTTCAGAAAATTAAAAACATTCTTGCTTCAGAAGATGTGCTATTGTTGCATCCTGATTACACCAAGACATTTGAGCTCACTACTGATGCTTCTTCGTCAGCAATAGGGGCGGTTCTCTCTCAAAATAATAAAAAAAATTTCAATGATTTCGAGAACATTATCTCATACTGAAGAGAATTATGCCACCAATGAGCGGGAAATGTTAGCAATCGTGTGGGCTTTGCAAAAATTTCGTAACTATCTGTATGGTGCTACAAATATAAATATTTATACTGACCATCAGCCTCTTTCGTTTTCGATTTCTGAAAAAAATCCTAACCCAAAAATTAGACGATGGCGCGCTTTTATTGAAGAGTACTCTCCTAAATTCTTCTACAAGCCAGGGAAGGACAACATAGTAGCTGACGCACTTTCTCGGCAATATGTAAATTACGTTGAGTATGAATCGGGAGATAATGACGCAGTGGCAGCAACGATTGGTTCCCAAATACAAGAAACTAAGGTGCATACAGAGTCAAGAGATTCAACAATTCATAGTGAAGAATCTTTGTCCAACACTATAAAAACTGTATCTAATCCAGTCAATTGCTTTAAAAATCAAATTTTAATAAGCAAAGCAAAAGAATCAATCAAAAACTATTTTTGAAAATCAAACGAGGCATTTCATAAGTTTTATTAATGTAAAAGATATTTTCAAATATTTAAAAGAAGCTGTAAATTGTCATGTTGTTAATTGTCTCCATTCGGATATTCATACTTTAGGTGTAAAATTTAGTAAAATTTGTTCATTCAAATAAACTAGTAATAGATATTCCTAACCTAAACGATCGGAGCGAAATCGTTGTGGCTGAACATAATAGCGCTCACCGTAATGTGCGTAAAAATTTTAACCAAATACTGGAGCACTATTATTTCCCGAATATTAGAGGAAAACTTAAAACAATTGCCGCCGACTCTAAAATATGCAAAGAGTCGAAATATGAAAGGCATCCTAAAAGAACCCTTCTCGGTCAAACACCTATCCCTAATTATCCTGGTGAAGTTCTACATATTGATATATTTACAACTGACAAAAATAACTTTATAACTTCCCTTGATAAATTTTCCAAGTTTGCTATGGCTTTTTTCATTGAAACCCGCTCAATAATTGATATCAAACACCCTTAAATTTTTTCCAAGAGCTCATACAATTGTTTGTGATAATGAAAAATCTTTTAATTCGCATACTATAAAGTCTCTTCTTTTGAATAAATTTGATGTTGAAAAATTTTCCGTTCCGCCAGCACATAGCATCAGCAACGGGCAAGTGGAAAGGCTTCATAGCACAATAGGGGAAATATCACGATGTTTAAAATCCGAAGGGCATTACGATGACACAAAAGAATTAATTTTAATGGCTATAGCAAAATATAATAGTTCAATACATTCAATAAGTGGAGTTATGCCTATAGATATAATTAATTCTATTACAGATGAGTTAAGGATCTCTATAAAGGAAAATTTGTTAAAAGCTCAAAACTATGAACTTAAATATCATAATAAAAATAGACAAAATAAAATTTTTAAGCCTGGGGATAAAGTATTTGTTAAAATCAACAGACGCCTAGGAAATAAATTTAGCAAGCTTTATGTTGAGAAGGTGGTTGAAAAGGACTTGGACCATTCAGTTTTAATTGACAATAGACCGGTATATAAAGATAATTTGAAATAATATTTAAGTTTTTAACTCAAAATTGCCCACGTAATTATCATTTTATACACAACATTCTAATTGGGAATTTAATTTAACAAATTTACATGAAAACAATAACCTTGATACAATATTCGGACCACACAAAAACGAAAATGATATTTGGAAGTTTGGAAATACAGACTTGTATATAACCGATGATAAAATAATAATAGGAAATAAGTCATGGGCGAAGACTCCTGGTTTATTTTCATTGTTATTTCATAAAAAGCCAGAGGATTTCAACTCAACAGAATTAGACATATATAAAAAAATCTTGCTTGATACAAATGCGCATAGACAAATGGTCAAATAAATGGAAATAGAGGTTATAAGTATTAACAAATAATTAATAAACTGGTTGGTGATACTCACTCGGGCAAAGGTCTAATGCAACTAAGCTTACATAAAGGTTTAATGCAAGTAAACCTCAATAAACCTAACTATATATACTGGGATGACCCGAATGAAATAGTAGATCGATTGAAGCTGTTGATAGCATCACAACAATCTGGAAATAACAATCACACTAATGAAATATTGTCAATAATTGAAGAATTAAAAGAAGCAAACATAATTGAATAATTTAAAAGTATTTATTATGAGTGTCGGCAAATTTGGTCATTACTTCAATCAAAAATACAATAACGAAAAAAGAAGCAAACATTTCATGAAAATGTTTGATGTTGATATAAGCAATAACTGTTTAGATCTACATGGAAATAGAATTAGTAATTTATTGGCACCTTCTGATCCAAAAGATGCTGTTACAAAAATTTATCTCATGAAAAAGTATGATGTTTTATCAAAAGACATAGACAATTCACAAGTACAAAATGTGGACAGTAGAATGGAGAAATTAGAAACTTTGCTTATTAATAAAATTGAAAAACGATTAAATTTAATTGAAAATCACATATCTCAATCTATTGAAGCAGAAGAAAAACTAAAGAAAAAATATGAAAATCAAGTGAATAGTATTAAAACTGATATAAAAAAATTGGAATCAATAATTTCCAAAGATGTTGAAGAAAATGTAAAAGTTATTGAAAAAGCTGTAAATGATCATATATACAAAGCAAATGCGAATTTTATAAATCCTATCGAAGAACGATTTAGTAAAATTGAAGACTTCATTTTCAAAAATATTGGAAAAAATTCTACAAAAGATGATGTGAAAATACGAAAAGTTCCACCTCCACCTACAATTAAAGTAGCTAAATAAAAATGAATGTAATAAATAAAAATAACGCCGACTTATACTCACTAGCAAACAATATGATACTGAACACTGATAAGAGAGAAATAGTTAACGAACTTAATTCTCAAGCTCGAAAAAAATTTTTACGTCGCAGAGTTATTATGAAGGGAATTGATGATCTGTGGCAAGCTGATTTGGTAGAAATGGGCAATTATTCCTCTAGTAATAAGGGATATAAATATTTGCTGACTGTTATTGATACGTTTTCAAAATATGCATGGGCTAAATCAGTTAAAACAAAGACTGCTTTAGAAGTTACTAAAGCAATGAAAGAAATTTTCAAATTGCGGCGAATACCAAAGAATTTGCAGACTGATGATGGCAAAGAATTTTTTAATAAGGAGTTTGGAGCTTTAATGAAAAAATATTTCATTAATCACTATTCCACATATAGTGTTATGAAAGCATCAATTGTCGAAAGATTTAATAGAACATTGAAAGGTATGATGTGGAAAGAGTTCAGCAACAATGGAACATACAATTGGATCAGTATTTATAAGCATTTAATTGAGCGATATAATAAAAAGAAACACGGTACGATTAATATGGCACCTGCTGATGTAAAGAAGAAACATGAGCAACATCTCCTACATACTGTATACAACCATTTGAAAATATTTAAACCATCAAAGTAAAAAAAGGGCGAAAACGTACGGATTAGTGGGCCAAAAAGAAACCAAGGGGTGTAAAAGTTTAATAACTTTTTTATTTATTAACTTTTTTTTATTTTTTCTTTCAGATTATATAATATACAAAATGGAAATTTTTTTACACTAAGTATGAAAAATGATGTCTCTTAAATGACCACCGTTTTCAGCTTCGCACTGATGGGCTCTTTTTAGAGCATTTTCCATAACATCTTTCAAAACTTGTGGCTGTAGCGTTCGAATTTCTGCAACAATGTTTGCCTTGAGTTCAAGGATTGTCTCTGGCTTGTTCACATACACTCGCTCCTTCAAAAAAACCCCAAAGAAAATAGTCGGGTGCTGTCAAATCTGGCGATCGCGCTGGCCAAATAATTTCCGAATTTCGAGAAATTATTCGCTCTCCAAAAATTTGACTTAAAAGTGCCATTGTGTCTCGGGCAGTATGGGCAGTAGCTCCGTCCTGCTGAAACCACATACCAGGTCTGTTTTCAAGAGCAGGACGTAAAAAATTTTCTATCATAAAACGATACCGCTCTCCATTTACGGTTACAGCACTTCCATCTTCATTCTCGAAGAAGTAGGGCCCAATGACATTTTCAGATGTGATCCCACACCATACTGTACACCTGATAGGGTGCAATTGGCGTTGATGAATGGCTCTTGGATTTTGAGAACCCCAGAACCTACAGTTCTGCTTGTTAACAAAGCCATTCAAATGAAAATGAGCTTCACCACTCATAATCAAATTTTCAATAAAGTTGATTTCATTTCTGGCCAACTCTTGAAATTTAACTGCAAAATTTAGACGTTGCCGATGATCTGCGGGTTTTAATTCTTGGACCAATTGCACCTTATATGGGTATAACTGTAAATCTTTTTTTAAAATGCGCTGTAGTGACGTACGAGACATTTCTAGCTGAACAGAACGCCTTCTGCCAGATGTTTCTGGTGCTTCGTTAACACTTTGCTGTACTCGTTCAATATTTTCCGCAGTGCGACTTAAACGTGGTCTACCGGTTCGAGGCAAATCTCTTACGCTGCCATGTTGGTGATGACGATTAACTAAGCAACGAATCATCGCTTCAGAGGGCAAAATTCTCTGGTTTAAATAATAAAATTCTATTGTTCTGGTTCTCTGTTCAGTTGTGAACCTCTCCATTATAAATTCTCCAAGTGTTGTCTATATAATCTGAAAGAAAAAATAAAAAAAATTAATAAACAAAAAAGTTATTAAACTTTTACACCCCTTGGTTTCTTTTGGCCCACCCTGTACTAATAGATTATAAGTTGTTTAAAATAACATTTCTCCTATTTTTTAATTTACATATTGAGTTATTATATTGTTTAGAAATTCAAGAAATATTCTGTTTAATCCTTAGTTTAAAATAGATTGTTATCTACTTAAAATATGTAAATTTTGCTATGATGAACAGTCGGGACGACTGTTATTCAAGGAAGGGAGTAGTTAAGGTACAATGTTACCATCATTAATTTTTGAATATAATTCTTCTTTTTCTTTTCTTCTTTATTTTCTATTTTTAAGAAGTTAAGCTTTCATCTTAGTTTCTTAGTCTTATCATAACTTCTAAGCAAGTAATCCGCATAGCGGAGAACGATTAACTTTTAAAAACTAATAAAATTATTAATTAATAAAAATCGGTTTATAAATATTGTGTTTTATTAAATTATGCACTGTTCAATATGTCATTAAAGAAAAAATAAATAATAAAGAATTAATTTACATACTAAATTTACAACAAAGAAGCAAGTGGCTCACATCTCACGATAACGTGAAAGAAGGTACGCTCGTCATTATTCATGAAGACAACATTCCACCTCAGCAGTGGATTTTTCTTAGCCGGCGTAACTAGAGCAATTCCAAGTCGTGATGGAATTGTAAGAGTGGTTGATTTGAAGACTTCCAAAGGCAATCTACGAAGATCCATACCCGAAATTGCACCTCTACCTACCGAAGTTAAATGAATTTGTCTTTCATTGGGGGCAAAAAATAGTATTTATATAAATAAATATTCGTAACGTAATTTTGAATAAATTCTTGTCTTTAATGAATCCATACCTTTAAAGGTCTTCTCTCGTAACAGTAGGTTTTATTATTTTGCTTATGTTGTTGTTGGTTCATAGAAGTAAATAATTTCTTGAATTTTACCGGGACCACATTTTATTTTGCTATCTGCTATTATTATTAGTTAAAAATAAGTTATTACTAACTTGATATAAAACCGTTTAAAAATAGAGAGCAAACTTTTTTTGTTAAGTAGAAGAAATTCTGTTTTGTTATTTATGCCACTGGCAAAAATTATATATTTTTATAATTTTTAAGGCAGTTGAAAAGTCTATATTTTTATATATTTTTTATTATATTTGGAAATACCAATTTGAAGGCACAAAATTAATTGATTTTTTTTTTCAAAATTCTTTTCCTTTTATAAATTTTTAAATATACAAATTTGACAAACAATAATATGTAAAACAAACTACAATTTTTAAACAACAATAATATTAAACTACAAATTCAAATAAATAGAAAAATATAAAAATAAAATAAAAAACAATAGCCTGAAACAAACAATATAAAAAGAAAAGAAACAAATCAAGACCTTCTTCATAAAAATTAATGACAAGAACAACAACATTAACAGAACAGAAAGAAAAAAAAATTAAATCACAAAACAAAAGGAACAAAAAAGTTTTCTTATAAGCACATTCTTTTCTTATAAATTTTCTTAAACAAATTTAATTTATAAATATATTGTAGGCACACAAAACAAAATGAATTAAAAATTTTTTCTTATAAACACACACTTTTTTCAGAAATTTTCTTATGAGGATGTTTAAATAAATTTAATTTCTAAATATGTTGTGAACACACAAAGCAAAATGAAAAAAAAAATTTGACGTTTAGCCATATAAAACATAAATATAAATAAAAAACACCTGATCAGTTGCGCCCACCTCCTATAAATTCGCCTTGGCGAATATCGTTTTCTAATTCGCATTTAATTGGTATATTACTCACGAAAACTTGCTCATTTTTCATGTAGCTTTAGCTGTTGTCTAGCTGCTGAAGTGTTGAAACATGGAGCTGCATAACTTGTGTGTAAGTGTGATTTTTTTAAGTTGGTGTTCGTCGAAGTGACGAACAAAGTTCTTTACGTAACTTTTTGGATTTTAGAATTAAAATTTAAGCTCTCATATTATTTTTTAGTTTGAATATGATGAATAGCAGCAAAAAATTAAATGAAGACGAAATTGAGAAATTTCTTGCTTTGTGCGATGATAGTGATTTAGACTGGGAAGCAGGAAGTGACAATAGCTTAGCAGAAGAAGACGAGATACCAAATGTAGGCGATGCAGAATCTGCAGATGAAGATGATTCGTCAGAAAAAGTACAAATAATGAAGATGTTCCCCGACAGCAGTCTTCAATTATTCAGATTTCAAAAACAATTTTACGCAGAAAAAACAACCATAAATGGTCAGCACAGAAAGGGAAATCACATCGTTATGGTCAAAATATTGTACATCAAATCTTTTGTGCCAAATGTGCGTTAATATGACCTGCTCACGCAAAACAAATCGATGGCCCATGTGCTTATTTTTTGGCATGCTGCTGAATATGACATTTATGTGTCAGCTGGGAAGAAAGCCATTGAATCGAATAGACTTTATAAAAACATTGCATTCTACGTTAGTTCAACAAACGTTAAGCAACAGACTAGAAGTGCGAACTTTAAAATCGTCCATTCGGCAAAATATTTTGTATTCTATGAAGAGGTTGAAGCAGATAATAGTACAAAGCCAAAAACAAGCGTCAAAAGAAAAATTTGTGCATTTTGCCCATATAACAAGCGACGAATACCAAAATTGGCATGTGCAATATGCAAAAAACACATTTGTGGCGAACACAAAATTGATATTTGTGCCTCTTACAATAAATAACATGCAAATCGAACAAGACTGGCCTTATTTTTTAGTTTTAAGTATATATTTTAAGAATACCTAAAATACCTGACATTTTGTGATTTGAAATACTGCCTTTTGAGACTTTTAAAATTTCTTTTTTTAAAATGACAAAAAAAACTTGAAGAATATTTTTTGTTTTTATAATGAAATTAAAATTTAGTGATAAGTTCTTACGTTTATGAATAAAAATAAAATAATGTTGATTCTAAAAAAAAAAAAATATTATTTTCTTATATTCTGTTGGATCTAGGGCGGATTATAAATAGGCTTCGTCGATTCGAAGAAAGTACTTAGTGTATTAAAAATAAGAAAGTGCTTCTAGGGTTAAATCACATCATACAAACAAAAATAACAATAACTAAAATTAAAATCAATAAAATCATAAACATAGCTACTATATTAAAACCAATATTACATTAGAAACCAATAAATTAAGCAATAGAACTGAAAATAAACAAATGAAAAGAAATATAGATTCATATAACATCAGTGTTGGCACTTTATGACGGTGACCAGATCAGGGCTTTTATGGCTATTTTATAGTAATGTCATTGTGTATTATTTTCCTTTTTTAATCTTTTTTAATATTTCTTAGTTGGTTTGAGATACTATCGGCATTGTGTTAATTGTTGTTTGACTGTTCAGTGATGAAGGCATAGCACTGATCACTGAGTGGTCATATAGCAGCAATTAATAGCGCTGTCGATCTGTTTGATACAATCCTGCGATCGATATGGTAGGGCGTTTCAGGATAGATTTTTGCAATATACGGGGCCTTCGATCTGCAACGCGGCCTTGCAGTGTACATACGTTGACGTTGTGCCCCAGTGCCAGCAACCATTAGGCACGGCTGATGCTGAATTTAGCTGCCTGTGGGTTAAATTCAAAATCAGGGCATAAAATTTGCATTTCGGATTTCTTTATAGAAGTCCAAACGCGGGAAGGGATACTTCAATGGCTGCTTTCGACGCCCTTTCCAATTCGATACAGAAGATTCTAGAGGGTTGTCCCAGCAGAGAGATTGTTGTTGCTGGTGATTTCAATGTTCACAACTCCTCATGGCTTCGCCATTCGAGCCATACAACTCCAGAGGGCAAATATGTTGAGCTGTTCGCGGCACACAACATTCCGTGTGTTGATGGGCACCACCAAAATACACTTGACCTTTTTCTTACTTCACACTCTGAAAAGTATGAAGTAAATGTAAATGCACCTCTCGGTAATTCGGATCATTGCACCATTCTGCCGCCTTTTCTTTCTCAGATCTTCAGAACGTTTCACGGGCAGCCACGAAACGTTCAAAATATATATATGGAAAGGCTTGTTGGAATGATCTCAACAAGTTTTTCAGGCACTTCAACTGGAAACTTTGTTTCCTTGACAAAAGTGTCAAGGCCATGGCAAAAATGGTAGAAAGCTTAATATTGCTTGGAATGAAAGCCTTCATCCCATCCAAACAAGTTTCGATTAGATCGCGAACAAAATCGTGGTTTAATAAGACGTGCAAACTTGCAGTAATAATCAAAATGCTGATACTAACTTGCTACGTAAAATGGCAAGATCTTCGTGTGCTCGAGTACTCAGGCGCGAAAAGGCTTTATACGTCTGTGTGCTAAAGTTCTTGCTGCTCCTCGGGGTAGCAAAAGCTTCTAGTCATTCGCTAAAAGAGTCAAGGACAATGCTAGTTCCTCAGTTCCTACTCTTTTAAAGGAAGATCAAGTATTCACTGACCCGGTTGATAAAGCTAATCTGTTGGCTGAAATATTTGCAGGTAACTCACACCTGCCAGATAGCAACCAACCACTGCCCGTACCTGAAAAGATATCTGTAACTATGCCAAATATATTTTTTCGAGCCCGGGCAGTTAAAAGGGTTTTAGAGGATCTCAACATAAATAAGTCTCCATTGGCTCAACTTTTTAGCACAGTGTATCGTGCGGGGGAGTTTCCGCTGTGTTGGAAGATTGCCAATATAACGCCGATCCCTAAAAAGGAGGAGGCTAATTACCCTGAGAATTACCGCCCAATCGCAGTGTGTTCCGCACTTTCGAAAGCTATGGAAAGTATGGTAAATTACCATCTTGTTAGATATCTAGAGACCAACAGTTTACTTAGCGACTGCCAGTACGGCTTTCGCAGAGCTCGCTCTACGGGGGACTTACTGGCTTTTCTCACGGAAAAGTGGTCTCGATCTATACACCATCTTGGCGAAAGTAAAATGGTGGCTGTGGATATCTCCAAGGCATTTAATAGAGTGTGGCATGATGCACTCATATCGAAACTTACTGCCTTTGGAGTCGGTAATACCTTCTCTCGATTTATATCGAGCTTTCTCAGAGATCGTACTATGCGAGTTGTTATAGATGGGATCTCATCCGACGAGTTCAATATTAATTCAGGGGTACCGCAAGGGTCCGTTCTGTCTCCTACCCTATTTCTTATTTTTCTGAATGACCTTCTATGTCGAACTCCTAACCCCATCTACTCTTTTGCAGATGACAGCAGCATTTGCCATTCATACTCATTCACTAATAGGCCGAGCCTTTTGGAGATTGAGGCAATGAGGCACATCATGAATGATTCGCTTAATCATGATCTTATGACAATCTCTGAATGTGGTCGGAATAACAGGGTCGATTTCAATGCACGTAGGACCCAGTGCTGTATGCTCACGCATAAACACACGACAACAGATGCTGCTTCATCTGTAAGTATGGGTGGTGTAGATATTAAGGAATCAGATGCTCTTGATGTTCTTGGCATGAAGATCCAGTGTGATATTCGATGGAATGAACACATATTTCATGTCGCTTTCAAGTGCCTAGGTTTTTTGAAACACTTCACTCCATCTGATCTCCTTACTATCTATACCACCTATATCCGGCCGAAAATGGAGTACAACTCTCTTGTATGGGGCGGAGCCTTAAAGTCTATTTTGAATCTGCTCGCCCGAGTACAGGAGAGGGCGAAGAAGCTTATCAGTGACAGTAGGGTAGCCAATTCTATTGATTCACTGGAGCATCTATTGCCACTACAATGTGTTTCAGCGAAATTAAGGAACATGTTCCCGAAAACCGTACCTTCATACGCACTACGCGTTTTTCGAGGAGAGCGCATCCATTTGTAGTGGAATGGCAATGAATCGCACAACACATTACCGAGAGAATTCGTTCTTCAGCCGTGCCGTTCGCCTGTGGAATAATCTTCCTGAATCCGTTATTACTAATATTATAAAATTAATGACAATTATTGCTAATATTAAAAGGACAGTTATTAATTATAATTATTACTATTATAATATTATAAGAATAATTAATAATTACAATATTGTGGAGTAGCGCCATCTATAGTATTCACTACTAAGTACATTCGTATGTGATAGATAAACATATGTTTCTTATCAGATAAACTAGCATGTAAGCGAAAGAATAAGAAGTAAAAATGAATTAATAAAGTCACTTCTTGTTGGAATACAGAGCACAAAACACTACATTGGCGACGAGTGTGAAAACAAAAAAAAAAATAAAATAAAAATTTAGAGTGCATACGTACATACATGGGTACAGTTAGTTATTGTACATAAAATAAAAAAAAAAGGCTCTGATCTGTGGTATGTACAATTGTGGATGAGCGGTAAAATTTATAATATAAATTTTAACAAAGTCAGCGCAACTGTAGTTGATTTTTTTTTAATAAAAAAAAAAAAAAATAAGAGCAGAATAATGTCAACGGAAGGCAATAGAAATGACACAACGTCTCATAATGAAACCTTTGTTGCCACATCCTTGGCGTTGTCCATTAGAGAATTTCGACATGGTGTGGATGTATGGCGTAACTGGCAAGAAGTCTTAGATTCACATTTTGTAGAGGCAGCAGTAGAAGAAGATCGAATGAAAGTGTCTACTTTATTAAAAACAGTAGGTCTTGATGCATATGGTTTGTTAAGGGAGTTATGTTTCCCAGATCTCCCAATAACGAAAACATACACAAGTTTATGTAAAATGCTCGAACAACATTATTCACCACCTGTAATTATATATCGGGAGAGAAAAATTTTTTTCGATGCCAAGAAAAATGTGGCGGAATCCGTGTCGGAGTGGTATGCTAGAATAAAGAAGCTAGCAATGGAATGCCGTTTTGGTAGTCAACTTCAAGAATTTGTACTAAATAAATTCGTCACTGGTTTTGAAGGAAAAATATACGAAAGGTTGTGTGAAGAGGATGAATCATTAACATTGGAAGCTGCGTACAAGAAAGCGTTAACTATGGAAGCGAGAATTAATTCAAAAGAAGTGCAATATGATGAGGTTAACTACGTGAAAAATGTGTACAGAAAACAAAAGAAATTTGGAAGTAAAGAGATGACCTTAAGCAACAAACACAAGCAGTATCAAAATAATGAAAGCAGTTCTAAAAGAAAATGTATACATTGTGGTTGGAAAAATCATAATAGTGAGAAATGCAAATATAAATATAGCAAATGTCACAAGTGCCATAAGGTTGGGCATTTAGCTAGTGTATGCAACCATAGTCAGGTCAACACAATTGAAGTAAAGGGAAAGAGTTTATCTAATAATTTTAGTAATAATAATGTTATTAATAATGAGAATTTTTCTATTTATAGCATCATGGATGAATATTGCTCTGCCCCATTTACTGTTCTGCTGGAAGTAAATAAAAGAAAAATGACTTTTATTATAGACACTGGTGCTGCTTGTTCCTTATTGTCGAAGGAGACATTTGATACATTTTTTCAAAAAGAAGAGTTGAAACCGTGTATGGCAAAATTGTTTGCATATAATGGAGAAAATATTAGCATTGTGGGTGAGTTATCAGCAATGGTAAAATTTCATGATAAAGAAAAATGTTTACGTTTTGTCGTTACAAATACGAACAGTCCGCCGCTTTTAGGCCGTGATTTTATGTTTTTGTTCGGAATTGGTTTGTCTAACGTCCACAGTATTGTAAAAAAAAAATAATATAAACGAGTGTGTACAAAGCATACAGAAACAATTTTCAAACGTATTTAAAGAAGATTTAGGGCAGTACACAGGGAATCCCATAAAGCTTCGGTTAGTTGAAAATGTGAAACCTATTTTCTGTAAACCCAGGCCTGTGCCACTGGCCTGGCGTACTGAAATTGAAAATCAATTGCGTGAACTTGTAACAAAAGGCGTTTTGGTTACGATAGATACCTCAGAATGGGGTACGCCTTTAGTTCCAATAGTAAAACCAAATGGTCAGATTCAGTTATGTGGGGATTATAAATCCACAATTAATAAATTTCTGGAGGAAGTGAAATATCCATTACCACTCATAGAGGAGTTATTTGCTTCTCTAAGAGGTGAAATGTATACTAAGTTAGACCTTTCTAACGCCTATAATCAATTGATACTCGTTAATGAGTCTCAATTGTTATGTGCCTGGAGCACACATATTGGTACATTTAAAATGACACGTATGCCATTTGGCATTAAGCCTGCGTCAGCAATTTTTCAAAAGACTATTGAAAGCATATTACGTGGTATACCTAATGTAACTAATTATCTAGATGATATTTTAATAACAGGTAAAAACTTTGATGATCACGTTAAGACCATAAAAATCGTTCTTTCTATGCTAGAATCATGTGGATTGCGACTCAATAAGGCTAAATGTGAATTTTTCAGAAACTAAGTTTCATATTTGGGTTTTAATATTGATCGAAATGGTTTAAGTTTAAATAAAGATTAAATTTCGTCTGTAGTGGATGCCCCCACCCCTAGGAATATTTCGGAAGTGAGAGCGTTTGTGGGATTGCTTAATTATTATTCAAAATTCATAGCTAACTTCGCTGATAAGATGAACCCATTCTATGAGCTTCTCAAAAAGAATGTGAAATTTAATTGGTCTGACAAGTGCAGTAGCGCTTTTTAATTGTTGAAAACTGAAGTCACATCTGACAAAATACTAGTACATTTTAATCCAAAGCTACCAATTGTATTGTCGACAGATGCATCTAATAATGCTGTAGCTGGTATTCTATCGCATATATGGCCCGATGGCTCCAGAAAGCCTGTGGCATTTATTTCTAGAGCTCTTACACAAACTGAGAAAAATTATAGCACCATACAAAAAGAAGCTTTGGTAATTGTGTTTAGTGTAACAAAATTAAAGCAATACTTAATAGGCATTCATTTCATTTTGGAGTGCGATCATAAGCCACTGTTGGCTATTTTTGGTGAAAATAAAGGGTTGCCTGTAATGGCCGCTGCGCGGATGCAAAGGTGGTCTTTTATCTTATCTGGCTTCAACTACACTATGAAGTATATAAAAGGCACAGAAAATTCTGCAGACCATTTGTCTAGATTTCCACACAAAAAATCAAGTGACGATAATTCAGATTTTAGCTATATTAGCTACATATGTAATGATAATAAATTAAACCTAAACTTCAAAACTATTTCTAGAGAAACTAGAAATGATCCAGTGTTATCTAAACTAAAAGAATCTATTCAAAATGGTAAAATTGCATTTTTAGAAGGAGATGAGTTTACTGCATACATATCGCGTAGAGATGAGCTTTCAGTAGAGAGTGATTGCATATTATGGGGCTTTAGAGTTATAGTTCCTTCCAAATTGCGCAGCAAAGTATTAAAGGCATTACACTGTTCCCATATTGGAATCGTAAAAACCAAAGCTTTAGCCAGATCATATAGACCTAGATATAGAAAGGATGATTTATAGTTGTGTTTCATGTAAGATGACACAGGATAGTCGGATAGTCCTGAAAAAAGTCCTTTAATTCCGTGGATACCAACAGATACTCCTTGGTCCAGGCTTCATGTAGATTTTGCAGGGCCTATTAAGAATTTCCATTTTTTTTATAATAATCGATTCATTTTCTAAGTGGGTTGAAGTTTTTAAAACAAAATATTTAACTTCAAGTTTCACAATTAATAAATTGCGTGATGTTTTTGCAAGATTTGGTCTAATTGACACTCTAGTGAGTGACAATGGTGCCCAATTTACATCGGAAGAATTTAAAGTATTTCTAAAATTAAATAACATTAAGCATATTTTGACAGCACCTGGTCATCCGGCAACAAATGGCCAGGCTGAAAATTTTGTAAAAACTTTTAAAAAGTCTATGTTAGCTAGACTACGTCAGGGTGAAAATCTTGATGAGGTGATAAATACTTTCTTATTTGACTATAGATCGACTAAACACTGTACTACAGGAGAATCTCCAGCAAAATTACTGCTAGGTAAAGAAATAAGAACACGTTTCAGTATGCTCTGTCCGCCCGTTGTAAAAGCTAAGATATGCAAAAGTCAGTTATCAAATATAAAAAATTATAGAGGAAATCGGAATATTATTTTTGAATCTGGCAATAATGTGTGTGTAAGAGATTATACCAATCCCAACAAAGCGTCGTGGCAGGAAGCTACAATAAAAAATCGTATTGGCCCTCGTACTTACCATTGTGTGCTTGCTCGTAATAACAGAGTAATAAAAAGACATATAAACCAAATGATTAGGGGCAAAAACAAGGAAAGCGAGAAAGCAGCACCAACGGCTGTTAGTAATCAATATCAGGCAGACTCCTCTACTGCAGAGAATTCGCGTAGTGATGTTCGTAAACTAAGAAATGTACAAAGAGTAAATTATAAAGTATAAATTTATAATTGTGTTTGAAATTAAATGTAAGATAAAATTATATTAATAATAAGTTATGAATTTAAGTATAATAATTCTTATTAATAATAATATTTTATTAATGTATTATAGTATTAATGTATTATATGATATATTTATATATATATATATATATTCAACCTATGGTGGGAGTTGTGGAGTAGCGCCATCTATAGTATTCACTACTAAGTACATTCGTATGTGATAGATAAACATATGTTTCTTATAAGATAAACTAGCATGTAAGCGAAAGAATAAGAAGTAAAAATGAATTAATAAAGTCACTTCTTGTTGGAATACAGAGCACAAAACACTACAAATATTATATGGATAGCTCAATTAATTGAGTTTTTATATGATATATACTACACTCCAACATTTAAGAAGAATTTTTAATTAAAAAATTTTTATATTAAAAATTCTTTAATAACAATAGTTTCAAATTCTAAATACTTAAAATTATTACTATATAAATATATACGAGTATATATATATTATATATATATATATATGTACACCGCTTCATTCGAGAACAGAAAAAACTTTTACTTTTTATGATACAGTCTTATAAAAAATTAAGAAAACTTAATTATATATACCAATATTTTTACATTGTTAGTCTTGAAATCGGTTTAAAGCCGGTTTTAGTGGCCCCGCTTATATTGAGGTAGCGTTTTATTCTTTCGCATCGTTTGAGAACATGTCCTCAATGGAAACGGAACGCCTATGAAAAAAAATATTTCCAGATGTTTTACTTAATGTTCATAAGTTTTTGCCGCCGTCAAAATTTCTTTTATTGGCAATGTAAATTGCCGTGTTGTATATTTAAGTGATGCCAATAATTTGTTTTTATAAAAACGCTCCTTGGTAAGTGAATTTATGTAAAAATATAAATAAAGGGTGTTTTTTATAGACGTATAGAACTTTAAATTGCAATAAAACAACGATGGATTATTCGATTGACATGAATTTTATTTATCCGAAAGATAATCTTGTGGCATTACATTTTAAATATGATTTCTGGCATATGACCGCCACGGCTGGCTCGGATGTAGTCCAATCTGGACATCCAATTTTCGATGACTTTTTCCAACATTTGTGGCCGTATATCGGCAATAACACGTCGAATGTTGTCTTCCAAATGGTCAAGCGTTTGTGGCTTAACCGCATAGACCAATGACTTTACATAGCCTCACAGTAAGTAGTCTAGCGGTGTTAAATCACAAGATCTTGGAGGCCAATTCACAGGTCCAAAACGTGAAATTAGGCGGTCACCAAACGTGTCTTTCAATAAATCGATTGTGGCACGAGCTGTGTGACATGTTGCGCCGTCTTGTTGGAACCACAGCTCCTGGACATCATGGTTGTTCAATTCAGGAATGAAAAAGGTGATAATCATTGACTGTAACGTTCTGGCCATCATCGTTTTTGAAGAAGTACGGCCCAATGATTCCACCAGCCCATAAAGCGCACCAAACAGACAGTTTTTCTGGATGTAACGGTGTTTCGACATACACATGAGGATTAGCTTCACTCCAAATGCGGCAGTTTTGTTTGTTGACGTAGCCATTCAACCAGAAGTGCGTTTCATCGCTAAACAAAATTCGTAAAATACGTATTCCCCACAGAACCATTATTTTCGAAATAAAATTGCACTATTTGCAAGCGTTGTTCAGGCGTGAGTCTATTCATGATGAATTGCCAAACCAAACTGAGAATAAATCTCTTGACAGCTCTTAAATCGGTCGCCATCTTGAACAGTAATGTCAACTTAAAGTTCTATACGTCTATAAAAAACACCCTTTATATCATCAATACAATTTTAACAACATAAAAGGTACAGACTACATATAAAATTACAAGACTAGTTTTGGTTTCCTTTTATAGTGAATTATATAATATTTTTTATATGTTATAATTATATTTGCAATATAAATACGTTATTGTAGTACGCCGAATAAAACAATTTACTCCTTTGACGTTACAAACCAGACTGCCTTTTATTAAAATTTCAACTTAAAACTACCTTAAACGAGTGTGTCAGAATGTGTACTGAACAGAGTTACACATACTCATATGTTCGTATATCAAGAATAAATAGAAAAAATACAATACAGTAAATAAGAAGTATACATGTATGTACGAATACATTAAAACTGTAAAATAATAAAAGAGTAACGAAATATAAATCTACATTAATATGTTTACACAATATATATACATATGAAGGGGTTCCGTATGCCCGTTGAAGAAGGGGAAACATACCATCACGGGGAAGTAATACATTGGCTACAACTCGGCCATCCTGACAAACGAGGTCACCTGACCTCGTGTTGAACAATCAGAGAGTCGTTCCTTAAGCCAGGGGCGAATGTTACTAACAGCCCACACGCCCTTGTATGGATTTCGCGATTGTTGAAAACCCTCGACGTCCTCCAAAAAATACCTATCATTCTGTAAAACCTTTGCCACCCTATGCGGCCCCTAAACTTGGGAATCAGTTTCCATGATACTCCCATATGTGAGTAGAAATTCCTAACCATCACGTAGTCACCCACATCATATTCTGTACCTACCTTCCTACTCCTATCAAAATATCTCTTATTATAATCTTGTAAAACCTTCTGTCTCTCCGAGGCATCCTGTCTCAGGCTCAAGTGGTCAGTCTGTCGTTTGCATCCAATCCATTGTGCAAACACTCTCTCAGTGAGTCCATTATTGGACCCCGCTGTCCTAACCCGAACTGCGGGTGCTGGCCAATCTTCCTATGAGTTGTGTTGTTCAAGGCGTATTCCACGTTATCGAGAACCATATCCCAACACAAATTCTACTCGGGCCTAACTAACTTCGCCAGCATTGGTCCTAAGCTCCTATTAACCCTCTCTACTGGGCCGTTGGTCTGAGGAGATCCAGTCGCTATCTTTATATGCTTTACGCCGCATTCCCGAAGAAAGTCTCGAAACTCCGCCGAAGTAAATGCTGTCGCTCTATCGCTCACAACGCACCTTGAGCGGCTATAAACCCTAAAATAATCCTTAAAATAACCAATTACCTCCTTTGTCCCAGTAGATTTTGTAGCGTACAGCCTTACAAATTTTGTAGAGGCATCTATGACGAGCAATACGTATTTCAACCTTCTTATCGAGCGGTCCATAATTGTCGATATGTACGACATCGAACGGGGTGGTTGACTTGGGAATGCTGTTCAAAAATCCTTCCTGCTTACCTGGCTTGTCGGAGTAGGCAATGCACTTTAAACAATTTTGTACATGTTCCGCAGCTTTCTTACGCTACCCGATATTAGGTCCACCATTTTGTCAGTCCCGACATGACCCATTTCGTCATGGTACTTGTAAAGTACGTGGCTTTCCATCGCTTCGGGCACACAGAATAACACCATATCCTCCTTGTTTGTCTTCCTGTAGAGGATTCCGTTTCTCATCTCGAACATTTTACTTCGTTTCTTTTGAAGGCTGTCCTTTATTTTTAACAACTTCGGATCTCTATTTTGGCAAATAATCAAATTCTCCTCAAAGCTTTTGCTCTCAACCGCCATCACGCATAAACTCCTACTTAACGCGGCCACGTGTTGCATCCGTGACCCTGGCCTATGTTCTATGTAGTAAGTAGTCATAGTCCTGGAACTCGAGACTCGACCTAGTTATTCTCGGGTTCATTTCCCTCCGATTAAGAGTCATAGCCAACGAGTTGCAGTCCTTCAAGATTATTTCTTGAAGGATTTCCCCAGCAAATAAGGTCTAAAACATCTTAGGGCGTAGAGTACGGCGAGCGTTTCCAACTCAAAACTGTGATGTGGGTGCATCTTCATGTCGTCCTTCTTTTGCATTAGTATAACGCCAAAGCCTATGCTACTTGCGTCACAGTGTAACTCTGTCTCGTTCTTAGGGTCATACATGGCAAATATTGGAGACTGCAATAGTCTGTGTTTCAGCGTCTCAAAAGCCTCTTAATCCAACGGGCCAAACACAAGACTCTTCCCCTCTCTCGTCAAATCTGAAAGCGGTTTCGCAATCGTAGAGAAATCTTTAACAAATCTTCTAAAATACGACGCCAATCCCAGGAAACTACGCACTGAATGCACGCTCGACGGGACAGGAAAATTTTGCACGGCTTGCAGCCCTGGATGTTAGACAAATTGGCCTAAAGTCCTTCGCAGTTACGCAAGACGTTTTCCCACCCTTAGGGATGAAAATCACCTTGCTTTTTCTCCAGCCCACTGGGATATATGACCATGTAAGGCATGCATTATATATTCCCAGCAGCCAGGGAGAAATTACCACAAAGTTCCTCTGTAGGTATAATACCATCCGGTCCAGGGGACTTATAAGGCTGAAAACTATCAATGGCCCATTTTAAGGAATCCATCTCTATTCTCATAGAGGAGGATTCCCTATAGTACTGAGCGTCATCATTCATTGCACCTGAAAGCGTAGAACACCCCGGAAAGTGGGTGTCCATCAACACTTCCAACGCCTCATGACTACTAGTAGTCCACTCCCCATTAGTACTCCGAATATACCCAGGTACCGTTGGAGAGAATCTTGCGTAGTCGACAAGTCTCTGAAGAGCTCTTAGTGTTCACACAAAAGTCTCTCCAGGACTTACGCTTTGCATTCCTCACCTCATTTTTGAAACTGTTTACAGAAGCTTTATAGAGTGACCAGTTGCCTGTTCTCTTAGCCTCGTTGAACAGTTTCCTGCATCTCTTCCTAGATGCAGCTATGGTGGGGGACCACCACGGTGGTCTGTCCCTCTCCCTGTGTACGGAAGGTCTGCAAGACCTTGTAGTGGCCTCCTTGAAAGCCTCCGACAGCTGTGCTACAGCGCTATCTATGTCCTCAACGCCGCTAAAGGGTTGAGGCTCGGTGAGAAACTGGTTAAGGATGTTTCTCTGAGATTCCCAGTCAGTTTTCCTTCTATTAATGAAAGATGTTACCGGTGATCTCATAGTACGTATACCGAATTCGATATAGCGATGATCGGAGAATGAACAGTCGCCCAACACCTTCCAGTTCTCCACATAATGCGCATAATCTCCGCTCATCAATGTAATATCCAGCACCTCCTGTCTGTTAGTGACCACGAAGGTGGGCTCCGAACCTCTATTCACTACCACTAAATTCTGGTCCAAAATAAAGTCAAAAATGCACTCACCTCTAGTGTTGACGTCTCCACTGCCCCACACTGTGTGATGCGCATTGGCATCGGCACCAATAATCAATGGGATGCCTTTGCTCCTCGCCAGCTGTACAATGCCTCTCGTCAAGTTGTTTGGCGGAAAGTCAGCATGGTCATGCGCCATATAGCACGACTGGATCCAGATGGTTGTTCCATCCTTTTCCCATGTCGCGCTCACTGTGTCTTCATCACTGTAATCAGAGAGAATGAAGATATTAAGATTTTTTTTAGCCAAGATGCAGGCTCGAATCCTACCTGTACAATTTGCATATAACAATTTCTAGCCCTTTGCGCTGAGTCCAAGAACCTTGCCATCATGATACCAGGGTTCCTGTATCAGCGCCACATCCTCGTCCCGCTGTGCAAGACGAAGGAGCAGTGCAGCGGATGCTGCCTTGCAGTGATGCAAATTAATTTGCGTCACTGTCGCCATCCGGGTCGTAGTTAATGGTAACGTCGACATCCTCTGGGTCTGAATCAGATCCCAGAAGCTTGTCTTCGTCCTCCGCAACACTCAGGTCGCCCAGTAGTTCCCCAACCATGCTCGTGACAGATTG
Organism: Thelaira solivaga; assembly: GCA_947397855.1. Taxonomy (NCBI): domain Eukaryota; kingdom Metazoa; phylum Arthropoda; class Insecta; order Diptera; family Tachinidae; genus Thelaira; species Thelaira solivaga. The sequence continues at coordinate 19,583,361 of OX377615.1, read as the reverse complement.
GGAATCCTCTGGGCATCCTGCCTGTACGGGTGCGTCAGCCACGAGCCCGGCTTCGCCTTCCTTGGTCATAGCTCCTGGTTTTGCAGAATCCCCCTTGTCATCACCACGATAGATGCTCAGCTTGATACTTCCGAAACCGTAAAATATCTTGTCTTGCATCTGTCGTAGGGGAGCCAAGGATTCCTTATTCAGGACCATAACCACTTTCCTCTTCTTGCCTTCGGGAGCGCCAACCTTGACTACCTTCCAATCATGGGTAGGCAGAGTAGGGTTGCCACTTCTGATGTAAGACAGAATGGTGTTGGGGTCGTGTGGCTCAGACGGAATGGTCATGATTGATCTCGGCCTGCGAGGTATATCGCAGACCGGTATCACGTCCAACCGCGCACCCGGCCACACTTCCCCTATTGCCGTAACAGCCAACTTAAGTAAGTTGGCCGATCGCTCATGGGAGCAGGCTAGGAGCTTTATATTCCCTTGTAACCAGCCTGCATCCGAATTCTGCGGAGGGGAACCCGGATTCTCCTCAAGAATCCTGAAGTACACCCCTAGCAGCTTCTCCTGTATTATCTCCCATTTTGCATGGGAGATTGCTCCGTCGCTGTCACTGTAGTCGACAATAGCCCTTACGAGTGAGTTCTTCGCAACTTCACTGAACGGCCTATTGACAACTACAGGTTGCGCTCTCTTTGGCTTTTTAGACGCCAACTGAGTAGCCACCTCCTCCTCCGATCTCTGTCGCTTTGTCGCTACAGGAGCTGAGAGGAGGGAAGCGTCCAGGAGAAGGCCTTTTGCTCGCTAGTTAGCTATTCCATAGTTTTGCTGCCATGCTTATTTGTAATACGCATAGCAGCTCTCCTTTCTGCAAAAGCCCTCGTTCGCGGTTGTGCCCCTGAGGCATTGGTGGATGTACACGACCCTGATGTTGTGGGTCGGTCTTCACCGACTACTCCAGGAGCAGTTCCTTTCTGGCCGCCTTGGAAGTTCCCGCCACTGGCTTTGATACTTCCACTGCGTCAGATCCACTTTTGCATACACTTGCAAAAGAAGTGCTAACACCACTACCTTGAATTTCGTTCACTTCACTATCGTTATGTTTACTTTTTGCACCACTTTTCACTCTACCACTGCTATCATTATTTCTGTCATTTGTACCACTGCTATCTTTTGCTCCTACACTGCTTCTATCTTTTGCTTCACTACCGCTTTCTCTATCTTTTGTTTCACTACTGCTGCTATCATTTGTGTTACCACCCCTGTTGTCTGCTCCGTCACTGCTCTCAATTGCTGCACTATCATTTTTTCCACCGTCGTTATAATCAAGACCAACACCTTTACAATCGTCAGATTCTATACCTTTTTTGTTGCTTTTATACACATCATCATCATTTTCATTGTTTGTGTAGTTGTTTCCACTGTTTTTTTTTTGTTACAGGTATCAATACAAAATTTCGTGTCAACTTTTCAAGGTCTTTAATTTTTTTATACAGTTCGTTTTCTTTTCTCAAAAGTTCATTCTCGCGTTTAGTTATTTTTAACTCCTTTTTCAATAATTCGTTTTCAGTTGTGTATTCACTGTTAGCATTTGTTTGCTCACTTGTGTCTGTGTGTATAGCTGCTCCAAATTCCTTTATGTCATTCTGCTTGGTTTTATAACCTGCTGCTACTTCGTCTTCACAATCAATACCTTCGCCCATATCAACTGTACCTATCATTGGACTGTTTATTTCCGCTGGACACGTACCTTTTTGGTTTTCAAGTATTTCGTTTAGCCTCAACACAAGTGCGCTTTTAGTGCCTCCAGCCGGCAAATTTAAGCGTTGTAACCAGCCCCTCAACTGGGCGACGGTATACTTGCTGGGATTTATTTCATCCATTTTTTCTATCGCCTTCTTCCACCACGATGACAAAAAAAAAAAAACAATATACACCTGAAACCTTCGAACCTAAAACGCTTGCCCCCAACAATAATAAAAAAATTCTGATATGCTACGTGCGTTTAAGATGCTGTGGTCGTTAGAAATAGGGTTATTTTAACTGTTTCTTTTCAAACGAACTGTTTCTTCCTTTTTTTTGTTGCTTGCACAAAATAATTGTTTCTTTTATTTTTTTTTTTATTTGTCCCATCCCACTTCTGAAATTGTAGTACGCCGAATAAAACAATTTACTCCTTTGACGTTACAAACCAGACTGCCTTTTATTAAAATTTCAACTTAAAACTACCTTAAACGAGTGTGTCAGAATGTGTGCTGAACAGAGTTACACATACTCACACATTCGTATATCAAGAATAAATAGAAAAAATACAATACAGTAAATAAGAAGTATACATGTATGTACGAATACATTAAAACTGTAAAATAATAAAAGAGTAACGAAATATAAATCTACATTAATATGTTTACACAATATATATACATATGTAGGGGTTCCGTATGCATGTTGGAGAAGGGGAAACATAACATCACGGGGAAGTAATACATTGACTACATTATTGATTTGTGTGGATAGTATATTATAGCAGCCAAATTCATATGAAATATTTTTTGTTTATTAAGCGCTTATTTGACAACTTGCTATGCAATAGTTGTCAAATAAACCTTTTATAACCACAATTTATTTTTTATGAATATGGCAGTAGATATATGCAAAAATTTTTTTACATAATCTCAATTAGTGTTTACACTTGCAAGTGGAAGATCGAAAAACTCAATACACTCTCGCATATTTACTAATTCTCACAAATTTTTTTACTAATACTACACACGAGCTAATTTCTGCTGAATTTTGGATCAACTTTCAGGTTCAGTACTTGCAGCAAGTAAAATGATAAATAATGAAACATGTTACCAAGAAGGTGTTTCCTTGAGTTTAAACTGAACTTATGTAAGTTAACACAAACAAAATTATAACTTAATTAGTTAACTCAGACAAGGTTAACGAACTCTGTATTTCTTTCATTATTTATTTTTATTAATTATTTATGTCACAATAATGCTTACTTATATTTTTTGCACCAATTCATATTTCGCAATAAGTACACGCTTATTTGTATTTTGCAATAATGCAATTAATACAAATAAGTTCTTAGTAATAAAATCTCACCATTTTTATATTTAGGTCAATTATGTTAATATAAATTAAGTACTTTTAAGATTTAATTTTTTAGTTGGTTTTTTGTTGGAAATAAAGTAAGGTCGTAAAGACCAAAGAAAAAACAATTTTGTTTTTTTTAGAACTTTTTCAATATAAGTTCTTAACTGGCGCCCTTAGTAGCGTAAAGCGAAACGGTGGCATTACGTGCCAACCTTACCGAAGGCTCAAAGTAAAAAAAGGAAACAAAAAGGAAGTTATAAAGTGACTCTAAATAATAATCCTTAAGATAAAAGTTAATTACAAAAAAATTATTAAGAAAAAACTAAGGACGGGAGATATAAAGAAGTATCTTTTCATCCTTGAAAAAAATTAGTGACTTTCAAAATATTCTCAGAAGTTCAGAAAATAGACGTGTACAGAAAAAGTGACTGATGGAAGCAATAATTAAAAGAAAAAGTAACTTTAAACGAAAATATCCCCTAAAAGAAAAAATGTTTATAAAATAAAGTGAATTAAGTAATAAAGGGTGTCGCAACAAGAACGCAAGATTTAAATTTGGCGCCATTCGAAGTGTCATTGTTTGACATTTGAACAATTGTTATTGTTTGCTAGTAGAAGGTACGAGGTTAGTAAAAAATGACCATGAACAGCGAAGGGAGTTCGTTAATTGCGTATTGCAGAGACAACATGAAAATGCTGATTTTGCCGATAAAATCATCTTCAGTGACGAGGCCAATTTCCATCTTAATGGCTTCGTCAATAGGCAGAATTGTCGCATTTGGGGTGAGGAAAATCCTCGAATGATTCACGAGAAGCAAATGCATCCTCAACGTGTCACTGGTGTGGTTTTTGGGCTGGAGGAATCATTGGACCTTTTTTTTATGAAAATGAGACAGGTCAAACCCAAACAGTCAATGGTGTTCGGTATCGTGAAATGATAACCAGTTTTTTCTTGCCTAGAATTGAAGAAATGAATGTGGAGGGCTTGTGGTTTCAACAAGACGGCGCCACATGTCATACAGCCAGAGAAACAATTCAATTGCTGCATCAGTCATTTATTTAAAATTTAAATCTTGCGTTATTGTTGGGACACCTTTTATATGCCAACTGATTATTATTATCATCAGGAAATCAACAGAAGTCATCGAACCTGATTCATTAAGAAATCAAGGAAGAATCCAGAGAAGTAAGGTAGAAACTAAGAATTATTAGTAGCAGAATTGTCCTTGAGAAAAAAATCAAACAAAAAATTTACTTGATATAAGAAAAAACTTTTAATAATACTTTACTTGGGAAATATTTTTTTAACAAAATTCATTTGATTAAAAAACTAATAATTCTTCTAATAAATTTTATAAGTGTAAGTCAAATTTAAGAAAAAAAAGGGGAATACCAACAAAGGAGTCTTTTCGAATAAACTTATTCCCTTTTAACAAAATAGTTGAAATAAAATTGCATTCAAATTGATAGAGAAAAAAAAAAAACTTAAAAAATGGCGAATCAAAATAACTTAATTAAGCCCGCTGTGCTTCCTCAGAATCCTAATCCTCTGGACAAGCAAACGGAGAGTTAAGCATAGAAGATTTAACTGCACTTAATTTTAGAATCTCTCCTTAAGTTGTAAGAAGTCAAGTCCCGCAAGTAGTGCAAGCTGTACTCAACCCAGACATGGATTTGAGCGATGCTAGAAGCCAGGCAATTAATGACGGACTTGGAAATAATTTAACTGACTAAGACAGAATACCCGACGTGGTTAAATGACTTAAAGAATTTTCTGGGCAACCAGGAGAATTCAGTTCCTGGAAAATGGGCGTGGAGAGGATCCTTGCCATCTACGAAACCCTTAAGGGGACACCATAATACTTCGGAATACTGAGCATAATCAGAAATAAAATAATTGGGAATGAGGACATAGCTCTGGAGACGTATAATACGCCTCTAAACTGGCCCGCCATTTCAAAATGTCTTACCGCACATTATGGTGATAAGAGGGATATCTCCACGTTAGAACACCAGATGTCAGCGCTGGTTCAAGGAAACAAAACTGTTTCTGAATTTTACCAGGATGTGTACACACACCTTTCCCTTATCTTAAATAAGATTGGATGTTTAGATACGAGCAGCGAATCGCTTATGTTGCTGACAAAATCTTATAGGGAAAAGGCCCTTAACACTTTCGTGAGGGGTTTGAACGGAAATTTACCGCGACTTGTAGGGATGAAAGAGCCTGTTGACTTACCTCAAGTTTTACATCTTTGCTTAAAGCTAGAAAACCAAAGTTATAGGGCAAATCATGCGCATAGCGTTAAAAATATCAACTCCCACAATTACCTTCCAAAAGAAATTACCATCCAAGACAAAAACGCCCATTTTATCCTCAATTAGCTCATATGCCGCAAACAAACCAACAGGTATGGCAACCTAAACATCAGCCCTTCACACATAACTCTTATAATCCACCAAGACCCTATAAACCACCAAAGCCTACGCTCAAGATATATTAACTACATGAACCAACCCCATCAGAATAACTTTTCAGGGAAAAGACCACCTTCGGTAATGAACCAACAAAGAAAAACTCAAAGAACATTTCATATGATTACCGAAAGTAACCCTACTGATGAAGTCTATTCAGAACCAACCGACGTCTATTGTTTATCCTAATGAGCTCATTGTTACCATATTTCGAAGTAAGAACGGAGAGCGGAAACATTCTTAAATTCCTTATGGACACGGGATCTAGCATGAAGTATTTACAACCACATCTAGCGAAGAAAAAAATGAAAACCAAAGTACCATTTTTTGCAAAATCAGTGGTGGGAGATATAAAAATAACAGAATTTACATTTGTTAAACTTTTTAATTTAGAGGACAAAATAAAATTTTTTTTAATGCCTTCTTTAAAAACTTTTGACGGGATCTTAGGAAACGATACCCTTAGAGAATTACATGCTGTAATCCATACAGCAGACAGTTTTATGACGTTAAAAAAGGAAAAAAGATGGGCCTTAAACAATTAGCATCAAAAACGGTTTATATTCGCTACATCACTATAAGAAATCCAAGTAATATATATTTACTTTTCCTTTGATACTCATATTCATGAAAGAAAAAATATCTTATCCTTATTTTTTTGTCGTCCATTTAAAATTTTCGTAATAAAATGTATTCCACCAGTTAAATATTCTCATTTGATATCTAAATATATATATGTCCATTCTTAGTTGGACAATAATATTTAACGAAAGCATTTGAAATAAATCGAGAATAAAATTGTATGTACCTATGTTTATAAAAGGTGATTTTATAAGAACTATCGGAAATTTAAAAAAAAAACACATAAAATTCAGAAAAATGCATGCAATATTTATTTGGATCGATAGTTGGGTCGATATAATTTAATGTTTGAAGATTATTTCAAGCAAATGTTGGCCGCGGCTGCGCCTCAAATGGTCCATCCGCTTAGTCCAATTTTGGCATACTCTTTCCAACATTTCGGCCGGTATCTCACGAATAATGTTGGCAATGTTGGCTTCCAGTGCGTCAATCGAAGCGGGCTTGTCCCTATAGACATTAGCCTTAACATAGCCCCACAAAAAATAGTCTAGAGGCGTTAAGTCGCACGATCTGGGCGGCCAATTGACTGGTCCCAAGCGTGAAATAAACTGTTCACCGAACTCGCCTCTCAATTGGTCCATTGTTTCGCGTGCTGTGTGGCATGTGGCACCGTCTTGTTGAAACCACATGTCATGCAAGTCAAGCTCTTCGATTTTGGGCAAAAAAAAGTTTGTTATCATCGCACGGTAGCGCTCACCATTCACAGTAACGTTGTGATTCGCATCATCTTTGAAGAAATACGGCCCAATGATGCCGCCAGCCCATAATCCGCACCAAACGGTTGTTTTTTGTGGATGCATTGGTAGCTCTTGCAATGCTTCTGGCTGCTCTTCACTCCAAATACGGCAGTTTTGCTTGTTCACGTATCCATTCAACCAGAAATGAGCCTCGTCGCTGAACACAATTCTTCGATAAAAAAGTGGATCTTCATCTAACTTTTCAAGAGCCCATTCACCAAAAATTTGGCGTTGTGGTAGGTCGTTTGGCTTCAATTCTTGCACCAGTTGTATCTTATAAGGCTTCACACCCAAATCCTTCCGCAAAATTTTCCACGTAGTGGAGTAACAGAGGCCCTATTGCTGCGAACGGCGCCGAATCGATAATTCACGGTCATCACCAACACTGGCCGATACGGCTGCGATATTTTCTTCAGTTCGCACTCTACGTAAGCGTGTTGGTGGTTTAATGTCCAACAATGTAAATTTGGTGCGAAATTTTGTTACAATAGCCGGAATAGAAGCCTCAGTAGGTCGATTAAACTGATCATAAAATGGAAGAAGCGCGCGATGAACTTTCTTAACAGAGCACGCATTTTGGTAATAAAATTCAATAATTTGCAAGCGTTGTTCGTTTGTAAGACGATTCATGATTAAATTATAGACCAAACTGAAGATGTTTGACAGTGACACAAGATACAAAACGTGCGTGAGCTGTCAAAACTAGTGTTGCCAAAAAGATAATAGCAAAAAAATCACTCTTTAATTAAACAACACAAATAAAAGTATTCCATTCCCTTATAAGTAGTAATATTTTCTATACTTTTGGTATTTATTTAATATTTTTCAAGTATCTCACAGATCCCTAAATCTAAAATAAATTGCAATCTTTAAATAAAACACGATAAAGCTTTTATCATACAAACTATGTACTCGTATGTTTTGGAATTTAAAAAGAATACATATAATTGTATACATATAAGTATGTACGTACATAAAGTTAAGACAAAATAATAAAGCCAATAATCCAATGTTAACGTGAGTGGTTTGTAATGTCTTAATTTAATGTTTCTTGTTTTTCTAACACACATACGTAGATAGATACATACATATGCTTTTTTCATGAACTATTAGAATGTTATATATTTATTTTTAAATTGAATTATTTTAAGTTTCAATAATTATAATAACTAAAAGAGTTATTAATTTTACAGAATAACTTTTTGATATGTTATTGTCTATATTTTTATTAATTACCTGTAAAAGCGTAAAAAATATTTATTGAAAAAATAATAAAAAAATACTTAAGTAAAACAAATTATATTCTCCACTAAAAATTGAGTTCTTAATGGATGTTTTCTTCACAGGCAGAGTTCAAAAGCACTTTTTTACTTCTTGTCCAAGATAGAATTTGAACTGAAAAATACTAACTACCTACTACTTCATCAACTTCTTTCGAACTATACATTAAAAACAAAAACAAATTTTCAAAAAGATGATTCGAATTAAACAGAAACCGGCAGTAAAATTTTTATTGAATTTTAACTTCGTTAAAAAATATTATTTATTTATTAACAATATGAAGTTATTGTAATATTAACAAAATACTGGCAAATTGACTTAGTAGTAGTAGTACAACCGTCGTACCGTACACACACGTTTTTATTGTCCACGGACAGCGTGTTATTGTTTATAATATTTGTTTGTCCGCGTCTAGTGTCTTTAAATATTTTACAAAATTAAACAGTTACTCAAATGTTAATTAAGATAACAACAGAAAAATAAACGATAACAACATTAAACAGTGAAACAATAAAAATAAGAACAGTTATTTATATTCTATTTAAACAACATTAAGACTGCACAAATAACAACAAACATTTTCAAAAGTTACAACAACAAAAAACAAAAATCAAATAAAGAACAATAATACTAAAAAAATCACACACACAGTGACGGTGTCAACTCGGGTTCGAGAGTGTTGATAATGAGGGCCAGATCAGGCCCTATTGGCATTATCATTGTGTTTTGTCCTTGTCCCAATAAATAAATTCTGATTTCTTTGATATTTGTGACTTGGTATTAATTGCTGCTAAGCTGAATGATGGTGAAGGTATAGCACTGACCATCAGGCAGCTCTATTTGTAGTAATTGATATCATCGCCTCAAATATCTTAGAATAACATTCTGTTTTGAGTTCCCCAAATTGTTTGTATGATGGGACGTTTCAGGATAGACTTTTATAAACTTCCTGCTGACTTCTTTCCTGAATCCTACAATTTGGGAAAATTCAAATCGAATGTTCATAGACACTACTCCCTCTATCCTCCTTCCCACAACCTATTTTCCTAGTTCCAGCACAATGCATTGTATGAGTAGGGGCCATCCCTGAGTGCTGGTCCTAAAATAAATATAAAAAAACACAACATAGTGCTGCGTAGTGCTGATAGTGCTCATAGGTTATTTTTCCTTCGTTATCTAAATTGTGGTTGGAAAAAACAATGCTTATGTATAAAGAAACAAAATTAGTTATATATATTTCTTAATGGTAATATAAAATTTTTTATTAATTACTTTTTATTTGTATCGCCGCTGATTACACAGTACAACAGCCAATCTGGGGGGTGAGCAATTCCAAGTCAGGGTGATGGTTTTTTTTTTTTTTTTTTTGCCAAAATGTTACAACTAAGCGAAAAAACATCAAGATAAGGAAAATATTTAAAAGGTCATAAAAAAAACTGACACATACGAACGCCAAACCCTTTGAGGGTTTTACTATACTGACCTAGTACCATCACCCTGACTTGGAATTTCTCACCCCCCAGACAATAATCCCAAAAATGTTCCATAGTGTAATTGTAGCGAAGATTATCATGCAAAAGATTTGGCGTGATAATGTAGATTGGGATGACTTTCTACTGCCTTCTACAGAGAACGAATGGCGTTTTATTCCAGCTGGGGCTCCCCACATGGGTGGCTTATGGGAAGCTGCTGTTAAGAGTTTTGAACAGCATTTCCAAAGGGAATCCCAGTCTGCAAGATATACAATTGTCCACAATATTAGCGAGAATAGAGGCATGTTTGAATTCGCGTCCTCTTTGTCCTATGTCAGAAAATCCGAATGAGCCAGTAGCTCTTACTCCCGGCCACTTTCTAATCGGTAGCCCGATACTACCTCCGCCAGAGCAACCTATATACGAGTCAGCTTTAAGTTTAATAAATCGGTATCGAAAAATAAAAGCTTTTTCACATCATTTCTGTCGCCGATGGAAAGAAGAATACCTTCATTCCTTGCATAAACGGTATAAATGGAAATTTCCAGAACGTAATGTTGAAATAAACGATTTGGTTGTTATTCGTCACGAACACCTATCGCCCACTTCTTGGAAATTAGGTAGAGTTATAAGAACCTATCCGGGAAGTGACGATCAGGTTCGCGTCGTTGACGTTCGAACTGAAAACGGAGTTGTGAAGCGACCAATCACTAAGCTGGTCGTTTTGACTTATTCAAATTAGAATATATTAATTAACCTTCATTGTTTTCTAGTATCATGGACGCTCTATCTATTTTTGAAGACACTTTGTTAGAGGAGTATGAGGAAGCTATGGAGGTAGCTGGTCCATCGTCCGCGGCTAAAACATTCTTGCCCGGAATGGATACAACACCTGCTGTGCCATCCAATAGTGTATTGCCTACGACTGGCGCAGAGGGAGCCTGTGCCTCGTCTGACCAGTTGTCGACGGCTGATGGTCAAGTGGTTATGTCGCAGCAGCCTTATACCTCCAACGTAGAGTCCATTGGCCCAGTGGACATCTCTGACTCGAAAATTGACTCTTCAGCTAAGGAAATTCCCAAGAACCAATCAATGCCCTGCAGTCTCTGCAAGAAACTTCACCCATTAAGAGCATGCTTCCGTTTCCGACACCGAGCTCATGAGAAGAAACTTCGACACGTGTTGATTTGGGGTCACTGCTCAAAATGTTTGGCCAGCAATCACACGTTCAAGGACTGTCGCAGTTCGCGGAAGTGTGACAAGTGTCAGGGGGATCATAACACGCTACTGCACTCCCCTAAATCTATGGATAAACCCATCAAGCCTAGAAAAGGAAGTCGATCGAGCGAGACTGCACCACCACGCCCTAGTGCGGACGTATTATCGCCACTGCCACTTTGCCATGTGGTAACATTTTCACCCACGCTTCAGGTGAATCTATGTTTTATGGGTCGTATGGTGCAGGTTCGCGCGGTTTTTGACTTGTGCTGTAATATGAGCTATATTAGCGCTCAGTTAGTCGGTAGATTGCGCATCCCAGTGGCAAATTTATGTTGTCGGGTTACGGTTTGCTCAATCTATGACCCTTCAAAAAGCATCTCCCTGACAGCAAAAGTCACAAAAATGCATGGAATAAGAACTCCCATCGAAAACGTTACAGAGACTGTACGAGAGCATTTTCCGGGTCTTCAATTGGCTGACCCTTCTTTTTATCATTCCGGTATAGTGTCTCTAGTTCTTGGCCCGGAAGTTAGTGGTCAAATATTGACGGGGAAAGTTTTTACGAGTCCGGGCTCTCCACTGGCGCAATACACAATGTTTGGCTGGATTATCTCCGGTCAATCACCGACTTAGAGTTTGTCATCTATGTAATGTAACTCTAAGAATATTTTTTTTCTTAATTATTGTACAATATATACTTCTCGATTTATGTTTGTGTAATATATTTATAATATACTTGTAGACTATGGCAGCACTGGTGCTGTCATTTGTTTCTTTATTCTCTTTTGTACTTTTTATATAGATATATTTTAGAGCTTTTTTTTGTTGTACTCCGTTGTAAGAACATGCGTTCTTATATATATATATTTCTTTTAAAAAATAAAATGTAATATGAATTATTAATTTAGTATGAATTAAAGACCAACGCGTTTTTATTTGATAAATACACAACAGTTTGAATTTTGTAAATCTTGTGTATATTTGTACCAATATACTTCTTCGATTAATTGAAACTTTGTTTTATCTAATTGAAAATTTTTGTGTTGCATCTCCTTACGTTGTTGCAACGCGGCCGGCAATGTTTAAGCCAGATTCTTGTTTCATAATATATTTATTTCAATTCGTCTGGCAACTTTACTGAAGTCCCAATTTCCCTTTGTTTATGAATTATATTTGTTGTTTATTTGGATTTCGGCAAAGTTAACCGCTTACGGTCTATGTATGTTTGTTTTTGGTTTTTTGTGTAAAACAAATATACATAACTTACTTGTGTGAAAGCTACGCAACAATAAAGGTCACAACACCAGAAGTTTTTTAAAGGTAATATTTTTAAAATCTAATAAAAACAAAATTTTATTAAAACTAATTAAACCTGATATTTTTTATTTCATATTTTATGCCTGGCGCGCAAACAATATTTAATTAAATATTTAATTATCGAGAAAGATCTAATGCACTCCCTTTCATAGAGATGTCTGTATTCGTAATACTATTATACTCAAGGCAATAAAAACCACGCATACACCCATACCAAAGACTACAAGTGATTTTTAAACTTTTACAATAATGAATTAAAGCTTAAGTTTTCCTTAATTAATATTTAGTAAAACATACATTATTTTTTTTTAAACATATTTTTATGCAGCATTTTTTTTATATTTTACTTTTTTTTACAAAAGCAAAATATTTCTGTGAGTAACTGTATGCCTAATAGCAATTCAGGTAATCCATATTCTATATTCAGTGTATCGGCGCTTCCAAACGTGTAAAAGGAAGATATATGTGCGAAGTTTCATGTTTCTGATTATTTGCCTTTTAAGACTAGTCTGGATGCACAAGCTAGCACTACAAAAATTTATATATTTTTTTTTCTTGTTGCTTATAATATTGGCTCGAACGAACGGTTTGACAATTTGCCTTCACCATAAGCCATGAAGGTTACTATTTAGGTACCGCTTCCTCTTCAGAAGTCCCCCTTTTGGTAACACGTTTTCAGATGTGCCCTTAAATATATATGTATGGCCACCGAACATACACTTGGAGGTCTTCTGATCTACGCTTATAACACTTTCATGCTTTGGTATATTTTCCACGTGAGTGGTATGTACAGGGTGGGCCAAAAGAAACCAAGGGGTGTAAAAGTTTAATAACTTTTTTGTTTATTAATTTTTTTTTATTTTTTCTTTCAGATTATATAGACAACACTTGGAAAATTTATAATGGAGAGGTTCACAACTGAACAGAGAACCAAAACAATAGAATTTTATTATTTAAACCAGAGATCAATTATTTTAACGCAAAGAGCATATCGTCGACATTTTAACGTCAGAATTTCGCCCTCTGAAGCGATGATTCGTTGCTTAGTTAATCGTCATCACCAACATGGCAGCGTAAGAGATTTGCCTCGAACCGGTAGACCACGTTTAAGTCGCACTGCGGAAAATATTGAACGAGTACAGCAAAGTGTTAACGAAGCACCAGAAACATCTGGCAGAAGGCGTTCTGTTCAGCTAGAAATGTCTCGTACGTCACTACAGCGCATTTTAAAAAAAGATTTACAGTTATACCCATATAAGGTTCAATTGGTCCAAGAATTAAAACCCGCAGATCATCGGCAACGTCTAAATTTTGCAGTTAAATTTCAAGAGTTGGCCAGAAATGAAATCAACTTTATTGAAAATTTGATTATGAGTGGTGAAGCTCATTTTCATTTGAATGGCTTTGTTAACAAGCAGAACTGTAGGTTCTGGGGTTCTCAAAATCCAAGAGCCATTCATCAACGCCAATTGATGATTTACGTCCTGCTCTTGAAAACAGACCTGGTATGTGGTTTCAGCAGGACGGAGCCACTGCCCATACTGCCCGAGACACAATGGCACTTTTAAGTCAAATTTTTGGAGAGCGAATAATTTCTCGAAATTCGGAAATTATTTGGCAAGCGCGATCGCCATATTTGACAGCACCCGACTATTTTCTTTGGGGTTTTTTGAAGGAGCGAGTGTATGTGAACAAGCCAGAGACAATCCTTGAACTCAAGGCAAACATTCGAACGCTACAGCCACAAGTTTTGAAAGATGTTATGGAAAATGCTCTAAAAAGAGCCCATCAGTGCGAAGCTGAAAACGGTGGTCATTTAAGAGACATCATTTTTCATACTTAGTGTAAAAAAATTTCCATTTTGTATATTATATAATCTGAAAGAAAAAATAAAAAAAAGTTAATAAACAAAAAAGTTATTAAACTTTTACACCCCTTGGTTTCTTTTGGCTCACCCTGTATAAGTCATGAGGTTTCTAAATAAGAAGTATCAATGTTTTTGCAAACTTTCTATTCTACATAAAAAGAAAATCATATAAATTTTTATACCCTTTACTGTAAGTGAGAAAGGTATATATAACTTTGTGATTCCGTTTGTAATTTCTACACCCTACATGGGACACCCTATAACGTATATATATTCTGGATCCTTATAAGTAGCGGAGTCGATTTAGCGATGTCCGTCTGTCTGTCCGTGTAGTCGTTGAAATCAACTTTCAGAAGAATCTAGACAACATACAGAAAAGTATAGCATACCACACGGTCAGCTGTTTCTGTAAGACTATTGCTATTAAAATTGAGTCAGATCGGTTTATAAATGGCGGAGCTATGAGTCAAAAGCCGAAACTACCTCTGTTTTTGGCCATTTTTTGAGTAGGTTTTTTGCGTATTTTGTCTAAACGAAGAAACGGACTAAAAAACGTGGTATGCAGTTTTGTTTGAAGTATAAAGTGCTAAAAATTAAAAGCAATCGGTCCACAAATGGCCGAGAAATATCAAAAATACTACCGAAATTTTAGATTTTCATAAATTATGGCTTTGTTTTTATGCGATTTTTTTCTAAACTGAAAAAAAGTAGTACACAGTTTTTTTTCAAACATCACATTCATAGTATCGTTACCAAAACTCAGTTGGATGGGTCCATAAATTTCGGAGCTATGAGTCAAAAATTGCGAATACCTCTATTTTTTTACCATTACAAGACGGTCAAAAAAACGTGGTAAGCACTTTTATTAAAAATAACAGTCGTAATATCTGTGCAAAAAAATCAGAAAGATAGGTTCACAAATGGACCAGAAAAATCAAAAATACAACCGAAATTGTAGATTTTCATTAAGTTCTGCTTTGTTTTTTGCGTTTTTTATCTAAAGTAAAAAAAAATTATTAAACAGTTTTTTCAGATATCATATTCATAGTATATGGACCAAAATTCAGCTAAATCGGTCCATAAATGCCTTAGCTATGAGACCAAAATCACGACTATCTCTATTTTTTGACCATTTTTGGTGCGTTTTTTGCGTAATTTGTCTAAACTACAAGACGGACAATAAAACGTGGTACGCAGTTTTATTACAAATAACAGTCGTAATGTCTGTGCAAAAATCAGAAAGATCGGTCCACAAATGGACCAAAAAAATCTAAAATACAACGGCCATTTCACATTTTCATTAATTTTTGTTTTGTTTTTTGTGCAAATTTTTTAGCTGTCATGTGCGTAATGCTTTGTACACACAAACACGAAAAATAAAAAAGTGTATGTGTGTGTGTGGTTTTTATTGCCTTGAGCATAATAGCAAAGACTATAAAACTATAAAGATGTTCTATGTAGTGTAAATTTTTTCTGCTGCTAAATTTGTTGATGGATATTGCTAGTAATATCCACGAGAGCGCGAGAATTTAAAAGAGAGTAATATAACATGCAAGAGAATAATATTCAATGCAAGAATTTACACAACTTCACTTTTCAGTATATCCATACACAAACTGTATATGTATGTGACCCAAATTTTAATGAAAAAGTTGTTTTCTTCTTATAGCTCTACTAACATTGCCGTTTTTGTTAATGTAGGTAAATACATGCATTTTATTGTTGTAATACATATAGTATATGAATTCACACCGAATTAAGATTTCGTTATTGGCCGCAATGCAATTGCAGATTTTTCAGCTAAAATTGAACCTTTAACAAATTAAATTGAACTTTTTGTAAGCCAAATTGAACCTTGTTTGCTTAGAATCATACATCAGATTTTAGAGTGGGGAATTCTGTTAGTTTTGAGCGTGAGTTACAAAATTAAACTTGGAGAAAAATTATTTTTTCATGATATTGTTACTACTGTTGTGTTATTCAGAAAAAAAAAATTTTTCGCTGAACGAGTAGCTACAAAATAATTCTGAAAAAATTGTTACTACTGTTTTTAAAAATATTTTTTCTTACATTCACAGACACAAGCGTGAAAAATTTGTATATTACTCCCGAACAAGCATATTTAATGTCACGCACACGCTTTAGTTTCTTATTTTATATCACAATAAAAAAACTTTCCATAGCAAATTCATCTTTATTTCAATGAAAATTTTTTTCTATTTACTTAAAAAGAATCGATGAGACCGGCGTATGCCATAACCATAGAATGGAAATGCTGAATTTGCTAATTCTTACCTTACTACGGAAACATTCCTTGTGGGAAACACAAAAATTTAAACAATCGAATAATGAAAAAGTTAAGATATTAAGCCATGTTTAAAATTCTTCTTAGAGTACTTGTATCAAGTAAACAAATGTAAATTTTGCACCAGATACTAAAACAATTAAGGCTTAGTTTAATAATTTAAATGCTTACTAAGCATTTAAAATATTTATTTTACATTTTACTATAAATACGTATTGGATTTTTATTATTTTTATTTTTGTATTTTGAATATTTTTCTTACACATTAGCTTAGATTTCCTAACTGGAATCTCTAATGTAGAAAATATTTAAGAAAAAGAAAATGTCTTATTATTATGATTTACATATTATTTTCCAAATATGTAATTAGATTTTTATTATAAATAAATTTTGTTCATAACATAAAATCAATTTCTGTGTTATTTATTATTAACAGTCTGTGAGTTTTAAAACTCTTTTAGATCCTTTTAAAAAGCATATACAACAGGACTACTTCTCATTATAAAAATAATATCTACAAATCTATTTATAATGAAAGTTCAATAAAGGTTCAAATTAATGAATCATAAATTCGTTGCGAACTAGGATAAATTTTATTTTTACAATCATAAACAAGATATTCTACCCTACAATAACGCAACTAGTCATATTCGTTCTATTTTTATTTGCTCCTAAGATTTCAATAAAATTTTTGTTGAAAAATTTATAAATCTCACACAAAAAACATAAAAAAGAAATAAAATTCAATTTATTTTTTAAATGCTTGGTTTATAATACATACATACATGCGCATTTATATATTGTTGAGTATGTGTTTATTCTCTGTTTATCTCAGTAGCTAAATGAGAGAAACTTGTATTTGAAATGCGCATGCTCAAATATTCCCTTGTTACTTCCCTTTACATATGGTGCTCTTCGCAGAGTGGAGGTTTTGAGTTCGAACGGGCTTGCAAAATCGATTCCAGTAGTCTGAAATGGAGCGGAGAGGCTGCTGCGATCTGTTGGCAGTGGTGCCATTATCTGTGATTGAATCTTGTGTTTGAATATGACACAAATTTTGCAGTGCCGAATGACTTTTTTAACACTAAGCTTTAGGCATGAGATATAAAATTCTGTTTGAGCTATGCGACACATTAAGTTGCATTTTGCGTGGGCCAATACTACATGTAAGTGGTTTAAGTAAAGTTCGCAAATTCGAGAGTTTCTCGGCATAATAATGGGATAACGTTCATTATAGGGTAGAGAGGACTCTGATAAACGGCCATTTACTCTTAAGATTCCATTTGAATCTAGAAATGGATTTAGCGTTATCAGTTGACTTTGTTGAGATATTGGTACCGAGTCTGATAGTTGAGAATATTCCGTTTGAAAAGCGGATTTTTCAGCAAGCATTATCAATTTATTTTTCACCAATGTTGCTTCAGCTTGAGAGACATTGAATGATCTGGCTGAACCTTTGTAAATAAATCTAAAAATGTAACACAAAACTCGTATGGCTCTGTGATATGACGAGAACCTTTCTAGAATATCAGTGTTCTTAATTGTCTCTGCAGCAGTAGAAACTGAGCAAATTGTTGTCTGTATTTCCCTTCGAATTGGCCACGCTGATGCTGGGTTAATAAGCCATGATGGACCGTTCCACCATAAAGAACTCGCTGCAAGGTCAATAGTTCTACAGCCGCGAGTGCCCAGATCTGCCGGATTATCATGTTTGGGAACATGACGCTATGTTGAGCTTGGTAATAATCTATAGATTTGGGATATTCGATTGGCAACGTGCTACCTTGGTTTTTGAAACTAGTAGATGTGAAAACACAACATTGTTGTGATTCTGGCATCTTAAGGTGTGTATTGAACCCATCTAGGAATGGAAATTTTCTCTAAGTGGGAGAAATCAGATATAAATTTGTGCCAATCGTATAGGGATTTAGAGCTGACTTGTTCATCCCAGTCTAAGCCTTCTAGCCAGAGTTGTTGCATAAGCAGTTTGGCTGTGATTATTATTGGGGATATCCAACCGGCTGGGTCGAACAATTTAGATACAGCCGAAAGTATCGCTCGCTTTGTTACCTTTTCCTGTTGGCAGATAGGCGTGAATGCATAAGTAAACGAGTCAGAAAGAGCATTCCATTTTATACCTAACGTTTTTGTGGTACTTGAATCATAGAAACGTAGGAATTCAGAATTATATAAATCCTCTGGAGGAATATCAGAGAGAAGTTGTGGGTCATTCGCAGTGATTTTCTTGAGAGGAAATCCTGCTGATTTTAGTGACTGGATTATTTCCTTTTGAGTTTTCAGTGCTTCTTCTACAGAGTGGCCACCGGTCAAAACATCGTCAACATAAGTTTCATTACGTAATGTAAAGGCGGCCTTGGGAAATTGTATTTCAGTATCTGCAGCCAGTTGCAGTAACGTGCGTAATGCTAGAAATGGGGCACAGTTTACCCCAAAACTTACAGTTTTTAGTTCATAGTCATGAATTGGAGAGCTTTGTTCCTGTTGAAATAAAATTCTCTGCAGGGGCCTGTCCTCTGGGTGGGCAAGAATCTGACGATACATTTTTTGAATATCGCCACTGAAAACAAAACGATATTTTCGCCAATTGAGAATAATGTTTATGAGATCTTGTTGTAACGCTGGGCCAGTATGCAGAATATCGTTTAGTGAAAAACCGGATTTAGTTTTTCGAGAAGCGTTAAATACCACTCTGACTTTTGTTGTTTTGTGTTCAGGTTTAACTACCGCGTGATAGGGTAAGTAAAAGGAAAAAAATTTGCCGTCAATGTTTATTTCCTGGAATGAAGTTTTTTCCATATGATCGAGTGTTACGTATTCATTGAGAACGTCATTATATTGCGCTTGCAAATCGGGATTCTTTGTTAGAGACTGCTTCATACGGGAATACTGTCCAAGCGCCAGTATTTTAGAAGCTCTTAGATACGGAATTAGGAAACTCTTGTTTAATGGGCAACGTGACTATGTATCGGCCATCAGGCATGCGTTTGGTAGTTTTTTCGTAAAATTGCTCACAGTATTTGTCATTTTCAGATAGATGCTTCTGTATAGGCAAGTCTTCTTGCTCCCAGAATTTTCTCAATGTTTGGTTAGGCACACTGAGTACCCAACCAAATATTGTATTATAGGGAGAAGCCAAGCCGCAAATATTCTTTTTAACGCCTTCAATATTTATAAATCGTTCTGAGTCGTTGCCAAGAATTAGGTCAATCTGAGAAGATTGATTGAATGTTGGATCAGCTAAATCTAAACTGTCCAACTCTGATTTTGGGACTTTGAAAGAGACTGCCGGAATTTGTTTAGTGACTTTGGGTAAAATTATCGCATTTATAAAACACTTCATGTTACATTTTCTTGCTACAATAACTATATCACATTCTTTGGTGGCTGTCTGAACCTGACCTCCTATTCCGACTATATCTACAGTAGATTTACGAGTATGAAGTTGTAATCTACTCCGTATTCTTTCTGATAAGAATGTTCTTTGTGAACCGGGGGCAATTAAAGCTTTGAGTGTAAATAATTCGCCCATGTGTTCAATTTGGACTAAATCTGTTCTGAGCAAAATTATTTCGGCATTAACCGAGACATTTGCTTGAATTTGGTGGTTTTGAGCTTGTTTAGATGTGGAAGGTATATTCGGATCTTGGTATATCTTTTCGTGAGATTTGGTATTAGATTTGTTTTGCGACAACTTTGAACCGTAAGAGTCATTAAGAGTGGCTGAGGAATTAAATGGCTTTGATATATGTAACGAGGTATGATGATTTGATTTACATATGAAACAAGTGTTTTGACTAGGGCATTTAGCTTTCAAATGATTAGGTTAAAAACAGTTGTTGCATATCTTATTAGTTGCGACAAAATCGATTCTTTGCTGGACCGTGAATCGTTTAAATTTGGGACATGCTCTTAAGTTATGTTCTCCATTACAAACTTTGCATGACCAGTTGAGTTTTTCTTGAGATAAATACGTTTGAATATTAGATTTAGGAATGTTTGAAACACTCAGCCGGTCCCTTGTCGTTATCATGTTAGATATTCTCTCTACTGCCTCGTATCTATTAATTAAAAATTGCTGTAGTTGAGACCATTTTAACAAATCCCGGTGAGATGATAGCGATTGTTCCCAAAGAGCTAGAGTTTCTTTTGGTAGTTTGGAGCAAACTAAATATACTATAAAGAAATCACAATTGTCTGTACTAACATTGAGAGATTTTAGTGTTTGGAGAACATCAGTGACAGTAGCATGGTTGGCACAGAATCTGGAGCTGATGATCTATTAAAACTCTTTTATTCTCATATCGTGCTTTGAGTGCATTCCAAGCTAAATCAAAACTATCATCACACAACGGGTATCGCTTTACTATTGAACCTGCTTCTTTAGTTGTCTTGTTTCGCAAGTGGTAAAGCTTAACAACCGGGGGACAGTTTGCGCCATTTATATAAACGGCAGTGAACATGTCACGAAAGGAAAGCCATGTTTCGTAGCTTCCTTCAAATACTTCAGTATCGCAGGGTGGAAGTTTTACATGCATGCCAGAGTTTTGAATTTGAAACTGTTGATTTGGAATGCTTATACGAGCCGGGAAATTTTGAGTACTAGATGCTAATCTTGTTATTTTCAACATATCCATCATGTTTGACCTACAACTATGAAACGCTTCAGAACACTCATAAAAATTTATTTTAACTGATTCCTTTAGATCCGAATCTATTATGGACGATGGGGCCACCATTAAACTTTCGTAAGAGCTTTCGAGTCTGCTCCATCTTCTGTCTAAGTCATTCAATTTAGTTTCGAGCAAAGAGTCCGTTTGGTCATGCATCTCTATACTACTGAGATTCGCGCAAAAGGTATTTTTCCCGAACCACGTTGTGAGAGTTATGGTCTTCATTAGCCATAATTATAACAAATATTTATTTCAACGGACCTCGAATTTGACAAGCGGATAATAATTTGAAAGAAATCTCTTCTTTTTATTTAAATTTACCAAACAAATAAGCCGGAAAAATTTTAATTTTGAGTTATATTTGTTTTTGTTGTTTTAAACTTTCTACAGTTGGGCTACAATATATATATATACAAAATGCTCACAGAATTTTTCAAAAAGTAACTTCATCTAAAATAAAGTTGATAAAGTTCAGAGAAGAATTCGTCATCGTGTTGATTGGAGAAGAGACTCAACCAGTTTCGAAAAAAATTAGATTGCAAGAGCTCCATTATTTATAGCTTTTACCACCAACCGAAAATAAACAGCGTCCGACAAAGCCATGTCGTATATGTACCCAAGCAAAAAAACGCCGAGAAACGCGTTACTTCTGTCCAGCCTGTGAAGAGAAGCCAGCCTTTTGTGTGGAAGATTGTTTTAAGAGCTACCACAATTAATAAAATATTACTTGATTTATTTTTGGCCAGATTCAACTTTAGTTAGTCTTTTTATGATTTTTTTCTCAAGCTATTAGGCCTACATTTCCTTGTGAAAATAAATAAAACAAAATTTTTATTTCATATGTGTTTTATTTTCTATTTGTTCACGCAAGCCAACATTAACTTTTTATTCGTAGCTACACAAAAATGGCTAGTTTAGTGAGTACGAGATAACTCGTAGTTGGCACCTGTTATGTTTTATAATTTATATTTCATTTATTTCTTAATACTTCATTTATTATACACTTATTCAAAGCAAGATAGCGAGTGATTCAATATTCTACTAAAAACCATAACGCTACCTTTCTTAGTAAATAACACAATTGTTGTTACTATTACAATAAAATGGTATGTACATACACAGCAATTAAATAATATCTGTACTAACGTACCTTTAATATTTAGTGATAGCTTAATTTAAACTTAATACGATAACCGTACTTTTGTACAGTGCATTATAAAAGTTGGTCTATCTTTTTATATTTATATACAATACTACAGCACCCTAAAAGGGAAATCGATCTACGAATTATCTCGTAGTTGGCAGTCAACGTGCTAAATAAAATAGTAGACTGTTGTTTAATATTAATAATAGATGGCACCAAATATAATATTTATTAGATCTTAGCAAATTCACGAACCTAATAATAAATGTTATTATCAGCACCCACGCAGGAATACAAATATATGTCAAACAGCTGATAAAAAAGTAAAACAGTAACAACAAAAGAATATGTTGCAGTCTGTATTAGACATCTTTATGGGCTGGTGGAATCATTGGTCCGTACTTCTTCAAAAACGATGATGGCCAGAACGTTACAGTCAATGGTGATCGGTATAGAGCCGTGATTACTAACTTTTTCATTCCTGAATTGAACAACCATGATGTCCAGGAGCTGTGGTTCCAACAAGACGGCGCAACATGTCAAACAGCTTGTGCCACAATCGATTTATTGAAAGACACCTTTGGTGACCGCCTAATTTCACGTTTTGGACCTGTGAATTGGCCTGCAAGATCTTGTGATTTAACACCGCTAGACTACTTTCTGTGGGGCTTTGTAAAGTCATTGGTCTATGCGGATAAACCACAAACGCTTGACCATTTGGAAGACAACATTCGCCGTGTTATTGCCGATATACGGCCACAAATATTGTAAAAAGTCATCGAAAATTGGCCGTCCAGATTGGACTACATCCGAGCCAGCCGTGGCAGTCATATGCCAGAAATCATATTTAAAATGTAATGCCACAAGATTATCTTTCGGATAAATAAAATACATGTCAATCGAATAATCCATCGTTGTTTTATTGCAATTTAAAGTTCTATACGTCTATAAAAAACACCCTTTACATTTGCCAAAAGTAAATACAATTAGTTACATGTTTACAGAGCTCAAATAGTGAAGAGTAATGAAGTGTTGCCTTTCAAGTTCTTATCCGTAAGAAATTTAAAAAACCTTGTTCCGAAAATAGGAACAAGAAAAAGCAAATAACTCAGCGAAAAAAGTATAACAAAAATGAGTACTGCATTTGCGGAACACCAAATACTTTGCTGGAGCTACGTGTGTTATTAAGTCGGCAAATCATTCATCGAAAAATCGACAGATATTAATAACTTTGTTTTGTATATTATAAGCCTATAAAATATGAGGTTGTAAATGAAAAATTATATTTAAATATATTATAATATAAATTACACTTTTATAAAAAAAAATTACACATAAACATTTAATGTGTATTTACATAAGCCGTGGCGACTTTTAGAAATATCATTATATTAGATCTGGCAACAACAGTCTCGACAAATAATGAAAAACAATCATTCTCATTTAAATTCCATCTCTCGCTCTCTCTCTCTCTACATACTTTTTTAATAAAGATTATAGAGATTCTCTGTGTTAATGCCTGTAGCTATGAGTCCAAGTACAAGTATATATAAGATTTAATAAAACTTTAAAAAATTATTATTATTTTTTTTTTCGCAGTAAAAAAAATTAACTCAGCTGTGCAGTGTTGTCAACTGGGTGGATTGTCAGCAAACCGTAGCGAACTGGATAGCAAATTGTGCACAGTGTATGGCAGCCAAAGTTCCAGTTAGAAGAAGTCGTGTGTAGTTGCAGCAATACAATTCAGGTGCTCCATTTGAACGTGGATGTAGCAGGCCCTTTCCCTGTCAGTAATGCTGGTAACTGTTACGTTTTGGTAGTAATGGACTATTTTAGTAATTGGCAAGAAGTATATGTCATACCAAACCAAGAGACGAAAACTGTTGCAAATACACTTGTGAGCAACTGGGTGTGTCGCTTTGGTGTTCATTGGAGTTAAATTCTGATCAGAGCAGAAATTTTAAGTCTACAATATTTAAAGAAATGTGCGAAGTGTATGGAATAAAGAAGACGAGAACTACACCCCTGCACCCTCAATCCTATGGTATGGTTGAGAGATTTAACCGCACCTAAGAAGAGTATTTGAGAAAGCTGGTTAGTGATCATCAAAAAGACTGGGATGAGCATATACCAAAATTCTTTTGGCATACCGGACAGCTGTTCGTGACTCCACTTCACGAACACCATCAAACAAATTTTTCAGCGCCGAGCTGAAATTGGCTGGAGATCTCGAGTTTGTCATTAAACGCGTGTCTGCAAATGAAAGGAATTTCCCCTAGGAGAGAGAAAACCTTAATGAACTCCATGAATTTGTGCGCAAGAAAATTAAATTGACAAGCGACAAAATGAAAGCGAGATATGATAAAGCTGCAAATTCTGAGGGCTTCAAAGAGGATCAGTTGGTTCTAAATATAATACAACCCGCAACGAAAGAAAAGACTATCTCCAAACTTCAGACGCATTGGGATGGACCCTATAAAATAATTAAACGAAAAAATGATGTAGCCTACAGAATACAAAAGTATAATAGCTGAAGGTAAAAAAAGAAGATTGTACATGCCTAGCGGACTATGATAAAAGGAAGTTCACACACTAAAATTTTTCTAGACACAGCAGTTTTAAACTTGACACATTGTATCCGATTTAACAAATACGATTTAATCCAGCAGATGTATTCTGAACTGAGACCCATTTTATTTAGTTTCACTAATAGAAGATTATAGTTGAAGCTTTAAGGAAATAATTTGGCAGTATATGTAGAATGAGAGAGGAGTTCAAATTTACATGTAAAATTTAACAAAAAGCAATTAAACATACCAAACCCCATTAAGCTGTCAATCAAGGTAATTAAGGGGGTAATAAAAAGTGATTTATGGGTTTTTTAGGGTCATTAAAAGAGTAATAAAAAAAGCTAATAAAAAAAGGTCGTTAAAGGTGCAGGTGTTCATTTGGATGCGTGAGAAAAATGTATAACAAAGGGATCATGCTGGTGAAGTTTGAAAAAGGTCGTTAAGGATGCAGGTGTGCATTTGAGTGTGTGGGAAAAATGTATAATAAAGGGATCATGCTGGTGAAGTTTGAAAAAGTCATTAATATTTGATAAAGGTGTAATACACATGTGCATTTCAAGTGGATAGATTTGTTGTGAATGCAATTTGTGTATTTGAGTTTGGTTGAGTATAAAGATCATTTTAGTTGACAACGATATTTGGGTTTTGTTAGTAAAGGGATCGTGTTGGTGAAGGTTGTCAAAAAGGTCATAAAATTTTTGATAAGGGTATAATGCACGTCTGCATTCAAGTAATGAAATTTGTTGATATCGTTATAGTGGTGCATTTGAGTTTGATGATCAAGTATTGAAAGTATAAAGATCAGTTTGTTGGAATTTGGTATTTTGCGAGTGAAAAAAAAGTCGTAAAGTATTTGATTGGGATATGACAGGTTGTCTAATTAAGGGATACAATTGCATATGAGAGTATGCATGTACATCTAAGTTCTAGCGATGGATAGATGTGAACAAAAAGGTACATATGTATAGAGAAGTGTACGATAGTTAGTGAAAAAACAAAACAAAAGGTCAAAAAGTAATTGATAAGGGTGTATCTCAAGAGATGCTAGTGCACTTATGCATTCAAGTACTGAGAATTGTTTATATTGTTATAGTGGTGCATTACAGTTTGTTTTGATGTAATGATCAAAGGCAGGTGTATTGATAGTGTGAAGATTACTTTAATTTGAATTTTTTTTTATATTTTGTGACTGCTAAGAAAAGCCATAAAGTATTTGATAAGGGTGTAAGAGGTTGTCTAACTAAAGGAGTCTAACTAAGTGATCAGTTGCACATGAGAGCAGTAGCGATGTTTGTATGTTTCTAGTATACTTATGAATATATACAAATGTTTGTGTATAGTTAAACTAAATGTGTGTGTATAGTTAAACTAAAAAAAATTTAATACACTACTATGTGGTAAGAATAAACACAACAACAACAACAATAACAAGGTATTTTTTCAATACGTATGCATTGAGAAAATAGAGTGTGTGTGTGTGTGGGTGTGTATGTTTGTTTTTTATTTAGTATAAATGCACAGAGTGTGTTACATTTAATATTATTAAAAGTATTATACCATTCGGTAGTCATCAAAAATTAAATTTGTTAAATAATAAAATTAAAATGTCTGGATTTTTAGTTTCAAGTACACCTGAAGATCAAGCAGAAGTTGAGATAAGCCTCCTATCATTCCAAATGGATGAATCAGATGAGGATGTTAACTTCATAATCAATGGGAGCTTCGACATCTTTGAAGAAGAAGAGGAGGACGAGCCAATACCCAACAATCAGTTGGGTTATTTTAAGGATGAGGTCCTCATATTCATGCTGGAAGAAGAGGGTGAGGAGTTTAGGGAGTTTGATGAAATTCTTCACTTCCTCGCTGATGATGACGGCGATAAAATTATTAAAGAAGTAACACTGTGATTTATTTAATAATTGCTGATAGTGATTATGATGAAATGGTAGACTGAGAACAAAACGAAGAATTGAATAGAAAAACAACAACAAGAACAACAGCATAAATAACAACACTGGACGTATCTATTCAATACATACGCATCATTTAAAACAAAATTAAAAATAAAAATAAGATTATTCACCAATAAATGAAATAAAATAATAACAAATTTGCATGTTTCAATAATATATTTTTATCTTTTATTTTATTCTTTAATATATATAATTATATAAGCAAATATGAATATAATATTAAAATTATTTCATGTCAGGCACTTCTTTTGCAAGTAAAAGCGCATTTTTCAAGGCACAGACTACTCTTTTATGGTAACTGCAATAGGTGCAATCGGGATGTTTTATTTGAAGTTATTTAAACTTAACACAACCAAATTCTTCAACATTGGTTACACTTTGCTCTATAATTTTCTCTAGCCATTTTCCTTTTTCGTGACCTTTAACATAAGCCTTGCGGTCTTTCAAATTGCGTTTTAAAAATTAGCAAACACTCTTATAAGAAAAGGCGCCATCGTTCCACTTTAGATGATGATGATTCCGCATTAACCATTTCGCTTCTTTTTGCTTCGCCAATGACAAAAATTTGAACTTAAAAGGTGGTTTTACAATGAAATTTATATGTATATTAGTATCAAATACAACAGCAATTTCTTTCAGAATGAATGTATTTCCACTCAATTTAAATCCTTGTATATCGATGAAAATGCAATCGATGGTTGTCATGCTGCACCAGATAAGATTAATTATTTATGCTATATATTTCAATGTGTTCAACCCGAAAGCTGTTAATTTTATTCAACTTTTATTAATACGTCTTCCACTTTTATTTAGTTCTAAAGAATTCTGAGCGCGCATCGACTCTATTATTATATATCTACTATCTCTTTCCAAAATTTTGGGCAGAGCAAAATAAAGTTGAAAATTATTTGATTGGGGGTATGACAGGTTATGTAAATAATGCATTCAGCTGAACACGAGAGTGTACATGTACATCTGAGTAGTAGCTTGTCAAACTAAAGGATTCAGTTGCCCATGAGAGCAGTAGCGATGAAATTAATACATAATATATATTAATGTGTTTATATTTCTAATATACTTGTGAATATATAAATGATTGTGTATACTTAAACTATATTTGCTGAGAGCTCAGCGATTGTATTATATAGCTACCTCTTTCTTATAAAGACTCAAAATTGTTTTGTTTCATTTAAAATTTTTAATTTAATCCAAAATAGTTTTCTATAAATAGTCAATTAATTGAGTAATATTCATAGTTTATTTAAAATCATTAAATCATGAGCATTACCACGGAAATTATTCATTTTTTAATAAATTAAACTCAAATCAGAATATAAGTATAAAGGACATGGTCGTTGGAGAGGATTATCATATTACTGGTGCTGAACGTTTAAATACAAAGTATGGAGAAACTATCGTTTTGGAATTGGGATCAAATATAATTCACCTTCCGAAGAGATTCAATTTGTTAGCTGATAAATATATTGAAAGTTTATCCACCGAAGCATATGTAATTACAAAAATTCCTTTTAACGATGACGTAAATAGCTCATTCTGCAAATTAAAACTGAAGCCACTTCCTCCTATAAGAAATTATTACTCATTCAATACTTTTAAACAATAAAGTTTATTATTTCTTTACACTCAACTCAAGTATATTAACACAATTTTAATATATTATATACTCATTTTAAACCATACTTTTAATCTATAAACATGGAGCATATTGATGATTTTCTGCAGAAATTTACAAATATTGCTTTTGAAGAACATTTGGAATTAATACATTCATTTAATGCTGAATATGAGCATTTTGATTATAACATGGAAGTCTCTAATCCGAATTGGAATGGAATTTTACGACAACAGATTTTACACTTTTACTACGAATATTTCATTCCAATATGCTCCGCACTGAAGAAGACGAAAATTCAATTGAGCGAAATAAAATGGGTTGATATTAATGATAGAAATATAAATATTGATTTAACCCGTTTATGCTATGAAATTGGGAAAAAAATGCAAGCTAAAATAGTAACTGATGTAAAAATTCATAAATTATACTTAAGAATGGAAAATAAATGAGGAAAGCAATTATTTATGGTGTTATTATTTCTTTATTTTAAAATTGATTAAAAACATTACACATAAGTGACCACAATTAAAAGAATTAAATTTCTGATATCTTTAATATTTATTCCTAAATATTTTAAAACTTCTATTGGTGGTTGGAGATTTCCAAAGCTGTCAATATATTGAACATTATCATTATTTTTATAATAGGCTACCCAATGTGTACCATCTCCACTATTATTATCCAAATTGATTATACCACATTCTATTTTGTTTGGGTTTTTAGGTAGTTTGTCTCTCATATAAACTCCTCTAAAATGAGGAATATGCATCTTTCCAAACATTTTCAAGTCTACATCTGTTAGTGGTCTATTGGATAACTGCTTAATTAGTTTTTTGATGTATTATTTAAATTAAATAATCCATATCCCTTTTTATAGGGTTTGAGGTAGAAACCTTTTCCCATTGCGATTGCTTCTAATTATTTATTATGTCGTTTACTTTCCTCAAGTTGTTCTCTACCATTTTTTGCAGCAGTAATAGCCTTGGCGATTGCTGATCCTCCAGATGATAATGCACCTAGCGCTCCAAGCGCGGTTAGTACAGGAACAAGAAGTAAAAAACCTCCAATTTTAGGAACACTAATTACTCTTGGAATTTTAACTTGTGATTTTTTTCCACGGAGTGAACGTTCAATAGATTTTCTTGCTGTTTTCTTTTTTTAAAATAAAAGTTGCAGCCTTAACTGCGTTATGAAAAAGGTTTCGCTTAACATTCTTTTTAGAATTTTTGATTTTTACGCCTAAACCAAATTTTACTTTAGATTTCATGGCGTTTGTGACAAGATAAGCATTTATTTTTTCTCCAAGTGTACTATCGCTAGATTTTACTCTCTGCCAGGCTTTATCAGCTAATTCAGAGTCGGCTTGATGTCGTTTATTAATACCAGTATATTGTGAATAAGCAATATCATGTGCTTGACAAGCTTCATCCAAGGGATTGATTCCTTTATCTCCTCTCTGTAAACGTTTCTGTAATTTTGTTCCAGGACCACAAAATTGATAACCAGGTAGGTGTAGCTCAAATGATAATGAATTAATTATATTGTTAACTAGTCTTTTTCCATGAACTTTCGGTTTACCACTAAATTTATTCTTCGTATACACAATCATTTATACATAGACACACATATATATTTTTTCCCCTGTTGAAAGAAAATAAAAATTTTTAAACTGTCAGTTGCAAATATGCGTTTGATTAAGCAACACCATTCAAATATTTTAGTAAGAAATTTAGATTTCAATGACAAAAGTAAAGTAAAAAAACACAGTTGTCTATTACCAAACTCTGTAAAAGGATTAATAGTAGGACCATCTAGTTGCGAAAAGACAAATGTAATTCTTAGTCTGATTGAAAGCCCTCATGGATTAAAATTTAAAAATTTATACTTGTATTCAAAATCGCTACATCAACCCAAATACCAATTCTTAAAAAAATTAATTTCATCAGTGAAAGGTATGGGTTTCTTTACGTTTTCAGAAAATGAAGCAGTAATTTCACCTAATGATGCTAAATCAAATTCAGTAATGATATTTGATGATGTTGCATGTGAAAAACAAAATAATATAAGATCATACTTTTGCATGATAAGACATAAAGACATTGATTCTTTTTATTTATGTCAAACATATACACATATTCCAAAACACTTGATACGTGATAATGCTAATTTTATAATAGCATTTAAGCAAGATGACTTGAATTCGAAACATATTTATAAAAATCATGTGGCAAGCGATATGAGTCTGGATATATTTCATCAAATATGCAAGGATTTTTGGAAAGAAAAATATGGTTTTCTCGTTATTAGCAAAAGTGATGAAATAGATAATGGGAGTTATAGAAAAGGATTTGATATCTTCATTCAAGTTTAGTCTTAACCAAACATTTAAATGCTTAAGACATATTAATCTAATTAAGAGCTCTTATATTTAGCTACTAAGAAACTGTTTACCTGTTTTAAGAAACTCTTTAGCTGTTTACGTTTACCTGTTTGAGAATCTGTTTACGTTTACCTGTTTGAGAAGCTGTTTACCTGTTTAAGAAGCTGTTTACCTGTTTAAGAAGCTGTTTATCTATTCATTTATTCTTTTCTAATTATATAAATACAAAAACTACAAATACACCCATACAAACATGAAGGAAAATATATTAAGAGAATTAGTAAAATCCAAAAAAATTTTGAAAAAGAAATTTGAAGCCATCAAACAAGGGGAAGCAGAAACTATTGACAAATTAGAAAATACATTCAAACCATTAACAGAGCCATTAAAAAAACTTGTTAAGCTGTCTAGTGACAATGTTTCATTGAAACGAAAAGATGCAATGATCAAATTTGAATATAATAACAAAATTAAGAAAACCAGTGATGATGGTATTACTACCAGCACTCCTATGAAAAAGTCCCTTTTGACTCATTATCAAACGCAAGTGGAAGTAATGAAGATAGTAATGGAATGAATAGTGAGTCATTTTATACACAACATTCTAATTGTTAATTTAATTTAACAAATTTACATGAAAACAATAACCTTGATACAATATTCGGACCACACAAAAACGAAAATGATATTTGGAAGTTTGGAAATACAGACTTGGATATAACCGATGATAAAATAACAATAGGAAATAAGTCATGGGCCAACACTCCTGGTCTATTTTCATTGTTATTTCATAAAAAACCAGAGGATTTCAACTCAACAGAATTAGACATATATAAAAAAATCTTGCTAGATACAAATGCGCATAGAAGAAATTATGATCCAAATGATCAAATAAATGGAAATAGAGGTTATAAGTATAAACAAATAATTAATAAACTGGTTGGTGATACTCACTCGGGCAAAGGTCTAATGCAACTAAGCTTAGATAAAGGTTTAATGCAAGTAAACCTCAATAAACCTAACTATATATACTGGGATGACCCGAATGAAATAGTAGATCGAATGAAGCTGTTGATAGCATCACAACAATCTGGAAATAATAATCACACTAATGAAATATTGTCAATAATTGAAGAATTAAAAGAAGCAAACATAATTGAATAATTTAAAAGTATTTATTATGAGTGTCGGCAAATTTGGTCATTACTTCAATCAAAAATACAATAACGAAAAAAGAAGCAAACATTTCATGAAAATGTTTGATGTTGATATAAGCAATAACTGTTTAGATCTACATGGAAATAGAATTAGTAATTTATTGGCACCTTCTGATCCAAAAGATGCTGTTACAAAAATTTATCTCATGAAAAAGTATGATGTTTTATCAAAAGACATAGACAATTCACAAGTACAAAATGTGGACAGTAGAATGGAGAAATTAGAAACTTTGCTTATTAATAAAATTGAAAAACGATTAAATTTAATTGAAAATCACATATCTCAATCTATTGAAGCAGAAGAAAAACTAAAGAAAAAATATGAAAATCAAGTGAATAGTATTAAAACTGATATAAAAAAATTGGAATCAATAATTTCCAAAGATGTTGAAGAAAATGTAAAAGTTATTGAAAAAGCTGTAAATGATCATATATACAAAGCAAATGCGAATTTTATAAATCCTATCGAAGAACGATTTAGTAAAATTGAAGACTTCATTTTCAAAAATATTGGAAAAAATTCTACAAAAGATGATGTGAAAATACGAAAAGTTCCACCTCCACCTACAATTAAAGTAGCTAAATAAAAATGAATGTAATAAATAAAAATAACGCCGACTTATACTCACTAGCAAACAATATGATACTGAACACTGATAAGAGAGAAATAGTTAACGAACTTAATTCTCAAGCTCGAAAAAAATTTTTACGTCGCAGAGTTATTATGAAGGGAATTGATGATCTGTGGCAAGCTGATTTGGTAGAAATGGGCAATTATTCCTCTAGTAATAAGGGATATAAATATTTGCTGACTGTTATTGATACGTTTTCAAAATATGCATGGGCTAAATCAGTTAAAACAAAGACTGCTTTAGAAGTTACTAAAGCAATGAAAGAAATTTTCAAATTGCGGCGAATACCAAAGAATTTGCAGACTGATGATGGCAAAGAATTTTTTAATAAGGAGTTTGGAGCTTTAATGAAAAAATATTTCATTAATCACTATTCCACATATAGTGTTATGAAAGCATCAATTGTCGAAAGATTTAATAGAACATTGAAAGGTATGATGTGGAAAGAGTTCAGCAACAATGGAACATACAATTGGATCAGTATTTATAAGCATTTAATTGAGCGATATAATAAAAAGAAACACGGTACGATTAATATGGCACCTGCTGATGTAAAGAAGAAACATGAGCAACATCTCCTACATACTGTATACAACCATTTGAAAATATTTAAACCATCAAAGTAAAAAAAGGGCGAAAACGTACGGATTAGTGGGCCAAAAAGAAACCAAGGGGTGTAAAAGTTTAATAACTTTTTTATTTATTAACTTTTTTTTATTTTTTCTTTCAGATTATATAATATACAAAATGGAAATTTTTTTACACTAAGTATGAAAAATGATGTCTTTTAAATGACCACCGTTTTCAGCTTCGAACTGATGGGCTCTTTTTAGAGCATTTTCCATAACATCTTTCAAAACTTGTGGCTGTAGCGTTCGAATTTCTGCAACAATGTTTGCCTTGAGTTCAAGGATTGTCTCTGGCTTGTTCACATACACTCGCTCCTTCAAAAAACCCCAAAGAAAATAGTCGAGTGCTGTCAAATCTGGCGATCGCGCTGGCCAAATAATTTCCGAATTTCGAGAAATTATTCGCTCTCCAAAAATTTGACTTAAAAGTGCCATTGTGTCTCGGGCAGTATGGGCAGTAGCTCCGTCCTGCTGAAACCACATACCAGGTCTGTTTTCAAGAGCAGGACGTAAAAAATTTTCTATCATAAAACGATACCGCTCTCCATTTACGGTTACAGCACTTCCATCTTCATTCTCGAAGAAGTAGGGCCCAATGACATTTTCAGATGTGATCCCACACCATACTGTACACCTGATATTGTGCAATTGGCGTTGATGAATGGCTCTTGGATTTTGAGAACCCCAGAACCTACAGTTCGGCTTGTTAACAAAGCCATTCAAATGAAAATGAGCGTTAAAATAATTGATCTCTGGTTTAAATAATAAAATTCT
Organism: Thelaira solivaga; assembly: GCA_947397855.1. Taxonomy (NCBI): domain Eukaryota; kingdom Metazoa; phylum Arthropoda; class Insecta; order Diptera; family Tachinidae; genus Thelaira; species Thelaira solivaga. The sequence continues at coordinate 19,549,302 of OX377615.1, read as the reverse complement.
ATTGTTCTGGTTCTCTGTTCAGTTGTGAACCGCTCCATTATAAATTCTCCAAGTGTTGTCTATATAATCTGAAAGAAAAAATAAAAAAAAATTAATAAACAAAAAAGTTATTAAACTTTTACACCCCTTGGTTTCTTTTGGCCCACCCTGTATAAACACGTTTTTGAAAAGGGGTATACACCGAATTGGACAACAGAAATATTTAAAATAAGATCTATACAGAATACTTATCCCGGTAAATTTTTACTTGAAGACTATCAAGGAAATGAAGTAAAAGGTGCATTTAATAAGGAAGAGATACGACCTACACGTTTTCCAAATACCTGGCTAAGTTTTCCCAGCCGTCACAATTCTTGGATAAGCAAAACTGATATATTGTAATATTAAAATTAAAATAATTGAATTTATTACATAAATATTAAATAAAAAGGTAATAATAAAATAAAAAAACCTTTCTCTGCATTTTTATTTCATTTGCACATTGGAATTCACGATGTCCTTAACATTGTCATTAAGCGGAAATTCTTAAATTTTGACAGCAAATTATTTTCCACCAATAGAATTAAAAGATGAATATGAATGTTGTCTGATTGATTTTCATTCATACAACTCTATTCCCAATGTAGATTACACAATAATCTTTTTCATATTGGTGATAAAGTAATTGAAATTCCTATAGGATCGTATGAACTGGAAGATATTGCTGACTATTTGATTGCGCAATACAAAGCAAAAGAAAAAAATAATAATAAATCAATTTTGATTGAGGCTAATAACAATAATTTGGAAATTGAAATCACCTGTTCTATTGGAAAATTACTTGCATATAGTAGATGTGTTAAAAGCTGGTATAAAACATTTTTCAAATGAACCCGTAAATATTATGAAAGTTAATGCTATACAAGTGCAATGTAATATTGTAAGAGTAGCATATATGAATAATTCTCCAGCTCATATACTCCATGAATTTGCGTTAAATGTTTCTCCAGGCTATAAATTAGACGTTATACCCCATAACCTAATTTATTTGCAGGTGAACGTAAAAGAAATAACATGTTTAAAAGTTTTTATAGTTGATCAGGAAGGTCGATTAATAAACTTTAGAGGTGAAGAAATAACGCTCAGACTACATTTGAGACCAATAGAAAAATGATAATCTATTATAAAAATCAAAACAAAAAAATTTATACAGACACTCTTGCAAATACTTTCAAAGCTACAAGACCAAAATTAACCAAAGAAAATAAGATATTTTTAAAACTACTTAAACTAAAATTAAAAAATAATAATGAGTGATATCCTAAATGTTACTGAAAAACCATTTTCGGATGAAAACATAATAAAAAAAGATTATCACAGCTATGTTCCTTATGTTCAATCGTTTAAAAATAATGATGAAATTGGAATCACTCTTCAAAATCCCCCTCTGAGAGCTACCTGTATATAGAGGGAAACATAAAAAACGATAAAGGAGAGACATCTAAAAACACTAGATTAAGAAATAATTGTGCTACCTTTTTATTTGATGAAATTCGTTATGAGATAAATGGTGTTGAGATTGATCGTACTCGATACTTGGGAATGGCTAGTACAATTAAGAGTTATGTTTTTTTGAATGAGTTTGAAGGCAATATGATGCTGAATGCTGGATGGTCTGTTTCTGGGGACTTATCGTTGAATTCATTTAACTTTTATTTACCGCTAAAACTACTACTGGGATTTGCTGAAGATTTCAATAAAATCATATTAAATAGTAAACATGAGCTTATTCTGCTACGGAGTGCATCTGATAAGAATGCATTTTATTCAACTGATGTAAATGAAAATCTTGAATTAACAATCACAAATATTACATGGAGAATTCCACACGTTCAACTTTCTGATATTAAGAAACTACAAATAATGAAGATAATTAAGGATGGAACATCTTTACCCATAGCGTTTCGCAGTTGGGACTGCTACTTTAATCCCACGTTTTCTGGCCGAAAAAATCATAGTTGGAATGTGAAGTTATCCATGAACAGAGAAATACCAAGATTTATTATATTAGTAATGGAAAATAACAATAAATACATTCACTCTGATTTGAGAAATGTAAAAGTACACTTAAATTCAGACTCTTATCCATATGATGATTTGAATTTGAAGTTTGAGGATAATCGCTATGCCATTTTATATGACATGTATGTAAAATTTCAACAAAATTTTTATATGAGGGATCCACAACCACTTCTCTCTTGCGATAATTTCAAAAACACCCCCATTGTTGTTATTGATGTAAGCCATAAAAATGAAATGATTAAAACCGGACCTGTTGATGTAAAAATTGAATTTGAGACGGGAAAAGCTGTTCCTGAAAATACAAATGCTTATTGTTTAGTTCTCTACGATCGCTTAGTGAAGTACACACCATTAACTGGAATTGTTCAAAAAGTTATTTAATAATTTTAATATAATATGTATACTTACTTTTTCAATTTATATTATTAAAAAAAATAATAAAGAGTATGTTTTTCAAATTTAAAGTCTTTTAATTTATTTTTATTTTTAAACGTTATAATACGTATTTAGTAAACCAAAACTTAGCTTATCTTTGGTTAACTTCAACAGGAATAATAATAATATTATAAATACATTTGTTTTCTCATTTTCATATACTATGTACAAGTATGTATGTGTTATTACTATTCTATTTTATTTATATTTTCTATTTCATTCAATAGCCTTTCTAATTCTAATTCACCATTTCCTGTATCCAATTGATAATGATACCAAGCATATGTATTTATACCATTATTCATAATTTTACGCTTAGTATCATTAAAACTTAAAGCTACCTTATTAACTTCATTGGTTAAAATATTATGAAGTTTTGATGTAAATGTATACATAGATGCTAAAACAGGTTCTTTAGTTAATAAAACCTTTTTATAAATTTCTATATTATAACTATTAACTATACATTTCTTAACTCCCTTAGCCTTTTTCACATCTTTTTCACCAGCAACTGAGAAGGAGTATACTTTTGGCGCTAAACCTACATACTCTGTAATAATTTTTCCTGCTGTTTCATCCTTCATCATACCAATAACTTTTTCATTGCAGCGAGACATACCAAAAATGTTTTCTTCTGGGTATGATGAAGTGTCGAAACGATTTTCTATGTCATTTTTAATGTCAGCATAGAAATCGTCTGTCTCAATAGAATAAATAAAAGAATCAGTATCCATATAATTCAAACTGATTTTTTTTATCGTATTTTGGCTTCATGTATGAGTAGTGGAAATCATACATTTTCCATTTTGACAATTCTAAGACACAGAAGCCTAAATAAATTGTCTTGTTGTAATACGTCAGAATTTTATTCATTTGCACAGCCCATAATGATTCATTAAATTGTGCAATACTGTGAAAATTTGGTTTTAAGATTAATTCTGCTATACCCATATGATTACGATTAGTACGATCCCAGTCACTAAGCAAGTAAATATCTTTTCTTTTTTCCACATTTTCCATGGTTTGACCATTGATGGAGTGTTTAGTCCAATAAAAAATGTAAAACTTGTTTAAGTTTATTTTGATTGATCGCCGCTTGCGATATTGTTTATTCAATGGTGTTATTTCTCAAAAAACTCAAAATTAACATTTGAAAAGGAATATAAGTGTAAAAATTTGATCGAAAATAAGAAAAGAACGAAACTTCAAAAATGCATAGATAAATCAATTATGCTCTCTTCATGAGGCCAAACTAATTGAGAAAAAGATAAACTAAGATAAATAAAGAGAAAAAGATTGATATTTAAAATACACAAAAAAAGATAAGTAAACTGTTGAACACAGTTCAACATTCTCCCACGCCAGCATGTGTTTTGCAAAAGCACCCATTCCACGGTCCATAGATTACCTATCCGAATATGGTGTTCTGAGCCTTTGGTAGCCCCGGTTGTGATTGCTGAGCCTTTGACGTTAAAATCTTTTTGATTGCTTGGGCTCCTAGCACTTCGTCCACCTTTCGGCATGTCGCAAATCGGGAGTGAGCCAGTGGCTTGAACGTATGAAAATGCTTCGTTATCAGAGTGTCCCAAATCGGCTCTGGCAACGTGAAGTTTATATCATCATGCACTTGTAACCACCATGAAGGTAGTGACCCCATGGTAGTTAGCTCATGAGCCGCGGCTATCTTAAAATTTCCATATTCTTGGCCATAGCTGGTTCTGTTTAATAATAGGTTGGGAAATCTGGTTGCTCCTTGGCGTTTTAAAAAAGAATAGTTAGATTTATGATCCAATAAAAAAGTGAAATTCAAACAAATGTTATCATGAGATAGACTGACTTCTATTAAAGGTGGTACGTATGGTGTGGAATCGTGTGGTTGAAAAGGACCTGTTGCATATTCAGCCATGGGGGCCGGTACATCTTCTGCATAGCTCGATGACGAGAGATTACCCTCAAAATGGCTTCGATGAATCATGGTGTGATGTTTTGCGGAACAGATATCGCATCTGTTGGGGGAATCGCAACACGCCCTCTGGTGGCTCTGGGCTAAACAATTAAGACAATAGTCCATTCCTTTAACAAATTATCTTCTTTTCTCTGGATCCATTGCCCGAAATGTGAGACAATATTTTATTCGATGATTGCGTGAGCATAAGTAACAGCGAGGTTTGTTGAACATGTTGAACTGTGAATGAAAAGAATATGTACAACTAAATTAGAATTAAAATACGACTCTATCTCTAAATATCTTGTGGTGATAAATTTCAATTTATGCTTCTTGTTTATTTGTGTTAGAAGCATGGTCGCCTGTAGGTAGAATGCATAACTTTACAATCGGTCGAGTTATGAGACCATTTTGGGTTAGGACTTATGCCACGCGGACCTTGCCGTCACGTCCGGGCAACGTCCGTTGTATTCTTCCAAGACGCCATTCAGTGGATGGTAAGCAATCATCTTTTATTATCACAAAGTCATTTCGCTTTATATTTTGTTGTGTAGTTTTCCATTTGACTCGTCGCTGAAGTTCTTGTATGTATTCGTTTTTCCAACGACGCTCAAATATTTGTTGAAGAACTTTGATTCTATCCCATCGTTTTAATACGGATAGTGGTTTGGTCGAAATCTCTTGAGGAGTCTCTGGCGCAGATATCAGGAGAGCACCTCGAAGAAAATGACCCGGTGTGAGAGGAAGTAATTCCGATGGATTTTCAGTCAATGAACTAAGTGGCCATGAATTAAGAATTGCTTCAATACGTGCAAGCAGAGTGGAGAACTCCTCGAATGTGAAAGAAGTTGTACCAGCGACTTTGCGAAGATGTGATTTCATACTCTTGACAGCTACTTCCCAGATTCCGCCCATGTGTGGCGCATACGGTGGTATGAACGACCAAGAAAATCCATGTGTAGCGTATTTTTCAGTAAGACATTTCTCTGTTTCTTTTAGAAATGCATTATAAGTTTTAAGAAGAGCATAGCTGGCTCCAAGAAAATTTCGTCCATTATCGGAGAACATTGCTTTCGGTAATCCTCTGCGTGACGTGAATCGCATAAAGCATGCAGAAAAGGCATCAGCAGAAAGATCTGAGCAGGCTTCTAAGAAAAGCAGACAAATACTGCGGCATAACTCTTTATGACCTTGGCATTGCGTAAAGTTGATGATTTTAAATGAAATGGACCAGCAAAGTATACTCCTGTATATGTGAAAGGCAAAGAGAAATTTACTCGTTCAGGGGGAAGCGCAGCCATTATCTGATGTTGAAACTTATGTTTGTAGATGGTACACGATCGACAGTTTCGTATACATTTTCTAATTAGATTTCTAATTCGAGGAAAAACCACGCGCAGATTTGCTTATTTACTCTCCGATTTGATGACTGCGTGATGAGGAAGAAAAAATGAAAATAATTTGTTAGTTTGATTCTCACATTCATACATTGATTGTTCCATATGATCTAAATCGATATATTCTTGTAGAACCTTGTTGTATTCCCTTTTGAAGTCTGGATCTTTAAGTGTTTTTTCCATTCGGTAATACTGTGCAAATGCTGTACCTCTTGAGGAGCCTAAGAAAATCTCTTCAGGATAATTTTGCTTAAATGGTAATCTTACCATATATCTGCCATTAGATTGGCGAGTAGTCGTTTTCTGGAAAAGGTGTTCGCAGTAGAGATCATCCACGGATTCCATGCGATTGTGCTCCACCTCTTCTAATTCCCAAAATTTCTGTATCTGCTCTCTAAGCGATATGTCATCAGGTGACACAGTTGTACAAAAAGAATTGATTTCATGATGAGATCCAAATTTTGATTCAGAACCAAATAAATATCACCCAAATTTAGATTCTCTTGCCTCTATAAAATTATTAGCGATGAATTTTACGCTTTTCATATTTATAAGTGGCAAGTAGTTACTTCCTATTATCAAATCAATAGGACCCGGTTGGTAAAAGTGGGGATCTGCAAGATTTAAAGTTTTAATATCGTCTAGCGGATAAATTTTAACAGGCCTTGAAGGCAAAAAGTGAGATAGTTTTGATATAACTATTGCATTAATTCTTATTTGAAAATTGGATGTTCTACATTGTAATACAATATTACATAAGCCTCTTGAATTGCTGACAACGGTTCCTCCTAAACCCGAAATTGTCGTGTTATAAGCTTTGGTCGAAATACTTAATTGTTGCTGAAGTCGCTTGGATATAAAGCTTTTTTCTGAACCTGCATCTAATAGTGCGCGAACTGTAAATAATTCTCCTGCATGGTTTATATATAAGAGAGCTGTTGGTAAAATCGTCGTATTACCCTTAAATAAGTTACCACTAGAAGAGGTAGAATTCAATTGCCTATTATTAATCTGAGTATTGTAGGAAATAATCTCAGATTGAAATTTAGACGTAGACGGCGTTTCATCTTTGATTTGAGATGTTTGCGAATGATGAGGAATTTCTGCTTCAATTTCCTTTTCACCTGCTTCAAAATGTAACATTGTGTGATGCTTCTTATGGCAACGGAAACACACATGTTTACTAGGACATTTGGACTTAAAGTGATTTGGAGATAAACAATTTGTACAATATTTATTAGCAAATGCATAATTTATACGTTCTGTAATAGATAATGCTTTGCACATTCTTAGAGTGAGCTTGTTTACATTTTTTACAAAATTCAGTTTTCCTTTTATTTTCTGATTTTGATACTTCCCTGGAGATGGGTTTCCTTAAGTCGAAAACAGTTTCCAACATTTCAATTCTCCCCTTGAGAAAATCGCTCATTTCCTGCCATGTCGGTAGTTGCTTATGATTAGTTAAAGAATTTTCCCAAGACCTTAACGTTTCTTCTGGGAGTTTAGAGGAGCATATATAAATGAGAATTGGATCCCAGTTTGATACGTCTACTTCGCACGTTCTTAAAATAGCTAGAGTTTCATCTATTGTAGTTTGAATTTGTCTTATTGTCTTTGATGTTTCCCTTTGTACAGTTTGAATTGTAAACAGTTGTTTGATTTGTTGGTGAACCATTATTTGTGGATTTTCGAATCGATCCTGTAATGCTTTCCATGCCAAATCAAAATTCTCTCCTACCAAATCGAAAAAAATATTGTAGCTTCTCTACTGGAGAAATTTCACTGTTTTTAGAAACCAGTGATTGAAACAAATCTCTAAATTCCGGCCACTTTGTGTACCCACCTTCAAAGTGCGGCATATGACATGGAGGTAATTTTATCGTAGCGCCCGCTTGGTGACTTTTTGTAGTTTCCTCTTGATTAAGTGTAATTTTCCTCTCAGGTTGCTTTTGCTGGTTTATCATATTCATCATGCTTGCTTTTAAAATTTGATATTTTTCAGCAATTTCCTCATACTGAGCTGAAACCCTATTTTTGCTTTCATCAGTGTTTTCCCCGTCTTCTTCAACCATGAAGGTTGTATAGCTTTGATTTAAGTTCTGCCATCTCCTCTCTAATTCTGTTTGCTTCACATCAAGTAAGGTTTCCGTTAATATTTCGTCATAAATATTTTCAAAATTTGTGATAAAATTCTCTAGCTGATTTATATCAAATTTACATTTTCTTCTTGTCGCCATTTTTAATTTTTTCACAAATAAACTTTCGGTTTTTTTTCTAATATATGTGTACAAATGTCACTTGTCTTCTTACTCTTGATGCTCAAATTACTTTTTCAAATTAAACCACAAAATTATAAACTTTAATAATAAATTCCCACACTTACCGTTTCCCTGTTTTTTTTTGCACCGAAAAGCCTAATTGCTTGTTGGCTTCGTGAATCTGTGTGTAAATTATTCTTTATTATTTATTGCTTACCGTTGAAGTAGCAGATTACCTTTTTGTGTTGATTTGTTTTCCGTGTGTTGATATTTTTTTTTTCGTTGTGAAATGTTGTGTTATGTTTTTAAATTTTATAATTGTAAATTAATTCCTCCTTTATCTTTACTGCACCACACTTTTTATTTGCTCTTATTAATATTGACCAGCGTTGCTTATTTGCGTATTGAAGCGAAAAAAAATTATTCTTACATGTGAAGTTGACAACTTGTTTTCATAGGTACTCTTCGTAGAGTTGTTATTATCAAAATTGTTGTTTTATTTTTTCGCTCTATTACATACGTATGAATGTTAACAATAAGAAACGTTACTGTTTCTCTATCTATGTGTGTATATATATGTAAATTATTCACCGCTTAATATTTAACCTTCACTTTGACTTTCGTTGTCTTATACTTATTTTTTGACCTTCACTGATCAAGAAAGTTATTATTGTTGGTTTTTTTTCACCAAATTTACCAGAGACAACATGTCGTTTCAACTCTAATCAATTGTGCATACCTTTAACCTTTATATGCCTTTGAGATTTTACCCACGTTTGATAACTTCCTTCCTTATTCCGTCTAGTGGACTTCTTCTAATTATTTTTCTGTCTTTAATGGACCCTCTGTCCAAATCACTGGAGTTGTCGCTTCCAAAGGACAAACGCTTATGCCAGTTTTGTTGGTCTGTAATGGACCCCTTATCTAAACACCTGGAGTTGTCGCTACCAAAGGACAATCGCTTATGCCAGATTTTAGACCACCGGTCACTAGTTGTAATCGAGTCCTAGCCTCTTCTAGGACTTGTCGAAGGACCAAAATGATGGAGTGTTTACTCCAATAAAAAATGTAAAATTTGTTTAAGTTTATTTTGATTGAACGCCGCTTGCGATATTGTTTATTCAATGGTGTTATTTCTCAAAAAACTCAAAATTAACATTTGAAAAGGAATATAAGTGTAAACATTTGATCGAAAATAAGAAAAGAACGAAACTTCAAAAATGCATAGATAAATCAATTATGCTCTCTTCATGAGGCCAAACTAATTGAGAAAAAGATAAACTAAGATAAATAAAGAGAAAAAGATTGATATTTAAAATACACAAAAAAAGATAAGTAAACTGTTGAACACAGTTCAACAACCATATACCGCATTATTAAGCAGCTTGTATAAATCTTTTTCAAATGCATTTTTCGCTCTAGTTCTACACTGCGTATTAAAATCTATATATGTCTTTAACCATGGCTTTTGCTTAAATGAACTTTTCCCAACACTAATCCATTATTTAAACACTGTTCTAATGTTTTATAATGAATAATATATCTTTCCTTATTAGAAAGATCCGCTACTAATTTTGCTTGCTTACTTCCACCAATTATTTTATTTTCAGCACAGAAGGGTAAACCATTATGCCTATCATGACAATTAATTGGGTAAGACATATCCACTTCATAGATATAACCTACTTCAGAGTTAGATGGAATATCTCTTGGATGGATAAAATCATTTGTCCAAGTAAAGCCACCGTAAGGAAGTGATTCTGACATAGCCCAACCATAAAGATTATTTGCATCTAAATAAACAATATACTCTGAAGGTTTTGTTGGATCATAATTTCTAAGTCTGTAAGCAAATCAAGCTCTATTTTTGTATATTTTAACATGGCATCCCATGAAAGACCTGGAAGAGTATAATAGTGGCAAGGGTCCAAGTTATAATTTTTCTTACAAGCTTTTCTAAAATTTTCAAAAATATCTGTAAGCAGAAGAACATCAACTTGTAAGTATAACTTCATATAGTCTCTAAGAGATCTACAATTAAATTTTTCCCAAATTTTTTTAGCAAACAGATATTCTTCTTCTGAACATTCTTTGTCATTCAGTTTACTATAAAACTCTTCAATAGGAGGGAGTTGTTTTTCATTTAATTTTTCGAATGAATTTATATATTCATAAATTAATCTAAATTCTTCAGAATTTGGAAAATGTTTTTGGATTACTTTTAAATCGCAATTACTTAAATTTCTTGCTAAAGTGTCTAAACTCGAAGCCATAAATCTAAAAGAGTCTAAAAACCTTAACTCTAATCTTTTTTGTGATTTTTCTTTCGGTACTTCTAACAGCTGCTTTTCAATAATATTATTGTGGATATTTTGTTTCTTTTTCTTCAGACGCAACTCTTCTACATACTCATCAATTTCTTTATCACTGTACACTCGTACTGTGTGAGATACTGAAATATATAATTCTTTATTTAAAGGTATTATGGTTGTTTTACCTTCAATTTTATGTAATTCTTTCACAAATAAATGAGAATCATACGACGAAAAATTTTGAAAAAAAATTGGAATAAAAGCAGGTATTTTGAAATTTAAATTACAAGAATTATGTGCTGCTCCTCGATATTTCCCTGATACGTGACAATGATCTCTTACCGGAGTTTCATCACCTAAAGATTGACCACAAATATGACAATCTTTAGCCTGAGCAAAATTTTCTTCTTCTAAGGGAGTTAAGGGATGCATAGGTACAATATTATTTAAATGATGCTTATACACATCAATGCATTCCCCACTTAAACTTTTTATGAAATGCTCACCTACGTTACTATCCTTATTACTATCTACCATTATTCTAAACCTATCATCATTATAAAGACATTTTATGTTATAAGCATAACCGGACGGTTTATGCTGCTTAATGGGTAAATTGTTATTACTTACTCCATCCTCAAGCACGCATTCAAAATCCGCGTATGCTGCAAAACGGCACATTCATCTGCCTTTCAAAGTGTGTATACTTCAGGATCGCCTTTGCTTCTTCAGGCATCTTCGATATACAGCGCCCACACTCTTTGACTTTATGCACAGCCATTCTTTCGGGGGTGTCCGTGTGGTATAAGCATGAGTTGCATATTAAAATTTTCCCATTATGATGTGAAAACTGTCTCGATAAAAGTCTAAAGTAATAAATATAAAAGAAGAAATTTTTGTTAGAGTTTATCGCCTTAATTTTTTTTCATTTTTATTTAAATATAATTATCTGGATATATCTTTTATTAATATATAATGAAACCTCTTCCCGTCTATGCTCTCCAACAGCAACAAATTAATGTGGTTTACTTTTTCAGTTTTTGTGATGTAATATGGACCAATTACAGTTTTCTTATTGCGGTCGTAGCCGAAGACATTTACACTGATATCAGTATTATATTTTTCAAAATACTTAATATCTCTAACATCCGCTGGAAAAGACATGTTAGAAAAATTTAGATGTCTTCCGAATTCTAACCGAATAACTGGCCTTTTTACATCACTTATGTTGTAGACTGACGGATTCTCATTATACTTATAACCATCATTATGGAAAAATGATATTATACACCATTTAAAGCAATATGTATCCTCATTCTTTATGTTTATACAACATTGCTTTTTTCGCAGCTCTGTAGGTGTTGGTAGATACTGAGATCCATTAAGCGGTGACGCTTTATTGACATTAATGTCAAACCACTTTAATTTCACTAGCGTCCAGCCTGAATCTCTTTCTTGAAATTCTGACATCTTGATTTGTAAAGCTTCTATATGCGTTCTCAAAGCACTGCTTACATCATCTTCTCTCATTAATCGTTTCATCTCAGTTATATGAAAGATGTCAGTTTTTATTTGTAAAGGCTTAGCAGGTAGCGTATATTCAGCTGTTAGCTCCAAATTGAATTTTATGATCATATGATCTGCTAAGCTGTTGTTTAGTATTTTTGTAAACAGCTTATAACCTTCTTCTAAGTAACTACCAACATTCAGTTTGTCATCTCCTTTATTAAAGCGGAATGTTGACAGACGCGATCTAAATTTATTTCTCAACGCTACCACACTGCTGCCAAGCTATTTCTGAATATTCGCCTTATGTCCATCTTTTGTGCAATGGTTAAACCATTGTATGGATGGAACTTTCTCTTCACAATCCTCACATTCTTCAAAAGATCCTTGATGAAGAATTTTAGCAGGAATCTCAGAAAACTCATCCGTATTTTTCTCTGATGCAGTTTAACATGCTCCTTTTTTTCCATAGAAGTTGCTGATACATGCGAACACACGGAGCATGAATTTCAAAATGCGTTTTCAGTCGTTGTTTTGTGGAATATGTGTTTCCGCAAGATTCACAAATAAAAATTCCAGCCATTTTTTAATTTTTAAATCTTCTTAATTTTTAAATGATGTTTAGTTTAGACGATGTACACTTTGCAGTGGTGTAACACTTTGAATAATATTAAATGTAATTCACTCTGTGTATTTATACTAAATACAAAACACACACACACTCACACATAGACGTAGATAGTATTATATTTAAATAAAAATATAGAGTGATTTGAATAAGAACAATAGATTAAGAACATTTTCTCAATGTATACGTATTAAAAAGATACTTTGTTGTTGTTGTTTTCTTGTTGTTGTTGTTGTGTTTATTCTTAACACATAGTAGTGTATTAAATTTTTGTTTAGTTTAACTATACACAAACATTTAGTTTAACTATACACAAACATTTGTATATATTCATAAGTATACTAGAAACATACAAACATCGCTACTGCTCTCATGTGCAACTGATCACTTAGTTAGACACCTTTAGTTAGACCCTTATCAAATACTTTATGGCATTTCTTAGCAGTCACAAAATATAAAAAAAATCCAAATAAAAGTAATCTTCATACTATCAATACACATTCCTTTGATCATTACATCAAAACAAACTGTAATGCACCACTATAACAATATAAACAATTCTCAGTACTTGAATGCATACGTGCACCAGCATCTCTTGAGATACACCCTTATCAATTACTTTTTGACCTCTTGTTTTGTTTTTCTATCGTACACTTCTCTATACATCTGTACCTTTTTTGTTCACATCTATCCATCGCTACAACTTAGATGTACATGCATACTCTCATATGCAATTGTATCCCTTAGTTAGACAACCTGTCAGCACACGTGCATTATACCCTTATCAAAAATTTTATGACCTTTTTGACAACCTTCACCAACACGATCCCTTTACTAACAAAACTCAAATACACAAATGGCATTCACCATCTAAAATTCTATTGCCTTTTTTCTATGCCCAAATATCGTTGTCAACTAAACTGATCTCTATACTCAACCAAACTCAAATTGCATTCACAACAAATCTATCCACTTGAAATGCACATGTGTATTACACCCTTATCAAATATTAATGACCTTTTTCAAACTTCACCAGCATGATCCTTTTATTATACATTTTTCCCACACACTCAAATGCACACCTGCATCCTTAACGACCTTTTCCAAACTTCACCAGCATGATCCGATTGTTATACATTTTTCTCACGCATCCAAATGAACACCTGCACCTTTAACGACCTTTTTTTATTACCTTTTTTATTACCCTTTTTAATGACCCTAAAAAACCCATAAACCACTTTTTATTACCCCCTTAATTACCTTGATTGACAGTTTAATGGGTTTTGGTATGTTTAGTTGCTTTTTGTTAAATTTTACATGTAAATTTGAACTCCTCTCTCATTCTACATATACTTTTAGCGCATTTAGTTTTTAGTTCACGAACATTCTGATATGTGATATAAAATTGGTTTTCGAAATACTCACATAGTTTTTTGAATTGATTAAGTTACAAGAAGGAATATTGGCAATATTATTTAAACTTGGATTACTATTGTTTTCAAATTCTCGAACAAGAGTGTGAAGAGGCCAAAAAGAATTATTAACCCTCGAAGTGGCACATGGTTCTGGCCAGACATATTTCATTTTCATGCTTCAATTTAGCATACTTCTATTTTAGGTACATGGCTGTAATTTCAGGTAATCTCCCAAAATATTGTTGGCTTTCGATGTATAAATTAATAATTGAAAAAAAGTCCTTGGAACAGGAAAAAAAAAGCCAAATAAAAAATCTTCACCTTACTTTTGGTACATGGTGTCCGGCCAGACCCCTATGCATTTTGTATGAACGCATAGGCAAAGCACATGGCACCAGTTGGGAATTTGTATTTACTTTATTCTTTTATGATTCTTTCTTTCTTCTGATTTTGTTTGTGAGTTAGTTATTCATTGAACGTTGAACAGTGAAGAAGTAATATAGTTTTTGTGCGGTAATTTTGAACTTGTGAATAATTTTACGCAGGTAGATTTGTTGCGTTGTTAGTATATTATGGCTGATGAACTGGAATTTATTTGTAATACACGCTTGCGTAGCGCGAATTTGCAACCCCAATTGTCAGAGGCATTAGTGCGTGATTTTCAAAGTCAGGTAGAAGCTGATGAAAATGATGATGTTTTTGAAAACGATGGTGACGACACTGCTGATTATGTGCCAGAAGATGATGCATCAGACATAGAAAATGATTTGGAAATTGAACCTAACGAACTTTATGATAGTGATGAAGACGTAGATGAAGAAGAAGAAAGTGGAAATGATGCTGAAGCAGCAAATGAAGTCGACTCAGGCTGTTTTTATGGTAAAGACGGTACTAAATGGAACGAAACTGAACCCCCTGCATCTCGTTTGCGCCAACATAATATCATGCGTTTTCAATCTGGAACAAAAACAAGGCTCACCAATCCAGTTGAGGTATTCAAGCTATTTTTCTCAACCAATATTACGTTCGTCATCATTAGTGAAACAAATCGGCATGGGCGAGAATCAATTAGAAAATGGAATGAAGAACATCCAGAGTCTACCCAAAGAAAATGGATTGATTTGACAAGCTCTGAGCTAGATGCATTCATTGGGATTTTGTTGGTTTCTGGTCTCAGCCATAATAATATGCAAGACTCCAGTATATTGTGGCGTTCTGATTCGCTGCCCATATTCCGTGCGGCTATGTCGCACAAACGATTCATTACTCTGTCCAGATATATTCGTTTCGATAATAGTCGTACGCGGGCATTCCGACAGCAAACAGATAAAGCAGCTCATATCCGGGACCTTTAGAATTTTCTCAATGAAAATCTGCAAAATTATTATGAACCTTATGAAAATATCACCATCGATGAGCAGTTGTTTCCGTATCGTGGGCGCACAAAGTTCACCCAATATATCCCATCAAAACCTGCAAGGTATGGGATCAAAGTTTGGTGGGCATGCGATGCTAAGACTAAATTTCCATTGAAAGGAAAACTATACACTGGAAAGGAAGGAGACAATCGGGAGATAAATCAAGGTGAAAACGTTCTAATGTATTTCGCAAATTGTTACGCAAACAGCGGCAGAACAATTATTTCTGATAATTTTTTCACCTCATTGAACGGCGCTAAACGACTTGCTGCTATGGGACTGGCATTTGTTGGCACCATTCGAGCAAACAAAAGATGTCTTCCTAAGGAAGTTATGAAGAGCACCAGACGACCAATTCTTTCAAGTGTGTTTGGTTTTCATGAAAATCTTGTTGCACTTTGCAGCTACGTGCCCAAAAAAAATAAGGCAGTCAATTTAATTTCAACCGTGCATTACACGAAACATGTTGAAGGCGTAGCCATGAAACCGGAGGCAATTTTATTTTATAATTCAACTAAAGCCGGAGTCGATACGATGGATCAAATGCTAACTCATTACACAACAAAACTGCCAACCAGACGCTGGACATACGCGTTTTTCTGCAACATGATTGATGTGATGGCATTGGCAAGTTACATTATATGTAAGCTAAATGATGAAAATACAAGAAAAGAAAGAAGACGCATATTTTTATATAAACTTGCAAAGCAATTGGTACTGGCCAACGTTGAAAATCGCATCAATAATCCGCACATTGTGGCTCAACCAACAACTCGTATAGCATTTGAAGCGTTCTTTGGGAGACCTCTCAATATAGCAAACCTTAATGTGGCTTCACGCAGTGGTCCAGACACATTAGCTACCAAAAAAGATTGCAGAATTTGCCTGCAGCAAGGTGACAAAATACGCCGTAAGACACGCTTTTTTTGCTGCAAATGCAACAATCCTGTTTGTCAGCAACATTCAAAAGTAGATTATTTATGTTTTTGTTGCCTTCCGCAAAATTCTGAATAAAAAAATCAATGTATTCTTCATAATAATTTTCTATTTTGTCATAAACATTTATTATTTTACCCATAATAAAGAGAAATATATATAGAACAAAAAAATTGTTGCCCTTTTCATTCCAAAGATTTTTTCAGGTCTATTTTTTCTTCTTCAGGTAGCTAATAACATAGTAAAAAGAAATAGAAACACAAAATATAACAAATATTTTTCTATCTTAGTAAAAACTTTAACGGCAAACAGCCCTTATTTCCATACAAATACATGTAAATGTATAGGGGTCTGGCCAGACACCATGTGCCAGAACTAAGGGCTCAAAATATGTGCCTGACGAAGGGTTAAGTACTTGATCTTAATATTCGAAAGGTATAGTAAGATTTGTGCACATTAATATTGACGTCCATATTCAGTTTTGATTTAATGTAGTAAGCAATTTCATCAGATGAAGTATCAAATGCTAGACGAGAAATAAAAATCTGCTTTCTTGCGAAGACAACACGTAAGCTTCTTCTAACAGTGTGCGAGTTTCGGTTATCAGCTCCGGCATGATAATTATTATGTACATTTGGAGACAATATTGGGGTCGAAACTGCATCTACAAAACTATTGTTATCTGTCACATTGTCAGCATTAATATATTGTGTATCCATTACATTCTGGGAGTTAAGGTTTATAGAAGAAGATGGAACTGGGTCAACGTTAGTATCCTCCGCAATACTCACAATTGATGGTAATGGTGATGAGTTATTAGAGGGTATATTATTCATTAAGGACGATTTAGTAAATAAATTACCAAAATAGAAAGCTTGTTTTGTACAAAAAGAAATTCCTTAGTAAGTTGATCAAACTCATCTTTATAGTTTTTAAAAATTTTTTAGAACTCCACATTTATGGCTTTACAACTTTGCCCTTTATGTCTTTACAGTTTTGTCCAATGAATAGATTTAGTTGGGTCATTTAGCGCCTTGGCTTCACGTGCTTTCAGTGGAATACATTTCAAGTGGCAGACACCTGAGCAAAGCCAATATGAGATCATTCGATCATTTGCAGAAATATTGCAATTAGTTTTTAAGCAATTCATTACAAATGAAATCACAATATAAATGCAATATAAAATGATATTTGGGTAATGTTAAAAAATAAAATACAATAGATGGTGCTAATAAATTACATTTATCCTAGTAAATTTACAAACCCGATAGTAAATGTTATTGGCAGCACACAATAACAAAAACAGAGAAGAGAACTAATAAACTAAACGTTTTTATAGCAATGTAAAAACGTAACAACATCAATAAAGAATTACAAATCAAAGCTAATATCGAAAAATTCTATTTTATAAAGATGTCTGTATTCATACTGAGTATAATCAAGGCATTAAAAACTACACATATCCACATACACTTTTTTAGTTTTCGTGTTTGTGTGTACAAGCATTACGCACATGACAGATTAAAAATTTCTATAAAAAAACAAAGCAAAAGCAAAACAAAAATTAATGAAAATGTGAAATGACGGTTGTATTTTTTATATTTCTCTACCTTTTGCTGACCGATTGCTCTCCCTTTTTGCAGAGACATTATGAATGCTATTTCCGTTAAAACTGTTAACATATTGTTACGAAAATCACTCTATTGAATGACTGTGTTTTATTATTCATAAGAAATGGTATTTATGTATGTATAAATGTAGCAATTCAGTGTTTATGTTAATTCGTAGAATTTTATAGTGTAATGCTTGTGTGTAAGATGTGTGTTATTTATATCTGTGTTAGCTTTATGATAGCTTTAGTTCTAGAATTTGCTAGATTAATCATTTTCATTTACCTTGTTGTTCTATACTTGATACACCTAGAAGTATGCAGTAACTTCTAGAAGTTTGTAGACGGTTCTCGGCTAAACTAGAGATTTGAAATGTCCGTTACAGTTTGCTAAAGTAAACAGTATATAACGCAGTGCTGAGATTGTTAAAGCAGTTCAGTTTTGGTTGAGACATTAGATTGTAAACAAGGTGTGTCAAAAAGTATAAAGTGTCTTTATGACGGTTATAAATAAAGTGTGTTTCTACAACAAGTGTTGAGAAAAGAGAACTAATTGTGTTTTTATTTTACAACAAAGAACCCTAATAAACTAAACGCTTCTATAATAGTGTAGAAACGTAACAATTTTTTTTCACCGTTTTGAAGTTTAGACAAAATACGCAAAAACACAAAGCAAAACTTAATGAAAATTTAAAATTTCGTTTGTATTTTTGATTTTTCTGATTCATTTGTTGACCGATCTCTTTGATTTTATGCACAGACATTATGACTGTTATTTGTGATAAAATTGTATACCATTTCTTTTTTATGTTTTGTTTTTTAGACAAATACGCAAAAATCTCACCAAATATGATAAAAAATATAGAGGTAGTCGTGATTTTTGACTCATAGCGCTGCCCTAGCTGAGTTTTGGTCCAGATACTATTAATGTGAAGTATAAAAAAACTCTGTACTAATTTTTTTAGTTCAGATAAAATACGCTAAAAAAAACAAAGCAGAAATGAATTAAAATCTAAAACTTCGGTTGTATTTTTGATATACCTTGGCCATTTGTGGACCTACTGCTCTCATTTTTTGGACGTATAGTATGACTGTCATTTCAAGCAAAACTGCATACCACGTTTTTTTATGCGTTTCGTTGTTTTGACAAAATACGCAAAAAACTCACTAAAAATATGGTCAAAAATAGAGGTAGTTGCCGTTTTTGACTCATAGCTCCACCATTTATGAACGGATTTGGCTGAATTTCAATAGATATTATCTTACAGCAATAACTGACAGATTGGTATGCTATACTTATCTGTATGTTGCCTAGGGACTTCAGAAATCAATAACCCTACGAAACTGCTTCCGGTTTTGAAATCTTATTCTACATTTTTTAATTGTGTTTGAAAAAAAGCTTAATCTAGAATTCTGTACAGAAGAGGTGTTAGTATCGGGCTTCAATGACCCATATGTTTCTTTGGGCATTTAGGAGTAGTAACATCCTAGTGACAGTATTTGAAATAGAACAAATTACGAGTTTCTGCTGGAAAATATACATACGAATGTCCAAAAGATGAACAATTCCAGAAAAGTATATTTGAGTAATCAGCTCTGCGTCTCATTTGCAATGCTTCGATTTGTGGATCTATCTCCAATCCTTCGTTACCACTTCTTACAACAATCTCATTTACCTGTCGACAGTTCGCTAAGAATTTAATCTGATTTATATTTTCACACAATTATTTTTCCGAGCGTCTTCGCGAAAGTCTTCCAAGTTTGCACGATATGAATTAAATAACATATACCGAAGTCCGGATTCAAATTCCTTTTCAGAATATCTATTAACTGGGATTCAGTCATGGGGTGCCGTAGTCTCGAATTCAAAGCAACAATCGAGGGGTGAAATTCATCATAATGCTACTGATAGACGTTGCTACAAATCGTACAAGTATGAAATAAGTATCATCTAGTACTACAAAAGTATACTTCGAAGTATGAAAATCAAAATATTTGGATTTTTGTGGGCGGAGCTTGTATAAGTACGATAAAAAGTATCGTGTATCATGCAGTTGTACTACAAATTTTTTTTAGAACAGCGGAGAGCCTCGCGCTTGTAAAATTTAATTTTTTGTGCCGAATATTGTTAGTTAAAAAAGTGAAAATATTATTAAAAATATTTTGAAAATTCATCTTTTTCTTTTATCCATTCTCTACACCATGTTCTTTTTCTTGTTTCTTCCTTTTTCATATTCTTGTCAAATAGTACTTCACTAATTATTAATAATGCCTTTTGCCGTATATGCTTACTATTCAAATTTTTCTTTTAAATGAAAAAGTACAACTTGTAGTACGATTTGTATTTAGTAACGTGTATCACAAAAGCGTAATATTCTCTCTGATTCTGCTTTTTCAACAATATTGTAATAAATATGTCATGATCTCCCCCAAGAGTCAAGGGAAAGTGACGCGAATACATAGCCGCTCCGCTCGTACTGCCAACCTCACCCACTGTCCTTTTTAGTTCTTGGTGTTCCCTGTTTTCGCAAAACGAGGCTCGGTCGACCGTCTCAGGGTCTTATACCCCTGGGCCACTTGTAAGGTCAAGGTGGTTGGCAACTGTGCCGAGGACCTGAATGGCTAGTCAGTGGTTAAAGAAGACTAGTTGTTAACAGCTCCCCTCCGGTGCCAGGACATGGGCCGGTTGGATATTTTTGTCTAGTCCTCGTACGACTGCGCGGATGGTCTATCCCTTTACGTACATACCGTGGGACCAAAAATGAGCAAGAATTACAAAGAAATCAAAAAAACAAACAAAACAATAACCAGAGGAAAACACATTTCCTCAGAGGACGATCTATGTGCCTCCAGTCAGGAGACATTGATCGGCCTCTCGGACGGTGAGGGCACCAGACATAGTAACCCAACGAACGCACACAATTGTAAAACATCCCGAGGGCCAGCCGTCAAGTCTGAAGGTCAGCCCAAGGGAAAAAAACGCAAGACGGAATGGGAGTCCCTAAAGAGACTCCCAGGTACAGAAGTCGGTCTCTCCTCCCAAACCTTTTACGTCAGTGGCCAAGAGAAGACCCTTCAATGAGGTGGTGAAGGATCACCTCCTTATGGCCTTGGCGTCAGAAAAGGATGGAGCGATTTACCCTGTAATAACGGAATGGGGTGCTATCGAATCCAAGTTGGCTGAGCTCGTTATGGATTACGTGCTCACTAATAAGGACAAGCCGTACCCCGTTTCGACTCCGGTGAGGTACACCAGGGTTACAGGGTAATTAAATGCTTGGACGGGTTATCTAAAGAATTCCTAAGCAAGTGTATCGCTGAGATCAGGGATACATGGGGTGGCTTAAGACTCAAGCTTATCCCGGCTGAGGAAATTCCGAGGAGACCCCGTGCAAGAGTTTGGTTACCGAAATTGACTAATGATGCCAGAAAAATGATGGAGTGTCTGAGGCGACAGAACCCCATCATTCTAATGGATGACTGGTCGGTCATCCACGTGGAAAAACATGGCGACAACAGCACCTGCTTAGTCCTCGCTATCACCGAGTCCGGTGCAGTGGCGTTGGAGAAAGCTGGTCATAAGCTGTTTTTTTGCCGTAAGGGACGCCAAAGCCAAAGTGTTCCAGCCGACGGGTGCTGAAGGGCAGGGCACAGATAGTGTTGCTGCAATCAGTAACCTCCTAGGCGATATGAAGGGCCTAAAGGTAGCACAGATTAATCTGCAGCACTCCAAAAGTACTACAGACAATCTCCAGGTCCTCATAGCTGAGGAGGACTTGGACATCTGTTTAGTACAGGAACCCTGGGTCATTGACTCAGAGGTAAAAGGGTTCCCAGCTACCACGTACAATGTTCTGTACGTTAAGAACAAGGGTAAGCCAAGGCCATGTCTTATCGCCAGAAAGCATTTGAACATTTTTCTCATCCCACAGCTTAGTACAGCGGATGTCTCAGTAGGGAAGGTCGAACTGACTGATGGGAGAAGTTTTTATATGGCATCATGCTACATGGCACATGACAGATCTGCCCCGCCAGACGAAGCGAGGAAGCTCATGGAAGCCATTGGAGTTTATGCTGATATTGTCCTTGGATTCGATGTGAACGCGAGACACTCTATCTGGGGGAGTAGGGAGATTAATGATAGAGGTGAGCGCATCCTTGATTATATTAATTTCCACAGGCTTACGATATGTAACTCCGGATCTTCTCCCACATTTATTTTTCCGAGTTCGGACAGATTCATTGATTGGGAAGAGGTTCTATATGTTACACATACTAGAATAGAAGATAGAATTACAATAAGGAGCGGAAACAAGTCACCTGGTCACTGCGGCCAAAATAGACCTATTGTGACACTACTCTCAAGTTACAAATCCTCACAGGGTCTAGTATTCATTAAGAATTCAGAAACTTCTTTGGGTGATTTGTCCGCTATGTCTGACGGTTGTAGGTAATGTTGTCCTAAGTAGCGAAAACGGGTCTACATAAGCCCATTACAGTGACACAATATGTGTTCTGCTATTTCTTCATCTTCGTTACATAACCTGCAGAGGTCATTTTGACTGATCCTCATATTCGCCAAGTGTTTCAATACTCTGCAATGTCCAGTCAGGAATCCCGTGACAATACGAATTCCTGGCCGGGTCAATCCAAGTAATTCCCTTGTTCTCTTTCGAGATCGGAATGGCATGAATGTTTTCGCTACCCTGATACCTGCTGTGTCCAGCCAGTATTGTAGCGATTCTCTTTCCAGCCACTGCCTAAAAATTAGCCCAATAAAGCTCCAAGACAGACCGCAGAATGAATCTGGGCCAATGAATCCATTAGCCGCTCCTTTTCTTGCGACTTCGTCTGCGTTCTCATTGCCCGCATATCCACTATGACCTGGCACCCATACCAAGTAAACCCTGTTATTGGATGCTAGTCTTTTTAGAAGTTCTAGGCAATCCCAGACCAGTTTTGATCTTATCTCAAAGGCACTGAGTGCCAGTAATGCCGCTCTACTGTCCGAGTGAATATAGATGTGACTGTTACTTGTGTCTCTTTCTAGTTCTCCTCTTAGGCAGAGCTCTATCGCATGTATTTCGGCCTGAAAAACTGAGTTTTCTCGACCCATACTAACAAATAAGCTTCTTCTGTGGTTCAGATCAAATACCCCTGCTCCAACACCCTCAACCGTTTTCGAGCCATCTGTGTACCATACATGTGACCCGATACCGGGTTGGGGTCTGTTCTGTTCCCAATTAACCCTATTTGGGAATGTGACCCTGAAGTTACGAGTGAAGTTGTATTTGGTTCGACAGTGATCGCTTAAGGTTACAAGTTCCACACCCACTTCAGCAATTTCCTTAGAAAGAGAGCTGAGTGCGCGAGAAGAGTCCTCCGCATCTCCCAAGATGAGCTTTGCCTTAAATTGCAAAGCTTCTTTCTTGATGAATAAATGAATTGGAGGAAGGTTTAGCAAGACCTCAAGGGCAACAGTCGGAGTAGACCTCATTGCCCTAGTTGTGCAGACACAGGCTAGTCTTTGAATTCTATTGATCCTTGCCTGGGCTGAGACCTTCCTAACTTTTTTAAACCAGACCGGAAGCCGCATAGGCTATCAGGGGTCTGGTAATCGCTGTGTAGAGGCACAGCGATATTTTAGGATTCAGCCCCCAACTTTTACTGGTCCATATCGTGGACCTGGCCTTGTCGATGGTCTTGTCCAGGTGACTGTTCCAGAGTAGTTAGTCATCAAGAGTAATGCTAAGGTATTTAACTTCTCTTGAGAACGGAATACGTTCACCAAAAAATGATAGGTTCTCTAAAATTGTCCCTGAGCCTTTTCCTGGTGAATATTACTATAGAGGTCTTCTTAGGGTTGATGTTTAAGCCCACATCCCTACACTAGTCTGATACCAAGTTCAGTGCCCTCTGAAGTTGGTTTGATATGGTATCTTCAAACCTACCCCTTATCAGCACAACTATGTCATCAGCATATCCCTGAACCTCAAAACCATTACCGCTCAATATGTGTAATAGTTCGTCGACGGCAATGGACCATAATAGCGGCGAGAGTACGCCACTTTGAGGACAACCTTTTGCCGCCTTAACCCTGAGGTTCGCTGATCCCAGGGAAGAATTTATAATTCTTCCCTTAAGAATATCCTCGATCCATCTACATGTTGTCCCATCGACACCTTTGCTGAGGATTGCTCTAGTTATATGAGAGAAATCCGTATTAGCAAAAGCTCCGTCAATATCTAGAAAGCAACCAACTACATACTAATTGTTCTCAAGTGAAGATTCAATCTTCTGCGTGAGATTCAGTAGAGCATATGTGGTTGATTTCCCTTCCTGATACGCATATTGATTCTTATGTAGAGGTGCTACCATGAGGTACCTCTCTATGATATGCCTATCCACAATTTCTCCATTGTTTTCAATAGAAAGGAGGTTAGACTAATCGGTCTATACGACTTGGGCCATCTTGAGACCTTGGTCTCCCTTCAACCGATAGATTGGATTGATCCTCTGAAATGATTACGGAACATGGAAAATGAACTCTAGCCAGAAGCTCTATGGTCTCAGAGCTATTGTTCGTAAATGATCCGTCCGGCTTTTTAAGAAGCCCTATAGGGTTAGTGTGCATTTTAGATAGAACCCTGTGAACTTTGGAGCAACTGCTTAACTCCGAAAGTCCACTGCAGAATTCATCCAGGATTCCCTCTTAGCTCTTCTAATCTCTATGTTGTACTTCGTAAGGGCCTCTTTGTATAGGGCCCGGTTATCCGTTCCTTTAGACACGTTGCTGAGCCTTCTTGTCTCTTGCCTAAGACGTGCTAAACGATCGTTCCGCCAAGGAGTTATTCTATTGCCTGATCCTTTCTTCTCTGGGCAAGATTGGTGATACGAGTTCAATATAGCTGAACTAATCGCATCACATGCGATTTCCAGCTCATCCGGTTTCCGAACCCTCTTACTACTTCTGTTCACCTCTTCTTCTAATAGGCTATTAAAATTTTCCCAGTTAGTCGATCTAGGGTTCCCTGTATGTAGCATTTAGTTTGATGTCAAAACTTATATCAAATTTAATATGAGAGTTATCAGACATGGATGTTTCTTCAGAAACTGTCCACTTATCCACGAAATTTCTTAGGAATGTATTGCATAAAGTGATGTCTAAGACCTCTTCCCTAGTTCTGTTCCTAAATGTGGGTTTATTACCTACATTCATAATTTCCAACATGTTAATGTTAATAAATTCAAATAAGCACTCACCTCTATGGTTTATATTCGTGCTGCCCCAGGTTGTGTGGTGTGAATTTGCATCACAGCCAATCACAATGTGGTTGTTCCCTCTTCTACTGTGATCCATAAGTCTCTGCAGTGTTGAGAAGGAAAGGTCCTCTGAGTCACCAGGCATGTAGGCTGAGCATAATATTATCTCTGGCTCATTTGCCACCTCCATCTTCACGGCAACTTAATCCTTGTCTGTGTGTTCTGAAATAAGAATGGCATTAATTCCTTTCCTAATCAGTATACGTGATCGGGGTTTTCCCGTATTGCAAGAATCATAAAATAACTCAACTGGTAAGCCCTTAATCTGATACCTATATATATGAGGCTCTTGGATAAGAGCGACATCCAGGTGCCCCTGATTAAACAAACGCTCCAGAACCGCCGAGGCAGTTTTGGAGTGTTGTAGATTTGCCTGGATGCACCTGAGGCCTATTGACCCTTGGGGGGCCGCTTCTTAGGTCCCGCTCGCATCCACTTGGGTCCTTTGCTTCGGTGAAGCTGAGTGTACCCAGAGTGAGGAGTACGGTGACCTGAGGGCTGCCCGGTGGCTTTCGAAGGTGCCTTGGCAAGGCTGGTTGCCTGTCCCGAGAATGGGCTTTTTGGAGCCGCTGGCCCCTTGGATCCAGTGGCTGCGGCTGCTGCTTTGGATGTCGATGGAGTGTTGTCCTCTTCCCAGATTGTCCGCCATCGTTCTCCTTTATGGTTCGAAGAATCCGCCAACTTTTTGTTGACAGACCTACATTTTGCTTTTGCAGTCTGTTCAGCAGTGTGTTAAGCTCGAGTATATCTTCTGCTGGCAGGGAGGCAATGCAAACGAACGTCCGGGGCATTTCCGATCCCTCAACTAACTTTATGCTAGCATTAGGGAAGGGCTTTAAAGCCTTAAGTGCCTCTGACATCCAAGCCTTGGTTTGGCTGTTGTGGCACGTAAGAGACTATTGTTGAGATTTGTGGACTTATCCACCTCAGACAATAAGCTCTTTATCCTGAGCATCCTTTTGGGCTTTAGCCAGCAGTGGTGTGGCTTTAGGGGTTACCTTTTCTCCACCCTCGCCTGTGACATCATGTCGCTGGGCGAATTATTAGCCGATCTGCAGCGTTTTGACGACTGAGCACCCGACGCCTGGTTCTTATTAACCTGGGCATATCGTGTGCGCACTTCAGCTTTCGCTTCTTCAGCCGTCATGCCATCTCTGATCTTGGCTTTAATACGACGTTTTTGGGCACCAGTGAAATAATCATTTCGTTTTTGGCCCGTTGCCTTGGTACGCTTGGTTCCTTAGCATCCGGCTTCGTCGTGTCATTAGCTCTTGGTTCCAGTGGACCCTGAGAGCTATTTTCGGCATTTAGCTCGAAATCATGGAGGATGGCATATATGTCCATGGCCTCATTTTCCCCGGCACTGACCGGAGAATGATGTAGAGTATCCTTATCTGACTCCGTTGTTTTACTTTTTATGTTTTTATTTATATTTTCCATAAAAAAAATTCATTTAAAAGGTGAGAATGGATTGGTCCATGTACGCAGAGCTCCCATACATACATAAGGCTATTTACACTGAAAGGTCGCCCGGTATTCCAGGGAATATCTCCGTTAGTGATGCACATGTTTTAATTCCCTGCACCATTTAGCCCTCAGCACGATTCCCAGAACACCTTGGTTGGGCATTGGTTGAGATTTAGTTTTCGGAATCTCTCCAAGAACCTGTCTGACATGGCTGAACCTAGGCCGGCATAGCTCCTTGATTCATTGACCGTACTTAAGCCCCCTCACCACGTCAAGGTACATCAACCACTTACTAACGAGAGATTTGGGTTTTTGATCGAAAAGTGGAGAGTGTCCAATAAGAGGTCTTTTTCGGTTCACAATTGGATACTATTCGAGATAAAAACCATCTGTCACGAAAAGACAGTGCTTTAGGAATCCTAGGAGAAGGGACTGGGACAAGTTCAATATGGTTCTCGGGCACCAGCTGAGAGAATACTATTACGGGACTAGAACAGAACGAGGAAATCTTACGCAGCAATATTGCTAAGGCGTATGAGATTTCCTGCCCTGTAACTAGGACTAGAAAGAAATAACCTCCGTGGTGGAACTCAGAACTTTCCAGGCTTAGAAAGGAAGCAAGTAAAGCTTTCAACAGTAGCTATAACGACATAGTATGGCAACCGTATAGCGATAAGCTACGGGTCTATAAGAAGGCTCTAAGAATCGCCAAAAGAGATTCATGGAAGAAATTCTGTAAATCGATTGACAGCACTAAAGACTCTGCAAGGCTTAGTAGAGTTTTGGCTGGGAGTCACTCGAGTCCTACTTTTGTGAAAAGGGCTGATGGCTTCTGGTCCGAATCTCTAGAAATTCTGTTGAATACGTATTTCCCGGGTGCAATGGATATACCCGAAATGGGTGCATTGCACTGCGGGGACCCTCATGTGATAAATGAAGACTTGATCTCCCAAGAGAGAATTGCTTGGGCGATCGATAGCTTCTCATCTTTCAAATCACCGGGACCTGATGGCATCTTGCCAAAAATGCTTCAGAGTGCTAAGCACTCTATCATTCCCTGGTTGAGCAAACTATATAACCTCTCCCTCTCTCTCAACTATATACTGACTAATTGAAGAAGAGTAAGGGTTTTATTTATTCCCAAGATTGGTAAAAGTAGTCACGAGAGTGCTAAAGACTTCCGACCAACCTGTCTTTCATCTTTCCTACTCAAGACACTGGAGATACTCATCGATATACGCATTAGGCAGAGACTTAGGAGTTTGTCGAAACTCTCTATGAGCCAATACGCTTACCTGAAGGGCCGCTCTACGGAGACTGCCCTTCATGAGGTCTGGAGAACAGGCAATATACTTTCAATAACGTATCTGTGACGGCCATTGAGCATGCTTTTCGCGTTTTTGATGTTGAGCAGTACAAGGTATGTCACTGCGATACTCGGCAATAGCACGAAGACCAAGTGGGTGAGAAGGGGTACATCTCAGGGTGGTGTAATCTCTCCTCTACTATGGCTTCTTGTTATTGATTTGGTCCTAATTAAGCTGCATAATAGGGGGATTAAAGCTGTTGCTTACGAGGACGATGTGGTGATACTAGTATCGGGAATGTTTATGGACGTGACAAGCGATATCATGAGCAGTGCCTTGGCATTACTCAGCAACTGGTCTGCAGGCTGCGGCCTAGGAGTAAACCCAGGCAAAACAGTCCTGGTTCTATTCACCAAAAGACCAAGGTGCAGAGCTACAATTCCCCACGGTTTAAGGACCAGGAATTATCCTTATCGGATAGTGCGAAATATCTGGGAATGATTCTGGTTTCCAAGCTGTCTTGGAGGGCCAATGTACGGCATAGGGTTAGGAGAACAACAGTTGCCTACTATATCTGTCGCAGGATGTTTGGCTTGAAATGGGGCTTAAGGCCTAGGATGTTACTGTGGCTGTATAAAGCCATTATACGTCCAATCCTTACATACGGATCTTTGGTATGGTGGACCGCTACTGAGAAGAGATACGTAGTGGACCAGCTGTATAGGGTTCAAAGATCTGTTTGTATAGGAATTACCGGGTGCTTGCGTACCAGTCCGTCGGAGGCTCTGAATACGGCTCTGCACCTCATTCCTATAGATTTACATTTGATGCCATATTAGCCAGCAATGCGACTAGGTTGTCTGGCTGGTGGAGGCATAGAACATATGGGCATGCTAAGATCCTGAATCGATTACATCTGGATCTTAGGGTCCCTACCGATTACATAGTTCCCCAGATAGATTTTGATAGGTCTTTCAGGATTGTTTTTCCTTTCAGGGTATACGAGTACACTGACGGATCTAAGATGATCTGCGGTGTGGGCTCTGGAGTGTACTGTAGTCAACTTGATTTGAGACTCTCATTCCGACTTCCGGATAGGTCTACTGTTTTTCAGGCGGAGATACTGGCCATCAAGGAAGCATGTGAGTCTCTGTACAACAGGAGTATCAGGGAAGCTATAGGCATCTTCGTAGATAGCCAAGCGGCTTTCTTGGCACTTCAATCGTATGCTACATTATCTGCTCTAGTGAGCCAACGCACAGCTGTGTTATTCAACCTAGCACGTCAGGCTGACGTATCCTTGGTATGGATTCCTGCGCACAGTGGTTTTATTGGTAATGAGCAGGCGGATGAATTGGCTAGGGCTGGCTCTAACATGGAGGTTTCTATGGCAAAGGCAGTCCCTGTAGCGCTTGGTAGTATCAGGAGTGGTATTTTTGATCACTACCAGAAAAGGACAGACACCAGATGCCGGAGTCTACAAACGTGTAAAATCACGCGTCAATTATGGCCTCGTTATGATGGTAAACGCTCTTTTTAATTAGTGAGCAGGAGTAGAAGGGACATCTCCAGGCTGGTGGCGGTGATAACTGGTCATTGGACGATCGGTAAGCATGCCATCAGGCTGGGACTGCCCTTCAACGATAGCTGCCGTAGCTGCCGGTCACTCAAGAGTGAAGAGACAGTGTTTCACCTTCTCTGAGAGTGCCCGGCATTTATGGCTTCGAGACACAGATTTCTCGGTGCATATCTGATGGCCGAACTACCTGACATAGCGGGAATAAGGTTAGCAGACCTTCTCGGATATCTGAATGTCACGGGGTGTATCTAGGTCACCTTACGGCTACATGGTCTTGGCGAGTAGGTGGATCAAAACGGAGTCTCACGACTCTAATTGAAGCCCGTTTAGGCCGCAACGTAAGCCAACCAACCCTCAAGAGTTCCAAAAAAATACAACTTGCTGAGGCATTTTGTTTTATACTAGTATATAACCAATACCAGGTTTCTGGCCTTCCCGCAAAAACAAATTGGAAATTATCCATTAATTCGTTTTGGAAATATCTGTTCCTACTGCAAAGAATGTCAATCTTGAACAAAAAGTTTGAGACACTTCTTACTCAATCGTAGATGACATTCCATTCCTTTAAATGCACAGTAGGACTTACGACCAAGTTATTAAAATTTTGTGAATTACGAGCGTGATTGTTATTCGTTGCCTCGCGTTCACCGTTTTGCCTAGATGGACTTGCGGCCGCGCCCCTATTACCTATAGATTCACTAAGGGCGGCAATCTCACTCCTAAAATTTTCCTGAGAAGACATTATAGTTCTGTGCAACATTTCAACAAGCGGTGTATTATAATATTAGGTTAATTCCTTGTTGCATTAGAAAAAGGCTAGTTAAAACTATTCTGACGACGTTGATTGAAGCTTACGTTACCTACAGTTACTAATTGTCTTTGGGATGTTGCTAGGGAATCAATTTGGGTCGTGATGCTACCTCCTTCTGCAAAATTCGGCCTTGTAAGAGTTTCCCTGCGATCCGTGTCACTATCAAAATTCATATCGGCTGATTCAGGTATAGACTCTGATCTTAGCGTGATATACGAAAGTTCTAATGGCTTGGGAATAGGTGTACCGAATATCAAGTGCGTCAGATTTCTGTTAGTTCCTATCACATTTAATTCTCGTGGTGTTCTAAACAAGCTAATTCTTGGCTTGAAAGTATTGTCGCTGGAATGCAAAGGAGGATTTGTAATAAAAGTCCTGGCTAAAGGAACATTGGAAGTTACTTCAGAAAGTTTAATGTCTTGTTTTAGGCAGACGTGCTTCTGCTATAACGCTTTCATTTCGAGTGTGAGTAGCTGTAGTAAAAGTGCTCGAATGAAACGCAGGTGATTGCGTGTTATTGTGTGAATTAATTACTTCCAGTAATTCACCTTTTAACGATAAAAATTCATCATGAAAATCGTAATAAACATCCTCTGAAAAATAAGGCACATCCTCAATAGTAAGTGTATTTTCCCGAACAGTTTCTAGTAAATGAGCATGGGTAGACTTGAACGTCTGAGAATATAATTCTATTTCATCTAAGATACTTTGAGCATAGCCGCGAGTTATATTATTCTTTGATCGAAATGTACATGCAATTCTTCCCAAGTGTGTACACAACATACGTTGCTCCTCTTATTAACAAAAAAACTACAATTCATATACATACATATTTCAATTTGAAATAACAAAAAACTTGAAAAAAAAAGAAACCAAGGGGTTTAAAAGTTTAATAACTTTTTTGTTTATTAATTTTTTTTTATTTTTTCTTTCAGATTATATAGACAACACTTGGAGAATTTATAATTTAGAGGTTCACAACTGAACAGAGAACCAGAACAATAGAATTTTATTATTTAAACCAGAGATCAATTATTTTAACGCTCATTTTCATTTGAATGGCTTTGTTAACAAGGAGAACTGTAGGTTCTGGGGTACTCAAAATCCAAGAGCCATTCATCAACGCCATGCACCCCATCAGGTGTACAGTATGGTGTGGGATCACATTTGAAAATGTCATTAAGCCCTACTTCTTCGAGAATGAAGATGGAAGTGCTGTAACCGTAAATGGAGAGCGGTATCGTTTTATGATAGAAAATTTTTTACGTCCTGCTCTTGAAAACAGACCTGGTATGTGGTTTCAGCAGGACGGAGCCACTGCCCATACTGCCCGAGACACAATGGCACTTTTAAGTCAAATTTTTGGAGAGCGAATAATTTCTCGAAATTTGGAAATTATTTGGCCAGCGCGATCGCCAGATTTGACAGCACTCGACTATTTTCTTTGGGGTTTTTTGAAGGAGCGAGTGTATGTGAACAAGCCAGAGACAATCCTTGAACTCAAGGCAAACATTGTTGCAGAAATTCGAACGCTACAGCCACAAGTTTTGAAAGATGTTATGGAAAATGCTCTAAAAAGAGCCCATCAGTTCGAAGCTGAAAACGGTGGTCATTTAAAAGACATCATTTTTCATACTTAGTGTAAAAAAATTTCCATTTTGTATATTATATAATCTGAAAGAAAAAATAAAAAAAAGTTAATAAACAAAAAAGTTATTAAACTTGTACACCCCTTGGTTTCTTTTGGCCCACCCTGTACATATATATTAAGGCGAGTCAAATTGTATGGAACGATTTTTTTTATGAAGCGTATAGCAAAAACGTAATCTATAGGGGATTCTGAGAAATTTTGCTCAAGAGACCATAGCTCTAAGTCGGATTTGGAGCCCCCCCCCCCTTCCCCAAATTTCAAAATAGATATTTTTCCATATATTCATAGAATAATTTAATTAAATTCGTCATAAAATCGGATAGAATTATAGTAGATTTCTCAATCTGGGCTTGTTTGAAACGTCGAGAATAATATTTAAAAAAAAAAATTGAATTAAAAATGTAAAAATAGCGTTTTTTGGTTGAAACCTTGAAAATGTTGATTTTTTCAGATGGATTTTCCTACAAAAAGGAGTTCGAAAACAAAAAAATTGATCGTAATAAAAGTTGTTGGAAATTGTCTGAACCTTCATAATCTGCAAAAAAAATCGAAGATTGAGAACTTACACCACCATACACTTTTTGCCAATTAATTGTTTACTGCCTTTCAAACTTCATAGAAACTTAATTTGGAACAATTTTTTTTATTAATTTACAATTTTTTTCCACTATTTCGCAAAAATTATTTGTTAAATGTTATAATTTTTACAAAAAAAAAGTATAAATTCTAACGAAAAACTGAAAGAGAAAAAACATAAATAAAGCTATTCTATATATCCCTTTTTGTTTTCCGTCAAGATCTGGCATCGCCTTTTTAATGCTACCAAATCGGAAAAATAAAGGTGTCGAGTTTAGTTAAATAGTCTATGGCATAGACTAAGCTAGACTCGACACCAATTTTAGGTGGCAACTTTTGAGGTTGCCATTGCAGTGAAATGCAACTCTGTGTTAACCCCTTAATATGTGAAGGACAGCAAGATATTAATTTTTTGTATTCCTCTCTCATTTCTTTTATGGGGTTAATTGTTTGTCAAAGTATTATTTTAGAATTTTTTAGGCACACAAAAAATGAGAATATTGTTATTATTCCAAAATTTATCATAAATTTTGGCGAAATTTCCTAATTTTTTGTGTTATATTATTAAGAAAAGTGTATGTGCAGTGGTAGTGGTGCAAAAAGTAGGATAAAATGCCTGCAAAAAGCATTTATCAACAGAAAAGAAGAGCAGCAAAATGTAAATATACCTATTGGTAATTTTTATATTAGTTACATTTTAATATTAATTTTTATAAATATTTAGGAGCCGTATTTGTGTTGTGGGATGTCCAAAAATTTAAAAACTTCATCCGCTTCCGAAGGTGCCAAAAGGTAAAAATTAAAATGTGCGTATTTTAGTGTTGAAAATACAATAAATTTCTGTATTTTGGTGCACAATATGTCCACCAAAATCTAAAATTTTCTAATGTATTTTCTACTCCAACATTCAATTGGGCAATTGGAAATTGTGTATACAAAATATGTGTGTAGCTAATAGGGGTGGATTACTCATAGCCCACAATAAGAATAAAATAACTTATGTTATTGAGCTACAACATTGTACACACAATACCTAATTGTATTGGCAAAAATGATCGTACGTTTGGAAATTAATGGTATGTTTGGAATTTAGTCTCGGTGTTTTATATTTAGTCTCGGATATGGTTTTTTTTCTTTATCATATAAATAAATATTTTTGGGTACGTGGTATTCATATTTTGTTAATGTGTTGAATATATGTATACCTACCCAACAAACCAAATGACTTGAGAAAAATATTAAAATAAACTTAAGCTTTATGATTGAAAAATGTTTTAGAAAATATTGAAAAACTATATCGTAATAATTGTAGAATAATCAAAACCTTATAATTAAACTTATATGTGCAAGCTTCCTATAAGCCTACCCTTATAAGTGTAAAATATGCTTACGAAAATAATGTTTGCTTAACCTTTATATTTTATTTTTTTTTTATTTCAAAATTCTGAAATAAGAATACACAGATTTAAATAAAATTTTTAAGATTTTTTTTTATTGTTATATTGGTACAATTTGCTACGAAAAGAAAGATCGTTCTGGTGTCCTTAATGAACTGGTCATCTCTAGTTCGTATTGATACATCAGCATCTATTGTTTTCTTTATTAAAAATTAACATACTTTTTATTACGCTTTTTGAGCTTAGATTTCGCACATTTTTGAGTCCATCATAGTTTTTCATCTAGTTGGTCTTTACCAATTACTTTCCTGAAAGCAAAGGATATATAAATTTAATTACATGCATTTTTTATATATATTTTATTATTTAATATTGTTTTTACTTTATATCATGTTCAGATGTAAAAGTTAATGAAGTCAATTAAGTTTTAAATTGTGTGACTGATTTGGGTGTTCACACATATTCAATTAAGTTTACGCAATTAAGCATTTGACAACTGAAAATATTGTGACATTTTTTTTAAAATATGTTTGAGTATTTATAGCATAAAAAATTAAAAGAAAGTCAAATTTAAAAAAAAATTTTGGTAGCTTATACATACTAAAAATATTGAACTACTCCGATCAGTGCAATCCAGTTTTGAAGGCAAGCTATTGATTAAAAAAAATTAGTTATTTAAAAATTATTTTCAATAACAATTTTATAAAATTTATTTGCCGGCAACTTCGGCAGCATTTCTTTTTTATGACATTTATTTTTAAATTTATTTACATTTACTTTTTTAAAATCTGAAAATATCAACTTTTCTGACTTTTGAGTTGATATTTAAGGGCACAACAAAGAGTTGCATTTTGATTTTGACTTCATTAAGGTGCAATCAATTTTTAATTACGCAATTATTTAATGGAAATTTGTATGGTAAATTGAGCGCAATGAAGGCGATAATTGCGTAAAATGCTTAATTGCTCAATTAACGTGTATGTCTGAATAGCCCATTACACCACTAATACATTTTCTCTTTATTTAATTTTAACAGGCCAGCAATTTTCGGACCATGATGATGAAGACTATTTAAATCACTTGCAGCTTCTAAAAATTTAAATAAAATTTTTTATAATATGCTATTGTGAATTATTTTTTTAATTATATTGTACATAGATTTATATTAATTAATTACAAAATGTGCATCAAATAAAATATTTGTCAAATTGTTTTTTAATCAAAATTTTTTAAGAAAACTTTTTTTTAGTAACATACAAAAACTAATAATAACTATAGCAACAATTTTGTTATTTACATAGGTCGGTATTCAAAGAGACTAATAACGACTTCAAGTATAAATTATGACAAATTTTTCATAAAAAATTTGTCATAATATAGATTTCAAGTCTACTTTAATTTTCTTTGAATACAAGCTATAATATATAGCAAAAACCATATTTATGTTGACTTCGTCACGATCTGCAGGCCATGTATAGTGCAATTTGAAATAAAATATAATAAACATTAAAGCACCGGACACGACCTACGTAGTATGACATAGAACAAGAAATGCACTTATCACACTTTACGCACAAAAATATGAAAGCAATTTTAACACAACAAATAAATTATGGATGGACATTTTTCACACATGTATTAAAAACACTTGTTGTTTTTCACGTTTTTTGATTTAAAAACTTACTTGTGGTTAATTCTTACATAATTTAATACTTCTAAAAGGTTTGCTCTACATATTGCCTCATAATTATGTCCTTCATATAGATGATCACAGACAGCAAAGCTAAAAACATAAATTTAATTGTTAGAGTATAAATAAGCTGACTTTTTTTTAAGTTTTTTACGCCAGTTATCTCACCTTAAAGTATTTGTAGGGCTAATTCTTCTTCCGGAAAGGGGTACACCACCAATTGTTACAGACGACGGTCAATACCTGCTCTGCAACAACTCATATTTATTTGTGCTGTTTGAAATAAACATAAATTTACAAGTAAAACTCACACAAATAATATTTTATACTTCCACCTACAATTTTATCTACTTGTTATTGTCTTCTTTCCGAGATTCGTATTTTAAATATACTTTTTGTCTACTTGTGCTTTTTGACCACCATCTGTCATTTACCTGCAAATAACTAAACAAAATTGTCAGCTAACAACAAACACAATGAATATTTTACTACATAAAATGAATAATTATCGCTTGCACTTTATTTACGCACAAAAATGGTTTTTGTTTTTAGACTTTTTAATTCAAGATTTAATAAAAAACTAAATATAAAAATTTCTGCAAAATATTTTGTTTACTTGTACATTTTGTTCACTTTCAAATTGTATTTTATGTAGCCTTGTTTTTGGCAATACCAAAGCAAATGGACCCTACCAGAATTGTGTGATGAAAACTAATACATACTCATTTCTTTCACTAATACAGGGTGGGCCAAAAGAAAGCAAGGGGTGTAAAAGTTTAATAACTTTTTTGTTTATTAATTTTTTTTTATTTTTTCTTTCAGATTATATAGACAACACTTGGAGAATTTATAATGGAGAGGTTCACAACTGAACAGAGAACCAGAACAATAGAATTTTATTATTTAAACCAGAGATCAATTATTTTAACGTCAGAATTTCGCCCTCTGAAGCGATGATTCGTTGCTTAGTTAATCGTCATCACCAACATGGCAGCGTAAGAGATTTGCCTCGAACCGGTAGACCACTGCGGAAAATATTGAACGAGTACAGCAAAGTGTTAACGAAGACCAGAAACATCTGGCAGAAGGCGTTCTGCTCAGCTAGAAATGTCTCGTACGTCACTACGGCGCATTTTAAAAAAAGATTTACAGTTATACCCATATAAGGTGCAATTGGTCCAAGAATTAAAACCCGCAGATCATCGGCAACGTCTAAATTTTGCAGTTAAATTTCAAGAGTTGGCCAGAAATGAAATCAACTTTATTGAAAATTTGATTATGAGTGATGAAGCTCATTTTCATTTGAATGGCTTTGTTAACAAGCAGAACTGTAGGTTCTGGGGTTCTCAAAATCCAAGAGCCATTCATCAACGCCAATTGCACCCTATCAGGTGTACAGTATGGTGTGGGATCACATCTGAAAATGTCATTGGGCCCTACTTCTTCGAGAATGAAGATGGAAGTGCTGTAACCGTAAATGGAGAGCGGTATCGTTTTATGATAGAAAATTTTTTACGTCCTGCTCTTGAAAACAGACCTGGTATGTGGTTTCAGCAGGACGGAGCCACTGCCCATACTGCCCGAGACACAATGGCACTTTTAAGTTAAATTTTTGGAGAGCGAATAATTTCTCGAAATTCGGAAATTATTTGGCCAGCGCGATCGCCAGATTTGACAGCACCCGACTATTTTCTTTGGGGTTTTTTGAAGGAGCGAGTGTATGTGAACAAGCCAGAGACAATCCTTGAACTCAAGGCAAACATTGTTGCAGAAATTCGAACGCTACAGCCACAAGTTTTGAAAGATGTTATGGAAAATGCTCTAAAAAGAGCCCATCAGTGCGAAGCTGAAAACATTGGTCATTTAAGAGACATCATTTTTCATACTTAGTGTAAAAAAATTTCCATTTTGTATATTATATAATCTGAAAGAAAAAATAAAAAAAAGTTAATAAACACAAAAGTTATTAAACTTTTACACCCCTTGGTTTCTTTTGGCCCACCCTGTACATCTACAACTTTTTTATATGAAATTACCAACAAAAACAGTGACATCCATTTAATCTATCTGTAAGAGTGAAAAAACTAATAGGATATTTTGTCGAGTTACGTATTTGACATAATAAAATATATTTTTGGTTAAATAGTAAAATATATTGAAAATTATTAAAAGTGCACGCAGAATTAAAAATACGGTTCAATTTATTAGTCTGAGATTGCTTAGCGATGTATATATGCGGTACGTATATATGTATGTATTTACATTTTTAAATAAAAAACATACTCACGGCTGTCATAGAACCCAATGTTGTCGGTATTGGATTTGAAACCGACAAAAAAAATTACTTTGGTGTCATGAAATCCAATGTTGTCGGTTTCATTTTCGAACTAGAATTAATGTCGGTTTCAGGTGACACAGAAATCAATGTTATCGGTTTTGCTATTGGATTGAAACCAATCAGTTGACTGTTGTAGGTTTGTTTAATTTCAAATATAGCAAGTGACTAAAACGGACTTTTGTCATTAAAATTTATAGTAAAAATTTAAGTAAATTATTATTATTATTATTATTATAATTATTATTATTTATTTATTAGTATTTTTAATACTTTTACAATTCATAATAAATTCATATATGATACAAAGCATTTTGTTTTAGCAAACACTTCAAGGCAACTCTGCTGGTCATTAAGGACTCAAAAATGTAAAAATCAAGTATTATGAATCCCATTAGTTCACGTTTAGTTCCTTAGTTGGCCATCTAAAACAAATTAAGCTATAATAAATAAAATTTCAAAGAATAAGAAGTTAAAAATTAAGCCATTATGGACTCACTAATTTGAATATTTGAGTCATGATGGACTCCAGTTGTCTATATATCTGAGTCATGAAGGACTCCTGATGGTATTAATGAGCCATGAATGACTCCAATAGTATGTATATTTGAGTCATGAAAGTCTCCTGATGATATACATTCGAGTCATAAAGGACTTCCGATGTTATTAATGAGTCATGAAAGGCTTCTGTTGTCGCTATACACCGATACTGTGATGTGGTGAAAGTCCGAATACTACACTTTCAAGTACATTTCCCCAGTATCTCAACATATGTTGTTCCTTACGCATTGAGTAACCATTCTCCTAAATATATTGTGGTTGCCTTCCTGTTTTATATTATTTGGCAGTGCGTTGTAGACCTTTATAGAAAAGCTATCGTTGCATTGCGATTGTAGAAACCCTTTCAATTCTAAAATTGTCCATGTTCCTCAACTGATATGGTTGAGCTTTTCTAACATATACAATTTGATCTATTAAATATTCTGGTGCTTCATCTCTTTTAATTTTTTGTATAAAGTTTATGGTGTTTAATTTAAGTCTTTGTTCTATGTTTAACTATTTTAGAGATTCAAGCATGCTATCTATCGATGTATATCTGTTACATCTTAGAATGATTCGAATTGCACGATTTTGCAGTTTCTGAAGTCTTTAGATTTGGTATGTAGTACAACATGTATATAATATTGTCGAACCGAATTCAAAATGTGGTTTTATAGTAGTATTGTAAATATTAATTGCGGCTATAATGGATA
Organism: Thelaira solivaga; assembly: GCA_947397855.1. Classification (NCBI taxonomy): domain Eukaryota; kingdom Metazoa; phylum Arthropoda; class Insecta; order Diptera; family Tachinidae; genus Thelaira; species Thelaira solivaga. Next base: position 19,509,993 of record OX377615.1, on the reverse strand, counting down.
TCTGGTGTCTTATTCGTCGGAAGAAATTAACTTTTTTTGCCAATTTTTTTGCAAATATAGTCAATGTGAGCATTGAATTTTAGGTTTTTATCAATTACAAACCCTAAATATTTTATGTGCTCAACTTTTTCTATTGCCTTATTATTTATCATGAAAACCTCATCCGTATTACCATTGATTTCCATTATCTTCGTTTTATCCTAATTCAATTTTAGTTTATTCATATTTAACCAAATGCTAATGTTTTCCATTTCTCGGTTGAGGTTTTCATAGCATTCCCGATTAGTCTCTCACTCTGTGAAAACAAGTGTATCATCTGCATATAATGTTATCTCACACTTATCCAATATTTAGGGAATATCATATATATATATTATAAATAATAATACTCCTAAAATTGAGCCCTGTGGCACCCCATAATCATTTTCAGCTATGTTGGATTTATTGTTGTTTATTCTTGTAATCTGCTTTCTGCCTGTTAAGTATGAATAAAACCATCTTAATTCCTTACCATATTTATTAAGTTTTTGTAACATTATATTTCTATCAATGGTCACAAAAGCCCTCTTGAAATCTAAAAATATTCCAAGAATTTTTCTACTTTTCAAAATCTTTTTCCATCTGTTTATTAAGTAATTAACTGCTGTTTCGCACGAAAATTTCTTTCTAAACCCCGATTGGTACATACACAGTAGATTATTTGACTCCATATAATGCTCCAATTGATCCTTCACTACTTTCTCCAATATTTTCTCACATGTCTTTAGCGTATTTATTGGTCGGAATTCTTCGCATTTCTTTGTATTGGCAGTTTTTTCAATTGGTGTCACCATTGATATTTTCCAATTTTCTGGAAATAATCCGGTCTCCAGTGATTTATTTATTATATCTAACAGCATTTTTCCAACTAAGTTCCAGCTATTAATAATAATTCTACTGGATATTTTGTTGAAGTCAGTTTTTAATTCTACTAAAGATATTGCACGAAATTTAAACTGGAAGTTTATCACATGTATATTATTTAAATATTGCACATTATTTATCGTGTCTCTAATGTCTTTAATACTGCTTACGAAATAATTATTAAATTTATTGGCAATTACAAAATTGTCGTTATATTGCACCTGATCAAATATTACAGTTTGAATTGAATTTTGATTTTTTCTTAATATTAACTCCTTAATTTCTCTCCACATTTCCTTTTGATTTTATGCATTATTGATCTTGTTGTTTATATATTTACGTTTCGATAGGATCTGTAATTGTTCCACGCTGCCTCAGAGTTTTCAATTCTCGCTATTTGATACTTATTAATTTTCTCTCTTTTCATTTGGCTAATTTCACTATTAAACCACTTACATTTAAAATTTTCTATAACTGTTTCAATTATTGTAAATTTTTCTATTGCGTTCTCAAGTGTTCTATCGAATATATTTACATTATCATTCAAATCATCACAGGGGCTTATATTGGCTATTTTATGTATATCTCTATTATATTGGCATATGTTATATTTAAATATCTCTATGTCTTTATAATTTTTTCGATTCGAATTGAATCCCATATTACCTATTATTATATCTATTGCCTAGTGGTCAGAAATCTTGTTTTAAATATTGATATTTGCCTTTATATCGCGGTTATTCGTTATAATGTAGTCTATTATTGTTCTCGAGTTTTCTGTTACTATAGTACAATCTATGTACATATGTCTGTGCTGGTCGGACGTGTTTTTTATATTTGTTCTGTTAGAGTTTTTTATTTTGGTTTTTAACAAGTGTTTATATAAATTGTTTGTTATAATATTTGTACCAAACTTGTCGCTTGAATTTATTTTAATTATACGGAATAATAATAATAACAATAATAAATAAAAAATCAATACACGTTGAATCATTTATATTCATTCAATTTAAACAACAACAATCACCACTAAATCGAAAACAAAGAGTTAATCAAAACTAATAAACACAGCAATCATATTTACATGCATTATACACAAACATATATACATACTTTTATACAAATTAAACGAAAATAACAGGAAAATAAAATATTTCTGGTTACACTATATATATCTGTGCTACCGAATTAACAATTGAATCGACAATTATAATTAAATTATATACACCGCCGATTTCTGTTTTTTTTTTAATTAATTATGAACTGTTTAAACACTAACTGCAATATTTCTGATCGAATGATCACATGCTGGCTATGCTCAGGCAACTGCCACTTGAAGTGTTCTACACTGAAGGCACGTGAAGCCGATGCCCTAAATGACCCCGCAAAATCTCTCGACTGAACCTGTCCTAAGTGCAAAAACATAAATGTTGAATTCTACAAATTTGTCAAGAGTTATAGAGATGAATTTGACCAGCTTACCAAAGAATTTATAGCTGTGCAAAATAAAATTTCTAGTTTCGGCGATTTATTTACGAAATTTTCAAATCTGGAAAATTTTACTGATACTCAAAGTCAATTACCATCAAAGAATAATAATAAATCTTCTAAGTCTCCAATAGTGCCGTTTTTAGTAACTACTGTAGACGATATCAGCGTTGCCCCATCAACATCCTCATCATCGAATGTTATCCCTCAGCCAGCTATGGATAGTCATGGTCTAAACGTAGATAATGGTCCAGATAATAATAATTTTTTGGATGCAGTGTCATCGCCAATAGAGTCATCGAACATACAAAATAATTTTTCTGTCTGAGTTAATCATCAAAATTCACCTGCAGTTCATGGAAACCTTCGTGTCATTCCTCCTTCGTGTCTTTTTGTTATATCTATTTGCTTAGGAGTTCTGGCAATGCTGGAAAGTCCCGTTATAAAATTTGACCAATCGTAGCACGATCAGCCGACTAGGTAGAAGAAAAAAAAAAATAAAAATAAATTAAGTGATAGCGTGGATTGTAAAGCTTGAGGTAGGCATTTTGAAGGGCAATTGAAGTTTGGCAGTGACAGTGAATGGTCGTTTGAACGGCGTAAAATTAAAATTAAAAGAAAAAAAGTGTACAGTAACCAAGTGGACAAAAGTGAGTAAAGCGTGCAATGACCATACCAGGAAGATAAATTACTTAAGTTAATAACAAAACTAAAAGAGGAAAAAAAACCCTCAAAGACCATTAATATTTCTTTCGATTAAACAAAAATGCCTGCCAAGATGAAATTAGGAAGTGGCTTCAGTCATCACTACAAAAGGGTGATGCAATGTGTGTTAGTGCTGGGTAATTAAAACTTATTAAAATTATTGTATATTGAGAAAAGAAACCAATAATTAAATCCTATAAAATGAAAATTTGAAATAAAACTATGACTAAAACTTGATAAATAAAAATCTATTATACTAAAGCTGAAACTATACTACCGTAAAGTGAATACCTAAGCTAAAAATGATTGTAATAAAATACATATTAAAACTGCTTACTTACTGTAACGTGAATACCTAACCTAAAAGAACTTGTAATAAAATATATATGCCCTACAAGACAATAAACACACACATACTTACGCTAAGTAAATTACCTAACCTAAAATTTAAACTTACACGAAATGCTTTACAAAGAAAAATACTTACTCGGCAAAGACTACAAATAAAATTATACATAAACAAAGTTCAAAATATAAATACTAGTGTAACAATTAAAACTTTATTAAAAGACTTATATATGAAGACTAAATTATCTGCAATGATTAGTCTAGAAAGGGAGACATCCGAAACCGGCAATATTCCAAGGAAATTTAACAGTAATCAGAAGCAGACAACAACCACATGGAATTACATCATCCTGCACAATCGCTGGATAAAACCTTAAGTATCATTATATATTGTTAAAACTACATTTGTACTTATTATTTACATTTATTCTTTAGACTATACTTAACCTAACTTACCTTACTCTAAATTAGTACATAAATATATACATCTAAGTATATAACCAATTATATACATAAGAAAAATGAATTTATTCTTATATATAGAATTCTTTTCAAATAAATTTTATCTCTAAAATGATTTTCTAAATTTCTTTTCTTTTACGAGGAAGTGTTGGGTAAAATGAATATTCTGGCCGGGTAAAATATTTTCTTTTTGGGACAGCGAATTAAAATCTCTAGGTATTTTGGAGCTGTCATTGGTCGCGGGTAGGGAACACGACAATAACTAGGTATGGCACTACCAGCTTGCCATACAAACATAAATCCACGAACACAACGCAAAGCAAACGACCATCTCCATATGATTTATTTAATTATTTTACTATTTATTATGATATTTAACTGAGCTCTTGGTACTATGAGCATGGAGAGCTCAGTAATATGCTTACACGCTATAAACCACGGGTCAAGAAACACACCAAGCTGCTAGAGCTAGCCGGACATCTTCACCATGCCATTTGATTTGTGATTTATATGTATCCTTTAATCTTTTAAACTATTTGTGCTCCACACTGAAGTAGAGCTGACTTATTTGGCGTGTAACAATATGTAAGCCGCATGCTTATAGATAGCGGAGGAAATTTACCGGTGGCCATATGTCTGTCCATGTGAATGCTGAAATCAACTACCTTAAAGTTCTTAGACAAAACGAAGCAAAGCTATACATACCAATCTGTCAGTAGTTCTTATCTGCAAGTTGCTATTGAAATTCAGAACGATCGGTAAATAATTGAAATATTTTCACAAAATATTTTTAATGTTTTTACAAAAACAGCATTTGCACAATATAATTGAACTATAAAACTGTTAATGCAGCAGTCAATAATTACACTTTGCTATGTTTTACCCGATTGATTAGAAAATCATTTAGGTTAATAACTAATACTGTCGTGATTAGGAAACACTATATCCGTTTTAAGTAATGGGTTAGTAAGTAGTGTCACTCTTGCGAGAAGAGAATCGCTTAGGTGAGTAACTAGCGCTTCGTGACTAGGAAATCACAATTGTGTTATAAATATTAGATAAGTTTGACTAAAAATAACCTCGTGACTAGAGAATCACTTAGGTGAATAACTAAGGCTTTTCGTGAGTAGGAAATCACGAAGGTGACTTACTACAGCTGTCGTGACTAGGAAATCACTAGGTAATGCTATTGATTAGTAAGTCTATGTTGTGACTAGAGAATCAATACACAGAATTTTTATTTATGTTTTGTATTATTCTACGATTATAAGTTTATTTAATTTCTGGCTGACCCAATTTCTTTTAAAAATATATCGCCTTTAATACTTATTTTAATAATACTTTGTTGTTCAATGTATTCAAGAATTGTAATTTGATGGTTTTGTTATTATTTATCACCGGTATAATTTTTTGCAGAAAATTACAAAAAGGTATATCGACAATTGGTGTGCAATATGAACATTATGATTTGTAAAATTAATTAGGTAATTCAAACGGTAGTCTTAAAGTCATATGGCCTAAAACAATAACAAGAAAAATATTGCCGACGGCTCGACTAAATAGTCTTTTATTTTATGACTATTGCTGTTCACAGTCCAACAACAATTTTTTTAAACTATTGTAAAATATTATGACATGATAAGACACCGTTTGAATACCCCAAATATAATTGTATCATAACAGGGCTTGTCGTTAGTTTGTGTATCACAAACTGATCGTCACAATGTTTTTGTATATACTCGTATGTATATTTCTCCATTTTTTTAAGATGCCTGTCAATCAATTGCAATAGGAAGCAATATTAGAAAGGCTCGTAAATGAAGAGATTGATGTTCAATTTTTTCGTCGGTATTCGAACGTCTCTTTTTATGACAACATTATCAAGGAGTATAACAGTAGGGTATTCATTCGGAATAGAATACCAAATAATTATAAAAATCGGGATATGATTTGCAAGAAGGTAAGATATATAATAAAAATTATTTACATGCATGCATATAATTAATTCAATAACTTTATTGAACATTCTAGATTAAAAAATTTAAAGAACGTATGGATACTTTGAATACGTTCAACCTTGCGCCACAAATGCAAAGTACTCAGGTAAGATTTCCGTTGTTAAAACCTCTTATTTATATATCGAATATTTTTCGATCAGCTTAAAATTTTTGTAATTAGTTATTACAAAGTTCAACCGTAAAAAATCAGTACCTCATGATTCTTTTGCAGTTTTTTTAAAAACAAGTTTTTATTTTAATTTTACAAAATTGGTAATTTAGTAAGAAGAAAAAAATCACATTCCGTATTTTATTAATTCGTTCATTAGTCACATTATTGTAAATGCATTCTAAAAATTACACTTATTATTGAAAAATAAATGAATACGTTTTATTTCTTTAGATTAATGAACAGTTGGAAAATTAATTTGACAAAGAATGGGATCAAGAGGACGGTATGTCGTTAAGAAGGATTTGTGAAGAAGAAAAAATAAACTACAGGGTGGGCCAAAAGAAACCAAGGGGTGTAAAAGTTTAATAACTTTTTTGTTTATTAACTTTTTTTTATTTTTTTTTTTCAGATTATATAATATACAAAATGGAAATTTTTTTACACTAAGTATGAAAAATGATGTCTCTTAAATGACCACCGTTTTCAGCTTCGCACTGATGGGCTCTTTTTAGAGCATTTTCCATAACATCTTTCAAAACTTGTGGCTGTAGCGTTCGAATTTCTGCAACAATATTTGCCTTGAGTTCAAGGATTGTCTCTGGCTTGTTCACATACACTCGCTCCTTCAAAAAACCCCAAAGAAAATAGTCGAGTGCTGTCAAATCTGGCGATCGCGCTGGCCAAATAATTTCCGAATTTCGAGAAATTATTCGCTCTCCAAAAATTTGACTTAAAAGTGCCATTGTGTCTCGGGCAGTATGGGCAGTGGCTCCGTCCTGCTGAAACCACATACCAGGTCTGTTTTCAAGAGCAGGACGTAAAAAATTTTCTATCATAAAACGATACCGCCCTCCATTTACGGTTACAACACTTCCATCTTCATTCTCGAAGAAGTAGGGCTTAATGACATTTTCAGATGTGATCCCACACCATACTGTACACCTAATGGGGTGCAATTGGCATTGATGAATGGCTCTTGGATTTTGAGAACCCCAGAACCTACAGTTCGGCTTGTTAACAAAGCCATTCAAATGAAAATGAGCGTTAAAATAATTGATCTCTGGTTTAAATAATAAAATTCTATTGTTCTGGTTCTCTGTTCAGTTGTGAACCGCTCCATTATAAATTCTCCAAGTGTTGTCTATATAATCTGAAAGAAAAAATAAAAAAAAAAATAATAAACAAAAAAGATATTAAACTTTTACACCCCTTGGTTTCTTTTGGCCCACCCTGTATATGGCGCAATTAAATGTTAATGAGCTTTGTGATTTAGAAGCATTAATGGTTATGAATGAACCGGTTGTGGTAAGTAACAAAGTACAAATATAAATTAATAAATATATTGCCACGTTTTTACACAATTACACTTTATTGTTTATGACACACTTTGTTTTGTATTTAATGTCTGAACTCAAACTAAACTTATCTAGCAATCTCAGCATTGCATTATATACTGTTTCAATTATGTATAGAGCTATCTAGATTTCACAAACTGAATCTTCTACAAACAGCTAGACATTTCTACATACTTCTAGGTGTATCAAGTATAAAACCAAATGAAAATTATTAATTAGGCTAATTCTAGAACACTTAAAACTAACATGAAACTTATACGTCAATGCAGATAGTAAATAGTACACATTTTACTTTATAACTCACACAAGCATTACATTCTCAAATTCTACGCATTTACATAAATACTGAATTGCTATATTTACACATACATAAATACTATTTCTTATGAATAGCAGCACAGTGATTTAATAGAGTAATTTTACGTAACAATATATACGTTAACTCCTATGTTAGCAAATACGTAATGCTTTGAGAGAGCAACTTCCATTTCAATGTGAGAACAAATGTAATAGAGAACAGAAAAAGGCGCAATTAAACGCTGATGACCTTTGCGTCTTAGAAGTTTTGTTAGAAGAATTACCTGCGGATTTACAAATTACAAAAGAAAGTGAAATGGTAAATGTTAAAAGTACACACAAACTTACAATACATCATATTAAATATATTATTTCTTTCAGGAAATTTGTGACGTCATGGATCATATTGGTAAGTTCAAACATTTTTTCTGGTTAAATATAAACAAGTTAAATTCGGCTGTGCCGAGTCTTACACTGTGTTAACCAAATATTTTTATTTTTCATTTTCCACATTCTTCTTAATGAGCTCTTATTATAATATACAAGCCATCAATCGTCAAAAAAAATTTTATGGAAAAGACTCAATATTTTGAGTACTTTTTACTAGAACATTTCTAGACAACTTGATTGTTTGTGTTATAAAACAGCATATAAAAAAAATTATATAAAGGCTAGTTTATTAAGCTTAAGCTCATCTTAAATATAAAAATTTATTTATTATTGGGGTGATATATCGATAAGAAAATAAATTTTTAAAATACGACCTCAACTTAACAAATTAGCCTTCCAATAAAAAAGGTAATATAAACTTACAATTAAAAATTATATAACAATAAAAAAAGAAATGACAAATATTAATAAAAATAATTTTCTTTGAATGCCAATTTTTTTTACTAATCCTAAAATAAATAATTAATTTCAGTTCAAAGAACTAAAATTAACGAGTTCTGAGAAACAGTCCTTTGAGAGAACCTCATTTTTAAAAGAAATAAAATGTCTGTAGGCACTCAATTTTATAAATTAATAAAAAGAGAAATTCCAAGAAATATATCCAATAGGCATACAAATTAAATAAATATAATTTAATTTTACAAACATTTCCAAAAAAATTTTAAGCCAAACATAAATATTTAATTAAGGACAATTAATGCTATTACATTATTACACAATTTTTCTTGCTATATTTTTAATATATTTTTTTTTTTATTATTGCAGAACAAAATATCCCGAAGAAGGATGACCTATTAATAAAATTAAAAATGCTTCTGAAAGATGTTCTAAAATAATTTACTACGGACTTAGAAGGTATCATTAAAAAAATTTTTGAAGGAATAGTAGAAAACCAATTTATGAAATTGAAATGTAGTAAAACTGAAATTAAAGAAAACTCTAACAGTATTAAGAATGTAATAAATAATGAAAATAATAATAATAATGACTTAAAAAAAACTCTTAATTAAGAAATGAAAGAGGAAATTGCAATGACACGTCAGGAAATAATACAAAAGCAACGCTTGAACCTTTTGAAATTTCTGATTCAAATATAGATGTTTCAAAATTTGAGAATTATAGAAAAAAACCAAACCCTAAAGAAAAATTAAAATGCAAAGTAATCCGATCGAAAGGAAGAGCGATGAAACCTATTCGAAAATTCAAAGCAAACATTTTTGACAGCGAATTTGTTATTAATAGTAATTTAATTTTTAATGCAAACGATAATCGAAAACTAAAATTAGCAAGAAATAAATTTATCATTGACGCTCTTCGGCAAGAATATTTAAAAATTAATAATGTATGCATTATAAATTTCTTTTGTATAAAAGGGTTAGCAAGGGGGTTATATTGGCTACGGTTATTGCAATTTTCCGGACTGTGCAAAGTTCAGATTTAAAGTAACTTTTGAAAGAAGTGTTATAGTTCACAGGTCAAGTGACATATTTCACGCTAAGGGCCAAAAACGTGTCGCTCAAATACGTGGAGTAACACGAAAAATTGTAAAAAGAGCACTTGAAAAAAAAAGTGCATACATTTACCGCAGAGAACAAATTCTTAAAGCCTCTGACGAAATTGTGAGTAGTGGAAATAGACAGAATATTCAGAACTTAGTTACTTTACGTAAATGTAAGGCTGAAGGTAATTTAGATAAATGCCACCACAAAGATCCATTTATTGACTTGTTTAATATGCAGCAAGGCAAATATAAACGCTATATTCAAAATTTAGCTTCACCATTAACAGTATATTGGTGGGATGAAATCACTTTTCGTACCTTTACCAAATGTCCAAAAAGTTATTAAAGACGCTAATTATACAATTCACTTCGATGCTACAGGTCAAAGTATACGGCAAATAGCATGTGCAGAAAAACGCGTCTTAATATGTAAAATAGTTTTGCACTTAAAGAGTTTGAAAATGGTTTTACCAATAGCAACTGCAATATTATCACGTCATACTCTAAATGATATAAGCTCTATTTTAGAAAAATTAAAACAATTTTGCCATGAAAATAAATTTAAGTGGTCATTTTTTCAAAGAGTATGCACTGATGTCAGCTATGCGTTATTTGGTGCTGTCTTCAAATCTTGTAATAACGAAAACGTATCGTAGTATTTGCAATCTTGCTTTGAGCATATAGAAAATACGAACTTAAATATGAGACCAAAGGTTATTATACAATTGTATAAAGCTCAGTATATGCATATAATATGCAAAGACTTAACTATTAAAATAGACAAAAAGAATTCTCTAAGGTATCTACTGAAGCATGCTTTCTCAGTAGCTTTTGATTTGCAGAACATAAAAGAATGTATACGTTGGTTCACACACATTTTTGTTGTCTTATTATGTAAAAGAAAAGGTAACCTATTTCACAAGAGCTTAAGCATCTTAAAAAAAATATTTTAATAATAGATGAAAACGAAATAGACAGTAATGTTTTTGAAGATATAGATGACATGCGCAATTTAGAATCCATTGCTTCATTAAGTCCATTTAAGAAAATATTTGTGAATGCCTATAATGAAGTAAAAAATAAAATAATGAATGAAAATGTAATTGATGAACTTAATGAATTCCGAAATGAAGATATGTGCTTATTTGTTATAAATAAATACTGTCCATTTATACCTTTGTGGACTAATATAATGGAAAAATTGATAGATTCTTCAGGCGCTCATGTAAGCAATGCGCCTATTGAATTCAATTTCTATTTACAAAAGCAAATAATTTTGAAAGGCAAATCAATTCGCCCAGGGGAGCTTATCAAAAAAGATAGAATGGACAGTATGAGTACACTTAAGGAGCTTAGGTATAATTATAATATAATTGAAAAAAAAACCTTTATTATTAACTTTAGATGAATCTGAGGATCAATATGAAATGAATAGTAATAAAGAAAATTCAAAGAGCTTGGATATTAGTAAGTCCGAAGATCACAGCTATACTGTATTGCCAGATTATATATAGAGCCAGAAGAAACATGATAAAAAAAATGCGTTAAAGTAGAAAATAATCAAACCAAAGCATTTGGCAAATGCTAAGCAAAGTAAGAAGCTCTTAAAAATGAAAGAAAATGTTGAAGATGTTATAAAAATTGACTCAGATGATTCAGAAGACAAAAATTCTCTCAGAATTGCTCAGGAACATACATATAATGTGACTAGCATGAAATATAAATTTTTTCTGTTGAGGAATAATAATACCTTTACTTATGTGTACGGTAGAGAAAAACAGGAAAATATTGGTTTTTTCAATTCCTTGGATCAGGAAGATTGGGCTTCCCTACAAAAGGGACAAATGTTAACTAATCTTATTTTAGACTGCACAATTATATGTTTAATAAAAGAACATTTTAAAAACGTGTTAAGTTTACCTTGCCAAATAAATGATATTTCTTATGATAGAGTAAATTTATTGACATTTAAAAATCCTGAATACATTGTTATACCTATTCTGAGAAGTGTATATTTTGAGTTCATATTTATCGATTCCAAATATGATAAAAGCGGAAAACTGCATTATGATAAATTCATGTCAAATAAACAAAATAAAATTAACTGGAAATGTGTTGAAATTTCGGGGAGGTATAAACAAAACGATAGAGTAAGCTGTGGTGTTTATGTCATTATGTATTTGCTACATTTCTTGAAAGGAAAGTCTTTAAGGAATTTGCCATGTTCTAGCGAATTTCGATCAAAAATAAAGTCATTATTATTAAGAAACTCAGATAATACATCAGAGTTTTGTTGTCATTGTGGTAATAAAAAAAATCTAAAACAAAATGTAAAACTTGTAATTATTATGTTTGCAATGAATGCAAAAAATCAGTTTATTATGAAACCTTAAAAATTTGTAAAGTCTGCTCAGACAATATTTTATTTTAATAATTTAATAATCGCAAGTCTAAAAGCGGTTAAAAAAATTTCATGAAAAAAGCTAAAAGCCGTTAAAAAAATTGCATGAAAGAACACAAAAGCCGTTAAAAAAATTGCATGAAAAAGATGAAAATATTTGCATGAAAAATAAATAAATGGAAAATGAAATTTGTAAAGGGTGTTTTTTAGAGACGTATAGAACTCTAAATTGCAATAAAACAACGATGGATTATTCGATTGACATGAATTTTATTTATCCGAAAGATAATCTTAAATATGATTTCTGGCATATGACCGCCACGGCTGGCTCGGATGTAGTCCAATCTGGACGTCCAATTTTCGATGACTTTTTCCAACATTTGTGGCCGTATATCGGCAATAACACGGCGAATGTTGTCTTCCAAATGGTCAAGCGTTTGTGGCTTATCCGCATAGACCAATGACTTTACATAGCCCCACAGAAAGTAGTCTAGCGGTGTTAAGTCACAAGATCTTGGAGGCCAATTCACAGATCCAAAACGTGAAATTAGGCGGTCACCAAACGTGTCTTTCAATAAATCGATTGTGGCACGAGCTGTGTGACATGTTGCGCCGTCTTGTTAGAACCACAGCTCCTGGACATCATGGTTGTTCAATTCAGGAATGAAAAAGTTAGTAATCATGGCTCTATACCGATCACCATTGACTGTAACGTTCTGGCCATCATCGTTTTTGAAGAAGTACGGACCAATGATTCCACCAGCCCATAAAGCGCACCAAACAGTCAGTTTTTCTGGATGTAACGGTGTTTCGACATACACTTGAGGATTAGCTTCACTCCAAATGCGGCAGTTTTGTTTTTTGACGTAGCCATTCAACCAGAAGTGCGCTTCATCGCTAAACAAAATTCGTTTATGAAAATCGGGAACAACGGCAATCTTGTTTTGTGCCCATTTGCAAGCGTTGTTCAGGCGTGAGTGTATTCATGATGAATTGCCAAGCCAAACTGAGAATAAATCACTTGACAGCTGTTAAATTGGTCGCCATCTTGAACAGTAATGCCAACTTAAAGTTCTATACGTGGTAGGTTCAACAGATTGTGGTGTTATTGCTGCTTCAGTTGTTGAAGTTATTACATTAGGTACAATGGTTATAGTTTCTTCACAATTATACGGGACAACAATGAATTCTAAAAACATGCATACAACAAAAACAATACTCGGCGATGACTTTATAATGCATGATGTACAAAAATACAAACGCTCTCTTTCAATAATTAGTTTGCATGTTATATTATATTGAAATTCAGAGCAAAAAGAAACATAGTATAAAATACTGTGACGGCACGGCACGTAGAAGTAGAAGTAGAAAATGCATGTAAAGAAAAACTATGGTTTAGGCCTACTGGGGATGTCAGACATATAAAAAAAATGACAACGCGCTGAGTATAGTACCTCTATGGTAGTGTGGAAATCTATACAAGAGCAACTAATCAAGAACTGTATTTTTTATGTCATGAAAAAAAAATATATATTTTTTTATATAAAACTAAAATGTGTTATATTAATTCTAATGGTGATACGTATAGCACAAAAAGCAAAATAACTAGTTTAAAATTTCTTGTTATATTAATATACATACATATGTGTTTTTTCAGCAATTTACGAAGCATGGTCGACAGGAAGCTGGTGGAGTAAAATAAATCGTCGAAAACGGAGCACGGAAGCAAACTTCCTTCCAGCATAATCTTGTTTTATTGCAGAGGTACTCAGGAGAGCAAACGTGGTGCTGCTGTTATGTTCTTACCCTCTCCGTGTAATAAACTAAAATAGTAATGCGTCAACGTGTTGAAGAAATTAAAGAATGACCGCAGCCCCAAACTATATAACTTGATAAAAAAAAACAGATGCCAATATATACTTAAATTGAATTAAATTTTTTTTCCAAATGGTAAAAAACTAAAATGATTTTTTTTACAATTCACTAATAATGTAATACATATTGTCCAAAGTTAGTCAAATTTACAACAATTTCTTCTTTGAATTGCACTAATTGATTGATACATGAAAGTGCCTATTGTTTAGTATTTCAAAATTGTAGACTAATAAGATATTGTGTATTTACAATTAAAACGTAGCTTCAAAAAAAAGCAAACAAGCCCAGTATTTCTCTTGTAAGAGCCTTTCTTTAATATATCTGTTATTCTACTCATAATCTTAAAGCTACACAGCCAACTATGGCTTTCTTTTTTAAAGAAACTTTTTCTTAAAGTTAATAACTTAAAGAAAATATTTATATTAGTGAATAAATTATTTCAAAGTTTTTAAACACTAAAGTACACATACAAATTATTATAAATTATTTACGTACATTAATAATTTAATTAAAACTTCTTATACTTTAAAAAAAGTTAATTGTTAACTGAAATATAAATACATATAACCGTTTTATCTACAAACATACTTAAATATATGAAGAAAATATTATGAAGTAAAATTACATATACTTAAAACTGACATCCTTATGTATATACACTTATTCTTACCTCTTGTGAAATATCAATAAACCATAATTACTTACCTCATGACAGTTTATCTACCAAAATTATCACATTATGAATTACTTAACCTATGTGCGTGTGCAAATACTATAAAATAAATTGGTGACTACTTTTGATATGGAACACTACACATTCCTACCTGATTTTTATATTCTATGTATAAGAAACCTGTAAGTATCTCTCCTTATAATTTTCTAACACTTTAAAGAAACTACTTCCCGTGTTTATTTCTCTCTCTTTTCATCCCCCAAACTCAACCCTATTACTTATATTTGCTCTAATCCACTGGAACAAGAACAATTAACATCTTATAGCTAGCACAAATCTCCTACTTGTCGCCCAACTATAGGGAGACTTTAAAATTGGTTTGGTCCACACAAAAATTTTGTTTCGGGAATTTTAGCATTCTTATTCATTCATTCATTCAGCCTTCAAGCTATCTGTCTTCTTTTTTTACATCATTATAAATGATACGAAGAGAGAACAAAGTAGAACTACCGAGTACGAGCAAGTCTGTACCTTTTTCCACTCTTTCCTTTATACCTCCTATAAGAGTTGCAAAGCTAAAATCACCATGTATTCCCAGACTTAGTGTTAAAAGTATACACATAAAACTTGTATTGTGAGAACGACTATAAAAGCCAAAGAGGGAAATAATAAGCAATCTTTCATAGTGAAAACATTATTAGCTTTAAGTTTTAATAACTTTTTTCAATAGTTATCAATGCATACCATAGCAAAATTCAAGTATATATCTATACGAATTCAGGTAGTGGTACAAAATGGGTTAAGTTGAATTATTTTATCTAGTTTTTTATTTAATCTAAGTGAAAGCCCTCTAAAATCGCCCAAAACTGGGAACTTTGTGAAACAGAAAAGTTAATCGCTCTGTATCAAGTGTACTATTCTTTTGCAAACGTGACTTGAGTGAAAGAGAAATTTTTAATTGGTTCACTTATTTTCTCTTTTCAATGCATATATGTATATATGTTGTAAAACTATGCCACAAAATGTTCCGTTATTGTGGCGACATTTATAAAATTTTGTGGATAGATTTTAAATCTGTAAGAACAATGGACGAGGTAACAAGAGTAAGCACAAAAATTACATAAATTTGATTTTTTAAATTTTTATGATATATAATTTTTATTCAAAATGTGTATTAATCGAACTGTAGATTTACATTAAGTCAAAATTGAAGTGAAACGCACGAATAATAAATTACTTATTAAAATATTTTTTTATTATTTATATTTTCAGGCAGCATTAGAGTACATTCTTTCCACCACAAGAGAATATGGGCTTGACAGCAGTCGTGGACGTGGACGATGAGACCGTGGAAAACAATTCTATACACGTAGACGTTATGACTTTGACGGTGGACGTGGACGCGGACGTAAGTCCAATTTTGCAAACACCAACTTATTTGCTGGAAATGCCTCCACCACCACTACAACAACATATAGCAACACCAGAAATACAATATATTCCAGCACCACAAATACAGTACATACCAGCATCAACACATACCAACACAAGAGACACAACATATACCAGCAGCACCAATACCACAAGAGCCACCGGGAGAGCAGACATTATCACCACCAGTGGAGCCACAATTCGCAGATGGAAAAAAATGTGTTATATTTCTTAATTAACTGCAGCAATATAAAAACATTAATTAATGTTATAATAGATACTACGTTTGGTAGTGAAATAAAAGTATATTAAAAATTTGAAAAGAATTTGGTAATTTTTTTTAATTATTTTTCTCTGGGGCATAATTGTTATATGTGTTTGTCGCTTACTCACTTGACGTGTCATAAAAAATGCTTTGTGCATCCGTTTTTTTTTTATAAATTATAACTTTTATTGATGCAACTGTTTTATGAATTTTAAGAAGACAATATAATTTTTACATATTCATATAATATTTCCGATGTTGTTATATGTAGGAATAATCCCCAAGTGCTCAATTATATCAAAGCTGAAAATAAAGATATTAATGACATGAATTAATTATAAGAGGAACGATATTTACCTTAAATTTGTTTAAAGGATGCAGCCAAAATTATTATATTATTAAAATTTAAACAAATTTTATTGATGTTTAACCACTTTCAAAATTTTTTCGAAAATAGTTTTTTGACACTAAAATTTAACTATATGAAAGAAGAAACATACTGTTCAGACTCATAAACAGAGATTATTTAGAGTGTACTTAAAATTATTAAAAATTTTACACCAGAATATAATATAAAAAATAAAATAAAAATTGAATAACATTATTCAAATCCACATGTCTTCAGAAATCTTAAGCAAAATGTAGAACTAAAATTATAAATCATATGAAAAAATTCAACTTAATAATAATAACGGCAATAAATAATGTAGCCATTAACTGCATTAGTAAAAAACTCATTAAATAAAGAACTAGTATAGTTTTATAAATTAAAGAATATTACGAGTATCTTTAGTCTGCAATAATGTATTTATTTTAAAGAACAAAAAATTAATTATATCCATATACCTATGTTTTCAAAAAATATTTTCTCACAAAAGATAAATAATTAGCGATTTCACGACTAACCATTATATTTGTATGTTTCTAGATGTCTGGCAGCTCTAAAATGAAAAGTAGGAAACAATCTGGCAAGCCGTTGTTTACTATTCACAAACCAAGCCAAAGTGCAAAAACATGTGTACTACAATTTAAAATTTATGTGGCCTATTATTAATGGGCCGCGTGAATAAAAAGGTAGCTAAAGCTAATACTAGCAAATTTTGAGTTTAAACTGGCTTTGAGGTGAATAAAAATTTAAGTTAAAGCACCGATGAGAAGAAAACAAACTTTTTTTCTACTACTTTTTAAGGTTTTATAAAACTTTTTTACATGGTTGAAAAAAAAGGTACATGAGATGCACGTGGCGGCCATTCGCCATGTAAAAAACCATAATAAATCGTGCAAAAAATAGTGCATTTTCAACTGCATTAAAAAAAAGTTAAATTAAACAAAATTTTAAAAATAAATAAATATTTATGTTAATTAAAGGGTGCTAGATCTAATTTTAGAGATGTCATCATTTTCATTGTTACATTCAGCGTGCAATAGTGGCCGGAAAATGCACTTCCTGGACAAGGTTTTTGGACTATAAAATCTGAACTATTTGTTGTAGCGGATAGAGACTACCACCAATCGATAGGGTATAAAAATGCATTTCAGAAATTGCATAAGTCATTTTCTGAAATGTTTTAGTTCAGAAGTTATAGCATAAAATGTGTCCAAATTAGGGTAAAATTTTTTATAGGGCTATTGCTCGAGAACTAAACGATGTACATATATGGCACTACTCTCATTGGAAAGGGCATTGAAATAGGAATTGTTAGAGGTATGGCTCAATATCGTACACCGATTCTGAAAAAAGTTATAGCCCAACAAACTTTTTCAAAATGTGAAAAACGTTCATTTTCTCATTGTTAATAGCTTCCAAACCATTGTATGTACACATATGGCACTACCCTCATTGGATAGGGAATTGAAATAGGAAACTTTAGATGTATGAATCAATACCCGGACTCGTTTAGAAAAGTTTTAGTCCGAAGTTATAGCGAAAATGTGTCAAAATTAGGGTAAAAATTTTTATAGGGCTATTGCTCGAGAACTAAACGATGTACATATATGGCACTACCCTCATTAGAAAGGGCATTGAAATAGGAATTATTAAAGGTATGGCTCAATATCGTACATCGATTCTGAAAAAAGTTATAGCCCAACAAACTTTTTCAAAATGTGAAAAACGTCAATTTTCTCATTGTTAATAGCTTCCAAACCATTGTATGTACACATATGGCACTACCCTCATTGGATAGGGAATTGAAATAGGAAACTTTAGAGATATGAATCAATACCCGGACTCGTTTAGAAAAGAAGTTATACCCTTAACAATCTTCTGCAAAAATCTAAAATCATCAAGTGTAGTTAATTCAGTTTTGCAGGTTGGTAATGCGATCTAGCAAACTTTTTTCCAAGAAAAAAATGTAAACAAACCGTGAAAAAAATAGTGCATTTTCAACTGCATTAAAAAAAAGTTAAATTAAACAAAATTATAAAAACAAAAGCATATTTTAATTATTTAAAGGGTGCTAGATCTAATTTTAGAGATGTCACCATTTTCATTATCACTTTCAGCGAGCAATAGTGGCCGGAAAATGCACTTCCTGGACAAGGTTTTTGGGCTATAAAATCTGAACTATTTGTTGTAGCGGATAGAGACTACCACCAATCGATAGGGTATAAAAATGCATTTCAGAAATTGCATAAGTCATTTTCTGAAATGTTTTAGTTCAGAAGTTATAGCATAAAATGTGTCCAAATTAGGGTAAAATTTTTTGTAGGGCTATTGCTCGAGAACTAAACGATGTACATATATGGCACTACCCTCATTGGAAAGGGCATTGAAATAGTAATTGTTAGAGGTATGGCTCAATATCGTACACCGTTTCTGAAAAAAGTTATAAACTATCAAACTTTTTCAAAATGCACATATTGATTCTATATTGGTATACAAATTATGTAGATATTTAGCATAGTTGCCAATACACCTAAAATTTCATAGTTATTAACACAATTGTCAACACATATTAAAAAGAAGAAGAATTAAATAGAAAAAAATGCGAAAAAAAATTTAATAATTAAAAATAAAATATCTTATTAATTCTAATTATGGTAAGAATGTGATAAAAAAAATAAATAATCAATTTAAAATTTCTTTTTATACCAATTTATTTGTGTTTTTTTCAGCAACCTATGAAGACTGGTCAACAAGCAGCTGCTGTGGCAAAAACACATTTTCAAAGTCGGAGTACGGGAGCAAACTTCCTTCCAGTATAAGCTGCTTTTACTATTGTAGAGGTACTCGGGGTCATAAACGCGCAATAATAGTTCATCCGCTTAGAGGTAATGTATTGAAGAAATGACAATGTCGGCAGCCACAACTTATGCAGGTTGAAAAACCACAGGCCAGTAAGTGATTAAAATATACATTTGGTGTTAATGCCTGGAATGGATGAAGTACAATGGAAATTTTCGGTGCTTTATAGTGATTCACGTAAGCTCGATAATAAATAATACTAAGAAACTCTTAATAATTTTTTTTTAATTCTTTATTTGTCTTAGAATATTTTCTTACCTGTGTGGAAGAAGAACAAACAATTTGGCCACTGTTGTCAGGGTTCGTTAGAAAGCATACGTGCGCTAGCTTCTTAACGGAACCAAACAATACTTGCGACCAGACTGAGGTCATTCCAGACCTCCCCTGTCACTCGTGCCATTGATTCAGCTGCCAAATTTATTGATGCTGGAGCTGCAACAGTCGGTGTAGGTGATTCCGGTGCCGGTATATGAACAGTATTCGGTTCCCTTATCATCGATTATGCCAGAAATCCATCATTGAAACAACAATTGTTCTTTTACGCTATCTTGGGTTCCGCTTTTTCTGAAGCTATGGGTTTCTTGTCTTATGATATTTTTCTTCTTCCTTTTCGCGTTCTAAAGTGTGTATTTATGTCCTAGGACGAAGTTTATCTTATAACAAATTTAACTGATAACATCTGTACTACAACAACCGCAGCTTCATTGCCTATATTGTTTTTAAAAAACATCAAAGAAAGAAAAGTAACTCTTTTTTTATTTAAGTTTAAAACGCAAAAAAAGTGGTGCACAATCGGCTCACCACAAATAAATTTATAGACAAAGAAAATGAAAAGAATCGCTTCCTCTACCTCTGTACGAATTCTGTTTGTCAATATGTTAAATAAAAAATGAAAAAAGTGGTTTATTTAACAATTCAGTAATCATTTTATTTTTTGTTGTAATAATTTTATACATATATTTAAATACAAACTAAAATTTATTTTTAAAGATAGAAATAAGAGAAAACAATATTTTTAACAAAAACTTTAATACATAAAATTTTAAAAAAGTGTACAATACATACAAATATTATAAATCACTGAATTGAAATACATATTTTGAATAAAAATTTTACAATAAAAATTTTGTTTTTAATTAATTGTAAGAAAAAAATAATATTAACACCGTTTGAAAATTGATGTTAGTACAAGATAATTATAGGGGTAATAAATATTTGTAATATTGTTATTTTTTGTTCAATTATAAAGATGTTAAAAAAAGAAGACGTAACTGGTGGTAGCAAATGTAGCCATATTAACAAATTAATCATCTAAAAAAAAGAAAACACACACAACCCTTGTCATTGGGTAAATCTTCAAAAGTGCAGCAAGTAGCTAAGAATATATGGAAATTTACATTTTTGGCAAATTGATCTTTTACAAAATTTTTTAATATTTACGAAGACTCAATGTTGATAACTAACAAATTTATATGATAACTTTATCATGTGGCTTACTAGATGATGATGAAGGGACTACAGTGTGCGATAGTGTACGTAAACATAGTTCTAACATAAAAAACCATCCCTTATTTCATATATAAAATATATTGAGATTATTTTTGCAAATATTTTTCAATGATGTAAAAATTTGACAAAAATTCCTAAATTACGACTGCAATTTAAAATTTTTAACAACTCTAAAATATTAGCCAATTGCAATGGAAATTTCTTTCCGGCTAATAAACAAGAAGAGAATAAATTTTATGTATACTATTTATTTTTATTATATTAATTATATAAATAAAAATGTACATAAAAAAGCTAAGAAAAAGAAAATAATAATTTTATTATATCGGTTGTGTTGGTGTTGCCGATAGCTGTTGTTGTGTTAGTGGTTTTGGTGGTACCAGTTGTTGTGGTGGTAGCTGTTGTTGTTGTGGGGGTGGT
Source organism: Thelaira solivaga (assembly GCA_947397855.1). Lineage (NCBI taxonomy): Eukaryota > Metazoa > Arthropoda > Insecta > Diptera > Tachinidae > Thelaira > Thelaira solivaga. Next base: position 19,488,494 of record OX377615.1, on the reverse strand, counting down.
GTTGGTGACAGCTATTGTTGTTTTAGAGGTGTTGATGGTAAATGTTGTTCTGCTGGCTGTGTAAGTGGTGGCTGTTGTTGTAGTGTTGGAGGTAGTTGTTGTTGTGCTGGCGGTGTTTCTGGTAGCTGTTGTTCTGGTAGTGGTAGCTGTTGTTATTTTTGTAGTGTTTGTGGTAGTTGTTGTTCTTCTGGTGATGTTGGCTGTTTTTGGTGTTCTGGTGTTAATGGATGTTGTTGTTTTAGAAGTGTTGATTTTAGATGTTGCTGTACTGTCGTTGTTGGTGGTACCTGTTATTGGGGTGGTGGTGGTATTGGTTGTTTCGGTGTTGATGGTAGCTGTTATTATGATGCTGGTGCTGTTAGCGGTAGTTGTTTTTGTTGTGTGGTGTTGTGGTGCTGTTAGCGGTAGCTGTTGTTGTTGTGTTGGTGGTAGCTTTTGTTGTGCTGGCGTTGATGGTGGTAGCTCCTGTTGTGCTGGTGGTGGAGGCGGTGGTGGTAGTAGTAGTAGTGTTGGCAGTGGCGGTATCTGTTGTTGGGCTAGTGGTGTTGGCGATAGCTGTAGTTCTGCTGGCGCTTTTGGTGACAACTGTTGTGGTGTTGGTTGTATCTGTTGTTATGCTGGCGATGTTGCTGGCAACTGTTGTGGTGTTTGTTGTAGTGGTGGTAGCTGTTGTGCTGGCGGTGTTGGTGACAACTGTTGTGGCGTTTGTTGTAGTCGTGGTAGCTGTTGTGCTGGCGGTGTTGGTGGCAGTGGTGGTAGCTGTTGTTGTGGTGGCAGCTGCTGCCACGAAAGTATATTTTGTTGTTGTTGTTGTAGCTGTGGTGGTGGTGGTAGCTGTTGTTGAGCTGGCGATCCTGATGGCAATTGTTGTGGTGCTTGTTGTAACTGTTGTTGTTTTTTAAAAACAATATAGACAATGAAGCTGCGGTTGTTGTAGTACAGATGTTATCAGTTAAATTTGTTATAAGATAAACTTCGTCCTAGGACATAAATACACACTTTAGAAAGCGAAGAGGAACAAGAAAAATATCATAAGACAAAAAACCCATAGCTTCAGAAAAAGCGGAACCCAAGATTGCGTAAAAGAACAATTGTTGTTTCAATGATGGATTTCTGGGATAATCGATGATAAGGGAACCGAATACTGTTCCGATACCGGCACCGGAATCACCTACACCGACTGTTGCTGCTCCAGCATCAATAAATTTGGCAGCTGAATCAATGTCACGAGTGACAGGGGAGGTCTGGAATGACCTGTCTGGCTTTTGCTAATAATTGCGCTGTTCAAAGGTCGCAAGTATTGTTTGGTTCCGTTAAGAAGCTAGCGCACGTATGCTTTCTAACGAACTCTGACAACAGTGGCCAAATTGTTTGTTCTTCTTCCACACAGATAAAAAAATATTCTAAGACAAATAAAGAATTAAAAAAAAATTATTAAGAGTTTCTTAGTATTATTTATTATCGAGCTTACGTGAATCACTATAAAGCACCGAAAATTTCCATTGTACTTCATCCATTCCAGGCATTAACACCAAATGTATATTTTAATCACTTACTGGCCTGTGGTTTTTCAACCTGCATAAGTTGTGGCTGCCGACATTGTCATTTCTTCAATACATTACCTCTAAGCGGATGAACTATTATTGCGCGTTTATGACCCCGAGTACCTCTACAATAGTAAAAGCAGCTTATACTGGAAGGAAGTTTGCTCCCGTACTCCGACTTTGAAAATGTGTTTTTGCCACAGCAGCTGCTTGTTGACCAGTCTTCATAGGTTGCTGAAAAAAACACAAATAAATTGGTATAAAAAGAAATTTTAAATTGATTATTTATTTTTTTTATCACATTCTTACCATAATTAGAATTAATAAGATATTTTATTTTTAATTATTAAATTTTTTTTCGCATTTTTTTCTATTTAATTCTTCTTCTTTTTAATATGTGTTGACAATTGTGTTAATAACTATGAAATTTTAGGTGTATTGGCAACTATGCTAAATATCTACATAATTTGTATACCAATATAGAATCAATATGTGCATTTTGAAAAAGTTTGATAGTTTATAACTTTTTTCAGAAACGGTGTACGATATTGAGCCATACCTCTAACAATTACTATTTCAATGCCCTTTCCAATGAGGGTAGTGCCATATATGTACATCGTTTAGTTCTCGAGCAATAGCCCTACAAAAAATTTTACCCTAATTTGGACACATTTTATGCTATAACTTCTGAACTAAAACATTTCAGAAAATGACTTATGCAATTTCTGAAATGCATTTTTATACCCTATCGATTGGTGGTAGTCTCTATCCGCTACAACAAATAGTTCAGATTTTATAGCCCAAAAACCTTGTCCAGGAAGTGCATTTTCCGGCCACTATTGCTCGCTGAAAGTGATAATGAAAATGGTGACATCTCTAAAATTAGATCTAGCACCCTTTAAATAATTAAAATATGCTTTTGTTTTTATAATTTTGTTTAATTTAACTTTTTTTTAATGCAGTTGAAAATGCACTATTTTTTCACGGTTTGTTTACATTTTTTTCTTGGAAAAAAGTTTGCTAGATCGCATTACCAACCTGCAAAACTGAATTAACTACACTTGATGATTTTAGATTTTTGCAGAAGATTGTTAAGGGTATAACTTCTTTTCTAAACGAGTCCGGGTATTGATTCATATCTCTAAAGTTTCCTATTTCAATTCCCTATCCAATGAGGGTAGTGCCATATGTGTACATACAATGGTTTGGAAGCTATTAACAATGAGAAAATTGACGTTTTTCACATTTTGAAAAAGTTTGTTGGGCTATAACTTTTTTCAGAATCGATGTACGATATTGAGCCATACCTTTAATAATTCCTATTTCAATGCCCTTTCTAATGAGGGTAGTGCCATATATGTACATCGTTTAGTTCTCGAGCAATAGCCCTATAAAAATTTTTACCCTAATTTTGACACATTTTCGCTATAACTTCGGACTAAAACTTTTCTAAACGAGTCCGGGTATTGATTCATACATCTAAAGTTTCCTATTTCAATTCCCTATCCAATGAGGGTAGTGCCATATGTGTACATACAATGGTTTGGAAGCTATTAACAATGAGAAAATGAACGTTTTTCACATTTTGAAAAAGTTTGTTGGGCTATAACTTTTTTCAGAATCGGTGTACGATATTGAGCCATACCTCTAACAATTCCTATTTCAATGCCCTTTCCAATGAGAGTAGTGCCATATATGTACATCGTTTAGTTCTCGAGCAATAGCCCTATAAAAAATTTTACCCTAATTTGGACACATTTTATGCTATAACTTCTGAACTAAAATATTTCAGAAAATGACTTATGCAATTTCTGAAATGCATTTTTATACCCTATCGATTAGTGGTAGTCTTTATCCGCTACAACAAATAGTTCAGATTTTATAGTCCAAAAACCTTGTCCAGGAAGTGCATTTTCCGGCCACTATTGCACGCTGAATGTAACAATGAAAATGATGACATCTCTAAAATTAGATCTAGCACCCTTTAATTAACATAAATATTTATTTATTTTTAAAATTTTGTTTAATTTAACTTTTTTTTAATGCAGTTGAAAATGCACTATTTTTTGCACGATTTATTATGGTTTTTTACATGGCGAATGGCCGCCACGTGCATCTCATGTACCTTTTTTTTCAACCATGTAAAAAAGTTTTATAAAACCTTAAAAAGTAGTAGAAAAAGTTTGTTTTCTTCTCATCGGTAGTTAAAGCTAGTACTGACTAGCAGAAACTAGTTTTTCCAGCGTTGGCTTAAAGAAGTAGTGAATAAAAACTAGCTAATGCTTAAAATTACTAGTTTATGCTTTGATTTTTTTAAGCATGTGATTGAGGTGCTGGAAGTTTTTGTGTTTTTTATTTAAATCAAAAAGAAATTATTTTTCGTTTATTTTAACTTAAAAATTAATATGCCGGCTTTTATAAACGTTCGCCAAAGAAAAGAATACCGCATGAGGACACATTCCCATCCAGCCGATTACTTCAATCTGTACAGATTTCGTAAAGAAAATGTAAAATGGTTAGCGGAACATTTTTTGGAGGAAAGCTATGAAAGCAGAAGAGCAGCGCTGTCGCAAATCAAAAGGATGGAAATTTTTCTCCGCTTTCTTAGCGATCCTGGTTTTCAAATGAGAGTTGGGAACGAAGAAGGTGTACATCGCACAACGGTTTGTAAAACAGTAAAACTAGTTTTGAAGGTGAGGAATAAGGCGCATCTGTGGATAAAATTCCCGGCGAATAACGAAGACATTAAACTTGCTCAGGAGCAGTGGATACAGCGATATGACTTACCTTGCGCTATTGGAGCAATAGATTGCACGCATGTTGCAATACAAAAACCACCAAATCATGGTGATGAATATATTAACCGTAAGGGTTTTTGCAGAATAAATGTTCAAGCAACCTGCAATGCAAGGGAAGAATTCACCTCAATTGACTGCAGTTGGCTAGGATCAGTACATGATAGCCGAATCTTAAAAAGGTAACGTATTTTCAACTTTATGAATAATAATCGCAGCGATGCAATTATTTTAGGTGATATCGGCTATGGCATTCGACCTTGGTTAATGACTCCATTTAGAATACCAAGAACTCGACAAGAAATATGCTACAATAAAGTTCACACAAAAAATCGTGTTGTAATTGAACGCTGCTTTGGACAATTGAAAAGACGTTTTCCCATTTTGCAGTACAGAGTGCGTGTAGAACTAAACAAAGTTGCAGCAGTGATTGTAAGTTGTGCCGTACTACACAATATTGCAATTTTTTTAAAAGATGATTTTGAAATTCAACCCGAAGAAACAGAACTTTTCCCAGAGAGTGAAGGAGAAGATGATCATGATACAGACTCTACAAATAACTTCAGAGAAAAAGGCCAAAGGAGAAGACAAGAAATTGCAAATGTTCTTAATTCTTTATCTACTGAATAAATAAAACAATTTTTGTTAAAAAAAAAACGTTTGCGTTAAATATTTATCATTTTATATTTCATATTAAAATATTTATACATACTATATAAAAAAAAATATCACATTTTAATTCATTTGTACTGTTTTAAAATTAATTCGTTTTCGAAATCGATTTCCATCACATGATGATGACAGAAAATGTTTTTTTTTTAATTATATGTCTGTAATTTCATCCAATATTTCAATAGGATATTCTTTATCATTTTCATCCACTACCTTCTGCGCTATTTTTGCCCATAGATTTTCTTCTTTCTTCTGTTCTCTTTCTCTTATCTTCATATTCACTAATTTCAGTTGTCTTAGAAGTACCAGTCTTTGCAACTCAGGAAGAGTTAAATTTTTTGTCTCCTCTGTCTCATCCACAAGCTTAATTTTTTTTGTTTTTGGTTTTTCTTTTGCCACATCAATAAAATTATATTTTTCCGGCTTTCCCGTATCTTCAATCGTTACATCAAAATTCGGTGCTTTTTTCTTTTTCAACCCCAAAGCTGACATCAATGGCACCTATCGTGTGTATAAACATACATAAGTTATTAATATGATAATCAAATTTTACATGCTAGAATCATTAAAAATACCTGGAATCTTACTGAAAACTGGATTAGAGTCTCGTTCCAAGAGGTCCAGCAATTCACGCTCCCATTCTTTTAAAATTATGGGCTTGTTGCCAATTGCCCGCACATCACTTTTTTTCTTTACTTCATTCTTCATATTTTGTATTTTTTTTCTAAGCTGGGAAGTAGTGATTCCTTGCCCGACTTTTCTTAAGTAATCTTCCCTCAAAAATTAAAGTGCCTCATCTTTTTCTGCTTTTACGGCAGGCAGCTGTGATTTTTTAAACAAAACTTTGTAATTTTTGAGCAAATCGAAAAAACACGCACTGCCTTTGTCACCCATATTTGTATGTACTTATATAATTAAATATGTAATCACAAAACTTTATTCAAACTAATAATTTTGCTAAACTTTCTTTCTTAGCATCCTTGGTTTTTTTTATTTTTATTAGAAAGTTTTTAGTTTTCATTTTATGACATAAAACTTATTTGGTTTGTAGACTTACAATTACTTTTGAGTAATTTGATAGGTACCAATTGCTCAGTTTTCTAGAACTATTTTTATTTTTCCGTGATTCTACTTACTTTTTATTTTATAAAGAAAAACGCATTTATTGATATTAATTAATTAACAAATTGCATATCTTTTTTATTTATTTCTGTTATAATGAAAATAAGCACAATGATAAAATTAGATTCTAGAACATAGGTTTTAAATAATTTATTAAATATTGTTTGTTTTTACAATGTTTTTTTACCTTTTTTAAATTAGTTAAAATACGTGAATTTTTTTCATTTTCTTTTTTCGTCATAGTTTTAAAAAGTTTAGTAACCGTGCTCACACACACTTACGCAATAAAGCCCTTTTAATACAAGAAAAACTCACCATCCGTTTATTATATACAAAACAGCTGTTACGGTTTGTTCAATTCGCCGTGGGCCATTGTTTGATTTCTTCACATCCGTAAAACGACTAGTACTGCGATTCACTATGCTTTTTAAGCCATAGTTGTTGTGGCTAAAAATGTTAACCATAAAATTAGCCAATGTAGCAACCCAGTAGCAATTTAACCATATTTGCTGCTGTTTAAAGTCAGCTGTTTCAGCCAGCTGTTATTTATAACAGAAAATATTGTGGTTTATTAACAATAGCATTTTTGGGGTGGTTTAGTTCGGCAAAACAAATTACTTTAACATTGTGTGTGTATTATTGTTTTAAAAAAATGGCTTTTGAATATTTGGCCTATACTTTATTAACAGAAGATGAGCCAGTTGATAGTGTTCCTTCAGTCAACCGTCGCATTCTTCGCGATTTAGATAATCCTTTTGACTTGACGGTATTGGAATTTAAAAAATTATACCGTTTAAGTCCGGAATTGACAGGAGAAATTGTATTGCAGCTTGATGGACTTCTAAAGGGTTCTAGGATTACTGCAATATCAACTGAAAAACAGGTATATATGTACTGTAGATAAATATGTTAATATAAAAAAGTTGTATGCAGGTGCTAGCTACATTGCGTTTTTATGCAACTGGGTGTTACCAACGGCCTGTAGGTGAGCAATGGGGTATATCCATGAGCCAGTCATCGGTAAGCCGTTGCATACATAGAGTAACTGATGCTATTAACAACGGGATGTTTCGTTCAGTGATAAAGTTTCCCATGACTCAGGAAGATCGTCATACTGCGAAAGCAGTTTTTGCTTCATCTGCTTATCCTTTTGTAGCTGGTACAATCGGTGCAATCGATTGCACTCACATACCTATACTAGCTCCAAAAAGCCATGAAGAAGCTTACGTCAATCATCATGGCTATCACTCAATTAATGTACAAATGGTAAGTTAAGCGTTAAATAAAAAACAACAATAAAGTATTTTTATTTGAAGATATGTGACCCAAATTTAAAAATTTTAAACGTTAATGCTAAATACCCAGGAGCACGGCATGATTCCTACATATGGAACTCTTCCGCAGCTCGGAGAGTTATGCAGCGGAATTTCGAAAATGGAAACCACAACATGTTTTTAATTGGTATGTATAATTAAAATTTTACATTAAAAAAATAAAACTATCAACTTGTTAAAACCACTAAAAATCTACAGGGGATTCTGGCTACCCGTTGGAGCCATGGTTGATGACTCCTCTTCCCAACCAATTAGAAGGGAGTCCTAAATTTCATTATAACGAGGCCTTGTGTAAAGCTCGCAATCCAGTTGAACGACTGTTTGGCGTCCTAAAAGGAACTTGGCGATGCTTATCTAAGCAAAGAATTCTTTTATATGATCCAAGCTTTGCCGGGAAAGTTGTTAACGCTTGTGCGACTTTACATAATATTAACTTACACGACCAAAGCTTTGAAACAGACTTGCACACATCATTGAGCCATACAAATATTGATTTGGTGGATCAAAACCTACCATCCTCAATAGCTAAACGTGTCCAAGACCGCTTAATAGCAAATTTTTTTACATAGGCAATAACTCGTAGAAGGAAGTATCACATTTAACTTTTTTAATTTATTTTAATTTTTAATTTCTAAATATGAATGTACTTAAAATATTTCAACTCAAGCTTTGTTACTTTTATTTACATATATAATTTGACATGTATAATTAAATTGGAAGAAACGTTTTAGTTCCTAAACGCCTAAAAAATGTGTAAATTTTTATTTAGGTTTAAACAAATGCAAGTATCTGGTGCGAGTCCGAAAACACTTCCGCCTAATTCTTCTCAAACTATGCGAACGTTTGTATCGCTTCGATATCGTGGGACTGGCCCTTAAATATAACAAAGAAAAAAGCAAAAAATCAAATGCACAAAATAGTAAAAAAGCAATAAATACTCCTCTTGCTCTGCATTCGTAAAATGAAAAATTTTAAGAATTAAAACAAAACATTTATTAAAAGTAAAAAGAATAAAAAACAAAGAATTCCACACACCAAAATAAATAAAAAAGCAATTCAAATTAAAAGACAAGTTAGTTAAATAAATAAAATAAAAAATAAGTATGTACATATGTATATACAAGAATTAATTTACTCTTTGAGGCTGAAACGAAAAGCAATAAACGTTCTAAGATTTCTTATAAATCATAATAAAACATTTTCATGCCTTATTCCTATTACATTGTTTCATGATATTGTCACAAAACAATTTCAAAAATAGTTTTTAAATGCTTTACCATTAGTACTTTTGAAATTTATTTTGTGACAATATCATGAAACATAGCTGTATAACACAAATACTGTTATTGCGAAACCGGATTGATTTGAAAAGTAAATCGACAAAGGTGTGATGAAAATCGATCAATTTCAAAGCAAATTATATAGGTTTGATAGAATTCAAGTACATTTATCATTTTGGATAAGAAAATTGCAGGACAATTTCTAAAACAATTAAAAAAAATAATGAATTGAAAATTTCTACAAAACAATTTTATTCACAAAAAAAAAAAAATTCAGCTCTTGTTATTTATAATTATAAAAACAAATAACAACTGAAATAAATAATGGGAATAAGGCATGAAAACGTTTTATTATGATTTACATATTAATTTCTTATAAATTATTATGAATAAGGCTTACATGCCACTCAATGGCGGAATTATTATATTCGCGTTTTGTTGTAAAATGTAAGCCTTATTCATATTTGTTTTATGAAAAAGTTACAAAAAATGTAAAGGGATACTTACATTTTACCTATTACATTAGATAAACCGCCAATTGCACTGGCTATTTCTTTAAGGCCTTCTCCAATCGTTTTTATGGCATCGGACATAACCTAACAAAAACAAATGAGACGTATTCTTATTGATGATTTATATAATAGTTATAATTACCATTAAAGCTTCAGCCTGTTTGTTTGCGATCCCCAAGAATTGCTTCTTGGTTTCACTGTCGTCTGCCACTCTCTTTCTTTTTACTCCTCTTCCAGGTGTCCTCGAAGTGCTCGGAGTGTCACACCGCAAATCACTCGTTTCTTCCGTATTTGATGGCGATTGTACTACATTACATTCGCCATTTTCAAGCAGAACCTGTAAATTCTAATAGAAAAAGAATTTGCTTTGCTCTTCACACATATTAAGTTCATTGTTACTTACTTCTTCCATTGGAATACTTTCATCAACGGATTGGTGGCCCTCAATATAGTCGTTGCCGATAATGGCAACAACCCGCCTTTCTAATTCATTTAAAGGCTCTTTTGACAATGGTCTGTTTCCTGTTTGGGCTTGTTCCCTTTTCCAATACCTCACTTTTATGCTTGTACGGCTTTTTAATTCTCTCCAAACCTATGTAAATACAAACAAATTTTTAGTTTCTTTTAACTTATAAAACAATCTTTACTTACCGTCTGCCATTGGTTGGCCGTTTTAACAGCGCCGCCAAGACAATTAAGCCTTTCCGATAGCTCTGCCCATTTCTTTTCAAACTCCAGCTTCCCATGCAGCTTTTTGAATTTGCCGCCAGCTAGTCCCACATTCTCAATCAAGAAGTCAACCATATGACTAAGCTGTTCGGCAGACGCACGGCTTCTTTTAAATAACTCAGTCGTCATTTTATAAAAATATAAACTAAATTAATACATAATAAAATAAAATGAAAAATTTTTTACTTACATTGCACAAAATTAAGGTCCGAAATAAGTGAATATTTTCTTTGTTTTTTTTATTCTTCTTTGTGCTTTTCGTTATTTTGACATTTCATTTAATAGAGATGCCACAGAATATAAATTTAAACACAGAAAAATATAAAAGTGTTTACCATGGCTAACAATAAGTTAGTGAATCACATCATGGCTAGTGCAAACATTAAAATGTGTGGTTTACGTTAACCACTAACCACAGTGTTAAAAGTTAGTGAATTCCACTATAGGTTTCATGCAAGGTGAATTCATATAAGGTGAAATCATGAAGCATCTCTGTTTTTAAAATTTTCTCTTTTGTCAAAAAAGACAGACATGGCTCATATACTTTGACCATATAAATGTAAAAATTTTGAAGGCTGTGAAGAAAACATACCGTGAAACCACTAGAATTAGCATATTTTTGCTCGGGGGTGATAAATGTAGTAGTACGAGAAAAAAGTATCATTTTACGGAAATTTGCAACTATAAACTAAGCAAAAAAGTATGATATTTCAATTCCATATTGTTTCAGTATAAATATTCAGCAAAAAATTAAAAAAAAATTTAAACATTGCGAAGCACGTGCTAGTGCACATTTAAATGTTATGATAATTTAATTTTAAGATATTTTTAATAATTACCTATAATAATAAATAAAAAATAAAAATTTTTAATTAACAAAATAAATATTACGTTTGTTTTATTTCATTTGGATTCACATCCAAATGTGGAAAAAACAGTACCGAGTGCAAATAATAATTTCAGGAATACTATTTATATGTCTGCGGTGTGCTGCTCCATAAAATCAATAGTCGACGAGTGCCGAGAATTTTGGAAATGTTTTTTGGAAATTAAACACCCTCCAAATCGATATAACTAAGTGTCATTTTCCAAAAATTAGCCGTTTCTGAGAAATACCCCCCTCAATATTGAAAAGTACCATACATTGATACAATAGTATGTTACACCATATAATTCATAATTGACGAGTGCCGAGAATTTTGAAATTGGTTTTTGGAAATTAGACACCCTTTAAATCGATCTAGCTAGGTGTCATTTTCCAAAAATTATCCGTTTTCATGATATACCCCCCCTCAAATAGTGAAAAGTGCCATACATACATTGGTGCAATAGTATGCTACCCCCTATAATTTATAACTGACGAGTGCCGAGAATTTTGAAAATGGTTTTTGAAAATTAGACACCCTCTAAATCGATCTAGCTAGGTGTCATTTTCAAAAAATTAGCTGTTTTCATGATATACCCCCTCTCAAATATTGAAAAGTGCCATACATACATTGGTGCAATAGTATGCTACACCCTATAATTTATAATTGACGAGTGCCGAGAATTTTAAAAATGGTTTTTGGAAAGAGGCGATTTAAAACTCAAACTGTCTAAAAAGAAAATAGTTATAGATATGTTAAGACAAGAGTATTTAAAATTAAATAATTCGTGTATTATTTCATTTTATAACGTGAAGTACTTAGTTTCGGTATTGCTATCCTATGGGTACTGCACTTTTCCAGATTGTTGCAGATACCGTTTTAAAATAAATTTAGACGGAACTGTTTCAGTATATAGAACAGGTGAAATAGTTCATGGGCAAGGAGAAAAACGTATTGCTCAAATATGTGGTGCTGCTCGTGCTATTGTAAACAAATCTTTAGAAAACAAAAGCGCTTACATATATAGGAAAGAAAAGATTTTAGAAGCAGCTGATGAAATATCGCAGTGGAAATTTTCAAAATATTCACAAGCTCTCTACGCTGCGTAAGAAATTTCGATCAATTTCTCCCCCCTAATCCCTTTGTTGATATTTATTTCATGCAGCAAGAATATTACCAGCAATATATTCAGTATGTAGCATCGCCATTAACTGTACACTGCTGGGAAAAAAAAACATTTGAAAGTTTTTTGAGTAATCCTCAAATACTTAAAGATGCAAACCATACTGTACATATTGACGCAACTGGTCAAAGTGTAAGACAAATTGAATGTGCACAAAAAAGAATTTTAATATACAAAATGGTTATTCATATTAAAAAGTTTAAAATGATTGTTCCAATTGTAACGGCGATATTATCTCGCCACACTATTGGAGAGATAAGTTTGATATTTGAAAGATTGCAATCGTATTGCAAAGAACACAAATATAAATGGCCATTTTTGCAATGACCAAAATGTTTCTGAATATCTCAATGATTGCTTTGCACACCTACAGAATACGACCTCAAATAGTAGACCGAAAGTTATTATTCAGTGGTGCAAAGCACATTATGTACATATTCACCCTTATCATGAATATCATTTCCCTCGAATTTTGTTCACTTTCACTGGGATAGCAATTACGAATGAATTCCCTGTTAAATCCCCTTATCATAAATAATTTTTTTCCCTTGTTTTGTTCACTTTTTTGCTTTAATCTGTTCACTTACTTTTTGCTGGCGAACACAAGTATTTTTGTTTGTTTTTTTCTTAAAATTTAATTTAGCAAGCAGAATTTAACAATTTTTTAACAAAAGAATTAAAAAGTGGTTGTCCACCTATAAAAAATTAATTTATTTTGTTATAAAATCGTTTATCCACAGCAGTTAACACCTTTACTACAAGAACCATTCATAAATTGCTTCAATAAAAAAAATTTTGTTTTTGCTCTTAAAATCTTATAAAATTACAGAAATTTTTTATTTATATGCACTGGCCACTGAAAACTGCTTAACAATAAAAGTTGACACCTTTATTACAAGAACCATTCGTAAATTACAAAAATGTATTGTTTTTCTATTGAAAACTTAGAAAATTTTATAAGTTCTTCTTTATTATACATTCACTCTGCACTGATAACGTGTACAAAATCTCACGTGAGATTCCCAATAGCAATTTTCCCTTCGAGGGGAATGAAAATTTCGGGGGAACAACAATTTCACTTTTATTCATGATAGGGGTGATTATTTGCAAAGATTTAAATAGCAAAGTTGGTAAAAATCATATATTGAAGCACTTACTGAAAAACGTTTTAACTCTAGCTTTTGATTTAAAAACAATGGAAGAATGCCAAATTTGGTTTAAAAATATATTCATTGTACTCTTAAGTCCACAAAAAGAGCCCTGAATGTAAAGAGAGCTTAGCTATATTAAAGAAACGTGTACTAGACGTAAATGAAACAGATTTTCAAAACTTAAACCTTTTTGAAGATGAAGACATAAACAACTTAGAATCTATTGCGTCCATTTTAGGAAATTTTTTGAAAATATTTTTTATAGTATACACGAAAACTGTAATGGCGTCGTAACAAAGTATGATGTGAATGAATATTATAACGAAGATATTTGCACATATATTATAAAAAAATATTGTTCATTTTTGCCTATGTGGACCCATATTATGGGAATCTTGGTAGATACATCAGGCGAACATATTACTAATGCTCCTGTGGAATTTAATTTTTATTTACAGAAACATATTCTGCTTAATCATAAATCCGTTAGACCAGGAGATTTTATAAAAAAGATTGCATGAGTTCTTTAAAAGAACTTCGGTATCAATACGCCATGTTCGATACCGAGAAAATGATTGAGAAAGAGTGTATAAAAACAAATTCAGAGATAGCACAAACTGAAATTACATTGCAAGTAAAAAAAGAGCATGACTATGAATTAGTAGAATTTTTAGAACCGGAAGAAAAATGGTAAAAGAAAAATCACATAAAACAGAAAGGTATTAAGCCCAAACATCTTTTAAATTCAAAAAAGCGTAAAAAATTTAATTCAGTACCTACGTGCGTTCAAGACATCATTAAGATTGATAGCAATAGTTTAAAAGATATTGCTGACATGAAAAGAATTAAAAAAGAACACACTTACTCTAGTGAAGTTAAAGAAATTATACATAAAAGTGAAATAAATGTAAATTTCTACTTTTTTAAATATGATAATTTATTTAAATTAATGTTTCCAAATTTAAAACAAGTCGACATTAGTTTTTATGGCATATTGGATATTACAGACTTGAAGTCTTTAAGTGTAGGTGAAATGTTGACTAATTTTGTTGTAGATTGCGCTATTCTTTCTGTTATAAAAGATAATTTTATAAATGTTATTAGTTTACCTTGCCAAATTGACCAAATTTGTTTTCAGAAAGTTAGTAAAGTTATGTCACGTAACAAAAACGTCATAGTTATTCCAATTTTAAGCGGAAAGCATTTTAATCTATGCATTTTAAATCTTTCATCTCGAGAATTTAGTTTTATAGATTCCATGCACGATTTTAGCGGTGAAGAATTTTTTGAACAGTTTATTACTCTGTTCAGACATAAAAGTTAATGAAGTCAATTAAGTTTTAAATTGTGTGACTGATTTGGGTGTTCACACATATTCAATTAAGTTTACGCAATTAAGCATTTGACAACTGAAAATATTGTCACATTTTTTTTGTATGTTTGAGTGTTTATAAAACAAAATACTTAAAAAATGAAAAGAAAGTCGGATTTAAAAAAAATTTTGTTAGTTTATACCAAAAATATTGAACTATTTCAATCAGTGCAATCCAGTTTTGAAGGCAAACTAGCTTTGTTAAGAAAAACAAAGAAAGAAAACGAGTTAGTTCTGCATAATTTAAGAAGACAGCAACTATTGTTTCTTGCACTTTTAGAGAATAACGCAACTCAAAGGTCTTTGTGGAAGTTGGTGAGTAGAATTAATTGTAATATTTTTGTATTTCTTTTAAATCAAAAATATTTTTTATTAAACAGAATCGTGAATCTTTATTCTGGGAAGTCAATTGCAATTGCTATGATGATCATTTTTTTAAAAGTCACTTTCGTATGACCCGTGCGAGTTTTGAAGTATTATGTGGCATGCTTAACAATTTACAAAAAAATAGTACAAAGTGGCGAAGTGCGATTCCATTACCAAAACGTATAGCCATCGCATTGTTTACACTCAGTTCGTCTGGCGAGTATAGAGTAGTTTCTGAGCTATTTGGCGTTGGAAAATCAACTGTGTGTACACTTGTAATTGAGTTCTGTGAGGAAGTATGGCAGGCATTGTCAGCACAGTATCTTAAAAAATTACCTCCGACGCAAGAAATGTTAACTGAAAGTATTAATGGTTTTCATCGCCTTGGATTTCCACAATGTTTAGGAGCAATTGGTATATTATTAAATATTACGATAAAAATAATACATAATAATAAAATAATGCAAATATATTCAACGCATAACACGTTTATATATTTTCAGATGGATGTCATATCGAAATAAAGCCAAACCAAACCGATGCAACTGACTACTTTAATTACAAGGGATGGTATTCTATTGTACTTTTGGCTCTTGTGGATTACAGGTGCAAAATTCATGTTATCGCTTTTTGTTTATTTGTTTAATTAAAATGCATTATATGCAGATATCGTTTTTTATATATAAATGTTGGTGCTCCTGGACGTTGCAATGACTCCCAAATATATAATTCATCCTTACTAAAAAAATTATTGACAGATAATGAAATATTAATCGCCAATAAGAAAGAAATATGTGGTGTTGACATGCCAGTGTGTATTGTGGGAGATTCGGCATTTAGATTTTCTACCACCTTAATGAAGCCCTATGCTTTTAGCCTAGGCTTAACAGAGGAACAAAAGCTTTTTAATTACAAGCTTTCAAAGTGCAGAAGAGTGGTAGAGAACGCCTTTGGTCACCTAAAAGCTCGTTTTCGTAGAATTGGCAAAGGCATAGACAACCGGATTGGGAACGCACCGCTCATCATTCGAGCCTGCTGCGTTTTACACAATTTTTTAAATGAAAAAAATGATAATATTAATCAGATATGGTTAGAAAATGCCCAAGAATTCGAAAGACATCGGGAGGACCCTATATATAATGTGGTGATTGGTGATGCCGAACCTACTGCTGAATTCATAAGACAAAAATTGTGTTGTTATTTCAGTAAGTACATTTTGCAAATTCATCTATATGGTTGAAATCTTTTTTCATATGAAATTTAAAAGCAAAGAAAACAACACAATTTAAAAAATTATATTTTTATTTATATATTATTTAATTTTTATTTAAAAATGAAATAAGGGCATTCTTTAATTCCTCATTGTCTTTTGCAATTTTTTCTAGTGTATCAGCTTTCTTCCTCTCTATGCTAATTAATTCTTTTTCAATATCCTCGCTTTTTTTTAAATGTTCAGCTATATCGCCCGACAAATTTTCAAAGTTTTGCAAAATTGTTGTTTTAAAGTCTTTTCTTTTTTTCTTTGGAGGCTCTACCGCTGACACTGACGTATTTGGTACAGGCGATGGGGATGAATGTATAATGGATGACGACAGCGATGGAGTTACAATGGCATCGTCTTCTTAAAATAAAATATGTTTCTTTTTAAAGTAAAATGCATTAAAAATGAATTATTATGATTATAAATATAATAAATAAAAATAATTAAAAACTGGTTATTTAATTATATTCATAATTTATCTCTCATCAAACTGTGTGAATGTTTGACCGACTTAAAATTACTTTTAAAACTCTTTTAATGATAAAAAGAATTTTCAAGCATACACACCAATAAATTAAATGAAAAAAGTTTTTGTAACTATAAAAAAATTTTAAATAACAACTTTATTCTTCAAATATAAATAAAAAACACATACCGTCAATGCTTTCAATAACCAATTCGTTAAATAAGTTTGCCTTGAAGCTCCCAATAATTTCATGGACTCTATTATAATGTGGCCATAAAGAAGGTGATCCTCCAGACACACCTATCACTGCCTTTTCTTTTCTTCAAAAGTTTCAATATTTTGTTTTTGTATATTTCATATTTATGTTCATATTTGTATATGTACATACCTGTATCGCTGCGTAAAATTTTGTAATTTTACTTGCACATCCCGTGAGCTATACAAGTACCCCAGCTTGGATAGCTCATCTGCCATTTCAGCGTAGATGTGGCCATTTTTCCGTTGACCACGAAGTTCTTCAATTCGCTCTGGCCACAAATCAAGCAGGGCTACTTCACTACACTCCGTCCACTCAATCCGCTTTTTCTTTGATTTTCCTGCTATTGATTAAAAGAAATTAGTTATTTAAAAATTAAAATTTTATAAAATTTATTTACCGGTAACTTCGGCTGCCATTTCTTTTTTATGACATTTATTTTTAAATTTATTTACGTTTTCTTTTTTTAGTACTGAAAATATCAACTTTGCTCACTTTTGAGATGATATTTAATGGCTCAAGAAAGAGTTGCATTTTGATTTTGACTTCATTAACGTGCAATCAATTTTTAATTGCGCAATTATTGAATGGAAATTTGTATGGTAAATTGAGCTCAATTAAGGCGATAATTGCGTAAAATGCTTAATTGCTCAATTAACGTGTATGTCTGAACAGCCTATATGTCCCACTTCAAAAAAGATAATGAAACATGGAAATTTGTTAGAATACTGCAAAGAAGAAAACAAACTGATAGTGTTAGTTGCGGCGTATTTGTAGTTATGTACGTCTTGTACTTTTTACAGAAAAAATCGATATGTAAAAATCAAAATTGATAAAAAATATTCATATATGTATTATGCATGAAATACATAAAATATATCGATTTATGATGGCTTGAATATATTCAAAATAAAATTGGCAAATAAACATATGCATAAATATGTAATGAAGTATATTGAAATGGTGTAGCCCTATTGGGGATGTCAGCTATTAAAAACAATTGACAACGCGCCAAATACAGTACCTCAACGGTGGTGTGGAAAACTGTTATCTGTTCTATCAATCGAAAAGAGGAATACATATTAATTATTATTTATTCAAAACTTTATTTGTGAGAAAACGATAAGTGCACAAAAGGATGTCTGGATGGTTCCAAATTGCATCGCTTACCTTTGGATCTTAGCAGGTTATTTAAGAATTTGTTTTTTGTGCCAAGAATTGGTTATGTAGCCATTTGAAAAAATTTGAAAACAAGACAGCACCACACTGGGTATTTTGTTATAATTTTTGCAAAATTTAAGAAAACTATTCTTTAATATAAAAAACCTCGTTAAAGTTTGATCTGTAGCCATGTTAGATCGAAAGTTGTACTTATCAAAAAGTGGTAACAACACAACCAACAGTCTCAATGCTAATGGTGAAAAAATTTGTTGATAACTTAAAATTTGGCTAAATATTAGTATAAATAGTCTTCATATTTGACCACGAAAAAACTCAAAATTAATAACTGCCGTAATACCACAAATCTATAAGCCAAGCATACTGGTTTACTGATTCTAAAAACTTTTTTTTTAATCGGCACTATTTCTCCCACAAACGTGAGATACTGTAAGCTGTTAACGTTAAATTTTTAATTTTTTCTCCTCAAGGAAAACGTGTTTAGATTGCCAAATAATTAATGTGAGTAAATCAGTTCTTCAGCCATTTTATACAAAGTGATAATGGTTTGGATGACGATGACTTGGATAAAGATAATGAATCTCATATTCGATGTGACGGTGGGGCTGAGGAAGAACCACTGAATAAAATAGTATTTTACACAAAACAAAAATTAAATTAAGCTAGATAAATATTTAGGTATATAGTAAAGGGCTGCATAAGCATAATTGAAAGCCACACATCACAGCAAACATGTGTAATATTTCAAGTATGCTTGTGCAGATACTGCAGACAAATACTGCATAAAAGTCTGTCAATAAGCCCTTAATAAACACATAATATTTTTTATGAATTTGGGGGTTAGTATATATAAATTTTTATATACGTTCTGAACTAAATTATAGTTTTTCTTGTTTTAAAACTCCAATATTGTTAATTATTCATTCATTATTGTTATTTTTTATTACTAAGTTTATTTCAATTATTATTAACATTAAAAATATCAAATTTTTGTGCTGTGGTATTTAAATATTATATATGTTTGTTTTCTTGTTTTATTCTTGTAAAGTGTATGCAACTACTTTTGTAGTGCTTTTTTAATTCAAATACATGTATATATAAATTGTACAGAAATAGAAATTAAAAGTACTTTTCCTTAAATGATTTTTAAAATTGTTGGAAAAAATATGACAATTAATTAGTATTTATATAAAATTACACGCTTTAAGCAACAATTAAATCTTAAAAAACAAATTATTTTAGTGTGCTGTTTGTTGTTGAACCACCTTTTCGAAAATTGAGACGATTAACTTGTTAACATCGCTATATGAATTTCCTTCACCATTTTTACAGAGAGCCTGAGTAGAAAACAAAAATAAATTTAAATTATTATTGAATTGTTATATAATTTTGTTTTTACCTTTTATTTACCATTTGGACAAATAGAATCCGTACAAACGAACTGGACAATGTAAGGGATTCTCTTCATTCTCTTGCAGTTTCTATACTTTCTTTTTGCGTGGATTTGCATCTGAAATTAATTTAATACAAATTCATTCATTCTGTTGAATGTTTTCTTTTCCTTCTTATTTTTCAAATAAATAACAAAGTTAAATTTTTATTCTCTTTTCCCCTTGGCTGTTTATGTTTTTATTTCGGCAAAAGCTGAAGGCTAACACGCGACAATATTGTTGGCAGGCAGGCAATGGGGCCAGCTGGCAATAGAGAAAAATTTATTTACAACGAAATGGAAGCCATTAGAACAAAAGCGAAGGTGGCTGAGATACAAATGACACAGCAAAATAATAAAAAAAATTATCATATAAAAATTGGACAGATGATGTTGTTCTTGCATGCAATAAATTTAATCCTTTAAGTTCAATGAATAGAAGTTTCATAAATAAAAAAAAAATTACAAAAGTTTGCTCCCGATACTGCGTTAAAGATTTTCTGTTAAAAATATCTGTGAAATATTGAAATTAAAAAAAAAAAAAAAAGTAATCCGACGTGTACAATATCCCTCCCTCGGGCAGCGACAGTTTTAATGGGACACTGTAAATTTATCAACTGTAAAAGTTGTCAAAATATAAACAGTAGTGCGGTTCAGTAACTTTTATTACAAACATTCGTATCGAAAAAACGAATATATTCGACAGAATAGAAATCGTCAGGGCTGTCATAGAATCCAAGTCGGTTTTGCAAACCAATATTGCTTTCATTTGGTATCATGAAACCAAGTCGTTTTTGTTATTTTCGAAGACAAATAAAACCGAAGTTCGAATCAGTTACTCTATATGTACATTAGTTTATTTGTATGAAATTTTTTATGTAAATGTTTGATAACAATTTTGATAAATCGTAGTGTTTTCGTTTAAATAAAAATAAAAACGTGTTTTTTTTATTTAAAATATATAATTAGTGTCAGTGAAATAAGTAGTGAAATAAAATCACTTTTGCCGTTGTAGGATTTTTATTATTAGAAGAGCGCTCGCAGAAAGTAAAAAAGAATATTAATAAATTACCGGTTAAAGAAAGAAGCTTTCCGCTGACCTGCGCTTTTTATTGATTCAGCCAACTGTTGTCAAAGAGGTCATACAGTTGGCTTATCATGTTTTGTAAATTCCTTCACAATGTCAGGATATTTTTCTATAACATGCATAATTATTGAGTTTTAGGGCAATTTTTTTTTTTGTTAGAGAAAAAAAGTATGAGTAAAAATTTATTTGTGTAGAATTAATATTAATTTACTTAAATTTTTATTAAATATCTAACTCCATGTGAAATTTTAATGACAAAAGTCCGTTTTAGTCACTTGCTTTATTTGAAATTAAACAAACCAACAACTGTCAACTGATTGGTTTCAATCCAATACAAAACCGATAACATTGATTTCTGTGACACCTAAAACCGACATTAATTCTAGTTCGAAAATGAAACCGACAACATTAGATTTCATGACACCAAAGTAATTTTTTTGTCAGTTTCGAATCCATTACCGACAGCATTGGATTCTATGACAGCCCTGCGTTATTTGCAATGATTATTTTGTGTTTTTAATTTCGGCGCAAAACTTCGAAAATTTTTGTGAGAATGTTACTGAATACTGAATTCGATATTACATTGTACTTTACTTCTTTTTTTCAATACGAATGTTCGTATTAAAAGTTGGAAACCAATTTACAACACTTGTACGTACTTGAAATTCGTTTTGTTCTCTCCACACGTTAGTCCGGTATAACATAGGACAATTTTCGTTGCACAACTTTTTTTTTAAATTGGGGTTGTATCTACACACAAATTTAGTTTCGGGAATTTCAGTATTCTTATTCATTCAAGCTTTAAAAGGTAAGAATAGACAACTTATGGTTTTTTTCTTTCTTTTCAAATTAAATAATCTTACCCAATACTAATAAGTATATATTAGGAGCATATTCGGTTCCATTTGGTATACAAACTTATGCAATTATTCACCAACATGTTGCAGACAAATGAAGAATGTTTAATAAAAGAGTTGCAAAGCACAGTAAAATATAAAGATGCCTTCAGCAAAAATATATGGGAACCCTCCGCACAACTTAATGATGAAGAAAAATTAAGTTTGTATAAAAAAATACTACAAATACATTAATTGAATTTATGGAATAGCCTGTAAAATTCATCCGCAAATGCAGAACAAACTAGAAGAATATCTGTGCAAATTAATTGAGAAGGTAAAATAGAACGCACGTTGAACCGGCAGACTCTCCGTTTAAATTTGAGACAACGTTTTAAGGCAAGGTACCGTTTCCTGCAATACAAAAAAAAATAAAATTTCATTATAAAAATCATAGCAAAAATCTTGTACCAATATTGAGTTTAATGAATTTAGGAAAAAGCCTAGACATCAAAAACAAAGATTATGACAATATAAAAAAACATCAGAAAATATCACATGTGGAGTTTGCGGCTGGTGAATATGCTCACTTGGTGGGTGATTGTTTGCAGAGAGCATCGTATTCTGATATGGAATTTGTTAACATTACGTTTACAAGCGGTTCTAAAATTAAGTGTAAAACACTTGACATTTGATCCGCAAACAAAATTAGTGGCAGTTGCCACACATAATAATTTTAAGCGATTTACTTAAAATAATTGCGTTTCATTACAATTTTAATACATTTATTCCAAACTAATTTGCCGCTGCCTATTTATCAACGTCAAAATTTACCAAATTTGCATGGTATTGCCTGGATACCACGACGTTATCCCCAGCAAAGATCGATTAATTTGAACTGGCTGGCTCAGCCTACTTTATATTTCTTAACTGAAAAACAAGAAATTGGGGTTGTATCCACACACAAATTTAGTTTCGGGAATTTCAGTATTCTTATTCATTCAAGCTTTCAAGCGACTTGTCTTCTTTTTTTACAGCTTTAAAAGGTAAGAATAGACAGCTTATGGTTTTTTTGTTTCTTTTCAAATTAAATAATCTTACCCAATACTAAATAGTATATATTATAGTATATATTAGGAGCATATTCGGTTCCATTTGGTTTAGAATCGTCTTGGATGAATAAGCACAATGAATAATTAAGCTCATTTGCTGTCCATTACAATAGTTCTGTTTTCATCGGCGTTTTTAGTCATAATCCATTATGTCTAGACATTAACACTAAATGTGCAGTTTAAGCATATATTGGTCTGGCTTTCTAACAGGCTGCGGTCATTTTACCATTTCTTCACTACATTGACGCATTATTGAGTTATTATTGTGGTTAAGGAAGTGCAGAAAACAATATCAGCACCACGTTTCCGTCCTCGAGTACCTCTGCAATAATATAAACAACTTATCTTGTAAGGATGTTAGCTCCCGTGCTCCGTTTTTGGAAACCTATTTTGATCGAGCAGCTTCTTGTTGAACAGTTTTCATAGGATGCTGAAAAACATAAATTGGTTATTTTCATTATAATTAATGTAACACATTTTAATTTAAATAAAAAAAGAATATACTTAATTTTGTCAAAATAAATAAAAATTTTTTTATTCACTGTTCATAAAATATTTTTTTAATTATAAAGCACTTTAATTTATAAAAATTTTTCAATGCTTGAAAGACATTTTCCATAGTATAATTATACGAAGTAGGCGCACCATGTATTTTGTTAGTGTAATTATTCATAGTTTAATGTCAAAATGAAGAAAGAGAAGAAACAAAAGAAATAAAAAAAAATAGGGTTGAAAGAAAATATTTCAACATAAACAACATAGCTTTCATTCGTAATGCAAAAAAATAGCAATAAATAAACAAAATAATAAAAATAGTGCAATAAATTTAATTAATTTCATAGTATCTGTGGGCACTTGAAAAGTGCTTTGACCCTTTTCCACCCTTTTCTTACATAAAATACAGTAAGACATTGCTTTTTATAAATATATTCACAATTTTATTTATTTAGAGTTTGCACTGCACACGAAAATAATTGGGCAAGCAATAAAATTGTTTGCGGCAATGTTTTTAAAAAATTTGCAAATACAGCTTTGGCGGCACAGAATTAACACGTTTCTTTTAATCAATTTATTATTTAGCACTTAAATAAAGTTGCTTTGCACTTTCTTATAAAAATTTTAGAAGATTTTTCACAAATAATTGGGCAGGCAATAAATTTTTTTTCCACAATGCTTAAAAAAATTTGCATATAGTTGCGTCCACTTAATATAATTACACTATGTATAAAAATTATAAAAAAATTTCAAGTGACATAAAGGCTTTCTAATATATGTATGAATTTCTTCAAAAGAATAATATATAACATTACCTAATATTGGAATCTTGACCAACTTTAAACAGCACTTGTACATCCACAAAACAGTCTAATAATTATTGTGCGGTCATCGACAATAATAATTAACAATCATCCTCAACAATCATAAACATTTATTCTTCATATAAAGAGGTATTGTTACAAAGAGTTATTCGATTATATTATACAAAGAGCTTTAAAAAACTAAATATAAAGAGAAAATAAAATATTTCTAATTCGACAATCTTATAAGATTTTATGCTTACTTTGGTCTTTCTCTGCTGCCGGTTAATTCAAAAATGACATATTTAATAAGAAGCCAGATAAATATTTGACAGCTCAATGTTAGCAAATCAGACAATAGATAAATAATAAATTCAAAGTTGCCAGAGTAGGCATAAATACATATTCTTAAAATACTATTAATTCCACTTAGAGCGAATTCGTAACATTCTCCCCCCTGGTATCACGATTACCAATCGGGAATACCAACTCAAATCACAATCAGAATTCGCAATCCTTGGGCTTGACATCTAACACGGCAAGCTTAGCAGCAGGTCGATGATATATTCCACGGGCAGTTTTTACTATTGCACTTCGTACCTGATTATCCTTGCCCATAATAATTTCATTGATGAGTCCCTTCGGCCAGCAATGTCGAGGTAGATTCGGATCGACTATTATCACCACGTCACCAACTTCAATTGGTTTAACTTTGTGAAACCAGTTTGTTCGCCTAGTCATTGTAGGTAACACTTCAGCAACCCACCTTTTCCAAAATAAATTGGCTAACAGCTGTGTATGGCGCCACGCTTTTCTTAGGTAAACATCAGCTTTTTCAAAATTTCCTATTGGTTTATCGCCAGATGAAGTTCCCAATAGGAAATGGTTAGGAGTAAGAGCTTCTTGGTCAGCAGTCTCCAACGATATATATGTTAATGGCCGTGAGTTAATAATGCTCTCCACCTCCAGAAACAAATTATATAATCTTTCATCGTTTAGTCTTTGATCCGGTGTAATTATCTGGTACAAAACTGTTTTTATGGAGCGCACCATGCGTTCCCAGGCTCCCCCATATGCGGGCACGCTGGCGGTATAAATGTCCATTTCATGCTCTGTGTAGTAAACTCATTCTGTATCGTCTCAAGATTAATATTCTTATATGCTTCACGCAATTCTTTTTCAGCTGCTTTCAAGTTTGTGCCATTGTCACTATATATTTGTTTAGGCACCCCTCTTCAAGCTATAAAATTCCTTATCGCCATTATACGCGAGCTCGCGTTCAGGCTGTGTACCAATTCAATATGGACAGCGCGCACCGTCAAACAAGTAAACACAGCACCGTATCGCTTTTCATTTCTTCTTCCCACGGTTACAATGAAGGGACCAAAAAAATCCACACCAACATAAGAAAATGCCTTTGTGAACGCTGCCATTCGTGCCATTGGTAAATTTCCCATTTCTGGAGGCTGAGGTTCTGCTCTATAATTTCTACAAATTTGACAGGTTGCGCGAACGGTCCGTAATAGTATAGCAAGTATGTTTCGTGATGAACGTGTTTATATTTGCGATGATACCAATCGACTATTAATCTAGTAATATAGTGATTCCTTGGTAAAATGATTGGGTTTTTTGTTTCATTCTGTATTACAGTGGCATTTTCTAATCGACCGCGCAGACGTATTATCTTATTATTATCTAAAAATGGAGATAGCTTTCTTAGGCTGCTATTATTAGGTAACTTTGAAGAATTATTTTGTTCTAATAATACGATTTCTTTTTTGTAAGCGTTATGCTGAATCAAATGAATCAAAAACTGTTGGCTCCAAAGTAACTGTTCAGTTGTTAAAGTTACACTATCGGTTTTTTGCTTATGTAGAACTCTCCTTTCAATAAATTTTCGCACATAGGTCATTGTTCTAAGTAGCCGCTCCCATTTTGAAAACCTAGTGCAGTCAATCAGCATAGTATTACGTTCTACTTGAACCGCTACATGTCGCATATTAATTTCAATTTCACTGGGCTCGTGCTCATACGGCTGCTTCGGCCAATATTCGGGCGTACTACATATAAATGATGGTCCGCTAAACCACGGGTTACTTTGTTTAAATTCTGGTCGTCTTACCCACTTGGTTGCCAAATCAGCTGCATTTTCCTTTGACGGCACATATTTCCATTGTAGAACATCTGTTATATCTTGTATTTCAGCGACTCTAAACATAACGAATTGTTTATAGCGTTTTGGGTCAGATCTCAACCATTGTAAAACAGTCCTGGAGTCAGTCCAGAAAGTTGTAGAATCAATTTTAATATCGTGGTTCTGTACGATAGTCCTCGCAAGTCGTGCTCCCATGACGGCAGCTAATAGTTCCATTCGTGGAATAGACACCGGTCGTAAAGGTGCTACTTTAGCCTTAGAACACACAAACGCTGTTTCCACCTTTCCATGTTTCTCGATTCTAAAATATGCTACTGTGGCGTATGCATTCTCGCTCGCGTCTACAAATATATGTAGCTGGATGACACTTCTTCTATTTGAAATGCCCTTAAAATAACATTTTGGAACTTCTAGTCTTTCGACTTCTTTCAGCGTGGCTAACCATCTAAACCACTCATTGGAAAAATGTTCAGGAATTGTATTATCCCACTCTGTGCCACTACGCCAAACATTCTGCAGAAGAATTTTCATTTGAATAGTATAAAACGATAACATTCCCAGTGGATCAAATATTGACATTATCAGTCTCAACAGTTCTCTTTTTGTAGGTAACTTACGTCCTGACAATATTTCCTCAGTAGCTTTTGTAAACTTTAAATTATATGTAAATACGTCATCGCCAGTATGCCACCACATACCGAGAACTTTCTCCACTTCTACTACATGTTCTATTTTTTGACTAGCCTTGCAAAAAGTATTTTCGTCATTTTCCTCACCTATTGCAGCTATGACCTCTTTAGAATTAGACATCCAGTTCCTTATGTGAAAGTTACCCGCGCTATGTATTTTCTTTACTTGTTCTATTAATTGTATTGCTTCAGGAATGGTGTCAACACTGTCTAACATATCGTCCACGTAATGCCTTTTAATAATTGATTCCACTGCTCTTGGAAACTCCACTGCAAACTCTTTGGCGTTATAATTTTTTACACACTGTGCCAATGATGGTGAGCAACTTGCTATAAATGACATGACCTGAAGTACATAAACGTCTGGATGTTGTTTATCGTTTATGCGCCAAAAAAATCTCTGTGATTGTACGTCTTCTGATTTGACTGCAACTCGATGGAACATTTCAGATATGTCCCCGCTTATCCCAATCTTACCAATTCGAAAATTAAAAAGAACGTTAATCAAGGGACTTACTAAGTCTGGGCCCTTATGAAGGTATTGATTCAGAGATACGCCTTGATACTCAGCGGCGGCATCCCAGACTAGTCTGATCTTTTCGGGCTTATTTGGATTTCGTACAACAAAGATTGGTAAATACCATTTTCTAGGATACTGGTCATGCACTTCATTTTCTTGTAATTTACGAATGTAGCCTTTCTCCAACATACTCTCAATATGGTCCTTAATACGCTTTTTCAAAACAGGCTCTCGCTGCAACTTCCGTTCAAAACAAATAAATCGTTTCAATGCCATTTCATAATTGTGTGGCATCTCCAAGTTTTCAGACCTCCACAAAAGTCCAACAGTAAATTTTTTTTCCGGTTCGCTGGACAAACTTTTGAACAGTTGAATCGTCCTTATCATCAGAAATTTTCTGTTCAACGCCCTCGTTCTCAAGTTGCATATTTATTTTCATCAATTTGCTTAACGATGCATCGGTATCACACTCACAAATACGCAATTGTAGAGTTGCATTAGAGTACGATTCGGAATTTGGCTTTATTTCTACTATCCCATAAATTGTCCACCCCAGTCGAGTCTTCAAAGCGACAGGTTCATCCATTTGACCCTCCTTATATTTCAAAGGTGTTGCCACTCTTATATTATCGAGTCCTATAATTATTCTAGGCTTTACGTTCCTATAAGACTCTACTGGGACGCTCCGCAAATGTTTATACTTTTGTGTAAGTTCTGAAAAAATTAAAGTTTGTTTAGGTAAATCAAGTCCATTCACGGATCTTACATTTTTTAACAAATATATTGATTTATGTTTTCCCACTGGCGATATTTTCAAGTTAATACGTTCAGATTCAAATTCAGTACGAACGCTTCCGTCCGTCCACTTAAGACACAATTCAGATTTTTCACCGTTTAGGCCAAGCTCCTTCAGCACAGATTTTTCAACCAGTGTTGGCCCAGAGCCTTCATCTAAAAATGCATATTCATCCATAATTTTATTTTCACCATATATTTTAATTGGTACAATTCTGTACAATACATTTGAAGTCATCATTCGATGCACTGCTACGACTGTAGAGCTTTTATCTGCGTTTACTTTATGTAATAAGTAGTGGTGTTTCGCCGTACAATTGTTCACACCGCATTCCTTTCTCTCTCTACATAATTTTGGTGAATATATTTTCAAACATGAACGACATAAATTCCTTTCGTTTACAATGGCCCACCTTTCCCTATATTCTAATTGTTCAAATTTGCCACATTTGGCTATAAAATGATCTGATCCATTACAGCCGTAGAATTTTGAACGAAAAGTGCCTTTATTCTTATCGTGGCGAATGTTCTCCTCGTGTACATTAACGCGTGACTGTTTACGTTTTTCCATCTCACTCACATTCGCTGCAGATACATTAATAATACTACTGGCAGCTTCTGCCAAATTAAATAACCACTTGCTAAATTCTGTAAGGTTTACCGAACACAATTTCCCATTCGAGTCTCATCTGTGGTGGCAGCTTCTCCACAAGTTCTTGTATTAACATAGGATTACATAGATGTGCATCCAAGTTTGCTGCCTCCATTGTTGAAACTATATTTTTAACACCTAGAGAAAATTGTACGAGTGTATCTAATTTTGCCATGTTAACGCTTGGCCCAGCGCGTAATTTAGTTATTAAATTTTGAATAATATTTTCTGGACGTCCAAATAGCATACGAAGTGTTTTTATCACTTGTGGCACCAACGCTGGCAATGTGAGCCTGCTGCCCACGTACTCAAGTGCTTTACCTTTCAAAGCACGATGCAATCTCAGCAAATTCTCATCGTCGCTGAAGCCACACAATCTTGTTGAATTTTCGTAACAACTGATGAACAGTGCCCACTCCTCGGATTTACCGCTAAATATAGGGAGCTCCTGTGGCGTTATTTGTCTTGCATAAATGTGTTCTTGTCTTAATTGATTATTCATTCTCGATGAATGTGCAGGATTGTTCTGTTGAGCGACATTTGGTTCACGAAAATTCTTAATACGATTCGGTTCGACGCTTTTACCATAGTCTGCAACGACGCTATTAGCCTGATGACGATCAAGTTCATCGCCTTCATCATCAGATTCATCCTGATGATCGAATGTGTTCATAATCTCATATTTGCGTTGAATATGCGCCATATTCATTTTATATTCTTCCTCTAGACGACGCAATTGAATATCAATTTCCTTTTGATTCCTCTTAGAGCCATTAGATACCAAACTCGACGATATACTACATCGTCTTATACCTACCGTTTCAGCATTCTTCACAATCACATTCAATGGCGACTCGAAAATTTCGTCCTCACTTACTACCTTCTTTCTAGAATCTTCTCTCTCCGTCATTGACGGCTTACATTTAGTGCACATAAAATCTTTATATTCGATTTCCTTATCGACGCCAACACAGATAAAATGAAACCACGCATCGCATATATCGCATTGCACCATATTCTCATTATCTGGTTGAGCACACTCCGGACGGCTTGCCTTCTCAACATCAGTCATCTTAGTCTTGCTTCTTGTTCCTACCATTTTTCTCGTGCATAAGCCTTGAGAATCACCACATAAACGTCTCTTAGGAATCAGCAGTTCAAATTTTTTAAAGAAATATTGGAATCTTGACCAACTTTAAACAGCACTTGTACATCCACAAAACAGTCTAATAATTATTGTGCGGTCATCGACAATAATAATTAACAATCATCCTCAACAATCATAAACATTTATTCTTCATATAAAGAGGTATTGTTACAAAGAGTTATTCGATTATATTATACAAAGAGCTTTAAAAAACTAAATATAAAGAGAAAATAAAATATTTCTAATTTGACAATCTTATAAGATTTTATGCTTACTTTGGTCTTTCTCTGCTGCCGGTTAATTCAAAAATGACATATTTAATAAGAAGCCAGATAAATATTTGACAGCTCAATGTTAGCAAATCAGACAATAGATAAATAATAAATTCAAAGTTGCCAGAGTAGGCATAAATACATATTCTTAAAATACTATTAATTCCACTTAGAGCGAATTCGTAACACCTAATTTTAAAAAATCCATTACTAATAACACCCTATTTAGAAAATCTAGACAATATACTTTCAATTTATTATAATAATTGCTGAACAAAAATTGTGATATATAATCCCATGTCTAATATAACATAACACTTAACATAAATTTGTTAGGAATGAGAGAAAAATCATCATCAGAGTAGCAAGGGAATATTGCTTATTGCTTTTCTCATGTTAAATTATAACAACACATATTTATGTTAATTCATAATTATAACGTAATTCCAACATTTTTACATAATGGATTTGCAGATGTTTCAATAAATTTTTATAAGAATATAACCACATGATTTATTTTTTTAGTGTCTAATAACAAAAAGACACTATCAAATTTCTGAAAGCTCCTTTTTTACTTCTTGTTGGCGTCAATTTATATAAATGGCAATAATTGATAAACAAATTTGCCGTATTATATTTGTAATAACTGTTAACAAAATTTGAATAGCAATTATTGCAATGAAACTGAATACTCTACCCTTGATATAACATTGTTAGCATATTTATGTTAGGTATAGACGGGAAGTAATAAAACATTAAAACTAATTCAAACATATTAGACATATTAACATGCATTACCAAACGTAAAAACATATGTTTCTTGATGAATTTAATTGTATTTCTAAATCTCTTGTATTTTTTATTATTATAGCTTTAGTTGATTTGAAGCCATACGAGTAATTTAAATACATATTTTTATTTTAAATTAAAAAAATTTTGAATTATTTTAATTTTAAAAATTTAATGTCTGTTTCAGAAAATAGTGGTT
Organism: Thelaira solivaga; assembly: GCA_947397855.1. Lineage (NCBI taxonomy): Eukaryota > Metazoa > Arthropoda > Insecta > Diptera > Tachinidae > Thelaira > Thelaira solivaga. The sequence goes on along the minus strand of OX377615.1, from coordinate 19,457,426 downwards.
CAGAAAATGATTAAAAAATAATTCTGATAAATAGTGTACGTATTCTTATTGTGTATTTATACGAAAATATATGTTAAAATAATCTTTACTTAAACACGTTCCATATGTATACATAAATTTTTTTGTGGAATTTTTGGGTTTTTTTTTCCAAAAAAATCGGAAAAAGTTATCCGGCATCTCTACTTTGAAATAAATGAAAAAGAAATTCTTTTTTTTACAACAATACTATTTTAAGGTACTTTTCATCCTTCCCTACTATTTTTACAACTGTGGGTCAAAGTATGTTGTCAGAGTATGTTTTCTTCACATCGATACAATTTTAACGAGTCAAGAAAGAATTTGAAGCGCAAAGCTGCTTTCTTGATATCACCTTGTATGAATTCGGCTTGGTTTCATGACACCAAATGAAACCAATATTGGTTTGCAAAACAGACAATTAGCAAAACCGACTTAGATTCTATGACAGCCCTGAATGTATAAAAAAATAATCAGGGCTGTCATACAATCCAATGTTGTCGGTATTGGATTTGAAACCGACAAAAAAATTAATTTAGTGTCATGAAATCCAATGTTGTCGGTTTCATTTTCGAACTAGAATTAATGTCGGTTTTAGGTGTCACAGAAACCAATTTCATCGGTTTTGCTATTGGATTGAAACCACTCAGTTGGCACTTGTTGGTTTGTTTAATTTCAAATAAAACAAGTGACTAAAATGGACTATTGTCATTTAAATTTCACCTGCAGTTAGATATTTAGTAAAAATTTAAGTAAATTAATATTAATTCTACAAAAATAAATTTTTAATCATACTTTTTTTCTCTAACAAAAAAAAATAGCACTTAAAACTCAATAATTATGCATTTTATAGAAAAATATCCTCTCATTGCTAAGGGATTTACAAAACTTGATAAGCCAACTGTGTGATCTCTTTGACAACAGTTGGATGAATCAATAAAAAGCGTAGGTTCATGGCAAAAAGATGTAAACAGAAAACTTCTTTATTTAACCGGTAATTTATGAATATTCTTTTTACTTTCTGTGAGCGTTCTTCTTCTAATAATAAAAATCCTACAACGGCAAAGTCATTTTATTTCACTACTTATTTAAATAAAAATAAAAACCTGTTTTTTTAATGGAAATTTTTAATATAAAATATATAATTAGTGTTAGTGAAATAAGTAGTGAAGAAGAACGCTCACAAAAAGTAAAAGGAATATTCATAAATTACCGGTTAAATAAAAAAGCTTTCCGTTTACATATTTTTGCTAAAGCTGCGCTTTTTATTGATTCATCCAACTGTTTTCAAAGAGATCACACAGTTGGCTTATCAAGTTTTGTAAATCCCTTAGCAATAACAGGATATTTTTCTATAAAATGCATAATTATTGAGTTTTAAGTGCTATTTTTTTGGTAGAGAAAAAAAGTATGAAGAAAAAATTTTTTTTGTAGAATTAATATTAATTTGCTTTCATTTTTAATAAATAACTAACTGCAGGTGAAATTGTAATGAAAACAGTCCTCTTTAATCACATGCTTTATTTGAAATTAAACAAACCAACAACTGCCAACTGATTGGTTTCAATCCAATAGCAAACCGATAACATTGGTTTCTGTGACACCTAAAACCGACATTAATTCTAGTTCGAAAATGAAACCAACATTGGATTTCATGACACCAAAATAAATTTTTTGTCGATTTCAAATCCAATACCGACAACATTGGATTCTATGACAGCCCTGATAGACTCTGTTTTTTTATAACAGCTCATCTACTCAAAAATATTAAAATTTTGTGAAATTGATTTGCTTATTATTTTTTTTAAGAATTTGTGTTTTAATAAAATAAAATAATATGAATTCAAAAAATAAACAAATTGCATTGTGTAGTGTTATATCTATTATAACTGCCTTAAAACTAACAAGGAAAAATGAAAAAAAAATTAAAAGAAATCGCACTCTTTGGAGCCATAAATGGTTGCTTCGCAGGGACTCTGGCTTTGGTTATGGATGAGCTGCGTTTGGAAGATTCAAAAGCATTCCAAAATTTTGCAAGGATGTCATACAGAACATTTTGTGAGCTGCTTTCAAAAGTGTCTGCTCTTATTTCCAAGCAGGACACTGAAATGCGTCAAGCTATTTCACCTAGTGTAAGGTGAATACAGTTTAACAAAATATTAATCTTTATTTGTGCTTAATTCCAGAAATTGTGTTGGTTTTAAAATTTATTCTTTTACTCATGATATTCTCATGAGTTATTTATTCAGCACAATAAGTACTGAAGGGGATAGCATACCTATATGGGCCAATTTTGGAAACCAATAAGCAGATGGAATGTACATTTCATTTGTACCAGATCCACTTTTCCTCTCTTTCATTTTGTCTACTTCTCCTGTGTACTGCCCACGCAAATAAGCCATTTTATTCTGTATATAATTAAATATAAATGCTTAAAGTTAATATTTTTAAATTTTAAAAGGTCATGTAGACAAATATGTATTACCTTTATTTCTGCGACTCCCACTTCAAAAATTAATTTTTTTAATTTTTCTCCAATTTCGTTCAAGGCAGCATATCGCGCATGCTTGTTGTGGTAAAAAGTGTCTTTTGAATTATAAAGGCACTCGTATTTTTGCCACATTGCAATCATTTCAATCACAGCTTCCTTGGGCCAATCAAACTGAATAATTAAAATGAAAAACATTTACATATTTGCATACAGATTTTAAATTATATGTAGGTACTCACTTTTATCAAATCTTTTTTCATATTTAAATACAATTGTTATTAATTTTAATATAATTAATAATAAATACCAATTTGCAATATCCAATTTTATAAAAACAATATTTATTTTTATTTCTGTGCTTCTTCTTTTTATTACATAAATACCCACGTCCTTCGTTTGAAAAATGGCTTATAGCCGCTGAAAATATTTTTCATTGCGTTATTGCAGTGGTGGCGAGACAGCTATTTTGTTTTCTTTTTATGCTACAAAATGATAAGCCTGTACAAAAAAATTTGATATTCTTTGCTTCAATATTATTGAAAAAGTAAAACTAGATAAAAAAATTTAATATATTTTTCTTGTAAAATATTTCATTCACGCCACCGAGCAACCAGAGGTGTCAGAGTGCAGATATAGAATACATTTTCTTTCTGTCTTTTTTGCACGAACTCAAAATTTTTATTTTGTCTTGCTCGGGTATTTCTAAAAAAATTACACTTATTATTTACATTTCGTAAACATGAATTTTAAAACACGAAAATTTGTGTTTGTTATCACTTTTACATTAAGTTCCATACTTCATAACAATAAACGTATATATAAGAATTTCCGGCATGTGCATTTTCATAACGGAAATAACTTTTTAATTAATGTTTTTAACACCGAGCAACCAGAGGTGTCAGAGTGCAGATATAGTATACATTTTCTTTTTTTCTTTTTTGCACGAACTCAAAATTTTTATTTTGTTTTGCTCAGGTATTTCTAAAAAATTTACACTTTCATTATTTACATTTCGTAAACATGAATTTTAAAACATGAAAATTTGTGTTTGTTATCACTTTTACATTAAATTCCATACTTCATAACAATAAACGTATATATAAGAATCTCCGGCATGTGCATTTTCATTACGGAAATAACTTTTTAATTAATGTTTTTTAAAACAAAAAATTTTTCATTTTGCTTATTTTCTCTTATTCGTAATATTAAAACACTATATCTGTCTCTTTTATACAAACTCAAAATAAAAAGCTGAGTTTTTCAAAATTCTAACCTCAAAAGTTTCATCTTGCTTAGTGGTTTTTAAAAAAAAAATTTTTTTCATTTTGCTTATTTTGTCTTATTCGTAATATTAAAACACTATATCTGTCTCTTACATACAAACTCCAACTAAAAAGCTGAGTTTTTCAAAATTCTAACTTCAAAAGTTTCATCTGTGGTTGCTTAGTGATTCAGGCGGCTAACGATACAGAAATTTATTATACGTCTACAAATATTTCCACAAAGCGTAGACCAAGGCGAATTTATAGGAGGTGGCGCAACTGATCAGGTGTTTTTTATTTATATTTGTGTTTTATATGGCTAAACGTCAAATTTTTTTTTCATTTTGCTTTGTGTGTTCACAACATATTTAGAAATTAAATTTATTTAAACATCCTCATAAGAAAACTTCTGAAAAAAGTGTGTGTTTATAAGAAAAAATTTTTAATTCATTTTGTTTTGTGTGTCTACAATATATTTATAAATTAAATTTGTTTAAGAAAATTTATAAGAAAAGCATGTGCTTATAAGAAAACTTTTTTGTTCCTTTTGTTTTGTGAGAAAAGCGTGTGTTTATAAGAAACTTTTTTGGCACTACTACCAATGTAAAATGGCTTAGCGTCCTCATCAATAAAACTGCAAAAACTACAATTGGGCGATAATTGAGCACTGAATAATTTCACAAATAGTAATGACAAAACTATATTACACAATTAAATTTATTCCACGCTTCTTATTACTTTTTATTATTAAATTAATATTTTCTTTTTCTTTATAACAAACTTAATTATTTGTTTACTTGAAAATTTTATTTCATCCCCATTTTTTCTCTTTGTCTTGTTTCTTTATTTTGACAGTTTGCTAGATATTTTACACTAACAAAATACATATTGCGTCCACCTCTTATGAATTCGCCTTGTACCCGCCAATATTTTAATTTCTTTTTGTAAATACATACATATCTATGCAACCACAAATAAAGTTTGTTTTAATATTGTTTTTTATTATATTTATGTAGGTAAATTTGTGCATTTAGTCCCAATTGTAGTATGGAGTTTGAGGAGGATTGATTTATTGAAGTTTTTAATTCACAAAATAAATGTACACAATTGATTGCAGCTACAAAATAAACACAACAGCTGTTTTTAAAGTTGACTGAACTAGAACAATCGTGTGACGGGGTTAGGGCAATTTTTGACGCTTTATAGTTGTGGCCCAACTTGTGGCAATAAAACTTTTAGAAATTGAGTTAATCGTGTGATTGCATAGGATTTGATTGGGCTAATTTCAATATTGTGCGGCAATTCATTACAATAAAAATTGTGCCAGATTGGTGCATTTGCGGCAATCGTGTGACCCCACCTTAAGATGTTGTGAGTGTAAACAACTTTTTTTCATTTTCAACATCTTCCACGCATTATAAAAATAAAAAAGCGGGCAACATATCTTTCTAAATATATTTCACGTACCCAAAATCTTCTTTTACGCGTTCTTCGTAAATAAACATGAGCAGAACATATAACCATTTGTATGAAATCTAAAAAATCTTGAAGTAAAATTATTTTGTTATCCATTTTGTTGTCACTCTACCAAATAAAAATATAATTTCTTTCAACAGCTGATTATAAAAAAAGTATTAAAACTCATTGCTTTAAAAGCGTAAAAAGCTCAAGAAGTATGAAAAGGGTACATTAATAGAGTCAACAAATGTAAGCAACTCGTACGCTGTAATAAACAAGGTATTTTGTTGCTCGCGTATTAAGCGGGTGCTACATTATCATTCATTCAACGTCAAATTATGCATTTGGGTTACTTGGGGGTTACACGATAAAGTTTTCATTCAATTTTTAAAATTTCTCTCATTTTTTTACCAATGCACTCACACTTTTAAAATTTGCTGAGAGTTTGCTTTCAATTTTTCGTTCAATTGAGTGTTTCAAATTACAGTCAAGAAAACAGCTGACTGCGGTTTTTTTATTCCAAATTTGAATTCTTATTCTGCCGCCAGTATTTTTTTTTTTTTTTTAATATGTTTGTGAACAAATTAAACAAATATAACGACGTTTTGCAGTTCATAGAGATATACAGAAGGCATGAAGTTCTGTGGAACATGAATATTCCTGCATATAGACGGAATAATTTAAAAATTAAGGCATGTAACTCTATTGCCGCCGAAACAAAACTGTCGGTGGAAGAGGTTAAAAAAAAAACATCTTGTTGAAAAACTTGCTTTGAAATTGCGTGCAGCCTACGTCACAGCTTTCAATTTTTGTGAATTTTGACAAGCAGTATATGTAAATTTCTTGAAAGAGAATTGTAAAAAAACTTGATCGTGCGACTGCAGTGTTAGTGAAAAAAATTAAATTGGCTGATACACACATCAAATTTATTGACATCAACCTCATTTTTATGTGATTTTCTTAATGTGCATAGACTTACAATTTGCCGTCGGCAAAACACATTAAATAAAAGTAGTATATTTTGCCTTTGGTAAAACACTTTTCTTCTGATTATACATAAAGAAAAAAAATAAGATTATGTCACAAAAAAATTTTTATTGCTATTACATTGGTACTAGCAATAAAAAAAAAACCAATTTGGCTGAAATAAACAAAAAAAAATTTTTGCTTCCATTTTTATTTCTAAAATATCCGCGATGTGCACTCAACCTTACAGTCATACCTAAATTGGGGCGGCAAGCATTTTTTATCTGTCAAAAATTCTCATGGCCATACAAAATGTATGGAGCATACCGAAATAGCGCTGCGGCAACGCTGAGCAATTGGAAAATCCAATTTTGACAGAGCGTTTCGTAGTGAAGTTAGGTGCAAAATAATTGTTTTTTTTTATTTCTCGCTGTCAGTTTGGCAATTGTCATTATGTTATAGTACATTTTAACATGGAGGTAAGATACTTTTTATTTAATTTTTATTTTGTTAAATATTTCTTATTTTTTACTTTCAGAATATAAATGAAAAAATTATTGAATTAGTACATATAAATCCTTGTATTTATGACAAAAAGGATTTTAGATACAAAGATGTAAAATACAAAGAAAAAGTTTGGGAAAGCATAGGTCAGGAAATAAATTTGCCAGGTAATATGCATATGCACATAAATGAAATTTTTTTATACGAGATTGAAATATATTTGTAACAATTTCTTTTTTTACATTTCAGCAAAAGAGTGCAAGGTTGAGTGGAAAAGTTTAAGGGACAGATACAGAAAGCAGAAGAGTTCTGATGATCTTCCTTCTGGCTCATCACAAAAAATTGGTAACCAATGGAAATATTTTGCCAGTCTTGATTTCTTAGCGGAATCCATGGAGCCTGCCAGGTAAAATTTGTATTGCACTTAAAATGTTTGTTGCCTATAATACAAATATTTGTTTATCGTAGCACTTCCAGCAACTTTTCTCAATTCGACGATAGTGTTGAATGGCTTATAGATGAAAGTGAGGTAACGCCTGTAAGTCAACCAAAGAAAAGAAAGGGGGATGAGCTCTTTACAGAGGTATTGATGGCAATGAAAAAGAAATACCAAGAGCCTCAGTCCAATGTAAAACATGACAACTTTTTTGGGCTGCTAAGTGAAAAGTTCGCCCGTATGTCAGAGAGTGAGGTTGATGAAGTTCAGGTGGAAATTCTACACCTTATCAACAGGAAATTGAATTCTAAACAAAATTAATATTTATTTTTTGATATATTTCATTTTATTTATATAAACAAACTTATAAAAATAAATAAATAAAATAAAAATGACTTTCAGTTCAAAAATTTACAGATAATTAAAAGTAAATAAATAAAATAAAAATGACTCAGTTCAAAAATTGCAAGCTTATAAAAATAAATAAATAAAATAAAAATGACTTTCTGTTCAAAAATTCATACCACAGTAAGATTTCAATAAATTGAATAAAAATAGGAAGAAAATTTAATCTTTATTCGTGCTTAATTCCAATTTATGTTGGTGTGCAAAATGCATTATTTTCCAAATGGAATAAAGATTAAATTTTGTTAAACAATATCTACTTCAAGTCTACTTTAATTTTCTTTGAATACAAGCCTATGACTCCAAATAATTTAATATGTTGTTTAAAAATAGGAACTTAAAATATTTCGCAGCGTGTTCTTTACTAATTAATAAAAAAAAGTTTCAATTGTGTTAAGATATTCACACAGCTCATTTCTCAAATTGAGAGCTGATTGTGACGAAGTATTTGGTGTATCTAAATCATGTCTATTAACACTACTTAAATTTTGATTATTCGTGTCAGTTTCTTCTGGATTTCTAGAATTTACCGCATCAAATCTTACAAAATTATGGAGCACTATTGTCGTTAAAATTACCTAAATGAAAAGAAAATACTTTACACATATATTCTTGGTTTATAGAATATAGTCGTATGCACCTTCTTAGCATTTTCTGGCATAAACGATATGCATGTCCGAAGAATTCTCCATTGGGAAGTTAATATACCTATGAAAAGTAATGCCAAAAATATTTGTATTTTATATATATTTTTCTGTATGTATGTATATGAAATGTTTTTTACCAAAAGCAATTTCTATGCGTATCCTTGCGCGGCTAATTTTTTTATTAAATTTTTCCTTAGAACTGTCTGTAACTTTCGCAAATGGTTTCATAATATTTTCCTTTAAGGGAAACGCAGCATCAGCAACGAAAAAGTAAGGAAAAACTAAATTAGAACCGGGCAAATTTGTTGCCAAAGGTACGTTAAGCTTTTGATTTAAAATATTTTTTCCAAATTCAGAATTTTTAAATACTCCGCCATCACTTTGGCTACCATATGCACCAACGTCCACTAAGGTAAATGTGTAGTTGCTATCACACACTGCTAGGAAAACCTGTACATACATACATGAGCACATAAAAAATTTATAATTATTTGTTGAGCATTTGCGTACTTACGATGCTATTATACTTTTTATAATTAAAGTACTGAGAGCCAGAATTAGGTGGACATGTTATTCTGACATGTTTGCGGCCAATTGACTGGTCCCAAGCGTGAAATAAACTGTTCACCGAACTCGCCTCTCAATTGGTCCATTGTTTCGCGTGCTGTGTGGCATGTGGCACCGTCTTGTTGAAACCACATGTCATGCAAGTCAAGCTCTTCCATTTTGGGCAAAAAAAAGTTTGTTATCATCGCACGGTAGCGCTCACCATTCACAGTAACGTTGTGATTCGCATCATCTTTGAAGAAATACGGCCCAATGATGCCGCCAGCCCATAATCCGCACCAAACGGTTGTTTTTTGTGGATGCATTGGTAGCTCTTGCAATGCTTCTGGCTGCTCTTCACTCCAAATTTTGTTACAATAGCCCGAATAGAAGCCTCAGTAGGTCGATTAAACTGACCATAAAATGGAAGAAGCGCGCGATGAACTTTCTTAACAGAGCACGCATTTTGGTAATAAAATTCAATAATTTGCAAGCGTTGTTCGTTTGTAAGACGATTCATGATTAAATTATAGACCAAACTGAAGATGTTTGACAGTGACACAAGATACAAAACGTGCGTGAGCTGTCAAAACTAGTGTTGCCAAAAAGATAATAGCAAAAAAATCACTCTTTATAATCTGTGCTCAGGATTAATCGGTTTTCTTTTGGAACGTTTTATAAGCCATGGCTCAATCAAATTTAATAAAATATTGAACTGAGTTAAGGTGAGCCTAGTGGACTTCTCAAATAAGTCTGGGTTATTTTCCACTAAAATATTTAATCCAGTGGAATAAAACCCAAACGACTCCCGGCTTTGGAATAGCTCTTTATTACCCTGCCGCCGTCTGCTCTGCATCATTTTCAAAAATATTAAATCTTCCAACTCGTCCATTTTTCACTATAAAGTTTTTTAAACATTCTTTGTATAATTTTTTAAATTATTATTATTACTGACCAGTAATGACATTTTATTAAGTTTTTTTTAATTTAGCGTTTTTAACTCTATTTTTGTTTGTCTTTAGTGGGTTTTATTAAACAAGATGATTAACAATACGCACCACCAGCGCTCTTATTTAAGGTGAAGGTACACAGCACGCGTTTCACGCGCAACGCGTTTCATACTTCTTGAGCGTTTTACGCGTTTAAAGCGATGAGTTACACACAACGCTTTTGACGCTTTTTTTATAATCAGTTGTTGAAAGAAATTATATTTTAATTTTGGTAGTGACACAACAAAATGGATAACAAAATAATTTTAATTCAAGATTTTTTGGATTTTTTTTTATTTCATACAAATGGTTATATGTTCTGCTCATATTTATTTACGAAGAACGCGTAAAAGAAGATTTTGGGTACGTGAAATATATTTAGAAAGAGATGCTGCCGGCTTGACACATTGATTCTGAAGAAAATACGCAGATATATATAAAAATATTTTCAAAGCCTATTAAATATTTTCTTACCTGCAATATTTAATGTTTTGCTGATTGCATTCCAAGCTTCAGCCCGTTTTTTTTTTATTTTTATAATCAACGTATCCCTTGGCATACAATATTTTATGCTTTTTTACCTCTTCCATTAATTTTTCATCCATTTTTTTCAATTTAAATTTTGCTTTTTATAACAACAAATGTCACTTGTCAACTGTCAACCACCTACAACGCGTGAAAAGTTAAAAGTTGCTTAACTTTTTGCGTCACACGCGTTACACGCGTCTTTATGTACCTTGCTTCATATAAATACATTGTTTTAACTTTTTTGACAGAAGCGTAAAACGCGTTGACGCGCGCGACGCGTGCTGTGTAACTTCAGCTTTAGGGATGACGCTTTAACATTAATGCTAGGCTGTAAAAAACGCTCCGCTTGCCGCTCCAATTTAGGTTGTACTGTTACCCAAAAAAAAAAAAATTATGACTAAAGAAGTGGTGCCACAGCAGCAAATTTTACAGTTGTGCCAGACCAGCAGATTTGACCAAAAATCAAACTAGTTTTGATTTTCGTCAAATTCTCACAAAACGTATACGTGTGACCGTCATGTTTAAAAAACACGCACACACCCTCATGATTGACGGTGAATGAATGATCGTCTAGCACCCCTATTACAAAATTGTTATACTGTACCGTATAGCAATACTGTTTAAGTTGCAATTAGTCCCCATTTACATTATGGACATTTTTGTCCGGACAGACGAAGTTTGTAGGCTAGGGGGCAAATACGAAAGGTGTGCAGTACACGACCGTCTGTACTAGACATTTTTTTGTCTATCTCTTTAACTTTTCGTAATAATCGTTTTGTTGCTTCATTTCATTTTTGTACACTGTATTAATTTGCCAATATTTTTATAGAAATCAATTTTTAAAATGTATTTATTTATTATTAATTTAATTTGGATTGCTTCAAAAGTTCGTCACGAAAATAAATGGAAAGAAGCATTGAAAAAATTTCTATCTGAACATTAATGTCCGAAATGTAAACGGTTTAGGAAAGAACAAAAGAGAATTGAAAAAAATATCCTGCAAGAAATGTCCATAATGTAAATGGGGACTTAGGGTCGTCATCAGGGCTACCGTTGCGAAGTTCAAAATATAAAATATGGCTTTTCTATATACGTAATTACTGTAAAGCCAGTAAAATATTATTATTACATAAAAAGTTGTTATTTTTAAACATTATTACCTACTCCGATTCCATAAGGAATTCATCCGATTTTGAAAAACATATTAGATTGCAACCAAACTTAAATTGAGTTGCCAGTTGACAGATAGGTATTACAGAAAGCAGTTGCTTTTTGAAATATAAATTTTACTCGCGGGGTTTTGGCCAAACGAAAGCCACAACAAAAAGAAGTGTGGAAGAAAATAGCAGAAAATTTAAATAGATATGGCCCACGCAGGGTCTAGGCAGGAATCGGCCCCCAGATTGATAAGTTAGTACGCTACCTACTAATCTATGGCCAGCAAAGTCAAAGCAGATAAAGCCTACTAAAAAAAAAGCAGAAAGGGGGATAGACGAACTAGTCTCCTCCTACCATTCTCACCACATTTTCCATAAATTTTTTTATACTAAAAAAACAAGTTTTGTTTGATATTTTTTTATTATTATATTTTTTATTTTCAATATGTATTTAAATTTAATTTATTATTTAATTGTTTATTTAGGAAATTCAGGCTATCCGCTAGACCCATGGTGTATTACTCCGTATGGAAATCCAAAAAAGGCACATTGGAAGTTTATTTCAATGAAGTACAATCTAAAGCCAGAAGCATTGTGGAAAGATGCATAGGCATATTAAAAGAAAATATTATGAAATGAAAAAAGAAGCTGATATAGCCCTGAAAAAATTGACCGTTTTGGGCAGTATTACACAACGTGTGCATTCAATTTGAAGTGCCGCAATAAGCAGATGCATTTAACTAGAATTGGGAATTAAATTAGAGACCATTTAAAGCTATCTCTATTAAATGACGTGTAAATAAAATAATTTTTTATATGCCCGCTCGTTTTATTTCATAAAGATAACACTTTCGAAAATTTGTATTTCAGATTTACATTTATAAAACAATATAAACATATTGAATATGACAATAGATAAAACATAAACAAAACATTACGCTTTATACTTCAGACTTCAGAGATATACATATATTGTACTTTTAATATATTGTGGAGAAGTTTAGTGTATGTTATTTTGTGTTTATTTTAAGCAGGTGAAAGGGTTCCAGCTAATAAATAGGTGTTCAAAAGAACTGCCGAAATGTTCTGAGATATGGTTTTTCTATGTACTGTGTATGCAGTGTAGACTTGTGTGGTACACTACAATATGATATCACTACTATTGAAAAATAAAGTGCTTAGTACTATTTAAAACAAATAGCTTTTAACTATAATAGTTAATATGTATAATTAGTCATGTAATTTTTTTAAGCATTTCCAACTCAAATGATTTTAGCTCCAAACTGATTTTGAGTTTTTTCATTTTGGCTTCGTGTTGCTCCATTTTAATTTTTATTGAACGTTATTTTAATTCCAATAATCGATCAAGCTTACAGCTTATATCTAATTTCGATTGTTCAAGTTTTTTTAAATTTGCTTTCAATAAATTAGTTTTGGTTTCAGCAGCAGTAGGCTTTTTATTACATTCCCCAACATCAACAATTTCATAACTTTTTATATTTTCGTCTCAACATCAATTGAAGTATTCATAAAACTTTCATTTGCTGCAGTCTTAATTTCATTGAAGTTGTTGAGAAAAGGTATTATGTTAGATAGAGCTTCAACAGAAACGTCGATCAAAGCAGGCTCTACAATTAGTTCCTCTGTCGTCGATAAAGCTAATTCTTCTTACGGCCCACCAGCGGTTCTTTTTTTTTGATACTGTTAAAAGATAAATTTCTTTTTCACTTGATTTTTTGATCTGATATTAAATACAAACATTATTAAATAAAATAACAAAAGATACAACTTAATCTTTCGCCATAATTTACTGTATTTAATTTTATAGTAAGGGATTCCCATAATTTATTTGTTACGGCTTCCCCTTGACTACAATTTGACAAACGAGTACTTAGTAATACAACTGTGGTTTTGTTATTAATCCGCAAAAAAAAAAAAAAAAAAAATACGACACTACACAAGAAAATGTGACATTTTGATGGAAAAAAAAAACAAAAAAAAATTTAGTTAACAGTGCAGTCACACGATCAAGTTTTTTTTACAATTCTCTTTCAAGAAATTTACACATACTGCTAGTCAAAGTTCACAAAAATTGAAAGCTGTGACGTAGGCTGCACGCAATTTCAAAGCAAGTTTTTCAACAAGATGTTTTTTTTAACCTCTTCCACCGACAGTTTTGTTTCGGCGGCAATAGAGTTATATGCCTTAATTTTTAAATCATTCCGTCTATATGCAAGAATATTCATGTTCCACAGAACTTCATGCCTTCTGTATATCTCTATGAACTGCAAAACGTCGTTATATTTGTTTTAATTTGTTCACAAACATATTTAAAAAAACAAAACAAAACAATACTGGCGGCAGAATAAAAATTCAAATTTGGAATAAAAAAACTGCAGTCAGCTGTTTTCTTGACTGTAATTTGAAACACTCAATTGAACGAAAAATTGAAAGCAAACTCTCAGCAAATTTTAAAAAAATTGAATGAAAACTTGATCGTGTGACCCCCAAGTAAATTACACACATAGTGTAATTATGTGATTACACACATTAAAATAAAGAAAAATTATTTAAAATGGATGGAAATACATACACAAAAAAATTATCATTATATTAATATGAAATTAGTGCAGTTTGTTCTTGTTCCGAAAATGAAATCTTGTTATATGTTAAAAAGAGATTTCCTATCAAATCTAGTAGATTTTGGTTCAATGTAAATGCATTATTACGTTCATATTGTTCTATAACCAATGCGGTAATCTCGATTCCAAAAACCACGATTGATATAACTCATTATCGAACAACGATTTGAACCCCTTCTATTTTACAACGATAATAAACTATTTAATTCAATATCTTTTAACATAAAACTTGAAACTAATTTTTATATATTCGTACGTAGCATTAAGCGATATGTGAATCAGTTTTTTTAGAAGTAAGAAAAATTCAAGAATTGTAATCTTTTCGCAAATTTTTATTTTTAAGAACAAATTACACTGTATTTGTCAATTTTTACAATGTGAAACAAAAACATGTCGTGTGTGCCCTCAAAAACATTGCTTCTATTTTCTCATGTATAGTCATGTGTTTTAAATGTCTACGCCAAGGCGAATTCATAGGAGATGGACGCAATATGTATTTTGTTAGTGTAAAATATCTAGCAAGCTGTCAAAATAAAGAAACAAAACAAAGAAAAAAAATGGGGATGAAATAAAATTTTCAAGTAAACAAATAATTAAGTTTGTTATAAAAAAAAAGAAAATATTAATTTAATAATAAAAAAAGTAATAAGAAGCGTGCAATAAATTTAATTGTGTAATATAGTTTTGTTATTACTATTTGTGAAATTATTCAGTGCTCAATTATCGCCCAATTGTAGTTTTTGCAGTTTTATTGATGAGGACGCTAAGCCATTTTACATTGGTAGTAGTGCCAAAAAAGTTTCTTATAAACACACGCTTTTTTTTTATAAATTTTCTTATGAGAACGTTTAAACAAATTTAATTTATAAATATATTGTAGGCACACAAAACAAAAGGAACAAAAAAGTTTTCTTATAAACACACGCTTTTCTCACAAAACAAAAGGAACAAAAAAGTTTTCTTATAAGCACATGCTTTTCTTATAAATTTTCTTAAACAAATTTAATTTATAAATATATTGTAGGCACACAAAACAAAATGAATTAAAAATTTTTTCTTATAAACACACACTTTTTTCAGAAGTTTTCTTATGAGGATGTTTAAATAAATTTAATTTCTAAATATGTTGTAAACACACAAAGCAAAATGAAAAAAAAATTTGACGTTTAGCCATATAAAACATAAATATAAATAAAAAACACCTGATCAGTTGCGCCCGCCTCCTATAAATTCACCTTGGCGAAGTACGAATTTAAAAGGGCCCATGCACGACGACAGCATGCTGGCGCAATCAAGTGATTGTGCCAGCTAAGGCGAATTCATATAAGATGAAATCGTGAAGCATCTCTGTTTTTAAAATTTTCTTGATTTGTCAAAAAAGACAGCCATGGCATATACTTGATCATATAAATGTAACAATTTTGACAAGCCAAGAAAGCGTTTGAGGCGCACAGCTGATTTCTTGATATCACCTTGTATGAATTCGCCTTGGTGCCAGCCGATTAACCGTGTACGGGCTTGTGGTGTGATTGTACCAGCTGCTGTTGCAAAATCAAAATGAGTTTGATATTTTTGTAATGGCACCAGCATGCTGGGATCGTGTATTGTAAATTAGCTCATTTAAAGCAAAATTGGCAAAATTTTTTAAGTGGTAACATGATAATGAACGCGCGGGAAAATTTTTTTGGGAGGAATTTCTTGATTTATGGTAATCGATGCCGTGCCTATGGAAAATAAAAAGCTAATATTATTGCAATCTTACCTAAAAAATAAATGCCACCAGAAAATGGTAAAAAAATTATATAGAGAAAAAGTTGTTAAAAAATATTTGTTTTCCGCCCAAACTGAAGTTGGTTTTTAATCGAGTTGTTAGATACATTTATACACTTGGCACGAGGCAACATGTATCACCTTTTGTTTTTCGATTCCTGTGCCGTTCTTTTATTGATTTTATTAAATTTAGGAATCTCACTCATTTCTATAAAATATATAAGTTATATGCACCTGTATACTTAGCTGAGCTCCTTGCGTTTAGTAGATCTACCAGAAATAAACAGTTGTTAATACCTAGACTTACTACATTACTAGAGAGATCCTTTTGTTTCAGAGTGGCTCGTGCCTTTAATATGCTACCTAACCACTTAAAAACGTTTGATGCTTCAGTGGCTACTTATAAGAAGAGACTCTTCTTTTTACTGTCACAACAGCACTTCGTAATTTATGAAACGTCTGTCCTCCAACTAATTCTACTTCACTATGTTTCGATTTGCTATATTTATATTTTTTCTCTTTTTTGGGTTTTAGAAGTATACTCGCAACATTCCTTTTTCTCCATGGTTTTTCTTTTCTTTTTAAATTTGCTAAATATTTATAAAAATTATTTGTACCTTATTTTATTATTTTTGAAGAGTATTTTATTTAATATATGTTAACTAGTTTTACCTATATTGTTATTAGAATTTTTTAACCGATTTTGGCCTATACAGGCTAGGTTATTATAAATAAATGAAATGAAACGATTTACAAAAAAATTAAGATTGTGCCAGCATGCTGGTGTAATAGATGTTTGCGTTTGATTTTGCAATCACTTGATTGCACCAGCATGCTGTTGTTGTGTATGGGGCCCTTAAGTATCTTGTATGATCAGCATTACACTCAAAGGACCAGTTTCTGTGCTTTTCTGCTTTCAGTCCATATTTATGAGTTGTGTAGAGTTTATAGTATGAGTTTGTGTTGTTATTCTTTTTGCTAAATTGGATGTGAGTGAGTATAGAGAAAATCAAAGTAACACATTCCTATTATTTCCATTTGCTCAAACAATTAAGTCTAATAATAAATATAAGTTACTTATTGTATGTTGAAAGCAAACATAAATGCAAGTTAATTCCTTTTTAAAGGAATGGATCAAAAAAATATATTTTCTAGTTTTTAACACACTAAAATGTGTGTTCCTTTATTGAATATATTCTTAAGACTGATTACAATTGTTACTTAACATCTATTTATACTAATCGTTTTCTTTGTTATATTATTGGTTCTTTGTTTAGAATAATATGTTGGGAAATACGTATGATTAGTTCGGGTGTCTTAGTTAGTAATTTTTGTGGGAAATACGTGTAATTAGTTTGTGTGTAAATAGGTTCGTTTTATGTCTTAGTACTCTGGGAATTCCAGATATGTTTGTTCACATAATTATTCATATTTATTATCTTATGGCTAGTCTATGCTTGTCTGTTTATTATCTTATGGCTAGTCTATATTTGTCTGTTTATTATTTTATGGCTAGTCTATATTTGTGTGTCTACTATTTTATGGTTGTGTCTGGCATTGCATGGCATATCGTACGTTAACTCATATCGTACGTTAACTTGCATACATACATGCTTCGTACCGATGAGAAGAAAACAAACTTTTTTCTACTACTTTTTAAGGTTTTATAAAACTTTTTTACATGGTTGAAAAAAAAGGTACATGAGATGCACATGGCGGCCATTCGCCATGTAAAAAACCATAATAAATCGTGCAAAAAATAGTGCACTTTCAACTGCATTAAAAAAAAGTTAAATTAAACAAAATTTTAAAAATAAATAAATATTTATGTTAATTAAAGGGTGCTAGATCTAATTTTAGAGATGTCATCATTTTCATTGTTACATTCAGCGTGCAATAGTGGCCGGAAAATGCACTTCCTGGACAAGGTTTTTGGGCTATAAAATCTGAACTATTTGTTGTAGCGGATAGAGACTACCACCAATCGATAGGGTATAAAAATGCATTTCAGAAATTGCATAAGTCATTTTCTGAAATGTTTTAGTTCAGAAGTTATAGCATAAAATGTGTCCAAATTAGGGTAAAATTTTTTGTAGGGCTATTGCTCGAGAACTAAACGATGTACATATATGGCACTACCCTCATTGGAAAGGGTATTGAAAAAGGAATTGTTAGAGGTATGGCTCAATATCGTACACCGATTCTGAAAAAAGTTATAAACTATCAAACTTTTTCAAAATGCACATATTGATTCTATATTGGTATACAAATTATGTAGATATTTAGCATAGTTGCCAATACACCTAAAATTTCATAGTTATTAACACAATTGTCAACACATATTAAAAAGAAAAAGAATTAAATAGAAAAAAATGCGAAAAAAGATTTAATAATTAAAAATAAAATATCTTATTAATTCTAATTATGGTAAGAATGTGATAAAAAAAAATAAATAATCAATTTAAAATTTCTTTTTATAGCAATTTATTTGTCTTTTTTCAGCACAACTGGTCAACAAGCAGCTGCTGTGGCAAAAACACATTTTCAAAGTCGGAGTACGGGAGCATACTTCCTTCCAGTATAAGCTGCTTTTATTATTGTAGAGGTACTCGGGGTCATAAACGCGCAATAATAGTTCATCCTCTTAGAGGTAATGTATTGAAGAAATGACAATGTCGGCAGCCGCAACTTATGCAGTATTGAAAAACCACAGGCCAGTAAGTGATTAAAATATACATTTGGTGTTAATGCCTGGAATGGATGAAGTACAATGGAAATTTTCGGTGCTTTATAGTGATTCACGTAAGCTCGATAATAAATAATACTAAGAAAAACTTAATAATTTTTTTTTAATTCTTTATTTGTCTTAGAATATTTTTTTACCTGTGTGGAAGAAGAACAAACAATTTTGCCACTGTTGTCAGGGTTCGTTCGAAAGCATACGTGCGCTAGCTTCTTAACGGAACCAAACAATACTTGCGACCAGACTGAGGTCATTCCAGACCTCCCCTGTCACTCGTGACATTGATTCAGCTGCCAAATTTATTGATGCTGGAGCAGCAACAGTCGGTGTAGGTGATTCCGGTGCCGGTATCGGAACAGTATTCGGTTCCCTTATCATCGATTATCCCAACAACAGATACCGTCACTGCCAACACTACTACTACTACCATCACCGCCTCCACCACCACAACAACAGCTACCACCAGCATTGCCAGCACAGCAGGAGCTACCACCATCAACGCCAGCACAACAACAGCTACCACCAACACAACAACAACAGCTACCGCTAACAGCACTACAACAACATCTGTCACCACCATAACAAAAACAACTACCGCTAACAGCACCAGCATCACAAGAACAGCTACCATCAACACCAAAACAACCATTACCACTACCACCCCAACAACAGGTACAACGACAGTACAGCAACATCTAAAATCAACACCTCTAAAACAACAACAGCCATTAACACCAGATCACCAACTACAGCCACCATCACCAGAAGAACAACAACTACCACAAACACTACAAAAACAACAACAGCTACGAGAAACACCGCCAGCACAACAACAACTACCTCCAACACTACAACAACAGCCACCACTTACACAGCCAGCAGAACAACCGATATAATAAAATTATTATTTTCTTTTTCTTAGCTTTTTTATGTACATTTTTTTTTATATAATTAATATAATAAAAATAAATAGTATACATAAAATTTATGTCTTTTAAATTTCTTTTGCGCGAATTTTACCCCAGAAATATCTATTCTCTTCTTGTTTATTAGCCGGAAAGAAATTTCCATTGCAATTGGCTAATATTTTAGAGTTGTTAAAAATTTTAAATTGCAGTCGTAATTTAGGAATTTTTGTCAAATTTTTACATCATTGAAAAATTTTTGCAAATATAATCTCAATATATTTTGTATATGAAATAAGGGATGGTTTTTTATGTTAGAACTATGTTTACGTACACTATCGCACACTGTAGTCACTTTATCATCATCTAATAAGCCACATGATAAAGTTATCATATAAATTTGTTAGTTATCAATCGAGTCTTTGTAAATATTAAAAAAATTTTGTAAGAGATCAATTTGTCAAAAATGTAAATTTCCATATATTCTTAGCTACTTGCTTCACTTTTGAAGATTTACCCAATGGCAAGGGTTATGTGTGTTTTCTTATTATTTTTAGATGATTAATTTGTTAATAGGGCTACATTTGCTACCACCAGTTACGTCTTCTTTTTTTTAAATCTTTGTAATTGAACAAAAAACAACAATATTACAAATATTTATTACCCCTATAATTATCTTGTACTAACATCAATTTTCAAACGGTGTTAATATTATTTTTTTCTTACAATTAATTAAAAACAAAATTTTTATTGTAAAATTTTTATTCAAAATATGTATTTCAATTCAGTGATTTATAATATTTGTATGTATTGTACACTTTTTTAAAATTTTATGTATTAAAGTTTTTGTTAAAAATATTGTTTTCTCTTATTTCTATCTTTAAAAATAAATTTTAGTTTTTATTTAAATATATGTATAAAATTATTACAACAAAAAATAAAATGATTAATGAATTGTTAAATAAATCACTTTTTTAATTTTTTGTTTAACATATTGACAAACAGAATTCGTACAGAGGTAGAGGAAGCGATTCTTTTCATTTTCTTTGTCTATATATACTTTTTTTATGTCGAATTGTACCTGTAGCTAATAAATTTATTTGTGGTGAGCTGATTGTGCACCACTTTTTTTGCGTTTTAAACTTAAATAAAAAGAGTGACTTTTCTTTCTTTGATGTTTTTTAAAAACAATATAGACAATGAAGCTGCGGTTGTTGTAGTACAGATGTTATCAGTTATATTTGTTATAAGATAAACTTCGTCCTAGGACATAAATACACACTTTAGAAAGCGAAAAGGAACAAGAAAAATATCATAAGACAAAAAAACCCATAGCTTCAAAAAAAGCGGAACCCAAAATAGCGTAAAAGAACAATTGTTGTTTCAATGATGGATTTCTGGGATAATCGATGATAAGGGAACCGAATACTGTTCATATACCGGCACCGGAATCACCTACACCGACTGTTGCAGCTCCAGCATCAACAAATTTGGCAGCTGAACAATGTCACGAGTGACAGGGGAGGTCTGGAATGACCTGAGTCTGGCTTTTGCTAATAATTGCACTGCTCAAAGGTCGCAAGTATTGCCAAATTGTTTGTTCTTCTTCCACACAGATAAAAAAATATTCTAAGACAAATAAAGAATTAAAAAAAAATTATTAAGTTTTTCTTAGTATTATTTATTATCGAGCTTACGTGAATCACTATAAAGCACCGAAAATTTCCATTGTACTTCATCCATTCCAGGCATTAACACCAAATGTATATTTTAATCACTTACTGGCCTGTGGTTTTTCAATACTGCATAAGTTGCGGCTGCCGACATTGTCATTTCTTCAATACATTACCTCTAAGAGGATGAACTATTATTGCGCGTTTATGACCCCGAGTACCTCTACAATAATAAAAGCAGCTTATACTGGAAGGAAGTATGCTCCCGTACTCCGACTTTGAAAATGTGTTTTTGCCACAGCAGCTGCTTGTTGACCAGTTGTGCTGAAAAAAGACAAATAAATTGCTATAAAAAGAAATTTTAAATTGATTATTTATTTTTTTTTATCACATTCTTACCATAATTAGAATTAATAAGATATTTTATTTTTAATTATTAAATCTTTTTTCGCATTTTTTTCTATTTAATTCTTTTTCTTTTTAATATGTGTTGACAATTGTGTTAATAACTATGAAATTTTAGGTGTATTGGCAACTATGCTAAATATCTACATAATTTGTATACCAATATAGAATCAATATGTGCATTTTGAAAAAGTTTGATAGTTTATAACTTTTTTCAGAATCGGTGTACGATATTGAGCCATACCTCTAACAATTCCTTTTTCAATGCCCTTTCCAATGAGGGTAGTGCCATATATGTACATCGTTTAGTTCTCGAGCAATAGCCCTATAAAAAATTTTACCCTAATTTGGACACATTTTATGCTATAACTTCTGAACTAAAACATTTCAGAAAATGACTTATGCAATTTCTGAAATGCATTTTTATACCCTATCGATTGGTGGTAGTCTCTATCCGCTACAACAAATAGTTCAGATTTTATAGCCCAAAAACCTTGTCCAGGAAGTGCATTTTCCGGCCACTATTGCACGCTGAATGTAACAATGAAAATGATGACATCTCTAAAATTAGATATAGCACCCTTTAATTAACATAAATATTTATTTATTTTTAAAATTTTGTTTAATTTAACTTTTTTTTAATGCAGTTGAAAATGCACTATTTTTTGCACGATTTATTATGGTTTTTTACATGGCGAATGGCCGCCACGTGCATCTCATGTACCTTTTTTTTCAACCATGTAAAAAAGTTTTATAAAACCTTAAAAAGTAGTAGAAAAAAAGTTTGTTTTCTTCTCATCGGTATGCTTCGTTTGGAAATTTTGCATTGAAAATAAAAACAAATTTTCGTAAATTTTTTGATTTTCACAAATGTACTAAAGGAGTTGACGTACTTTTTATGGAGCCGAGAAGTAAATATCTGTTTATACAACAAATTGTTTGAAAATATTTATAGTAAAGGGTGTTTTTTATAGACGTATAAAACTTTAAGTTGGCATTACTGTTCAAGATGGCGACCGATTTAACAGCTGTCAAGTGATTTATTCTCAGTTTGGTTTGGCAATTCATCATGAATAGACTCACGCCTGAACAACGCTTGCAAATAGTGCAATTTTATTTCGAAAAAGATTGCCGTTGTTCCCGATTTTCATAAGCGAATTTTGTTTAGCGATGAAGCGCACTTCTGGTTGAATGGCTACGTCAACAAACAAAACTGCCGCATTTGGAGTGAAGCTAATCCTCAAGTGTATGTCGAAACACCGTTACATCCAGAAAAACTGACTGTTTGGTGCGCTTTATGGGCTGGTGGAATCATTGGTCTGTACTTCTTCAAAAACGATGTAGACCAGAACGTTACAGTCAATGGTGATCGGTATAGAGCCATGATTACTAACTTTTTCATTCCTGAATTGAACAACCATGATGTCCAGGAGCTGTGGTTCCAACAAGGCGGCGCAACATGTCACACAGCTCGTGCCACAATCGATTTATTGAAAGACACATTTGGTGACCGCCTAATTTCACGTTTTGGACCTGTGAATTGGCCTCCAAGATCTTGTGACTTAACACCGCTAGACTACTTTCTGTGGGGCTATGTAAAGTCATTGGTCTATGCGGATAAGCCACAAACGCTTGACCATTTGGAAGACAACATTCGCCGTGTTATTGCCGCTATACGGCCACAAATGTTGGAAAAAGTCATCGAAAATTGGACGTCCAGATTGGACTACATCCGAGCCAGCCGTGGCGGTCATATGCCAGAAATCATATTTAGAATGTAATGCCACAAGATAATCTTTCGGATAAATAAAATTCATGTCAATCGAATAATCCATCGTTGTTTTATTGCAATTTTAAGTTCTATACGTCTATAAAAAACACCCTTTAAAATTTTTATGAGTTGATTGGTGTACAAAAACGAAACCATACTATATTTGTTACATTTGTGTTGACAACACTTGTGCTTGCCTTATTATTTGTAATTCAGTGTTTGTTGTAGACAATGCTTTACCGTGTATAGTTTTACCATGGCCGACACTCTATAATTTTTGACATTTGAATCATTGGAAAATGACATTTTCACATATTCAACTACAGAAACGCTTTTTACTCACAAAACGAGATACGGTAGAATTTCACACTTTTCGATGTGGGATATTAGAGAAAGTAGCCGCAGAGCTGCTATAAAGTTCCTACTTGTTATTTGACACATATCTACGCAAGCTTTGTCTTATTTTTAGTCAGTGTTTGTTCTAGGGAATTCTTTACTGTGTACAGTTCTGTCATGACTACATAACATATATGACGGTGTTATCCCAACATCTTATGTTTTCTCTCAACTACCATAATTTTTATAAATTAGCGATTAGTGAGGTTACACTGTATTCATATATTGACCCTCTCTGCTACTGCTCAGTTAAAAAGAGAGCATATTTTCACCCTAGAATAGAACACATTCATACGTATATGTTGTACACACTTAAATGTTTTATTAAGAAATTTTTCCTTGCGTGCTTTTAATTCAAACAAAGAGAATAATAAACAAATTTAATTTCAAAAAAAATATAACGTTAAGTCAAAGCAAATAGTAGTTGTGAAAATGTATTCAATGTTTTTATGTATATAAAACAAAACTGCAGCAAAAAAAATAAGAAAAAGAAATTTAATTACAGTAGAATTTTAAAGCCACATACAACACAAATTAAATTGTAAAACAAACAAATAGGAAAAAATGTGCATGCACAAATGTACATATGTGTATGTGCATAAGTAAAAAACTAGATACATATAATTCAAATCTTTAAACACAAACATTCAGTGATAAATCGATAAAAATATTTGTCCTTTTTAAGCAATATGGAATACAAAAATAGAGAAACCATTTCTTTAGTGGCAGTTTTTATTTTCTAAATTATTACATGCAATAGACGAAAAATGGATCTTAAAAACTAGATAGTGTGTGGTAAGTCTAATATTTTGTCATATATCTTACCTAAACAATGCAATATTTTGGAGCAAACTGTCACATGGAAAATGACTAAAAAAATTGACTTAAACCCACATACAATGTGTCCATTGATATATTTAGTAACTACAGACGTTTTTAACCAGCAACTAAATTATATATCAATTGCAAAGTGCAACTTCCAAACAATTAAATTTTTTGCATTATACAGACTGATTTTACACTAATGCAAGTTTTTTTATACCTATAGAGGGTTGCCGTTCTTGCATTCATTCATTAATTTGTATTAAACAAAAGAATAGTAGCAAACATTTGTCAATGTTTGCAAAGACAAAAGCGACAGAACAGAAAAAAATAATAAATTAATATGTGTATGTGTCCATATCAAAATGTCTGTATGTATGATATTTTATATGTGTATGTGTGATTGTAGCAGTATTGTAACAAATTCTTTAACTAGTTTTATGACTTAGCAACACTATGGACAGACGAACTTTTCAGGAATTCCTTTACCAAGCATCATAAAATTACAAATTTACAGAAATAAATAACCGGATATTCTTAATTTTTTTGCTTAAATATAAACGTCCACGTACATTTTAAATAATTACGCCTCATGTCTTGGCAAAATAACTAAAAAGGACGTAGTAAAAAATTTTATAAATAAATAAAGTGATTTGTACACATAAAATTAATATCAAAAAGAGTAATCAATAGAATATTATTAAAATTTAATTAATTATTTTGTATGGGTGTTGCAGACAACTCCACCAAATTTGAAACTACTTCAAAACGAGTTGTTTTTTTAAATAAAATTGACTTCTTGCTACGCACTAAAGATCTTTCCAAAACATTTTGAAAGTCACAGTTCATTACCAATATACAAGAAAAATATTTTATAATAAAAAGTACATAAAAGCCACTTCAAGCTATTCTTGTGCAGAGTTTTAATATTTTCAGCTACTGTGAATAAATAGCGTGCTTGCAAGCTTAAATTTAAATTAAAAGTCGGAAAATATTAACCACTACTTATCGTCTATGTTATCCTTTCTTCACAAAATATTCTCCCTATCTCTTATCTACTCTTAAGACTTTGGTCTTCGTCCCGTGAATAGACTGGATTGATCCTCTGTGAGAAAATAAAAGCTACCCAGAAGCTTTAAGTTTTCAGAGCTATCATTCGTAAATGCTCCGTCCGGCTTTTTAGGGAGCAAAGTAGAGTTAGTGTGCATTTTTTATAGAACTCGTGTGAACTTTTTAACAACTGCTTAACTTCGAAAATTCACCACAGAATGTTTTACAGGATTTTCTCTTAGCCCTTCTAATCTTTGTGTTGTTCTTCGTGGGATCGGTTAAACGTAATTTTAGACACGTTGCTGAGCCTTCTTGTCTCCGATGATATGCTAAACAATCATTTCATAAAGGAGTAATTCGATTGTCTGCTTTTTTCTTGTTCGAAAATCCATCAGGGTTGTATTTACAATTTCAAGACAAAATTTAAGTGAAGTCAGGTTTTTACATGTAAAAACTTGACGTCACTTTGTATATTGCTGTACAAATTTATAGAAAAAAATGTTTACACAAATTTATAGAAACATACATATGTATGTGTCCATAACATTCAAAGATGTTTCTACATACATATATGGATATTATTAGATGTGTTCATTTACTTTACTACCAAAAACTTGCAACGAGAGAGTAAAAAAGAATTTTGCAAAATAGCTCTCCAAAATGTTAAAAAGTAAATTAACACTTTACTAGTCAAAACTTTGCAAGTTGAAGTAATATTGTAATATATGAATACATATACATATAAATGCAACATCTTCTAACCTTGATGTACCAGATTCTGTCTTACTTAAGGGCCCCATACACGACGGCAGCTTGCATGCGCCATTAAGTGTTTGTGCCAGCGGTTTGGTAGTGTGTGGGCATTTTGTGTGATTGTACGCTGTGCTGGAGAGATGTCAAAAACATTTTGATATTTTGTTGATGGTGCAAGCTTGTTGGTAGTGTGTATGGTAAAATTAGCACAGTTGAATAAAATTGTCAAAGAGTAAATATCGAGATAATTTGGAATAAAAACATTATTTTTGGAAGCATTGTTTTTTTTAAACTTATTATTGCAACAATGTACTAAACACTTCTTAATACAACCTTGTGTACGTAGTACAAGTTTATTCGCGCTATACCTATATAAATAAATAAAGACAGAAAAAAGCACAAGATGAATTCGAAAGAAAAAATGTTTTGGACTGAATTTCTCGAATTATACGAATCAATGACGTGTTTGTGGAAAATAAAAAGCCCTGAGTATTGTAATCGTGAGCTTAAAAGCAAATGCTATGAAAAAATGGTTTCAAAATTGAAAGAAATAGATCCAGATCCCAGTAGAGAGAAAATAATAAAAAAAATTAATTTTTTCCGTACAAATTATAAAAAAAGTAAAGAACAGTGAAAAATCCGGTGCAGGAGCAGAAGACGTATATGAATCTTCGTTGTGGTACTTCGATAAACTAAAATTTTTGGAAGATCAAGAATCTTGTACAGCAGGAAAATGCACTATGAACACGGAAAACTTCAACAGGGACGATACAAAAGTAGAGCGACAGGGACAGCAAACGACGCCATATATCTTGCCGCTCTCTTGACATTTCTCTTCAGTAAGGTTTGCCATTTCATGATGGAAAGATATACGAGCCAACAACGAGTCTAAATTATTAAAATTTACTACCGCCATTCGGAGTCAGTGGCCTCAACGTTAAGAGCGCTACCTCCAATTTATGGTCGTCTTAATCGTCCTAGCAGATCAACAATTGAGCGTCTAGTGGAAAAATTTGAATCCACAGACACAGTACAAAATGTGCCCGTGCCAGTGAGACAAAGAAGTGCCCGTAGTGTCGAGAATATTGCTGCCGCTGAGGCTTCAGTTGAAGAAAGCCCAAATGTGTCTCTCACACGTCGTTCTCAAGCGTTGGGCATCTCTGTGACGTCGTTGTGGCGAATTTTGCGAAAAGATCTTGGCCTACATCCTTACAAGATAAAATTTACGCAAGAACTGAAGCCGCTTGACCACCAGAAGCGTCGTATGTTCGTGAATTGGGCTGAGCAACAACTTGAAAATGATGCGGATTTTCATCGAAAAATCATCTTCAGCGATGAGGCTCATTTCTGGCTGAATGGCTTCGTCAATAAACAAAATATGCGTTATTGGCCAGACAGCAATCCACACGTTCTCCATGAGTCATCATTGCATTCCGAAAAAATTACGGCTTGGTGTGGTGTTTATGGGCCGGCGGCGTCATTGGGCCGTACTTCTTCCGTGATTATCAAGACCGGTACGTTACTGTGAATGTTAATCGCTACCGTTCAATGATAACCGAATATTTTTGGCCCCAATTGGATGATATGAACTTGGAGTACATGTGGTTCCAACAGGACGGTCCAGTCGATTGGCCGCCTCGGTCGTGCGATTTGACGCCGTTAGACTATTTCCTGTTTGGTTACGTCAAGTCTATGGTCTATGCCAACAAGCCAGCGACGAAATTGCAGCAGTATCGGCCGATTTATGCTTGAAAACCGTCGAAAATTGGGTTCAGCGTCTGGACTTTTGCAAGCGTGCCCGTGGTGGCCATGCAAAAGAAATCGAGTTCCATACATAATGGCATCGAAAGTACTTTCACAGGAATAAAAAATTTCATTGCTATCCAAAACCTATATTATTTATAAAATTTATTAAATTGATTTTTTATTTTAAGCAGATTGAGTCTACCAATGACACATTACAGACACCACCTGCCAAAAAGCGAAAAGTGTCTACCGAAGATAATTTACTGAAAATAGCTTGTCAAAAATTAGCTAGTAATGATGATACAACCTCATTTGTAGCAAAAGAATGGTCAATTCAGTATTATGAGGAGCTGTCGAAAGAACAGAAAGCTTTTACAAGAACGATCATTTCAGATGTTCTTTTCCACGGGTATTTGGATAAACTTACAGAACAATCTGTTGAGGATATACATAATGTTTTGAAAAAAGTTTTGTCCCAGATAGAAACAGCATGCTTTAATGATTACACATTCTCTCCCCAGTCATGCTCCTCATCAAATCAGTATATGGACCAATCTCAAATAATTATAGAAAACAATGCGATGGAACACAAGTCATCCTCAATTTCGCACTTCATTACTAATTTTATTGATGGATAAATAATAAGAGATTACATACATATGTATGTTTGTATAAAATATACATAAAAATATTGATCGCCTGCAATGGCCTTATTATTTTTATTTATTGTTTTAGTAATAATAATTTTTCCTTATACTATGTTAAACATAGTTTGCCCAGAAAGTACAAAGCATTTATTTTAATTTATGATTTATGTATTATATGAACATTTTATGTTTAATTTTATTTGCTAAGAATCTAGTGCATATGTTCCTTTTTTTTGTTTAAAATAAAAAAATTTAACAGCATTAAAAATGAAATGTGTTTTATTAATATTTTTTTTTTAATTTTTATTTGTAAGCTTAAATAATTAATAATTAATTAAATCCCGAAGAAGCTACACAAAATTTTGAGCGAAATATCGATCTAAAAATAAATAATTATATTTATATTATAATGCAACCTCAAGCTTGATAAAACTAGTTGGTTTTAATATTCTTTAAATATTGTATCTTGCCATGGCACTTTTCCTACTGTGTTAAAATATTCACAAAATTGTTCTCGAATGTGTTTTGCGTGACTGGTTGCATTTCTAATCGTAGTTGGAGCTAAGCCTTACGGTTTCGAGTTCATGTGATGCTGTGTTGATGTTGTTAAAATCTTTCTTTTTCCGTAAAAATTTTTTTTAATAACAGCAAATTACCAGTAGGACGATAGTAGACACTTTATCTGGTGAAAGATTAATGCATTTTAATAGTATTCTAAACCTTGATGCTAAAATTCCGAAAGCGTTTTCAACTATTCTTCTAGCACGTGATAAACGATATTAAATATTATTTCTTCTTTTTCCATAGTCGTATGACTGTATGGTTTCATTAAATTTTCTATCAACGGAAAGGCATCATCGCCCACAATCACATACGGCATATTTGTACTAAATTTTGGCAGTGGTTCAGAGGCAGGAATATATAAATCGTTGCTCTTTAACAGCTTCAAAAACTCTAAATCACTAAATAATCCGACATCGGATGTTCTACCATTAGTACCCACATGAACCATTAAAAATTCGTAGTTCGCGTTTACAATTGCCATTAATATTATAGAAAAATTTTTCTTATAATTGAAGAAGTAAGAACCTGATGCAGGTGGTTTTACAATATTTATGTGCTTCCCATCAATAGCGCCAATGCAATGAGGGAAGTTCCAAATTTTATGAAAAACATCAGATTCCGCTTTCCACTCATCACTATTGCTTGGAAGCTGGCAAAGTTTGAAATTATAACTTTTTCTTTTGCTTTATTTGTACGAGTATTACTTTTACTTACCTTTATGTAATTTTTAAGCACCTTATTTATACATTCACATGTTTCAATCACAATTTTTCCAATTGTTTGCGAAGAAATGGCCGTCATGAATTTTAAATCTTTTAAACTATTTCCACTGGCTAAAAAACGCAAAGTTCCTTCATCATTGTTCTTTTTTTTAGTAATAAATGGAGTAACCATATTTAGCAATTCATAAAAACTGTCTTTATTCATTCTTAAAAAATTATTAAAATCATCCATGGCACTGAATTCTAATTCTTTTAAAAGCTGAGCATCGCCAAACTCTTTTCTATTTTTTAGCCATTGCTTTGTCCAAATTTGGTTTCTTCTTTTAATTCTGTCTCGTTTTTTTTTTTATTATAGCAATAATAATTGCAGCACAAAATTTGTCACTATTCATAACGACGCTTTCAGTAAATTTTTTTATTGAAATGAATATTGCATCAGTTTGCTGGTATGTTTTGTGGTGTGAGCTCATTAGGTCAATCACTTGATGGCGCATGCATGCTGTCGTCGTGTATGTGGCGCTTTAGTTCAACTGCTTTCGACATCTTGGTGCTGTTGATCCTAAGTTAAACTAAAATTGATTTCTTATTGTTTTAATACTTTTTACAGTTTTAAAAGCTGATATTTGCTTACAATTTCTTAAATTTATTATAACAAAATAATTTTTAAAATTTCTTTCACAAAACATAAATATATACAAAACAGCTGTTTGAAAAATTCTTGCAAGTAAAAATTTTACCAGTAAGAACTTGCAAGAATTTTTTTTCTCAATTTTTACTCTCTTTTGACGCTCTCTCGTTGCAAATTTTTCGAGTTAATGAACACTTTCCAATAACAATTTTTAGTTATTGAACAGACCTATTGTATTCTATTATTTTTGATTATTAAAATCTCATGAATGTCACTAATTTTTCATAATTTCTTGTCTTCGTGTATAAAGCTTTTTTATGCGTTTTTCTTTAATATAAAGCAATTAAATCAATTTTTTTAATTCTTTAATATAAAATGTAAATATCTACATTTTTAAATGTAAGTAAAGTACGTATACAAATTTCCGATAGCAAAATTCGAAAGAAATATGTGCATTTATAGCACTTTTAGCATTTACTTTCCCAAAATTTAGGAACGTTCGAAAATAAATTTTCGAAAATCGTACTATGTAATACCATTTGTACGAATTCGTAAATTTTTCGATATGTATCGAAATACATAATAACCCCCTTGGTCAAACTTGGTGATACGAATTCTTCTCTCTTCTTTCACTTAGCTGATTAAATTTATTAGAAATGTATTGCGCAAAGTGATGTCTAAGACTTCTTCTCTGAGGCCATTCTCAACGTGTTACTATTAATAAATTTAAATAAGCAGTCACCTCTATGGTTTATGTTCGTGATGTCCCAGATCGTGTGGTGTGCATTGGCATCACATGCAATCTTATACTTTGATCTATGAGTCTCTCCAGAGTTGAGAAAGAAACGTCTTCTGAGCATAAGATAATCTTTGATCCACGTATCGTTTGTGCTCTTTCACCTTCGCTTCTTCAGTCGTCTGATCATGACTGTAATAAAACGTTTTTAGGCATCAAAGAAATGTTAGTTTTTCTTCTGGTAGATAATTTTGAAAGACCTTACACTCGGCTATCTACGAATAAAATAATACAGACTAAGGTAGGTAATTTCCAAAGACTAATTACGTGTTAAATATAAACTTCCTACTACAGTTAAAATAGTTTGCTTGTAACAATAATTCGTACTATGTCGGTTATTGTACACCCCGCTCGTTTTTAAACTCTGTCTATTTTCCCCACTACTCGCATTTACTGTTTACGAGTTATAATATACTGAGTATTATAAAAAGCATGAATAAAAACATGCAAACTACAATTGTGCGTTTGGTAAGTTGTTCGCGACGGGGATGTTAAATATAACCGTGGGTATATATAAAGAGTGTCCGAAGAAGAACGCAAGATTTAAATTTGGCGCCATTCGAAGTGTCATTGTTTGATATTTGAACAATTGTTATTGTTTGCTAGTAGAAGGTACGAGGTTAGTAAAAAATGACCATGGACAGCGAAGGGAGTTCGTTAATTGGGTATTGGAGAGGCAACATGAAAATGCTGATTTTGCCGATAAAATCATCTTCAGTGACGAGGCCCATTTCCATCTTGATGGCTTCGTCAATAGGCAGAATTGTCGCATTTGGGGTGAGGAAAATCCTCGAGTGATTCACGAGAAGCAAATGCATCCTCAACGTGTCACTGTGTGGTGTGGTTTTTGGGCTGGAGGAATCATTGGACCTTTTTTTTATCAAAATGAGGCAGGTCAAGCGCAAACAGTCAATAGTGTTCGGTATCGTGAAATGATAACCAGTTTTTTCTTGCCTAGAATTGAAGAAATGAATGTGGAGGGCTTGTGGTTTCCACAAGACGGCGCCACATGTCATACAGCCAGAGAAACAATTCAATTACTGCATCAGTCATTTATTTAAAATTTAAATCTTGCGTTCTTGTTGGGACACTCTTTACAAGTATGCTACATATTATAAGTTGGTTTGCTAAGGTTTTGTAGCCCAATTCTAACGGTCACATTACAAATTCTAAAATATATCCAATAAGAACGCAAACTAAATTTTATTTAGTTTATAAATTTTATTTATTAATTTCAAATAAAAAAATTAAAATACTCAAATGATCCTCTGTAACATCTCCCTTGTTTTTTTTTTTATTTGTAATTCTTTAATATACAAGTCATTTAAAAGGCACTCATACATACGCATGTTTGTAGAAAACCGACTGATGATTTCATATTTGTGCACACAAACATTACTCGCAAGTACAGCTTAAAAATTTTCATAAAAAACAAAGCAAAAACAAATCAGAAATTAATGAAAATTTTGGTTGTATTTTTGATTTGCCGGATCGATCTTTTTTATTTTTTTGCACAGACATTATGAGTGTTATTTCGTTTTTTTTGTTCGTTTTGTATTTCACAAAAAAAACGCTCCAAAAATGATTAAAAAAAATAGAGGTAGTGTCACTTCATAGTTAATAGCTTAGCCATTTATGGAGTTATTGGCCTGGACTTAAATAGCAATCTGAGCAGCAACTTCCAACAAATTGCCATACTAAACTCTTCTGTACGTTTTCTAGCGATTTCAGAAAGTTAATTTCAACAGCCCCACGGATAGACCGATATCGCTAGAGCACTCCGCTATTTCGAAGGATCCGGAAATCTATATTTTTTGTAGAGTGGCACAATGTATGGCTTAGAAATTACACACGGAATGACACTTTTTGTGAAGGGTATATACAAAAAGTTATTTGTTTTAAAGAAAACCATTGATTTTAATGTATCTTTACGGATTTCTTTCGTTTTCAAATTGGAATTTTTCTCTGAATGTGGTTAATAGTATGTTATTATTGTTCTCTCTATAGTAGTGTATAGAAATATTTAAATAAATATCAAGGTGACAATGCTCTCACCGAAGGAAGGTACTCAACAATGTTTAAATTTGAACGCCTCCGAATCAGTCCTATTTGAACAACAGCAGCAAAGACAACAGCAACAATCACCACAACATTTTCACCACAAACACTCTGCAGATAACCATTTGCGTTCACATAATGAACAAAAATTCCAACAATCGCAAAATCTTTCAAAACCTCATTTTTGTGCAAGTCGCCGTGGCAGTTCGAGTAATGTATTACCACCGCACTTGTCAACTTTATCAAATAATAGTAGTAGCAGCGCTACAAATTCAACATCACGTAGAAAATCGTCTTCATACTATCAGCAGAAGACAATCGCTTCTAATGCTACAAATTGCAGTACAGCTACTATAAACGAATGCCACAATGAAATACCACGCTATACTTCGCACCCAAATGAATTGTTTTTGCATCATCAGCTATATCGTCAGGACAGAAAGACAAGTTTACAGTCTATTGAACGGTTTGATGATTCGCTAACATGTTGTTTACCACCGCCATCACCGGCGCCAAACAGTGACCGTTTCATTATGGGTACATGTGTAATATCACCGCCAGATTGTATCGGCTCTATACCAACAGATGGACAGCATTTATCTCAAAGTCAACCAGGACAAAATCTCTCATCTTCTGCATCAAATTCCTCACTATCAACTGGTGTGGGAATAGTCTCATCATCGACAACATCAAATTTACAAACTGTACCACAACTTCATGGTCTAAAATACAGTACTAGTCAATCAATAAATGCTATACAACATTCGAATTCACCTAGTGCAAGACGTTTTCGTATAAGCAATGATCGCTATCGTGACATAAATTCAACAAATTCTTCTTCATCTTTTAATACTGCCTCTACTTCAAATTCGGTTGTTATGCCATCATCTAGTCGTTTTGTAAATTTATCTTCACACTTTCCCTATCAAAATTGTACTACGCCATCGTTAATATCAACAGATACATACTCTTATTTGACTTCAACTGTTCATACACCTGTCAAACGGTACATACCAACTCCACCACCAAACCAAATATATGTATCGGACCATCATCATTCACATCAACAAATAAATATTCAAACACCAACCCAAACTGCAGCAAATTCATTGGCACTTGCAACAAAAAACAATCATTTAATAGCAAATTCACATTCCGGATATGGCGTTGGTACATCTACATCATCTACGACGATACCATATCGTGTACATACTATAAAATGCTGTTCACCAGATCAACCAAATGATCAGCACTCAACCTTGAACTACAATCAGTCCAAAGATGTTTACAGCTCATCACCACGTTTACGCAATTCATACAATAACTGCAGTAGAGATTACACGAAAAATTCTTCGGTGATGGTAAACCTTAATGAATCACATATAATTCAACCACCTCTCAGCAAATGTTCGAATGCCACAATTTCACAGAACAACTCAACTACACAAACGCATATAGTAGCAACAATAGTGAAGTGCAGTAGCGGGAATGTTAGCCTTAGTTCACCTTCAACAAATGTTAATTCATCTTACGTATCTAGAGCACAAATGCCAACGTACATATCACGTAATGGCATGTGTACTGTTTTAAGTGATTTGCAAGAACAGATATCATTAAATTCAGCCAATTCTAATGCAACTGATGTTAATCAGTCAAGCTGCATAAATTCCTTAAAAAATGAGGACAATTCTATTTCTCCTGAAATAACAACTGGTTCAGGATTAGGAACATTATCAACATGTTTGCACTGCAAAACTGTCAGACGTACCACTGGAGTACATCAAACAACACAAACAACAGGGCCTATTAGTCCAGTGCCACAAATTACTTCTGTAATTTCTGCCAACAGCAGTAGCACAAACAATAACACCACAAACAATCAGTCAGGATTAAGTAGTGCTGAACATGTGACCAATATTACAATGAAATTAACACCCACCCCCATGGAGTCGTCAAATCATTTCACTCCTCCAACAACGTCTATATCTCCATCAAATCGGTTGCTGTACAAAAAGCTGGATATTTCACCGGACCAAATGTTTCCAACTCAGCTTAAAACCAATAGTAATAATAATATAAACATAAACAATAATAACACTAACATTAATTATAATAACAATAATAATAATAATAATAGTAATAACTATATTAATAATAATAATGAAAATAATAATAACAACAGTAACAACAACAATAATAATAATCAATTAATACAGCCTCCCTTAACTGAATTAAATCAACGGCAATTTTCGAATTTAGAACATTTTTTACAAACTTCTCGTCCTTTAAACCAACAACAACAACAACTGCCATCAAATCAGCCAATATCTCAGACACCAAACAATACTTTGGTGCAACAACATCAGCGCTTCTCCTGCAAAAAACGATTTATTCAGTACATGCGCCGGGAAGTGATGCAGTTTTTTGGTATTGAACCATCTACTGAAGCTGAAGATTTGACTTTATGGCAAGGACGGCAAAGGCGATTAGCCATACGCTGCTTTGGCAGTCTCAAAACTGTCAGTGAAATTCAGGTAATTAAAAAAATAATTTTAAAAACCTGTAGCTCAAAATTTTTTTTTGCATTTTAAAATTGTTATATATTAAATACGATTTTAGTCCGTATTTTTTGTTTTTTAAGAAAAGTTTATTTAAAGCGATTTATTAGTGATATTGTGCTGATTTATTTATTACAAACACGTCATACATACATAAATGGGCGAATATTATAACCAATCACCCCTATTTCTGTTGACTTTATTGTCGCTGTCGTCTAAGAGAGTTGTGTTGCCGGCGACACATTATCGATAATTAAGCTAAAATAAAAGAAGGTATTTATTTCTTTCTTTCCAAATCTAATACTCTTATCTTACTTATTTGATCTAATGAATCTTAGCTATTTTTATTGTATATATTAGTAAGTTTTATTTGACCTTTTTCTTTTTAATTAAAATGGCTATTTTGTTAAGCTTGAGGTCTTATTTTTCAAAAATTTTATTTTTATATCGATATTTCGCTCCAATTTTTGTAGCTTCTTCAGGATATAATTATAAATTAATCAAATTATTAAAAATACATATTTCAAAAATTTTCTTGACAAAACTAATTTAGGGTGTTCAATAATAAGGGCATCCCAAACAAAATTTGAAAAATATTTAAAATGTAATATGTTAAAAATGTATATATAAAACAATTGTTATAAAAATGTATGTGTTAAATGAAGAAAAATTAGCAGAATCTTTTTATGATAAAGTTAAGAAAATTCATAAGAAGAAATTTGACAATTTACAGATTTTACAAAAAGAAAAATTAGGAATTAAATTAAATAAAAAATGGTTTGTAAACAAGACTAAGGTAGATTTTCCTTTAGATGTACAGTGGACTCTTTCTCTTGGACCTAAACATGCATTACCTATAGAAAAAGAAAAGTTTCCATTACTTAAAATTATAGCAGATGGAGAAGATTTTATACAAACAATACAAAGTAAGGAGGATAAAGAAGTAGCTAGGACTAAATTAACAAGTATAACGGAAAATCATTTAAATAAAATGAAAGTTTCTAATAATGACAAATTTATTTTAGAAAAAGTTAGAGAAACTAAAAAGTTTATAATGAGAAATAAAGATATACTTATTTTAAAAGCTGATAAGGGTAATGTAACTGTAGCTATAGATAAAAGTGACTACAAATTAAGAATTAATAATATAATAGGAGATGTTAGTCAATATGAGCTTCTAAACAAGGACCCAACTAGTAGATTACAAAAGATTAATAATAATTTAGTTGAAGAATTATTTAAAAATAAAATAATTTCAAATATAGATAAATTTAGGTTGAAAACTTATGTTTCTGTAGCACCTAAATTATATGCGTTACCTAAAATTCATAAGGAAAATTTTCCATTAAGACCTATATGTTCTTTTGTTAACTCTCCTTCTTATGAATTATGTAAATTTATTAGCAATATTTTAAGAGAAGCTTTTAAAGTTTCAAAATATAATATTAAAGATTCTCTGGAATTTAAAGAGAAAATTAAAAATGAAATAATTAATGATAATGAAAAATTAGTTTCTTTTGATGTAGTATCACTTTTTCCTAGTGTTCCCATTGATTTAGCTATTAGTATAATAGAAGAAAAGTGGAATATAATAGAAGGATATTCTCGAATTAATAAAAATTTATTATTTTTTAGGATATTAAAATTTTGTATAGAAGATAATAGATATTTTCAATATGATGGAAAAATATTTAGACAACAAAAAGGTCTTCCAATGGGATCTCCTGCTTCACCAATAGTAGCTGACATAGTTATGGAAAAACTATTAGATACATGTATAGAAAAATTAAATAATAGACCAAGAATTATTTTTAAATATGTTGATGATTTATTCTGTATTATACCTGAAGCAGCAATTGAGCAAACTTTGGAGGTTTTTTTATGATTTTGATTCTCATATTAAGTTTACAATGGAAAAAAAATTATTATGAACAGGATACTGGCAATTAGTAATAGCGAATTTCATTTCAAAAATAAAATAATAATTAGGAATATTTTAAAAGATAATAATTATCCAGATTTTTTAATTTATCAATTAATTGGAGAGTATTATAGGAATAGAAGATATAATATAATTCATTTAAATGAACAGGTTTCTTATAAATCAATTATTTATATACCAGGACTGTCAGAACGTTTAATAAATACTAAGATTTATGATAGAGAAAAATTCCGTATGGCGTACAAAACATACAATACTTTAAATACATTATTTAGTAAAACTAAAGATAGAATAGAGAAATTTGATATGTCAAATGTAATTTATAGAATACCATGTGATGGTAATAAAAATGAAACTTGTGACAAAGTATATGTAGGTACAACAAAAAATAAACTTAAGACTAGAATGGCTGGACATAAATCGGATCAAAAGTATAGGAACATTTCTTCACAAAAAACGGCATTAACTTCTCATTGTTTTGAATTAAATCATTTTCCTAATTTTGAAAATGTTTCAGTTTTAAATATAGAAAATAATTATAAAAGAAGGTACACATTAGAAATGTTACAAATAATTAATACACCTACAACACATAGAATAAATTTTAAGTCTGATACAGAAAATATAACCCAAATTATAGACACTTAATAAACAAATATAAATTTTGTTAAATATTTTTGTTCATATGCACATATTATTTATATACAAATAAGTGTGTCCATGTACAAATATATAATTTTATATATTTATTTGAGCATATTAACAAAATTATGTTATTATTTAATATTAAAAAAAAAAAAAAAAAAAAAAAATGTTAATTGTTACTTGTTACATACATACATAATTCATTTAACACATACATTTTTATAACAATTGTTTTATATATACATTTTTATCATATTACATTTTAAATATTTTTCAAATTTTGTTTGGGATGCCCTTATTATTGAACACCCTAATTTAGTTTTGTCAAGAAAATTTTTGAAATATGTATTTTTAATAATTTGATTAATTTATAATTATATCCTGAAGAAGCTACAAAAATTGGAGCGAAATATCGATATAAAAATAAAATTTTTGAAAAATAAGACCTCAAGCTTAACAAAATAGCCATTTTAATATTTTTATTGTATTTAAAATTCGCTAAATTATGAGAGATGAGAAGTTTATGAACAAGCTAAGTTTCGTTGAAAGACGCGCATGGAAGAGTTTTGTTGCACTATGAGATAATTTTCTTGGTAATCGCAGAAGCGACGACTATGTCGCGTTTTTTATGAATTTTTAAGTGCGAATTGTGAAGGCTTCAATGTGTCCATAAAAATGCATTTCCTGCATTCAAATTTCGACTTCTTCCCAGACAACCTGGGCCCAGAAATGGTTGCAAAAATAAAATAAAAATGATGTCAGAATATTGTTGGTCACTTCAACATGATACTGATGATGCTGAGTTAAAAAAACTGCCAAGCAAACATTTTTGGGTGGAATGGCCTAAAAATTTTATTTTAATAAAAAGCTTAATAACAGTAAATTTTTAGCAGATTTTTAAAAAAAAATTGGGTTTTACTCAAAAATAAACATATTTTGAAAATAAATTCAAAAATTGTACGGTTTCTTTTTTAAATACTGTGTAAAAACGTCTCCAAATTTGAAAATTGGCAAAAAAATTTTTTTTTGCTATAAAAATAAGCACAAATTTCTCAAGTTTACTTAAATGAAATACATACATACCATTCAAATGGCGTCAATGTTTTCTTAATAAATCCGCTGAGAAACTTAAAATCGGTTGATATTCAACTAAGTTACTGGTTTATAACAGCATAAAGTTACGAAAAACTGGACTTTTAGCCGTAACTCAAGATCTTGAAGGTTTTGAAAAATTTCAAAAACAGATTCTTATTGTACACAGCAGCAACTACCAGAAAAATAATATCACTTCCCAGGTATTTCTTTGTGACATAGTGTAATTTAAAAGAAATAAGTATAATTTCTATACACCATCCTTATATATTTTGGAAAAGTTTTCTTATTATGTATTAAAATAGATTTTTCTGAAATAGGTACATATTGTCTCTATACTGCAAAGTAAGTCGCCATATACTTTTGGACCGGTCGCGCACTAGTTACGCCCACTTTCCAACGATTCTCACTAGCCATTGTTAAAAAAGATGTGTGCCCGTACCAGCGTTGTCATATTGTAGGATTTATCTTTATTTGCAAGTTTTTTGAGATGCTAATAGTTTTTAGTTTTTCTTCTCAAATAAAAGTTTTTTGGATATTTTGTATACCTAACAATAGTTTTTAACTATTTGTTTAAAATAATTTTTATATTTTGTACAACTTCACTATTTTTCGCTTCTTTCAAAAACTCTTCAAACTATATTATATACTGTTTACCACCTTTTATTGCAGCAATAGTTAATATTTGCTTACTCCCTGCTACATACAAAATTGTTTTCTGGTTTTTCTTTTGAATAGTAAATTTGTTTTTCTATTCACTTTCAGCAAATTGTTCCATTATTTCAGCTGAATTTTCTTAACCATCTCAAAATAAAAAAGTAAATGCCTTAAAAATGTATATATTTTTAATTCATAAATTATTTTTTGCTATTTAACATGGATAAATATTTAGCAAACAATAGTAAGAAAGAGTTTTATAAAAAATATGACAACACTGGCCCGTACTTAATTTAATAGTTTTTTTACACTACAGCACATCTTAGAGGTATGCGTGGAAGATGTTGAAAATGAAAAAAAGTTGTTTACACTTACAACATTTAACATGTACCATCAACCAAATTGTCGAAAAATAAAAGAAAAGAAGACGTATAATTCTTAAAAACAAAAAAAATTATAAAAATGAATTTTTATTTTGTTTAATTTGTGTACACACTTATGGCATGTATGTATAAATAAATGTTCACCCCTATCGGCATAACATGTGAAATATTTTTTCCCATAAGATTTTTATTTCCATCGAAGGGAAAAATGCGATCGTGAATTTCCCATGAAATTTTTATAAGCTATCAGCTTACATTGATTGTTATAAACAAGAAGAACAAGCTGATTGCGAAAAAAATTTTAAATTTAGAACAAACAAATTCAGTGAAATAATGTTTAGAATTGGAGCAATATTGTAATTACAGGAGTAAGAAAATAGGCAACAACGAATTGTTCGCCGCGCGTTTGCGCGATTCGTCTAACCCCTTGAAGTTACCTGATGTCCTGTAAGTGAAACATAATATATGAGCTTGTAATTGCTCAGATGCAGTTCCTGGATCTTTGTTCACACTTAAAAATGCCGTGTCATCTGCGAACGTTGACCTGATAGTATGTCGATTTGTAGGCATATCGGATGTATAGACGATGTATAATAGCGGGCCAAGTATACTTCCTTGGGGGACGCCTGCAAAAATCTTCTTAACTGGAAAAAATACATATTTTGACCGTACCTTAAATGTTCTTTCAGTCAAATAGCTTTTAATCAGCTTGTGGGTGTTAGCAGGAAGAAGTCGTGTTACTTTTGTGAGGAGACCATCATGTCAAACTTTATCAAATGCTTGGGAGACATCAATGAGCAATGCTGAACAAAACAGCTTTTTCTCGAAGGACGACCTGATAGCAGTAACAATTCTGTGAACCTGCTCTGTAGTTCCATGACCAGCCCGGAAGCCGAACTGATGTTCTGGAATAATATTTCGCTCTGCTAGATGGGGCGTTATTTTCTGGAGGAGGACCTTTTCGAACAGCTTTGATAGTATAGATAATAAACTGATAGGTCTATATGACGTGGTTTGAGTAGCGTCTTTACCCGGTTTTTGCATCATGACAATTTCTGAAATCTTCCAAGAGGACGGGAAAACCCCCACTCTGAAGATGGCGTTAAAAATGAACAATATAATTTTCACAGCGCAATCTGGTAAGATTGGGAGGACAGTACACACATGAGATGGTGGTATGAAAATCAGTAAGACTTATTGAGGTTGCCTGAATGAAGTCCTTCCCAAATTCTGGCATAATAAAGTGCCTCACGTTTTTACGCACAATGACGGCCGTGCCACCACATGCCTTTCCACTTGGATGTTTAGTGTCATAAATAATGAACCCGTTAATTCTAAAGCAATTCTTTACAGTAAAGTGTGTTTCGGATACCAAAAAGACGTCTATTTCCTGCCTGTGTAGGAAATCTTCTACCTCGAACCTATGTTGGGATAACCCGTTCGTATTCCAGTAGCAAATACGCAACTGGGTCATTTAATTTTTGTCTAAGAAGGGTCTGCAGAATCATGTTCTGATTCCGCATCATCTCCTGAAACATGCCCTGCATGTTATTCATAAAACTGTTCATGTTGGTCATGAAATTGTTCATTGTCTCCGTCAGCTTGTCGACTGGTATCGTTGAAGACCTGAGGCTCCTTAGTACTTGGGCATATGAAAGATTTTTCACGTTGGGCCTATTTGACGATGGTAAGTCATCGAAGTGTTGTTGGGCATAGTTCACTCTATCCACATGTACACCATTAGGTATTGCAGTAGCTTCAGTATGAAGGCTCGGGTAGTTCAATTCGCGATATTTCGCATTTGCGCGACTTCGAGGTTGATTCGATTTTTTTATCCTCTCGAATACTTCACATCCTCTATAATTAGCAGAATGTCTTCCACCGCAATTGCTGCACTTTTTCACATTGGGGTCGTTTTTAGGTGCTGTACACTCCGTGGTTTTATGCGCGTTACCACACACTACGCAAACAGATGATAGCTTGCAGTAAGATTTTGTGTGGCCAAACTCTTGGCAATTGGTGCATTGTGCACGGCCATTACTCTTATGTGGCTCCTCTACTGTTATTCTTCGGTTAAGAAGATATCTCAAATTGTAAATAGGATGCGTTGAATTTTTGGTCTTAAGAAGAGCTGCATTAAAAGCAATCTCCACACGGTGCATTGGTTGGGGAATTTTACCTTTGTTGTGTATGTTGTGAACATTTCTCACATCGTAGCCTTCATTCTCAATAGCTTTCTTGATTTCGTCAACAGGGACGGAACTGTCAATGCCCTTTACCACAACCACGAGGCCCATAGAACTTTTTATTTGGTACGTGTAGTAATTCTTTTTTTTCGGCGTTAAAATTATTAACAATTAGACGATAATTCTTCTCAGTATGGGTTTGGATTTTCGTTTCCTGTATCTGTCCCCTTCGTATAGAAGCTACGTAAAAATTATCTTTTCCCACAATCTTTGATAAAAGATTTACAATTGCGTTCGATGTTTGCTCGCGCAAATAGATAGGTCGAAGTTTGTGTTCCTTAGACGCAGATTCTACTGGCGCATCGTCTGTGGGTGCAAGTATTGAAAATCTATTTTGGGAGACTGGGATCGTAGCTGCCTAACTGCCTTTGTACTTGAAGTCGTTATCTAAATCCGTAGTGCAGTTACCCCTATGATGACCCCGAGGGTCCCTTTGTATGCAGTGAGGTCCTCGCAAGGGTTGACACAAGACCTTATGGGCGCTTGTGTTCAGAGCTAGGTCGGGCGTTAATTAGGATGTATCAACTAAACCTGCACGGCCAACTTAACGGCAACGTGATTTAGAGCGTTCTCCAAGTCCTTGCCAAGGTTTTAGCGGGACGGAAGGCAGCTGCGACATTAGCCTGAAAGCCGTTTCCGCGCGACGTCACTCCCGTGTACTAAGGTAACAGAATGCCACAGCTGTCAGCCCATTTGC
Source organism: Thelaira solivaga (assembly GCA_947397855.1). Taxonomy (NCBI): domain Eukaryota; kingdom Metazoa; phylum Arthropoda; class Insecta; order Diptera; family Tachinidae; genus Thelaira; species Thelaira solivaga. Next base: position 19,413,711 of record OX377615.1, on the reverse strand, counting down.
AACCAATTCCAATAAATAATCAAAGTCAAATCCATAGTATTTCCGGTTGCAGTAGTAGCCTGCACCGGCGTTCGCATGCCTTTCAAGTTACTATCTGCATATTCGCATACACACTTTAGCTACCGCCAGATCAGGTGATCCGGGCGGAATTACCGGGGAATACCACGTGGAGGTAGAGAGATGCTTGGGCAGTTCAGTGAAGGAATCACCTCTGGCTATTCCCAAGTGAATAGCGATCAGAAGGCTTTCAGCCTCCATGAAATACCCCATTCCCCATTCTGCAACATTGACGTGGAAAAACCCATTCTTCAGGTCAATAGAACTAAATATTTTAGCACTCTGGAGTCGATCGAGCTGATCTTCAATTAAGGGCAATGGATATTGATCTTTAACAATTATCTTATTTATTCTCCGGTAATCCCCGAACAGTCTAGGTGACCCATCACGCTTTTTTAATACTACTACTGGGCTACGGAATTCGGAGTCAGATGGTTCTATCACACCTTCTTGTAGTTATTGTTCAATCTGATCTTCTACAATTTTTCTGCCAATGGGAATCATCTTGGTCTCGAGAATATAGGTGTTTCCTCTTTAAGCACTATATGCATTTCAACACTAGTCGTTTTGCACTTATTTGGCTGGTAGTTTTAAACGATTTCATCAACTTTTTCTTTAAAAATAGTATTAGCACACTCATCGACATCGATTTCTTCAGGAACAATGTTTATTTTCATCATTGGGAAGTCTTCGTCTTTTATAATTTTTTTAAAATATACGCCATCACGCCGAATATTTATCTCCGCATATTCACACTAATTTTTACCAATAATCACGTCAATGTCAATAAGTTTATTTGAAACTACCACCAGATTTACGTTATAAATTTCATCATCGATTTCAATATCGTATTTAAATTGTTCAACCGGTTTTATTTTACTTCGGCCGATTCCGATGAGATGGAAAAAAGTTTTATACAATTTTACACCTTTTAAATTTTCGAACCTGTGTCTGTTATTATTGTAAACTTTCTACCACTATCGAACAGAGCTGTATATTTTTTATCCCCGATAATTACATTCTTTGTCATTCCTTGATTTTGCGATTTTAAGACTCTAGTATTAATTTTATTATTTTCTGTTTTTTGAGGACATTCTTTCGCTATGTGACCAAAATTATTACAGTGGAAACATTTAGTTTCCTTTTCTTTACTCGTACAGTCTCTTAATTTGTGTCCTTTAGAACCACAATTAAAACACAGACTTAAAGCGCCACTATTTTTTAACTTATTTTCCGATGTTTCTCGATTTATTTTCTGTTCATCTTGCCGATTTAATTTTGCACGAAAAGTTTCATAGGACAACAATTTTTTCTTAAAATCTTTCATGTTACTTGCGCCATATAAAATCGGATTATTTACACTCAAGTCATTTATACCGTCAATAACATATTGTATGATGGCGTTGTCGTCAATATTACCGCGAGATGCAAGTTCTTTAATATGTAAAAAATACTCTTGTACTGTTTCACCTTTTTTCATTTTTCTGTCAGCCAACTGTTTATGAATTTGTACACTATGTAATGTTGTTTTAAATTCTTCGATTAATGCTGCTTTAAGTTTTTTATAAGATGTTATACCACGTTCACTTTGTATAAATAATTTTTTTGCAAACACGTACATTTGAAATTTGTCCCAGTTCATTATAGTCGCTGTCTCTTCAAATTCTTCCAACCAAACTTCAATAGGTAAACTTCCTTTACCATCAAATGCTCTTATAGAATCTTCAATATCACGAAAATTCATAGCAAACCTTGAAACTTGTGGTTGTGTCGTTCGTGCCGCATTTGTATTTTCACAGTTTTTATTTTCAAACGATACAAAACTCTCATTATCTTCATTGGATTTTTTATTATGCTCTAACACACTGTTTCTCTTATCAACACTTGCAATTTCGTCTTCATCGCTGTTAACGTCATCATCGTCTTCGTCATTATCGTCTTCATTGTTTTTCGCATTAAGCAACGCACCCTTTTTTAATTGTTTGAAAATATACCGTTTCAAATCTTCGTCTTTGTAACCTATACATAAAACATTGCAGATTGAAGTCAGTTCTGCCGTACTGAGATTTTTGTCTATGTATTCGGCCTTTTTAAAATATTCTTCGTCATACTCGTTGTAATCAAATCCCTCAAACTCTCTCAAACGCCGACGGCTTGATCGATCACCTACATACTCAAATATAAATTTGTGTAAAGTTACAATGTTCTCTTTTCTTGTACGAGTATGCCGTATGTTCTCACGAACACTTTCAAACATACCCAAACTTGCCATTTCGCCTCCGTCGTTTCACTTCTTTCTGTTCTCTTTTTCAATGTTCTTTATGACGCAACCAAATATTTCTTTTCTTCTTTTTTGTCTTTTTATATTTATTATTTTTTTTTTCTTTATTCACACTCGCAACTAAAACGATTTTTTTTTCTATATCAATGTATTTGTGCGCTTCTTTTTTTTCAATATTTCTGTTAAGGTACAGTCACTTTAAAAACACAATTAAATCAAAGACTATTAAACTAAGAAGATGTTCTACGTAGTGTAAATTTTTTCTGGTGCTAAATTTGTCGATGGATATTGCTAGTAATATCCACGAGAGCGCGAGAATTTAAAAGAGTTGTTACGCACCGGTTAGACGTCCAATACAAAAGAAAAAAAAATATTTTAATTCTCTACGTCAAGGAAAATAACCGTACCAGAGACACTGTGGTTAAGGGACATGAAAGTTGTTCGGCTAGCTCAATTAATAGAAAATTATTGTGGTTCTCGACCCGCGGTTCTGGTGCAATAACACATAGCATGCTCTCACACCCTTAGAGCATGCAAAATATTAGTACATAAAAGAGACATACATATTACTTACAAGCATATGTAGGTATAAGCAAATGTTGCAGTGGCTAGATGGTATGCCATTCAAGGTACATTCTTCCCACCCTTCTGTTAAAACAGACACCAATGACAGATCTGATACCCGTAATTTTAAAAAAAATCTGTCCCTATAACAAACATGACTTCTATATCTTACTTACATATTTACTCTTACCCATCCTTCCCCTTCTAAATAATTTAAAGATTGTCGATAAACATATTAATTCAAAAGATACATTTTATTACAATCTAAATACTAATTCCATAATAGCAAAACAAAACCAAAGTAAATTACTAATTCATTGATATTTATGTATATGTACATATGCAAATATATGTAAGTTTTCTTAAGCCAATATGTATGAAAAGTAATACTAAAGAAATAATAATTGTTAAACAATAAAGAGAAAAAAATCACTTACGGTGACGATAACGTTGATCACTCCGATTGATGTGTTGGGCCCAGCAGTCAATGAGTATTGTTGTTGTTTGTCTCTCTACTGTTTGTAAAAAGATTTATTAATGAAGTTCTTTTTCTTAACTACATATAAGCTTACATATATAAATATACAGATTTAATTTGTATATGATAAATAACCAATATGTAGCTATGTATATATATAAATGACAAAAAAAAAATTAAAAGAATAATATTTCTAAGCCAGAAACTTAAATGAGTGTAATTTACGTTATACTAAAATTATTTATTTTGAAAGAATAAAGTAATTACATTGCAAAAGGGTTTTTTTTTGTATGATGGAAAAAATTTATAATGCTGTAAATTATTAGGAATGATTTTAATATTCCTTCACAAGGATGTGTAATTGTGCTTTCTTATAAAAAAAAATTGGACTAGTGAATAGTGTTTTTATTGAAAAATTCGTGAATTTGTAGGCTAAATATACCAATGATTGTAATTTTGTTCTCTTTTTTTCCATAAGTTTAAGATTTTATAATTATATTATATTCTTAATTCTTTAGCAATTGCAAGTAACAAGAAAAAAACTTTCCAAGAAAAAATTTAGCATTCAAACATTAATTCATAAGTATAAATTTACGAAATTTGTTACTACAATATGTGTTACTTATCCCTCCTATCCGTGTAAACGTGCCTCCTTCAATTGTTGGTGGGGACCATGGGGTGCAACCACTTAACACACAACGTGGCCTAGTAGCCTGGACATCTTTCCTTTTCAAAGGCAGCTTTATGTTTTATTTTCTTAATTAGCTTTGATTATGATTTCCTTTGATTTAGCAACACGATAATTCATATAAAATGATGTTTTATTTAAAGTTTATTATATATATATATCACTCTGTTTAAATTATGAAAACTTTCAATAGTTTTTGATTTTATCAATTGGCTGTACCAATGTTTAATTAAAAAATTTTTTTTTTCTTTCTTCGCTCTAAACTCTTCAAGCTTTTCTTATTGAATGTCGAATGATCTTTTTTTCTTTTATTTTAAAAATCTGCTTTATTTTTAATGTCTATCATTTTTCGTTAAATTCTCAAGGAGATTTAATGACAATGGAATGATCAATAAGCTCTTAATGGTAGAAAAAGATGAAGTTACTACAATGATCAATTTGTACAAAAAAAAACCTCTCAGCACACTTTCGATTACATACCTGTTCACATGCATTATACTCTTAGCGTTGTTAATATTTTACTCTGCCCGTGTACTTTTGTCTCTGCTTACGCAGTGAGAAAATTTGTAGCATGGTAGAAAATCAATAAATGCACTACCTAAATGTAATATGCATCAACAGTAGGTTTTACCCAGCAAAAAATTTTTGAATGCATTGTAAGAACAAAATAAATCTACACTATATTTTATTAAATAATTAAAACATTGGAGATTATCTTGGAAAAATTTTCCTTTTTTCCTGAAGTCGCAAACAATGAATCAAAAAAAAAAACAAATTCGCAACAGAGTGTAAGAGAGTAATATAACATGCAAGAGAATAATATTCAATGCAAGAATTTACACAACTTCAATTTTCAGTACATCCATATACAAACTGTAAAGGGTGTTTTTTATAGACGTATATAACTTTAAATTGCAATAAAACAACGATGGATTATTCGATTGACATGAATTTTATTTATCCGAAAGATAATCTTGTGGCATTACATTTTAAATATGATTTCTGGCATATGACCGCCACGGCTGGCTCGGATGTAGTCCAATCTATACGTCCAATTTTCGATGACTTTTTCCAACATTTGTGGCTGTATATCGGCGAATGTTGTCTTCCAAATGGTCAAGCGTTTGTGGCTTATCCGCATAGACCAATGACTTTACATAGCCCCACAAAAAGTAGTCTAGCGGTGTTAAATCACAAGATCTTGGAGGCCACTTCACAGGTCCAAAACGTGAAATTAGGCGGTCACCAAAGGTGTCTTTCAATAAATCGATTGTGGCACGAGCTGTGTGACATGTTGCGCCGTCTTGTTGGAACCACAGCTCCTGGACATCATGGTTGTTCAATTCAGGAATGAAAAAGTTAGTAATCATGGCTCTAACCCGATCACCATTGACTGTAACGTTCTGGCCATCATCGTTTTTGAAGAAGTACGGACCAATGATTCCACCAGCCCATAAAGCGCACCAAACAGTCAGTTTTTTTGGATGTAACGGTGTTTCAACATACACTTGAGGATTAGCTTCACTCCAAATGCGGTAGTTTTGTTTTTTGACGTAGCCATTTAACCAGAAGTGTGCTTCATCGCTAAACAAAATTCGCTTATGAAAATCGGGAACAACGGCAATCTCGTTTCGAAATAAAATTGCACTATTTGCAAGCGTTGTTCAAGTGTGAGTCTATTCATGATGAATTGCCAAACCAAACTGAGAATAAATCACTTGACAGCTGTTAAATCGGTCGCCATCTTGAACAGTAATGCCAACTAAAAGTTCTATACGTCTATAAAAACACCCTTTATTAATGCTAAATCAATAGGTATACTTGGAAATAATGAAACTACATCTAAAGAAAATAATTTTTATTACAATTAATTTATAACTAAATTTTTAATTCTATATTTAAATTGTAAAGAATTTTTTATAGTGTACTAGTTGACCTGGCAAACGTCTTGCCTTAAAATTTTTATATATTCGATCTTCTTACACTAAGAAATCGTACTCATAGAGTAAAGAACCGTGCGAGACCGGGTAAAAACAGGTAGTAGGCAAATAAGCCAGATACTGACTATAGCGGTACCTGCCGGGCGGATTTGTGACGTTAAACCTTCCAAGATTAATAAACCTTCCTCTTGAATCACTCTATCTTTTAAAAAAACTGCATCAAAATCCGTTTGGTAGTTTTAAAGATTTAAGCATACATAGGGATATAGGGACAGAGAAAGCGACTTTGTTTTATACTATGTAGTGATTTAGAATCTATTGTTATTTTTTTAAGAATGTTTGTTATGTATTTAGAAAGTCCATAAGATGCACGAAAAAATTGGTCTTAATGGAAAGTTATCCTTATGGATTTTAGGTAATCCATATACCTTTGGAGCTGTTGAAATATTAGTTTATAATTTATTTTTTTCTTCAATTGTAATTATATTATTCCTAAAAAGTTTTTCAACAATATCATTATTTAATTTTTGTAATTCATTCATGGAATTCTTATTTAATACTTTATAAGAATTATTATCAGGGTGTGAAGATAAATTCGTGAGTTAAATACGTCCCACATAGCTGTTAACTTTGTTCCACACACTGTTAAAAAAATTCAGTTTTTTAAACTCTTTTTTTTTAATTAAAAATTAAAAATATTAAATTTTTTTTAAATAATATTAAAGAAAAAGTATCAGTTCAGTATTTTTTTTCAGAATGTTGTACGCGTTAAAAAATTACATTGATTGAAAAATACGGGTTTTTAGGGTATCATAGGCGGCCAAACGGACAGACCTGAATGGGGTGATACGTCCAAGGAAAGCTCCAAGGGAGTAGATTCCAAAATTGTAAGCGACATATGCATTAAAAAAATCAAAAAGTACCATTAAAATGTATAAAAAGTACCATTTCGCCCCTTAATGATTTTTCAATTTGACCTGAACTGTTTGAGCCTAGTCTCGTAGTTCTAGGGCTGTTAATACTAAAATATCAAAAAAATTAAAATCAACAAAAAGTACCATTTTGTCCACTTAATAATTTTTTATTTTGTTAATAACTGTTTAATTCTACTGTGAAAGCTCTAGGTTTGCACATAACATAATAGCGGTACTCAGTGTTTGATGCAAATGGTCTTGCGTCATTGCAAGTGCAAAATATCGTAGCTTTTACTTTGCTACCCAACAACGAAATACACACAGTTGCACTTGCTTTTATCGAAGAATCCTGTGCTGTAAGTTACGAGCCAGATATTTTAGAAGAAGTCCTCCAGTCGAGCATTTTTTGTGAAATTCAAAATGAAGATATCCTTATCAATGAAAATTCGGCCAATAAAAAATCAGCACAGAATAGTCCAAAAGATGAAATTCCAAAAAAAGCGACAGACTTTGCTGAAAAAATTAAAAAAGTGGCACCAAAATCCTATATACAAGTTGAAATTCGATTGGGAAATAGAAAAAAAATGCGGAAGAAACGGAACTATGTAAAAAAAATTTAGCTTTAGAAGAAGAAAAACTCAAGGCTGATATCGAAATCAGAAAACAAGAATTACAATTAAAGCACCGGGAAATTGATAAAGATGAGAAGCTGAAAATTCTGAAATAGAAAAGGACGAGCGTTTGAAGAAGTATGAAATTGAAATGAAGCATAAGCATGCAAACAACCTAGCTTAAAAATTACGATTATAAAACATCACAATTTCCACTTGTTTCACAAGTTTCCAATTACATTTCAGAAACCTCAATTTGCATTTCAGAATTTTCTATTTGTATTTTAAAAATTTCTATTTACATTTGCAAAACGAAATTTTTGAAATTCAAAACGAAACTTTGAAATTCAAAACGAAATTTTTTAAATTAAAAAAAATTTTTTTTGAAAACGAAATGGAAATTTCTAAAATACAAATTTAGATTTATGAAATGTAGTTAGAAATTCATGAAATCTAATTGAAATTTTTTAAAGTGGATATGGTGTAGTTTTACTACATATACGCATTGGCTGTGTTATCGATTCTACTGCTCTGATTACTTCTAATGCTTTACCAAACTGAAAAGTACAAAGTTTTTTTGTGATTCTTGTTTTTTTTTAATGAATTTTATTTTAATTGTGTTAATTTTTTAATATTAAATAACTTTTATATACATATATGTTGTCTGAATATATTAAATAAAAAGTTATTTTCTTCATATGAGTATATGTATAATTCAAATTTTGATTTTCTATTGGATATTATGGCACCAAACAAAAAACCGAAGTTATAGGCAAAATGAGTGGTGGCAATTCAACAATTTGCCTAAAAATATAAATTTTTTTGTTTTTTAGCAAATTGTTTTTATATTGGCTCTCACCTGTAATACAAAAACTGCATATACTTAGGTATTTGAAGAAAAAAATTCATTGTTCTGTAGAATTTAAATATTGTACTAATATGATTTTTTATTTTACTAAGAAAATGTACATATGTACTTTTATTATTAATTCTTCTGGTTGGGTGTATTTCAACTAATTTCAAGTTACTCCATAGATGACATATTTACAATTGGACCAATATGTCATGCTATAATCACGCAAATGGTACATACATATAAAAAAACTTTTCGAATTTTTATGAAATGTTTTATTAAAAATTATGTGAAAAAAAGCAAATAAAGTTCTGATTTTTTAATAAGAGAATAAATTGCTTGCCGCTTTAATTCTCCATCAGCATTTGCAGGCGATTCTTCGGTTTCAGGAGGATCTTCGACAACAGGTGTCTGTTCGATGTTATAATCGAATAGGGGTGTAATGTTATTTTTAAGTATTGACATATTGTGAAGAATACAGCAAACAATGAACCAATCGCAACACTGTTTGTGACTTGTTTCGCTTCCAATACGCAATCTTAGCTCTTTGAGACTTCCGAATCTTTCCTTGAGAAGTCCAAAGCAATGTATGTACCAATGATCTCACCTACCTTCATTAAAAATTACTTCCTCAGCAAAATCCTCTATTAGAAAATCAAGAATTTTTTCCTTTACACCTTTACGCGGCATTATTAAAAAATCAGAATTAAAAAAATATTAACTGGTGTCAGCTGTTTTATATGTTGCAATAAATGTTGCATTGAATATTGCCACGTTTGGTTAAACAGCACTCACAATTTTAGTCGAAAACAATGCAATTGCAATGGGTGCAATTTTTAAACACACAAACACTGAGTACCGCTAATATTAAACTTGTTTAAATATAAAGTTAAAATTTTTCTTTTGGTACTTTTTTTCTCACTTGAAACAATTTTTTTACCATTGATTTTTATTGGGTGCTACAAATTAGTAATAAAATGTTTATATGCTGTATCAATTTAAATTATGGTACACATTTAGAAATAGTAGTAAAAAGGGGCACATATTTTACCCCTTATTTGCTCGAATTTTAAAAAAGTGCCAATATACATTGGAGAGCTTTTTAAGAAGAGAACAATACAGTTTAGTTTTTGTTGCTGTGATTGTTACTTCGAAAAATAAGTGAGGTTAAAAAAACGTACCAGCATTAGCTTTTGCCCTTTTAATGCCAGAAATGTACAAATATCGAAAAAGTACCAAATACCCATCCGCTTATTTTTTTAGAAGTTCTATTTTACCCTTTTTTACTCCCTTAATATTCGAATTTCCAAAAATCCCGTCTTATTCGTCCTATACATTGGGACATGCACCTGCTTACCGAATTTCAAGTCCGTACCTATAGCCGTTTGGGCTGGGCGATGATGATAAGTCAGTCAGTAACGTTACTCTTTTATATGATAGATTAATTCTTAATTCATAATCAATCTTTTTCATAGCTACAGTGGTATTTCCTTTATCTGCATTTAAAATAAGAATATCTTTGTTGAACTCTAAAATTTTTTTTACTTAATTTAACTTTATCTAGTATATATTTATATCTTTCTGCTAATGTAATTTTATTAATATAGTTATCTATAATTGTAGTCAACTTAGATCTAGCTATTTCTTGTTTTTCCTTGTTTTGTAAGGTTTGAACAAAATCTTCCCTATCAGCTAACATATTCATAATTGTAAAATGTTCTTTTTCAATAGTTAGTTTTTGTACTACTTTCTTTAGTTTAGATAAAATACCAAAAAAAAAAACAACAAAAATTAATGTAAAGCTAAAATTTCGGTTGTATATTTAATATTCCTCGGCCATTTGTAGACCGATTTTTCTGAGACATTAAAACTGTTATTTCTGATAAAAGTTCTTTTCCGTTTTGTACACTGAAAGAATTATGTTTCATAAATTCAATGAAACGATTTCATTAAAAATATTTCATTAATTACACAGGTCTGCGAAAAAAATTTTTTTTTTCAGCTGCATGAGATATTTTTACTGAATTATATGTTTTAAAGTGCGCTGATTTCAAAAGTGATGGCCATTTTTTTCTATCACATAACACATAAACACAAAAAATTGGTTAAAGCACTCCTTTATTCAAAATTTTCAAACAATAAATATTTTTTTTAAAGCAAACGAAACATTATTTTGATACATATGTATACTTATTCATGTTCTTTATGAAACCTCTTCTTCTTTTCCTTCCATCTTCGTCAAAAGATAAATCTGAGCTTGATTCACCCGGAGGAGGTAATGTAGCTTCGTCCTCCAACTCACTAGGGTATTCATCCAAACTGGAAGGTGGCTGCGGGATAGATATCTCGGAGCTATGGGGCACTGGACGTATAGCTGAGGCAAGATTAAGATAACTTATGTTTCTTTTGTTTTTTGAATTGAATCCCTTTACGTCAACTGAGCAGAAGTAGCAGTCAGTGGTGTGATTTTTCTGCTCACGCCATATCATAGGAATTCCAAATCGAAATGCATTTTTCTTTCCCTTAAACCACAAACGAAGATCTTCTTCGCATCTTCTACACACCTTATGCGGGGCCCATGGCTTATCTTGATGACCAAGTTTTAATTTAAAGTAGCCAAAATTAACTTTCCTTACAAAATCACTTATATTTCTCTGTTGACTTTTAATAGTGAATTCACCACAAATATAACAAAAACTGTTTGGAGAAATAACACAACTCCTTGTAGCCATGATTAACAGACAACAGCACTGTTCACTTGAATATCAGTATGTCTACTGAGAGCTTTTCTTTGTTTCAAGCGATGTAAAATAAAACACTGCTGTTTTCACTTAATGTAGAGCGGTTGTAAATTCACTCTACGACGGTTGATAAAAAACTCTGTTTATTTTTAAAAACTATCTTCCTTAAATACTAAATCTTAAAACTAATTTGGTACACATGCGTACCTGTCATTTCCCCTATTACCACACACACACATACACACGATTCTCCGGTCATCTTTTCAAATGCATATTAACATTAGGTAGTATCTAAAGTCTTAAACAGATTCCAAGAAACAATTAGCACTATCTATTAATTAGTGTACACGTTTATTACTTCAAGGAAAAACAAATAATCCTTTCTGCGGAAAATACGCTAATTTGTAATAGCAGACCTTCGCTAATCGGTGTGTGAGATAATAGGGTTGGTTTTTTTCAAGGCCATAAATGTCACACATATTCGTTCAATATTGGGTACCTGCGGTAAATTGAGAATAAAATCCGCATTTGTTATTCGTTTTTCATGATTTATACTTTATATTATTCTTGAGGTATTTAGCTTTCAAAAAAATGTGCAAAATATAAAATTTTTGCTTTTTCTTTTTTTTTTTTTATTGCATTTTTAAACTGAAAAAAAACGCGAATTTTGCAAGAAAAAAATTTTTTCCCCTCTTAAATTTTTGAATAATTCCAAAACGATAAAATATAGAAAAAAATTATATTAAATTAAATATAATTTTGTTACGCATCTTTTGGTGTTTTGTTTATGAAAATCGGATGAGCCGTTCTCGAGTTAGGCTGAAATATGTCTTCGTACCTGACTAATTTAGGGGGAAAAAATTGCCACCCCCATAAAAAAAATTTCTACGCGATGGAGAAAAACCGAAAACGGATTTGAGTTTAGCGCATCAAAATCTGTAAGAAAATGTAAAAAAATCCTATGCAGTTTTTTGGTCGCAGACCTGTGTTATTTCATAATTTCATTGTGAGAATGAAGAAGTTTCATTAGATTTCATAGTTTCATAAAATAAATTTATTAGGGAATAATTTAAATATATTGTTGCACCTACATATAAAAAATCAACTTTTTATAAAAAACAATGCAGTGTTATTATTGCTTTTGGTTCCATGAGAGCTTGCTTTTAATTATTAAATTAGAGTAGATAAAAACATATTAAAAGAAGAAAGGGAAAACAATAACAATTTTAAACAATAAGTAACCAGAACAGTTAATATTGTTAAAAAAAATGTTCAAGAGAAAAATCAAATGAAGATATATTTAAAAGACTATTAGTTACTTCAGATCCAGTAATATCAAATATGAGAAAATTGAAAGAGAAAAAACCTATAATTTGCCTATGGAAGCAATTCAATTGTTAATATTTGAATCAAATCTCGATGGTGAAGAAGATGCCAATAATGATGATAATGATACCTATACTAATTATAGTGATAATTATGATGATGATAAAGAATCGGATAAGGAATAGAAATGTGTGAATAAATATTATTCTTTTTATTTTTTTTTTTGGAAATATTGCAATTTTTAGCAATATTAAAGGTATATTTAAAAAAATTAACTAATGGAAAATAAATAAAATTTGTACTAAATAATATTAAAAAATTGATTAGTTTTACTTCTTAAAAAGAATTTGACTGAAAAAAGTTAAAATTAGTAACAGTGAAACTTACCTCGAATTAATTCCCACTTTTGGTATAAAAGACCCCACTGTGCGTGGGTTGAACATAATTCTAATGAAACTTACTTCATTGGTTGAAAAATAATAAATTTTTTCATTGGATTAATGAAAAAATTCATTGGATATATGAACAAAATTCTTTCAGTGTAGTTTAGACAAATTACGCAAAAATACGCTCCAACAGTGGTCAAAAAATAGAGGTAGTTACACTTCAGAGCTCATAGCTCAGCCATTTATGAACCGATAGGCCAGAATTTCAATAGCAAACTGAAGACAGGAACTTCTAACAATTTGGCGTACTAAATTTTTTTCTGTACGCTTTCTAGGAACTTCAAAAAGTTAATTTCAACATCCACACGGACATCGCTAAATCGACTCCGCTATTTATAAGGATCCAGAATATATATACTTTATAGGGTGTCCCATGTACAGTGTAAAAATTACACACGTAATGACAAACTTATATATACCCTTTTCACTTTTTTGTGAAGAGTATAAAAAAATTTGGCAGTTCCCAGTACAACAAATGAAGAAAAATTTCCAAAATTGGTTTTACCTTATACATCAATATGCCTTGTTGCAACAGATACCAATGATAAACTGTCTTATTTACTAAAAATTAAAATACAGACTTATGTATTTATATATTCGGATCTCAGTGTAAATGAATTTTTGTTATTTTCTGTTTTGTTTCTTGTTATGTTTAAGTTTTCTAAATTAAATGTTGAATAAAAATATTGATTTTAATTGTCAAACAAGCTGTCTTTGTTTATTTTAAGGCATATTTCTTTGAATTTTTAAAGCATATTTTCAGGTTTTTACAACCTTTTTAATGCGCATAAAACACATTTTTTTAAAACATATGTTTGGTTTTCCTGCACATAACCAGTAATCGATTACTGTCAACGGCGACTTCGACAATACAATTCTTATATCATCACTGTCGTTTCTACTTGCCGGTGACTTATACAATAGGGGTGAATGTTCTATGCTTTTGTTTTTTCGCACCAACTCTACTCAATTACACAAATTAAACAATTTCAAATTGTCAAGAGTTGACTCTATATTAAAGCTCTAATGAATATAAAAGAAAATAAATGAACTAAATTGATTATGTTTTACTTGCTTTAGGCTGAATTTAGTGATGTTTGCTCAAATGATAATGCCAATGTATCAATGCCGCGTAATGGCATTCACTGTTCTGCTTTTAATAATGAAAACCAACATCATCATTATCATAACCAGCAGCGTTATGCTACAGAGAGACCAGACATTTTGCCAATTCGAGATGCTAAAAACGATGAAATTATGCTAAATAATAGTAATGACGGAACGCATAACAATGGCTTGAGTTTTGGCAATAATAACAGCCTAAACGGAAGGGTACGTTTTCAACGTGATCGATATCACCATCCCATTTACAATGTTGCCTTTCAGGTAGGGGATCATGTTGAAAGAAAACCTTCTGTAGCCAGCATGTTGGTGCAAAGCTTTAGCTTTATAAAACGTACTCTTACAAAACGTCAAACATCTCGATATAAAAGACGTCAGTGGTCTCGTAGTTTTGCACCCGCTCATGTTCAATATAACTTAAATAATGGTAGTCATGAAATCAGTAATGAACTATATGAAGGCCTGTCGGTGCTGCAAGATGATGAAGTATTTTTTGATTCTTCGCCTGGCGTAGAAACTAACAGCGTAATTGGGTCAGCGTCGGGTAGTACAAATGCCAGTAATAATAACTCAAACGACGTTTCTAATCCTTCCGCGAATTCAACAATAAAAATAACAAGCATCGATCGTCAGATGTTCATAAGCGGAGAACGCAGTCACCAAGGATGGCGAACGAGTAATATAATTAGTGAAAATAATGTATCTTTATCAATGCATCAACCAATTGCAGTTCATTCCAATGCTGAGCAACAAATCTCCCACCAACAACAACATGCCATGCAACAGCATCAGCAGCAGCTGCACGGTATACGTGGTAATCGAATTAAACCCCAACTTTTAGATGGTGTTTTAGAGAACTCGCAACGCCCTTTCTCGAGAATTGTAAAGCTTTTCTGTACAAACGATTTAGATGACCGTACAGATCATCGCCCCTTCTTCACATATTGGATTAACACCGTACAGATTACAGTACTATTTTTTTCTCTTCTTTGCTATGGTATTGCACCTATAGGTTTCGGAGTTGAGCAGAGAACTGGACAAGTATTAGTGACAAGTCTAAGTTTACAAACTGTACAGCATTTAGAACAACGGAATATATGGATAGGGCCACGTAATCAAGACCTGGTACATATGGGTGCAAAATTTGCGACGTGCATGAGAAGAGATGTTAAAATAATAGACGTTTTAATGAAAACTCGACGGCAGGAACGAGAAACTGCATGTTGTATTCGCAACGATGATTCAGGCTGTGTACAAAGTTCACAAGCGGACTGCTCCGTGAGAGGATTATATCCAACAGTAAGGAAAATGTTTCACCATTTTACCAATTCCTTATATTTGTGTGTTAAATTTTTTTTTTTTAATATTAGAAATCTATATCAACTTGGAAAAAATGGTCACCCGGTGAGTCTGGACCAGGTGGACGTATATCTGGCTCAGTATGTGGCTTAGATCCAAAATATTGTGATTCTCCTGCATCTATTGCTCCTTATGAGTGGCCAGACGATATAACAAAATGGCCAATTTGCCGAAAAACGAATTCATTTTCACAACGTTTTCGGTTCAAGGACCATACAGCTGAGCATATGGTATGTGAGGTGATTGGACATCCTTGCTGTACGGGTATCTATGGTGAATGTCAAATTACCACAAGAGAATATTGTGATTTTGTCAACGGTTATTTTCATGAAGAGGCTTCATTATGTTCACAGGTTTTTAATTCATTTATTCAGCTCTTTCTTGCTAAATTTAAAATTTGCATTAACCTCTTCTCCTTTCACAGATTTCATGCCTTAGCAATGTTTGCGGTATGTTTCCCTTTGTTAACGTCGAAGTGCCAGATCAATTTTATCGTCTTCTGACATCACTGTGTATGCATGCTGGTATTTTACATTTAATTATAACTGTGGTATTTCAACATATATTCCTGGCCGATTTAGAACGTCTCATAGGACCCATACGAACAGCGATTTTGTACGTAGGCTCAGGTCTTGCTGGAAATTTAACAAGTGTCGTTTTAGTGCCATATAAACCAGAGGTAAAACTATTTATTGTTGTTTATAAAAAATATCAGTTCCTTGTGAATCCACAATTCGAAATTGCTCACAGATCGAAACTTGTAAATACTTTTCACTAAAAGTTACCACTTTGATTTGTGGAAAAAGCCTTTACATTTTCCAGTTTTTTTTAGCTTCAACTATAATTATCATTTTAATCTGTACGGGAGTATTTCAGGTGGGTCCATTAGCATCATTGTCTGGTGTGATAGCATCTTTACTAGTTCTTTTGATACACACACATTGGCAGCAGTTGCACAAACCTCATATGGCTCTATTGAAATTGATAATGATGGGAGCGGTACTGTTTGGAATTGGTACCTTACCGTGGCAACTTAATTTCGCCAGTATATTTGCGGGAATATTTTGTGGAGTTTTTCTTACTATTGCAATGGTGCCGTTTGTCAGTATTAATAAGTATAATCGCAAATCAAAGGTACGTTACATAGACGTCAATGCAAACTTAATATCATTTATATCTTTATCTTGTTTCAGATAAATGTTATATGGTCCTGTGTTATTTTTCATATATTTGTTTATACAACAATGTTAATAATTTTCTATATATTTTCCACGGAACTAACAAAGCTTAGCTTTGGTGAGGTTTTTATAAATAGTTTTAATACTGGTGATGCAGGTAGTTCTGGAAGTGGCGGTACAAGCGTTTCACCCGGTTTAACGACAACAGATATTATGCGCACAGGAATATCTAGTACCAGCTATAATAACAATATTAATCGCCACTCGTTTATGAAACAACAGCCACTGTATCATCACTACCATCAGCTATCAGATGATATAATAACAAACAATGCTGCCGTAGCTGTAGCCGTAGCTACAGCCACTTTAGCTATAGGAGGTAATGGAGAAAACGGCATTGAAAATGTAGGCAAAGAAGGTATCCAAGTGTTTATGTTTAATTAATTTTAATTTAACATTAATAATGCATCTCACACACAATAAAATAAAAAACGAAATATTTTTTGAAGTGCGAACATAATTTCCCTTTCCTGCATTATCAGTTTTATCCAATATGAAGTATATTTCTAAAAAACAAATTAATTAAATAAAAACCAAATTTAAATAAAATAAAAATTTCAAAATTCTAGATACATCAAAGGAAATATTTTGCAAAAAAAAAAAATTGACTGGTCGTGTATTAGGCTTCGATTACGGTTTACAACACTTATCTGTTGTGTTGTCTTTTCAGTTGCGTATGTTAATTTTCGCCGATTATTGTTCACAAGATGATGTCTTATGTGTTGTAAAAAAAGAAAAAAGTAGACAACTGGGGTTATTAGGTGTTGTCTCATTGTTGTGATTAGTTTTTTGTGGGTTTAAAAATAAAAATGCAGAATAAGTTTTAAGTAAAATTGTAAGAAATGTATTTTCAGTGGATTTTTTTCAAGATTTTTATTATTTTATTTAAAATTCAACAAACAGTTTTCTAAGAAACTGCATTGTATCATTGCCTCTACTTCCTTATAGCCACCATCAGCAAAAAAAAAAAAAAAAACAAACAAACATCGGATTGATGGTTTTAAAAAATTAGTCTGTTTCACCAGCGAAACCATTCTTGTTTATGTGGAACAATTAAAAAAATGTAATTCCAGAAAATGTTTGCTAACATTGTATTTGGCAGTTCTAATGGGTTGGAACTGTTCTGATTTTTTTTACGAACTCGTGCGATGTCTGTTTTCTGTGTACTAATTATCGAAAAAAATAGAAACACGTTAATCTCCATTTTTTTTGTTTTATTTAACTTTAACAAAATATATTTATTTTAGTGCACTTCGTTTTTCTTTTTTTTAATGTTGATTTATTTCAATTTCCCAGTTTTTTGCATGCACGTTTGTATTTTTAAGAAAAAATCTACTAACATTAATATACAACTGTGTGACGTATACAACAACTAAAAGGTGATTTTATAAGAACTATCGGAAATTAAAAAAAAAAAAAACATAAAATTCAGAAAAATGCATGAAATATTTATTTGGATCGATAGTTGGGTCGATATAATTTAATGTTTGAAGATTATTTCATGCAAATGTTGGCCGCGGCTGCGCCTCAAATGGTCCATCCGCTTAGTCCAATTTTGGCATACTCTTTCCAACATTTCGGCCGGTATCTCACGAATAATGTTGGCAATGTTGGCTTCCAGTGCGTCAATCGAAGCGGGCTTGTCCCTATAGACATTAGACTTAACATAGCCCCACAAAAAATAGTCTAGAGGCGTTAAATCGCACGATCTGGGCGGCCAATTGACTGGTCCCAAGCGTGAAATAAACTGTTCACCGAACTCGCCTCTCAATTGGTCCATTGTTTCGCGTGCTGTGTGGCATGTGGCACCGTCTTGTTGAAACCACATGTCATGCAAGTCAAGCTCTTCCATTTTGGGCAAAAAAAAGTTTGTTATCATCTACGTAAGCGTGTTGGTGGTTTAATGTCCAACAATGTAAATTTGGTGCGAAATTTTGTTACAATAGCCCGAATAGAAGCCTCAGTAGGTCGATTAAACTGACCATAAAATGGAAGAAGCGCGCGATGAACTTTCTTAACAGAGCACGCATTTTGGTAATAAAATTCAATAATTTGCAAGCGTTGTTCGTTTGTAAGACGATTCATGATTAAATTATAGACCAAACTGAAGATGTTTGACAGTGACACAAGATACAAAACGTGCGTGAGCTGTCAAAACTAGTGTTGCCAAAAAGATAATAGCAAAAAAATCACTCTTTAGATGTGAACCATAATCGCATGTTTAATTAATGCTGTGTTGTAAGCGAGACAACAACATTTTTGTGTTGTGAACCATAATCGGGGGGTTAATTGTGTCTGAATACAATTTGTTTAAATTGTTTACGTATTCCGTCTGCCTGTCAATTGTTTATCATATGAATTTATATAGTTTGTATTTATACAAGTAAAGTTAGAAAGACAAAAAAATAATCACGATTTTTATAGTTCCAGATTTATTTCCAATTTACTTTATTCTGCCCCATTGTCGAGTGTGTGAAACAAATTACAAAAGAAAAAACGATACAAAATAACACGTTCTTTCTTCGTTCTTATTATTGTCGGTAAGTAGCCAGAAGTAAATATTTGTATTGCGTGGCTCCAAGCATAAAGTATTCATATAAAGTAGCTAGAAAGTAGCCAGAAAGTATGCTTATTCTCAACACAAAGTAGCCAGAAATAATGTTTTCATCTTGGCTACTTTTCAAATTGAAGCAAAAAATTAGGTAGAATATTTTTGCTGTTTTCTACCGCTACCAATAAATTAGTTTAAGTAGCAAAGAGGCTACTTCTACTTGCGGCTTTATTTTTTTGAAAAGTAGCTGTAGCTAAAAAAATTTAAATGCTTTGGAGTAATACAGCCTCTACCGCTACTTCTACTTGCGGCTTTATTTTTTTGAAAAGTAGCTGTAGCGAAAAAATTTAAATGCTTCGGAATAATACATCGTCTACCGCTACTTCTACTTGAAAAAGTTGGAGCTGTAGCCGTACCCGTAATTAAAAAAAAGGTAGGTAAAGTAGGTTTTCAAACACAGCCGTGTGAATATTGAAATCAATTTTTTTAAGTCTCTAGAATATCTGCAGAAAAATTAAGTAAGCAAATTTGTTGGAAGTTCCAGTCTTCAGATTCATAAATGGATGATATACGAGCTATGAATTGCAACTACTTCTAAATATTATTTGATAATTTTTCCGAGTGCGTTTTTTGTCTAAAACGGGTGTTAGATATCAATCTAGCAGCACTATTTGCAGCACTGGTTTTTAGGCAATGTGGCATTTTCATTCATTATTCTTTAATTTAAGACGCAATAAGTTTATACGAATCATTTTTTATTAAATAAATAGTTTTATCACTTAAAACGTAAAAGCGTATTTGCTACTGGAATGCGAACGGGTTATCCCAACATAGGTTCGAGGTAGAAGATTTCCTACACAGGCAGGAAATAGACATCCTTTTTTTATCCGAAACACACTTTACTGTAAAGAATTGCTTTAGAATTGACGGGTTCATTATATATGACACTAAACATCCAAGTGGAAAGGCATGTGGTGGCACGGCCGTCATTGTGCGTAAAAACGTGAGGCACTTTGTCATGCCAGAATTTGGGAAGGATTTTATTCAGGCAACCTCTATAAGTCTTACTGATTTTCATACCACAATTTCATGTGTATATTGTCCTCCAAGACACATAATTGATAGCGACAATTTAAAAAGTTTCTTCGCAACATTGGGACACAAGTTCCTGGCAGCAGGAGACTACAACGCTAAACATACCCACTGGGGCTCTAGACTTATTAGCCCAAGAGGTAGGCAGCTGTACAATGCTATTGCTCAAAATAATCTAGATGTCGTATCTGGCGGTGAGCCCACATACTGGCCTACAGACTGTACGAAAAAGCCAGACCTTATTGAATTCACTGTTATAAAAAATATTAAAGGTGACCAACTTCTGATTAGTCCCCTAGACGACTTATCATCTGATCACTCGCCAACTATAATTACACTACGTAATAGTTTTATAAACTCTGAAGTATCTCCTACGCTCTATCCGAACCGGTATACGAACTGGCTAAAGTATAAAATGTATGTGAGCTCTCATCTCTCCCAGAACATCCCTCTAAGGAACTCGTCTGATATACAATGTGCTGTGAACCACCTTACAGACGTTATTACTTGTGCAGCTAGGAATGCAACTCCAATGAGAAAAACATATAGGAGGAAACCATTCAAGTCATCAGCTGATATTGAAGCCCTCATCCGACAAAAAAAAAAAAAATAGAGAAGGGAATGGCAGAGAAATCGTTCTCCAGCTTTAAAGACCCAATTGAATTTGTGTCAAAAAATACTTAAGGAAAAGCTGCGTCTGCAGCATTAGTCAGCGCTTGCAATTTATTTAAGTAACTTGGATCCAACAACAAAAACCGACTACAGCCTATGGAAAGTTGTGAAACATATGAAGGGCCCTACTTCCTCCGAACCACCACTAAAACTTGAGGACCTCAGTTGGGCTAAAAATCCAAGTGAACGAACAAATGCTTTTGCTAGCCATCTGGAAAACGTTTTCACACCACGTGACATAGATAGTGATATTAATCCTCCATACATCAGCGATTCCATTGAAAATAAAATAAGGATGCGGTTGCCCTCAATTAAAATGGCAATCGAAAGCCTTGATGCGAAAAACTCGCATCGAATTACTAGTTCAATGCTGATGAACTTGCCAGATTGCGCTGTGAGAATTATGTTATTCATTTTTAATGCCATCTTAAGAGTGGGGGTTTTCCCGTCCTCTTGGAAAATTTCAGAAATAGTCATGATTCAAAAACCGGGTAAAGACGCTACTCAAATTACGTCATACAGACCTATCAGTTTATTATCCATCCTTTCAAAGCTGTTCGAAAAAGTCCTCCTCCTGAAAATAACGCCCCATCTAGCAGAGCGAAATATTATTCCAGAACATTAGTTCGCCTTCCGGGCTGGTCATGGAACTACAGAGCAGGTTCACAGAATTGTTACTGCTATCAGGTCGTCCTTCGAGAAAAAGCTGTTTGTTCAGCATTGTTTATTGATGTCTCCCAAGCATTTGACAAAGTTTGGCATGATGGTCTCCTCACAAAGGTAACACGACTTCTTCCTGCTAACACCCACAAGCTGATTAAAAGTTACTTGACTGATAGAACATTTAAGGTACGGTCAAAAAATGTATTTTCACCAGTTAAGAAGATTTCTGCAGGCGTCCCCCAAGGAAGTATACTTGGCCCGCTATTATACATCGTCTATACATCCGATATGCCTACAAATCGACATACTATCAGGTCAACGTTCGCAGATGACACGGCATTTTTAAGTGTGAACAAAGATCCAGGAACTGCATCTGAGCACTTACAAGCTCATATAAACCAGCTGGAAGGTTGGCTAAATAAATGGAAAATCAAAGTAAATCCATGAAAATGTGCCCATGTGACTTTCACACTAAGAAAGGCTAATTGTACGCCAATAAAAATAAATAACGTCATTGTTCCGGTGGAAACCCAAACTAAATATCTAGGAATCCATCTAGACAGACGCCTAACATGGTCACGATACATTGAGGCCAAAATCTCAGCTATGAAACTAAAAACAGCTCGACTAATGTGGCTGATAGGTCCATTTTCATCTCTATCTTTGGAATGTAAAGTTCTGTTATATAAAGCCATTATTAAACCAATCTGGACATATGGCATTCAGCTTTGGGGAACTGCGTGTGCATCTAACATCCAAACGTTACAAAGAAGACAGTCGAGTATTTTACGAACAATAGTCTGCGCCCCCTGGTATATAAGAAATGAGAACATCCACAGAGATCTAGAAATTCCAACGGTTCGGGAGGAAATTGAAAAATATTGTACTAAGTACGTTCACAAACTGGCGACACATCCAAACGCCCTCGCCAGGGACCTGTTACAGTTCGAGGAACACAGGAGGCCTAAGAGAAGTGATACCTTGTGCCTAGTGAGAAGAGACATAAAACTTTTTTATGTAAACGTAGAATATTTCTTTTATTCTTAAGATTTGAGTACAAGTAACTAGTTATTACATTGGTAATAATTATTTAAGTTTTTTTTTTTAATCCTTTACTTATTGTAATTTTCTTATAGAAAAATTCAATAATAATAAATAATTAAAAAAAAAAAAACTTAAAACTAAGTAAATACAGTTTTGATTCAATTCTGAGTATTTAACAGTGGTGTCAGAAGTGGTTTTAATAGCGGAAAGCAAAATGCCTTTGGAAGCCAATGACTTACAGGCACTATCATAACTGCTGGCAGATGCCATAAGACAATCAGCCACACAAGCTGCACAAGCAGTGACTTCAATCAACACCCCATTTCGAGGAACACAACACCTTCCGTTTCAATTTCAGCCTACAAGACTGCAGAGCATACATCTGTTAAGGACTATTTTATTCTGTAATAACCTAATGCATATATTTTCAGAAAACCCCTGATGTTTTTTTTTCCCTGTCTATATTCTATATAGTATAATATTTTTTTGAATACTTATTTTTCATGTTTGCTGGGTTTCTTTATATATGCAGAAGAGTTTCAGTAAATTTTAGCTTGGCTGAATAGCTTTTTAGATTTCGGTAACGGGCGATTACATTTTAGCTGTTAATTGTTGGGGATTTAAATAAGATTTCCTTCGTTGTGTTTTTTCGTTCAAAAGTCACATATAGGGGGCACGATTAATGTTGATTGTGACACTTAACTTGACGAATTGTCAAAAAGAGTGACAGCAGTCACGCGTGGTAGGCTGAAAGAGGAAACAAATCTTTCTTTTGCGATTTTACGATTGCTGTGTGCTGACGTATTTTTAGATTATATTGTTTAATCTTAACTATCAGCAATTTATTAAAATTTTTACGAGTACTAGCCCGCTTTACTTGGAACTTATTCTGTACTCACGGATATATTTTATTAATTAAAGGTAACAAAAAAAAAAAAATTAAATAAAATAAAAGAAATATGTTTGCTAGAAGTTTTTTGTAACATTAATATATTTGGCAGAATCATCTCCAGCTTATGACTCTGCGAATAAAAAGAAAAAAAAAACCAGCCGGCATATTTTCTTGGACTGTGGTTCTGTGCTAAGAAGTTAAGTACCTCCTAGAGACAGCCAGCTGGTGAAGCCATAATTTTCCAAACAACTCTATTTAAACCACCCATTGTGCTGGAGGAGAACTTGGTTGGATAACAGAAAAAAAAAACCAAAATATTTCTTGGGACTAATCTTCGTCAACCTGTCTCCTTATTCAGCTACTTCCTTCAGCACTCTCTATTGCAATTAGCTAGGAGAGAAAGAAGAGAGAGGAGGGGAAAGAAAGAGAAGCTAGAACATGTAAAAAAAAAAAATTTTTTTTAAAGTAAACTTAAATTAGAACCAAAAAGTAGCTTTTATTGTACAACGCGAACAAGACAAAAGAATATTTCGGTCGGTAATTGTTTAAAAAAAAAAAAAAAAAAAAAAAAAAACAAATAAGAAGAAATAGAAGAAATATTTTAAAAATAATTTGTGTACTATAAATGTTTGCATTCTGGTCATTTTAAAATAGCAACAACAAGAAAAAAACTGAACTTCTCTTTTTTCCAATTAGAAACCAGCCCCGTTGGAAGGCCTTTCATCTGCAGCTGTGTGAACAAGTAAGTGTTATGTTTTTTTTGTCATTCTTAGCAGTGGTTTTCATTGATCTCTAAGAGTTAACTTTTATTGGAAGTGAGAAGAGAAACAAAAGAATTTTTTATTATAAAATAAAAAAAGAGATAATTAAAATTACAAAATTGAGGAAGAAAGAAGAAGAAAGTACAAGAATATTTACATACCTAGGTATGTACCTAGTGTTGACAATTTAATTAGATGATGTGCGTAACCACTATTTTTTCTTCTTCTTTGTCCATCAATTTTGTAAGCCCATAAAAACAAAATGCAAAAATTACAAATACGTTAAAAATTTTATATACTCGTATATATTGGTAATAATAAATATAAAAAAAAACAAAGGTATTTTTCGCGAGACTCATCGGATACAAGCGGTGATATTTAATAATGATATAGTTGGTTCTTTGCATTAAAATTTGCTTATTTTTAAGTTTTAACGGAATATCTTGTTTTGTTAAATACGTAAATATTCGAGATAGAGTAATGTACTTAAAAAAATGGTTAAGTAGCTCTCTTTAAAAATTTTTTTTCTTTCGCATAATTTTTTTTTATATACACATCTATCCGCCTATACGAATGAATTTATAGAAAAATTAAAATGTTTATATCTACTTGAATTGTTATGCAAATAAATTAAAACAAAAATGGATTACTAAAATAACTGCACTTTTACCTTAGGGCAGTGATAGGATAACATGTCTTTTTTGGGTTTCTAAAATAATAAAGGCGTTAGAAACATGGTTGGGATGGTATTGACGCCAAGGCCTTACATCAGACCCATTGAAACAGTTCGTTCATGCACTTCGTTTTAAGTTTCATATTAAAATTTTTTTTTCTGGTACTAACGTTTGGGGAGGTATAATTATCCTTCCTCAAGTTCACTGATATAATTCGTTCTAATCACTAAGGTTTTAAGGGACTCTGATAATAAAAACGTGTCGTGCTATTTGGGATGGCGATGGTACAAGAATCTTACACCACCACTGAAGCTAGCTGTACAGATGGGTCCCGCCGTTCTGAACCATTCCAAAGGAGACTGTGTTAAGTTAAACCCCTTTTTTTTCTTTGTTTTGTTTTACATCAGTTTAACTCCCCTTAGTCAAAGCATAGCACATTACAAAATGGCGCCCAACGTGGGGCTGAAAAGTTCGATAATTTTTCTTTCGAACGATGGATTAATTTGTCAACATTTTCAGTTTCTAAAAACTTTAATATTAACAGTCATGATTTCACTGTTTACTACGGTGCATCAGATAAATTGCTGCTTGCACGAAATATTTCGGAATTTTTTCATTATAAATAAATAGTATTCTTGAAGGGTTGTTGTTGTAAGAATATTTGTTTTTGCAAATACGTTTTAACACTTTTATGGAATTCGACTATCTGTCGGAATATCGGCACGGATAGAGTTCGACCTAAAGGCAGAGAAAATTTTATTTGCAAATAATATTATTTGACAATAATTTTTTAAAATTACTTTTTCGTCAGAAAATTTTTTACTCGAGGTGTGCTGCGATAGTTAATTTTATTTGTGAATTATTGAATTGATGTTTTTTAAAGCATGGTTTAATCCTTAAAATTTTTGCCAGACGCAAGTGTGCTTCAGTAATAAAGTTTTTGGTCCATAGCCCAATTTGTTTTTTTAGCATGAAAGAATTTGTTTCAATTTTCAATAAAAAAAAAAATAAATATTTTTTGTTATCCTTGACTAGCCCATATAAGGAAAAGTCTACAAGAACATATTATTTATTTAGTAATATAACAGATTTAGTAATTATAAAAATCATAATAATTATTATTATTTTGTGAACACATCCACTTATTTAAACAAACACAACTTTTGTTTTAAGGCTGTTAGTTTTTTTCTCTTAAATTTGATAAGTGAATTAACGTGGTTATTAAGATGAGACCAGATGCTCATAACGTTAATATTTTGACGGCTACAAATGAAAGTTCGGGGATGAAGTGTAACATATGCAATTCAGATTTGTTAGATTTGACAGATTGTTTATCAACTAGGTGCAACCATATCTTTCATAAAAATTGTATTTATGCAGGTTTAGTGAGTTCGAAAGAATGTCCAGTCTGTAGAAAACTTTGTCATGTTCGTGATTTGACAGTACCTGCTAGTGCATCAAAAAGACCAGCGAAAAATAATTCTAAAACTAATGATAATGCAGAAAGGGGTCGTGGGTTTAATCCCAGACAATTTTCTAGTAACCAGCCCGCTCCTGCTTTTAATTTTACAGATTTTTCTACCATTCCACCTCCCTCTATTCAAAAACGTTTTAACGGTTTTCACACTGCTAATACAGGGTGGGCAAAAAGAAACCAAGGGGTGTAAAAGTTTAATAACTTTTTTGTTTATTAACTTTTTTTATTTTTTCTTTCAGATTATATAATATACAAAATGGAAATTTTTTACACTAAGTATGAAAAATGATGTCTCTTAAATGACCACCGTTTTCAGCTTCGCACTGATGGGCTCTTTTTAGAGCATTTTCCATAACATCTTTCAAAACTTGTGGCTGTAGCGCTCGAATTTCTGCAACAATGTTTGCCTTGAGTTCAAGGATTGTCTCTGGCTTGTTCACATACACTCGCTCCTTCAAAAAACCCCAAAGAAAATAGTCGGGTGCTGTCAAATCTGGCGATCGCGCTGGCCAAATAATTTCCGAATTTCGAGAAATTATTCGCTCTCCAAAAATTTGACTTAAAAGTGCCATTGTGTCTCGGGCAGTATGGGCAGTGGCTCCGTCCTGGGGGGTTACTATGTAACTCGATTCGATAGTTAAAAATGACGGATACGGATTTTTCCTACCAACTAACTCGAATTCGTGAATCCCATTTGCTACTTTCGAGTTGCCAAATCCGATTATCGGATACCCGTATTCTACTTTCAGATGTGCATCACTATGTAATTCGAATGTAGTTGTCAAAGTCGGTCGAAAGTTGGTATTTGTATTCGTTTGATATTGAGGTAACGGATGAAATATAAAAAAAAATTAAATAAATGACAAGATCGACACTAAACGCTGAAAATGTAAGTATTTGTTAAATTCATGTATATTAATAGATAAAAATTAATACAAACCTTTTTCAATAGGAAAAAAGCTACGAAAAATATTAATACCAAGCAAAGGCAATTTGAAATTATGCTCAACTTCATGACAGAGCATCCGCAGTTGGCTAAGGGCTATACAAAAGCTCCGGACGCCAAACAAGCCACCAACAATTTATGGACACGATTGGCAGAAGATCTGAATGCAGCCGGTCCACCAATGCGGGAAGTTGTCGGTTGGAAAAAAGTAGGTAATATATAGCTTATCCATAAATAGAAATAATTTTTTTTGTTTAGGCTTGGGCAGATCACAAAACCCATCTTAAGTCCAAATTGCGGAAGAACCGCATTAATTTTTCGGGCACAGGCGGTGGCCCGGCAAAAATGTGTTCGTTTACCGCACTCGAAGAAGGTGTGATTGACTTACTGGAAATGAAGGAGGCGGTTGATGGTATGAGTGGGGTCCGGAAATTTGGTATAAACAACAGTACCCCCAAACCGGCCACGACACTGGTACGGCCACAAGCAGCAACGACGTCGAGCAAGATGTTGCAGATATGTTCAACTGCATAACAACCGATCTGAGGGAGACGGATGAATTGGTGTCTGCTCCTTCCCCACCGCGTTGTTCGTCAGCTGCCCGCACCCCCATCACACGACGATCGACATTCAATCGCGCTGTGCCAAAAAAGCAGACATTGCTGGAAAAGCAAGTGAATGGTCAAATGGAGTACCACAAGCGCTCCATGTCACTCTTGGAAGAGGTCAACACCAACTTAAAATCATTGGTAAAATACAAAAGAAGGCAAGTGGATATTGAAGAAAAAAATTATAAGTTTGCAAAAAGAAAATTTGAACATGAAATGAAGTGAAGCATAGAAAATCAAAAACTTAAACTTAAAATTAAAGAGAGAGATGATACAAATTGAAAGAACTCGAAATGTATAAGTTATATCTACCATTGTTGTCTAATATGTAAATATGTTATATTAGTATTTAAGCTTTTTTTTTCCCTAAAACCACTATAAATGAAGTAGTAAAAATCTTAGTGGAAATAAATGAATGAATATTTTATAAATTGTTTTTTATTTGATCTCTTAAAGCTTGGGCTAAGGCTAAGAACTGATTTCTGTCTTCAGAATATAAAGCAGTTGTTGACGCCAATTCCATTTCTTCTTCATTATTCACTATTTCTGGAGGCAGTTCGACATTATGCTCTAAACAAATATTGTGTAATGCACAGCATACATTCAATATTTGTGCGACCTTTTCCGGTGCATAATGTAATTCTCGTGCTGCGAGCAAACACCGAAATCTTCCCTTTAGTACACCAAACACTCGTTCAATTATTGATCTTGCCTTACAAAACCGCTTGTTAAATCTGCTCTCCGCAGAATGCTCATTGGCGCTCCTGTACGGTGTAAGTATCCATGGCTCCAATGGGTACCCAGAGTCTCCTACGGATAAAATAAATTAAAATGAAGAATTAAATAATGAAATAATTAAAGTACCTATTATCCACGATGACCTCTCGCCATTAATATATGCATTCTTCAGAAAATGACGCTCGTCCGAAAGGCTCCATACGTGAGAGTCGTGCGATGCTCCTCCATAACATCCATTCACTGCTCTTATGCGCATTGTATGATCACATATCTGAAATATCAAAGAAAGTGCTCGTAAAAGGTGGGATGATTGAAAGATCTACTCCCCTCAATAAAACAGCTTATAATACCACATATTCTACACACGGTGTAAGTATTAATGGCATTATTATATTTAAGGGATGATATCATGTTGGAAATACTTACAACCATTGCATTTATGCTGTGTTTGAGTTTCCGGTTGAAAAACAAGTGCTCGTTTTTAGATGGCCGGACTATTTGGATGTGAGTACCATCAACAGCTCCTATTATCCCTGGAATTTCAGACGTGACATAAAAAAAATTTTTGGCAGCTCGTTTTTCGTCTTCGCTCATGACGAAATTTATGTGCCTGGGACACAACACCTTCTCTATAAAACTGCACACTTCTTTGATGCAGTTTGACACAGTTTGTTGTGCCAACCCAGCAAACCGGTCTTGACCGATTTGGTGTTGGTACCCACCTTGTCCAAGGAATTTAAGTGTAGCAGCTAATTTTATTGATGGTGTTACAGCAGTCGATCTCACTGTTGTTGGCAGCTGCGCACTAATGCTCTCCAACACATATTTAAAAGCTTCCTTGTTAAGCCGGAAATTTCGCACAAACCTACAAATAAAAATAATTAGTTACATACAACATATTTAATAAATTGTTACTTACATTACATCCGTCAAGTGCATAAAATCTACACCATCGCGTAGGATTTTACGTTCCAATCGCTCGTCTTCATTTTCCATCCAAAGGGCAACCGTATCCATTTTTATAACGCACAAATTTTCTTGTTTACTTTTTTTTATTTTCATTGTTTTGACATTTTGCGTAATAAATGCTGCCAATGTTGAATAATACATTCGAAAGTAGTGCCAAAATTATTTCAATTAGTGGCAGCACTTTTAGCTCGATCCGAAAATGTTACATGGTAAGAGTTTAAGTTCGGATCGAATACATCTTTCGAGTTGTTAATACTTTCGAATCGAGTTACATAGTAACCCCCCTGCTGAAACCACATACCAGGTCTGTTTTCAAGAGCAGGACGTAAAAAATTTTCTATCATAAAACGATACCGCTCTCCATTTACGGTTACAGCACTTCCATCTTCATTCTCGCAGAAGTAGGGCCCAATGACATTTTCAGATGTGATCCCACACCATACTGTACACCTGATGGGGTGCAATTGGCGTTGATGAATGGCTCTTGGATTTTGAGAACCCCAGAACCTACAGTTCTGCTTGTTAACAAAGCCATTCAAATGAAAATGAGCTTCATCACTCATAATCAAATTTTCAATAAAGTTGATTTCTAATAAAATTCTATTGTTCTGGTTCTCTGTTCAGTTGTGAACCTCTCCATTATAAATTCTCCAAGTGTTGTCTATATAATCTGAAAGAAAAAATAAAAA
Organism: Thelaira solivaga; assembly: GCA_947397855.1. Classification (NCBI taxonomy): domain Eukaryota; kingdom Metazoa; phylum Arthropoda; class Insecta; order Diptera; family Tachinidae; genus Thelaira; species Thelaira solivaga. The sequence continues at coordinate 19,383,317 of OX377615.1, read as the reverse complement.
AAAATTAATAAACAAAAAAGTTATTAAACTTTTACATCCCTTGGTTTCTTTTGGCCCACCCTGTACTTATACGCAAGTGCCACCTGGCCAACTAAACTGTTCACGCGATCCTAGCTTTGCCACTAGCGCACCTCCCAATTTTATGAATTCATTTGCTCGATCTCACCCCAATGCTAATACACAAATTACCCTTGACCAGGATCAACTTAATAATTTAATCGAAACGTCAATGAATCGTGCTTTACGCAATCAAACTTTTCCACCATGGATGTTGCAACAACAAACACCTAATGGTAATTTGAATGCAACTGCTACTGCTATGGATAATTCTAGCTATAATCCACCTTCTGTAGCTGAGTTTTCACTAACTTCAGCAAAAATCACAACTGTTATTCAAAGCTGGAATATACAATTTGATGGCTCCTTTAAGGGTTTGAGATGTGACGCATTTGTCTATAGAATTGAATGTTTAACTAGAGAAAATTTTAATAATAATTTTGAGGGCATTTGCCGCAATCTTCATATATTGCTTTTTGGAAAGGCTAAAGAATGGTATTGGAGACATCGCAGAACGGTAAATTCTATAGAATGGATACCATTTTGCGCAGTTCTGCGATACGAATTCAATAATTTTTTGACACAATATGGTATCAGTCACACTTATACAGCATTATACTCCCCTCAGAGTAATGCCTCTGAGAGAGTAAATAGGTCTATAATTGCTGATATACGGGCCTATCTGAAACAGGATCATAGAGAATGGGATGCAAACTTGTCCTCCATCAGTTACGCCTTACGAAATTCGTTGCACCATTCTATAGGCTTGACACCATATCATGTCTTGTACGGATTTGACATGATTACATACGGATCATCTTTCAAAATATTAAGAACTTGTGGAGCGTTGTCAGAACCCAACATTACTTTACATCGTGAGGATAAACTATGTTTAATACGTGACCAAATATCTAAGAATCTTAAAAAAGCCTACGAAACGAATGCCAAAACTTACAATTTGAGATCAAGACCTATTAGTTTTGAGGTGGGACATTGTTTTTCGAAGGAACTTTGCACAAGTGATGCTTCAAAATCGTTTAATGCTAAACTTTGCCCCAACTATATAAAAGCTCGAGTACGGCAAAAACTAGGTAGTTCTTATTATGTACTAGATGATATTGAGGGTAAAGGTGCGGGCACATACCACGCCAAAGATATAAAAATATAATTCTTGTGACTCCGGCTAATCTTCCAGGTAACCCCGTTATATTATACAGTTTGTAATAACCTAATGCATATATTTTCAGAAAACCCCTGATGTTTTTTTTTTCCTGTCTATATTCTATATAGTATAATATTTTTTTGAATACTTATTTTTCATGTTTGCTGGGTTTCTTTATATATGCAGAAGAGTTTCAGTAAATTTTAGCTTGGCTGAATAGCTTTTTAGATTTCAATAACGGGCGATTACATTTTAGCTGTTAATTGTGGGGATTTAAATAAGATTTCCTTCGTTGTGTTTTTTCGTTCAAAAGTCACATATAGGGGGCACGATTAATATTGATTGTGACACTTAACTTGGCGAATTGTCAAAAAGAGTGACAGCAGTCACGCGTGGTAGGCTGAAAGAGGAAACAAATCTTTCTTTTGCGATTTTACGATTGCTGTGTGCTGACGTATTTTTAGATTATATTGTTTAATCTTAACTATCAGCAATTTATTAAAATTTTTACGAGTACTAGCCCGCTTTACTTGGAACTTATTCTGTACTCACGGATATATTTTATTAAATAAAATAAAAGAAATATGTTTGCTAGAAGTTTTTTGTAACATTAATATATTTGGCAGAATCATCTCCAGCTTATGACTCTGCGAATAAAAAGAAAAAAAAAACCAGCCGGCATATTTTCTTGGACTGTGGTTCTGTGCTAAGAAGTTAAGTACCTCCTAGAGACAGCCAGCTGGTGAAGCCATAATTTTCCAAACAACTCTATTTAAACCACCCATTGTGCTGGAGGAGAACTTGGTTGGATAACAGAAAAAAAAACCAAAATATTTCTTGGGACTAATCTTCGTCAACCTGTCTCCTTATTCAGCTACTTCCTTCAGCACTCTCTATTGCAATTAGCTAGGAGAGAAAGAAGAGAGAGGAGGGGAAAGAAAGAGAAGCTAGAACATGTAAAAAAAAATAATTTTTTTTAAAGTAAACTTAAATTAGAACCAAAAAGTAGCTTTTATTGTACAACGCGAACAAGACAAAAAAATATTTCGGTCGGTAATTGTTTAAAAAAAAAAAAAAAAAAAAAAAAAAAAACAAATAAGAAGAAATATTTTAAAAATAATTTGTGTACTATAAATGTTTGCATTCTGGTCATTTTAAAATAGCAACAACAAGAACAAAACTGAACTTCTCTTTTTTCCAATTAGAAACCAGCCCCGTTGGAAGGCCTTTCATCTGCAGCTGTGTGAACAAGTAAGTGTTATGTTTTTTTTGTCATTCTTAGCAGTGGTTTTCATTGATCTCTAAGAGTTAACTTTTATTGGAAGTGAGAAGAGAAACAAAAGAATTTTTTATTATAAAATAAAAAAAGAGATAATTAAAATTACAAAATTGAGGAAGAAAGAAGAAGAAAGTACAAGAATATTTACATACCTAGGTATGTACCTAGTGTTGACAATTTAATTAGATGATGTGCGTAACCACTATTTTTTCTTCTTCTTTGTCCATCAATTTTGTAAGCCCATAAAAACAAAATGCAAAAATTACAAATACGTTAAAAATTTTATATACTCGTATATATTGGTAATAATAAATATAAAAAAAAACAAAGGTATTTTTCGCGAGACTCATCGGATACAAGCGGTGATATTTAATAATGATATAGTTGGTTCTTTGCATTAAAATTTGCTTATTTTTAAGTTTTAACGGAATATCTTGTTTTGTTAAATACGTAAATATTCGAGATAGAGTAATGTACTTAAAAAAATGGTTAAGTAGCTCTCTTTAAAAATTTTTTTTTCTTTCGCATAATTTTTTTTATATACACATTTATCCGCCTATACGAATGAATTTATAGAAAAATTAAAATGTTTATATCTACTTGAATTGTTATGCAAATAAATTAAAACAAAAATGGATTACTATAATAACTGCACTTTTACCTTAGGGCAGTGATAGGATAACATGTCTTTTTTGGGTTTCTAAAATAATAAAGGCGTTAGAAACATGGTTGGGAGGGTATTGACGCCAGGGCCTTACATCAGACCCATTGAAACAGTTCGTTCATGCACTTCGTTTTAAGTTTCATATTAAAATTTTTTTTTCTGGTACTAACGTTTGGGGAGGTATAATTATCCTTCCTCAAGTTCACTGATATAATTCGTTCTAATCACTAAGGTTTTAAGGGACTCTGATAATAAAAACGTGTCGTGCTATTTGGGATGGCGATGGTACAAGAATCTTACACCACCACTGAAGCTAGCTGTACAGATGGGTCCCGCCGTTCTGAACCATTCCAAAGGAGACTGTGTTAAGTTAAACCCCTTTTTTTTCTTTGTTTTGTTTTACATCAGTTTAACTCCCCTTAGTCAAAGCATAGCACATTACAATTCGTTTCAAGTCGTATCAGTGCAAATGAATACAAAAATTACATACTTGTCCATATGGGTGCAGAATTAAGTAATGAACTGAAAATTCTAATTAGCCCTAGGAGCCCGGAAGAGCTTACATACGAAGAAATAAAAACTACACTAATAAAACATTACGATAAGAAAAGGAACCAATATGCAAAAAGTGTTAAATTCAGGCGAATTGTACAAGAAAGAGGTGAGTGTGGCTGATTTTACACTACAATTAAGACAAGGTGCAACACATTGCAATTATGGGAGTTTTTTTTCGATCGAATGCTTACAGAACAAATGCTTTTTGGGTTGGAGTCTAGTAGCATATGTGACAAAGTAATTACAAGGGAGCCAGCTGAATCCAAAGATGCATACGAGATCGCACAGAGACTGTAATCGTCACACAAATCGGCTGTAGATATGAAGACTACGTGTAATAACCCCAATTCACAAAGAATCTACTTTCAAAGTAAGTTATAAAACTACAAAATTCAAAGAGAGCTCGAGGCCAACTCGAAACACATATAAAGACCCGCCAAATTCTTCCAAGTGTTATGGTTGCGGGGGCAATCACAACAGAAGCCAATGCAAATTTCGTAACGCCACTTGCTATGCATGCAATAAAACGGGCCACATAGCAAAAGTCTGTAAATCAAAAACAGATCAAACTCAGGATTGTGATCTGGAAAGTGAGTCGGAAACAATCCAAAGAATAAACAAGGTAAGCAACTCAAAATTAGATAAACGTATGATTAAAGTCCTTCTGAATGGAAAAGATGTAGAGATGGAGTTAGACTCTGGTGCCCCGTGCGGAATTATAAGCAAATCTTTATTACAAGCAAAAATTGGCAACTTCCAACTACCAGAAAATTTACATGCTTCACTGGGCATAAAATTGATCTTGTCGGCCGAGTGGTGGTGAATGTTACAGTGGGGTCTGCAACACGTAAATTAAATGTATATGTCGTTGAAGGAAATTATGATGCTTTATTCGCTAGGGAGTGGATTCAAGAATTTGTTAATGAAATTGATTTTAAAAAGTTATTCACTTCCCCTGAGTCAATTAACACAATTAAAATGAATACCCCTCATTTATCGTAACGAGAAACGCAAACGCTACAAGATATGCTCCTTCGTTTTGAAGACTTATTTAGTGAGTTTGCCGGTAAGTTCCACATGCCACTCATTAAACTTCATTTGAGACAAGGCGCAAAACCTGTGTTTGCTAAAGCAAGGGATGTTCCCGTAGCTTTAAGAGATGCTTACGCTGCCGAAATTGAAAAAAAAATTGCATCCGGCTTTTATGAAAAAGTTGAATTTTCTTAGTGGGCGTCAACAACACACGTAGTTTCAAGAAAAAATGGCAAAATTAGAATAACAGGGAATTACAAACCAACCGTCAACCCGCGAATAATTGTGGATAAACATCCCATTCCGAAACCTGAGAATATTTTTAACAAAATGAATGGCGCAAAGCTGTTTCGCCATTTAGACATCACCGACGCGTACTCACACCTGCCAATCGACGATGACTTGGCTCATGCCCTAACACTGAACACCTCAACTCACGGTTTAATTCGGCCAACTTGTGCAGTATACGGTGCGGCCAATATACCGTCAATATGGCAACGAGCAATGGAATCAGTCTTACGACATATCCCCAACGTTTGCAACTTTTTCGACGATATTTTGATTTATGCTGAAAATTTTGAAAAAGTGTTAGAACTGACATTATACAGATTAAAAAAAAGGCTTGAAATTGAACCGCTCAAAATGTGTATTCGCGGCTTCGTCCGTTGAGTTTCTGGGACACAGAATTGATAACGGCGGAATTCATAAGTCTGGCAGACATATAGAGCCCGTAAGAGACGTCCCTAAACCCACTATACATAAAGAATTGCAGCTATTTTTAGGTAAAGCTATCTACTACTTATCGTTTATACCCAACTTGTCCACACGCAACAGGCCACTAAGAGATAGCGTATACAGACGTTAAGAAGAAGCTAGTATCACCAACTGTTTTGATGCCTTACAACCCTGAATTGCCACTGCTCCTTGCGACAAACGCAAGCCAAATAGGGCTAGGCGCAGTCCTATCGCACCGGCTACGAGACGGTCGTGAAAGACCGATTGCATATGCAAGCCGAACGCTAAGTAGTACAGAATGGAAGTATTCGCAAATCCACAAGGAGGCACTTGCCATTGTATGGGCTGTGCAAAAGTTTTTCATGTACTTGTATACTCGACATTTTACTATTATAACTGACCGCAAGCCTCTGGCACAAATTTTGGACCCGCACAAGTCACTTCCAGTATTATGCATCAGTCGCATGGCCAACTATGCCGATTTGTTAAGAAATTTTGATTTCGATATAATATATAAAAACACTAAAGCTAATGCGGATTATTGTTCGAGGGCTGTGCAGGATAGCAGAGGAACTCAGGTACTCGAATTTGATAATTTTGACACATTTGTAATTAAGCAAATTGAGCTACTGCCTACGAGTTCTGCCCAAATTGATTCGCAAACAAGAAAGGACGAAAAATTAGGAGCAATTGTTAGAATTCTTGAAAGTGGAAAATCCTTACAATCGTATGGCTATAAGTCTCCAGAAATTAATTTTAGGATGGCTGGCAATTGTTTGACATTCGAACATATAGTGGTTATCCCGACGAAACTTTGCCCCAAAATTCTACAAGATCTACATTCTGCCCATCTGGGGATTGTGAAAATGAAGGGCATTTTCAGGTCCTTCGTGTATTGGCCAGGGATCGACAAAGATATTGAGGCTGTTGCAAGAAGCTGTACCGATTGCTCAAAATTTGCAAATGAGCCGCCAAAATTCAGAGAACATCACTGGAACTATCCGTAAGGGCCATGGGAGCGAATTCATGTTGATTTTGCCGGACAGTTTTTGGGGACTATATTGCTTATAGTGACGAATGCATACAGTAAATGGATTGAAGTAAAAGTAACAAGTACTAGCACATCTGCTACTACAATAAATATTCTGGATGAACTGTTTGCTGCCTATGGAGTACCTTCTACAATAGCCACTGACAACGGCATATGCTTTGCCTCAAGAGAATTTAAGGAATTTCTGACTAGAGTTGGCGTCAAATACCACAAGTTTACAGCACCATACCATCCATCCACTAACGGTCAAGCTGAAAGATCAGTTCAAACCATTAAGAATGCACTAAAATCATGCGGCGCGAATAAGTAACACCTGCAGAAACATCTTAATATATTCCTACGTCAATATAGAATTGCTCCTCATTCAACAACGGGTAAATCCATTCACTCTTATTTTTAGGACGCGTTTTTCGTACTCACTTAGATTTGCTATTACCTCAGGATGTACCTTCAGCAGTGTCAGAAAAGCAATACATGAAATTTAATCCGTCTTATCGAACACTGGTACCGATGCAGCAAGTGTATTTCCTTTCAAACAACACACGTATGCCGAAGTGGCTACCAGGAATAATTTTGAATCGTTTTGGGGACTTGCACTACGAGGTGCTTTACGACGGTAATCGTATCAAATGACACATTAATCAGATCAGAAGTAATACTGTTCTCAAATCGAATCAGTATCGAGAAAATTTTAAAGAAGCTAAGAGCAAAGACTATAAAACTATAAAGATGTTCTACGTAGAAGAAAATCTGAAAACAAAAATGAATAGCTGAAACAGATGAGGGGGGGAAGTAACAAGGGAATATTAGAGCATGCGTATTTCAAATAAAAGTTTCTCTCATTTAGCTACGGAGATAAACATAGAATAAAAAAATAAACACATACTCAACAACATATAAATGCGCATATATGTATGTATTTATAAACCAAGCATTAAAACTTAAAATGAATTTTATTTCTTTGATATGTTTTCTGTGTGAGATTTACGAAATTTTTCAACAAAAATGTTATTGAAATCTTAGGAGCAAATATAAATAGAACGAATATGACTAGTTGCGTTATTGTAGGGTAGAATATCTTATTTATGGTTGAAAAAATTTAATTTATCCTAGCTCGCAAGGAATTTATGATTCATTAATTTGAACCTTTATTAAACTCTTATTATAGATTTGTAGATATTATTTTTATAATGAGAATTAGTCCTGTTGTATATGCTTTTTAAAAGGATATATAAGAGTTTTAAAACTCACAGACTGTTAATAATAAATAACACAGAAATTGATTTTATGTTATGAACAAAATTTATTTATAATAAAAATCTCATTATTGGGAAATTAATATGTAAATCATAATAAGACATTTTTATGCCTTATTCTCATTTTTTGTTTCGTGGTATTGTCACAAAACAATTTACTTATTTATAAAAAAAAATTGTTTTTAAATGCTCTACATATCATGCTAAGCATATCATCAGTAGACTCTACAATACTTTTCATAAAAAGTCTTGAACTTATATAATACTTTAATACTTATCAAACCAAATGAAAATTTCAATTTGGCTAAGAAGTAAAAAGTTTTAAAAATTAAAACTTTTTTAAAAACTTAGTAAGCATTTAAAAATATTTTCTTCTTCTTCAATATTTTCTACATTAGAGATTCCAGTTCGGAAACCTAAGATAATGTGTAAGAAAAATATTAAAAATACAAAAATAAAAATAATAAAAATCCAATACGTATTTACAGTAAAATGTAAAATAAATATTGAGTCGTAAGCAATATAAATATTAATCAATTAAAACATTTTTATTATTATTCCCATTTTTTGTATCTCATTGAGATAAAACACTGAAGATGACAAATTGCCGAAATCGGTCTGTTAAAGAATCAAATTTGACGCGGGATGACGTAAACTCGTTCCAAATAAAATTGTTTTATTATAGTTTATTTATAACTTTTGCAAAATTAAAAGTAATGGTTTTCCTTTTAATAAAATAAATACCTATAAAGTAAAAAAAAAAACTCAATGGTTAATGTATAAGATAAAAGTAGACAATACTAATAATATTTAAGTACACTTAAATTGCTTTGCTTAATTTTTTTTACGAAACTTTTTTACATTTCGAAAAATTTTTAAATTACTGTTATGATAATGCACATGTTAGTTTTTTAAGCTTAAGATAAATAACAATTTTAAAATTTTATTTTGATAATTTTTTTCGTTAATTTGCTGCCTAGCTTTCAGGATATTTAGTAGTTAAGAAGTTAAGCAACTAATTAACGAAATCAAAATAAAATATTAAAATTTTTATTGACCTGTAATTCCATTGCGGCTAGTAACGAAATTTAAATTCAGTGTGAATTCATATAAATACTATATGTATTACAACAATAAAATGCATGTATTTACCTACATTAACAAAAACGGCAATGTTAGTAGATCTATAAGAAGAAAACAACTTTTTCATTAAAATTTGGTACACATACATATACAGTTTGTATATGGATGTACTGCAAAGTGAAGTTGTGTAAATTCTTGCATTGAATATTATTCTCTTGCATGTTATATTAATCTCTTTTAAATTCTCGCGCTCTCGTGGATATTACTAGCAATATCCATCAACAAATTTAGCACCAGAAAAAATTTACACTACGTAGAACATCTTTATAGTTTAATAGTCTTTGCTAAGAGAGTGGAAAGTAGACGCCGATCTCATTTGGAAAGAGGCATCACCATCTCGGCGCCTTGTATAAATAACGAAGAGTCAACTACAGAGTCATCTATGAACTTCTTAACTCCGCAAGGAGACGTTATAATTAATGACAGCTCATCGTCACCAAGCAATTTGTCTGAATCACCTAATTTCATGGGGTTTGATGCTTATGATGATGATAACTATGAATGTTCGGAACAGCAAGAGCAAAATAATATCCTAATGAAAATAATCGTAATACTAATGAACAACATGAAAGATATGACAATCATGCTGAGGAAAGTGAACGTAACACAACTGAACAACATGAGAGAACTCTAGCACGCCGGTCGACCAGAATTCGGAAACGCAGAGTGCTATTCTCACCATAACTAATTGATAGAGGAGGGAAGAAATGTTAGATATCAATCTGGCAGCACTATTTGCAGCACTGGTTTTTAGGCAATGTGGCAGCTTCATTCATTATTCTTTAATTTAAGACGCAATAAGTTTATACGAATCATTTTTTATTAAATAAATAGTTTTATCACTTAAAACTAAGTAAATACAGTTTTGATTCAATTCTGAGTATTTAACAACGAGAAAAAAACGTGGTACGCAGTTTTGTCAGATATGATAGTCGTAATGTCTGTACAAAAATCAAGGTAATTGGTCTAGAAATGGCCGAGAAATTTACAAAATACAGCCCAAATTTGAGATTTTAATGAACAACTGTTTCGGGTTTTATGGAAATTTGTAAGTTGTGTTTGTGCACAAAACAGCGAAACCACAGCTCTAATCACAGCATTCTATATGGAGTAAAATATAACGAAATTTCAGATTATGGCTTTCGAAAACAAGTTTTCTATCGAGTGTAAACTTATAAAGTCATGCTGAGATTGCCACAAGTTCAATTTTAGTTCAGACATTAAACTGTAAACAAAGTATGTCAAAAACAACAAAGTGTCGTTTTGACGGCTATAAATAAAGTGTGTTTCTGCAATAAGTGTTGAGAAAAGAGAACTTCTTGTGTTTTATTTTCCAATACGAACCTTAATAAACTAATCGTTTTTATGATAGTGTAAAAAGGTAACAATATATTGAAGGAATATTCGCTTAGATTAGGTACATTTTTTATTAAAATACAATGTACTTGCATTATTAAATTATTTAAAATAATTTTATATAATACAAGTTGTTTTATTAATCGTTTTTATTCAAACTGAACTTAAGAATAAAGATAGATATAATAAAGAAATAAAGAATGACAAACATAATAATACAGAAAGAAGTAAATGCAGAGTTGCAATTTAGAGGAATAATTCAACACCCTCTCTCAAATCTGCATATCCTTTAATATCCTTCCAATCCAATTTCAAAAAAATATAAATACAAATATATATATATATAAAAGTATCAAAAAATTTCATTTTACTTTAATCCCAAAAAATTTACAAATTTCCCATGTTTCTGTTTCGTCAAATTCTTTGTGAAAATATCAGCAGGCAAGCTGTCTGTTGGGGTGTATCGAACTTCAATTTCGTTAGCTCGAATAACCTCTCGCACATGTTGAAATTTCACATCTATGTGCTTACTCCTTCCGTGTAGTACCGGATTCTTTGCCAAATGCAGTGCTCCAATATTGTCGCCATATACTATCATCGGTCTCTGTTTTGGATAACAGCCAATCTCAGCCAACAACCGTTTTAAATAAACAGCTTCTTTAGCTGCTGTTGATAGCGCAATAAACTCAGCTTCAGTACTGCTAAGTACTATATTTGACTGCTTTTTGCTTTCCCCGCTGAATACTCAACCAGTTAAGAAAAACGAATACCCCGTATACGACTTTCTATCTGTTGTACAATTCGCCCAATCTGCATCAACATATCCCTCTGGAAGCTTACCAGTTTTATTGTATTGCAGTTTTAAATTCTTTGTTGCAGACAAATAACGCAGTAAATGCTTAACGGCTTTTTTATGTTCCTCATGTGAGTCTTGATTTCTTTGAGCAAGCTTACAAACGGAGTGTAGAATATCCGGCCTAGTACTTATAGCCAAGTACATAATCGCTCCAATAATCGACTGATACTCATTCACATTAACACGTTCACATTCCTCATCTCGGCAAGCTACTTGAAATCCAGGGTCAAGTGGTGTGTATGCTGGTCTACAAAATTCCATTTTATAGTCTTGCAGAAGAGTTCTTATATATTGGCTGTGTCCCACACGTATTTTTCCAACACTTCCCTCACGGTCGATCTCCATAAAGAGAAAATGTTTCACCATACCATTGTCGACTAATTTAAATTTCTTAGAAACAGACTTTTATAAAGTTAAAATCTTCCAAACTTTCAGATGCAATCAGTATGTCGTCAACATATACAGCAACCAAAATTATCTTATTATTTTTCCGCAAATTGTATAAACAGGGCTCACTAGGGCAAGCTTTCAAGCCAATATTTCTTAGAGCTTTGTCCAAAGTTTCCTTCCAGGCCCGTCCCGATTGTTTTAAACTGTAAATGGCTTTCTTCAAACGCAAAACTTGATTTGAATTACCTTCAATAAATCCTTTAGGCTGTTTCATATATACCTCTTCATATAAATTGCTATTCAAATACGCCGTTGATATATCAATGTGATGCAAATGAAGTAGTTTTTCTGCTGCCAATGCAAACATCAACCGAATTGTTGAATACCTCAGAACCGGTGAAAAAGTTTCGGTGTAGTTAATACCATACTTTTGGTTGCACCCTTTTGTGACTAGACGAGCCTTAAATTTTTCAATTTCACCATATTCATTTTTCTTGACGTTATATACCCATTTACAGTCTATTGCTTTTTTCTCAGCGGGTAGGTCAATGAAGCATATTCCATTTGCATTACATTTTTCCACCTTCTTGCATTATTGTTATTTATGGCTTCCTCATACGTTTGCGGTATTGGGACTTCACAAGATCCATCGATAAAATTTAGTTTGTTATACAATTTTCTTGGACGACCAACTTCACCATTACGAACTAATTTTGGTCTACCAGGGCCTCTGACTGCACAATGTGCTGAGTCTTGTTGATTTTGTTCAGAAACATCAGACTCAACAGTAGATTCTCGGCAAAATTTACATCTCGTTTTTCAACAATACATTTTCGGTCGGCGTCATATAATCTATACGCCTTAGCCGTTAAGGAATATCCTACGAAAATATATTCTTCCCCTTTTGCTGTAAATTTTCTTGTTTGCGTTTTTTCCAGGTCAATTGCAGTACAACCAAAAATGCGTAGGTGGCCAACGTTTGGTTTTTTATGATACCAACTTTCAAATGGTGTTTTGTTTTTTAATACCGCTCTAATTGACCTATTTCTTATATAAACTGCAGTATTAACTGCCTCCGCTCACAATTCTTCACTGACACCCGCGTGAACTATCATTCAGAACTATGGTTCTGTTGGCTCGTTCAGCGGTTCCATTTTGTTGAGGAGTGTACGCAACGGTTAACTGCCTTTGAATGCCATTTTCCTCTAAAAACATATTAAACTTGGCATTTATATATTCACGACCATTGTCACTTCTAATGGTTTTGATTTTCCTGTCATGTAAATTTTCAACTAGCAATTTGTAAGCTTTAAATTTCTCTAAAACCTCACTTTTATTTCTTATGAAGTAGACAAATGTATATCTTGAATGGTCATCGATAAACGTTTCTTAACGAGCGCCTCCAACTGATGGAACGTTCATTGGACCACACATCAGTGTGAACTAGATCTAGTAAGTTATCTGCCCTTTTGGGGTCAGTTTTCGGAAATGGTTGTGAAATTATCTTCGACTTCATACACGTTGTAAAGCTAATATCATCCGGAATACGTTTAACACTTATATCATTAACTGCTTCTTTTCTCACCAAATCGCTTAGTGATCTAAAATTGAGGTGTCCGTAACGATTATGCCAACGTATAGCTTCGTTACTCTGTAAATAAAAACTTTTGTTAAAAATTTCGCAAACACAAATAAGTTTGCCTGTTTTCTCGCTGTTAAAATAATATTTCCATTTTGTTTCTTCACTACAGATGTATCTCTTTTAAACTGGACAATCAAACCATTTTCAGTAGCTTTGCTAACTGATATAAAGTTTCCAACTATACCAGGTACATACAACACATCCCGCAAGGTAACCTTACCGCTTTCTGTTTTAATAACTATATCACCTTTACCTTCAGATTCTAAATATTTATCGCAAGCCAGCATAATTTTTTCTTTAGTACTTTTAAATGTTGAAAATCTTTGCCGTTTGCTACACATATGCGCAGTTGCGCCGCTGTCAACACCAATTTTTGGCATCAAAATCATTTTCGTTTAACGCCGTAAGCAAACCAAAGGCACTGTGCTTTGTTACACAGTGTTTTCCTTCCTTTTAAACATTCTCTTTCGCTTTGCAATCTTTTGCAAAATGGCCAGGTTTATGACATTTATAGCACTTGAACTTTCGGTTACTTCCGCTGTTGCTTTTTTCATTTCATCCACGCATGTTTGCACGTGCAGCAAAAACTTGCTGAGTGGCACCACCTGACTCACTGCTAGATTCGTTCTGTTGTATTCGCCTGTCTCCTTCTTCAACCAATTTAAGTTTGAGCACATCGAGGGTTGGTAAAGCGTCTCTAGTTTCTATGGCTATAACAAAGTTTTCAAACTCTGTTGGTAAGCTTGACAATAAAATTATTACTACCAGCTCTTCTCCCAAAACAATTCCCACTTCAGACAACTTTTGAGTAAGCTCGGTAAATCTGTTTAGGTAATCAGTCATGTTACAGCCATCAGTCATACGAAGATTCAAAAGCTTCTTATATAGGCTTACTTTACGCAAAGGGCCGCTCGGCTTATAAATACCTGATAGCTTCAGCCATGCTTCATAGGCTGTTGTGCAATTTTTAACATAATTTAACTGGGATGGTTTAACAGCTAAAATTATCGTAGCAAGCGCCTTCTCATTTTTTTGCTTCCATTTTACAGCCTCTTCGGCTACTGTTGGTTTCTTCTCGCTTCCATTTACAATACCCCATAGATCAGAATGCACTAGCACACATCGTACTTGGACACACCACGTATCGTAGTTATTGCTATCCAACCTTTCTATTTGAAGCATAGAATTCATAATTTTTACAAAAAAATCTTAGCGTGCACCTGGGACCATACCCTGTTTTATCGTTTTTATTCAAACTGAACTTAAGAATAAAGATAGATATAATAAAGAAATAAAGAATGATAAACATAATAATACAGAAAGAAGTAAATGAAGAGTTGCAATTTAGGGGAATAATTCAACACAAGTCATGTTAGTGAATAAAAAAATTTGACAAAAAGTAGTGGTTACTTATTTCAACAAATATTTGTGTAATGTTACCGTAGCTTTAAGAATCATTTTAAGTTTTAAAAGCAAAACCATCACCATTTTCTGTTTGTTTTTTCTATTCGTTGAACAGGTTACATTTTGTAACCTCATAATAACTTTCGTAATGTTTCACAATTATTGTTGGTAAATTGTTAATTTGTCATTTATAATAACAATATTATCCTTTCGATATGCAGAAAAATTTAAATTAATGGCAGAGCGCTAATTTTCGGAAAAATTATTTTTGAGCCCTTTCATACTTAGCAAGTGACTTGCACAAGTCTCTTGCGCAACTCTTGCGTTTGTAGATGATCGGGTTGAGAGGAACAGAATTTATACTTGCCCGTACTCGGCAAAAACATTTAATTAAATATTTAATTATCGAGAAAGACCTAATGCACTCTCTTTCATAAAGATGTCTGTATTCGTAATACTATTTAACTCAAGGCAATAAAAACCACAGACACATATACACTTTTTTATTTTTCGTGTTTGTGTGTACAAAGCATTACGCACATGACAGCTAAAAAATTTGCACAAAAAAACAAAGCAAAAACAAAACAAAAATTAATGAAAATGTGAAATGGCCGTTGTATTTTAGATTTTTCTGGTCTATTTGTGGCCCGATCTTTCTGATTTTTTGCACAGACATTAAGACTGTTATTTGTAATAAAACTGTGTATCACGTTTTTTTGTCCGTCTTGTAGTTTAGACAAATTACGCAAAAACGTACCAAAAATGGTCAAAAAATAGAGGTATTCGCAATTTTTGACTCATAGCTTCGCCATTTATGGACCCATCCACCTGAGTTTTGGTTACGATACTATGAATGTGATGTTTGAAAAAACTGCGCAAAAAAAAACAAAGCCATAATTAATGAAAATCTAAAATTGCCGTTGTATTTTTGATATTCCTCGGCCATTTGTGGACCGATTGCTTTCATTTTTAGCAAAGGTATTATGACATATACTTCAAACAAAACCACGTTTTTTTTGTCCGTTTCTTCGTTTAGACAAAATAGGCAAAAAACCCACTCAAAAAATGGTCAAAAATAGAGGTAGTTTCAGTTTTTGACTCATAGCTTCGCCATTTATAAACCGATCTGGCTGAATTTCAATAGCAATAGTCTTACAGCAACAACTGACCGTTTGGTATGATATACTTTTCTTCATGTTGTCTAGATTCTTCTGAAAGTTGATTTCAACGACTACACGGACAGACAGACGGACATCGCTAAATCGACTCTGCTACTTATAAGGATCCAGAATATATATACTTTATAGGGTGTCCCATGTAGGGTGTAGAAATTACAAACGGAATCACAAAGTTATATATACCCTTGTTACTTACAGTGAAGGGTATAAAAAGAAAAAGTAAATTTTTGTAATGTGAACGGTTGGGTATGAAAGTACTTTTTTAAGGCCTGGTTACTCTTTACTTTCTGTTGCTGTTCCGTGCCGTGCCGTTCTGTTTCGGAATTTTTGTAGTTAGTTTTTCTGTAAAACCGTATCAGCTGTTTCTGAAGTTTCAATAAACATAAAACAAAAAAAAAAGTTCTTTGTGTTTATTAAAGAGTTTGTTGGGAAAACAGTATCAATATAAATTATTAAAAAATACATAAAATGGATAGTGTCTATATATCAGATTCTGATTTCGATGATGACACCGTTGCTGCAAAAAAAGAAAAAAACGTTTGAGAAGATGGTATGCCCGTCCTATCACTGCAGATTGGTCAACATCAGGGTATCACCGAAAAGTTTTTAACAAAAAAAAGGATTTGGACGAAGAACATTTCTTTCTGCATACCAGAATGACAAAAAAATGTATATGAGCTATTGTTATCAATAGTAAGAAGTTCTCTAAACAAATCACGACAATGTATTTTACCCGAAGAGAGGTTGTCTATAAAACTTCTGTAAGTTTTTAAATACAATAAATTTTATTCTTAATACTTATATATTTATGTATTAAAAAAGCTATTTATCACATGGTGGTTCTATTCAGTCAATTGCTTGGAGGTATAAATTGGGGAAAACCACAGTTAGAAATATTATATTGGATGCCTGTGAAATACTTTGGGACTCGTTGTTTCCAATTTATGTGAGTGAACACACAACTAGTCAGTACATTGACATAGAAAACGGTTTTAAAAATAAATGGGACATGCCTAATTGCGTCGGAGCAATTGATGGAAAGCATATTGCTTTAAAATGTCCACAGAACTCAGGATCTAGTTAGTATTGTATTAATGGCTGCTTGCGATGCTATCTACACATTTATTGCTGCAAGCGTGGGAAGCTATGGTTAAGAAAATGACTGAGGTAATTTAAAAATAATTTTATGGAAATGTAAAAATAATTACAAAATTTTAATTCTTTGTTTGAAGGAATTTTTCGCACGTGCCCTTTCGGACAATCTATTATAAACAACACAGTGCCTCTGCCATCTAATAAGCCACTATCGATGTCTTCGCCGGCGTTTCCACATTTTTTTGTAGGAGATACTGCTTTTCCTTTGAGAAAAAATTTAATGCGACCATATCCAGGAGTTCATCTGGAAAGGCATAAATCAATTTTCAATTACCGTTTATCTCGGGCGAGAAGTATTATAGAAAATTCATTCGGAATTTTAACGGCTCGTTGGAAAATTCTTTTGAGAACTTTAGAGTGGTCGCCAGACAGCTGAAAAAATTGTTTTAGCATGCATTGGACTTCACAACTTCATAATGCCCAACGATCACAAACGTTGGTATTGACCAGAAAACTTTGTAGATCGGGAGTTATTAGATTATACTGCACAAGAAGGCGACTGGCGTACAAATATTGAGATGAATGACGGCCGCCCATTAAGATCACTTACAACACACATGCGCAGACCTTCAGATATTGCTGTTGAGATGAGAAATCAATTGGCAGAATATTTTTATAATGAGGGAGCAATCCATAATCAAAATATAGATGAAACTTTCTTAACTTGAATTAGAAATATTATTTTCATACTGTTTACTTTATTTTTTCTTCATTTAACTATGTATTAAATTGTATTCAATTAAATTTGAAATAGTTGTTTTTTTTTTAATTTTTTATTTAAAAAAATATGTATTCATGTTACATATGGTAAAAAATATAATAATTTAATAAAAAGAACTACAAAATTTTTACTTCATTTTGAACTAAAAATTTGCAATCACAGTTTAATTGCATTATAATTAGTTTTAAGTCTGTAGACAGACTTTAACAGCCTATTTCAGAATGAAGAAAGAACATCTTCATTCGCTTACTAAGCGAAAGAAAATGGATTAGGATTTTTGTTCTTTACTTCTATGCGAACGATGACTCGAAAGAATAAATAAAACGTAAATGTTTTCATAAAAAAACCGTTTTCTGTGTAACGAAGTTTTTGTCAACACTGCGAAAGCAAATGCCAAAATCAGTCACTTGCTAATTGGCTTTCGTTTATTATTAAATTGACTAGGAAATTTGTTTTTTACAATAAAAAAATTATTTATTAAAAAAAAGCGTTTTGGATTTTTACACAGATGGATAACAAGAGGTAAGTAAACTATTAAAAATAAATTCATATTATTTACAATGATTTTTGTTTCAGCTTAAAAAAATCAACAATGAAGCAACTGCGGATGCTAGTGCAGCTTATGGAAGAGAACCCCAATTTAGCAAGGGGTACTCCAGTTTTCGGGGCTAACAAATATATGTTAGAAGAAGAGTGGAACAAGCTTTGCTCAAAGCTGAATTCCGATGGGCCTCCAACACGTTCTATTGCTGAGTGGAAAAAGGTAAGTTAATTTAATCTTAATTGTGTTTTAACAATTTTTATTTACAGTCCTGGGCAGATCTTAAGTCAAGGACTAAGAAAAAAATTGCTGAGAATAAGAAAAGTCTAAAAGAAACAAGTGGCGGACTCTACCGATACTCAAATTTAACGGAATTGGAAGTGGCAATAGACCGAACACTGCATTTATCATCAGCTGCAGCGCCTATTGGTGCAGTGTTCGGTTCTGAGGTGCAAGCAATTGATGATTGCTTTGTAGCACTGGTAGAGTCACCACCCAGATGCAGCAAATCTGTTGCGGTGATTACACCTAACAGAAACATCACTTCAGCAGAAAAAATTTCTCCAGCTCATGTGGGTAAACCACAGCCAGAAATTGCAACGGTTCCAAAACGTCAACAAAGTTGCTTGAGTGATAGCAATACCGCGAAAGCAGCTAGTCACTCAGCAAAAAAAAAGGAAAAAGAGTGACGAGCAGTTGGCTTTAATACGGCGACAGTTGAAAGTCGCTGAGCGAAATGCAGCAACAGCGACGGATCAGGTCACTGCATTGAAAAGAATAGCTGATGCTGCTGAGAGGAGTGCTATTGCTTTTGAAGCAACAGCACAGAGCATAAATCAATTATTATTACACTTAATTGAAAATAATAAAAGGACATAAAAATTTTAGTACACAGTGAGTAATTAATATATGTGAATAAACTTTTTTGACTCACTAAATACATACATATCGTTACCTAATACGCAAAAGGCCTTAACTGAGATAAAAATAAAAATATTAAGTTGTTTTTTTAGTGTTAAATTTTTTTTAATGAATTAATTAATTTTTAAGTGTTTTTTTAATATAATTTTAATATGGAATTAACTATATTAATATAAAAGACTGTATTTTTTTATTTTAATTTGGTTTTGTTGAATATTGTTTTTGTTTTGTTTATTGTTTTCATTAAATTAAATATAATAGATATAATGTATGATATATATAATATATTTTTATTACATTGAATTAAAAAACTAAAATAAATATTAGATGAAATGACTTTTCAAAAACCATGCATTTTAATTAAGGATTTAAACAAATGTGTTGTCAAGTTATTTTTGAATTATTGTTGAGTCCATCAGTTCCTTTTTTTCAAAGAAAAAAAAAAATTTGAATCAAAATTTAAAAAGTTATTAAAGTATTTTGCAACTTACAAATTTAACGCAATATTTCGTCTTATTGCTGCTGCACAAGTTTCCTCTTCCTCGACTGTATTTGATTCATCGTTAGAGCTATCATCTTCCACTTCAATTGCTGGTTCTGGACATTTATAAAATATGCACATGTTATGCAGTGCACAACATGCGTTTATTATTTGCGTGGCCTTGTCGGGATTATAGTGCAAGCCTCGGGACCCTATGATAGACCGGAATCTATTTTTTAAGAGTCCAAAGCAACGCTCTACAACATTACGTGCACTTGCGTGCTTTTTGTTGTACCGTCTTTCTTCAGCGTTACTTGGATTCCTAAATGGAGTCATAAGATACGGTTTCAACTTGTAACCACCATCACCTGTGTGTGTATTTAAAGATATAAAATTTTTAAAATATATTTAATCAAAAATTTTTTAAATATTTAAAAATAAAAAACAAAATGGGCGTCTATAGGAAACTGATATGTGATGCACACACACTGAGGTCTTTCAAATACAAAATTTTATGGATATAAAGTGGGCAATAAATTGCCAATTTAAAAAGGATATAAAATTATGTATAAATTTAAATTGAATTACATTAGCCCTTTTTTTTCTAAAATCTTACCGAGAATCCACGTATTTCTTTTTCCCATTTGAAAGTTGGTATGGAGGTTATCATCCACAAGGCTCTGCTCCCAAACAAACGCATCGTGGTTGGCGCCGGGATGACTAGCGTCAACATACATTATGTTTGTTTTGTGGTCACATATCTGGCAATAAAAAAAAACAATTAATTAAAATTTACTTATGTAAAATAGCATAAATATTTTTTTATTACTTCCAACCATGGCATTTATGCTATAATATCCTTTCCTGTTGTAATAGAGGTGCTTAACGTCATCTCCTGGTGACTTAATTCCAATGTGCGTCCCATCGACGCAACCAATGATGCTGGGAAACCCCGTGGACTCATAAAATTGTTGTTTTATGAAACCTTCGTTTTCAAGGCGGACCATTTTTATCCACTCCCTACATATGTAATTTTCAAAGAAAACAAGGCATTCTGCAATGCTTCGGCTTACCGATGAAGTGGATATAGAAGATAAGATTTCATTGCCCACTGTTTGCTGGTATCTCCCAGTGGCCAAAAATCGTAAAAATGTAGCCAATTTAACATCGGTACGTATACAGGTGCTTTTGTATGACGGAGGACAATGTTTTTCGAACTTCTTCAAAAGAGCTCGGAATATGTCTTTCGATAAGCGGAAATTTGAAGTAAATCTAACAAAAATAATCACTTTGCAATCAATTTATTTCAGTTCTACGTAGTCATCATCGTCGGAATCAATTAAAAAATGAACAGCAAATGTTAAATCTATTTCTTTTTTCCTTCTACACTTCACTGTTTTTTTCTTCTGTGCACTTTTTTATGTTTATTATTTTTTCTTGTGAACTTACAATGTTTATTAGTTTCTTATGACCCAAAACAGCTGGCCACAGTTGTGTTCGTTTTCTTGCAGCTTAGTGGTATATTTTATAATATTAGGGGAAATCGCCAAGATACTATGAAATTTTTGATTTGGCACCACCTAAGGTTATTAAAACGTAAGAAACCAATGTTTACACACGTAAGAGCATGCGAACGAAAGTAGGTGACACTCAGAAATCCAATTTGATTCGAAAGTGAGTGACTAGCTTTCTTTCGCATAGGTTTTCTTTCTTCATTGTGAAATAGGCTATAAGTCATAAAATATAACCTATATAAAAAGATAAATGGAAGAAATTCATAAAATTTTGCTACATATTTATGAATATTATTCTGTTTCCATTTGTAAATGCATAAGTTGCTCTGTAATTAATTTTATGGCTTTTGCCTGTTTATTTTTGCTCAATGAATTTAATGTAGTAACCACCATTTGGCCAAAGGCGTGTATTGCATCATTTTTTCTTTTTTTTTTCTTTCTTCATTGCTTTAGCAAAAGTTTTTAAAAATTTGTACAGCTTCTATAAACATATCATCACATTCGTCTTTGATTTTTTTTCTTTTATTATCTTTATTTTTGGTACTATTTGAACTGAACATATCTGCTTCCATTGAAATTTCTGATGACGGGAAAGTGCAGTCTTCGGTGTTGAGAACTGAAGTGTTACTAATATTTGATAATAGTGTTGACTGTTGGTTAATTGCAAAGTTAATATGAGGTTTGGTTTCTTGCACAATATTTATTGTGGAACGCACTCTATTTTTAGAGAATACTATATTATTTATTACAAAAAAGAACTTACGGTCGAGATACTACGTGTAGTGCTAAAAATTCCAATTGGCTCATGTATTGCCAATGACGATTAAAAGTGGCTCCACTACCAGATGCAAGTTTTTCAGCTCTTTTCTCCTTGGCATATCTATCTCGCAATGAAGTCCATCTTTTCATACAAAATTCTTCTATAAAAAGAAAATGAAATATATTGTTAATCCTTTTAATGTTAATCTTGCTTTTATTTTACTTACCTGGTACACCCATTTCTTTACTTATTTCTGCCCAAACAGCACGTTTTTTATCCGGCAATCGATAATTTTTGCTATATTTATTTAATAAAATATCATTTTCTTGCACTAAAATTATAAGCTTCTCGTCGTCCATCTTCAAAATGTGTTGTTTTTTTCTGTCAAAAATAAAATATGAAGGAATTCCAAATAAAAAAACAATTTATTATGACTGTCACTTAACAACGTTGTCAAAATCTGTTTTCTACAGATTAGTACGCAACGGCACAGAACAGAACAAAAAAACTAACTACACATACACGTTTACCATTAACCAGAATTGAATCAGCTGATTCGGAACAGAACGGAAAGTAAAGACTAACTAAGCCTTTACTCTTTGGCGTCATTTTTGTCGCCACTGGAGATACCGTGTTTCATGCTAAAGCACCGTTAAGTATTTTGTCTAAAATATAAAACGAATAAAAAAACTTAGTAGACAGTTTTATCAGAAATGACAGTGAGTAGGACTGTGCAAATAAGTTGACAAATTTCCGAGAAAAAATATAAATAATATAAATAAAATATTTTTACGCTGTACAAGAACGTAATGTGTGTACACACAAGGACGAGACCAGAAGTCTTAACCGCATTCGATAAAGAGTAGAATATCCAATCGAATAATATTTCGAGACGTGAGTAAGCAAATCATCTCATACGATATCTATCGTATTGAATTTTCTTTTCATACTGTAATAAATTTCTATTTGCAAATGCAAACAATAAAAATTTTGGCATGATTTTAGGCATCAATAGTGCAGGAAATTTAAGGAATTACTTTAAAATATTTTATTTAGTAATATATTTGTGTATGTATGTATGAAAATAAGTAAATATTTAATTTTTCAAAACTTTTTGTTGACGCTGCTCCTTAAAAAATTAATTTCTTTTGCTTACGATCAAAATACGATATATTTTACTCGATATAAAGTGCCATTATATCAAAATGAAAAATTTCGATCAATTTTACTCGAATCGAATGCGGTTTTAGACCCCAGGCAAATCGATTTATACAAGTGTTTAGGTACGAGTATGTGTGTCTTTTTAATGACGTTTACAGAAATCTTATTGGAAGAGGGATGCTAGAGAAGAGTTTTTGATTTTTGCTGTTAATTGATAAAAATTATTTAAAAAGAAAATTAATATATTAATAAAAAAATTAAAAAATTTTTTTCTTAATTTCTTCAATCATTTTTCATTAAAATTTAGGGGGGTATCATTTTTTTATAACAAGCTCGCAAAATTTTTCACTTGATACTATACGAGTACGAGAACTAGATTATTATATATATATTGATATATAAATAATTTATTAATCAATATTAATCTATTAATTTATATCTAAAAAAATTGCAATTCTGTTAAGAAGTTTTAACATAAATTAGATATTAATTTTTATTTAAATGATTTAGAAAAATCTTATTGGAAGAGGGATACTAGAGAAGAGTTTGTGATTTTTGCTGTTAACTTTAATTTTTTTATTTTGATTTTAATGTAATGCAGGCATTTTAAATTAAATAATTTTTTTTTTAATTCTTATTGAATACCTTCAAATTAATTTTTTATTTAAAAATTGAGTAGCCACCAGGAAGTTTTTTGAATGTCTTTGACTGAAATTAATTAATTATATTAACGCCAAAGCATGTTCTGGAAAACGCGCGTTTTGCTTAAATTTTGTTCATAGAATGTTAATGAGAAAACGCCAGCTTATAAGTAAACAATTGACAAAATCAAAATAAATTTTTTTAAATCGTATTTTTTATGGAAAATGCCAATTTTCTTTTAAATTTTGGTTGAAATAAAAAGAAAACATTTAATTTGAATTGTGAAACATTTTATTTTCTCTTTAACTCTTTGTTTGTGCAAAATTTATCACTTCGCTTCAGTGTATGCTTGCGGTTTGAAAACGCCAAAATTAAGCGTTTTGCGTTTTGGAGAACACATATTTTGCGATTTCAAATCGTAATCGCTAAAGTTAAGCGTTTTGCGTTTTTCAGAACATGGGTGTAAGATTAAAAAAAGTAATTATATTTAGCCATATTTACCATTTTATTAAAAATCTTTTTTATAATTGATTTATTAGGATTAAATATATATTTTAATATCGATATTTTACTCCAACTATGTGTAGCTTCTTCAGGAAATTATTGTAAATTAAATATAAATTTTATTTTATATTATTGATAGTTCAGAAGAATGTGAAAAGTAAAATATATAAATATTTGGCTACTGCAGTAAAGATTATATTAAACTCGGCCCCGCCGAATTTAACTTGTTTTATTTTTAAAACCACGAGCATAAGATTTCAGAAGTTTTGTTACTCTTAAAACATTTTTTCTTATATAGAATTAATTTCTTTTTGCATTTCTTTAAAAAAAAAATTAAAGAAAAGTTAGCTTCACAACCTTTAAAAATAATAATAAAAATAACGCGCCACATATTTGCTAACTCTGTATCTTTTATAATACATAAATAAAATCCATTTTCTGTTGGTGCGCGCACTATTCAAATTTTTGTTTTCTAACGGCCATATACTTTTAGGCGTGGCACTTTTCAATACAATAATTTAAAATGAATGTTACACATGGTCTCCTTACATTATCCCGGTACACAATGTACACCAGCAATAATACAAAAAGCGTCTGCAGAATAAATGAAAATTATAGCTTTTTACTTTTTTTATGTTAAGTTTTGGAAACACGTAACTCAGAATTTGAAAAAAATCAAGATACAAAGACATTCCGCTTCGGTACGTTGTTGAATTTTTATTTAGGTTTTAATAAAAAAAATATTAAAAAAATTCAAATTGTACATTTTTAGACCAGAAATTTCGTGAAATATATCTTTATTGCTAGTGCAGGAAAGAAATTTAGATGAGCGAGATTGGATAAAAACAGCTGGCCTAAAAAAAATTTATTTAAATGTGATCATAAGAGATGATACACGTACGTACGTTATACTACATTTTATTAAATGAAATCCAAATCTATTTTAGCATTGAAAATATATAATACACAACTTTCGAAAATACTTTAATATTTACATGCATACTTGTTGTTAAATTGAAATTTATGAATTTTGTGTAATTCTCCTTTTGAAGACAACTAATTTTCTTTTTTCTTTATAGCGTTTATTGAACACGGAAATACTTCAACCAATTCACAATATTAAGCATTCTCCAGGAAATAGTACATCAAACAAAAATTACAACAACCAAAAATATACTAAATTTATTTACAACTTCTATAGTTTATATACAAAAAAATAAAAGTATAAATAATAGAAAACAAATATTAAAATATGTTTTATAAACAAAATATTAATAATAGAAAAAGTAAATAAATAAATGAACTAATGTAAACAGTAACAGTAAACTAGAAAAAGGCGTTCGTTAATTAAAAAAAAAAATAAAAACAAGTTATTTAGACGAAGAAACATTTAGAAGGGAAACATTTCGTTTGTAGGCAAATTACGGGTGGAGAAGAGACAATCATTTTTGTGTTCGGTACTCGGCGATACGCTTTGTTCACATATTCTTCGTTGATATTTGCTTTACTTTTCTTTTCTTTCATTGTTTTGTGTGCAAATAATAACAATAATAATGAATGTTGCCGGCAACATGTTCGTCTGTGTGACCGCGAAAGAAAAAGCAAAAGAGAATTCAAGATGTTTTTCTTCCAAATGTTTCCTCGTCTAAATAGGGACTAATACTCGTACTTTTCACTTTCCACATTATTCTAAAAAATCAAAAACATACAAAAAATTAAGTGAGTGAAGATACATTTGCAGTGTTGAATATGTTTCAACGTAACCCCTTGCGTTTTTAAGTATTTGTAAATATGTTTTCAGTATTTATGGCATATTTATCAAAAACGCCTTACGTCATTAAATATTTTTAAATGTTTTTAGTAGTAGTTTAGCGGAGGTCGTTATATTTGTAATCTACCACCCAAACACTCAGAAATTGCTTTGCATTATTCTAAAATTTTTTTTGGGAAATTTCTATATACTCCAGTGCAGTTGCTCGGAAGGATTTTGGTAATTTCCGTTTTGTATCATAAAATAAAAACAACGAAATTTCCGAAAATGTTAAAACACTTCCAGAAAGCTTGGAACCTATAGATTAAATTGCTTTTTGGTTTTGGTAATTTTCAGTGCAAAATCGGGAATGGTACCTCGGCAAAATGGGGAATGGTAAAAATCCATCAGAGCAAGACTACTGGGATATGAGGAAATTTAAAAAAAAAATTTTAAAATAATCCAAAGTAATTTCTAAATATTTGGACAGCAGATTACAAATCTAGACGATATCTCCTTTAAAATCATATATGTCCTATCCCGTAATCTTCTATGGTTCGTACGGAAGTTATCTCTTAGAGAAATCAACGTATTTATGCACATTTACACCTATCTACTTATATTTCTCCTAAACATATTTATAAATAAATAAATAAATAAAAACATACATAGAAATATTTAATGTGGTAGGACGTATTTGATAAATATGCCATAAGTACAGAAAAGATATTTACAAATAATAAAAAACGTAGGGGGTTACGTTAAAATATATTTAGCTAGGCATATTTATCTTCACTCACTTCAAAAAATTATGTAATTGAAACGTCTAGCTTATTAAGCTTGAGATCGTATTATATATAAAAATTTATTTATGTATTATTGGAGAGAAATATGAATATAAAAATAAATTAATGAGTAATTTATTATTCACGCTTTAGTTAATTTTTTTCTTATTTAATAATCCCATAACAATTCTTTTATTGAAAGTCAATCAAGTATGTATATTTGCTTTTGTTTGTAATATATAGAAAAATTAATATTACTCCCAGACACTGGATTGACAGCATTTGTGCCATCAAATGTGGATGCTGTAATAACACTGCTCTGCAAAAAATCATTTTTGGCTCTCCTTTCCATATGTGGACTATATGGATTTTAATGCGCTAAACTCGAATCCGGTTTTGATTTTTCTCCATCACGTAGGGATTTTTTTTATGGGCGTGGCAATTTTTTCCCCCTAAATTAGTAAGGCACGGAGACTTATATCAGCCTCACTCGAGAACGACTCATCCGATTTTCATAAACAAAACACCAAAAGATGCGTAACAAAATTATATTTAATTTATTTCCATATAATTTTTTTCTATATTATATCGTTTTGGAATTATTCAAAAATTTAAGAAGAGAAAAATTTTTTTTCTTGCAAAATTCGTCTTTTTCTTCAGTGTAAAAATGCAATTAAAAAAAGAAAAAGCAAATACTTTATATTTTGCACATTTTTCTGAGAGATAAATACCTCAAGAATAAAATAAGGTATAAATCATGAAAATTGATTAACAAATGCGGATTTTATTCTCAATTTACCACAGGTACCCAATATTGAAAGAATATGTGTGCAGTCAACCTTACATATGGTGATATGACTGCGTTAGCTTAACAGGCAGGTAATGGAAATAAAGGCCAAGGGTATTTTCTATGGTTCTTGGAATTAAAAAGTATAATATAGTATTTTTCATTTAACTGCACATTCATATTTGTTGATATGTAATTAGTTGATATAAAACTCAATTAAATTTTTATAAAAAAAAACAAGAAAGTGAGAAGATAAAAAAAAATTGTACAATGGAATCAACACAAAATATTTCTCAATTATGCAAGCAATGTTCTAAGGCTTTATCTCTAAACTACGTGAGATGTCACAATTGCAATAACAATTATCATTTCAATCCTTGCTGTAATCTGAAATAACATTGTTAAGACAACGAAGTCAACAAAAATTATCTTTAATATTTATATTTAAATTCTTGCCATAATTTAAAATCTTTCTATTATAAAAGTTGTAAAACATCACTAATTTATTTTGACATCAATTTTGTTCACAGTAACCACTGTAACTTGTTTCAAATAATACCAGTTTTTTCTTACTAAAATTGGTTCATACGAGTATATAATATGGTTGTCACAATGTATTTTAATTTAGTTTGGTTGTTGTTATTATTCGTGAATTTTTTACCTACCCTAACGGTAACGAAAAAGGTACATT
This sequence comes from Thelaira solivaga, assembly GCA_947397855.1. NCBI lineage: Eukaryota > Metazoa > Arthropoda > Insecta > Diptera > Tachinidae > Thelaira > Thelaira solivaga. Next base: position 19,355,144 of record OX377615.1, on the reverse strand, counting down.
GAAGTCATAAAAAAAATATTACAAAAAAAAAAAACATTAATGCATACATTCTTGTACACATTGTAATTTTATTTAAGATTTTGGAAAAAATAGAAGTTGTTGAGAAAGCAAATCAAACACACCGTCTTTTACTTTGCGGCAGGTAGAAATTACCAAAAGAGTTTGACTCTGACAAGAGAAAAATTAAGTTTTTATATTTGTATAAAAGACATTAGTCCACACTCATTTTGGACACATAGGATTGTCAAATCAGGCAATCCTCAAACAAACATATAAAATAGTATAAACGGAGATCGAAAGAGTAATTGGAAGTGTCACATATGCAGACCACGAAATAAACCAGCTAACAATAATACGTATGAAGTTGTTTGTCATGACGACATGCAACAACAATGAAGAAGTTTCTCTGTAAACGACACTCATCATAATACACAATCCATCACAAAAACTGAGGTGAATGAACTGAAAACAGATGTTAGCGAAGAAAAAACCAAGTGAAAGAGCTTAAAGAAAAGGGAGGCCAATTAACATATAATATTGCTAAGTCCGATACCTCTTTTAAAGAACAGATTAAATTAGCGCTATCAAAAATAACAATCAAATGCAGAAACAATTAAATAGTAAAAAATAGAAATAACAAATGTTAATAACGAAGATATACTTGCTAATGATGTTGTGAAAAAGATAGCTGTTACAGCCCCTGGTCAACCTTACCAAAAAATACGTCTCTGCAAGTATTCGATTAATTATATTTTCTATTTTATACTCTTCCTAATATAAAGGGTGTTTTTCATAGACTTATAGAACTTTAAATTGCAATAAAACAACGATGGATTATTCGATTGACATGAATTTTATTTATCCGAAAGATAATCTTGTGGCATTACATTTTAAATATGATTTCTGGCATATGACCGCCACGGCTGGCTAGGATGTAGTCCAATTTTCGATGACTTTTTCCAACATTTGTGGCCGTACATCGGCAATAACACGCCGAATGTTGTAGAATTATATTATTCATTTTTAATGCCATCTTAAGAGTGGGGGTTTTCCCGTCCTCTTGGAAAATTTCAGAAATTGTCGTGATTCAAAAACCGGGTAAAGACGCTACTCAAATTACGTCATACAGACCTATCAGTTTATTATCCATCCTTTCAAAGCTGTTCGAAAAGGTCCTCCTCCAGAAAATAACGCCCCATCTAGCAGAGCTAAATATTATTCCAGAACATCAGTTCGGCTTCCGGTCTGGCCATGGAACTACAGAGCAGGTTCAAAGAATCGTTACTGCAATTAGGTCATCCTTCGAGAAAAAGCTGTTTTGTCTAGCATTGTTTATAGATGTCTCCCAAGCATTTGGTAAAGTTTGGCATGGCGATCTCCTTACAAAAGTATCACGACTTCTCCCTGCAAACACCCACAAGCTGATTAAAAGCTATTTGACTGATAGAACATTTAAGGTACGGTCAAAAAATGTATTTTTTCCAGTTAAGAAGATTTTTGCAGGCGTTCCCCAAGGAAGTATACTTGGCCCGCTATTATACATCGTCTATACATCTGACATGCCTACAAATCGAAATATTATCATGTCAACGTTTGCAGATGACACGGAATTTTTAAGTGTGAACAAAGATCCAGGAACTGCATCTGAGCACTTACAAGCTCATATAAACCAGCTGGAAGGTTGGCTAAATAAATGGAAAATCAAAGTAAATCCATCAAAATGTGCCCATGTGACATTCACACAAAGAAAGGAAAACTGTCCGCCAATAAAAATAAATAACGTCATTGTTTCGGTAGAAACCCAAATTAAATATTTAAGAATTCATCTAGACAGACGCCTAACATGGCCACGGCACATTGAGGCCAAAATCTCAGCTATGAAACTAAAAACAGCTCGACTAATGTGGCTAATAGGTCCATTTTCATCTCTATCTTTGGAATATAAAGTTCTTTTATATAAAGTCATTATTAAACCAATCTGGACATATGGCATTCAGCTATGGGGAACCGCGTGTGCATCTAACATCCAAAAGTTACAAAGAAGACAGTCGAATATTTTACGAACAATAGTGTGCGCGCCCTGGTATATAAGAAATTGGGAAATATTGCACTAAGTACGTCAAGTTATACGGGAGGCTTAAGAGAAGTGATAACTTACGCCTAGTGAGAAGAGACATATAACTTCTTTTTTTATTTATACGTAGAATATTTCTTTTATTCTTAAGATTTGAGTACAAGTAACTAGTTATTACAATGGTTATAATTATTTAAGTTTTTTATCTTTTTTTACAGTTAAGATTTGGATACTTATTGTAATTTTCTTTCAGAAAGATTAAATAATAATAATAATAATAAAAAAAAAAAACTTTTACTTTTAGTTTCTGATCTGGCATGGTTACACGGATTATTATTCCATCCGAACACTTCCATATTAAATACATCCCTGTCTCCTATTCTTTTTGTTATATCTATTTGCTTAGGAGTTCTGGCAATGCTGGAAAGTCCCGTTATAAAATGTGACCAATCATAGTACGATCAGCCGACTAGGTAAAAGAAAAAAAAAACAAAAAGAAATTAAGTGATAGCGTTGGTTGTAAAGCTTGAGGAAGGCATTTTGAAGGGTAATTGAAGTTTGACAGTGACAGTGAATGGTCGTTTGAACGGCGTAAAATTAAAATTAAAAGAAAAAAAGTGTACAATAACCAAGTGGGCAAAAGTGAGTAAAGTGTGCAATGAACATACAAGGAAGATAAATTACTTAGGTTAATAAAAACTAAAAAGAGGAAAAAAAACCCTCAAAGACCATTAATATTTCTTTCGATTAAACAAAAATGCCTGCCAAGATAAAATTAGAAAGTGGCTACAGTCATCACTACAAAAGGGTGATGCAATGTGTGTTAGTGATGGGTAATTAAAACTTATTAAAATTATTGTATGAGAAAAGAAACCAATAATAAAATCCTATAAAATGAAAATTTGAAATAAAACTATGACTAAAACTTGATAAATAAAAATCTATTATACAAAAGCTAAAACTATACTTACCGTAAAGTGAACACCTAACCTAAAAATGATTGTAATAAAATACATATTAAAACTGCTTACTTACTGTAACGTGAATACCTAACCTAAAAGAACTTGTAATAAAATATATATGCCCTACAAGACAATAAACACACACATACTTACGCTAATATAAATTACCTAACCTAAAATTTCAACTTACACGACATGCTTTACAAAGCTAATACGTACCCGGCAAAGACTACAAATGGAATTATACATAAACAAAGTTTAAAATATAAATACTAGTGAAACAATTAAAATTTTATCAAAAGACTTATATTTATATAAAAACTAAATCATCTGTAATCATTAGCCTAGAAAGGGAGACATCCCAAACCGGCAATATTCCAAGGAAATTTAACAGTAACCAGAAGAAGACAACAACCACATGGAATTACATCATCCTGCACAATCGCTGGATAAAACCTTAAGTATCATTATATATTGTTGAAACTACATTTGTACTTATTATTTACATTTATTATTTAGACTATACTTAACCTAACTTATCTTATTCTTAATTAGTACATACATATATACATCTAAGTATATAACCAATTATATACATAAGAAAAATGAATTTATTCTTATAAATATATAGAATTCTTTTCAAATAAATTGTAAATCTAAAATGATTTGCTAAATTTCTTTTCTTTTACGAGGAAGTGTTGGGTAAAATGAATATTCTGGCCGGGTAAAATATTTTCTTTTTGGGACAGCGAATTAAAATCTCTAGGTATTTTGGAGCTGTCATTGGTCGCGGGTAGGGAACACGACAATACCTAGGTATGGCACTACCAGCTTGCCATACAAACATAAATCCACGAACACAACGCAAAGCAAACGACCATCTTTATATGATTTATTTAATTCTTTTACTATTTATTATGATATTTAACTGAGCTCTTGGTACTATGGGCATGACGAGTTCAGTAATATGCTTACACGCTATAAATCACCGCTCAAGAAATACACCAAGCTGCTAGAGCTAGCCGGGCATCTTCACCATGCCATTTGATTTGTGATTTATATGTATATAAATACTATCGTTTAATCTTTTAAACTATTTGTGCTCCACACTGAAGTAAAGATGACTTATTTGGCGTGTAACATTGGTTATATGAATATACAATAAAAAAAATACCTTACGATTGTAATTGGAAATTAAAAATACTGTAAAAATCATTAAAAAATACGTTATTATGTTCCCTTTTTAATTTTTTTATGCATTTTAATATAAAAAAATTTTAATGCAAAAAAACGTTTGCCGGGTCAGTTAGTGGTTTATAAAAAAAAATTTAATTTTAATTTAATTAAAATTTCAGAAAATAATGGGTGATCCAAGTAGAGATACTTTTTTCAATAGCCTTTTTTTATCAGATCACTTATGAGTCGTGTCATGCTGTCATGTTATTTTGGTTTAGTATTGTTTGGCATTTCATAATGGAAAGACTTACGCCTGAACAACGTTTACAAATCATTCAACTTTATTACGAAAATTCACGTTCTGTGAGGAATGTGTTTCGTGCACTTCGCTCAACTTATGGTGGGCCTACTGAGCATACTATTCGCAACACCATCACCCATTGTGAGACCCAGCATTCATTATTGGATAATATTCGACCGAATAGACCACGTTCAGCACGCTGTGAAGAAAATATAGCGGCCGTAGCTGAGAGTGTACACGAAGACCGTAACCGTCAATGGCGACTGTTATCGTGCCATGATAACCGACTATTTGATGCCTGAAATTGAAGCTCGTGCTCTCGGCTACATTTGGTTTCAGCAAGACGGCGCCACTTCCCACACATCGCATCAATCAATGGATTCATTGAGAGAACATTTCGGTGTGCACATAATTTCACGTTTTGGGCCGGTCGATTGGCCACCAAGATCGTGTGATATCACACCGTTAGACTTTTTCCTGTGGAGATATGTAAAGTTTAAAGTTTATGCGGACAAACCCACTTCGATTCAGGCCTTGGAGGAAAACATTACGCGTGTCATTCGCCAGTTACCAGTCGAAATGCTCGAACGAGTCATCGAAAATTGGACTCAACGGATTGACCATCTGCGACGTAGCAACGGCCAACATTTGATAGACATAATCTTCAAAAAATAAATGCCAAAGAATGTTCTTTCAAATGATAATAAACATTCTCCATTAAATTTGAATTTTCTGTGTTTTTTTCTTTAAAAAAGTAGGGAACCTCGAAATGGATCAAGCTTTAGAAAAAAAAAATTGTGGAAGTGATAGAAAGTTTAATTCTGACAAGAAAAAATTAAGTACAAGTTTTCATGAAGACCATATAAAACGTTTGTGTAGTTATAGAACATTTAAAAACGTGTCATATGCTTTTCACATACGAAAACAAATAAAAAAATTTTTTACAAAAAACTGTATCGCACTTTTTGTTGTAGTGTTTAATTATTAAATATTATTGTTTTTAGTTATTTTTAGAAAAGTTTTAAGCACTTTAAATATTTAAACTTTCGTTCATATGCGCTTCACTTATTTTTCAATAAAAAACTACTGTCGCAGCTGTGCATAAACGTTCCGTAAAAACGTTGCTAAATTCTATTTTATACAAATCTTGCCGTGGCGTCAACGTGACATTTGTTTTCGATAAGCACTTTCATTGCTTTTCATATAACAAAACGGATCAGCTGGTAATGAAATCTTACGGGACGTTTGGTTCAATATTTTTATTTGTGACATTAAGAATAATTAATATGCGTGTAAACAAATTCTATTTTACGTACTTCTATTTTTTTTTTATTTGTAAGATAGTAAATACATTTTAAATTCTAAATTATTTAATTTTTAATTTTTTTTCGTATGTTGACTTTCGGATTATAAATGGTTTTAAACAATTACATTTTTTTTTTATAAATATAAACATTTGTATTATATGTTTGTTTTACTGTTTCCGTATTCGGTTTTTATGGACGATTTTTTCTTGTTTTGTAACTCTATCATAAATTGTTACATTGGTATCATTTATGTTTTTTACAATATATGGACCCTGATAAATACTTTTATGTTTATCATAGGGCTCCTTCTTTAATAAGACAACGTCATTTATTTGTATTGATAATGGATTGGAAAATTTATCGTGATAGATTTTGTTTTTTTAACTTATGTTGTTCAACCAACTGCTTTGCTATTATGTTTGTTTTTTGCAATCGGTATCTAATTTCTTTGGAATAGTTATCAATATTGTAAACTGGGTCTAAATGGGTAATTGCTTTATTAGGCATTGATACACGCTTGCCAAAAACTAACTCAAAGGGTGTGAATTTGTTATTAAAAACGGTGTTAGATGTAGTATTGTCATAGAAGGCGAAATACTTTAGGTAAGTATCCCAGTCTGATATGTTCTCACTAAGATATGCTCTAACGTATTCATTAAAGACACGATGGTTGCGCTCTGCCGTTCCAAGAGTTTGGTGGTGATAGCTAGTCGAAAACCGTATTTCAATGTTTAAAAACTTACAGAGTTCGCAAAAAATTTCATTTTTAAACTCGGTACCTAAATCAGATTTAATTTAGATTTAATATTAAATTTCCCGTAGACCAGTATGAAGTTTTCAAAGACCGCGCAAGCCACTGTTCTAGCAGACTTGTCGGGAATAGCTATGGCTACTAAATATTTAGTTAAGTCGCAAATAAGCATTAAAGCGTATTTATTTCTGTATTCGGATTGAGGTAATGGACCTATTGCGTCTACAACAACCACATCGAATGCTGTTGTTGGAGTGGGGGTAAAAACTAATTTTTCAGTGTTTGATGGTTTGACTTTCTTCAGCATACATTTTGAGCAATTTTTGACAAATTTTGATATATCTCTCGTCATCCCTTTCCAATAGTACTTTGTCCTAATCTTAGCGTATAATTTCTTCTGACCATAGTGTCCCCCTAAGATTGGATCATTGTGATGTATTTGTATTAATTGTTCTTTCTCATTACCATCAGTTATAACAACAATTGGCTCAGTAAGTATGATTTCCAATGACTTTAGCGTTTTAAACCCTTTATCCTTTAAATACTGTATTGTAATTATTTTAAATATTAAGTCATTCTTTGGCCACTCTGCAATATAAATCCTAAGTTTGTCAGATTCATTCTGTAACTTCGAAAGCAAATAATCTAAATTAATCGTTTCGTTAACGAACTCAAAATCTAAAGATAACGGTTTTTTAAATTTCCTATAAACATTTACGCGTAGTTTTTCATTATTGTCAAAATTTACAATTTCCGTTTTTATTCTTGCTACATTTTTGCCAAAGTTGAGGGAAAACTTGTCATATATTTCCAGCTCTATGTTGTTATTGTTTTTCTCTAATTGGGTTGAGTTAGTTCTCTTATCATTCAGTTGCTTTGACATGGAACGTGTTGTAACCGATAATACTTGAGGCCCAGATATGGAGCAGGGTTTTTCTTTAATTCATCAATAGAGATCCGTGACAGTGCATCTGCACCTACGTTATACTTTCCCTTAATATATTCCACGGTAAAGTTGTATTCAGACAGTTCAAGTCGTATTCGGGTAAGCTTCGACGATGGTTCCTTCATGTTAAAGAGATAACTCAATGGTCTATGGTCTGAGCGAACCGTAAAACACGTACCGTATACATATGGGCGAAAGTTCAAGTTCAATTACTGGATTTTTCTGTTCAGCTTTGCTAAACGACTTAGAAGCAAAATATATCGATAAATTGTTACCATTAAAATCCTGACTCAATATTGCTGCACAGCCAAGTTTTGATGCATCAACTGTTATTAAAAATTTCTTAGAAAAGTCTGGGTATTTTAAAATCTTTGGGGACGTTAAGACATTTTTAAGATCACTAAATGATTGTTAGCACTCTGAGTTCCAATTAAAAGTTACGGTTTTTCTAGTCAAATAGTTTAAAGGGGCTGCTATTATGGCAAAATTTGGAAAGAAACGCCTATAATAGTTAGCAAATGCTACGAATCGTCTGACTGCATCCTTATCAGTTGGTACTGGATAGTTTTTCACAACCTTGATTTTCGAATCATCTAGTAGAATAGCATTTGACGTACATTTATGGCCTAGAAATATTATTTCTGTTCTAAAAAAATTGCACTTGTATGGATTTATCTTAAGGTTATGTTTCCTTAGAATTTCAAAAACGTCTTTTAAGTTTCGCAAATGGTGTTGTTTACTAAAGGGTGTTTTTTTATTGACGTATAGAACTTTAAGTTGGCACTACTGTTCAAGATGGCGACCGATTTAACAGCTGTCAAGTGGTTTATTCTCAGTTTGGTTTGGCAATTCATCATGAATAGACTCACGCCTGAACAACGCTTGCAAATAGTGCAATTTTATTTCGAAAATAATGGTTCATAATTTTAATTTTCATAAGCGAATTTTGTTTAGCGATGAAGCGCACTTCTGGTTGAATGGCTACGTTAACAAACAAAACTGCCGCATTTGGAGTGAAGCTAATCCTCAAGTGTATGTCGAAACACCGTTACATCCACAAAAACTGACTGTTTGGTGCATTTTATGGGCTGGTGGAATCATTGGTCCGTACTTCTTCAAAACCGATGATGGCCAGAACTTTACAGTCAAGGGTGATCGGTATAGAGCCATGATTACTAACTTTTTCATTCCTCAATTGAACAACCATGATGTCCAGGAGCTGTGGTTCCAACAAGACGGCGCAACATGTCACACAGCTCGTGCCACAATCGATTTATTGAAAGACACGTTTGGTGACCGCCTAATTTCACGTTTTGGACCTGTGAATTGGCCTCCAAGATCTTGTGACTTAACACCGCTAGACTAGTTTCTGTGGAGCTATGTAAAATCATTGGTCTATGCGGATAAGCTACAAACGCTTGACCATTTGGAAGACAACATTCGCCGTGTTATTGCCGATATACGGCCACAAATGTTGGAAAAAGTCATCGAAAATTGGACCTCCAGATTGGACTACATCCGAGCTAGCCGTGGTGGTTATATGCCAGAAATCATATTTAAAATGTAATGCCACAAGATTATCTTTCGAATAAATAAAATTCATGTCAATCGAATAATCCATAGTTGTTTTATTGCAATTTAAAGTTCTATACGGCACAAAATTTAAAATTTTCTCGGGAAACTGGTGGAGGCCCAAATATGGAGCAGGGTTTTTCTGCAAATGACGAAATTATTTACAACCTGATTTGTATGAAAGACTCTGTGGAGGGCGTTTCTAAAAAATTCGGGTTAGGCGCATCTGGTGTAGAAAAAACGCTAGAAATATTGTTAGATTCCACACCCGATGATGAACCTAAAATCAGTGGTGTTGATAATGAAGAAACGCCCCAAAAACCACCTGCGAAAAATTTGAAGCTGGACTCCAAAGAGGATCCTAGCGAAGTTTTGGCATTGTTACCAAGTGAAACAGAAACACCGTCAAAAGCAACGGTAAATAAATGTAAGCAAAAGCTAAAACAAACGTTCACTACCGACATTCTCAAAGAGGAGATTGGTATTAAAAAAAAAATGCTGGAGGTGATGAAGGATCAGCTTCAGAGCACCAAAAAAATATATCGCTCTATTGATCATCTTTATGATTTAAAGAAGGCAGAGCTGGAAGAGATCAAACGGCACAACTTGGTGATGGAGAAATTGAGGCTGAGAGAAATCGAGGACAAAATTGAAAAAAACCGTCGTCTTTTGGAGCTACAAGAGCTGACAGTTTCTACATTTTCTTCATCGTTAACTTCCATATTGCATTTGAAATAAATGCAAACGTTATGCAATGCACAGCAAACGTTTGATATTTTAGTTGTTTTTCTGGAGCATAGTATAATTCTCTAGCTCCAAGAAGGCATCGCCATCTGCTTTTCAGGACACCATTTGTAAGCTCAATAACGTTGCGAGACTTGGAATGAATTTCGTTGAATTTTATTTCAACAGACCCATCTTGCAGACATCTGTGAGGGGTTATAAGCTATGGTTCTAATGAATAACCTGCGTCTCCTAGTTAAAAAATATATAAATATCTATTAATATTTCAATATTGTTTTGTTAATATTTAAAACCTTACCAAGGAGCCAATAATTGCAACCGTTTCTGAGGTATTCTTGCTCAAGATGAGCTCTTAACTCACTGGTGTTCCAAATAAAAGAGTCGTGACACGCTCCTGGCTGAGAGGCATCTACGTACTGAATCCTCAGCTCATGGTCACAGACCTGTAATTTTTTTATTGTTTTAAAATTTGGGTTAAAATATTTTTGGCAAAATTCATTTACCAGCATTCAAGCTGTAGTACCCCTTCCTGTTATAGTATAGGTGCTTATTATTAGACGGAGCAACAATTCGGACATGAGTTCCGTCAACCCATCCTATAACGCTTGGAATGCCATGCTTTATATAAAAATTTAACGAAATTTTACGCTTTCATCCTCTATTTTGCAAAAAGTTATCCACCTTTGACATACACGCAAAGAAAAAAGATGGATGAATATGGTCACCTCAAACATAGTGTGTTCTTCACAAAAATATTATTATTAATTTGAAGCATCTAAGCATTATTCTGATCACGATAAACATGTTTCTAGTTATTTTTAACCACATTATGTTTAGTGTCTTAGATCAACCATATAATTATCATATTATGTTTAATAAAATTTTACTTGAAATCATAAATATGTTCATAGCAAACATAATAATGGTAAAAATATGGTTGAATGTAAATTGTTTTCTATTTTGTCTCTTCCGCAACCATGTAAATAAAGTGAGTATAAAAGAAAAACTTAATCGTTCAAACTCAACTGAGCTTTGTGGCTGAAGTGGTTGAGTGGCGAGTTAATGCTTCTTAACTAAGTGTTCGCAAGTTCGAGCCCTGGTAGAGTCAACTAAAATTTAAAAAATAAATTTAAGCTCGATGTATTATGTAATAAATAAATACAAATTGATAGAAAAGAAAAATCAATGGAATAAAAAGACTTTATTTATACAAAAAATTTAAATGAATTTTTTTTTAAACTGCTTATATAAAATATTTATGTATTAAAAAAAATTAAAAACAAATTTCTTGCCCTGACCGGGGGTTGAACCGCAACATCTGCAGTTGAAAGCTATTTTTAATATCTTTGACTTAAAAATATATATGGTTGGGGCAATCATAAATCTAACCATACTATGTTTCCACCAGAATATGGTTGCCTCAACCATATTTTTTCTTTGCGTGTAGATGCTCCTCAAATATATTTATAACTTCTGTCAACATTTTACTGAAGGTGCTTTGTGCCACAGACACATCAGTGTCCTTTCCCGCACCCGTTTGGTACCCACATTCGGCCATGAAGCGAAGCGTTGCACTTAACTTTACGAGTGGGGAAAGTGCAACTGACTGTCTCTTTATTCGAATATGTGCTCTTAACATATCCAAAAGGTAAATAAAGGCTGGTTTATTTACCCTGTAATATTTTTCAAATCTAAAAAACATTTTTTTATTCAATTATAGTACTTTTTAAGAAATCTACTAACAAAGTTTGCGGTAGGTCAAGTGGGTTGGTGGCATCACGTAATATTTTTCTTGCTAACCGCTGTTCATTCTTGTCCAGCACTTCACTTTCATCGTTTTCTTCTTCAGCTAACAATATAAATGCCGCACTAAACATTATTTTTTTTCTCTAACCTCTTTTTTCTCTCCAAACACTTTTACTTTTAAAATTTATAAAATTAAATTGGTGAATTTGCAAAAAATTTTTGTAAACATTAGATAAAAGAAGTAAAACAGCTGACTTCGAATGTTTCGAATTCTCTCCCTTCCCAGACTGTTCAGAATTGGAATGGGACACATATCATTTTAAAGAGAAGGTTCTCTTGCTTTGTAATCTACCACACAAATACTCAGAAATTTCTTTGAATTATTACAAATTTTTTTTTTAAATTTCCATATACTCCAGTGCTGTTGCTCTGAAGAGTTTTGGCAATTTCCGTTTTGCATCATAGAAGAAAGACTACAGAATATTCCCTAAATGTTGATACACTTCTAAAAAGTGTAAAGTATGGGAGAGAGATATTAATGTACTCGTATGTATAAAAGACATTCCTGATAATATTGTTGGCGCTTAAGAACGACACTGGCAGTAACAAGATTTAAGGCAAAGTGACTGCCTCTTGTAATTTTGAGAAGCAGATGAATGCTTCTTTAGTTAGAAATAAAATATCAGCCAGTTTCAAGGCTAAGAATAAAGTTACTTTATTTAAAATTTTTCTCGTCCTTATATATAAACATAACGGGATAAATTCCTTAATGCTAACAATAATAAAAACAATAAATATAAAAAAAAAATTCGAATCGAGTGGAATTTGAGTGTAAATGTTATAATATTCAAGTGCTAATGAAAAAGATAAATATAAATATATATATAAATATATTATAGTTTACAGTTTAATAACAGCTATTGTAAAGTAAATTAAAATAAAGTATGACTTATTGAATACACTACACCCTAATCCTTAAGAAAATTTTTACAATTGAAATTTGTTTTTTACAATTTGTACAAATTTTCTTTTTTTAAATATATATAAAATTTTTTTTTATTAATATATCTTCAAATTATTATTATGAAATTCTTTATGTTTTGTTCCTCAGTTTATAATAGAATTTACACCTTTTGTTTCAATTATTTTGTAAGGACCATCACCATATCTCCTTCTTTTAGACGTAACGAGTTGATTTTTTTCCGATACATCAACTCGTTTCTTTTTAGCTATTTCCATTAATTCTTTTGCATTTTTTAACGAAAATTTTAATATTTGGGTTTTTAATTCAATTAAATAATTGTCTATATTATAAATAGGTTTAAAGTCTAAAAATTTACCATTAGGTAAGTTTGGCAACCTTCCGAATATCATTTCAAATGGCGTGTGTTTTTGTTTCTATATGAGCCCTCGTGTTATACTCGAAACAAAATTAAGGGATCCAATGGTCCTATTCATAATTTTTGCAAAAATTCAGAATATATTAGTTCATGATTACGTTCTATCGAACCTAGAGTTTCATGGTGGTAAGGTGTACTGAAAACTTGTTTTATTTCCGTTAACTTACACACCTCAGACATCAATTCATTTATAAACGCAGAACAACAATCTGATTTAAGTACTTTGAAGTGGCCGTATACCAAAATTAAATTCTCTACCATCGCTTTTGTAACGGTTTTAGCAACTTTTGATCCAATAGGGCATGGAGGATAAAAGCCATCTGATCGTTAGTCACTTGTGAATAGCCAGAGGTGATTCCTTCACTGAACTACCCAAGCATCTCCATACCTCCACGTGGTATTCCCCGGTAATTCCGCCCGGATCACATGATCTGGCGGTAGCTAAAGTGTGTATGCGAATATGCAGATAGTAACCTGAAAGGCATGCAAACACCGGTGCAGGCTACTACTGCAACGTTGACGAACCGGCAAATACCATTGATATGATTTAGATTATTTATTGGATTTGTTTGTGCATGGCCTGACAGCTGTGGCATTCTGTTACCTTAGTATACGGGAGTGACATCGCCTAAAAACGGCTTTCAGGCTAATGTCGCAGCTGCCTTCCGTTCCGGCAAAACCTTGGCAAGGACTTGGAGAACGCTCTAAATCACGTTGCCGTTAAGTTGGCCGTGCAAGTTTAGTTGATACGACATCCTAATTAACGCCCATAAGGTGTTGTGTCAACATTTGCATGCAAAGGGACCCTCGGGGTCATCATAGGGGTAACTGCACTACGGATTTAGATAACCATTTCAAGTTGGGACCTATATAGAAAAGATGACCTCTACAGAGCAGATTCACAGAATTGTTACTGCTATCAGGTCGTCCTTCGAGAAAAATCTGTTTTGTTCAGCATTGCTCATTGATGTCTCCCAAGCATTTGACTAAGTTCGGCATAATGGTCTCCTCACAAAAGTAACACGACTTCTTCCTGCTAACACCCACAAGCTGATCAAAAGTTACTTAACTGATAGAACATTTAAGATACGGTCAAAAAATGTATTTTCACCAGTTAAGAAGATTTCTGCAGGCGTCCCCCAAGGAAGTATACTTGGCCCGCTATTATACATCGTCTATACATCCGATATGCCTACAAATCGACATACTATCAACATTCGCAGATGACACGGCATTTTAAAGTGTGAACAAAGATCCAGGAACTGCATCTGAGCACTGACAAGCACATATAAACGAGCTGGAAGGTTGGCTAAATAAATGGCAAATCAAAGTAAATCCATCAAAATGTGCCCATGTGAAATTCACACAAAGAAAGGAAAACTGTCCGCCAATAAAAATAAATAACGTCATTGTTTCGGTAGAAACCCAAATTAAATATCTAGGAATCCATCTAGACAGACGCCTAACATGGACACGACACATTGAGGCCAAAATCTTAGCTATGAAACTAAAAACAGCTCGACTAATGTGGCTAATAGGTCCATTTTCATCTCTATCTTTGGAATATAAGGTTCTGTTATATAAAGCCATTATTAAACCAATCTGAACATATGGCATTCAGCTTTGGGGAACTGCGTGTGCATCTAACATCCAAAAGTTACAAAGAAGACAGTCGAATATTTTACGAACAATAGTCTGCGCTCCTGGTATATAAAAAATGAGATTATCCACAGAGATCTAGAAATTCCAACGGTTCGGGAGGAAATTGAAAAATATTGTACTAAGTACGCTCACAAACTGACAACCGATCTAAACGCCCTCGCCAGGAGGCTTAAGAGAAGTGATATCTTGCGCCTAGCGAGAAGAGAAATATAACTTTTTTTTTATTTATACGTAGAATATTTCTCTTATTCTTAAGATGTGAGTAGAAGTAACTAGTTATTACATTGGTAATAATTATTTAAGTTTTTTATTTTTTTTACAGTTAAGATTTTGATACTTATTGTAATTTTCTTATAGAAAGATTCAAGAATAATAATAATAATAATAATAATAATAAACCTCCTTATATGTTGAACCACCCTTACTTCTGACGACCACCGACTACGTCTCCACCGGCTTAGTCACTACCACCTCCGCAGGGCGCCCAAGGACTCTAGGCCCCACTGTGCCAGCAACCACACCCGCACTAGCACCAATACAAACAAATGCGCATCGCTCCAGACGACCCTCAAACGCTCATTGTCGGCAGCGAGCCCCATGAGCAGCGACTCGTGCCGCGCCGTGCATGCCAGCACCCTATTGGCCACCGCCAACCCCACCTTCTCATCCAGCATGGCATCCGTGAAATCTACTGTCACCTCTTTCATTTCCTTCACCACCATCTACGCAGCCTCAACCGCATCCTCCGAGACACCTCCAGACTTCTTCCTAGTCCTGCCCTTACGGACCGCTCCGTCCGCAGCCGTTGATGCCGCCCCAGCCGCACCACTACACTTCACGCCAGATCTAACGTCGTGTGACACCCTGACCCCAGCACTCGCCACATCCTCAACAGCAGCAGCAGCGGAAGCAGCAACTGCAGCAGCCCAACGAGCTGCCAGCGAGCCAGGCTTCAGCCTCTTCGCCTCCTCCTCAATCTTCGTACTCGAGAGCTCGCTTTCCGTGTGCCGCATACGCACCACCAGCAACCGTCCACTCAGCTCCTCATCCGTCTGCATGTCCGATGCAGACGCGTCACCCTTCGGCCTCGCGCCCCTCTTCTTGCCCGACGGCAATATCCGAACCGAACCGTACACCGAAAACCGTAAACCGTGGATGTAAGCAAAAAAACCGCCAATAAACACAATAATCCGTAGCAAATTCAAATTCAAACAGAAAATGTGCGTTACCAAAACAAACCGAGATATAGGTGGCGCTAATTACCACACTACCGAAAAATACAATACCGTCCAACAGATGGCGCTTACTCAGTGCTACCCGCACTAGCACTTCACATACGATGGCGCTTCAACACCACCCAAACTTCCCGCACTCACGAATAGAAAGCGCAATCATCAGGATCGTCTTTAACCTTACATCTTTAGAGACTACTTGGTAAACAGATGTTCGCCAGCGGAGTCTCAACTACCGCTTTTAATTACGAAGATTAAGAAATTCTCTTTCACTCACACTATTAATATGCGCACTGTCTGACCTTGGGGCTCATTCAGCGGAGCTCGAGTTCAATTCTCAGAAACCACACAATTAAATTAAATAAAAATTTTTACTTAAATAATCCCGCACTAAGAAAGAACACAACCGAACGATCCAAAAGTCAAACTGAGAGTGGACCAAAATAGTTGCAGAATATGTCTGTGCTTTACGTGAGTACCTGCCAGAAGGCCCAAACTCACGGCGCTCTTCACGCACTGGTGAATACGATGCGCCCACCAACGCCCCCATATAAGTACCAATTCGAGACCATGTTGCTTTGACATGGTCTCCTCCTTGGGTAGGAGCGGAGCCGCACCTAGTAAAACCTGAAGAGCCTCAGTAGAAACCGTCCGACAAACCTGCACACATGCTAACAAAGCGATCCTTTGGCAAGTCAACACCTTGTTCCTGCCCAAGACAGACATGATCAGCTCGTAGCGCAGCACAAGCCACGAAAAGCCTGCCATGTCACGAACCGCACGCCTACTCAGGCCCCAGTCACTCCTCAGCACACGCCTGATCTTACCCACAACGGCATTCAGCTTGTCTCTAACATGAGTAAGATGAGCCAGAAAGTTCATCTTCTCCCCAACTATTATCCCCAGATACTTGACCTGAGTCTCGTAGCTGAGGCTAACACTGCCAGATCGAAAATGCGGTGAGCGACCATGCGATAATTTGCCCTTGAGCAACATCATCACAGTTTTGTCAGTCGGCACCTGAACACCAACTTGATCGCCCCACGTATTTACCTCACCCATGGCCTGTCCACCCCTTCTTTCCAGCTCAGCACGCGACTGGCCTTCAATCAGGATGAGCAGGTCATCAGCGTAAGCACACACCTTGTAGGAGCGCCCCAGTGTCCGTAACAGGGGATCCATTATGAGGTTCCAAATAAATGGACCACAGATGGAGCCCTGAGGACAGCCACGTGAGACACTCCGCCAAACCGTGTCGCTGGCACCTACCACACAAGCTTTCCTGCCGCTGAAGTAACTACTCCATAGGGCAAGCTCACGACACTGCACACCACGCAGTCTGTCAAGAACCTTGCCACAAGAGAGATAGTCAAACGAGATGACTCGCCTACGCATCGCTTTACATGCATCCATGCATGCTCCATGGATCTCTGTTCCCTAAAGCCAAACTGTTACTCAGAAGGGCCCTCGCTGTAGACCTCTTTCAGTCTTGCCACCATAATCCTTTCCAGCACTTTTGTAAGCACCGGAAGAAGACTGATGCCCCGATAAGAGCGAGGATTACTCCTCAGGCGACTTCAAAAAGACCACAACTCGAGCTATCTTCCAAGCTCCAGGGAAATAGCCTTCACTGAAACACCTAGAAAAAATCAGTTCCAGGTACTTCGGTATGGTCTTAAAGATGTTTTTACACATCTCGCCATTCATACCATCAATACCATGAGACTTCCTACACCTTACTCTAAAAACGCTGTCCTCTACCTCCGACCTTTCCAGCCTTGAACCCTCAGTCACTCCCCCGACAACTCGGGGTACATGATCCTCTGGCTCCGCCTCCAGAAAGAAAAACGTCAGCAATTTCTCAGCGCAGGCACTCCACGACGACAAGGTGTTATTGCCGTCCTGAAGCCCCGCAATGTCCGTCACCCTAATTCTGCCCCTGCCGATACGGTAAACCTTACCCCAGGGGTTGTCCCTATTGTCAAGCACAAATCTCCTCCAATCGTCCTCTTTCACCTTAATAATCTTGTCTTTGTACGTCCTCAGGCTGGCCAAGAAAGTGGCTTTACGAGAAGCCAGATCCTCTGCGCCCACACGCCTGGCTATTTGGAATTGCTTCTTCAGACGCCTGACCTGTCTGCGTATCAGATCTAGCTCACGCGTCTACCACTTGACTCTACTCGGCCTCGTCTCGAGACGGCGACCAAGCAGTTAATCATTGACCGCAGTCATCCACGAGTCAATCTTGTCAGCCTGGTCATCTATAGTCAGATCCCTAAATTCTAAGTAAGTTAGCCGAGCTTATCTCATAAGCTTTCAAAACTCCGAATGTTGTTGTTCTTTATCTTTGTACAGTAATTCTGCGAAATCATTTTGCGTGTTGATCTCAGATTCTCTTGTTGTAATTATATCGATCTACGACTTGTTGTAGGCTTATGAAAATGTTCTTTATCTTCTGCTAAAAAGTTTTATCTGCATTTGTATTCTTTTCCGATAGTAATGATGGCAATTACGACTTTGGCAGCGGTGATGACAATGATGATATGGACGGTGCTATGTAAAATTACATTTTTGGACTAAGTATTTATTATTAGATATGAGAGTTGTTGTTGTTGATGATGATTAGACACAATGGCGATATGGAGGTGATATGAAAGATTTTTGAACCAAGTGTTACTAGTTGTGATAGTTGTTTTCAATGATGGCGACTTGGTTAGCTTTAATTTACGCGCTTTCTTCCATAATGCACCAGTGAAGACAGTATGTTGGTATTGAAATTAAACTGCCTCTAGTTCTAATTATCAATACAACGTTCCTCCCCTCTTATCAGAAGGAAACATCTAAACATTAAATGTTTTACTTGCATGTCGATGATGCTGCTGACATGTTAGCGTTTGCTACCTTCTTGTTGTTAATAATTTTATTGAAGTTATTGTTGGTGTTGTTGGTAATTCTTTGTAGTGATACTATTTTATGTTGTTGTCATTACTGCTGTTGATGAGTGTTGTTTACCAGTTTTGATATGATGATTGAAGCGTTGTTTAGGGGTGAGGGTTATTTGTTGTGGTTGTTTATATTAAAATGTTCTCCTTTCTTTCTTTTTTTTTCTAAGTTAAATATTTAAACAATTAATTAATAATTATGTTATGTATATATAGTTATTATTGTATGAATATAACTATCTATTTTTATTTTAAGTATACACTTAATTTTTTTTCTCTTTAATAAAATAACAAGAAAAATGGATTCTAATTTCATATCCAAAAACAATTATACTTTTGCTTGTGAATATGAAATGTGATGCGATAACCGTTAAACATTTTTTAAACTTGCTTTATGATATGAGTCTTTTTCAGATAAATGGAATACTCAATGATCATGATTTAATTTTAGACCTGATATTTGTAAATCAAAAAGAAAATTGCCATGTCAAACGCTGTGATCCCATTATTGTTCTTGAGGATCGATATCATCCAGCTATAGAAGTGCTAATATATTATACACCGGAAAGAAAAATATCGTCATCTATCAATACTGAGAAAGTTTTTTCTTTTAAAAAAACTGATTATATTGTTTTAAATGAATATATTCTGAATA
Organism: Thelaira solivaga; assembly: GCA_947397855.1. Lineage (NCBI taxonomy): Eukaryota > Metazoa > Arthropoda > Insecta > Diptera > Tachinidae > Thelaira > Thelaira solivaga. The sequence goes on along the minus strand of OX377615.1, from coordinate 19,335,674 downwards.
CAAATTGGAGCAATATTTTGTCATTTCCATGTAATTCTGTCAAGGCTATGGATCAGTCTTTTTCTGTTTTCTATTATAAAATATCTTCATTTATGAACATATGTATTCCAAAGCATAAATTAAAATCTTCTTCTGGGCCGCCATGGTGCAATAGAGCTTTATCTTATGCCAAAAATAAAAAAAATAAATGTTATAAAAAGTATAAGCTAACGGGATCTGCTTTTGATTATCTTAAATATTCAGTGAGCCGAGCTGAATATAATAAGATAAATAAACAGTGTTATGCCTGCTTTTTAAATGAAACTAAATTTAATTTAAAACGTAACCCTAGATCATTTTATAAATTCGTAAATTTGAAAAAAAAAAAAAAACTACGGGCTTTCCTATGATGCTGTCATTTCAACAGTCCGAATCAATTGACGATACAATCATATCTAACATGTTTGCCGACTTTTTTTTACTACATACTCTACTAAGAAGTACAATGATTCTATGGACTATCCGTATAATCTATATGGGAACCAGTCGATATCATTACCATTTTTTGATGTTAGTATGGTTTCGAATGAAATCAAAAAGCTTAAATTTTCGTATAAGTACGGCCCAGATAATATTCCAAGCAGTATTTTGATTAATTGTGCTGAAGCCTTATCTATTTCTTTAACAATTTTGTTCAATACATCAATTAAATATGGTTATCTACCACAAATTTGGAAAAAATCATATATTGTTCCTTTGTTTAAATCCGGTAATAAATCTGAAATCGAAAATTATCGTGTAGAGCTAAGCTAAGCATTATACCTAAATTATTTGAAAAATTAATAACGGATGTTGTGAATCACTTTATTGAATTATTAGCATAGTTTTAGTGCAATGACTTATTGCGAAATATTACTTATTTTGCAATAATCATTAGTAAGAATTATATTTAAAAAGAAAATGAAAATTAGGTCAATAAACAATAGCTATAAGTAATCATAATATTTACATTACTAAGCAATAATTTATTATAAGTAATAAATATAGGTCACTAATAATAATATGTAAATAATTATTTGTAGTGTTTACTATAAAAAGAAATGTTAATTTGAATAAAGTGTGAGTTAAGCTAGTGAGTTAAGCTAGTGAGTTAAGTGAGTTAATCAGTAACGAACAGTAAAACTCCAGTATTTTCTTTTATACTACAAAGTAGAACCCACAACATTTGGCGCAGCCGGTTCCTTTAAGAACCTTAAAAGTTAAAAACATAACATAATAAGTATATTCTGTGATTCCTACGGGACCCTCCAGAATAATAAACATTAATTAAATAAATAATAATTGTACTGTGATTCCTACGGGACCCTCCAGGACATTCTATAAAATATTACTGTGGGTTTTTACGGTAATAAGGAAAATCGGCAAATATAATTCCTCAGAGTTTCTGTTGGCAACAGCTTTTATAGCGTGCCTTAGATATGGGAGGAACCATATTTGAAGTTTTGCTCACCCCTAGTTCAATTTTGTTTTCCCCGATAATTTTCTATTAGAAAAGCTTTTATAACATTCTTTAGAAATATTGAAAGGAATTTCAGGTGGAACTAGAGTTAGCAGGAGGACGAGAAGTAGTTGACTGCCGTGATACCCGCCGTGGGTAAATAAACAAATAATATAATAAATAAATAAAATAAAATAATAAAGCAATTCTGAGACATCAGTACCGAGTAATGGTAAGTATCCATATTTGGTAAGCTAAATGGGAAGTCCGCAAAAGTGGACTGATAAAGTAATAGCAGACCTACATGACTACAACCTACATGTAGGCAGTCTTCAAGTTCATGTGTGGAGAGAATTAAATAAAATAAACCCTGATAAGGAATTTACAAACAAGCATAGGGACTTTATTAAAAATAATAAATTAACGAAACTTGAAGAGGTAGGATATTTGTTGGAGGTGCTTAGCGAAGTAAATGACAACAAGTCAGTAGAGTTAGAAAACAGAATTAAATATTTAGAGAAAGCAAAATTAGGACTCGAAAAGCATAGCAAAAAATTGAACGAGAGCATACAATACACGACTGACTTACTAGAACAACAAGTAAGAGAGAACGAAGAATTAATACAACAATTGAAACAAAAGGGACTTAGTACAACAGACATCGATAAGCAATTTAAACAAAGACAATTACTAGAATTGAAGGACGAAACTATTAATAGACTGTCTGTGGCATTAGAAAACGCAAAGCGTGAAGTAGAACTGGCTTATAGAACAGTTGCACCAACTCCAAGAGAAAAATTGATAGAAAATTTAGAGACACTGAGGTTGACTGTAGAAGTGGAAACATTGTACACTAACACAAGAAAAGCAGGAACAAGAGGATACACTGCGGAAACTACAAGTAGAAAACTTAAGGAATTAACGGACATTGAAATAAGATACAAACAAGTTCTTCAAACTAACGCAGTCTCGGCACAAGCCTCAGAAAATTTCTTTAAAATAGTAAATAAAACCAGAGAAATTTTAAATAATTTTGCAAAACCATTAGTTCACACAATCAACATGGCAACGTTTGCCGAACTTTCGCGAAACATATCACACATAGTACCCATTTTTTATGGAACAGACGGACCAGAACTGACGGTGGAGACAAATAAATTTTTGGAAGGGTGCATGATGGTTAAGGACAAATTACTGGAGGAAAATAATATTATAGACGTTCTTAGATGTATTAAAACTAGATTACATGGAAATGCTTACGCATATTTCCACGCTAAAGAATTCTCAACAGTAGAGGCTTTTTGTCAAGCCATTAAGGAAAAATTTATAAAAATCAATACGCTAGCCGAGATACAAGAATCGATATTTAATGCGAAGCAAAGTTCAACGGAAAGTGCATACGAGTTTGGAGAAAGATTGGAAGCGCTACTAAGATCAGCAACAACCAAATAACCTCACAATGGCAGGAAGTGTCACATCGAAAGTCAATGACTGATCATTGCAATCAGTCGGCAGTTAGAAGTTTCATAAGAGGATTACGAGATCCTAAGCTGGTGTCTCGATTTATTGGACATGAGGGCGATAAGCTAGAAACGCTCCTCAAAATTGCAAAGGATGCGCAAAATCTTTTAGGAGGTACGACAGGTCCCAGTAAAGTAATGACCATACAAGGTGAGGAATCTTTGCACGAGGTAGTGCAACAATTAGTCAAAGAAGTCAAAAATCTAACAATTCAACAAAATCAGTTTGGACAGGATAGAAACTACAGAAACTACAACAACTTGCCCAAACATTGCACTCATTGCAATAAGTCCGGACACATAATAGATGAATGCTATTTAAGAACTAACAGCACGTATTGCAATCTTTGTAAAAAAAGAGGTCATGTGGTTTTCCAATGTAAGAATAAGGTCCAAACTCACAATGGTAATCGGAGACAAGGCTACAACAACAGAGACCAAACCTGCTACAATTGTAGAAGACGTGGCCGCTATGCTTCTAATTGCCCGGAGGGACATTAAAAGAATAGGAATAAATACGTCGGAAATTCGGGAAACGGCCAGCGGCCTAGTCAAAATTAATTGACTGGAATGCCAGAAAAGATAAGAACCCCCAGGAAGATGTACTAAAGCCCCATATACAACAAAGTACTAAAAACAAAGTACACAGTAACGTGAGGGGAGAAAGGATACAAACTTTTGGGTACGAGGAGCTGAATTATAAAAACATATTACAGAATACTCTCATCATTGCCAATCGAATCTTAATTAAAACAACAAATATAATGATAATAATGATCTATTGGTTAACAATGATAGCAACAAACATGCTAAATTGCGGTAGAAGAAAATTTAAGAAATGTTCAAATTACTTTTCAGAAGCAAGAAAAGAATTAAAATTTAGAAGTATTATAAATAACAATCAAAAATCACAACAATCAAGTGATGCATACATAATTTTTCCTTGTAAGGAGGCAAAAGATAGAAAGCTGTTGTTATTGGTGGACTCGGGAGCAGATACGACCCTGGTAAAAATGGAAGCTTTATCCCCACATGTAGAAATTGATAAAAAGAATCAAAGATTATTGTCAGGTGTTTTTGGCGGTAATATAAAAACAGAAGGAACAGTAGTAATACAACATAGAGATGTAAGCGCCGTTAGTCTACAAATGCATGTAGTTCCTAAGAATAGCATCTTACCAGGGGATGGCCTATTAGGCAGAGATATGATGTGGAATAGAACGATAATGAACGCAATTGATAAGAGTGTTACCTTCATAGAAAAAGGAAAGAAATTACATTCATTTCCGCTCGTGAAGGCAGTTTATAAACAACAAATATACATTGCGGAAACAACGTCTGTCGAAGCTCGTGCACAAAGAGTAATTCCTTTAAAAATATTAACAAACAATAAAGACATAATTGTAAGAAAATCAGAAATCTCACCGAGAGTATTTATAGGAGAAACACTAACTGCAGTAAAAAACAACAAGGCATTTGTACCTGTAATTAATACAAATATTTCCGCTGTTAATATAAAAGGAGACATAGCAGTGAAATATGAAAATTTTAAAAATTATGAAGTCGTGTTAGCACCTACAATAAGCACGGTACATACTAAAGAAGGTTATCACAGAGAAAAATTACTTTTAGATACCGTAAAATTAGGTTCCGATTTAAGTCTGGAAGAAAAACATTCTATTGAAAATATATTGAAGGATTATACAGATGTTTTTCAGTTAGACAAGGATGAATTGACAAACACGAATGTATTAAAACATAGAATACCAACAAATCCCGCACAAGCGGGAAGTTAACAGACAGGTGGAAGATTTGGTAAAGAAATAGATTATCTCTCCCAGTAGTTCGCCTTGGAATTCTCCAATAATTTTAGTACCAAAGAAAGCAGGGCCCGATGGACAGAAGAAATGGCGTTTGGTGGTGGATTTCAGAAAACTTAATGAAGTAACAATCAAACAAATTTTCCCTATTCCCAGAATAGACGAGATATTAGATCAATTAGGATGTAGTCGATATTTCTCAACACTAGATTTGGCAAGTGGATACCATCAGGTCCTTATGGACCCAAAGGATCGTGAAAAAACTGCGCTTAGTACTAATTTGGGACATTTTCATTTCAACCGCATGCCATTTGGCTTAACAGGTGCTCCGGCAACGTTTCAGAAAATCATGAATCTTATTTTAACTGGAATACAAGGGGTAGATTGTTTTGTCTATTTAGATGATATAGTTATTTATGGAAGAACACTAAAACAACACGACGAACGTCTGAGAAAGGTACTAGAGGTGTTAAGAAAACACAACCTCAAGTTACAAACAGAGAAATGTAATTTCTTGAAAAGAGAAGTAGTTTATTTAGGGCACCACTGTTCGGAGAAGGGAGTCCTCCCAGATAAAGAAAAAACAAAAGCGGTACAAGATATTCCTCCACCAAAAAATGTCAAACAATTACAAGCATTTCTGGGGCTGATTAATTACTACAGAAAGTTTATAAGAAGAGCATCAGAATTATCTCTACCTTTGACGAGACTTTTAAGGAAAGAAGAAAAATTTGAGTGGACATCAGAATGTCAAAAGGCTATGGAAGAACTAAAAAGGGCTGTTATGAATCCACCCCTGCTGCAGTATCCAGATTTCACAAGACCGTTCATACTTACAACCGATGCTAGCAACGAAGCCTTAGGCGCAGTTCTCTCGCAAGGGGAACCTGGAACGGACCTACCTATCTATTTTGCTAGCAGAGTGCTAAACCCAGCAGAGAAGAGGTACTCCACTATTGAAAAGGAGTTGCTGGCAATAGTGTGGGCAGTAAGAACGTTTCGACCTTATCTACTAGGCAGAAGGTTTGTAGTATATACTGATCATAAACCCCTGAAAGGTATAGCTAACCTAAAGGATCAAGAAGGAAGGCTAGGTCGATTACGGTTAAAACTATTAGAGTATGACTTCGAAATTAAATATAAGCCTGGCAAGACAAACCAAAATGCTGATGCGCTAAGTAGACTTCCTGGGAAAAATATGAATATAGGGGTAACCACAAGGGAAAAGGCTCGACAGCAACAATTAAGCATGAATAAAACTAACACTCAATTGGAACAGGATGAAGAAAACTCAACAGACAAGGAAGAAACGGAAGATACGGCAATATTTTTAACCAATCCGGCAGATATTAAAAGGGTGTTAAAAATTTTTCATGACACCCCTATTGGAGGCCATATGGGAGCATTTAAAACATATCACCGCGTAAGAAAACAATTTAAATGGAGAGGCATGCAACGCCAAATTCAAGAGTACACCTCGGCTTGTAAACTTTGTCAACAAAATAAGAGCTGTAAAATAGATAAGATGCCAATGGTACTAACGGATACACCAAATCTACCTTTTGATAAGGTATTAATGGACATAGTTGGTCCTTTGCCTGAAACCGCGAGGGGAAACAAATATATAGCAACTTTTCAGGACGATTTCTCTAAATTCTTTGCTAGTAAAGCAATACCAGATATGGAAGCAGCCACAGTGGCAAGAGCATTTTTTGAAGAAATAATTTCCCGGTATATGATCCCCAGAGTTTTAGTAACGGACAACGGCACTAATTTCATTTCCAAATTGTTTAAGGAGACGTGCAAAATTCTTGGAATAAAAAAACTACAAACAACACCGTATCATCCACAAGCTAATGGGGAACGTGCACATCGCCCTCTCGCAGAATTTCTAAGAAATTTCGTAGCCATAGATGGTAAGAATTGGGATATGTGGTTACATCATGCTATGCATGCCCACAATACATCACGTCATGTGTCAACGAAACAAACTCCAATAAAGATATTGTTCGGATTTGAGCCTGAAATTCCCGTACAATTAAGACGGAAACCAACACCGCTTTATAACATAGACGATTATGCGAAAATATTAAAATATGAAATTCAAAGATCTCATGAGCTAGTTAGAAAAAATCAAGAAATGGCAAAAATTAATTCAAAAGGGTATTACGACAAAAACTGTAAGGACAGAGTGTATAAAATAGGACAGAAAGTGTGGCTAAAAAACCAGTGCAGAAAAAATAAGTTTTCTCCTCTTTGGTCAGGACCATATGAGGTTGTAGGGATACCATCTTCCGTAAATGTACGGTTAAAAATCAGGAATTCAGAAAAAACTTATCATAACAATTTGGTGAAATTGTGCAGAAGAATAAGGGAAATTATAAAAAGAAAATTATATCAACTATTTGAATAAACAGTAAAAGTTTTGGGACTAGTTTATAATTATAGGAATGATCCTGATGGCTGAAGTAGCCAAGAGCAACTCGGGACTATATATAGAAGAATTAAAATCAGACGAGGGATATTCGGAGATAGATTTAGGACCCACGGAAATAGTAACAGGATACAACTACATAATTCATACAGTTAATCTGAAGGAAATTCGAACATTGGTGAACGAAATGAATGATACGTTAGAATCTTTCGACGAGTCCATCACTAAAAATATCGCAGCTCATGAAATAACAGATATGGAAAATATATTCGCATAGACTTAGACGGGGACTGATTAACGTTTGTAGTAATACTTGTCCTCTGTCACCGGCAAAATAGGATTAAGATAAAATTTACAGAAACTAGATTAAACCGGGGGGTGGTTAGAAACACAAAAATTTTGAAAAGGTTCCCCATCAATGACAATACGGATGACAACCAAGAACAGATCTCTAATATTTAAATTCTACTATACTAATTATATAAATTGTTTTTTATTAAGCACCTGAATCCTTAACGACAGCACAGGACAAAAAAAAAAAAAATTTTTTTTTTAAATTTTTAATCACTTTTTGAAATGTACTGCAGGTACAAAATTAATAGCCGTTACATAGAACTGAGTGTGGAAGACGCTCAGAGAATTGTAAAACACAGATGGTTGTCGGACAAACACATTGATGTGTTTTTACACTGGGTTTGCAATGTAAATTTAAGAGAAAAATTACAAAAATATATTCACCTATTTAATGCTCAGTTCTATACGACAATAAAAAGGTGGGCAGCCGATCCGAACGAAACCAATAGATGTAGATTATATTGCTCAACAAAAAAATTAAACGTGTTAGAAAAAAAGTACCTGTTCATCCCTATTTGCGAAGATAATCACTGGATGCTGGCGGTTATTACAAGACATTCTATTTACATTCTGGATTCACTTAAGCCTTGAAACATTTCAGAAATAGAAAAAAATATTCGCAGTTATTTACATTTTGAGATGGAACAAAAAAGGGCTGATAAAGTTTTTCAAAACTTGCCGTTGATCTATTCGGAATGCTCACAGCAAGGTAACAACGTGGATTGCGGAGTTTATATTATAAAGTTTATGGAATATTGTGTAAAGGGTATCAATAAAAACCCGGATTTGCTACTGGAAAGGGTGGACACATCCTTGAGCAGGGTGAATAGACGGAATATGGGTAAAGCTATGTCTAAATGGAGAAATAAATTTCAAACAAATAAAGAAGAAGAAATAAGCCCTGAACACCTCCAGCACTTACAAGCTGTTTTGTTGGAGTATAAGAAGATTTGGAGACAAAATCAATATTTAAGAAAAGAATTGAGGGTAGGAGAAATCGACTACGTCTTGATAATTAGAAGAAATGGGATGAACACGGTAAGAAAATTATAAAGAGTGAATTAGGGTGTTGACCACAGTTAGTGTCTTATCAGTTATTTACCCCAATTATTGGAATGTTCTTTGTGCAATGATCATAGAGAAAAATAATAATATTTTTTTTTGGGAATAAAGAGAAAAAGAACAATATATTCGCATATATTTTTTTTTCTTTTTCTGTTTTTGGGTGACACAATTTTTCAGTCACGGTTTCTTTCATAATTCTTCAATTTTTGTAATTTTGTTAGTTAAAGGCCAATAATCACAATCAAGCTAAAATCAGATAGCTTATCAGACGAAACATTTTATAAAATGTATTTTGGTTTGATCGTGATTGGGGTGATCAATAATGTGGTGTTGTACTTGTTAAACAATAAATGCATCACTGCACAGGATCGTTACTCATGATCTTTTGTTGGTTGAGATTAAGCTATAGATTTGCTGGCAATGAAGACCAAAAGAATCTATGCTATTTTAAAGTAATTTTTTTTAAATTATCAGAATTAAAAATTTTTTTTAATGTTTATAATAAATCTTTACAAGGTTGAAATTTTTTTTATATGGCTTTAGTAAATTAAAGTTATTTTGGGGGTGTTTTAGCTTTGTTTAACAAGGTTATCAACATTGAAAGAATGTTTAAAGTTATTCAATGAAGAAAAATTTTTTTTATAGAAAAAAAGAATAAAAGAAGAGAGTGAAAATTGTTTTGCAACTTTAAGAAAGGTCAGTTTTCACTTCAATTCATTACCAAATTAAAGTAAATATTTTTTTTTATGAATAAACAGTTTTTTTTTTCTTCATATCATGTTTCATATTCACAAAAGTGAAAATTGTTTTTGCAACTTTGAGCAAAATCAATTTTTTTTTCATTTACAATTTATTATTCCAAATAATTTAATGTTTTAAAAAAAAAAAAAAAAAAAAAAGAAAAGAGAAGAAAAGAAAAAAGGAGAAAGAAGAGAGATAATAATAATAAAAAAAAAGGAAGAAAAAAATATATATAAATATATTCACGTATATCATATTTCGTATTTACAAACAATAGTGCAATTGTTTTGGACATGAATACACAATTAAAGGAAAAAAAGAAAAAAAAAAAGAGAAACTTAATATATAACATAACTATTAAGTAATTGTTAAAGTATTTCATTTAGAGAAAAAAAATATTAGAGTGAAAATTGTTTGCAACTTTCAGTTTTCATTTTAACTAATTACCAAAATAAAATTAATAAATAAATCACAAAAGTTCTCAATTTAAATTAAAAATACAAAGAAACTTAATATGAAAAACTATTTTATATACATGTTAACATAATTATTTAAATATTTAATTTAAAAAAAAAAAAAAAATATTTTTAAAGTGAACAACCACAACAAATAACCCTCACCTTTAAGCAACACTTCAATCAGCATATCAATACTGGTAAACAACACTAATATTCTAATCAGAAGTCAACTCATCAACAACAGTATTAGCAACAACATAAAATTATATACTAATGAAATTTACTACAAGTCAACAACAACAACTGCAATAAAGTTGCTAACAACAAGACGGTAACAAACAACTCATGAAACACGTCAACAATGGCAACATCAGTAGGCAGAATGCAATAATAAAATTAACAACAAGAAGGTGGTAAGCGTCTAACACAGCACGTCAACAACGTAATTATTAGACGGAACGCTGGCAAAACATCTAATGTTTAGATGTTTTCTTTTGACAAGGGGGAGAGACGTTGTATTGAACGTATTTTTCTTAAACTAGAGGTAGTTCAATATCAATAACAACAACTATCACAGCTAGTGATACGTGGTCCAAAAGTGATATTTTTCATATCACCATCCTTATCGCCATTATCTCGATAATTTGAACCTCAGATCGTCATCAATAACAACAACTCTCACAACTAATGATACTTATCCCAAAATTTTAGTTTTTACAAATTACCTTCTATATCATCATTGCCATCAGAAAAGGATACAAACGCAGATCAAACTGCTTAACTGAAGACAAAGAAAATTTTATAATCCTACAACAAGCCATAACTCGATGTAATTACCGCAAGAAGAATTTGAGGCAAACCCGCAAAATAATACTATACGAGATGAAGAAACGACAACATCCGGAGTGTTAGAAGCCTATAACATAAACTCAGCCTACGGCCAACACAGAAAACCCTACGTGTTTTCTTTCTTTTTTGAAGGGGGAGGAATGTTGTGAATCACTTTATTGAATTATTAGCATAGTTTTAGTGCAATGACTTATTGCGAAATATTACTTATTTTGCAATAATCATTAGTAAGAATTATATTTAAAAAGAAAATGAAAATTAGGTCAATAAACAATAGCTATAAGTAATCATAATATTTACATTACTAAGCAATAATTTATTATAAGTAATAAATATAGGTCACTAATAATAATATGTAAATAATTATTTGTAGTGTTTACTATAAAAAGAAATCTTAATTTGAATAAAGTGTGAGTTAAGCTAGTGAGTTAAGCTAGTGAGTTAAGTGAGTTAATCAGTAACGAACAGTAAAACTCCAGTATTTTCTTTTATACTACAAAGTAGAACCCACAACACGGATCAGTTATATTATAAAATCTCAAATCTTATATCCCCTTTTCAACACGGATTTCAAAAGAGTTGTTCTATAACAACTAATCTTCTTCAACTGACAACTGTAATTAATCGTGGATTTTTACAAAAGAAGCAGACTGATGTCATATATACTGACTTTAGTAAGGCCTTTGATAAGGTTGAACATATATTACGTAAGTTGGGTTTTACCGATGGTGCAGTCAATTGGGTTCAGTCATATATATCAAATAGAACAAATAAAAAAATTATTATTTTTTGTTTATTGTATAACTGATTTTGCTTGCAAAAACAATTTTCACTTGTGCGAATGTGATACGAGAAAGAAAAAAACATAAGCAAAACTGTAATAAACAAAAAATACTTATTTTACTTTTTGTTTATTGCATAAATTTTTTTTTTATGCAGTAAGCAAAAAATTCTTATTATTTTTTTTTATGTTTATTGTATACTCAAGTTAAAACCTGACCTTCCTCAAAGTTGCAAAATTTTAATTAAGTAAAATCATTATATTAGTTAAACAAAACTTTTTTGTATATCAAAAGTAAAAAAAATAAATGTTATCCTCTAATATATCATAGATTTTTTTTTTCTTCATTGTCAGCAAAATCTATAGATTAATTTCCAAAACTAAAAAAAATCATGTGTAATGATCTTGTGTGGTGATGTATTGTTTAATCAGTAGAACAATACATTATTGATCACCCCAATCACGGTCCAACCAAAATGCGTACTTATTAAAAGTTTTCCTCTGTTAATAAGATCTTCTATAAAACATTCTAATTTTAGTTTGATCATGATTCTCGGCCATCAAGTAAAAAGTTAGAAATTAATTAAAAAAATTTAATTTCAAAAATTATATCAAATTTTCTTAAGAGTACTTTTGCAAAATTAAAGAAAATTTTACAAGAAATAATAAAAACGCGAAAAACAAAAAAAAAACCTATCACAATTTTTTTAATGCATATAAAATGTATTTTCATTAGAATATTCCGTCTCTAAATGCATGTCGTCAGGTTGTGCGCGAACCAAATAGATATAAATAACACATCCCTCATTACCCAATTATGGTCAACACGAAAATGAATTCTTACAATTTTCTTACCGTGTTCATCTAATACTCTTAATTAATTTCTTAAATATTGGTTTTGTCTCCAATTTTTCTTATACTCCAACAAAGCAACTTGTAAGTACCGGAGATGCTCAGGGCTTATCTCTTCTTCTTTATATTCTTTAAATTTGTTTGCCCACCTAGACATAGCTTTACCCATAGTACATCTATTGATTTTGCTCAAGGAAGTGTTCACTCTTTCTAGAAGCAAATCTGGGTTTTTATTGATACCCTTCACACAGTATTCCATATACTTTATAATAAAAACTCCGCAATCCACGTTGTTGCTTTGTTGTGAACATTCAGAGTAGATGAACGGCAAATTTTGAAAAATTTTATCAGTACCCTTTCGTTCCATCTCAAAATGTAAATAACTGCGAATACAATTTTCTATTTTTGAAATGTCTCGGGGCTTAAGTGAGTCCAGGACGTATATAGAATGCCCTGAAATAACTGCTAGAATTCAGTGATTATCTTCACAAAAAGGGATGAACAGGTATATTTTTTTTAACACATTTACCTTTTTTGTTGTGCAATGTAATCTACATGTATTTGTTTCACTTGGATCGGCTACCCAATTTTTTATGGCTGTAAAGAACTGAGCATTAAAGATGTGAATATGTTTCTGTAGCTTTTCTCTTAATTTCACATTGCAAACCTAGTATAAAAACATATCAATGTGTTTATCCGACAACCATCTGGGTTTTACAATTCTTTGAGCGTCTTCCATACTCAGTTCTATGTAACGGTTCAGTTCTATGTAACGGTTATGTACCTGCAGTACATTTCAAAAAGTTATTTTATTTTCTTTTGATTTGTATTACGCTGTGGTTAAAAATTTGGTTGCTAAAAAAATTTTCAATTAGTATAACGGAATTTAAATATGACAGTCTTGCATTTTGTTGTCCTCAGTACTTTCATTTATGGGAAACCTTTTCAAAATTTTAATGTTCCTAACCTCCCCCCGATTTAATCTAGTTTCTGTAAACTTTATCTTTATCCTTTTTTGTCGGCGGCAGAGTACGAGTATCATTACGAAAAGAAAAATTATTACTATTAATGTTATTCCCCCTGTTGCAATAGTGGCCGTTTTATGGAATTTTATTTCTTCTATAGGGTCCGCCATCGAACGTTTTTTTTTTTCAACTAGTGCTTATTTCGTGAATGGTAACACCTAGCTCATGTCTGATTTGACAGATAATTAGTTTTATCCTTCCGCTGAACGAATATGGTTGTGTATACGCTTGAACAACACTGGGAAATATTGCGACATTACTTTGAAAATCATGGTAATGTTGCAGAATGTGTGCGAAAATTGCGTACAGATTTTGGAAGAAGAGAAGCACCGTCAGCTCCGTATGTTCGTTATCTTGTGAAAAAAGTAAAAGAAACTGGCATCCTCATCGATAAACTAAAGCGTGAAAAGCCACAAACAGTGCGTACACCCGAGAATATTGCTGATGTGGCAGAAAGTGTGCGTGAAGCGCCATCAACATCAATTCACCGTCGTTCTCAACAATTGAACATTTCGGAGACATCATTGAGACGAATTTATCATAAAGACCTTGGTATGACGCCATACAAAGTCCAATTGGTTCAGGAGTTGAAGCCAACTGACCATCCAATGCGTTTTCGCTTCGATAAGTGGGTCTGCGATCGACTTACAGAAGATGCCGTTTTTGCCAAAAAAAAATCATCTTTTCAGATGAAGCTCATTTTGATCTTGGCGGGTATGTAAACAAGCAAAATTGTCGCATTTGGGGCACAGAAAACCCGCACGCATACATTGAAAAGCCGACGCACCCAAAACGAGTTACTGTTTGGTGCGGATTTTGGTCCAGAGGCATAATTGGGCCATTTTTCTTCGAAAATGAGCAAGGAGTGGCCATTACAATCAATGGCGATCGTTATCGGGCCATGTTGAACGAATTTTTGTTCACAAAAATTGAAGAGGAAGATATTGGCAACAGGACGGCGCTACGTGCCACACAGCCAAAGCCACACTCGATGTTTTTATAGCATTTTCAAAAAAAAAAGTTATTTGCGGACACTATATCATTTTAATATTCTTCTCTTGTTGCAGGGAGATATTATTGAAGGATATAGTCTTTTCTGTTGTGATGGTATTTTCGTATTTTGGCAGAACAAAGGTCTGTACGTCACGTATTATTTTATTGCTAAATGTGGTATTGTTATAGTTTACTGTGCAATTATTGAAATTTAAAAAATAATTTCCGTCGAACAGCATCACTCGTTTATCGTACGTACTTCGTAAGGTGTGATTTTTTAAATTTATTATTATTATTTGGTGGCTGTTTACTTCAAAATTTTTTTCTGCGTTGTCCGCCTTCACTGCACATTTCCTTGCAATCACACAGTTTTCTGTAGCTTTAAGTTCGAAAATTGGTCAGCCTTCTTCCCAGTTATAAACGGTACTGTTTATTTCCGGATCGTCAATTATTTCGTATCCTGCTTTATTGGGAACTGGTACAATTAATTTCTTTCTTGTTGACACCATGCTTGAGGGCGCCTTAATAATCATGCTCAGATTGTCGTTAATCCATTGTACTAAGCCCATTCTTAGTCAATTTCAAACATCTCTGTTTCCCTTGCAGATAGTAACGCCGCACGATGGAGCCTTTTTCCAAAAACCGTGGCAAAAATATAAAATTTGATGAAAAAATTTTGTAAAATGAATGATTACATCGTACAAAGATCTTCTTACTAATGCCAGTTAAAAAACGTTTTTCTTAATTGGTTGAAAATTATACCTGGTGGAGCTGCTTAAAGTCGGCAGTTTTTTAGGAAGCCCCGAAAAAGGTGATTTTGAAAAAAAATAACATTTTAAAATTGAAATGCTAGAAACCTTGAGTTTAGATCTTTACTTTTTTGGTATCGTTTTAAAGGCATGTTTATTTTTTATTGAAATTAACGAAAAAAATTTGCATCAGATGCCCTACTTTTTCGGCAGTTGCCGCTTTTCAGACACCCTATATTTAGGTAATTTTTACAAATAAAAATGAGCATATCTAAAAATGGCCAAATATGGTATCGTCCAAATTTTCGGAGCATATTTGCTGCACAATGCTTTAAATAATTTAACTAAACTTTGCCACCAAAAGTTGGCGTATTTGTTACATATTTTAATTTCTCTCGTTCATACGAGATTTACACGATGACTTTTTCCCCTGCATTTTTCTTCAATTCTCTTTTATGTTGCTAACCCTTTCAGCGCTTTGTATCCCGTTCGACAATAAACTCTAGAAAATTCATGGTAAAAAGGCATCGGACGAGTCTCGTATGAATAATAAGCAAAACTTTACTCTGTGAATCAGGTAGGCATAACCATAACAATCTGTTTATTTAAATTTAAATTCGCATTCGCGTTTCTATGACCAGTATATTTTTATAACCAAGAATTTTGAAAAAACTACCAAATAAGAAAAAAAAACTAAAATTTTCAGGTACTTACATATGTATGTATGTAGTTTTATTTTTGTCTTTTATTCTACAGATGGAAAATAAAAATTAAATTTATTGATGGTTTATTTTGCTAATAAATTATATGGTAATTCCAGTTTTGAAAATCAAAAATAAAGGGATATTTTTGTTGAAAAAAGTAACCAATTTTGATTAAACTTAACGGCAACGTTGTTCGCATTATAAAAATAGGCAGGTAGTTTTAAAATTGAGTAAAATAGAAACTGCAGTTTAACACTACAGATAGTTGAGGCCTGGATTTCTGTTTTATAAAGCAGGTAGATTGCACCATTTTTATTTTTGGGTATAAATTAAGCCGCAATTGTGTAATCAAGCCAGTTAAGTTTTTACTTTGTAAAAGCAGTGTTCATTATATTATACAATTTTACTCTAAAGTGCTATAATGTTATTTCAAAATTCGAAATTGTTCGAGTTATTCAGAAACTCACATAATGAAAATGTGTTTAGAATGGCTATTGTGCAAAAATTACACAATTTATCAGGATACCGCGAAGAGGATGTTAAAACCACAATTCACTTCGTTTACTTGAAAATTAATAAAAAATGGCTTGCCTCAAAACGAACGATAAAAACCTTTATGGAAAAGAATTCAGATTGGCTAAATGAAATAACAATTTTTGAAAACATCGAAGAATCGCATACATCTTCTGACAGCAGAAGAGGAAGACCTGCGAAAACTATAAACGAGTGTTCGGAGTACACAAGAAAGCGTAAATTCAAAATGTCACTAAAGATATATGTAAATCGCATCTTTCAGAAGCATTATGTCTTAAGTATGCTAAAGATAAAGATAAATCAAGGTCAGACATTACAAAAGCTGTGTTACCAACAAAGTATAGCATAGAAGAAGCCTTAGCGTTATTTATGGACTTGGGATTCTCAAAAGAAAAGTATTCTATTTTACGAAGCTCTTTAAAGAATCATAATGTCAATATTCTTCCTGGATACAAATACTTGCAAAATTTCACGGATAAGACAAAATGAGGACCTATTCAATATGTTGGCCGCCTCATCAGATCCACTAATTACATCACGAAAACATGTAAGACTCAAAAGGATTTACAAGAACATAATTATAGCTCTGATATGTTAAGTCTATTAGATATCGCTCCCAATGCTAATGACTATTTTAAAGAAAACTAACTAATAAAAAAGAATTATACTACTTTGAACAAAATATATTAAATAATTTGATATCGTTACATATTATATAGCATTAATATTAAAAATATTTCAAGAATGTGTATTTATAGTAAAAATAAAAAATATAACATTATGCTGGGAACACAATTGGGACGAACGACGAATTTCGTCGAGCATGACGAATTCGTTGGTGAGAGTTCGTTGCGTAAACTCGCATCATGACGAATAAATAACAACTGTTGTTATCAATAAAGTTGTTTGCTGTGCGTAACAGAAAAAAACATTATTAAACAATGAATCGAATTTTGCGTTTTGTGAAAATTATTAAAATAATTAACATCATTCTTTTTCTGAACGTTCTTGTAGTCTTTTGATGCCAGATTATATAGGCATTCATATTTTTTAACTTCTTCAATTATAATTTCATTAATTTCCATTTTTCTTTTGTTAACAATTTTGTTTTCATACAACAGCTGATAGGGTTATCGTATAAACAAAAATAATTGCTTGAGAATTCTATACATAAATACCCATTAAAAAATAATTTTATGGTAAATAGTTGTGTACATAATTGTGTACATATAACTTAAATAATGTACATTGAAAATAAAACAATTATTAAAGTCAAAATTAACTTTAATTACTAATATACTTGAAAGCTACAAGGAAAACCGGCAACTCTGTATCAATTTGTTCGTCGTTCGTCGGCGTATGAAATAGAAATAAATCTATCGCAGAATTCGTCACGCACAACGAATTTCGTTCGACGGCGGTGCTGTGTTAACTTTTATATGCACAAATGTGTTTTATTTCTGATGACGAAAGTTCGCAACGAAAAATTCGTCGTTCGTCCCAATTGTGTTCCCAGCATTACTCTAACATGTTAAATTACAGTGGTATTTTTTCTAGACTTCCTTATGAGAATATCATTTGAAGCACCAAAAGTTGTATTTGAAATGTTTTTTAAATTTTAAAAATATATTTACTTCAAAAGATATAAATTTTGTCACAAAAAAAGTCAAAAGTTATTACCGTGCCCAGTGCCTATCAAAATGCGGGAGCACTTATTTTGAAACTAAAGGATTTAAAATTAAAGTGATTTTTAATTATTGGAAATATTTTTGTAAATTCAAAAATTATGGTTTTTGCAACGAGAAAGCCACTGTATGTAGTACCCTGTAATCCTATGGACATGCAGGTTACTTATTTTTTAGCGAAAGCGGTTATCTTTAAAATGCTTTATAAATTTTTAAAACATCTTTATTATGTACTTTAAAGTTTATTATGTTTGTTATGAAACAGTTAAAAGGCGACACCGTGCACAGTGCAGCGGTTAACATATGACCGTGAAAATCATATAAAGGGTGATTTTTATAGACGTATAGAGCTTTAAGTTGGCATTACTGTTCAAGATGGCGACCGATTTAACAGCTGTCAAGTGATTTATTCTCAGTTTGGCTTGGCAATTCATAATGAATAGACTCACGTCTGAACAACGCTTGCGTAGATTCGTCGAAAGGGCCCAAAACGAAATTGCCGTTGTTCCCGATTTTCATAAGCGAATTTTGTTTAGCGATGAAGCGCACTTCTGGTTGAATGGCTACGTCAACAAACAAAACTGCCGCATTTTTAGTGAAGCTAATCTTCAAGTGTATTTCGAAACACCGTTACATCCAGAAAAATGACTGTTTGGTGCGCTTTATGGGCTGGTGGAATCATTGGTCCGTACTTCTTCAAAAACGATGATGGCTAGAACGTTACAGTCAATGGTGATCGGTATAGAGCCATGATTACTAACTTTTTCATTCCTCAATTGAACAACCATTATGTCCAGGAGCTGTGGTTCCAACAAGACGGCGCAACATGCCACAATCGATTTATTGAAAGACACGTTTGGTAACCGTCTAATTTCACGTTTTGGACCTGTGAAATGGCCTCCAAGATCTTGTGATTTAACACCGCTAGACTACTTTCTGTGGTGCTATGTAAAGTCATTGGTCTATGCGGATAAGCCACAAACGCTTGACCATTTGGAAGACAACATTCGCCGTGTTATTGTCGATATACGGCCACAAATGTTGGAAAAAGTCATCGAAAATTAGACGTCCAGATTGGACTACATCCGAGCCAGCCGTGGCGGTCATATGCCAGAAATCATATTTAAAATGTAATGCCACAAGATTATCTTTCGGATAAATAAAATTCATGGCAATCGAATAATACATCGTTGTTTTATTGCAATTTAAAGTTCTATACGTCTATAAAAAAATATCCTTTATATTGTAGCTTGAAGAGTCTTCTTTCAAATGCTTTTTAAAATTTTTAAATATCTTTATTATTTTAAAAGTTATGATTTTTGCAATGAAAAAAGGCAAAAGGCTCCACTGTGCGCCGGAGGTACTATTCCCTATTTAGCCGAAAGGATACCCTGTTGGATGTTTTGCAACTTATCCTTTAAAATTTGTATTTGTTTTAAATGAGAGACAATCAGCCCTTCATTTGCCCATTTCCTCGCTAATCCTGAGGCGTCCTCTAGTTTTTCTAAAATTATTTTTCTGTCTGCTGTTATTATGTCTTTTAGTGTTGCAATGGACCGGTTAAAATTACTATTGACAAGTATTTGTTGATTCATAGTTTCTATTAACCTGTTATTGTTGTCTTCTATTACCTGTTGATGGGCTTCTATGTTCTCTCTGTCTACATCATCCATAGTACCCCATACGAATTTTAAAAGCAATCCTCCAACGTTAATCAGTCCTCGTCTAAGTCAATGCGGATTCAATGTATGTAATATATTTTCCATATCTGCTATTTCATGAGCTGCTTTGTTTTTAGAGATGGACTCGTCAAAAGATTCTAACGTATCATTCATTTCGTTCACCAACGTTCGAATTTCATTCAGATTAACTGTGTGTATTATGTAGTTGTATCCAGTTACTATTTCCGTGGGTCCTAAATCTATCTCCGAATATCCCTCCTCTAATTTGAATTCCTCTATATATAGTCCCAAGTTGCCTTTGGCTACTTCAGCCATCAGGGCCATTCCTACAATTATAAACTAATCCCACAACTTTTACTGTTTATTCAAATAGTTGATTTAATTTTCTTTTCATAATTTCACTTATCTCTATCATCCAAAATTCTTACGTTCTGCACAATTTCATTAATTGTTATGATAAGTTTTTCTGACTTCTTGATTTTTAACCTTATATTTTCGGGAGATGGTATCCCTACAACCTCATATGGTCCTGACCAAAGGGGGAAAATTTATTTTTCCTGACGTTATTTTTGTCCTATTTTGAATACTCTATTCTTACAGTTTTTGTCGTAATACTCCTTTGATTTAATTTTTGCCAATTCTTGATTTTCTCTAGCTAGCTCATGCTATCTTTGAATTTGATATTTTAATATTTTCGCATAATCGTCTATGTTGTATAATAGTGTTGGCTTCTGTCTTAATAGTACAGGAATTTCAGGCTCAAATCCGAACAATATTTTTATTGGGGTTTGTTTTGTTGAAACATGGCGCGATGTGTTGTGTGCATGCATAGCATGATGTAACCACATATCCCAATTCTTTCCTTCTATATCTACGAAATTTCTTAGGAATTCTGCGAGAAGGTGATGTGAACGTTCCAAGGCACCATTGGCTTGCGGGTGATATGGTGTTGTTTGTAATTTTCTCACTCCAAGAATTTTGCATGTCTCCTTAAACAACTCGGATGTAAAGTTAGTGCCGTTATCCGTTACTAACACTCTGGGAATCATATATCGTGAAATTATTTCTTCAAAAAATGCTCTTGCCACTGTGGCTGCCTCCATATCGGGTATTGCTTTACTTGCAAAGAATTTAGAAAAATCGTCCTGGAATGTTGCCATGAATTTGTTTCCTAGCGCGGTTTCAGGCAAAGGACCAACTATGCCCTTAAATACCTTGTCAAAAGGAAGATTTGGTGTATCCGTTAGTACCATTGGCATCTTGTCTGTTCTACAGCTTTTATTTTGTTGACAAAGTTTGCAAGCAGAGGTGTAATCTCTAATTGTTTTCTTATGCGATGATATGTTTTAAATGGTCCCATATGGCCTCCAATAGGTGCGTCGTGAAAAATTTTCAACACCTTTTTAATATCCACCGGGTTGGTTAAAAATATTGCCGAATCTTCAGTTTCTTCATTTTCTGTTGCGTTTTCTTCATTTGGCTCTAACTGAGTGCTGTTTCTGTTCCTCATTAATTGTTGCTGTCGGGCCTTTTTTCTGGTGGTCACACCTATATTCACACTTTTTCCAGGTAGACTACTTAATGCATCAGCATTTTGGTTAGTCTTACCGGGTTTATATTTAATTTCAAAGTCATACTCCAGCACTTTCAATCGCAAACGACCCAGCCTACCCTCTTAATCCTTCAAGTTAGCTATACCTTTTAGTGGCTTATGGTCAGTATATATTACAAACCTTCTGCCTAACAGATAAGGTCAAAATGTTTTTACTGCCCACACTATTGCCAGCAACTCCTTTTCAATAGTGGGATACCTCTTCTCCGCTGGGTTGAGTACTCTGCTAGCAAAATAGATTGGTGGATCCGTTCCAGGTTCCCCTTGCGAAAGAATTGCGCCTAATGCCTCATTGCTAGCATCGGTTGTTAAAACAAATGTTCTACTAAAATCGGGGTATTGTAGAAGCGGAGGATTCATAACCGCCGTTTTTAATTTGTTCATTGCTATTTGACATTCTGGTCCCCAAGTAAACTTTACATCTTTCCTTAGTAATTTGTTCAACGGTAAAGATATTTCTGATGCTCGAGGAATGAATTTTCGGAAATAATTTACCAGTCCAAGAAATGCTTGTAGTTCTTTTATATTTCTTGGCAGGGCAATATTTTGAACGGCTCTGGTTTTCCCTGGGTCTGGTAACACACCTTTCTCTGAGCAGTGGTGTTCCAAGTAAACAACTTCCTTTTTCAGAAAATTGCACTTTTCTGGTTTTAATTTGAGATTATGTTTTCTCAGGATATCAAAAACCTTTTTTAACCGAACCTCATGCTCCTGCAGTGTTCTCCCGTAGATAACTATGTCATCCAAATAAACAAAACAGTCTACACCTTGTAATCCAGTCAGAATTAAATTGATTATTTTTTGAAATGTTGCGGGTGCTCTCGTCAGCCCGAATGGCATACGGTTGAAATGAAAGTGTCCTAAGTTGGTACTGAACGCAGTTTTTTCCCTATCATTGGCTTGGTATCCACTTGCTAAATCCAAAGTTGAAAAATAGCGACTATACCCCAACTGATCAAGTATTTCATCAATTCTGGGAATTGGAAAAACGCATTTAACAGTGGCGTCATTCAGTTTTCTAAAATCTATCACCAGCTGCCATTTTTTCTCCCCATTGGGTCCTGATTTCTTGGGCACTAGGATGGTTGGAGAGTTCCATGGTGAAGTGCTTTGAGAGATGATCCCTTCTTTTAGTATTTCTTTGACTTGTTTATTTAATTCTGTTTTATGTGCTTCTGGCAGCCTATACTGTCTTGTATTTATTGGTGGTTGGTCAGGGTTGGTTGGGATATTATGTTTAAGTACGTTTGTAAATGTTAGATTGTCCCCATCTAAGTGGAATATGTCTGCGTAAGATTTCAGTATGTTTACCATTAACAGCTTTTCCTCCGGATTTAAATCAGAATCCATATTTACTGTCTTTAAGAGTAATGTTATTCTATCTAATTCCTTGGAAATATTTAGCACTTAATCACTTATTACCGGACCTACGGTACAACTATCTAAATCTTCGAATTCTAAAGATGTTTTATTGTCAATCTTTATTATGGAATCACTTACATTTAGAACTGAAGCAAAAGCGAATCCATTCTTAACAGACGAAAGCGTGTCCCCGATGAATAACCCTTTTTTATTATGTTGGATCGCCGGCGGCGCGCTGGGCCACCGCTGCTGCGGTAGTTGCTTCTGCTGCTGCTGCTGCGGGCGGCTCGTCGGCCGGTGCTGATAATGTGGCTGTGGAGGGGACGAGCTCGGCTGCGGTGGGTGGTGTGGGTTCCTGCGCGTAGGAGCAGGACAAAGGGCAGGTCGGCTGACCCTGCCGTCGGTGACCCGACGTTAACCTCGTCGGTTTTGATAAGGGAGATGAAGGAGGTGTCGACGGAGCTGATTGGTGCAGTGTTGGAAGATGGTGTAAATCAGGGTGTGGCCAGGAAGGTGCTGGGCTGCTCGTCCAAATATGAGGTCATAGTGATGCGACTCATTGCCGAGAATGAGCGGTTGCACGGAAGGTTGGAGGTGGTTGGTGTGGAGCAGAAGCAGAAGCAGACTGGCGGTTTTGCGGTGCCTGCTGCACCTCGTGCGATTCTCCCTACAGTTGCAGCTGCTGCCGGTGTTGCCTATCCGGCGTTGCCGGTGACGGTGCTGAAGCCCGTGGATACGTGGCCGGTTGTAGTGAAAGGGCGTGGAGGAGCCACGTCGAAGGAGGTGGTCCAGAAGGTGGTTGGTCAGGTGGGGCCGACATTGGGCGTTCGCGTCCATGACGTGCGGCCGATTCGTGGAGGTGGTGCGGTGATTAGGACACTGTCAGTGGCTGAGCGGGAGAAGATTACGGCCAACAAGAAATTTGCAGAGGTGGGGCTGTTTGTGGTGGTCAATTCGAAGCCCGGACCGAGAGTTGTTGTCCAAAGAGTGCCCGCGGAGATCACCCCGGATGAGTTCATACAGGAGCTATACGGGCTAAACTTCAAAAAGGAGATGACCGAGGAGGCCTATAGGAGGAGAGTGCGGCTGGTGAGCAGCCCCTGGAAGGTCGGTCAGGGACAGGTGAACGTGGTTCTGGAATGCACTGGCCACTGGTGTGTACATCAAGTGGTTCCGCTTCTTTGCGAGGATGCAGGATGTCGTGCTGGCTTGCTACAGGTGTTTGAGTTTCGACCACCGTGTTCGTGAGTGCAAGTTCCAGAGCGATGTGTGCAGGCGGTGTGGTGAGATGGGCCATGCGGCATCACGGTGCGACGGCGTTTGCGGTGTAGGAATTGCGCGTTCAAGGGTCCGCCGGCAGATCACTTGATGATCTCGGCTGCGTGTCCGGTTTACGCGGCGATGGTTGCTAGGGCGAACTCTAGACATTAGATGGGTGAGTTGGTGATCTTGCAATTTAATTGTCAGGGTACGGACTCGGTGATGTGTGAGCTGGGGCAGGCGATGCGGCGGCGACGGGCACCTTTTGCATGGTTGCGTTAGAGGTTTGCCAAAGGGAATGAGAATTTTTGTTGATCCGGCCGTTGATACGGCAATTGTAGTTGAAAGTGACGATTTTACTGTACACTTGTTAGTGCGACAAGTTGGGGGATTAGTATTTCTCTTGTAGATAGGTATAGACGATTCATGCTTTCGAGCATTTACTGTGGACCTCGTGTCCCTTTAGAACCTTATTTGGGGTACATGGATACGGTACTACTTCACGCGAGTAGTATTCCGCTTATCCTAGGCCTAGACGCGAACGCGTACTCTCACATGTGGTTCAGCAAGATGTTCAGAATTGCTTTTGGCCATCCGAACTATATGCGAGGATTGGCGTTACGCGAGTGGCCACTAACGGCATTTCGGTGTTGAACGAAGCTAGTGAATTGTACACATTTTATGGTCCAAATGGCGCCAGCGACGTGGACATGACTGCCGCCAATAGTGCGCCAATGACGGCTTATAACTTTAGGTGCTCAGTGTGTGATGAATTTGAATTAGTGACCAAAATCCTATTGAGATTGTGGTCACTTGTAGACAGCGACGTGACGTTTCATCATAGCCTGTCCATAGATGGCGTTTGCATGACGTTAACTGGACCTTGTACACTAATAGACTTAAAGCGATTGCTGATGACTATTCGCTGGACAAGTTTAGGTCTTTGTCAGTAGATGACCAGATTGGCAGAATTGATGCATGGATGTGCATGGTCAATGACGAACTGCTGGCTCGTCGTCGTCGCGTGGCGAGGCCTAGTAGAGTCAAATGGTGGACTCGTGAGTTGAACTTGATGCGAAGGCTAGTCAGGCGCCAAAGGAAGCAATTCCAGAGGGCCAGGCGTGTTGGATCGGATAATTTTGCTCAGGTAAAAGCCATTTACCTGTCCAGTCTTAGAACGTACAAAGACATGATTGTTAGGGTCAAGGAGAACGATTTTAGACGTTTTGTTATTGAAGGTAGGGAGGACCCCTGGCGTAAGGCTTACCGTATCTGCAGCGAAAGGGATAGGAGTACCGACATTGCAGGGCTACAAGATGGCAATATCACCTTGTCGTCTTGGAGTGATTGCGCTGACAGACTGTTGCCTACTTTCTTTCTGGAGACAGGTCCAGCGGATCATTTTCCTCAGCTTGCGAAGGGGATGGTCGCTGCTCCCAATCTGGAGAGATCGGAAGTCTCTGACAGCATTTAGGTCAGGAGTAGAAAGTCTATCGGTGTTGACAGTATGACTGGGGAGATGTGTAAAAGCATGTTCAGGGCCATGCCCCAACACTTGGAGTCGGTTTTTGAGAAGTGTCTGAGTGAGGGCTATTTCCCTAGGGCTTGGAAGCATGCTTGGGCACATGTCAAGCAGTGCATGCGAGGGTCGTCTCACAAATATATCCTTGACATATTTGTGGATTTTCAGGGTGCGTTCGACTACCTCTCATATGGTAAATATGTTGATAGGCTGCGTGGTGTGCAGTATCGTGAGCTTGCCCTATGGTAGAGTTACTTCAATGATAGGAGGGCTTGTGTGGTAGGTGCCAGCGACACATTTTGGCGGAGTGTTTCACGAGGCTGTCCTCAGGGCTCTATCTGTGGTCTATTTATATGGAACCTCATGATGGATCCACTGTTGCGGACTCTGGGGCACTACTACGAGATGTGCGCTTACGCTGATGACCTGCTCATCCTGATTGAAGGCCAGTCGCGTGCTGAGCTGGACAGGCCATGCGTGGGGCGATCAAGTTGGTGTTCAGGTGGCGAATGACAAAACTGTGATGATGTTGCTCAAGGGCAAATTATCGCATATTCGATCTGACATAATAGTGTAAAGAGAAAAGCGTAAAGAGTGGACAGAAAAACTTGTAAAATTAACTTAATCCCCAAAATTTCAATAAGAAAAAAAAAACAAAACATGAAATTCTGCTTTCAAACGAAACTAACAAAAAATGTTATGTGCAGCCTGTATTCTACTGTATTTCTATTTCAGGTAAAGGGTGTGACCCACATGGTAAGTATTTGTGACTCCATATGAACGTACTAATTTTTTAACTGTTTTTATTACCTGGTTTCAGGATCTGGCTATAGGAACAGAACTATTGAAGTTGAATATTTTGTTGGACGAGATTGTCTCCACAAGTCCTTCGTCTCTGCGGCTACGAATACTTATAACCTTTAGATTGATAAACCAAGATATACCGTACTCGCAGCAGACTTATCCAGACTAGTGGATTCAATATCCCCATTGGAGCTATTGTTTTTGTGAAATCTACTGTGTGCTCTCCAGTTCTGGATATCTCTAACAATCCTATCTATTGTCTAAGACTCGAGCAGATAGAAAAATGTTGAAAATTCTGAATTTGTGAAATGTTCTTTAACATGCATCCTCCACTATGTCGCAATGCGATGTTGGAACATTGACCTGACTATCGGGATTAACAAAGCGTAGGAAGCAGTGTTCAACCACATTTCAAGACTTTAAGCCAGGTCTGCAGGAAAGAAACTAAAACGGAAAGACAAAATCATTTGGTTTACAAGCAGGGACGAGGCTACGAATAGGGACAATTTATTACCCAAATCGGACTCTCGCCCTCCTTGAGACCAACTAAAAAAAGAACTAAAAAGGGACCTGCTTCGGTTCCCACGTTGGGTGTCATTCTTGTAATGGGGGTTACTATTGCCATAAGATAACACAGCTACAATCTATAGTGTGGCCATACTGTTGGTGGCGCTGGTATGCTGGCGTATGCACCGGCTTGGGCTCGCCGTATTGGGGGGTGGTTCATGCCAACCAGCTAAACCACTATACCACTACGAAAAAATTGCACTGGTATGTAATATAAGAATTTTTTTATATTTACGAATGTTTGTTTAAGTTTTCTTTTCATAAATATATCGGGGTCCAAAACAAGTACTTAGTTACTGCGGTCGCTCATATGTGTCACAGTCTGGGTGATGTTATGCCGGACTTATTTCACGCTCACCTTGGCATCCGCGAAATACCAGAATGCCCCTATACCAACGGGTTATTCACAACTCTTACCCTCCTACAGTGAAACTATTTTGTTCTTACATTTTCGAATTTAAAACTTACACCTTTTTTTAGCCTCTAATAAACATAACATTATATTAAAAAAATAAATCTTTTGCCATTTCTAATCTTAAGTTGCCTTTGTTTTTAACAAAATTTTCTTTATATTTTAGCCTTTTGTACGATATCAACGTTTGAATTAATTAGAATTAGAAGATTTGTTTGTTACTATAATGATTCGCAACATATACCTTTCTTATTCGCTCACATCCCTATAATCGAGTTTAATAATCTTACGGTAAAATATAAATATTTAGCTTAGACAAAATTTAAAAAAGTGAACAATATCAACAGGCGACGAGATAAGCAATACCCATGAAGAGACACCACAAACTTGAAAAGGAAGATCTAATTCTAATTAGAAACCCTTCAATGTCTTAAGAAGTATTGGAAACCTAATTACCGATTGCTAGGGCAAATAAAAATCAGTCTTCTTATGTTGTAGTGTGTAGAGTCGGCCTGGAAACCCGCGACAGGGAAAGATTCTTTTTATAGCCCTCAGAGTTATATAAGAGATATTTCTAGTGGTTTTGTTAAAATATCTATATGTACCAGTGTAGAATTCAATTTATTAAAAAAAAATTAATTATTTTATTTTCTACAATTTTTCTTTATTAATGTTTTATATTTCTTTAAATTCAAATTCCTCATAATCCAAAAATTAAAAGTAATGTCTATAATTAATAAACAAAATATTCTATGATCAAAACTAAAATTTTAACATAATTAACAAGTTTTTTTAAAAATAAGAAAATTATAAGTTTCAACAACATTATAAAGATAAAAATCCGTCACTACCTCTTATTACATTTGGAACCGTCCGCTATTTCGAAAATGGCGGGTCCAAGGCAAATTCATATAAGGTGTACTCGGGCAATTCACAGTGAAAACTGAACACCGAGAATGTCAAAATTTGTTGTCACCTTGAATTGAACAATTAACTACCATATAAATACATAAACAGTATTTGAATATACAATAAACGTAATCAACAAAAACCATCAACATATTGACAAAAATAAATATAACAACTTCTGAAGGTAATTATGTATTATTATTATTTATTTATAAATTATAAATGTACCTACCTATGTTTGTAATAAATAAAATTTTGTTATTCTAGATTAGGTTCAACAGAGCGATAAAAGGAAAAAGATCCAAAAAAAAAATATAAGGGTGAATAATTACAGTGTCTCATGAAGCCACATTGCCTGTTAACTCCTGCAGTCGACTGCACACAAAGGACAATATAAGTAAAAGGTAAAATATAAATCACTAATAAATAAGATTTATCTTAAAATACAATTCAACTTAAGTTATAAGCATTTGAGTGGTTACAGAATCTTTGATTGCACTATCTTTGGAGACATCAATTTCATGGTTTGATCCTCAGTAAATATTTTATTCAAACGACCAAGTGCTGTATTTGCTTTATTAAGGTCTAGCTTCAGATCTTTAACTTCAGCCTCAAGCTCACGTATTCTCTTGAAGTACTTGTCATTGTTTATTGAAAAAATTGACGAACTTAAGCAATATGTTCAACTTTAATGTCTTCAGAGACTTATAGTAGAATCTTGTCTCCAACACTATTCTGAAGAGGGTTATCCAGAAAGCTGGTTAGTCTTGGGGATAAACTGTATTTATTGTTTTTGGCTGACATCTAACGAAGAAAATTAACACATTAATTACATATATTTTGAATAATCAGGAAATTTAATTGTTATTTTATTTACTTAATCTGTGTACTTTCTTCATTTGAATTAACACTTTTGGCATCTTGAAAAGTTTTTGTGTTCGAAGTTAGTTCTTCCTAGGTAAAAAATATAGGTGGAGCATTATAATGTGTGATCTGAAAATTTAAATAATAAGATCCATGCACATAGAATTTACACTTGCACTAAATAATCTTTTACTTTTTGGTAGGGTGTATGTACATTTGTAATTAGTATGTATTATATATTACAAGCTTTATATACTACATTAGCTCTACTCATATATTTAAGTTGTTGATTTATATATTCCGTGCATGATATATCCATGACATCGCTGTCAGATACTTCGACCATATTCTCAGTAACGAATGGCTCTGCATTTGTCAAAAGCATCAATCTATTTCCAGTAGATAGAATGCTATTGGGCAGAAAGTGGTCGGAACATATATAAGATGTTGGTGGAAAAATTTTTCCGCAAGCTTTGCTCCATTTAGTTTTGGTTGCATTATCTTTCGACATCCTGAAAAAGGAGCCAGAGCCTTTCGCAATTTTTTTTTTTTACATATAGCACACGAAAGCATTGTTTTTTTTTACAAAAAGCACAATTTTAAAATGTTTTTAGTTTTATATATTTTTAATATTTATTGCTTATTGCATAATGTATGTTTTAAACAAATATTTTCCTCAATAATTCAATCACTTTCGCCAATACAATATAAAAAAAACAGTTTTTTTATTCATAAAGTAAAAAAACTTTGACGTTAACACAGTAGGAAAATATAGTCAGCTGTCCCAAAAATTTCACCTGTTATTAATTCGCCTTGGTATCGGCGCAAATTCAGATTGTCTTGCTTACTATTGATGTTGTGTTTCTTTTGATGTTCTACATATATCAAAAGTTATAATTTGTCCTCTTTAAAAAAAAATTTACTTGAAAAAAAGTGTAGAAAATTTAAAAAAAAATTATTACAGCTGATAGAAAATTGAATTCTAAGAAGAAAACATTAAGTAAATTTTCTCGTGAAAAATTTTTATTTTCCGAGTCATGGACCTTGTTTGCGCGCCAGGCATAAAATGTGAAATAAAAAATCGTGTTTAATTAGTTAAAAAAAAAAAACTTGTTTTTATTGATTTATAAAATATTACCTTTAAAAACTCCTGGTGTTGTGACCTTTATTGCTGCGTTGCTTTGATACAAGAAAGTTATGTTTATTTGCTTTACACAGAAAACCAAAAACAAACATACATAGGCCGTAAGCGGTTAACTTTGTCGAATTCTATTATAAATAAACAACAAATATAAAATTCATACACAAAGGGAAATTTGGACTTCAGCAGAGTTGCAAAATGAATTGAAAAAAATAAATTATTACACAAGAATCAGGCTTAAGCATTGATGGCCGCCTTGCAACAACGTAAGGAGATGTAACACAAAAAATTTCAAATAGGCAATACAAGGGTTTCAATTAAAATGTAGAAACATTTTTATACAAACACACACAAGATTTACAAAATTCAAACATAAATCCGAAAGTATGTACAAGGTAGGCTAAAAGAAATCACCCTATTTTGAAATTTGTGAACTAGACAGATGTAAAGGCTGTTTTTTTTTAGACGAGTAGAACTTTAAATTGCAATAAAACAACGATGGATTATTTGATTGACATGAATTCTTGTGGCATTACATTTTAAATATGATTTCTGGCATATGACCGCCACGGCTGGCTCGGATGTAGTCCAATCTGGACATCCAATTTTGGATGTTGTCTTCCAAATGGTCAAGCTTGTGGCTTATCCGCATAGAACAATGACTTTACATAGCCCCACAGAAAGTAGTCTAGCGGTGTTAAATCACAAGATCTTGGAGGCCAATTCACAGGTCCAAAACGTGAAATTAGGCGGTCACCAAATGTGTCTTTCAATAAATCGATTGTGGCACGAGCTGTGTGACATGTTGCGCCGTCTTGTTGGAACCACAGCTCCTGGACATCATGGTTGTTCAATTCAGGAATGAAAAAGTTAGTAATCATGGCTCTATACCAATCACCATTCCACCAGCCCATAAAGCGCACCAAACAGTCAGTTTTTCTGGATGTAACGGTGTTTCGACATACACTTGAGTATTAGCTTCACTCCAAATGCGGCAGTTTTCTTTGTTGACGTAGCGATTCAACCAGAAGTGCGCTTCATCGCTAAACAAAATTCGCTTATGAAAATCGGGAACAACGGCAATCTCGTCTTGGGCCCATTCGACGAATCTACGCCTTACTTGATGATCTTGAGTCTATTCATGATGAATTGCCAAACCAAACTGAGAATAAATCACTTGACAGCTGTTAAATCTTGAACAGTAATGCCAACTTAAAGTTCTATACGTCTATAAAAAATACCCTTTAGAGTACTAGTGAACAAGCCATGGAGCAATACACTCCCCAAGAACGCGGAATAATCGAAGTGGACGATTTTTCGACCAAAATCATAATGAGCGACAAGGCTCATTTACACCTCAGCGGGTACGTGAACAAGCAAAACTATCGCTTCTGGGGCACCGAAATCCGTGAGTGATGCACGAGGAGCCATTACACCCGCTCAAAGTGACTGCATGCTGCGCTGTTCACGCTGAAGGAGTCATCGGGTTGGTCAAACGTCAACAGTGGACAGTGTGCGCTATAGGGAAATGGTAACTGAGCTTCCAACAGGACGGAGCAACACACATTTCATTATCATTTCGAAAAAAAATGAGAGCCAAACAACATCGGATGACTTGTTTTAGCCCACCTTGTATATTGTACAATGACGATGAAGTATAAAATTCTAAGAGTTAAGGTATATAAATACCTTAACAGCCAAATATTGTATATTACACCAGTAGAGAGTCCGCAGTCGTAAAAATTTTCCCCGTCAATATTTGACCGCTAAGCTCGAAGCCAAGTACCAGAGCTACTGTATCAGAATGTAAAAGCTAGTGTCTGAAGACCCGGAAAATGCTTTCGTACAGTCTCTGTAACATTTTCAATTTTAGTTATAATTCCATGCATTTTTTTGACTTTCGCTGTCAGGGACACACTTTTACAATGTATTTTGATGTCCCGACTTTTGATCCAAAGGGTTAAATTTTGAAAAATCTCACTTTGACCCATTTAGAGTGCCTCAATCGATTCAAAATGTATGACCGACCCCCACTAACTTTGGAGGGCCACCTATGCCAGTGGCACACCCCCTGGAACCAACCCTGGGGGGTTCCCCATACAAACATTTAAAAAATCACCATTTTTGGCACTTTACAAGAAAAAACCCGCGAAATGGCTATGTTTTTTTATTTTTGGAGTTTATTTTTCTCTTTAGAAATTTATTTAGTCAGAATGAAATGAAAAAATGAATTTTACTTAGTAATAGAAAAGAAAATAAAAAAAATTATTTACCCTTTGGGTCAAAAGTCGGGACGTCAAAATACATTGTAGAGGTATGGTTCCTTCGGCAAAGTTTCTTATTTTGATCCCTAGAACACGATTTTCCTTGTAATTTGTGCGATTTTTAAATCGACCCGCCCTATTATATATAAATATGTTTGTGTTGTTTTCAACTGCATTCGGCGAACAACAGTTAGAGAAGAATAACCAAAAAAACCTTTCGATACTCAACTTTACAATTTTTATAGAATATAGAGTTAACAATATTTACGTAAGCTGTTTTCCAATAAAAACCATTAAAACCAATTTTGTGTGTTCAGTTTTTCCTGCGGTATATATTGGTGAGCATAAGCAGCTCCTAAAATCTCAATGAAAAAATTTATTTTTATAATAAAATTAAATTTGAAAAATTAAAACTATACAAATTCATCTACAGAATTAAATTCTTACAGATTACTATGTACCTAATTATAATATTTAAATAAAAGTAACTTAAGCAAACTATAACTTAAATTAAAATTTAAAATTGGCTTAAAGCTATTACATAGGTGCAAACACCGTGCAATAAGCTCATTTAAGGAGTAATTTGATTTATGAATACCTTCCTCAAACATGCAATTATTTCGCAAAACCCTTTGAGGGCAATATAAGAAAAAAAGTCTATTATTTCAGGACAGTTTATATTCCCAGATATTACATTATAAGCAAACATTAAAGCCAAATAAGATCTCCAATCGCTTAGCAACTGAAGACCAAGTAATTTTCTTCTGATTTTGTTTCTTGTTTCCATTTTAATACACTACAGAACAATTAATACATACAATACTTAATATTAATAATCATAACAATTAGAATAATAATTAAAATAAAATTAATAAGGGGTGGTTAAATTTTAAGGGACGATGTTGATTTCGAATAAAACACAAATTATTTACGAAATTATTGTCATTTCTTTTTATTATGATAATATGGTATGGTTCAATTATGTATGGAACAAAATATCGGCCAAATAGCCGCCGCGACTTCGGCGGCACACCTCCATCCGATGGTCCAAATTTTCGATGACGCTGAGGCATAATGGAGGTTCTATGCTTTTAATGTGCCGAATTATCTCATCCTTTAGCTCTTGATTTGTTGTTGGCTTATCGACGTACACCTTTTCTTTTAAATTAACCCCAAAGAGAGAAGTCGAATCACATGATCTTGGCGGCCAATTGACATCGCCACCACAATAGCAAACTAAATGAAGAAAATATATTGTGAAAAGTATAAGAAAGTTATACCTACAAATAAGGAAGAAAACAAAACTGAAACAAAGTGAAACAACTGTGAGCATTATTTGAGGGTAAAACAAAATGTAAAATAAATACATAATGTTGTTTAAATAAATAAAAACTAAAGCTTACTTAAAAAATTATAGACATAACTACAACAAAAGTACTACTACTAAATATAAATGGATACAAACTTCAAAATTTTAAATATATTATTATAACATATACACTAGGGTGGTTTTATCTCATAGGATAAAAAAAATATCCGAATTTTTTTGGAGGCACCCCCCTAAAATGCTTCTTTCTGTCAGATTTTAGGATTCACAAAAACTTAAAAGGGTATATATAAGTTTGTCATTACGTGTGTAATTACTACACCGTACATGGAATACCCTATAAAGTATATATTATATATTATGGATTTTTATAGACAGCGGGGTTGATTTAGCCTTGTCCATCTGTTCGGGTGGATGTTGAAATCAACTTTCTGAAGTTCCTAAAAGACCTTCAGAAAAGTTTAGTAAATATGTCAATTTGTTGGAAGTTCCTATCTGCAGGTTGCTATTGAAATTCAGCACAAGCCATTCATAAAAATTTAGCTGACTATGAGCTCTGAATTGCAACCACCTCTATTTTTTACCATTTTTGTTGCGTTTTTTGCGTAATTTGCCTAATTTCTAAAACGGACAAGAAACATTGTACGTACTTTTGTTAAAAATGATAGTAATAATATCTATGCAAAAAATTAGAGCAATCAGTCTACAATTGGCCGGGGGAAATTCAAAATATTGGCAAGTGCCAGTGATGGCACTACAGAAATCTTATTGAAAGAGTATTTTTTGATTTTTTGTCTTTAATTTTAAGGTCCTTTATTTGATATAAAATATTTAATTAAATATGTTTGTTTTAAAAAATGTTTGTAAAAGTTTCCAAAATTAAACTATACGAATATACATATTTTTGCATTTCTATTGGATAACTTTCTTAGAATTTCTTTTTTTATTAATGTAAAAATTGAGTGCCTGCAGACATTTTATTTTATTCCTTTTAAAAATGAGATTCTCAGAAAGAATTTGTTAATTTTAGTTTATTGAACAATTAAAAAAACGATGTTGCAATTCGATGTGTGTATTTTTGGTTAAGCAAAAAATGTTCGCTGTATGCACGCGTAAAGCACGCACACTAGGGTGGTTTTATCTCATAGGGCAAAAAAAAAATTTCAGAATTTATTAGTTAGTTTTATTTGACCTTTTTCTTTTTAATTAAATTGGCTATTTTGTTAAGCTTGAGGTCTTATTTTTTAAAAATTTATTTTAATATCGATATTTCGCTCCAATTTTTGTAGCTTCTTCAGGATATAATTATAAATTAATCAAATTATTAAAAATACATATTTCAAAAATTTTCGTGACAAAATTAAATTAGGGTGTGCAATAATAAAGCTATCCCAAACAAAATTTGAAAAATATTTAAAAGTAATATGTTAAAAATGTATATATAAAACAATTGTTATACAAATGTATGTGTTAAATGAATTATGTATGTATGTAACAAGTAACAATTAAAATTTTTTATATTTTTTTATAAAAATATTAAATAATAACATAATTTTGTTAATATGCTCAAATAAATATATAAAATTATATATATATATTAAGTGTCTATAATTTGGGTTATATTTTCTGTATCAGACTTAAAATTTATTCTATGTGTTGTAGGTGTATTAATTATTTGTAACATTTCTAATGTGTACCTTCTTTTATAATTATTTTTTATATTTAAAACTGAAACATTTTCAAAATTAGGAAAATGATTTAATTCAAAACAATGAGAAGTTAATGCCGTTTTTTGTGAAGAAATGTTCCTATACTTTTGATCCGATTTATGTCCAGCCATTCTAGTCTTAAGTTTATTTTTTGTTGTACCTACATATACTTTGTCACAAGTTTCATTTTTATTACCATCACATGGTATTCTATAAATTACATTTGACATATCAAATTTCTCTATTCTATCTTTAGTTTTACTAAATAATGTATTTAAAGTATTGTATGTTTTGTACGCCATACGGAATTTTTCTCTATCATAAATCTTAGTATTTATTAAACGTTCTGACAGTCCTGGTATATAAATAATTGATTTATAAGAAACCTGTTCATTTAAATGAATTATATTATATCTTCTATTCCTATAATACTCTCCAATTAATTGATAAATTAAAAAATCTGGATAATTATTATCTTTTAAAATATTCCTAATTATTATTTTATTTTTGAAATGAAATTCGCTATTACTAATTGCCAGTATCCTGTTCATAATAATTTTTTTACTATGTTTAGAAAAATAATTTATTAATCTTCCTGAAGCTGTTGGTTTTTGATACCAATCTACCAATAATGTATCCAAGTATGGAAGTTTGGAATCTAATTCTTTTTCCATTGTAAACTTAATATGAGAATCAAAATCATAAAAAAACCTCCAAAGTTTGCTCAATTGCTGCTTCAGGTATAATACAGAATAAATCATCAACATATTTAAAAATAATTCTTGGTCTATTATTTAATTTTTCTATACATGTATCTAATAGTTTTTCCATAACTATGTCAGCTACTATTGGTGAAGCAGGAGATCCCATTGGAAGACCTTTTTGTTGTCTAAATATTTTTCCATCATATTGAAAATATCTATTATCTTCTATACAAAATTTTAATATCCTAAAAAATAATAAATTTTTATTAATTCGAGAATATCCTTCTATTATATTCCACTTTTCTTCTATTATACTAATAGCTAAATCAATGGGAACACTAGGAAAAAGTGATACTACATCAAAAGAAACTAATTTTTCATTATCATTAATTATTTCATTTTTAATTTTCTCTTTAAATTCCAGAGAATCTTTAATATTATATTTTGAATCTTTAAAAGCTTCTCTTAAAATATTGCTAATAAATTTACATAATTCATAAGAAGGAGAGTTAACAAAAAAACATATAGGTCTTAATGGAAAATTTTCCTTATGAATTTTAGGTAACCCATATAATTTAGGTGCTACAGAAACATAAGTTTTCAACCTAAATTTATCTATATTTGAAATTATTTTATTTTTAAATAATTCTTCAACTAAATTATTATTAATCTTTTGTAATCTACTAGTTGGGTCCTTGTTTAGAAGCTCATATTGACTAACATCATGCCACTGGGGCCTCAAAGTTTTGAAAATCTCGATTTTTTGCCAGTTTGGCGACTTTGCCGACCCATATCTCTAGAACGGTTTAATATATTTGCCCGTGTCATACATCAAATTTAAGGCGATAATGTTTATAATATTTTATATGCAATAAAAAAATACGTAAGTAGTACTGAATTTGAGATAATGAAGCCAATGTCCCTGAAAACGTGACTAAGTACCCCTTAGAGCGAAGATGGAACCTATTGTGCAAAACCCATTTTCCTTCCTATATTATCAATTTTTGGAATGGAAACAATTATGTATTTAAAAAATCAAGTGTAATAAATGTCTTTTTAATTTTATTCTTATTTAAATTTATTCAAGGGACTGACATAATGCGGTTTTGGAGCTGTCTGGATGCAGCTGGCGGCAACTGCTGACTACTTGGAGAACGTATTGTTTTTGTTGCTCGTCCTTTGTAAGTAATTGGTTGTAATCTGTGATGAGCTTGACTCCTCGCTCTGCCATGTCGTTCACAACTTTCAAGTTGTTTACCATCTTTGCCTCTCCTGGTAGTTGATGTTCTGCGGCCAAGTTGCAGGATCTTTTTCCAGAAATTCGGTGTTAATGTTTAGTCTCTTGAACAACAGGTAAGTCTCACTTGTAATTAGGGCTGGGAGACCTTTTTCTAGGAATTTCGGCAGTTGTTCTTTTTTTAGTTTTGGTCGCATATTTCTGGAGCACCTCTCATTTTCTTCTGCTTGATTTGTTAAGATTATTGTAGCCATTTGGCTCTTTACGGTGTTTTGCACTGTCGGGTCAAACAATGCCAGGGCAACAAGCTCAGGACTAAGATACCACAGGTGATTTATCATTTTGTTAATTCCTTTTTCTGATATTTTTTTGTCAATGCTTTCGTATTTCAATAGATTTTCAATGAGGTCTAGGTCTTGTTTTGGTGCTAAACACGCTCTGGGGGCGTTAAACCAGGCTTTACAGTAGACTCGAACGATGAAAAAACAAAGTGCTTCTAGGGCCTCTTGTTCTTGGGAAGTCAGCTTAAACTGAAAGATATATCAATGCCAACTGTAACAGCTCTTTGTAGTCGTCTCTTGGCTGGCATTCCATTAGTTTTCTTTGCAGTTCTTCTTTCATATTCTCTACTTCTTCTTTGGGCAGTAGTTTTAAAACATTCTCGCCTACATCGAACTTGGATTTATCAACCGCCGACCATTCTTTTTGAAATCTCTTGAATATGTCTGGTTGAGGTCCCAATGTGCTTCCAAACTTGCAGTCAAAAACCCCTCTCAACAAGATTTCTAAAACGTGGTGTCGGCACGCTAGGTACAGGAGCTCTCGGCCTAACACCTGCTCCAGGAGATTGCACGCTCCATTGAGTCTCCCAGTATTTGATGCTGTTCTATCGAAGCACATAGCTACGACCGAGCTGGCGAGACCTCATTCCTCTAGACATTCGTACACCAGAACATCAACCCGTTCTTTCTGCTCTGTTCTGAGGATACCTGGTAGTAGTTTTCCATCCCAGTGCACGCAAACAGCCTCGTTTTGGGGTATCTTAAGTCTGTCTTGAATTTGTTCCGTGTATTTTTCACGGTTTATTCGCCGCTGTTCACGGTTTATTCCCCGCTGTTCACGGATAACGCTTCTGGAGATCTTATGTTCTTTGGGATGCTCTCCGAGAGCTTCTACTGTAGCCAAAATGATACGAGTAGCGTTCCTATCGGACACCTTACAGCGGTCCAGCAACAATGACAATTTCATGGTTAGGACCTCTTTGAAGCCACGCTTGATTCTCTTGGGGGCAGATGGTCCTTCAGATGCTACGTTCATCTCGAGCACTTCAAACGGCATTTCACGTCCTTCTGACTCTTCTGTTGCCTCGTCGTCCTTTAGACAATAAGTATAAAGTTAATATTGATGGAAATTTCAGCTAGTGATCTAGATCTTATAAAGTTTCGCTACAAGGAAAATATTTTTTTTCAAATGCTTACCCAAATTTCCCACTTCAAGTTGTTTGTCCAAGACCTTCCGTTGTTTCTGTAGTAGTCGTTCTTCAGCTTGAGCCAACTTCAGGCCAACTCCGAGCATGGAGCCTGGTCTTCCTTTCTGTCTTTGTTTCAACAGAAACTCCTTGTCTTCTTCTGAAGTCATCATAGTCAGGGCATTTTGGTGGGCAATATCAAAGAGATCATCTAATTTTAGGGTAAACTCTTCTACAGCATTTCTTGCACTTTCCGTTTTTCTATCCTTGTACTTTTGCATTTTTCTCCAATCATCGTACAGTTTTTCCAGCTTTACTATGACATTTTTCTTTTGTTTTGTAGGAATTCGAACTTTTGTCCAAAAAACGAAAACCTCGTCAAAAGTAGTTGTGGAAGAGTCTCTCACATTTAACTTCACAGTACGCAAATTGTACAACATAGTAGCTAGAACTTGTCATAAAAAAAAACATTGTTGTGTGTCTAAAATTAACGGTACACCATACCAAACATATTTAAATGAAATGGGATTCCAAAGTAGAAGTAGTTGTCCATAATAAGCAATAATAATACAAATACCGCATCTTCGCTCTCAGGGGTACCTAGTCACGTTTTTAGGCACATTGGCTCTATTTTTTCGGTTTCAGTACTAGTTGCGTGTTTATTGTGTAGAATATAAAATGTTAAAAACAGTATGGACTTTAATTTGATGTATGACACGGGCAAATAGCTTCAGCCGTTCCAGAGATATGCGTGGCCGAAGTCGCCAAGCTACCAAAAAATTGAGATTTTCAAAACTTTGAGGCCCCAGTGGCACGGGTTAACATCTTCCAATTGTGCTCAAACTTTATCAATCAAAATCTAACAAAATGAAACATTTTAGGGGGGTGCCCCAAAAAAAAATCTGACATCGATTTTTGAAAACCACTCTAATATACACAAATATCTCTTAAAATTCCAAAATATAACAAAGTGCAGAAAAATAGAAACTTCCAAAAAAAAAATTAGAGATAAAAAAAAACAACTTAAAGAATTAGTAAAAACTCTGAATATATAACTTATAAAATGTAACAACTCAAAAGAAACAGCAAATAAATAAATTAAATTAAATTGAAATTAAAACTAAGTTGACAAATCAAGGTGCAAAATAATAAGCAAAATATTTTTACGAAAAATCACTCTGTTGAGTCACTGTGTTTTATTATTCATAAGAAATGGTATTTATGTATGTGTAAATATAGCAATTCAGTATTTATGTTAATGCATAGTGTGAAGCTTGTTTGTGAGTTATGCTGGGAGCACAATTGGGACGAACAACGAATTTCGTCGAGCATGACGAACTCGTTGCTGAGAGTTCGTTGCGTAAATTCGCATCATGACGCACAATTATGACGAATAAATAACAACTGTTGTTATCAATAAAGTTGTTTGCTGTGTGTAACAGAAAATAAACATTATTAAACAATGAATCGAATTTTGCGTTTTGTGAAAATTATTAAAATAATTAACATCATTCTTTTTCTGAACGTTCTTGTAGTCTTTTGATGCCAGATTATATAGGCATTCATATTTTTTAACTTCTTCAATTATAATTTCATTAATTTCCATTTTTCTTTTGTTAACAATTTTGTTTTCATACAACAGCTGATAGGGTTTCCGTATAAACAAAAATAATTGCTTGAGAATTCTATACATAAAAACCCATTAAAAAACAATTTTATGGTAAATAGTTGTGTACATATAACATAAATAATGTACATTGAAAATAAAACAATTATTAAAGTCAAAATTAACTGTAATTACTAATATACTTCAAAGCTGCAAGGAAAAACGGCAACTCTGTATCAATTTGTTCGTCGTTCGTCGGCGTATGAAATAGAAATAAATCTATCGCAGAATTCGTCACGCACAGCGAATTTCGTTCGACGGCGGTGTTGTGTTAACTTTTATATGCACAAATGTGTTTTATTTCTGATGACGAAAGTTCGCAACGAAAAATTCGTCGTTCGTCCCAATTGTGTTCCCAGCATTGTAGAGTAAAATGTGTAGTATTAACATCTGTATTAGTGTATAAGTTTCATATTAGTTTTAAGTTTTTTAGAATTATCTAGTATAAGAATTTTCGTTTACCTTTTGATTCTTTAACTTGATACACCTAGAAGTATGCAGTAATATCTAGGTGTTTGTAGAAGTTTCTAGACTATTGTACGAATTGACCACTAGAGTAAATTATTGTTGCTACACGAATCTAGATGGCTCTAGTTTTAAGTGTAACAGTATATAAGGCAATGCTGATATTACCAGATTAGTTTAGTTCTGGTTGAGACTTAAACTGTAAACAAGGTGTGTCAAAAACAATAAAGTGTCGTTGTGACGGTTATAGCGTAGATCAACGACAGCGTTAATTTGCATTAAAATTTCAGTAATGTAAATTAAAGTTTTACCCTGACAGACGACAGTTTCTGCAATTAGTAAACAGCATTTAAATTTATATACGGTAAGGTATTCCCTGCAGCAAAAATTAAATTACAAAAACAACCCTTTCGTATGCGCTAAATAAAAATGAAATTCAATGCAGATCCGGCATACACTCTGATTTCTCTATGGATTTTGAGCACAAAAACAATGGCGGCCCAAAAATGTGAACAAATATTAACAGCTCAGAAGCTAAAATGAGGAGAACAAAATATTTGCAGCTGTCTTAAATGAATTACCATGTATAATTCTGCCATGGCTATTTGCTTGTAAACAACTATTTTGTAAAATGATATTTTCAGTGACACGTTCCGCCACAATTTTAAGAGAACCTGCGTATCTCTTGCGAACCACGCACTTCTTTTCTTTCCCTTTTTTTTTTTTGAAACAGGGTGCAAAACATCGAGTGTAGCTTCGGCTGTGTGGCACGTAGCGCCGTCCTGTTGAAACCAAATGTTGCCAATATCCTCCTCTTCAATTTTTGTGAACAAAAATTCGTTCAACATGGCCCGATAACGATTGCCATTGACTGTAACGGCCACTCCTTGCTCATTTTCGAAGAAAAATGGCCCAATTATGCCTCTGGACCAAAATCCGCACCAAACAGTGACTCGTTTTTGTGCGTCGGCTTTTCAATATGCGTGCGGGTTTTCTGTACCCCAAATGCGACAATTTTGCTTGTTTACATACCCGCCAAGATCAAAATGAGCTTCATCTGAAAAGATGATTTTTCTGGAAAATCGGCATCTTCTATAAGTCGATCGCAGGCCCACTCAGCGAGGCTGTGTTTTTACAACCATATTCTTTCAGCGCAAGGATAAAACTAATTATCTGTCAAATCATACATGAGGTAAGTGTTACCATTCACGAAATAAGCACTAGTTGAAAAAAAAAAGTTCGATGGCGGACCCTATATAATAGTGTAAAAACGTAACAATATAATTTATTTGTAAAAATTAAAAGCTTCTTTTTTATACCCTTCACTGTAAGTAATTTCACGTTTGTAATTTCTACACCGTCATGGGACACCCTATAAAGTATATATATTCTGGATCCTTATAAGTAGCGGAATCTATTTAGCGATGTCCGTCTGTCTGTCCGTGTAGTCGTTGAAATCAACTTTCTGAAGTCTCTAGGCAGCGTATAAAAAAGTTTAGTACACCAATCTGTCACCTGTTTCTGTCAAATTATTGCTATTGAAATTCCGCCAGACCGGTCTATAAATGGCAGAGGTATAAGTCAGAAACCGCAGCTATCTCAATTTTGTACCATTTTTTGAGTGGGTTTTTTGCGTATTTTGCCTAAACAACGAAACGTAAAAAAAACGTGGTATGCAGTTCTGTTTGAAATGACAGAAACTGAGAGCCATCAGTCAACAAATGGCCGAGGAATATCAAAAACAAAACCCAAATTTTAAATTTTCATTCATTTCCACTTTGTTTTTTATACATCACATTAATAGTATCGGGATCAAAACTCAGCTATATCGGTCCATAAATGGCGGACCTATTAGTCAAAACTCGCGACTATCTCCATTTTTTTTACCATTTTTGGTGGGTTTTTTGCGTAATTTATCTAAAATACAAACGAACAAAAAAAAAACGTGGTACTTAGTTTTATATGAAATAACAATCATGTCTGCGCAAAAAATCAAAAAGATCGGTCCACAAATGGAAACCGAAATTTTGGATTTTCAATAATTTTTGTTTTGTGTTTTTGCTTATTCTATCTGAAATACAAAAGTAAGAAAAAATGTATTTACAGTTTTTAACAGAAATAGCATTCGTAATGTCTCTTCAAAAAAGGAGAGCAATCGGTCAGCAAAGGACAGAAATATCAAAAATACCACCGACATATCACATTTTAAATAATTTTTGTTTTGCTTTGTTTTTTCATG
The DNA here is from genome assembly GCA_947397855.1 of Thelaira solivaga. Classification (NCBI taxonomy): domain Eukaryota; kingdom Metazoa; phylum Arthropoda; class Insecta; order Diptera; family Tachinidae; genus Thelaira; species Thelaira solivaga. The sequence goes on along the minus strand of OX377615.1, from coordinate 19,292,419 downwards.
GAAATTTTTAAGCTGTCATGTGCATAATGCTTTTTTCACACAAACGCGAAACCTAAAAATGTGTATATATGTGTGTGGTTTTTAATTGATTGATTTTATTTTTTTAATTATTTATTATTATTGAATCTTTCTATAAGAAAATTACAATAAGTGTCCAAATCTTAACTGTAAAAAAATATAAAAAAACTTAAATAATTATTACCAATGTAATAACTAGTTACTTGTACTCAAATCTTAAAATAAAAGGAATATCCTAGGTTTAAATAAAAAAGTTATATTCCTCTTCTGACTAGGCGCAAGATATCACTTCCCTTAAGCCTTCTGTGTCCCTCGAATTGTAACAGGTCCCTGGCGAGGGCGTTTGGATGTGTCGCCAGTTTGTGAACGTACTTAGTACAATATTTTTAAAATTCCCCCCGAACCGTTGGAATTTCTAGATCTCTGTGGATATTCTCATTTTTTATATACCAGGGGGCGCAGACTATTGTTCGTAAAATATTCGACTGTCTTCTTTGTAACTTTTGGATGTTAGATGCACACGCAGTTCCCCAAATCTGAATGCCATATGTCCAGATTGGTTCAATAATGACTTTATATAATAGAACTTTATATTCCAAAGATAGAGATTAAAATGGACTTATTAGCCACATTAGTCGACCTTTTTTTAGTTTCATAGCTGAGATTTTGGCCTCAATGTGGCGTGACCATGTTAGGTGTCTGTCTAGATAGATTCTTAGATATTTAGTTTGGGTTTCCACCGGAACAATGACGTTATTTATTTTTATTGGCGGACAATTTGCCTTTCTTAGTGTGAAAGTCACATGGGCACATCTTAATGGATTTACTTTGATTTGCCATTTATTTAGCCAACCTTCCAGCTCGTTTATATGAGCTTGTAAGTGCTCAGATGCAGTTCCTGGATCTTTGTTCACACTTAAAAATTCCGTGTCATCTGCAAACGTTGACATGATAATATTTCGATTTGTAGGCATGTCAGATGTATAGACGATGTATAATAGCGGGCCAAGTATACTTCCTTGGGGAACGCCTGCAAAAATCTTCTTAACTGGAAAAAATACATTTTTTGACCGTACCTTAAATGTTCTATCAGTCAAATAGCTTTTAATCAGCTTGTGGGTGTTTGCAGGGAGAAGTCGTGATACTTTTGTAAGGAGATCGCCATGCCAAACTTTACCAAATGCTTGGGAGACATCTATAAACAATGCTAGACAAAACAGCTTTTTCTCGAAGGATGACCTAATTGCAGTAACGATTCTTTGAACCTGCTCTGTAGTTCCATGGCCAGACCGGAAGCCGAACTGATGTTCTGGAATAATATTTAGCTCTGCTAGATGGGGCGTTATTTTCTGGAGGAGGACCTTTTCGAACAGCTTTGAAAGGATGGATAATAAACTGATAGGTCTGTATGACGTAATTTGAGTAGCGTCTTTACCCGGTTTTTGAATCACGACAATTTCTGAAATTTTCCAAGAGGACGGGAAAACCCCCACTCTTAAGATGGCATTAAAAATGAATAATATAATTCTCACAGCGCAATCTGTCAAGTTCATCAGCATTGAACTAGTAATACGATCAGCGCCGGGCGATTTTTTCGCATCAAGGTTTTTAATTGCCATTGCAATTGAGGGCAACTGCATCCTTATATGATTTTCAATGGAATCTGTGATGTATGGACGATTAATATCACTATTTATGTCATGTGGAGTGAAAACGTTTTCCAGATGGCTAGCAGAAGCATTTGCTCGTTCACTAGGATTTTTAGCCCAACTAAGGTCCTCAAGTCTTAATGGAGGTTCGGAGGAAGTAGGGCACTTTATATGCTTCACAGCTTTCCATAGGCTGTGGTCAGTTTTTGTTGTCGAATCCAAGTTACTTAAATAATTTGCAAGCGATGACTCATGCTGTAGACGCAGCTTTTCTTTAAGTATTTTTTGACACAAATTCAATTGGGTCTTTAAAGCTGGAGAACGATTTCTCTGCCATTCCCTTCTCAATTTTCTTTTTTGTCGGATAAGGGCTTCAATATCAGCTGATGACTTGAATGGTTTCCTCCTATATGTTTTTCTCATTGGAGTTGCATTCCTAGCTGCACAAGTAATAACGTCTGTAAGGTGGTTCACAGCACATTGTATATCAAACGAGTTCCTTAGGGGGATGTTCTGGGAGAGATGAGCGCTCATATACATTTTATACTTCAGCTAGTTCGTATACCGGTTCGGATAGAGCGTAGGAGATACTTCAGAGTTTATAAAACTATTACGTAGTGTTATTATAGTCGGCGAATGATCAGATGATAAGTGTTCTAGGGTACTAATCAGAAGTTGGTCACGTTTAATATTTCTAAAAACAGTGAAGTCAATAAGGTCTGGCTTTTTCGTACGATCTGTAGGCCAGTATGTCGGCTCACCGCCAGATACGACATCTAGACTATTTAGAACAATAGTATTGTATAGCTGCCTACCTCTTGGGCTGGTAAGTCTAGAGCACCAGTGGGTGTGTTTGGCATTGTAGTCGCCTGCTGCCAGAAACTTGTGACTTTGAAGTTGTCGCTATTAATTATGTGCTTGGGAGGACAGTACACACATGAGGTTGTGGTATGAAAATCAGTAAGACTTATTGAGGTTGCCTGAATGTTATCATTCCCAAATTCTGACATAACAAAGTGCCTTACGTCTTTACGCACAATGACGGCCGTGCCTCCACATGCCTTTCCACTTGGATGTTTAGTGTCATATATAACGAACCCATTAATTCTGAAGCAATTCTTTGCAGTAAAATGTGTTTCGGATACCAAATGGATGTCTATTTCCTGCCTGTGTAGGAAATCTTCTACCTCGAACCTATGTTGGGATAAGCCGTTCGCATTCCAGTAGCAAATACGCAACTGGGTCATTCTATTTTTGTCCAAGCAGTGTCTGCAGAATCATGTTCTGATTCCGCATCATCTCCTGAAACATGCCCTGCATATTATTCATAAAATTGTTCATATTCGTTATGAAACTGCTCATTGTCTCCGTCAGTTTGTTGATTGAACTAGAACTGTTATCGGCAAAGACTTGAGGGCTGCTCCTTAACACTTGGGCATAGGAAAGATTTTCCACGTTGGGCCTGTTTGACTTTGGTAAGCCATTAAAGAGTTGTTGGGCATAAATCACTCTATCCACATGTACACCATTAGGTATTGCATTAGCTTCAGTATAAAAGCTTGGATAATTCGATTCGCGATATTTCGCATTTGCACGACTTCGAGGCTGTTTCGATTTTTTTTATCCTCTTGAATACTTCACATCCCCTATAAGTAGCAGAATGTCTTCCACCGCAAGTGCTGCACTTTCTTACATTGGGGTCGTTTTTACGTGCATTACACTCCGTGGTTTTATGCGCGTTACCACACACTACGCAAACAGATGGTAGCTTGCAGTAAGATTTTGTGTGGCCGAACTCTTGGCAATTAGTGCATTGTGCGGGATTATTACGCTTATGCGGTTTCTCTACTGTTATTCTTCGGTTAAGAAGATATCTCAGGTTGTAGATTGCATGAGTTGAATTCTTGTTCTTAAGAAGAGCTGCGTTAAAAGCAATCTCCACCCGGTGCATTGGTTGGGGAATTTTACCTTTGTTGTGTATGTTGTGAACATTTCTCACATCGTAGCCTTCATTTTCAATAGCTTTCTTGATTTCGTCAACAGGGACGGAACTGTCAATGCCTTTTACCACAACCACGCGGCCCTTAGCACTTTTTAATTGGTACGTGTAGTAATTCTTTTTTTCGCCGTCAAGGCTATTAACAATTAAACGATAATTCTTCTCAGTATGGGTTTGGATTTTCGTTTCTTGTATCTGTCCCCTTCGTATAGAAGCTACGTAAAAATTACCTTTTCCCACAATCTTTGATAAAAGATTTACAATTGCGTTCGATGTTTGCTCGCGTAAATAGATAAGTGGAGATTTGTGTTCCTTAGACGCAGGTTCTACTGGCTACTCTACTGCATGTTCGCATACACACTTTAGCTACCGCCAGATCAGATGATCCAGACGGCATTACCAGGGAATACCACGTGGAGGTAGTGAGATGCTTGGGCAGTTTAGTGAAGGAATCACCTCTGGCTATTCCCAAGTGAATAGCGATCAGAAGGCTTTCAGCCTCCATGAAATACCCCAGTGTAATAGCGTTACGAATAAACATCTTTATGCAAGAGAATTTTTTTCGATTTTTGTCGTTAATTAAATATTTAATTAAATATGTTTTTCTTAAATATTTTTTACAAATATTTGCAATATTAAATTAAAATAAATCTTTTTGCATTCCTGTTTAATATCTTTTTTAGAATTTCTTTATTTTATTAATTTAAAAATTGAGTGCCGGAAGACATTTTATTGCTTTTAAAAATGAGGTTCTCAGAAAGGACTTTTTCTTAGAACTCGTTGATTTTAGTTTCTTAAACTGAAATTAATTATTTAATAAATAAGAAAATTATTTTTATCAATGTTTTTTTATTTTTTTATAATTCTTTAATTGTAAGTTTATATGAATTTTTTTAATTGAAACGGCTAGATTGTTAAGTTGAGGTCGTATTATAAAAATTTATTTTTATATCCATATATCGCTCTAATAATAAATAAATAAATTTTTATTTTTAATATGACCTCAAGCTTAATAAAGTAGGCGTTGATATCTGTAAGAGATTTTACTAATTTGTAAACGAACAATAGAAGACTACGGGATGGGAAACATGTCATTTTAAACAAGAGATCGTCTAGATTTGTAATCTATCGAACAAGTACTCAGAAAAAATTTAGAACCTATAGATTAAATTACTTTTTGGTTTCATTAATTTGCATGTGCAAAATCGGTAGTGGTACCTCTACAAAATGGGGAATGGTAAAAATCCTTCATAGCAAGAGTACTAGGGTATATGGTAATTAAAATTTTTTTTTAATAGTCGAAAGTAACTTCTGAGTATTTGGGCGGTAGATTACAAATGTATATATCTTCTGTGGTTCGCCCGGAAGTTACTTTGCATTATTTTGCTCTAAGTGATTTTAGCAACATATCATTTTAAACGGGGTGCTGTCTAGATTTGTAATCTATTGCGCAAATACTCAGATGTTATTTTGGATTATTTTTAACTTAGTACTCTTGCTATGAGGGAATTTTACCATTCCCCATTTTGCAGCGGTACCACAACCGACTTTGCTAATTCAAATTAATGAAACTCTAAGCTTTTTGGAAATGTTTTAACATTTACGGAAAATATCGTAGTTTTTATTTTATGATGCAAAACGGAAAATACCAAAACTCTTTAGAGTAACAGTACTGGAGTATATGGAAATTTTTATTTAAATAATCCAAAGTATTTTCTAAGTATTTATGTGGTACGTTAGAAATGTAGACGACCTTCCCTTTAAAATGATATGTATCCCATCTCGAAATATTCCATGGTTCGTCCGGAAGTTGCTAAAATACCTCACAGCAACAGCACTGCAGTATATGAAAATTTTAAAAATAATCCAATATAATTTGGCAAGTTACAAATGTAGACGATCTCCACTAAACTAGTACTAAAACATAAGGCGTATATGATAAATAAACCATTAATGCTGAAAATAAATTTAGAAATACTAAAAATCTTAAGGGTTCGTTAAAATATATTTAACGCGGCATATTTATCTTCACTCACTTAATTTTTTGTATGGTTTTGATATTTTAGAAGACTTGTTCTTGAAAACTTTAATAACACAACCGAAAGAGAATTTTATTTAAATGCCGATCCGAAAACAATCAAAACAAAAAAAAAGGAGTAAGAAAGACGAATCGAAACATCATTATCCTCAAGAGTAGAATCATCAATCATCATGCCAATGTGTATTATAGTAGTTATAGGTAAACATTTATAAACAGTATGTATTTATCTAAGCAATCAATACTTTAAGGTTTGTTTAATATTGATATAAAATAAAAATTTTACAAATTTTTTATGTAAATTCACTAAAAATTTATTAATAATTGTTTAGAAATAAAACAAAATGTATTGTAAATTGTATTTTTTATTACAATTAATTCCAATGGTTTTATTATATTTTATTTAAACACAAAATGTTTGACTCTATTCGCAAGAAATTCACTGCTATTCAATCCAAGGGCGAAGATAAAGTAAAATTATAATTGTTACCTACAAAGCTGAGTAGGTAATATTTAATCAACTAGCTCCCTGCTTTTTTTTTTTGAATGTAATTGAATATTACAAACGTATGTACATAGGTATATACACGTAGGCATATTTTTCTTGACTTGTAAATAAATAACTAATTTCATTGGAATTTTATACATTTCTTACGCTTTTAAGAATTTATAATACAGCTCGTTCGGAAAAATATGCCGCATGTAATATATTTCTTAACAATAATTAAAATTTATAAAGGGTGTTTTTTATAGACGTGTAGAACTTTCAATTGCAATAAAACAACGATGCATTATTCGACTGACATGAATTTTATTTATCCGAAAGATAATCTTGTGGCATTACATTTTAAATATGATTTCTGGCATATGACCGCCACGGCTGGCTCGGATGAAGTCCAATCTGGACGTCCAATTTTCAATGACTTTTTCCAACATTTGTGGTCGTATATCGGCAATAACACGGCGAATGTTGTCTTCCAAATGGTCAAGCGTTTGTGGCTTATCCGCATAGACCAATGACTTTACATAGCCCCACAGAAAGTAGTCTAGCGGTGTTAAATCACAAGATCTTGGACGCCAATTCACAGGTCCAAAACTTGAAATTAGGCGGTCACCAAACGTGTCTTTCAATAATACAGAACCATTATTTTTGAAATAAAATTGCACTATATGCAAGCGTTATTCAGGCGTGAGTCTATGCATGATGAATTGCCAAACCAAATTGAGAATAAATCACTGGACAGCTGTTAAATCGGTCGCCATCTTGAACAGTAATGCCAACTTAAAGTTCTATACGTTTATAAAAAACACCCTTTATTATAATATTGTTATATATTTAAATTAAGAAAGAATACATTCTTTAAAGGCACCTAACATTAAGTTGATATTAAGTACATACATACATATTTGTTGTGTATTAAAGGTAGATCGAAATATCTACTAATGAAGATTAAGGGAAAAAACGGTTATTGTAATATGTATGTATGTACACATACGTAACGTATTTATTATATACTTAGGAAACAATTCCAATGAACTTAAATGTAAGTAAAGGTCTTATTAATTTTTTACTCTCGAAGCAAGAAGACATCAATACGAGGTTGTGCAGAATGTAAAAGAAGAAAACCTAAATTTTATTAGGAAAACTTATCAAAAAAGCAACAACAATAGCAGCGCAAATCTCCAGCAAATCGATGCAAAGTCTGTGGGTATAACAATCACAAGAGTGAGAGCTGTAAGTTCAAATCTTACAAATGTAAGCAGAAAGGCCATTTAAAAAAAATGTGTCATTTAAATAATTTCAATTTTATTGACAATAACGACGTAAATTTATTTTCTATTAGGAGCGAAAGCGATGGTCCGATAAAACTAAAAATTTTTGTTAATAAAAAACTAATGGAAATGGAACTAGATACAGGGTCGGAGAATAATGTGATTTCTGTGAAATTTTATAAATCGGTTTTTGGTAACTGTAAACTTAAGAAAGTAAAAGTGCTGTTAAAGGCTTATAATATCGTAAATATAAAGCCTATTGGTTCGTTTGAGGGTGAAGTAAAATATGGAAATAAAGTAAAAGGTAATTCCATTTATTGTCGTTGAAAATGGTGGCCCACCGCTGCTAGGCAGAAATTTTTTAAAGATGTTTGATATAAAAATTTGTAAATTAAATTGTTGTGCATCTATTACAACTACACAACAAATCCTTAACAAATTTAAAAATCTTTTTGATGGAGGTTTTGTAGGTAGTGAAGCAAAATTAAATGGTACAGTACCAAAATTTTTTAGACCGAGGCCGTTAACTTTGACTATTAGGAATAAAGTTGAAACGGAAATTGATAATTTAGTAAAAATGAAAGTGTTACAGCCAGTGAAATATTGTGAGTGGGGTACTCCTATTGTTCCCATTGTTAAAAAGAATGGAGGAATTAGAATTTGTGGCGATTTTAAGGTTACCCTTAACCCACAGTTACATGTAGAAAAGTATCCTCTTTCGCGAATCGAAGATATTTTCTCAAAATTACATGGTGGGGAGGAATTTACAAAATTAAATCTAAGTATGGTATATTAGCAAAATTAAGCTGGATAAAGAGTCAAGAAAATACATCAAAAGGTCTGTTTCAGTATACTCATTTAATTTATGGATTAGCTTCCACTCCAGCAATATTTCAGAGAATAATGGATTCGCTGCTAGCTGGATTAGATGGTATCGTTGTATTTTTAGATGACATTTTGATAAGTGCATCAAATAGAAAATTACACATTGAAAGACTTGAACAAGTGCTTACTATTTTGTGTGAAGCAGGTTTTAAATTATCAGCTGAAAAATTTGAATTTTTTGCTAAAAAAAATATAGTACTTAGGTTATATAATTGATAAAAATGGATTGCATATGAATCCAGAAAAAATTAAGGAAATAAATAATATTCCATACCCTACAAATATAAAAGAACTGCAAGCATTTTTGGGGGTAGTTAATTTTTATAGACGGTTTTTACCAGACGTATCAACCTTATTACATACATTGCATACTTTGCTAAGAGCAGATACAAGGTTCGTTAGGAACGATAATTGTTTGTCAGCAGCTGATCAGCTTAAATCGCTGTTGGTAGCTGACAATTGTTTGGCGCATTTTAATGTTAAATTTGGCACGCGATTGACGGTAGATGCCAGCCCTGTGGGAGTAGGGGCAGTATTATTCCAAATAGATGACAAAGGAGTAGAGAGGTAAATAGAATTCGCCCCAAGATCGTTATCGGACACAGAGAGATGATATTCTCAAGTGGATCGCGAAGCAGTAGCTATTTTATTCGGGGTGAAAAAATTTCATCACTATCTGTATGGTCGCCACTTTACCTTGGTGACAGACAACAAACCACTTCATCATATTTTCAATCTAAAAAAGGGAATACCTTTAATGGCTTCCAATAGATTGCAACGTATCGCTTTAACATTATCGGGGTACCAATTTGATATTTGTCACATTAGATCAAAAACAAACATTGCAGACTATTTTGCGAGATATCCGAAAAGGATCTATTTTGGCCTTAGAAGAATTTCCTGATAGCGTTTATATTAATTATTTACAAGATCTTTCTAAAGAAAACAAAATTGTGAATTTTACACAAATTGTTGAAGAGACAGAAAAAGATTTGTTGTTACAGAAAGTTAAAATGTCCTGATACTCACCTATTACCTTATTTTATAAGACAAAATGAATTATCAGTATCGTATTATTATACCTAAAATATTGACAAAAGACGTAGTTAACTTTTTGCATGCATCACACATGGGTATAGTAAAAATGAAGGCTATAGCTCGTGAAGGCTGTTGGTGGCCTGGAAAAAGTCAAGCTTTAGAAAGAGTTTCGAAAACTTGTGAAGTTTGTTTAATAACTCGTCCTAGTCCTCCGCAACAGGAATTGATTCCTTGGAGTAGATCTGAGAAGATTTGGTCAAGGATTCACATTGATTTTTTTGTTCCATTTTTAAAGCGTTGGTGTTTGGTAGTGATTGATAGCACTAGTAATTGGGTAGAGTGCATTGACATGAATACAAATATTACAAGCGAGGCAGTTATACGCATACTACGCCAACTGTTTGCACGGCTTAGACTTCCTGATTGTGTAGTGTCAGACAATGGAACATCTTTTGTATCAAACAAATTTCAAGAGTTTTTAGAAATAAATGGAATTAAACAAATAACCATATCAGTTGGACATCGCGCTACTAATGGGCAAGCGGAGAATGTTGTAAAAATAGTAAAAAATGGTTTAAAACATAGTTTCTGATATTAAATTCTGATTTAATAGCGCACTTTGCGATTTATATTTGATTATAAAAACGCAATTCATTCTAGTCTCGGCGTGGCGCCAGCCTCTTTAATGTTTAGTAAAAGAAAAATTAAAACGAGACTGGATCTGATAAATTGTAAGTTGAATGTAATTATTTTTATTTTTGGGGTGCAGTAATAGTTGCACTCCCAATTGTGTATTTTACAATTCTGTTTTTCTTAACAATAAAGAGTGTTCTTATATACTAATTAAGACTACCCCATTTGTGAATGTTTTTAGTTATCAAAATGCATTGATCAGCAATGTGTAGTAAGTGTGTCAACAACAGTTATTCAGTAGTGTTCTATTTAAAGTTCACTGACTATGTTAAGTGTGCACTTAATACACATAAGTATAATACGCAAACATTGCAGTGACCCATTTAAACTGTTTTGTATTATTTGACACTATGTTTTGGTTATGACTGTTTGTATGGTTGATATTCACAACGCAGTCATACTACAAAATCCAAAAAGAAAAAATAAAACTGCACCTGCAAAAAATATTAAAGAATTTAACAAAAACAAACAACATAATCAAATAAAGTATTATAAAGGTTCTAAAAACACAAAATTTAACGTAAATGAGAATGTAATCGTAAAAGATTATTCTTCGCCAGGTAAAGTGTCCTGTGGCTCGTTTCTGTAACTATATGCGAGAACTTCTCACATCGAAAAGTGTGAAACAAAAAATTCCACCGTTTCTCGATTTGTGAGTAAAAAGTGTTTCTCTAGATTAATGTGAGAAAATGCAAAGCTGTTACGTCTTCATTGGAATTTTCCAATGATTCAAATGTCAAATACAATATAAAGTGTCAACAAAAAGAGGAATTTATATAAGATGAATGTACTTCTACATGACATTTTTGTTTGTTACAAATTTTGTTAGTACAAAATGTGAATAAAAGCATTTCAATATGGTGCGATGCCATCACCTCTGTAAATTTGCTATCACAAAAAAAAAGAAGAAAATTTATTAACAAAGAATACACATAAAATTTAAATATTTAGCTACAAAAAATATTCCACTACAATTATTTTAGTTAATTTATTAATTTTAATTATGTCATTACTTTCGCACCCTTCTCTCATTCATTTAAAAATGTAAGATGTTTTGACAGTTCTAGTGAGACTTTTTTCGCAAAATTTTGTTACAGAAACACTTGTACTCGCATCTTTCCAATAAAGTACGTCAAACTCACTAAAATGACAGATGGTTCTCACAAAGTAAAATTACAGAAACACTTTTGTGTAATAAATGACATTTTGTTTCAATTCTCATTGTTTTTTGTTAAATTCTACTGTTTCTTGTGAAAATTTTCTCGATGCGAGAGTTATAGAAACGAGGTACTGGATACAAGTCATAATATTTAAGATTATAGGAAAACAAACATATTTAGTAAAACTAAATTCGGATTTAATATGGAAGAGAGACGCAAATCAAATAATAACTTGTACTAAATACAGAAATTCCGACTACTCTTTCAGATCCATTTCAGAAAGTTTTTTCTAGTATTGCAAATTCAAATAAGAAAAATACAACAGCAGATATTGATAACTAAGAAAATATTGTAATTACCAATAATAATGTAGCAATATATATATTTGAACAGTGTAGTGCACCCTTAATATTGTTAGTAATGTAAGATGGCCTTAAATGCTTTATAGATTAAAGGTAACTGTTTTTATTTGCCATCCATATTATATAACTATATTCATCTCTTTCATATTTATTATAAGATATATGATACGTGACATTTTTATACAAAGAACTTAACATATGAGGGATTAATAAAATAGACGCCAAACTGAAAAGTTGTTTTACTTGACGAGAGTGTGTTAAAATAATTAGATTGAACAAAATGATGAAAACAATTGTAATAATTCACTTCAAAACAATAACAATAGTAATGTAATTGAACAACATGATGGAGGCAATTGTGATCATCAGATTCAAAATAAGAATAATAATCTCTTAAAATATAATTTAAGTCAGAGAAAGCCAACTAAATAAAATATATTAAGTTAGAAGTAAAATGATGTATACATATTTACATACATACTATATAGAAAATTATGAATTCAATTAAGTTAAGCTTTTATGATTAATTAATATTTAAAATTTTTTTTTTGCCATAAATATTTTAATGCTATTAACAAAAAACAAATGTTTATGGATGTAAAATATGAATTATTGAAGGGGGCATTGTTGTATATTTAAATTAAGAAAGAATACATTCTTTACTTGGGTGTCACACGATCAAGTTTTCATTCAAATTTTAAAATTTCTCTCATTTTTTTACCAATCCACTCACACTTTTAAAATTTGCTGAGAGTTTGCTTTCAATTTTTCGTTCAATTGAGTGTTTCAAATTACAGTCAAGAAAACAACTGACTGCAGTTTTTTTATTCCAAATTTGAATTCTTATTCTGCTGCCAGTATTGTTTTGTTTCTTTTTTAAATATGTTTGTGAACAAATTAAACAAATATAACGACGTTTTGCAGTTCATAGAGATATACAGAAGGCATGAAGTTCTGTGGAACATGAATATTCCTGCATATAGACGGAATGATTTAAAAATTAAGGCATATAACTCTATTGCCGCCGAAACAAAACTGTCGGTGGAAGAGGTTAAAAAAAAACATCTTGTTGAAAAACTTGCTTTGAAATTGCGTGCAGCCTACGTCACAGCTTTCAATTTTTGTGAATTTTGACAAGCAGTATGTGTAAATTTCTTGAAAGAGAATTGTAAAAACTTGATCGTGTGATTGCAGTGTTAAAGGCACCTAACATAAAGTTGATATTAAGTACATACATACATATTTGTTGTGTGTTAAAGGTAGATCGAAATATCTACTAATGAAGATTAAGAGAAAAAACGGTTATTGTAATATGTATGTATGTACACATACGTAACGTATTTATTATATACTTATGCCCAATTTTTAACTTGGTACTTAAATACAGAATTAGTTAAATGCTACTTAAATTTAAGTTGTATTTAAATACAGTTTGAGTTTTTCAGTCAATAGTTAAGTAACACATTTATTTGCCATAAAGTATGGCAGCATCATCAATTTATCAAGAAAAACAGCTGTTAAAATCAACGTGAAATATTTGTGTTACAAGTCATAATTGCTGGAAGAGAATAAAGAAGAATTTGTTTAAAAGTGCTTTATATTAAAAATTAAAATAAATAAACGATATTTTAAAAAACTGTGCTACTTATTTTAAAAAAAAACAATAAAATGAGCGGACAGCAGCAGATAGAGAAAAGAAGTTCCAACTTCACTTCAACAGAAGTTGACTTTTTATTGGAAGCCGTAAAAAAATATAGCAGCATAATAGAAAGTAAAAGAACTGATAGGGTGGGCGCTGAAGAGAAGGTAAATGCCTGGAAAAGTGTGGAGCGTGAGTTTAATAGTAAGTTTACTCACACGTTTCGCAGCCACAAAGTACTGAAAACAAAATACGGGAACATAAAGGCAACTGCAAAACAAAATTTTGCCTTTGATAAGAGGCAAACTTATGCAACTGGTGGTGGGCCTCTGCAAGCAAGCGCAACCACAAAAACGGATGAGGTGATATTAGAAATATGCCAAGAGGCGCAAATTTTGGGAAATCCATCGATTTATGACTGCGATGCAGACAATAATAGTAAGTTTTAATGTTTAATGTGCTTATTCAAGTCAAAAATATTTCAATGTAATATGTTTTTTTTAGACTTTTGTGAAATCTTGAGCGATATAGACGATGCAGTTGTTGTTGAAAGTGAGCCTGACAGTGATTTCAAGGAAGAAAATACTAGTGCAGTCAGTAAGTTTTTAAAACTTTCAAATTTCATTCGTTATGTACTTTTAAACAATATTTTTTTAGTTGATACACCTTGGGCCAAGTATACTCCGAAAATGCTAAAAAAACCAATTCATAAAGCTCTTAAAAAGGAGAGGAAGAGCGATTCGTGGAAAAATGTTGCTGAGGCCAAATTAGAAAGACAAAAATTAGAAATGGAGTTTCTAAAAGAAAAACATAGCTTAGAGGTCGAAAAGCTTCGATTAAAAATTTAATATATTCGAAAAAAATCGAATTGCTAAATTAAGTTTCTTATACTGCAGTAGAAGCCACTACAATTTGTTCCCGTATTTTGTTTTTAACCTTTTATGACTGCAAAATATGTGCGTGAACTTGCTGTTGAACTCAAGTTTCATACATTTTCAGTCATTTATCTAACCTTCAGCGCCCACCCTATCACTTTTTTTACTTTCTATTATGCTGCTATATTTTTTTACGGCTTTCAATAAAAGCTCAACTTCTGTTGAAGTGAAGTTGGGATTTCTTTTCTCTATCTGCTGCTGTCCGCTAATTTTTGTTTGTTTATTTTCAAATGAAAAAATTCATTTTTTTTACAAATTATTATTTTTCTCTGTTAACTTTTTTGTTTGTTTGTTTTTTAATTGTTTTTGTAAATAATAAGCAAAAAAGATTTATTTTTAATTTTTAGTTTATTTTTAAATAAATTTTTATGTACAAATTATTATTTTTCTGTTAAGTTTTTTGTTGTGAATAAAGACTGAATTAAAATTTTTATTATTACAAAAATGAAATGTGTTGAATGTCATAGAACATTTTTACAGTAAACGTTTAAAATAGTTATTTATTAAATTTTGCCTAGCAGTGCTGTTTTTATTAAAGTTTCCTGTTATGATATTATTGGATACATCATTTACAAAATTTACAGCCGCTTCCAAGCTATCTGGTAAAGACGGAAGTTCCCGTTCATTATTTAAACAGCATATATTGTGCAAAACAGCAGTAGCCACAATAATACCTTCGACTTTTTTGATATTTAATCGAATGCCTAGGGATAAAATGGGAAATCTTCTTTTCCAAACGCCATAACTTCTTTCAACGCAATTACGTGTTCGTAATTGCGACTGGTTGTATAAATTTTCCTCAGCATTTTTGACACTTAATAATGGCGTCATTATAAAATCTTTGCTAGGATACCCACTGTCAGCCACAATAACACTGTTAGCAAACTCACCACTACAAAATCTGGAATATATTTTTGAATTTTTTAATATATTAGAATCGTGTGAGGAGCCGGGCCATCTGGCAACAATATCTAATATCTTAAGATGTGCATCGCACATCGTTTGCACGTTCATGGAGAAAAAACTTTTCTATTTCTATACAGCTCGGCATCCTCTCCACCTAGAAATTGGAAAACAATATATAAATAATATATATAATAAAATTTTTTAATATTTACCTAGAGATAATATTCTAACATGAGTACAATCAAGTGCAGCAACAACATTAGGAAATTTCGCAATATCATAAAAATCATGCTTCGTATTTAAAAGTTCTTCACGACTTTTAGGAAATACAACAAAACGGTCTCGTAGCTTGGCTATATAATGGGTAACTTTGCCAACAATATTGGAGACTGCCGTAGTTGATACACCATACACATCACCAACTGTTTTCAGCATTCCGCCTGTTGCGTAAACCCTCAATGTTATCAGAAGCATATGCTCCTCACTAATAGAATCGTTCCTGAAATGAATTGCTTTTTAGAATTACCTATTTGCGTAAATACGTAAGTATTTATGTATACACAGCCTTTGGACTTACCAAGTGGTTGGGTTTTTTATGTGTGGCCCAATGAGCTCCAAAATACAGTATGCCGATTTTTTGGACATGCGAAATCTTTGGTAAAACTCTGTGTCTCCTAATATATTAAAATGATTGGGTCGTGCTCTTATTGTACGTGGCTTTCGTACAACTGCTGCGATAATCAATACTTCAGCATCACTCATGTCTTCTTCATCAGAACTCATTTTAATTATTTTTCTTTACTTGTTTGTTTTCGTTTTACTTTTATTATTATCACTTATTATATTTATTAAATTAAACACAATAACCTTTTTTGTACGAGATACACAAGAAAAAAACTCAAAATCATATGTTTTATATGTGCAACTTAAGTGGACTTTAAATGCCCAAGATTGGACATTTAAATATGATTTAAGTTTATAGTTAGAAACTCAATTTTGTATCTAAATGTAACTTATGGTGTTTTCTTTTCTGAAAATAGATTTTGCCCTTTATTTATGTAGCAGTTTTAGCAGATTACCTACACATGAGAAATATGATACCTGTTTTATGATTTCAATGGAACAAACTTTTTATGTTTCACTGAACAGTTTTGTAAATATAGCGTTTTAAGTAAATAAATAATTTATTTATCAATTTAGTAGCGATATTTAACTATGTTTAAGCGGTTTTCGTTACCCACTTAGTAGCGATTTCAGCTTTCGTACGTTAACATCACTAAAATTAATAGTCATGTTATTTTTGACAAACACACAAATTAAAATTTTGCGGCATTAAAAAGTTACCAAAAATGGATTATACTCGTAGTCAACAGGAAGAAATGTTACTAAAAATGGATTATACTCCTAGTCAACAGGAAGAAAATGTTTTATCTCCCTCTTCATACAAAAGAATTCAAGGAAAGTGACATGCATACATAAACATGGACTGATGGGGATACCAGAAAATTATTAGATTTGTACAGTAGTTATTTACCTGAAATAGGACCACTAAAAAAATTTAAAACAAAAAAAGATATGTGGGCCAAAATTGCAACGGAAGTCGAAAATAGAACAGCAAAGCAATGTGAAGAAAGGTACAAGACAGTCTTGCGGAGAAAAAAGCTGGCAGTGGAAAATAACCAAACTTCTGGATCAAAAAGAAAATCTATTGAATTCGAAGAAGAGCTTCTTAGAATTGGTTTAATGGATGATTCCATCGAACCAGAAATCCAAATGAGCAGCAATAAATATATTAAGGTTGAAAAGAATGAACATAAAAAAAGCGAGAAAAAAATAAAATATAAGACGGTTCAAGAAACATTGATAGAGCTATCCGCAAAAAAGGAAGAAGCAAAAGAAAGACGGCATAGGGAAAAAATGGAACTATTGATGAAAATACTAGAAGATAAAGAAAAATGAGATGCCTATTCATTATTTTTTGCTGACTTTTATTAAAAGTTTGAATTTTAAAAGTGTTCCTTACTGACTGAATTACTTTGTACCTATAATATTTTTTCTTTGTTCCTTACCTACATATATACCTTAACATAAAAATTAAATGAATTATTTTTTAAGTTTTATACACATTAAAGTTTTTATTATTCATACTAAGCTCTTACTACGTATATGTATTTGTTAGTTATATAGAAGATTTTTAACTTCATCTCTTTTCATTTGTCCCAGTTGAGTAAGTAGATTGTCTCTTCTATCACTTGCCATAGGCTTATCAATGCCATTAGTGAACTCCGTGTTGGAAATTTCTTCTGGGAGATTTTCATTTCTATTGATGCAAATGTTGTGAAGAACGCAGCAAGCAATAACAAATTTTGCCATAGTTTCGACATTATGAAAATCTAAGCGCATCAACTGTCGGAAACGATTTTTCAATAAACAAAATGCATTTTCAATTTTAACTCTGGTTCTACAAAAATTAATATTGAAATTCCGTTGATCATCGCTTAGGTTTCCATAATCTCTATACGGAGTCAACAAATATTCCCTTAAGGGATATGCAGCATCACCTAAAAAATAATATTTACTGCAACATAATTTCGCTAATTCTTTTCCGATGAAAGAAAGTTTTAGTACTCTCGAGTCATGAATTTTGCTAGGAATTCCAGTAAATGCATCCAAAAATCTTAACTTGGAGTCACATATACCTTGGAGTGTTATTGATACTCCATCGTGTCTGTTGGCATATGTTGACCGAATTTTATTTTTTGGCGTCCTGGTAACTATATAACTACCATCAATACATCCCAAAATATTGAGAATGCCTGAAATCTGATAAAAACAATGTTATTTTCATAAAATTAAAAAAATGAAATAACAAACCTTTTTAAATTCATTTGCCACTTCTTCTTTTTCCTCATCAGATGTAGGAAATTTTATAACTTCTGGAGCTATTTCGCTCACAAAGAAATTTAAAACACTCTGAAAATTTCTGTGTACACTTGAAAGCGACAAATGAAACAGGTTAGCGACTTCCCTTATAGTTGTTTTATTACCAGCAAACCTGAAAATATTTATTTATTAAAATTACGAACTTTTTGTATTACTTTTTTGTAATTTACCATAAAAACGACAGAACATGGACTTCAGCACTAGTTTGTAGCCTTCCGCCTTGATATCTTTTTTTTTAAATGCATTTGAATATCTCTCAATTAAGTAGGATGCACTTTGTCGGCTAATGCGAAAATTCTTTTTGAACTAAAATTAATTTTATATATATATAAATTTATGATTGTTAAATTTTGTAAATATAATTCCACTTACATCAGCATCCGAATATGCATAGGTCACAGTTTCAACAAATCGTTTGACACGCGGTTGAATATTTCTGTTTAATAGAATTAACTCTTCATCTTCTTCAGATGATGAAGTTGATTCTAATAATTCATTAATAATAAATTTTTGGCTGTCCATACTCGTACAATTAACTTTCTTTTAATTATTTTTTACAACTTCAAAATAAAATAAAATTGAAATGTAAATAGAATAATTTTTTTAGTTGTACAAACAAAGCAGTTAACACAGTTGAAAAAAAGGGCACTATCTCACCCTTAAATAAAACTGAGTGCCGAAAATGTTACATATGTGCAGATTTTTCGTGTGACATATACAGAAAGGGACATGATTTTCATTTTAACAGTTGATATATTTTTAGAATGGAACGCGAAAATATATTACAGGTAAAATATATGGAACATTTTTGTCAGAAAGGAAAACACCATTAAAGTTCAGATAACACTTAAGTGCGAAGTCAAATACTGGGCATTAGGAAACAATTCCAATGAACTTAAATGTAAGTAAATTAATAAATATCATAAATAAAATCAAATAAAATAAACTTAAAAGGGTTGAGTTTATTACAAATAAAGAATTAATTTTAATAAATAATTTTGGAAATATTGTTTAATAGAAAAAAAATATAAATAAAAAAAAACAAACAAAGAAAAAAACTTGCCGTTTTTATAGCTAAGGTTAGATGTTAGTTTTGTGTGTTGATAAGTTACATTTTATCATAAAATATTATTGTATACAAAACCGTATTTTGAAAATTTACCAAGTGATTTAAAATCAACAGTTAAAAATAAAATATTTCACTGTAAAGATTTGTTGTCAAAATGTTTTTGTAGACTACAATCTAGGATAAAGTTACCAATTGGTGTGGATTTGTTTCAGATGTTATGACAGGGTCAAGTTCTGAGACAGAAATAGATGAGTTTGAAAACAAATTAAATATAGATGACATACCTAGTGAAGTACTAAAGTTAGCAGATACTAATATTAGTAATATTGATACTGTTACGAAAATCACTCTATTGAATGACTGTTGTTTATTTGAATGACTGTGTCTTATTATTCATAAGAAATTGTATTTATGTATATGTAAATGTAGCAATTCAGTGTTTATGTTAATTCATAGAATTTTGTATACCTTGTACGTGAGCTGTGTGTTATTTATATCTGTGTTAGTGTATAAGCTTTATGATAGCTTTAGTTCTAGAATTTTCTAGATTAATCATTTTCATTTACCTTGTTGTTCTATACTTGATACACCTAGAAATATGCAGTAACTTCTAGAAGCTTGTAGACGGTGCTCGGCTAAACTAAAGATTTGAAATATCCGTTACAGTTTGCTAGAGCAAACAGTACATAAGGCAATGCTGAGATTGCCAGATAAGTTCAGTTCTGGTTGAGACATTAGACTGCAAGCAAGGTGTGTCAGAAAAAATAAAGTGTCGTTGTGACGGTTACAAATAAAGTGTGTTTCTACAAGTGTTAAGATCCAGAAGCTACAGAAATGGACATTGAAACTCATTTTGGAGCAATTGAAATAATAAAGAAAGACAAACGTACCTCCAAACCAAAAATTTGGTTGTACCATCATAAGGACACTGGTATTTCCAAAGGAGAAGCTACAGTTACATATGATGATATTAATGCAGCGCAATCTGCTATTGCTTGGTTTGATGGGCGCGATTTTAACGGATGTATAATAAAAGTATCGTTAGCTCAACGTCCGAATAATTGGAACAAGGGCGGCAGCAGCGGCGGCGGTGGTGGCCGTGGAGGTAGTGGTCTTTGTGGACGTGGTGGTGCTAGTGGACCTGGTGGCGATGGTCCCCGTTTCGATAGAGGAGGTAGTGGTGGGGGAGATTAAGATTCTGGCAGGAGTGACCGAGGAAGCGACGATCGTGGTGGTACGTCCTCGGATGGGAGGAGGCGGTGGAGTTGGACCAGGTGGGAACAATAATGTTGCTCCTCATGAAGGTGACTGGAAATGTAGTAGTTGTAACAATAAAAACTTTGCTTGGCGTAACGAATGCAATCGTTGCAAAACACCTAAAGGTGGTGACGAAGGGGGTAGCGGTGGCGGAAGAGGAGGTGGTGATCGTGGTGGTTATAAAAGAGACAATCGAGGTGGTGGTAGTGGTTTCGGAGGTGGTAATAGGTTTAGTGGTGGTGGCGGTGGACGTGGAGGCGGTGGTGATCGAGGACGTCGGGATTATAGTGGTGGTGGCGGAGGTAATAATAGTGGAGGGGGGCCATGCGCAACTACCAAGGTAACCGTTCGCGATCTTATTAATTTTTTGCAACCGTTATAGTGAGCACAACCAAATACAGTTTTTCAGTCCGGTATACTTAATTTATCAGAATGAAGAATTCTGTGTCACTAATATTAAGAAAACTTTTAACTTTGAGACTATGATTTTAATGTTATTTTAATGTCACTGAAAATGTGTAACAACAAAAACCGTGTATTATTTTACGTCATATTACAACATTGTACATTTTTAAATAAACCCAATTGTATAAATCCTTCAAATAAGTTTAAAAAAAAACTTATTGTGTTGTTATTTTACAATAAAGAACCCGAATAAACTAAACGTTTTTATAATAGGGTAAAAACGTAACAATACTGATAATTGCGAAATGGCAACAATTTTAGTCAAGATAAATTTGATTGAAGAGAAAATTTTAAACCATGTTTTATTTAATTTATAAAATCTAAGCTTGACGCTAAAGGGAAGAAGATATTACCTGATAATATATTGCCCGTTGATTAGATTAAAAACGCTTTAAAAAATAGAATTAAACCTGCAGGCAGAATTGCGGCTTTATATATAAAGAATGATAACGATGTAGAGTTCTTAAAACATGTAGAGGATTTGGTAGATCCTTTACAGCGTTCTCTCGTAATAGAAGTCATAACAAAAGAGAAGGCTCAGGAAATGGCTATTGAGCAGACTGTGAAATTTTTTAGAAATAATGTTAAAACAGACATGGTCAAGGCTATTTTACCTCTACAGTTTTTAACGTACCGAAGGAACGAATGAAGTTGATGTGGAGGAAACAACAAAATACTAAAGAGTAGCAAATTTTAGCAATGTGTTATAATAAAACAAACAAATCACAGTATGATAACAGAAGCAATTTCCGATTACCTTAAGCTAATCAAAATTTTTTTATAACGCCATCGTATACTAATAGCAAGTTATATAAAAATAACTCGCACGGTAAATATAGAGGTCAAAGTAATAGTTTTCGAGGACGTTATTACCATAATAATGCTACTTATAATAACAATCCAATGTCAAGAAGCAATTCTCCTAATAGAGGTACTTCCGTTCTTACTTTAAACGCGGAAGTCCCTCATTAAGAAATGGTGAGTGTCGACTCTCAGGGAGATATTTAAATTTTTAAATTTTCAAGCTTAAGAGATAATTCACAAATTAATACGCAAAATAATGTCGATATTTTAGGAATAACAACAAACAAAACAAAGTCGTTAGGTACGATTAATACAAAACTATTAGTGTCTGACTTTTCTACATCACAAGTTTTTCATGTACTTTCCGATAGTTTTAATATCCCATCCAATAGTATACTGGGGAGAGATTTTGTAAAAACCAATAAGTGTTTCGTTATATATTTTTGGGAAAAAAGTTATTATTCCAATTTCTCATGGAATCAGCAAAATTTCGTTTTTCATTCCTAGATGTGAAGTATTTCGTGAATTTCATTTAAAACACATTAACGAGCCAACTTTTATCGATTCTCAAGATATTTTCAAATGTATAGTCCATTCAGCATCTTCTGTTTTAAAGATTGTAAATACAACTAATGAGATGAAATTTATTCATAACTATAATGTCAAACCTGAAAAGCTTTAAAAATTTTATATTTATTCAATTAATAAAACCAAATTTTCCCATGATCGTGTTCAAAACTTAAAATCAATATTGAATGACAAAATGCCTAACTACGTAAAAGAAGATCTGTGAACAACATGCAGATATTTTTACTTAAAAGGAGGATAAGATGATCATACATTTTTATGAACAAAAGCTAAGGCTGGTAGATACTGAACCAGTTTACATTAAAAACCATCGACTCCCGTACACACAGAGAAATGAAATTAAAAGGCAAGTCAAAAATTTACTTGATAATAATTTAATAGAACCCAGTACGTCTAATTATAATAGCCCACTTATTTTAGTACCTAAAAAGTCACCAAATGACAGCAAGTCTTACCGCATATGCATCGATTTTCGAGCTATCAACAATAAATTGATGGCGGATAAATTTTCATTAGTAAGAATTGCCGATATACTCTATAGTCTTGGTGGTGCAAAATATTCTTCTATTCTTGACTTGTTCTCTGGATTTCACCAGATACCTCTTCACGACAACTCAAGAGATCTAACTTCGTTTAGCACGGATCAGGGTGCATTCCGTTGGAAGGTTTTGCCTTTTGGGCTCAATGTAGAGCCGAACTCATTTTCAAGCATGATGGCTATAGCTTTTTCTGGTCTCAAACCCAACAAAGCGTTTCTCTACATAGACATTATATTAAAAACCTTACTAACGTGTTTGACATTTTAAGAAAATTTAATCTAAAAATTAATTCAATTAAATGCAATTTCTTGAGACCTGAAGTTAAATTCTTGGGTCATAATATCAAAATTTCTGATATAGAAAAATATACAATACCAACCGATAAGGATGCTGTTAAACGTTTATTCCTAATTTCGCTTCTCTGCACCGTTAAATTGCATAAATAGAAAAGGAGGAAATTTTGTATGGGAAGAAAAATGTCAAAATTCGTTTGATAATATTAAAGCAGAGTTAATCTTACTAAGAATACTTCAGTATCTTGACTTTTCCAAACAATAACTCTCATTCATTTGTGACAAAAGTGCGAATACAGTAGCGCAAGCTATTTTTGAGAATTTTATTTTAATTTATGGTAGAATGAAAATGATTAAATCGTATCTAGGCACAGAGCTTAAAAATTAAATATTTACAGAATTATGTAAACCAGTCCTTAGGAACAGTAAAACGGATTCATCGTGTATTTAACGAATATATAAGATCATATATTAGCGAAAATATCTCAGATTGAGACACATATTTGAAATATTTCACTTTCTTTCATAACACGTCTTCTATTTCAGTATTTGATAACAAATATACTCGTACACCTTTTGAGCTGGTTTTCAGGCGAAACATTACTATGCCGAAACATTTGAATCGAGAACAAAGTTATACTATATACAATGCAAAAAATTATAGCAGAGAAACTAAATATAGATTACAAAAATCTCACATTATGATAAAAAAGCTTATTGAAATACACAAACAAAAAAACAAACAAATCTCTGTAATTTGAAAATAAATGACTATGTACTTTGAAGACAGAACCATGTGATAAATTTCGTAATATACAGGGTGCGCGCAATGTCGGCAATTATGTATGGAATACACTATCAGATGCCTCTGTTAGTCTCACAAATGCGAGCCCTTTTTATCACATCTTTCGTTACATTCTCACACATTTCACGCGGTATTTCATTAATTTCATCACGAATATTTTGTTTGAGTTGCTCAAGATTTTCTGTTTTGTTTGCATAAACCTTGCTTTTCAGATATCCCCACAAAAAGAACTCCGGAGCAGTCAAGTCAGGCGACCGTGAAGGCCAATCAACATCACTATTTCTTGAAATAACTTGTTGTAGAAAGAGGTCTCGCAGTAATTCCATTGTAATCCTGGCTGTATGCGATGAGGCACCGTCTTGTTGATACCACATGTTAATCAAGCCCAAAGCATGCAGTTGTGGCGTTAAAAAGCTTTCAATCATATCACGATATCGCAACCCATTCACAGTTACCATTACGCCGCTATCATTTTCAAAGAAATAAAGTCCAATGATTCCTCCTGACCTAAATTACACCCCAGACTGTCACTTTTATGAATAATTTGAGGGTTTTCCATTGGCCAGAACCGAATATTCTATTTATTCACATATCCATTCAAATGAAAATGTGCCTCGTCACTCATTATGATATTTTTTATGAACATCGGGGTTGTCATGGGCGAGCTGTAACATCCTATTGGCATATGTACGGCGTCATAAATGGTCTTGTGGAAGAAGCTCTTGTGCCAACTGAATCTTATATGGAAACAAATGCAAATCCTTGTGCAAAATTGTGGCCAAAGTTGTTCTTTGAAGATCAAGGAGTATGTTGTGGTCCATGTTTGGGCCTATCACCTGCAGACCATCTTTCTTTGAAATCATTCACTACACGATAAATAGTGCGTTTTGTTGGCACGTTGTTTCTCCCAAAAATTTCACGTAACTTTCTCATCGTCACAGTAATCGATGATTGATTTTGGTAAAAATTTTTAACGATTAAAACACGTTGGTTTATCGAATATTTTTCCTTAATAAATTTGCCACGTGTCTACTTCACGACTGCCAAATATGAACTGTCAAGTCTAATGTTAACCAAAATGGCGGCAAAACAAAGTAGTATACCTTCCCGGCGGACACCCTGTATATGAGGGTACATATAAAGTAAAATTAATCAATGGTTTAAATGTAACCATATATGACGAATTGTCAAAAAAGAAAAAATAATACATAAAGGTACATTACGAAAATCTAATTGAAGTTAAGTAATTTTATTTTATAGTTATACGTTGTTCAATATGTTAAAATATTAAAAATATAAAATCTTGTAGAAAACAAATTTTATACTATAAAAAGAAATTAAAGTAAATTATAAAACAAACAAAAACAATATATGTATTTATTAATAATGTTATGTATATTTTAATTTTATAAAAAGAAAAAGAGAAATAATTTTAAAATAAGTAATTTTTTGTGAATAAATATAAAAATATTGAATCAAACAGTCTGATCAATTGCTTTGATTCAACATTTTTCTTTAAGATGGGAGGTGTAGTGCCATCACTAATAAAATGGTATTAAGCTTTTAATCAACTGTATAATAACTAATAAATAAATAGAATACGAATTAAAGAATAAATAAAGAGACAGTCTTGATTGATAAGCTAAACATGGTGTTTGATTTGGTTAAATTTGGTTTTCTTATACGGTGACTAAACGTGAATGCTTGGCGGTGGTCCTGGCGATTAAGAAGTTTAGGCCGTATATATACAGGGTGGGCCGAAAGAAACCAAGGGGTTTAAAAGTTTAATAACTTTTTTGTTTATTAACTTTTTTTTATTTTTTCTTTCAGATTATATAATATACAAAATGGAAATTTTGTCTCTTAAATGACCACCGTTTTCAGCTTCGCACTGATGGGCTCTTTTTAGAGCATTTTCCATAACATCTTTCAAAACTTGTGGCTGTAGCGTTCGAATGTTTGCCTTGAGTTCAAGGATTGTCTCTGGCTTGTTCACATACACTCGCTCCTTCAAAAAACCCCAAAGAAAATAGTCGAGTGCTGTCAAATCTGGCGATCGCGCTGGCCAAATAATTTCCGAATTTCGAGAAATTATTCGCTCTCCAAAAATTTGACTTAAAAGTGCCATTGTGTCTCGGGCAGTATGGGCAGTGGCTCCGTCCTGCTGAAACCACATACCAGGTCTGTTTTCAAGAGCAGGACGTAAAAAATTTTCTATCATAAAACGATACCGCTCTCCATTTACGGTTACAGCACTTCCATCTTCATTCTCGAAGGCCCAATGACATTTTCAGATGTGATCCTACACCATACTGTACACCTGATGGGGTGCAATTGGCGTTGATGAATGGCTCTTGGATTTTGAGAACCCCAGAACCTACAGTTCTGTTTGTTAACAAAGCCTTTCAAATGAAAATGAGCGTTAAAATAATTGATCTCTGGTTTAAATAATAAAATTCTATTGTTCTGGTTCTCTGTTCAGTTGTGAACCTCTCCATTATAAATTCTCCAAGTGTTGTCTATATAATCTGAAAGAAAAAATAAAAAAAAATTAGTAAACAAAAAAGTTATTAAACTTTTACACCCCTTGGTTTCTTTTGGCCCACCCTGTGTAACTGATACCGTTTTCCGTAATCAACGACTACAGTAGCCTTAATTAACTTATGTCATATAAGAATTTCCGAATTGAACACCGACAGGGTAGACAGAATGTCGTACCTGACGCATTATCAAGGTACGAAATGGAGCAAGTCTCTGCAAAGGGTCATAGACTTGAGTTCCGACGCTTTTGGGTCAGAGAATTATTTGGAACTTGTTTCAACAGTGGAAATAAATTCCGAACGCTTACTTGATCTAAAAGTCGTCGAGGGTTTTATTTACAAGTGAGTACGTCGTTATGATGGTACGGACTTTCTCATGAAAATTATGGGTGTTCACGATTTGACTGAAGCCTCTATAAGGAAGTCTCATTCCTCTCCGTTAGCTTCGCGCGAAGGCGTTTGAAAAACGTTACACCGGATTAGTGAGTATTTTTATTGACCTAACCAATACGCGCAGATACGCGAGTTCGTGCGTAATTATCGGGTGTGTAAGGAGTTAAAACCTTCAAATATTTCGCTCAGGCCCCGTATGGAAGCCGAAACACTTGGTGAACGCCCGTTTCAGCGAATATTCATAGACTTTTTGGGTCCTTACACCCGATATAAACACGGGAACTGTTATATCATCTTTATAGTGCTGGATCATCTAACCAAGCTTGTGCTACTCAAGGCTTTACCAAAAGCAAATACTAAGAGTATTGTAGGGTTTTTAATAGCTGAGGTCTTCCACGAATTCGGATCTCCCGAAACTATTGTCTCAGACAATGGTAAGCAGTTTGTGAGTAAGGAATTTACGGATTTGGTGAAGACCTTTGGCATCAAGTATATGCGGACAGCCATAAATTCACCATAGGTAAGCGCGGCAGAAAGGGTAGACCAATCGGTCTTGTCGGCATGACGAACAGGCCGATTGGTATAAATATTTGTCCAAGGTAGAATTTTCGCTACGTTCATCTATGCAAACGTCAATTGGTGTGACGCCCTATTTCGCCCTTTTCGTGGTTAACATGATAGGGCACTACAGTGTATATAGCTTGGCTAGGAAGTTAATATGCTTAGATGTTCCAGAGCTAGAGGATACACCGAAAGGGGTGAAGACGTAACTGATAAGGCAACGTGTGTGCGAGAATTTACACCGGGCGTACTTTAGAAACGAGAAGACATATAATATTCAAATCTGGCTCGAAAATTTGTGAACTTGGGAACTCAGCGGAAGGCCTGTGGGATATTTCACGCAAAGGTCCTTAAACAGTAACTTAGACTGAAGGACTTACGAGTGGTTTTGTCTAACAACTATTTAATGCATTCCTTTCTTGATCGTTATAGGTGATAGTTACATACCCGTAGCACTGAAGAAAACCTGAAAGAAAAAAGAGAGCTATGTTAGAAAGCCATAAAAGGAAAATGAAATATATAAACAGGCCAGATAGGTGTTCAATATAATAGTGAAACAACTGTCTGCCCAACCGTAGAGCCAGTAGACAAAGAAACACAATGGAAAGTCCACATCCATACAAAAGAAAATCTATAATATTTAATAAACGTGATTGTATAATATAAGTAAGCATGCATAGTAATATACTTGAGTAGGATCAGCTGGTGAATAGCATTCATTACAGGTTGTCAGAGTTAGGAGTGTAGTAGTGGTGCCAGGAGATGATGCAATTGGAGCGTATTGTTTAGGGGATGAGGAGAGTGATGGAAAGGCACGTTCCTTCCTATTCTTCGAGTATATTTTAATCTCAGAATGCTGGGGCTTGTGATGTGCGCCCTGTAAGTGTTAAGTATGATGACCATGCAACGTAAACAGCTGTTGGTGATAGAGGCAGACTGAAGAGGTCTGGCACTGGAGGTGCCATTTTCGAAATAGCGGACGATTCCAAAAGTAATAAAAGGACGGTAAGAGTTGCGAACAACAGAGGCATACTGGTACTTCACGGATGCCAAGGCGAAGGTGGAATAAGTCCGGCATAACATCATCCAGACGGAGACACATATGAGCGACCGCACGGAGTGGCTAATTACTTGTTTCGGGCCTCGATACATTTCTGAAAAGAAAACTTAAACAAACATTCGTAAATATAAAAAAATTCTATCAAGAGCTGGTATGTAATTTTTTTGAAGTGCTATTATGGTACAGCTGGTTGGCAAGAACCACCCCCAATACGGCGAGCATCAGCCGGTGCATACGCCAGCATACCAGCGCCACCAATAGTCTGGCCACATCATAGATTGTAGCTATGTTACCTTATGGCGAACACTTTTACCATACAGGCTGTACTAGCCCCCCATTACAGCTATTGAGTTAAAATACTGATTATGTCAAAGTTTGTTTCAATTTTTTAATAAAAAAAATTGCGGAAAATATTTTTTTACAACGTACATTATTCACTATCTAATAAATCGATCCCTTAGAATAAAAACGTTCCATGTAACTTTAAATGAGAATTGAGAAAAACATGATCAAAGCTTTGAATTGCAATAATTTTGTTATATTTATATGCACCTTAAATATATTTTTCTCTTGTGTATTAAATAATATACTTATGCTATTAGTGTTATTATAAATTTCATGTAAAATTTGCGTTTTACTGGCAATTTGAAAAATTAGAAATGCGACTTAAAACCTTTTTAAATCAAATTTGAAGACAAATTGTAATTCAAAAAGGTTTGAAACAAAAAATCTTTATATGTTTTAATCATAAGAAATAATATTAATAAGACCCTTTTTTGCTTACTATTATATGTATTTATTTAAGACTTTTTTTATCAGATATTAAACATCGTTTTATGAATTTGCTGATCAATGATTTGGCCTCAAATTGCATATTTTAAAAATTTAATCTGTGAAGGAGGTTAGAAAACCTATTTAAACCAAATTTTCTGTGAAACTGAGGCAGCATTCCAATAATCTTAAAATGGTGCTTGGTATTTATCATTTCAATAACGTTATTACTCCAGTAGGTGAGAAAATCGCAGTCGATGACATAGCCTTTTCAACAACAATATGAGTGTAAAACAGTTAAATTCATATACGAATTTCGGTTCTGTGTATTACATTAATCACTCCAAGTAATCAATTTTGTAAAGTGATTTTCTTCAACATTCTAATATATTTTTTTAATGCACTAGCTACTTCATTACCTTAAAGGCCTGAAGCGCACAATAATTGGATTTTGATATGGAAAGATGAGGAGTTATATACTCTTAATTTTTTTTTTTAACGAGTTTATGTCTGCTCATGGTATTGTTATAATATTCTGCAAGTCAAAGCACAGAACAGGAAATTCACAATTCATCCTGTCTTTTTCCCTTTCTGCATATTTAGTATTAAGCTCCTTTGTAGCTTTATTTTATTTTCTTGCAATATCGTATTCTCGTAGAGATCATCTACCAGATTTCCTCATATCAAAGCATAAATTTAAAAAATTAACAACGTTCTATAGTGCGATTCAGTAACTTTTTAAAGGTTCTACACGGTGTTATTTTAACTCCATATTTTTATTTTTTCATTAACGATAATGATAATTCTTGGTTAAATTATAATAATTCTTGGTTAAGTTTAGATATGAATACGGTGGACAACAACCAAATTTAGCTTATTTATTATCTATAGATATATTTTTTAAATTAAATATTAAGCACTTAATTTTGTGCTTAATTAAAAACCACATAAAATTCTAGCTTCTATTTAACCACACAACTGACAGTTAAAAATTTTATTGAATCACAAGTTCTTCAATAATAGGGTTAACTATTTTTAACCAAACATTTTTCTTTAAAATTGAGTAATGAATCGCACTACTGATCTTGATTATCAACACACATATAATTCTATTCTTCACTTGAGTCAAACAGTGATGCCATCCCCATATATTGTGTTTCGCCATTATCTACGTACTTATGCATACATGTATGTTTTGGAGTTTTCAGATGTAAATAACTATTCTCAACTTTTTGCAAGGGTAATTTTAGTACAATTTTGTTGTTTTTTTAATTTAATTTTTTTTATTTTATTTTATTGAAAACATGGGTTAAATGTTTAAAGGCAAGACTAATTCATTACAGTTCTGATGATAAAGACCAATATTAATTACAATATATTTTAAAATTATTTGTTTATGTAGTCAATATGTATATAAATAGTGTCTGTTTCTAGTTTGTACAATTAGTAATATAATAACTTAACCGATTTCATTGGGTCGATTTATTTTAGTTGTAGAATCAATGTTACTTTGGTGCATATTACTATAGGGAACAGAAACATTAGACGTTTCAGGAACGTACACTACGGGAATATAACCAGAAGCATTTGCAGCTGGAGATTGAATCATTTTGTTGGAACAGCGATATTGAGATTTTTGTACTGAATGTTGGTGTTGAAAATGTAAGTACATTTGTTGTGTGGGCGGCAATATTCCCGCTTGATTGTTTTGTTCTTGTTCGGCTGGTAATAACTGACGCTGCTGTTGGCGATAATAAAATGGCGGAAGACGTACCAGTGGTTGTTGATTATATTGCTGTTGTACTTTTTGATTTTGTTCATAATTAATGGGACGCTGCATGTATAAGCGTGCCATTTGCCAAAACTCATTGTTGTTGTTTCTGTTACTAAAATTATTATTGCTTATTGAATTATTATTATTGTTGTTGCTGACGGGATTGCTGTTATTATTACAGTTATTGTTATTGCTTGTGTAATTATTTTTACAGCTGGGACTATTGTTGTTGTAATAGGTTAACTCATATTTCTGGGTCAAAGCTTCGATTAGTTGAACTTCTTTTGTGTTGGCTTCAGTTATTTTCTTTTTACATTTTGTGCCAGCATCGATAGTATTTGCAATATCACTTTGACCATTTTCATCTGTGTTATCATTGACAACAACAATATTTCTGCTATTGTCATTTATTTGTCTCCAAGTTACCATCTCATTATCTTGGATTAAATTCTCATAGGGACGCTTGCGACCTTTGTTTGTGGCCTTCTGAAAAATATAAAAAAGAGAAAATTTATTAAAAAAGTATTGTATTGTATTACTATTGTGTAGTATTAGTATTGCTTTTGCAATTTTTGTTGTTGTCTATTATTGGAGATTTTGCTATACATATCGCTCATTTAACTCGTTACTGCCATGTAATATTTAAATAATAAAGTTATTTTAAAGTATTTTTATTATTTATTTCTTTATTAATATTTGGTTTCAGCTAACTAGAGATCCAACCTTGATGACAAAAATAATATTAGTTTTTCTTTATGAAATAAGTCAGCTTATATACTATTTAAACTACTTAAACTGAGTATCAATCATTTAACGTCAAATTTTGCTGGTGAAAAAAATTAAATTGGCTGATACGCACATCAAGCTGATTGATATCAATTTCAATTTTATATAATTTTCTTATTGTGTAAAGACTTCAATCTGCCGTTGGCAAAACACATTAAATAAAAATTGTACATTTTGCCGTCGGTAAAACACTTTTATTCTGATTACACATTAAAAAAAAATAATTTTTTTTTTTTATTGCTATAGCATTGGTACTAGCAATAAAAAAATAATTTGGATGAAGGACTGTAAAAATTAAATGAAAAATTTTTTTTCTTCCATTTTTATTTTTAAAATTTCCGCGATGTGCACTCAACCTTACCCAAAAAAAAAACAAAAAACAAAATTATGATTACAGAAATGGTGCAAAACTAGCGAATTTTACAGTTGTGCCAGACCAGCAAATTTTGACCAAAAATCAAACTAGTTTTGATTTTCGTCAAATTGACACACAACGTATACGTGTGATGACCATTTTTAAAAAACACGCACACACCCTCATGATTGACGTTGAATGATTGATTGTGTGTCAGGCATTTTACACCCAGTTTCTAAGTTCTATGCTTAACTATACTTATAACGTAAATATGGACGGCCTTAGCTGTTAAAATGTTACTGTTTATATCTGTTGGCTCTACAACCAACAATCGACTGTCCACACAATCTTCCTTCATTTGTGCCCAAGTTATCGTTTCGGCCTTCGGTGGTAGTATCTGACGTTCTGTTGCAATTAGCTTTCTTACCTCTACTTTTTTTTATAGCCAATATCCAGGGGTATTTCCACGTTTCTCCAAACTATTATTTTTGTCTCATGTGCAGCTTAATGCCGTCATTTATCATAAAATCTGCACAATCTGATTCTGATTGAAGGCTAATCTCGTTTTGAGCTAGAGAGAAAGGGTGATCAGTCCAAGGGACAAGATGGTGATGATGTTGCTTAAAGGCAAATTATCACCTCGTCGCACACCGCATGTTCGGTATGGCAACATTAGCTTAAGATATGAGACTCTGGTCAAGTATCTGGGGATAATGGTGGGGGAGAGGATGAGCTTCACAGCTCATCTAACCCATATTAGAAACAAGTTGAGTGCTGTGGTAGGGAAAGTTAGGCGTGTTCTTAGGAATGACTGGGGCCTGAGCAGGCATGCAGTTCGCATTGTGTATGGCGGGCTCTTCGTGGCTTTTGCTGCGTGGGGTGCGTCTGTATGGTGCGAACTGGTTAAATCTGTTCAAGGCAGAAACAAGGTCTTGACGTGTCAGAGGGTAGCGTTGTTGGCATGTATGCCGGTTTGTCGTACGGTTTCGACGGAGTCTCTTCAGGCCTTGCTGGGTGCTGCTCCTCTTGACTTGGAGGTAATACGTCGTAGTATTCTCTTCAAGTTTAAGAACGGGTTGCCGCTTCTTGCAGATGATTGGATTTCCGCTTTTGACCTGGTGGGTGCTGATGAGCGACGAGTCAAGACTCTTCTCGATGAGTATCTTGTGGCCAAGTGGAGAAATAGATGGACGAATTCTCTTAACGGTCGTGTTACGCTCGAATTTATTCGTGATGCGGACTTTGTCCGTGGATGCCCAAATTTGGCTTTAGCCTGAGTTTGGGCTTTTTGTTGACTGGGAATGGTTCCATGAATGCATTTTTTCACTCTAGGAATCTGTCTGATACTTTTTTGTGCCGATGTGGTAATGGACTGGAAGATTGGCGACATATACTGATCGAGTGTCATCTTTATGATGACATTCGTCACTTAGAAAGTATAAGAATAGCCCATACCGGCGTAGTTTTTAGAAAGTATGAGAATAGGCCATACCGGCGTATTTTTTGAATTCAGTAGGGCCTTAGAGAACGATAAGGTAATGAGTAGGTTAAATTTGCCCGAATCGCATTTTGTAGGAAAAGACAGGGACTTGGCAGGTAGAGGCATCCTTGCGTGTATATCTATTTTCTCACCTTTTGCGGGATATCGCAATAAGCTGCCTTACCGGTCGTTCGTCTGTTGCTTGGTTGTTGGTGAGTTGCCTCTCCTTTCCAGGTGTCGTGGGTTCGTTCTAGGGTTCTTTGCCTTGCCGGGAATATCCAAGCAGCTCTTCAATTGGAAGGCTGAGGGGAGATTTCTAGCATTGTATGCTGGCTCGTACTGGCGTCTGACGCTGATGTGTTGGCTTTTGGATGGCGCTTGGTGACGGATTGATTTTTTCTCTTGGTTTTGTTTTTGATATTTTCTCTTTTGGTGGCTGCTTGGATTTTTTTATTTTATTTTTTGTACAATTATATGTTGAAAGTCTGTATGAATTATTTATGTAAATAAATAAATAAATTGAAAAGTTTAATTAATTATTTATTTAAATGTGTTATGATATTGTGTTTGATCACATCTAAGCTTAGAGAATAGTTAATTAATGAATATAATTGATTAAAATGTAAACAGATTCTTTTCAATGGACTAGCATTTGCATAATTTGAATTGAAATATTTAATTGCTAATGCATGAAAATATCGTGTCGGTCTTTGCGGTACATTTTAATGATATGGTATTTAACAGAAATTCGAAATGTATATTCATATTTATTATTATTTAATATTAATCAAGCTTAGGATCTTAAAAAATTTATGTTATTTAAATTTCCCGATATTTCGGCTTTCTTTTGAAGGTCTTCTTCAGGGAAATTTATTTTTATAATAAAATAAAATTTTATATGTCAAAATTATTAAATTTGAAAAATTAAAATATGAAAACTATATAAATATTTGTTTCCTGTTCCTATTTTAACACACTACGAAACAATTAATTATATACAATAATTAATATTAATAATCATAACAATTAGAATAATAATTAAAATAAAATTAATATATGAAAAACATTAATAATACTATAAATTAATTTTTTCTTATTTTTATAAATTAAATATCTATAACTATGAGCAACTTTATCTATATCTGCTTTAAAATTAATTCTTTTTTCTAAGGGAACATATATAATATTTAACATTTCTAACATATATCTGCGTTTATAATTATTTGCTGAATTTAATATAGTTGTACAGGGTGGGCCAAAACAAACCAAGGGGTGTAAAAGTTTAATAACTTTTTTGTTTATTAATTTTTTTTTATTTTTTCTTTCAGATTATATAGACAACACTTGGAGAATTTATAATGGAGAGGTTCACAACTGAACAGAGAACCAGAACAATAGAATTTTATTATTTAAACCAGAGATCACTTATTTTAACGCAAAGAGCATATCGTCGACATTTTAACGTCAGAATTTCGCCCTCTGAAGCGATGATTCGTTGCTTAGTTAATCGTCATCACCAACATGGCAGCGTAAGAGATTTGCCTCGCACCGGTAGACCACGTTTAAGTCGCACTGCGGAAAATATTGAACGAGTACAGCAAAGTGTTAACGAAGCACCAGAAACATCTGGCAGAAGGCGTTCTGCAGTTAAATTTCAAGAGTTGGCCAGAAATGAAATCAACTTTATTGAAAATTTGATTATGAGTGATGAAGCTCATTTTCATTTGAATGGCTTTGTTAACAAGCAGAACTGTAGGTTCTGGGGTTCTCAAAATCCAAGAGCCATTCATTAACGCCAATTGCACCCCATCAGGTGTACAGTATGGTGTGGGATCACATCTGAAAATGTCATTGGGCCCTACTTCTTCGAGAATGAAGATGGAAGTGCTGTAACCGTAAATGGAGAGCGGTATCGTTTTATGATAGAAAATTTTTTACGTCCTGCTCTTGAAAACAGACCTGGTATGTGGTTTCAGCAGGACGGAGCCACTGCCCATACTGCCCGAGACACAATGGCACTTTTAAGTCAAATTTTTGGAGAGCGAATAATTTCTCGAAATTCGGAAATTATTTGGCCAGCGCGATCGCCAGATTTGACAGCACCCGACTATTTTCTTTGGGGTTTTTTGAAGGAGCGAGTGTATGTGAACAAGCCAGAGACAATCCTTGAACTCAAGGCAAACATTCGAACGCTACAGCCACAAGTTTTGAAATATGTTATGGAAAATGCTCTAAAAAGAGCCCATCAGTGTGAAGCTGAAAACGGTGGTCATTTAAGAGACATCATTTTTCATACTTAGTGTAAAAAAATTTCCATTTTGTATATTATATAATCTGAAAGAAAAAATAAAAAAAAGTTAATAAACAAAAAAGTTATTAAACTTTTACACCCCTTGGTTTCTTTTGGCCCACCCTGCATTATCAAAATCTGGAAAATAATTACATTTAAAACAATGTGAACATAACGCAGTTTTAAGTGAAGGTGTGTTATTTCTATTTTTTTGATCTGATTTATGACCTGCTAATCTAGTTTTTAATTTATTTTTCGTAGTACCTAAATATATATATTTTATTACAATTTTCTTTTATCTTTCATATTACTAAATAATTTACCTACCGTATAATACATTTTGTGTGCTACTTTAAATTTCTTATTATCAAATATATTTGATTTTTCTAATCTTTCAGACAATTCAGGTACATATGTTAATGATTTATAAATTTTGGGTTCAGAATTATTATTTAAATTAACATTTTTATTTTTAAATTGTCTTATTAATTTATAAATTAGATGAATTGGGAAATTGTTATCTTTTAATATATCCTTAATTAAAATTATATTTTTCTTATCAAATTCAATATTTCTTATTGATAATATCCTCTCAATAAGATTCCTAGCTATGTTAATAATAACACTTTTTGGATGCTTTGAAAAATAGTTAATAATCCTTCCAGATGATGTTGGTTTTTTATACCAATCGATTAATAAGTTTTCCCTTTTCCTTATTACTAACGTATCTAAGTGTGGTAATTTAAAATCTTTTTCTTTTTCAATTGTAAATTTAATATCAGAATAGAATTAAGGATATATTAAAAGATAACAATTTCCCAATTCATCTAATTTATAAATTAATAAGACAATTTAAAAATAAAAATGTTAATTTAAATAATAATTCTGAACCCAAAATTTATAAATCATTAACATATGTACCTGAATTGTCTGAAAGATTAGAAAAATCAAATATATTTGATAATAAGAAATTTAAAGTAGCACACAAAATGTATTATACGGTAGGTAAATTATTTAGTAATATGAAAGATAAAACAAAAATATCAGAAAAATCTAATATAGTTTATAGTATACCATGTAAGGGTAATGACAGTTTGTTCTACAAAATCTCATGTGTTCATATTTCGCCAAGTGCAGTTCCGTCAGATTTATTTTACACCAACTATGAAAGTTCTCAATATCAGATTGCAGAAATATATGATCTGAATATTTATTAAATGTATAAAAAATCTTCACATCATCAGTAAACATCAATATTTCAGAGTAATTGATTGCAATTGGAAGATCACCAGAGATCACTCTAATAGATTTTGATATAACATTTTTAAAAGCACATTTTGCTTCCTTCCGTGTAGATAAGATTCAATCCAGCATAAACTTCTTGGTGCTATTGATATGACGTGATTGGATTTTGGTTCTGGTGCTGATTCATTTTATGACCTTTGGTTAATCCGTTGTTGTTTTGTTTATTTTCTTGTTCGTGTCGTTCGTGAGAGCGGCTGTTCATTGTTGTCCTTGTTTTGTTATGTTTATGTCGCTTTTTTGTTGCTGTTTGTTGTCTATCGGTGATGGGTCACCAGTTCCGAACTGTTTGGAGTTCAATTGACTTAATTCTGGTAGGGAGCCCACAAAACTTCTGTTCTGCCTTGGAAATGGTTGTACCCAAAGCCGGGAGGGCTTCGGCTCGTTGTGGAGTTGCAGTGCAACCGGATGCCGTGACCCATAGATCGGAAGGAGCTTAGATAGGCTCCACTCCTACCCAAAGGGAAAGCCATGTCCAAATAACATCGTTTCGAATTAGCACTCATATGTGTTACATAAGGGGGCATTGGTGGACGCATTGTATTTAACCGTGCGTTAAGAGCATCGTGAGTTAGGGCCTTCGACTCTGGCCTTAACTAAATCGGGTCTGGGGATTTTTCCAGTACTCTGAAGTTTCACTTCTAAGCCTTAAAGGAACTATAGAAGCCATAAACATATTTGCATTTGTAATTATCATATTATTTGTAGTTATTATTTGTTTGTAAGCGCTTTGACCGGATGATCTTTCACAACCCCACTTATTAAGTAATGGGAGTTTTTCCATAGGTAGTTGTAGTATTGTATATAAATATAAAAATACAGACCAACTTTTATAATGCACTGTACAGCTATTATTTAATTACTGTGTATGTTTTATTGTAATAGTAACAACTATTGTCTTATTTACTAAGAAAGGTAGCGTTATAGTTTTTAGTAGAATATTGAATCACTCGCTATCTTGCTTTGAATAAGTGTATACGAAATGAAGTATAAAGAAATAAATGAAATATAAATTATAAAACATAACATATTTTGGCGACGAGATAATAAAAACGAACTAAAAAAGACTTTAAATATTAAATGCGTGTACAGTTAAATAAAAAGAACTAAAAAAATAAAATGTCTTTATTTGGTAGCATAGAACAATTTGCTTTCGGGGATGATTTTGAAGAATATTTAGAAAGAATGGAACAGTTGGGGGATGGGGTATTTCATGGACGTTTAAAGCCTTCTTATCGCTATTCACTTGGGAATAGCCAGAGGTGATTCCTTCACTGAACTACCCAAGCATCACACTACCTCCACGTGGTATTCCCTGGTAATGCTGTCTGGATCACCTGATCTGGCGGTAGCTAAAGTGTGTATGCGAACATGCAGTAGAGTAGCCTGAATGGCATGCGAGCACCGGTGCAATTCAGGCTACTGCTGCAACGTTGACGAACCGGCAAATACGATTGATATTATTTTGACTATTTATTGGATTTGTTTGTGCATGGGCTAACAGCAGTGGCATTCTGTAACATCGCGTAGAAATGGCTTTTAGGCTAATGTCGCAGCTGCCTTCCGTCCCGGTAAAACCTTGGCAAGGACTTGGAGAACGTTCTAAATCACGTTGCCGTTAAGTTGGCCGTGCAGGTTTAGTTAATACGATATCCTAATTAACGCCCGACCTGGCTCTGAACACAAACGCCCATAAGGTCTTGTGTCAACCCTTGCGAGGACCTCACTGCATGCAAATGGACCTTCGGGATCATCATAGGGGTAACTGTACTACGGATTTAGATAACGACTTCAAGTTGGAGCCCATATAGAAGAGATGACGACAATAAATGAAAATAAAAATATAAACAAAAACGAAAAACAGAGCATGAACAATGTATACTATGTGTTCTCAGATAGTATGAATAAGAAGACTTACGACGGAACATAACCGGCATGCACGGATACGTAACTGTTACCAAACATAAGGCTAGTCCTAGAACTAATCAACAGGAGCGTACAACTAAACAGTACAAAGGCAGTCAGGCAGATACGATACCAGTCTCTGAAAATAAATTTTCCATACTTTCACCCACAGACGATGCACCAGTAGAGCCTACGTCTAAGGAACACAAACCTCCACCTATATTTTTGCGCGAGAAAACTTCGAACGCTTCTGTAAATCTTTTATCAAAGATTGTGGGAAAGGATAATTTTTACGTAGCTTCTATACGAAGGGGAAAGATACAAGATACCAAAATCTAAACCCATACCTAGAAAAATTATCGCTAAATTGTTAATAGCCTAAAGGGAATTGACAGTTCCATCCCTGTTAAGGAAATCAAGAAAGCTATTGAAAATGAAGGTTACGATGTGGGAAATGTTCACAATATACAAAACAAGGACGATGGCTTACCAACGTCAAATAGGCCCAACGTAAAAAATCTTTCATATGCCCAAGTACTAAGGAGCAGCCCTCAGGTCTTCAACGATACCAGCTCTAGTTCAATCGACAAGCTGACGGAGACAATGAACAATTTCATGACCAACATGAACAATTTTATGAATAATATGCAGGGCATGTTTCAGGAGATAATGCGGAATCAGAACATGATTCTGCAGACCCTTCTTAGACAAAACTAGAGTGACCCAGTTGCGTATTTGCTACTGGAATGCTAACGGGTTATCTCAACATAGGTTCTTGATAGCAGATTTCCTACATAGGCAGGAAATAGATTTCCTTTTGGTATCTTTTGGTAAAGAATTGCTTCAGAATTATTCGGTTCATTATATATGACACTAAACATC
The DNA here is from genome assembly GCA_947397855.1 of Thelaira solivaga. Classification (NCBI taxonomy): domain Eukaryota; kingdom Metazoa; phylum Arthropoda; class Insecta; order Diptera; family Tachinidae; genus Thelaira; species Thelaira solivaga. Next base: position 19,252,462 of record OX377615.1, on the reverse strand, counting down.
CAAGTGGCACGGCCGTCATTGTGCGTAAAAACGTGAGGCACTTTGTTATGCCAGAATTTGGGAAGGATTATATTCAGGCATTCTCTATAAGTCTTACTGATTTTCATACCACAATTTCATGTGTATCAGCTGATATTTAAGCCCTCATCCGACAAAAAAGAAAATTGAGTAGGGAATGGCAGAGAAATCGTTCTCCAGCCTTAAAGACGCAAATGAACTTGTGTCAAAAAATACTTAGGGAAAAGCTGCTTCTACAGCATGAGTCAGCGCTTCCAAATTATTTAGGTAACTTGGATCCAACAACAAAAACCGACCACAGCCTTTGGAAAGCTGTAAAGCATAAGAAGTGTCCTACTTCCTCCGAACCACCACTTAGACTTGAGGACCTCGGTTGGGCTAAAAATCCAAGTGAACGAGGAAATGGTTTTGCTCGTCATCTGGAAAACGTTTTCACACCACATGACATAGATAGTGATATTAATACTAAATACATCAGCGATTCTATTGACAGTCAAATAAGGATGCGGTTGCCCTCAATTAAAATGGCAATCAAAAGCCTTGATGCTAAAATATCACCCGGCGCTGATCGTATTACTAGTTCAATGCTGATGAACTTGCCAGATTGCGCTGTGAGAATTATATTATTCATTTTTAACGCTATCTTAAGAGTGGGGGGTTTTCCCGTCCTCTTGGAAGATTTCAGATATTGTCATGATCCAAAAACCGGATAAAGACGCTACTCAAATTACGTCATATCTATTATTATCTATACTATCAAAGCTGTTCGAAAAGATTCTCCTCTAGAAAATAACGGCCCACCTAGCAGAGCGAAATATTATGAAAAAAAATCAGTTCGGCTTCCGGGCTGGCCATGGAACTACAGAACAGGTTCACAGAATTGTTACTGCTATCAGGTCGTCCTTCGAGAAAAAGCTGTTTTGTTCAGCATTGTTCATTGATGTCTCCCAAGCATTTGACAAAGTTCGTCATAATGGTCTCCTCACAAAAGTAACACGACTTCTTCCTGCTAGCTGATAGAACATTTAAGATACGGTCAAAAAATGTATTTTCACCTGTTAAGAAGATTTCTGCAGGCGTCCCCCAAGGAAGTATACTTGGCCCGCTATTATACATCGTCTATACATCCGATATGCCTACAAATCGACATACTATCACGTCAACATTCGCAGATGACACGGCATTTTAAAGTGTGAACAAAGATCCAGGAACTGCATCTGAGCACTTACAAGCTCATATAAACCAGCTGGAAGGTTGGCTAAATAAATGGAAAATCAAAGTAAATGCATTAAAATGTGCCCATGTGACTTTCACACTAAGAAAGGCAAATTGTCCGCCAATAAAAATAAATAACGTCATTGTTCCGTAGAAACCCAAAGTAAATATCTAAGAATCCATCTAGACAGACACCTATCATGGTCACGCCACATTGAGGCCAAAATCTCAGCTATAAAACTAAAAACAGCTCGACTAATGTGGCTAATAGTTCCATTTTCATCTCTTTCTTTGGAATATAAAGTTCTATTATATAAAGCCGTTATTAAGTTAATCTGGACATATGGCATTTAGCTATGAGAAACTGCGTGTGCATCTAACATCCAAAAGTTGTAAAGAAGAAAGTCGAATATTTTACGAACAATAGTCTGCGCCCCCTGGTATATAAGAAATGAGAATATCCACAAAGATTTAGAAATTCCAACGGTTCGGGGGGAATTTTAAAAATATTGTACTAAGTACGTTCACAAACTGGCGACACATCCAAACGCCCTCGCCAGGGACCTGTTACAGTTCGAGGGACACAGAAGGCTTAAGGGAAGTGATATCTTGCGCCTAGTCAGAAGAGGAATATAACTTTTTTATTTAAACGTAGGATATTCCTTTTATTTTAAGATTTGAGTACAAGTAACTAGTTATTACATTGGTAATAATTATTTAAGTTTTTTTATATTTTTTACAGTTAAGATTTGAATACTTATTGTAATTTTCTTATAGAAAGATTCAATAATAATAATAATAATAAAAGAGGTGCTATTTACACTAAAATATGGGGTTACGTTCCTAACTAAGATAATTCGGATTGTCGTTCACCGTTCTCAATCAATTCGCATAATAAAATTAATTTTATCTACAACATTAAGCTTTTTCTAAATTGCTTTGCAACATGTGTCTGTATTTCAAATGATTTTTTTATTTAATGATTTTTTTATTTAATCAAAATAACTAAGGTCTATGTCAAACCGTATCAGTATTTGGAATGAAAAATTTAATACGAAATTTGACATTTTGGGATTCACCGAATTAAAATTATTTTTGATATTTTTGATTGACTTGAAATGAAGAAGAGATAACTGCAGCAAACCAATGTCTGCAATTTATTTAAATTTTTCTACATTTCATTAATTTACTTTTTAGTAAAGGTCGAAACTAACTTAAGACCGATTACTATAAAAAAAAACAAAAAATTGTAAGCAATCAAGTTTGAATAAAAATACATGAATTAAAATTGTTAAAAATATTTTAATCTCTAATTTTTAATTTATGGGAATGAAAATACAAATATATACATGCATACGTAAGTATTAAAGGGCTGCACAAGCATACTTGAAAGGGATTACAAGCACTTTTTATTGTAAAGTATTACACATGTTTGTAGTCATGTGGCTTTCAATTATGCTTTATGCCATTTAGTATGCATATATGTATGTATATATTATGTGTAGAATGCTCCATAACACATACTTCTTTAAATGTAACGTGTGTCTATGCAACAACCAAAAATCATTTATTATAATTTTTAATGTTAATTGACTATTTGCATAATTAAATGCTCGTAAGTATGTTTGTTTGCATGTTTTTGCCTTTGAGATAAAGAGATAAAATCAAACAAAATAACAGTTTCAATTGAATATAAAACAGGTAGAAAGGCAAAAGCCGTCAATTAAAGGTGATTAATTGATTGTTCATTTAAATAAACACGCGACACTTAATGTTCATTTAAGACATTGTTTGTTTGTACATATGTATGTATGTATATATATTCTAATTGTCATATTTCCTCCTCAAGCTTATGCTTATAGCAAGAAGTATTATAAAAGGAACTGGAAACTAGAAAAATTTTGTTTGGCTATATTCACTTAAGTGTGTGTGTGTGGGTGTATTTGTGGAAGTACTTTGTCTATAAGGGATGGATGATGCACTGATTTATCAGTTAAAACTGTCAGAAATAAGTAATTAAGTTACTCTTTAGTTTAAAGGCGAGTGATATGTGTTTTTTGCAACACCCTGCTTTTCACAAATGTGTTTACACAGACGCCAACACTTTAATTTCTATGTTCATTTAGGAACAAAGGAAAAAAGTTTAATTTATCATTGACCAACTTGAGTATAGAAAGTTAATATTGCAGTTTTTTTTAGAAAATAGGATTGCTTGATTTGCAGTCTGGCTTGGAATACGATTTTTATTTCCGGAAATTCACAGTAAAATGGTAACATAGATACCAGTAGATAGAGGAACTGCGTTCCTTTATATAAATGTGACATTTCAGAGATATACAAGCCCTAAACAACATAGCTCACTAAATACTTTTATTGTGTTGACAATAAAGGAATATTTAAAAGTTTTTTTTTATATGATATGAATATCTTTTTGTTTCTCAAAGTCCTTTTGCAATAATTCTTCCCATTTACAATTTAAAACAAAATAGTACAGGGTGGGCCAAAAGAAACCAAGGGGTGTAAAAGTTTAATAACTTTTTTTGTTTATTAACTTTTTTTTATTTTTTCTTTCAGATTATATAATATACAAAATGGAAATTTTTTTACACTAAGTATGAAAAATGATGTCTCTTAAATGACCACCGTTTTCAGTTTCGCACTGATGGGCTCTTTTTAGAGCATTTTCCATAACATCTTTCAAAACTTGTGGCTGTAGCGTTCGAATTTCTGCAACAATGTTTGCCTTGAGTTCAAGGATTGTCTCTGGCTTGTTCACATACACTCGCTCCTTCAAAAAACCCCAAAGAAAATAGTCGGGTGCTGTCAAATCTGGCGATCGCACTGGCCAAATAATTTCCGAATTTCGAGAAATTATTCGCTCTCCAAAAATTTGACTTAAAAGTACCATTATGTCTCGGGCATTATGGGCAGTGGCTCCGTCCTGCTGAAACCACATACCAGGTCTGTTTTCAAGAGCAGGACGTAAAAAATTTTTTATCAGAAAACGATACCGCTCTCCATTTACGGTTACAGCACTTCCATCTTCATTCTCGAAGAAGTAGGGCCCAATGACATTTTCAGATGTGATCCCACACCATACTGTACACCTGATGGGGTGCAATTGGCGTTGATGAATGGCTCTTACGCTGGGATGTTGGTGATGACGATTAACTTAGCAACGAATCATCGCTTCAGAGGGCGAAATTCTGACGTTAAAATGTCGACGATATGCTCTTTGCGTTAAAATAATTGATCTCTGGTTTAAATAATAAAATTCTATTGTTCTGGTTCTCTGTTCAGTTGTGAACCTCTCCATTATAAATTCTCCAAGTGTTGTCTATATAATCTGAAAGAAAAAATAAAAAAAAATTAATAAACAAAAAAGTTATTAAACTTTTACACCCCTTGGCTTCTTTTGGCCCACCCTGTATAATCATATTACAGATAATGCATAGGAAAAAGAATCACTTTTTGAGCATGTAAATAATTAATTTAAATCTTTATTCACATTACCTTTACTCGTTAATGGCACCAAAAAAATGTAGGTACAAAAATCAGGTTCAGTATTAACCATTCGAGCGGCTATTTGTTTATCCATATTGCAAGCGAAATAAATGGAAATTATTTCTCAAAATATTTCCCAGTTATCGTTACTGTTTAAAAAAGAAGCTGAAAGCAAGGTTCTGTGTTTTTGAATAAAAGATTATTTGTTCTGTTTTTTTCTCACTCCCCCTCCTTCTCTTTCTCTATCTCTCTCTGCCTATTAAAGGTACTGACTCACTATCCTACTTAGTCGTACGATCTGTCTAAAAACTCATGTATGCTAAAAAAGTATGATAGTGTGTAATGAACCAGCAGACTTTTTGACAGGTCTGTCCGACTTTTCAATGTTATGAAAATTTTCATTAAATAAATTTCATCTGTGCGATCAGAGTTGCATTTTCTATGTTCCAGGCAGAAAAATAGCAACAATAACAAGCTTGTGTTTTCTTTATACAAACTTTTAGGTTATTTTTCATTGTACATATTTGTAAAAAAAATATTTTGCGGCAAAGAAGAAAATGAATACTTTTAAAAGTATTAAGGTGAGTAAACATATGTTTTTGCATCTATTTTTGTATAATAGTGTGGCATAAAGTTCGCCATTTTAAAGCGATTTCTTCAATTAGGACAGAATTCTGTCACACATTATTTTAACATAATCGTACGATCCTGTAGGATAGTCAGTCAGTACCTTAAGCATTTATTATTATGATCTTAATTTTAATGACTTTCACTTCAGCAAATGTAAATCGAGGCGAATTAATATTTGAAGATTAAGGGCTATTTAGGCAACCGTAAATGTAGTAATGTAAATGTTGCCGTCTCAGCTGATCGTTTTTGGTAAATATATGAGAAGCTATGCAAATATTTAGCTGAATAAGGTAAGTTAGAAAATAAAATTTCAAGTAACCAAATGTAGACAATGATGGGATGTATGAATATTGAATGAGAGTGGGGCACAATAGCAATTTTATGTGGCACTTTTTTGTTATGTTTGAATTTTTTCAATTGTTAAACTTGTATATTTAATATATAATGCATAGTAGTTAATAGGTATAATGATAGAACTGTAATTATATAAATATTAAAATATTGTTTTTAAACATAAACTAATGTGTTGGTACCATTAGAAATAGTTTGGTACTTTTTCCATATAGTCGCTAATAATATGAACATAATAAACTCCCATCAATATTTTGAACAGCTGTGCAGCTTATTTCATTTGTTCTTCCCATAAAAAAATAATTTGTAAAACAAAATAATAATAAAGGAAATAATTTAATTTAATACAATATATAATAACGATGAAAAAGTGATATTATTGTTTATTTTTCTTTGTTTACTATCAAAAACTTATGATTACGTTTTAAAATTTCTATAAATGCAACAACGGTTTCATTTTTAGCTACATTTGGTTACATTTCGCCCACAATTTACATTTTTACATTTACGGTCGCTTAAATAACACAGGTCTGCGACCAAAAAACTGCATAGGATTTTTTTACATTTTCTTACAGATTTTGATGCGCTAAACTCAAATCCGTTTTCGGTTTTTCTCCATCGCGTAGGGATTTTTTTTATGAGGGTGGCAATTTTTTCCCCCTAAATTAGTCAGGTACGAAGACATATTTCAGCCTAACTCGAGAACGGCTCATCCGATTTTCATAAACAAAACACCAAAAGATGCGTAACAAAATTATATTTAATTTAATATAATTTTTTCTATATTTTATCGTTTTGGAATTATTCAAAAATTTAAGAGGGGAAAAAATTTTTTTCTTGCAAAATTCGCGTTTTTTTCAGTTTAAAAATGCAATAAAAAAAAGAAAAAGCAAAAACTTTATATTTTGCACATTTTTCTGAAAGCTAAATACCTCAAGAATAATATAAAGTATAAATCATGAAAAACGAATAACAAATGCGGATTTTATTCTCAATTTACCGCAGGTACCCAATATTGAACGAATATGTGTGACATTTATGGCCTTGAAAAAAACCAACCCTATTATCTCACACACCGATTAGCGAAGTTCTGCTATTACAAATTAGCGTATTTTCCGCAGAAAGGATTATTTGTTTTTCCTTGAAGTAATAAACGTGTACACTAATTAATAGATAGTGCTAATTGTTTCTTGGAATCTGTTTAAGACTTTAGGTACTACCTAATGTTAATATGCATTTGAAAAGATGACCGGAGAATCGTGTGTATGTGTGTGTGTGGTAATAGGGGAAATGACAGGTACGAATGTGTACCAAATTAGTTTTAATATTTAGTATTTAAGGAAGATAGTTTTTAAAAATAAACAGAGTTTTTTATCAACCGCCGTAGAGTGAATTTACAACCGCTCTACATTAAGTGAAAACAGCAGTGTTTTATTTTACATCGCTTGAAACAAAGAAAAGCTCTCAGTAGACATACTGATATTCAAGTGAACAGTGCTGTTGTCTGTTAATCATGGCGTTGTGTTATTTCTCCAAACAGTTTTTGTTATATCTGTGGTGAATTCACTATTAAAAGTCAACAGAGAAATATAAGTGATTTTGTAAGGAAAGTTTATTTTGCCTACTTTAAATTAAAACTTGGTCATCAAGATAAACCATGGTCCCCGCATAAGGTGTATAGAAGATGCGAAGAAGATCTTCGTTTGTGGCTTAAGGGAAAGAAAAATGCATTTCGATTTGGAATTCCTATGATATGGCGTGAACAGAAAAATCACATCACTGACTGCTACTTCTGCTCAGTTGACGTAAAGGGATTCAATTCAAAAAACAAAAGAAACATAAGTTATCCTAATCTTGACTCAGCTATACGTCCAGTGCCCCATAGCTCCGAGATATCTATCCCGCAGCCACCTTCCAGTTTGGATGAATACCCTAGTGAGTTGGAGGACGAAGCTACATTACCTCCTCCGGGTGAATCAAGCTCAGGAAAAGGACTCGGGAAAAAGACTCGTCAAAGTATCAAGGAAAAGAAGAAGAGGTTTCATAAAGAACATGAATAAGTATACATATGTATCAAAATAATGTTTCGTTTGCTTAAAAAAAAATATTTATTGTTTGAAAATTTTGAATAAAGGAGTGCTTTAACCAATTTCTTGTGTTTGAATTTGCAAAAAATCCTTATGTGATAGAAAAAAATGGCCATCACTTTTGAAATCAGCGCACTTTGAAACATATAATTCAGTAAAAATATCTCATGCAGCTGAAAAAAAAAATTTTTTTTCCCAGACCTGTGTAATCCTTTACTCTACTGTATACATGGGCAAAATTCAAATCTACCTGTACCCAAGTTAAAAGAAAAAATTCACACATATGCTTACGCTCATATATTCAGTTGTCGATAAAACAGCGACCGATGAGAATGTTCGGATGCTTAACAAGTTTTTTTTTTATTTATTTTTTACACTAACCTAGTAAGCTCGTATGTTTCAATTCACAATTCATAATGCTTTGTGAAAAATATTTCATGGTAAATAATACATTTGGTAATATACAATGATTCTTATGCTACCAGGTATTTAAAATAAAAGGGAATATACTATGAAAAGACATTATGATACTTTTCATAGTAATAGTAAGATATTTTGTGAGGAAAAGATAGCATGGGCCATAGGCTCATTTTATCCATATAAATCTCCTGGAGAAGACGGAATTATTCCAGCACTCCTTCAGAAGGCGATTCCGCACATTATGCGACCTCTGATTAATATGTTCAGAGCGAGCTTTGTCTGGGTAGCAATTCCTAGCAAATGGAGGGAAGTAATCGTTCGGTATATTCCGAAACTGTCATATAGGCCGTATAGTCTAACCTCCTTTCTATTGAAAACAATGGAAAAATTAGTTGATAGGCATATCAGAGAGAGATACCTCATGGTAGCACCTCTACATAAAAATCAATATGCGTATCAAGAAGGGAAATCAACCACACATGCTCTATTGAATCTCACGCAGAAGATTGAGTCCTCACTTGAGAACAAGGAGTATGCAGTTGGCTGTTTCCTAGATATTGAGGGAGCTATCGACAATACGGATTTCTCTCATATAACTAGAGCGATCCTCAGCAAAGGTTTCGATGGGACAACATGTAGACGGATCGAGAATATTCTAAAGGGAAGAATCATAAATTCTTCATTGGGATCAGCGAACCTCAGAATTAAGACGGCAAAAGGTTATCCTCAAGGTAATGGCTTTGAGGTTGAGGGATATGCTGATGACATAGTAGTGCTGATAAGGGGTAGGTTTGAAGATACCATATCAAACCTACTTCATAGAGCACTGAACTTGGTATCAGACTGGTGAAGAGATGTGGGTTTGACCATCAACCCTAAAAAGACCTCTATAGTAATATTCACCAGAAAAGGACTCAGGGACAATTTTACAGAACCTAGCATTTTTGGTGAAAGTATACCATTCTCAAGAGAAGTTAAATACCTTGGTATTACTCTTGATGACAAACTACTCTGAAATAGCCACCTAGACAAGACCATCGACAAGGCCAGGGCCACGATATGGACCAGTAAAATATTGATTGGTAAAAGCTGGGGGCTAAATCCAAGAATATTGCTGTGGCTCTACACTGCGATTACTAGACCGCTGGTAGCCTATGCGGCTCCGGTGTGGTTTAGAAAAGTTAGCAAGGCCTCAATGCAGACAAGGATCAGTAGAATTCAAAGACTAGATTGCGTCTATACAACAGGGGCAATGAGGTCTACTCCGCCGCTGCCCTCAAGGTCTTGCTAAACCTTCCTCCAACTCATTTATTCATCAAGAAAGAAGCGTTGCAGTTCAATGCAATGTAAATCTTGGGAGATACGGAGGACTCTTCTCGCGCACTCAGCTCTCTTTCTAGAGAAATTGCTGAAATAGGTGTGAAATTTGTAACCCTAAGCGATCACTGTCGAACCAAATACAACTTCAGTCGTAATTTCAGGGTCACATTAAAAATTGGGTTAATTGGGAACAGAACAGACCCAAACCCGGTGTCGGATCACATATATGGTACACAGATAGCTCGAAAACGGTTGAGAGTGTTGCAGCAGGGGTATTTGGTTTAAGCCACAGGAAAAGCTTTTTTGTCAGTATGGGTCGAAAGAACTCAGTTGTTCAGGCGGAAATACATGCAATAGAGCTCTGCCCAAGAGATGAACTAGAAAGAGACACAAATAACAGTCACATCTATATCCACTCGAACAGTAGATCGGGATTACTGGCAATCAGTGACTTTGAGATAAAATCAGGACCTGGTCAGGAATTCGCATCGTCACGGGATTCCTGACAGGATATTGGAGAGTATTGAAACACTTGGTGAATATGAGGATCAGTCAAAATGACCTCTGCAGGTTGTGTAACGAAGATGAAGAGACAGCAGAGCATATATTGTGTCACTGTAATGGTCTAATTTGGACCCGTTTTCGCTACATGGCAGACAAATCACCCAAAGAAGCTTCTGAATTCTAAATGAATACTAGGAGTTGTAACTTGAGAGTAGTGTGACAATAGCCTGTTTTGGCCGCAGTGACCAGGTGACTTGTTCCCGCTCTTCATTCTAATTCTAGTAATAGTAAACCCAATGATAACATCACGTATCAAATGTTTGTCATCATGCTTACTGGGCTGCGCTTTCACAATTTATTTCACTCTCACTAACACTATTATAGTTTAAATTGTGCTCACCTATGCTCTACTGCATATATGGGCAAAATTTAAACTATAGTAGTGTTAGTGAGCGAAAAAAAATTGTGAGAGATCAACGCAGTAATCATGATGACAAACATTTGTTTTTTATATCAGCGTTTTAAGAAGAGTTTGTTATCAGAGAAAAATTATTACTCTGTATGCTCTTATACAGAGACTGAAAGATCCGTTTTAATTCTGTTCCGTAAGGTTGTTCTGAATAGATTATGAGCATCATGATTATCTAGCATATAATGACATGTGTAGAGTACACGCTAAAACAGCGTGTATAATTATTTGAAGCAGAATGAGTGGATGTATCAATTTTGTTATTGTTATTTTGACAACTTACAAAAACATTTAGATTTGTTTATTGTAAGAGTATTAATTTTAAGCTCTTTTTCTCCTGCTTCATTTTTATTTTAATTTCATTCATTCATTCTAAATTGAAGAAAACTGTTTTTTTTACTTCACCCAAAATTTACTGATGTTTTGTGAATAAATATGCCGTTTCAGCAATAACAATTATAAAAGCAATTCCCATCATCTATTAAAAAAAAATAATAAAATAAAAAAAAACAATAAAGAAAGAGAAAAAAAAAAAAACAAATAATAACGGAGTAAACTGGTTATTACAAATTCTGGTTTTTATTTGATTCAACTAACATTATCTTCTATTCGCGTACATACATACAGGGCTGGGCAGTATTTGCAATACAAACAAGTATTGTGTATAAAGTATTTTAAATAATTTGGAATTCAAAATATATTTTCATAAAATACCTACAAGTAAAGTTGACTTAATTAATCTGGCGAATTATTAATTAATTTAAAAATTCACTTTATAAAGGATGCACTTTATAAAGAATACGAATTTAAAGAATCACTTACATCGGCGCATTTATAAGGCTAGATTTTTGTGCCCGATAGGAAACCACGATGTTAATTGTCATACCTTAAGGTCAAGTTTTTTTTCCAACTTAATTTGAGATTTCTTTGTTTCAGTGTTTGACAAATTCAACGATGGACAGGTACATAAATAAGCAGCGAGTTAAGATTGTTGAAGACTTTTACTTAAATGGACGTTCAATTCAAAAGGCATTTTGTGCACTTCGTGATTTTTTTGGTCAGCATAATGGAGTAAATGTTTTTTTCTAAATAACATAAATCGGCGAAGCTTTTTAGCTTGTCTGTAAAAAAACACCCAGATCACGGCAGGAATCGAACCTGCGATCGCCAGATTGATAGGTTATCACATTACCTAACAGTCTATGGGGGGCACCCACACAATTGTGTATGCTCACGCAGTTCGTTTTGCGCAGAACATTGCTGCTGTTCGCGACACTTCTTATTTTTTCAAAAATGAAGTCGGACAAGCACTTACCGTGAATGGTGTTCGCTATCGCGAAATGATAACGGACTTCTTATAGCCAGAAATTGAACGATCGATATGTGGTTCCAACAACATGGTGCCACTTGCCACACATTTTCTTATGTCGTGGTGATGTTAATTGGCCGCCATGATCATGTGTTTTGGCACCGTTGGACTTTTTTGCTTTGATGATATTTAAAAGAAAAACTGCCAAAAGCTAAAGGATTAGATAATTCGGCACATTATTTGTTCCACAGCAGCCGATATTTTGTTCTACACATAATTGTCAAAGATGCTTCTATCATAATAAAAAATATTAAGATAATTCTCTGAAAACTTTTTGTTTTATTTGTAATTCACATCGCGCTTTGTAAATGAACCATCCTTTTTTTTAGCTGCCCAATAATGTTTATTTTATACAATTTTTTGTGCATTGAATCGGCGTTCTACATAAAAAAACAAAAAACTACTTAAGTTCTCCTTTCGAATTTAATTTATAAAACTAACAATATTTGAACCAAGGCTTCTGCAGTGTGGCAGGCAGTCAGTACGTATGTACTAAAGGGATGCACAAGCATACTTGAAATGGCTTATAAGCACTTTTTATTATAAAATTTACACATGTTTGTAGTAATGTATTTGCAGCCCTTTCGTATACGTGTATTTTGAGCGTTCCCTTACGTTATTAATTCTGGAAAGAAAATATTTCAAATTAAATTGGTTTGTGCTTCTGATAGAAATTTTTAAATTTCATTAATAATTCGTTAATAAATTAACTACCATCGTTTTATGTAGTATTTATTTAAAGATGTGTCGTTAATGCTACAGGGACCATTCGCAAAAAGTTTGTAGTAAATACAAAACTGAATTATTTAATGCTACTGTGCAAGAGCAAAATTTAATAAAATTCTATTTTTAGCTGCCAACCCATTGCTTTACGCTAATGCTTCCAAATCAAAAATGTTTTTGCTTCGAGTACATTCATGGTATCAATTATTATTATGGAAAGCTTTTGTAAGAACTACATTAGTTCGGCTCCAAGGTGATAATTTAAGGCATTCAAGTCATATTGTAGCACAAATGAAAAAGAATTTACACAAGAGATTTGACAAGGTTTTTGGACTTTCACCTGAGATAAATTCAGCCATGCTACCATACAATTTACAAGAGGTGAGATTCACAGAATTAAAAAATTTGGCAATTCATATTTTACAGGCAAATTAAAAAAAACATTACTAAATGCCAGGGAGCAGTAGGACGGGCACTGCTGGCATTGAATATGTCACGGACATCAAATTCGGAGTAAGAGCTTGTCTTACTTACCAATAAAAGGTTACTTGTCCTGTTCTACATATAAAAATTTTATGTTAATTAAAAGAAATTCTTCTTTTACCGTCTTTACACTGCGGTTTTCTTAATAGCAACAAAAGTCAGCTCCAGTTTATTTGTGGATGAGAAGCATAGAGAAGCTTGCGTGTTAAACAAATTAACACAACTAAATTATTGTTGCGACAAACTGTTTTTTCTCGATTTACTTATTCCCATTTTTCGTATTCTGGTTGCTTTTTCTTTTAGGATTGACAAATTAAAGTTAAATTTATTTACGGCAAAGCGGTATTTTTACTTTCAGAAAATAAAAAAAATAAAATATACAATAAATAGTAAAAAATGCATAAAATACATAAATAAACTAAAACAAAGTTATAAGTATTTATAAAAAACATAAAAAGTTTCGGCTACGCAAAACACCCAATCACAATGTAATTGTATGTATTGCAATTTTCGAAGGGACACGAAAAGAAAAGTTTGTCTCAGAATAATGTATCTTTCTGCATAGATAAAATTAATTTTTGTTTTGTTTGCTTGTTCGGTATTAAAATTTTTGTTTTTTAACGGATTTGTCTGAAATTTGACTCTAAGAACCAGACACGCCCATTCTTACGTCTAATTCTCTATGATTTTTACTCTCCACTGCTCATAAAGTAGTAGTGAATGGCTGCATTTATTTGGATAGATTTTTTAACTGAAGGGTCCGCAATCTAACGTTTTTTTTCAACTAGTGCTTATTTCGTGAATGGTAACACTTAGCTCATGTCTGATTTGACAGATAATTAGTTTTATCCTTCCGCTGAACGAATATGGTTGTGTATACGCTTGAACAATGCTGGGAAATATTGCGACATTACTTTGAAAATCATGGTAATGTTGCAAAATGTGTGCGAAAATTGCGTACAGATTTTGGAAGAAGAGAAGCACCGTCAGCTCCGTATGTTCGTTATCTTGTGAAAAAAGTGAAAGAAACTGGCATCCTCATCGATAAACTAAAGCGTGAAAAGCCACAAACAGTGCGTACACCCGAGAATATTGCTGATGTGGCAGAAAGTGTGCGTGAAGCACCATCAACATCAATTCACCGTCGTTCTCAACAATTGAACATTTCGGAGACATCATTGAGACGAATTTACCATAAAGACCTTGCTATGACGCCATACAAAGTCCAATTGGTTCAGGAGTTGAAGCCAACTGACCATCCAATGCGTTTTCGCTTCGCTAAGTGGGTCTGCGATCGACTTACAGAAAATGCCGATTTTGCCAAAAAAAATTATTTTTTCAGATGAAGCTCATTTTGATCTTGGCGGGTATGTAAACAAGCAAAATTGTCGCATTTGGGGCACAGAAAACCCGCACGCATACATTGAAAAGCCGACGCACCCAAAACGAGTTACTGTTTGGTGCGGATTTTGGTCCAGAGGCATAATTGGGCCATTTTTCTTCGAAAATGAGCAAGGAGTGGCCATTACAATCAATGGCGATCGTTATCGGGCCATGTTGAACGAATTTTTGTTCACAAAAATTGAAGAGGAGGATATTGGCAACATTTGGTTAAAAAAAAAAAAGTTATTTGGCGGACCCTGTATTAAAATTGTATTTGTAAAGGGATTTATCTAAAAGTGGTCACTATTCTTGGAGTATAGAACTGTAAAGAAACCATAGGTCTAATCACTACATTCGATATCGGGTAAAATTTATCGAAATTTTTCATTTTGGGGTCATGGCATTCGATATCGAGTAAAATGTATTATAATTTGAAATAATAGCATTCGATAGCGAATCTTCCATCGAGTGTAATGTAAAAATCATTTACCAGCAAACTAGTTACCGTGAGCAAAATAAATTTAAAAGCACGGTTAACAAAAAGTTTAAAAAAATTAAGTTTTATTTAGTTTTAGGTGAAAACAATTGGTAATTGCAATTTTTAATATATTTTTATCTTTTAAATTGAAGAAAAAAATTTCAGAAGAAGCAATTGATCATCCATATTATCAAAAACTCTTTTTGCACAATCGTTGCCTAAAATCATGCTACAGCTCTTTTTTATTTACTTGCATTTGACAAGCATTTGCATATAAATCTATTAAAATTTGAAAAAAAATTACGATTCGGTAGATATCGTAGGCGGTGAATTACTTACTCAACACGTATAGAAATACTATTCGATACTATAGTCTAGGTCCCTATTTAGACGAGGAAACATTTGTAAGAAAAACATCTTGAATTCTCTTTTGCTTTTTCTTTTGCGGTCACACAGACGAACATGTTGCCGGCAACATTTCATTATTATTGTTATTATTTGCACACAAAACAATAAAAGAAAAGAAAATTAAAGCAAATATCAACAAAGAATATGTGAACAAAGCGTATCGCCAAGTACCGAACACAAAAATGATTCTCTCTTCTCCACCCGTAATTTGCCTACAAACGAAATGTTTCCCTTCTAAATGTTTCTTCGTCTAAATAGGGACTAGGGAGGCATGCGGTGATTACACCTCGGGTGAAAAACATTTAGTTTTAAATAAAATTTGTAAAATAAACTGTATTTTTGACTTTTGAGTACATAACTTGAAAATATTTTGTATATCGACTACAGAAAACATGCACTTTGCCCGGCTCTGGGTACATATACATACATGTGTAGTCAGGCAAACAGAAAATTAAAGTGGTTGGTTGGCTTAGTTGATTGTCTGAATGTACAAGTGCGTATGTATTTATGTGTGTAGTTCATTCAATTCCTAAGGGCTTATTAAAAGACAATCCGATTAACATTTTAGTTTACAGGAAAAATACTGAGAATGCGTTTGAGAGTGATGTTGGCTTGGTTTGGCATTTGTATGCACACGTATATATTTATCTAGCATGTTGTTAACAAGATGTAACAATTTTTTAAACAGCTGTTATAAAGGTTTAATTGAATTTCATGTCACCAGTTATTTACAACAATGTTTTCTTTATTTAATCAACACTCGACAAGTTATTTCAATTTCAAGTACGTATAATAGTATTTTCAGACTGAGTGAATTTAACATAAATGCGGTTTTAACGTTAAGTCCAACTCATAAAAACTGTATTTACCATACAAAGTGAATTTAATAAATTCATATTATATGCTATTTTGGAATTGAATTTAAGTTGGATTTATGAAATACAAAACTATTTTTGTCCGTTAAGCTCAGTGCTACCAAGTTAAAAAGATCTGTAAATATAGCCACAGCTGATAATGTTATTGAATGAAATAATAAAATAAAAACCATTTCAAATATTTTCAGAAGAAAATGCTTTCAATGGCAGCAGCAATGAAAGCATTTTGAAGAAAACGAAGTTTTTCGACGTAAGACAAAAAAAATATGTGTCTCGTAAGTGTATTTACCAAAGGTCACACATGTTGTGGCTGCTGTACAGTAAGTTTTATACAAAGTAACGCATCAAATACACTTATTTCTATGGGAACTTTTTATTGTTTTGTAGAAATTTATTTGACACTCTAAGTTAAATACTGAATTTAAAAAATTTGCAGTGTGAACGCAAAATCATCTGTTGGTGAATTTAATGTTAAATTCAGTATTTAATTTAAATTGCTAATTATTTTTATATAATGTCCTTATACGTTGATTAAATATTTCCTTAGTACTTTATAATAGTTCCAATTATAGATTTTTGTATGTAACATTGTAATTTAGTCTGTAAGGAAATTGTCCATAGACTTAACTAAATAAATAAAAAAAACTTTCAGTCCGAAAACACTAAGATTATTTTAATTTAGAGCTCTGTATAATTTGTTTTTTTTTTAAGTATTACATTTATAACACTGCTCTGCAAAAAATCACTTTTTGGCTCTATTTTAAATAAAACTATGTGGACTATATGGAATTTAATGCGTTAAGCTCAAATCCGTTTTTTTTTCCATCACGCAAGGATTTTTTTATGGGCGTGGCAATTTTTTCACCTAAATTAGTCAGGTAAGAAGACATATTTCAGCCTAACTAGAGAACGACTCATCCGATTTTCATAAACAAAAAATCAAAAGATGCGTAACAAAATTATATTTAATTTAACTTCACATAATTTTTTTCTATAATATATTTTATCGTTTTGGAATTATTCAAAAATGTAGCAGGGGAAAAAATTTTTTTCTTGGAAATTCTTTTTTTTCAGTTTAAAAATGCAATAAAAAAAAGAGATAAATACCTTAAGAATAACATAAGGTATAAATCATGAAAATCGATTAACAAATGCGGATTTTATTCTCAATTTAATGCAGGTACCCAATATTGAAAGAATATGTGTGCAGTAAGCCTTACATATAGTGATATTATTGCGTTAGCGTAGCAGGTAAGTAATGGAAAAAAGGACAAGGGTGTTTTGTATGGTTCTTGGAATTAAAACTTTCTTTGTAATAGATCAAATTAAGTATTTTTCAAATTACAATGAAAAACTCAAATATTTACAGCCAATGTAATTTTTCTGCTTAAAATAACACAAATTTTTTGCTAGTAATATATAATTTTTATTTCAGAAACATTGTTAAAATAAAAAGTAGCTTAATTTTATCTATTTAACATTTATTTTTTTACATTGTCAGTTGGAGTTTCTCGCCAAAACGATTAACAAAAATCTGCAAGCATTCCTTCTGGTGGGTTGCCATTATAACGCTTTTCTATATGTAACATATCTAGATGTGAGTCCAAAAAATCAATTTAAAGAGACATTACATTTTAGAGCTTTGTAGGCTCTTTATGCACCAAATTCCATTGTTTAAATTTGGATGCAAGAAGCACAGACTTTATTTTTGAAAGTCTTAAATCACGAGCTAAGTTATTCAGATCAGCTTGATTCGGAAAATAAGGTTAGCTCGTTGGACTTCCAAATGAATGACGTGTTTTAGTCATGCAAAAGTAGCAATCAGTTTCATGATTTTGTGGTTCACTCCAAATAAATGGCAAAGACTTTTGAGTTCCTTTTAATCAACCTCTTAAATTCCTTGAACAGCTATTACAACATATTTTCGGTAGCCAATTTTTATCTATTTCATCGATAGGAAATCCAAAGTATAGTTGATAGGCATCTTTAATCTGGGAAGTCATTGTTTGCCGTTGAGAACTTAAAGTTAGATTGCCACATACATAGCAAAATAAATTTGGAGAATTCTTACAAATCCTTGACATTTTGCAGTCTGAAACAAAATTTGATACAAAACTACAGGGTCCGCCAAATAACTTTTTTTTTACAGGGCGCAAAACATCGAGTGTAGCTTTGGCTGTGTGGCACGTAGCGCCGTCCTGTTGAAACCAAATGTTGCCAATATCCTCCTCTTCAATTTTTGTAAACAAAAATTCGTTCAAAATGGCCCGATAACGATCGCCATTGACTGTAACGGCCACTCCTTGCTCATTTTCGAAGAAAAATGGCCCAATTATGCCTCTGGACCAAAATCTGCACCAAACAGTGACTCGTTTTGGGTGCGTCTGCTTTTCAATGTATGCGTGCGGGTTTTCTGTGCCCCAAATGCGACAATTTTGCTTGTTTACATACCCGCCAAGATCAAAATGAGCTTCATCTGAAAAAATGATTTTTTTTTGGCAAAATCGGCATTTTCTGTAAGTCGATCGCAGGCCCACTTAGCGTAGCGAAAACGCATTGGATGGTCAGTTGGCTTCAACTCCTGAACCAATTGGACTTTGTATGGCGTCATAGCAAGGTCTTTATGGTAAGTTCGTCTCAATGATGTCTCCGAAATGTTCAATTGTTGAGAACGACGGTGAATTGATGTTGATGGTGCTTCACGCACACTTTCTGCCACATCAGCAATATTCTCGGGTGTACGCACTGTTTGTGGCTTTTCACGCTTTAGTTTATCGATGAGGATGCCAGTTTCTTTCACTTTTTTCACAAGATAACGAACATACGGAGCTGACGGTGACGGTGACACATTTTGCAACATTACCATGATTTTCAAAGTAATGTCGCAATATTTCCCAGCATTGTTCAAGCGTATACACAACCATATTCGTTCAGCCGAAGGATAAAACTAATTATCTGTCAAATCAGACATGAGCTAAGTGTTACCATTCGCGAAATAAGCACTACTTGAAAAAAAACCTTAGATTGCGGACCCTTTATTATTTCTTTTCTTTATTACAATATTTTAAATTATAGTACTAACCAAAAATGTATGTATAAAATGATCACTGAGAACTTTTTGGTTGATGCTCTTATAGTAGATGTTATTAAAATTTTTTATTTTATTTTATAGAGGTCAACACGTGACCTTTTGGTTTCACAAACAATTGTGGTATGACAATTTATGAACGAATAACCCGACTTTATAACAAAAAAATACTTCATTACAGTGTTTATTGTTTAGCTGCATATCACTTACATTTATTTTTTACCTACGAATTTGTCTACAAATATGAATGTGCAATTAAATGAAAATTACTACATTATACTTTTTAATTTCAAGAACCATAAAAAAACACCCTTGTCTTTTATTTCCATTACCTGTTTGCTAAGCTAACGCAATCATATCACCATTTGTAAGGTTGACTGCACACATATTCTTTCAATATTGGGTACCTGTGGTAAATTTTGAATAAAATCAGCATTTGTTGATCAATTTTAATGATTTATACCTTATTTTATTCTTGTGGTAAATGGTGTTTTTTATAGACGTATAGTTGGCATTACTGTTCAAGATGGCGACCGATTTAACAGCTGTCAAGTGATTTATTCTCAGTTTGGTTTGGCAATTCATCATGAATAGACTCGCGCCTGAACAACGCTTGCCAATAGTCGTCGAATGGGCCCAAAACGAGATTGCCGTTGTTCCCGATTTTCATAAGCGAATTTTGTTTAGAGATGAAGCGCACTTCTGGTTGAATGGCTACGTCAACAAACAAAACTGCCGCATTTGGACTGAAGCTAATTCTCAAGTGTATGTCGAAACACCGTTACATCCAGAAAAACTGACTGTTTGGTGCACTTTATGGGCTGGTGGAATCATTGGTCCGTACTTCTTCAAAAGCGATGATGGCCAGAACGTTACAGTCAATGCTGATCGGTATATAGCCATGATTACTAACTTTTTCATTTTTGAATTGAACAACCATGATGTCCAGGAGCTGTGGTTCCAACAAGACGGCGCAACATGTCACACAGCTCGTGCCACAATCGATTTATTGAAAGATTTATTGTGATTTAACACCGCTAGACTACAATTGTTGGAAAAAGTCATCGAAAATTAGACGTCCAGATTGGACTACATCCGAGCCAGCCGTGGCGGTCATATGCCAGAAATCATATTTAAAATGTAATTCCACAAGATTATCTTTCGAATAAATAAAATTCATGCCAATTGAATAATCCATCGTTGTTTTATTGCAATTTAAAGCTTTATACGTCTATAAAAAACACCCTTTATTTAGCTCTCAGCAATATGTGCAAAATATAAAATATTTGTTTTTTCTCTTTTTTATTGCATTTTTAAACTGAAAACGCCCATAAAAAAAAATAGGATGGAGAAAACGGATTTGTGTTTAGCGCACAAAATCCATATAGTCCACATAGTTTTATTTAAAGGAGAACCAAAAAGTTATTTTTTGCTAACATTTTTTTTTACAAACATATTTCAAATAAATTAACATCAAAAATCAAAAACTATCTTTCAGTAACATTTCTTTATGCATAGTCCTACGAACAACATATTCTAAAGCTATGGTCATACTTAGCAAGTATTAGCAACAAATATGTTTGCTTATATTTGCCCAAAGTTTTTAAATATTAGTACTAAGTTTTATTTTTGTTTGCATTACGAACTTTTATTTGCTCTTTTTTGTTTGTACAAACAGTCTACAAATAGAGGCAAACACAACTGTGAAAAATATATTTGCGCTGTGGTCACATATGACTAATATTTGAAAACTAATAAATATTAGGCCAAATAATAAAAAGAAATAAAAGTATCTGCTTAATTGCACATGCAGACATAAAGGGTGGTTAAATTTTAAGGGCCGATGTTGAATGTGAACCACACCTAAACGTCAAGTTTTTTCTACATTTCATTTGACATTTCTCAATTTCAGACTAACTCAATTTGAACCATGGAAAGATACACAATCGAGCAACGCGTTAAAGTTATTCAGGCTTATTATGAAAATGGGCGTTCAAATCAAAATGCATATCGAAGAAAATCATCTTCAGTGATGAGTCACATAGCAGAATTGCCGCATTTGGGCGAATGATAATCTAAGAGTGATTGTCGAAAAACCAATGCACCCACAAAGAGTGACTGTTTGGTGCGGTTTCTTTGCTGGCGGAATCATCGGGCCGTATTTTTTCCAAAATGAGGCCGGTCAGGCAGTTACTGTGAATGTTGTTCGCTATCGTGAGATGATAACGAACTTTTTATGGTCCGAATTGGAAGATTTGGATATGTGGTTTCAACAGGACGGTGCCACTTACACCACAGCTAACGAAACAATGGCTCTTTTGGGCGACAAATTCAATGGCAGTGTTATCTCACGTGATGACGATGTCAATGTGATTTGACACCGTTGGACTTCTTTCTTTGGGGTTATTTGAAAGAAACAATTCAAGAGCTAAAGAATGAGATAATTCGGCACATTAACGGCATAGAACCTCAATTATGCCTCAACGTCATCGAAAATTCGGACCATCGGATGGAGGTGTGCCGCCGAGGTCGCGGCGGTTTTGCAATTCCTCTATAATTAGATATGACAGATTTATTTCCAGATTTATACAATGGAATAATGTATGAATCTTTCCACATTTTCGGGAAGTATCCAAACTTAATTGACAGGTTAAATAAATATGTTAATGGAAAAAGTAGTGCATCTTCACAATTGGTGAGAAAATAGCTCTGTAAATTATCATTTCCACTTTTGAAAAAGAATTTTAGTTTCTTTAAGCATTTATAAACTGAAGATTCATCCAGTAAAAGAAGCGAAATTGACTGATTTGGTAAATTTAAATAATAGTGCAGGTTAAAATCAGAAATTTTGTGATCTGAATATGTAGATGAAAAATATTCTGCAAATAAATTACTTATATCACTATCATTATCTGATTCATCATTATTTAATTTCATCACAGGTGGGAATGAAGAAGATATCTTTTTTAAATTTACAAAGTATCTTATTAAGAATATAGTTGATTAACTTTGTTATATTAAGCTTTTTATTTTTAATTTAAGCAAGTAATTTCGTGTTCCATAGATTCATCGGAATACATCGATTCATGATTGAATATAAACATTTATAAAAATTCTCTACAAGTTAATCCATGACGGCAGGTTTATCATGTGTATTAGTGTAAGATAGTAATATGCTCCACTTTATATTAATTAAAAGTTCATTCATTAACTGATAATTCGCATTTCTATAACAAAACTCTTCAATGTTCCATTATTACCAAATGAAGTTGCAGGCCATGATAAAATCGCCATATTTACTTCAAATGTAGGGTGAAACCAGTCTTTTGGTAAAATAATTTGGTCAGTTCGGTAATACTAATGTCAACATAGTCATTTATGAAAACGAAATCCAACAATTTACGATCTTTATTATACACACCATTTATTTGATAAAAATTTAATTCAGGAAAGGTGTTAATAAATTCAGTATATTTGGAAAAATATGCACTTTAATCAGGGATAAAATAACTACTATCAGGTGAAAAGCTCCAAAAGATCAAAGGCATATTAAAATCCCCAATAACAATTATTGTATCATTTCTACTAGACTTGCCGACTATGCTCGAAATAGCATCCGAGTGTTTTTTATAAAAACCAGGATCAATAACATACTTAAAAATTTCATTAGACACTGTAATTTTGAATGATGCCACAATTCTTGGTTCAGTATATGAAAATTTGTATACTGAGGCAAAATAACTAGTCCTGCACTTTGATCTAACAAAGCATTCCACTTTTTCCGCAGCGGTGTCAGATGCTAAACTTGAAATAAAAATTGTTTTATTATTATTTATTGTTGGTATGAAAAATTCTTGATATTGATTTTCATCTGCAAATGACATGCAGGTTTAAGAATCGTTCTATTTTCAGCTGGTAGTACTAAAGAAGTTTTTGGCAAATGTTCTCTCAAGAGAACCGTAACCATAGATGATGAAGAATCAGAAGTTGTTGATGAGTATAGATTAGTTATTGTTCTAGTATTCTTCTTTTTTTTCGGTGATAAATTTTTTTTAGCGGGCCTGCAAAATTTAACAGTTCACCAAACCTCTCCTATTTTTTTGCAGTGTTAAAAAATCGGCTTATTTTCTCAAATTCAATTTTTTAATTTTTAAAGAGATTATAAAATTCGATACCTACATCTTTTCAATTCGGACATGTCCAATTTAGATTTTCTCACCTATAATTGAAGCGAAAAATAAATAAATAAGTGTAATTGTTGTAAATAAACAGCAATCAGTATATATAGTTGTTGTGAACAAAACGGCACTCAATATGCTATAATGTTGTGGATAAAAATGTCTTTAATAAGTATAGTTGTTGTAAACAAATATTAAGATAGCGGAAAAAATGAGAAAAAAGTATATAATTATTATATTTATAAACTTTTTTTTTATAACTTTTCTAAATTAAAGTAGTAACTGTCACTTTTTTCAGATTAATAATAGTTTTATTAATATATTTACCACAGTTTTATGTAAATAACAAATTTAATTTTTTACAAGCGACCATTAAAAAGCACGTCAAATCACCACCAGGATTTACAAATATTCACATTACAAAATTCATTATACATAAATAAATGCAAAATATCAACAGAAATTATTAAAAAAAAGTCTATGTTTTATAAATAACGTCATAAATATTTAGAGTATGTACTGATTATTTTTAAAACATACAACGTTGTTTTACAGCTGTTATTTGCTTCTGTTTATTCTTGCGGGAATAATTATTTCTCGAAAAACGAAACAAATATTTGCGTTGAGTAGTCTCACTATGGTCACATTAGAAGCATTTTTGTTTGCTATCAAATAATTTTATTTGCTTAAAATCAGCTGTTTTTCTGTTTGGTGCTAAGAAATATTTTGTGGTCAGATTACAGCAAACAAATATTTGCTCTTTTTGGGCAAATATTTTTCTAATTTGACCGTACTTTATACTACTCGCTGATATCAGTTCGGTATATTATAAAATAAAATCTTTTTCTTCTTTATAATTTTATTATCGAAGAAAAATAAGAATATTTGGCTACTACAGTGAAGGGCATTTAACTGCCAAATTTATCTTATTTTTTTCTTTTTGTACAGTGTAATCAGGCTGTAGTGGAAGGCTGTACGGCAACACTAATGTTGTTACTAAAAATCTGCACAAGCATGCTTGAAATGGCTTACAAGTAGTTTTTATTAAAAAATATTACAAATGTTTCAAGTGATATGTGGCTTTGAAGTATGCTTGTGCAGTCCTTTAATTGTTACTTGAGTATAAATTATGATTCCGGTCAAATTTTATTTACTTGCCTTTACATAAATATTTTAAGTCTTCAAATTATTGATAGATTTAGAAATTTCAATGTAATACGAGTAGTAGTTTAAAAGCAAAGTTCTTGTGAAGAGCAGAATTCTCAAAGAAACGCAACGAAACAAATGCATTTCTTTTGCAAACTCTGGTAAAATAATCATTTCAGTAACAGGTTTTCATAAAGTGAGTTTGAAAGAAAACAAGTTATTTTAAAGCTTTCGCACATTATCAACAATCTACTTTTCATTTTTCAATGTTTTCTTTATCAAGTTGACCATTTTATTCTATTTTATTGTGATTTATTTGCATAAAAATTCAGTATAGGAGTTATAATTTCAATTTCAATTACCTCTGGATTTGTTACATTTGCAAAATTATTTCTTTGATCTTCAAAGTTACTGTTAGGGGACTTGGATCTATTTTTTGAATCGGTATTTGGGCTGGCAGCTGCCTCGCAACTGTTTTTCCCGTTTACAAGAATGCATTTGTCACTTGATTGTGAACATGATGAGCTAGAATTGGATTTTGGTGAAATTGATATAACTGTAAGAGGTGAAACGTTTTCAGCGTTATTTTGATCCTTGTTAAACAATTTGTGCAATTCATGTGATATGAAAGTACTAGGCGGTACACTTAACATTTTTCGTTCATTTTCTGAAGTGGGATGTTTTATTATTGATAGCGGGGTTAAAGAAACAAACTCTAGCACCGTATCATCGTTATCATTATGGACAACATCTATGACATCTTCATCGCTTGCTACCTGTTTATCACTATCAAATATACTATTCTCATGCTTATCATGGCTTTCAGTGCTTTCAATTGTAAAACTTACACGGCTGCATGTGGACAATACAGAATTTGTGGTGTGCGAAATAGGTTTTTCATCTTCTGTTGTTTCAATATCTACAAGTATATCGTCATCGAGGGCATCATTATCATATATAACCAGCTGTTTGCTATTGATGTTGTTGTGTGGCGATTGGCGATTGACATCAGCGGCCTCATGATTATCCTCTTCATCTGAGGAATTATTAAAGAATTTATTTTGTGTGGGAAGGGAAGGATTTGTAGATGTTTGTGTGTTACAATCATGAGAGCAAGTAGAGACATGCAATACAGAATGACGACGACGAGGTCTTAATGGTGGTGAAGGTATTTCACTTGTTTTCTTTCGGTGATGCTGTTGTACCACTGGCTTAAATGCAGATGTATTAATAATTTGTGATAAATTTTGCGTTATATCGGTAGCAGTATTTGGCCAGTTAGAATTTACGGACGACGAATACGTTATGCTTGAATGTTGATTTTCAGACTTTTGTGCCTCGGCTGATGAAGCTGATGTTACTCCAGTTTCTGTATTTATCCATGGTAAAGAAAAAGCCGAATTTCTAGATTTTAACTTATGCTGTTGGTATTGCTGGTTATAAGTACTTTTGGCAGCTTGATGTGCATGTTGCCACATATAGTCCATCATGAAACTTCGAGAGAGTGCAGCTGAAGGAATTAAATGCATGTCGGTTCCCACGGAATAAGAAGATTCTGTAGCTAGGGTTGTAGCTGTTGATGCCTGAAAATGAAGATTAAGTGGACGCACTGTACTGCCAACAGCTACAGTCGTTACACCTACCACCGCTGCAGCTGCAGCTGCAGTAACTGTACTAACTGAATTACTTTTTTGAATATTACACAGCAATGGATCTCCGTTTATATCCTCAACATTTTTATCTCTGCTCATACTATTTGATATAGCTCCCGCTGAGCAAGAGCTGGGCGATGAACTGCCTACTTTAAGCGATGGCGAAGAACTATTGCTAATCATAAGACGCTTACGAGTTCCTCCATTAAACATAGCTTTTACATCTTCCCAAGCATAAATAATTTCTTGTGGTGGTTGCCCACTTAACATCATATGACGACGCCAGGAATTAAAATTTGCAGCATCTGGTTGGACATAGTTGTCCCCAGGTCCAATGCGATGTGAGTGAAATATAAACTTGTTTGGTGAAAAAAACATTCCACAATAGTGGCACTTGATACACTTTGCTCTTGATGAATTATAACGCGATGGTAAAAACGATCCCCGACAGCCCCAAGAGCATTTGTGTTGAACGTTAAATGCAAAATCTTCTGGAAGTCTAGGTGGCGTGTTATTACCTAAAAAACTTTTACATAACCGTTCTGCTTCTCGTCTTGTTATCATGCCACAACGTCTTGAGCTCACAGGCATAGCTCCTGCACGTCGTAATATTTCTAGTTGCACAGGAGTACATTGAACACATGTTATACCCAATGCCACACGTCTGTTGTGAATTTCATTGTAGCTAAATCGTTTCAGTAGTGTATTTGATATTTGTGCTAAACACAAACGTTCTTGTCCTTCAATGTACAGTGATACAATTGGTATATTGTAAAGCAAAACTGTACTAACCTGCAAATAAAAATTTAAAAAAAGTTTAATTTATAAAGTAAAAAGGTTTTTTTAGTTTTTCTGCATAATACTCGTACAAAATTTCATTAGTTCTGCAGTGCCATCACTGTACTTCTCCCTCTTAATACAACTGTTATAAGAAATAGTCATAAGAAGTAGAATAAGTAGGTAAGAAGAAAAGAGAAATAAAGTCAGTCAGAAGCAGCGTTGCTATTTTAGCCGTTTTAAGGCTAGATTTAGCCTTTTTTTCTTGCATTCAGCCTCAAAATTTATGATTATTAAAGTTTTTTATTTCAGTTTTGTATTAGTAGCTTTTTTTTTTTCTTATTGTTGATTTTCTGCTCACTAAACATATATTTTTTATTTTAATATTAACAAAATTTAATCTTTATTCGTGCTTAATTCCAAATTATGTTGGTGTGCAAAATGCATTATTTTCCATGATATTCTCATGGAAAATTTAAACAAATTGTTTACTTAGTACAATAAGTACTAAGAGGGAAAGTGTAATATATCTATACAGCTGTTTCATCAGACGCTACTCTGAATCTTCAGTAGATTACTCCTAAGTTTTGTTAAATTCTTGTCCAAACATTCGAATACTTATTTTATTATACCAATCGAGGCTAAATCATAAATTTTGAGGCTAAATGCGAGAAAGAAAGCCAAATATAGTCTTAAAAAGGCTAAAATGGCAACGCTGCTGAGTAATTAATCAGAGTAATGATCAAATTTTACATGTGTCATACAACAAAACTAAGAAAATTTACAATACAAATCTAAAATCAAAATACAATTTACATAATGAAATATATTACAAAAAGAAAAATTTTAAAATACATATGTTCACTGAAGATAAGAAGAAGATAATGTTACATTTTTAAAGAAAGAGAACGCATAAGACAAAGCAAAAAAAAAATGAGGCCATGAACATAAGGGCGCGGTTACCCCATTCATAGGTCCAGAGCCATTCTGCGGGGTGAGCAACAACTTCACTAGTGCCCTTCTATTCAAGGAAGAGAAACGAAGTCTACAAGACTGCTGGAGGGCCGAATGGGCATGCGGCAGTCAAAGAGACTCATCAACCCCGAGCGCATTAGGGCAGATGTTGTTTTCAACCTCAGCAGAAATGACATTAAACTCTACGTTGAGCTACTTACGCGCCATTGTAGACTTAACTATCACATGAGTAAAATCGGTATGGTACAAGACGACTCCTGTCGTTTCTGTCGCGAAGCAAAGGATATGTCTTGGATATTACTTTATGCAATACATTCCAAACAAATTTCATAAATAAGTGGACAGTTTTGGAAGAAACATCCATGTCTGATCACTCTCACATTAGATTTGATATAAACTTTGATATTAAGCTAAATGCTACATACAGGGACCCTAGACTGTGAAAATTTTAATAGCGTATTAGAAAAAGAGGTGAACAGATGTAGCAAGAGGGTTCGGAATCCGAATGACCTGGAAATCGCATGTGAGGCGATTAATACAGCTATATTGAACTCATATCACCAAGCTTGAACAGAGAAGAAAAGATCAGGCAATAGAATTACTCCTTGGTGGAACGATCGGTTAGCACGTCTTCGGCAAGAGACAAGAAGGCTCGGCAACGTGTCTAAAGGAACGGGTAACCGGGCCCTATATAAAAAGCCCCTTACGAACATAGAGCTTAGAACAGCTAAGAGGGAATCCTGGAAGAAATTTTGTAGTAGACTCTCGAAGCTAAGCAGTTGCTCCAAAGTTCACAGGATTCTATTTAAAATGCACACTAACTCTATAAAGCTTCTTAAAAAGCCGGATGGATCATTTACGAACAATAGCTCTGAAAGCTTAGAGCTTCTGGCTAGAGTTCATTTTCCATGTTCCGTGATTATCTGGAAGGATCAATCCAGTCTATCCACGGGAGGGAGACCAGGGTTTCAGTATTGGATAAAAAATAGGGAGATATTTTGTGAGAAAAGTATAGGCCATAGGTTCGTTATATCCATACAAATGTCCTGGAGAAGACGGAATTATTCTAGCACTCCTTCTGAAGGGGAATCCGCACATTATGTGACCTCTGATTAATATGTTCAGAGCAAGCTTTGCCTTTGGAGCAATTCCTAGCAAATTGGGGGAAGTAATCGTTCGGTATATTCCGAAACTGGGCAGGAAGAACAACTTCCGAATTAGTCTAACCTCCTTTCTATTGAAAACATTGAAAAAATTAATTTATAGGCATATCAGAGAGATATACCTCATGATAGCACCTCTACATAAGAATCAATATGCGTATGAAAAAGGGAAATCAACCACACATGCTCTACTGAATCTTACACAGAAGATTGACTCCTCCCTTGAGAACAACGAGTACACAGTTAGCTGTTCCCTAGATATTGAGGGAGCTTTCCACAATACGGATTTCTCTCACATAAGTAGAGCGATCCTCAGCAAAGGTTTCGATGGGACAACATGTAGACGGATCGAGAATATTCTAAAGGGAAGAATCATAAATTCTTCATTGGGATCAGCGAACCTCAGAATTAAGACGGCAAAAGGTTATCCTCAAGGTGACGTACTCTCGCCACTATTACGGTCCATTGCCGTCGACACATATTGAGCAGTAATGGCTTTGAGGTTGAGGGATATGCTGATGACATAGTAGTGCTGATAAGGGGTAGGTTTGAACATACCATATCAAACCTACTTCATAGAGCACTGAACTTGGTATCAGACTGGTGAAGGGATGTGGGTTTGAACATCAACCCTAAAAAGACCTCTATAGTAATATTCACCAGAAAAGGACTCAGGGACAATTTTACAGAACCTAGCATTTTTGGTGAAAGTATACCGTTCTCAAGAGAAGTTAAATACCTTGGTATTACTCTTGATGACAAACTACTCTGAAATAGCCACCTAGACAAGACCATCGACAGTGGCTCTACACTGCGATTACTAGACCGCTGGTAGCCTATGCGGCTCCGGTGTGGTTTAGAAAAGTTAGCAAGGCCTCAATGCAGACAAGGATCAGTAGAATTCAAAGACTAGATTGCGTCTATACAACAGGGGCAATGAGGTCTACTCCGCCGCTGCCCTCAAGGTCTTGCTAAACCTTCCTCCAACTCATTTATTCATCAATGGAATGTTTTTGTGGTGATTATGCTTGTAGATTTAAAACTAATAAACGCAGTATTGTCATAAATTAACTGTTCTCAGTTTAAGCTAGTCTTTTGAGCCTAAGGTCAATTAAAATATTTTTTTAATTAGATTTCATACAAAATTAATCAAAAGTAGATATTTATGATGAATCTCAAGTTTTAAAAAATCAGCCATTTCATTAATTACACTGCTCAGCAGAATAATCCTCCTTTAAATAAAACTATGTGAACTATATGGATTTTGATTTTTCTCAATTTTTGGTTTTTCTCAATCACGTAGGGATTTTTTTATGGGTGTGGCAATTTTTCCCTTATATTAGTCAGGTACAAGACATATTTCAGCCTAACTCGAGAACGACTCATCCGATTTTCATAAACAAAACACCAAAAGATGCACAACAAAATTATATTTAATTTAACTCTACCTAATTTTTTTCTATATTTTATCGTTTTGGAATTATTCAAAAATTTAAGAGGGGAAAAATTTTTTTCTTGCAAAATTCGTTTCAGAATAAAAAAGAAATAAAAAAAGAAAAAAGCAAATATTGTATATTTTGCACATATTTCTGAGAGTTCAATAATAAAATAAGGTATAAATCATGAAAATAGATTAACATATGCGGATTTTATTCACAGGTACTCAATATTGTAAAAATATGTGTGCAGTCAACCTTACATACGAGTATGGTGATAGAATTATTTTTTTTTAAATTTATTATTATTATTTATTATTATTGAATCTTTCTATAAGGAAATTACAATAAGTATCCAAATCTTAACTGTAAAAAATATAAAAAAAGTTAAATAATTATATTACCAATGTAATAACTAGTTACTTGTACTCAAATCTTAAGAATAAAAGATATATTCTACGTTTAAATAAAAAAGTTATATGTCTCTTCTCACTAGGCGCAAGGTATCACTTCTTTTAAGCCTCCTGTGTCCCTCGCACTGTAACAGGCCCCTGGCGAGGGCGTTTGGATGGGTCGTCAGTTTGTGAACGTATTTAGTACAATATTTATCAATTTCCTCCCGAACCGTTGGAATTTCTAGATCTCTGTGGATATTCTCATTTCTTATATACCAGGGGGCGCAGACTATTGTTCGTAAAATATTCGACTGTCTTCTTTATAACTTTTGGATGTTAGATGCACACGGAGTTTCTCATAGCTAAATGTCATTTGACCAGATTAACTTAATAACGGCTTTATATAATAGAACTTTATATTCCAAAGAAAGAGATGAAAATGGACCTATTAGCCATATTAGTCGAGCTGTTTTTAGTTTTAGAGTTTTTGTGAGGAGACCATCATGCCAAACTTTGTCAAATGCTTGGGAGACGTCAATGAACAATGCTGAACAAAACAGCTTTTTCTCGAAGGACGACCTGATAGCAGTAACAGTTCTGTGAACCTGCTCTGTAGTTCCATGGCCAGCCGGGAAGCCACTTCTTATGCTTTACAGCTTTCCATAGGCTGTGGTCGGTTTTTGTTGTTAGATCCAAGTTACCTAAATAATTTGGAAGCGCTGACTCATGCTGCAGACGCAGCTTTTCCCTAAGTATTTTTTGACACAAGTTCATTTTGGTCTTTAAAGCTGGAGAACGATTTATCTGCCATTCCTTTCTCAATTTTTTTTTGTCGGTTAAGAGCTTCAATATCAGCTGATACACATGAAATTGTGGTATGAAAATCAGTAAGACTTATAGAGGATGCCTGAATATAATCATTCCCAAATTCTGGCATAACAAAGTGCCTCACGTTTTTACCCACAATGACGGCCGTGCCACCACATGCCTTCCCACTTGTATGTTTAGTGTCATATATAATGAACCCGTTAATTCTAAAGCAATTCTTTACAGTAAAGTGTGTTTCGGATACCAAAAGGATGTCTATTTCCTGCCTGTGTAGGAAATCTTCTATCAAGAACCTATGTTCGGATAATCCGTTCGCATTCCAGTAGCAAATACGCAATTGCGTCATTCTATTTTTGTCCAAGCAGTGTCTGCAGAATCACGTTCTGATTAAGTATCATCTCCTGAAACATGCCCTGCATATTATTCATAAAATTGTTCATATTCGTTATGAAACTACTCATTGTCTCCGTCAGTTTGTCGATTGAACTAGAACTGTTATCGGCGAAGATTTGAGGGCTGCTCCTTAACACTTGGGCATAGGAAAGATTTTCCACGTTGGGCCTGTTTGACTTTGGTGAGCCATTAAAGAGTTGTTGGGCATAAATCCCTCTATCCACATGTACACCATTAGGTATTGCATTAGCTTCAGTATGAAGGCTCAGGTAGTTCAATTCGCGATATTTCGCATTTGCGCGACTTCGAGGTTGATTCGATTTTTTTTATCCTCTTGAATACTTCACATCCCCTATAAGTAGCAAAATGTCTTCCACCGCAATTGCTGCACTTTCTCTCATTGGGGTCGTTTTTAGGTGCTGTACACTCCGTGGTTTTATGCGCGTTGCCACAACTACGCAAACAAATGGAAGCTTGCAGTAAGATTTTGTGTGGCCGAATTCTAGGCAATTGGTGCATTGTGCGGGTTATTACTCTTATGTGGTTCCTCTACTGTTATTCTTCGGTTAAGGAGATATCTCAGGTTGTAGATTGGATGAGTAGAGTTCTTGGTCTTAAGAAGAGCTGCGTTAAATGCAATCTTCACACGGTGCATTGGTTGGGTAATTTTATCCGTGTTATGTATATTGTGAGCATTTCGCACATCGTAACCTTCATTTTCAATAGCTTTCTTGATTTCGTCAACAGGGACGGAACTGTCAATGCCCTTTACCACAACCACGAGGCCCTTAGCACTGTTTAGTTGGTACGTGTAGTAATTCTTTTTTTCGGCATTAAGACTATTAACAATTAGACGATAATTCTTCTCAGTATGGGTTTGGATTTTCGTTTAATGTATCTGTCCCCTTCGTATAGAAGCTACGTAAAAATTATCTTTTCCCACAATCTTTGATAAAAGATTTACAATAGCGTTCGATGTTTGCTCGCGTAAATAGATAAGTGGAGGTTTCCCTTCCTTAGACGCAGGTTCTACTGGTGCATCGTCTGTGGGTGCAAGTATTGAAAATCTATTTTCGGTGACTGGTATCGTAGCCACCTGATTGCCTTTGTACTGTTTAGTTGTGCGCTCCTGTTGATTAGTTCTAGGACTAGCCTTACGTTTGGTAACAGTTACGTATCTGTGCATGCCGATTTGTATTTCCTTACCTGCCGGAGTAGAATATGTCTTTAATGTTGGTGTGTCAACTTTAGTTTTCGGAGTGGTTCCTGTTGGACTAGTTGCCTTGTCAAACCAACGCGTAAAAATTTGCACGTCCACAATCGCATTTGACGTTAAAGAGCGGGTCCTATTCTCAGGCCTGGCTGCTAAATATGATAAGTCGTCCTTCTTATTATTCATACTATCTGAGAACACATAGTATGCATTGTTCCTATTCAGGTTATCGTTTGGCTTGTCATTCATGTTTTCGCTTGTTTTTGTTTTGTTTAGTTATTGATGTCATCTTTTCTACATGGGTTCCAACTTGAAGTCGTTATCTAAATCCGTAGTGCAGTTACCCCTATGATGACCCCGAATGTCCCTTTGCATGCAGTGAGGTCTTTGCAAGTGTTGACACAAGACCTTATGGGCGCTTGTGTTCAGAGCCAGGTCGGGCGTTAATTAGGATATCGTATCAACTAAGCCTGCACGGCCAACTTAACGGCAACGTGATTTAGAACGTTCTCTAAGTCCTTGCCAAGGTTTTACCGGGACGGAAGGCAGCTGCGACATTAGCCTAAAAGCCATTTCTACGCGATGTTGCTCCCGTATACTAAGGTAACAGAATGTCACAGCTGTCAGTCCATACACAAACAAATCCAATAAATAATCAAAATCATATCAATAGTACTTGCCGGTTCGTCAACGTTGCAGTAGTAGCCTGAATTGCACCGGTGATCGTATGCCGTTCAATCTACTATACTGCATGTTCGCATACACACTTTAGCTACCGCCAGATCAGGTGATCCGGGCGGCATTACCAGGGAATACCACGTGGAGGTAGTGAGATGCTTGGGTAGTTCAGTGAAGGAATCACCTCTACCAATATTTAAACCAACAATATCTACATACACATATATTAGCTACTAACAATATTTTGCAACTTGATATTTAAACTTATCTCAGATATTTGTCTATTTTAAATCGTAATACTTACCTTCTAAGTATATGATTACATATATACGTAAGTATTTTTTATACGTGTACTCATCTACAAATGTATGCAGTTATAAAATTGTACTTATGTACCGCAGTTACTTATAAAGGGTGTTTTTTATAGACGTATGGCGACCGATTTAACAGCTGTCAAGTGATTTATTCTCAGTTTGGCTTGGCAATTCATCATGAATAGACTCACGCCTGAACAACGCTTGCAAATAGTGCAATTTTATTTCGAAAATAATGGTTCTGTGCGGAATACGTATAGCGCACTACGTCCATTTTACCGTCGACCAAATCGTCCATCAGAGCAGTTAATTCGATTAACCATGGAACGTGTTCGCACCACGTTTACTCTTATTGATAACTCGCATCCCCAGAGACGGCGTACGGTGCGTACAGAAGAAGCTATTGCTGCTGTAGAGCGTAGCATTGAGGAAGACCCGAATGAGTCAATCCGCCATCGAGCACAGGAATTGGATCTGTGTCCATCCACTTTATGGAAGATTTTGCGGAAGAATCTTGGTTTGCGTGCTTATAAAATCCAACTCGTGCAAGAATTGAAGCCAAACGATCATCAAGTAAGGCGTAGATTCGTCGAATGGGCCCAAAACGAGATTGTCATTGTTCCCGATTTTAATAAGCGAATTTTGTTTAGCGATGAAACGCACTTCTGGTTGAATGGCTACGTCAACAAACAAAACTGCCGCATTTGGAGTGGAGCTAATCCTCAAGTGTATGTCGAAACACCGTTAAATCCACAAAAACTGACTGTTTGGTGCGCTTTATGGGCTGGTGGAATCATTGGTCCGTACTTCTTCAAAAACGATGATTACCAGAACGTTGCAGTCAATGGTGATCGGTATAGAGCCATGATGATTAACTTTTTCATTCCTGAATTGAACAACCATGATGTCCAGGAGCTGTGGTTCCAACAAGACGGCGCAACATGTCACACAATCGAATAATCCATCGTTGTTTTATTGCAATTTAAAGTTCTATACGTCTATAAAAAACACTCTTTATATAAATTGAGATACAAATTAACAGTCGCCCTTCCGTGTTACATACGTATATATTTAACAACTTAAGCTTAAAAAATCATTCATTTGATTTGAGCACGGGAACGAAACAAATTGTTTTTAAAGCGTTTTATTATCTAACGCGAATTGTAAATTGAATTAAACATTAATAGGGGTTTTCACTCTTGTGTGGCAAAAAATTTAAAATTTTGCACCTCACAACAACAAAATATATGAAACTGAGATTTGCACCGGTTTATAAAATTCGCAAGACTGAAAATAATTGCAAAAAGCAGAATCAAAAAATTTGCACCATCAAAACAGCTGATCGAAACAAGCTACTATAATTCAGAGTTATCAAGTTTTACGGCGAAAGTAGGCGACATGTAAAATAAAAGAAAATTATAGTTTTCTATAATTATAAATGAATCAATAAATTTCAAGAAAATTCATACAACAACTGGAGTTTATTTGACATTGTAAATTTTAACATCGGTGCGCCGCGGCATTAAGTTTTAAAAATATATTGCGGCTTAGCTAATGCCGTACTCTGTTCTCTATACTTGGTCTATGTAAAAAAAATAAAATGATGAATTCGGAAAAATTAAAAGTTAAACAAAAAACAAGCAACAAACGGTGGGAAGATTGGGAATTACAAAATATTTTGGGCTATATTCAAGATCATCTTGAATTTGAAGTAAGTATACTATTTTATTACATACAATTCAAACATAAACATTTGTTGTTTCCAGAAGCTACTGCACAAATCTATTATAGGAAGTTGCTGGAAGCAACTGGAGTCGACGCTACAATGGACCTGATAAGGTGGAAGGTACGTCATCTAAGGACGACATACAACAAAGCCGAAACTTGGAAATAGGTTACAGGTGCCGGCTTGGTAGAAGTGAACAAAGGTGTATTATCGGTAAAAGGTGTGTAGTTTCATAAAACGAATTCATAAATATTACCTTTTTTGTTACAGATAAAATTAAAAAAATTTGTCATTTTTATGATGAACTAAACAATATTTTTGGCCAAAAATCTTTAGAGTTCCCATTTGATATTTTTGAGACTGGTACAACAAGCAATATTGTTTTTATTGCACCCTCTTACCAGAAAAAATGCTAGAAACTACATGCGAATTTGATAAGCAGCCCTGCGCAGTGCCTGCTGTTGAAACAAAGGGCATATTTTTGGACGATATTTGCACGGAAGAACCTTTAATTTTACCTGAAACTTCTTCATCAACAACTCAGGCATCGAAATCAGCAACACAAACTTGTGACAAAATGACAAAAAATATAGAAGTGCAAGAATTCGCTGTATAGCTTAAGAAAGCGGCTCCGAAGAATGCTTTGTATCATCTTTCTGTGATAAAAAGTGAAAGAAATTCGTATTTAAAAGAAAGATTAGATTTTGAAGAAGAAAAGTTTAAAATAGAATTCAGCTTGAACGAGAAACAACTTGCTGAGGAAATAGCATTAAAAAAACTATAGTTGGAAAAGCAAGAAAGTGTAGAAAAATATGAAGTAGAAATAAGATATATACATATATATATAAGTTTTGCACAGAAGTATAAAATTGCTGTATAAAGTAGATTTACATTAACATTATTGTCATATAATGTACAAAATATATGTGTACACACAAATATTTGTAAGTAATTCATATGAATTCTGATTTTATTTTAAATATTTTAGTTAGTTTTTTTATATGAATGAATAATATTTTGTCTTGTCGAACTTAAAGTTTTATTTTTTGTTTGTTAAAACTAAAACTCTTGTGTTTATAAATATGTTTTTAAAATAAAATATAAACAAATTTTAATTATATATTAAACTATATACCGCTTGTCTTTTCAATTCATATTTTTTATTTTCTATAGGGATATCTTGATCCTCATAGGTTGTTCATTGTTTTGATATTCTTCTATTATCTCGCGTTTGTGTTCCCCCTAAATTCAAGAGAATATTGTGCAAAATACGGCACAAAACAATCCACTGACAAAAATATGCATGGCTTTGTAGAGAATTTATTCACATTTTTAAACTTTTCACACTGTTGAACTTTTCTTTTAACACTCCAAAGCAATGCTCGATTCTAACTCTGTGAGTGCTATGCCTTCTGTTAAATTGCGTTCGTTTTTTTTCAATGCATATGATTCGAGTTGCTCCGATAAGGTTTTATTAAATTTGGAGATAGGGAATAAGCCGATGTGTTGAAAAATACTTTTTAGGTTCTTTATAAATATCGCAATACGTAATTTAAAATCGCAAGCCATTTGAGCTTTAATGAAATATTTGTGTTCTTGAAAAAAATGATACTTTATTAAGTAAATTCAGATCCATCGACATATCCTACACAATAAGGCAATTCATTAGAGGTTTCGGCAACAATTGCTGTCCTTTCATTTTCAATTGGCCAATTTTATGTATTTTGATTGCAAGTTTAAAATTGATTTAAAAACTCTTCTAGTTATTTTGTCAATTAAGCCTCCATCACCTATTCCAAAAATTTATGCCATTTTCTTAATTGTTGCCCCCTTTTTCGGAAGACCCAAGTCTATACAGCATTTTGCAAGTTGATACCATAAAGGTAATTGTTCGCAAGAATGTGGTTTGTTAAACTCAGTATCTTCAAAAATAAGGGAAACCAGTGTGTTAAATCGTAGGCGATTTACAAAAACCGATTGTCATCTAATTTCGTAAGAATATTTAAAGACCAAATCATTGATTTAAGAACTAAATTTAAAAAACCACGTCGATATAGTCCAACTGATATTGCGTCTTCGACAAGATCTTCTAATATATTGTCCACTAATTCTTGCTTACACAATTCTTTAAAAAATTAATAAATGTAATAATTTCTATTTGGAATTTAAAAGTTTAACAAAAATATTAATCTTTATTTGTGCTTAATTCCAGAAATTGTGTTGGTTTTAAAATTTATTCTTTTACTCATGATATTCTCATGAGTTATTTTTTAAGTACAATAAGTACTGAAGGGGATAGCATATCTATATGGATCATTTCGTCAGACGCTACTCTGATTCCTCAGTAGATTACTCCCAACGTTTCTTGCAAACATTAGAACCTTTATATTGTAAAAGCCATTGACTAAATAAGAATTATTAATCAATAGTTACAAAAAGATTCAAATATTCAAACAAAAAACTCAGTAAGCATTGAACTGAATAAATAAATAAATTTCCCAACCAACATTTTAATATTGAAAACTATCTATTCTATTTTTATTCTTCTCTTCTCTTTTACATTTGAATGCCAGGTTTGTATTACTGAATGTAATTAAAGAGTATATGATTAATATTAATATTTTGTTAAACTTTTAAATTCCAAATAAAAATTATTACATTGTTGAGAAACACTATGTTTTTCTTATTATTTTTATAGTTGTTTGTTTATTTTTCATATACTCTTTAATTACTTTCAGTAATACCCACCTAGCATTCAAATGTAAGAGAGAAGAGAAGAATAACAAGTTAAATTCGGCAGTGCCGAGTCTTATATACCCTTCACTGTGTTAGCGAAATATTAATATTATTCACTTTCCACGTTCTTTATTAATAGCAAAACCATAGAAAAAAGTAAATGAGTGAAGATAAATATGCCGCGTTAAATATGTTTTAACGTAAAAACCGAAGTTTTTCAGTATTTGTAAATATTTTCAGTATTAATGGCTTATTTATCAAATACGTCTTACATCAGTAAATATTAAATGTTTTAAGCAATAGTTTAGCGGAGATCATCTATATTTGTAATCAACCAATCAAATATTCATATATTACTTTGGATATTTTAAATTTTTTTTTATTTTTCATATACTCCAGTGCTGTTGCTCTTAAAACACTACCAGAAAGCGGAGAACTTACAAATTTCATTTCAGTTCGTTTGCAATCTATTAGAGAAATCAACGTATTTATGCACATTTGTATCTTAGTATATCAAAAATACTGAAAAGATATTTGCAAATACTAAAAAACATAAAGAATGACGTGAAAACATATTTAACTAACCATATTTATATTCACTCACTTCAAAAAAAGTATGTAATTGAAATGCATACTTTGTTCAGCTTGAGGTCGTATTAAATATAAAAATTTATTTATTTATTATTGGAGCGAAATATCTATAAAAAAATATTTTTTTATAATACGACTAAAATTAACGAGTTCTAAGAAACAATCCTTTCTGAGAACCTCATTTTTAAAAGCAATAAAATGTCTCCAGGCACTCAATATTTAAATTAATAAAAAAAAAGAAATTCTCAGAAAGATATTAAATAGAAAAACAAAAAAATTTATTTTTATATAATTTTGCAAATTTTTTAATAAATTTTTAAGCCAAACATATTTAATTAAATTATTAATTATAATTAAATGACTAATTATCGAGATAGATCTAATGCACTCTCTTTCATAAAGATGTTTGCATTCGTAATACTATTGTACTCAAGGCAATAAAAACCACACACACACACATACACTTTTTAGGTTTCGTGTTTGTGTGTACAAAGCATTACGCACATGACAGCTAAAAAAATTCCACAAAAAAAAAAAAAGCAAAAGCAAAAGCAAAGCAAAAACAAAACAAAAATTAATGAAAATGTGAAATGCCGGTTGTATTTTTGATTTTTCTGGTCCATTTGTGGACCGATCTTTCTGATTTTTTGCACAGAGATTACGACTGTTATTTGTAATGAAACTGCGTACCACGTTTTATTGTCCGTCTTGTAGTTTAGACAAATTACGCAAAAAACTCATCAAAAATGGTAAAAAAAATAGAGGTAGTCGCGATCTTGGACTCATAGCTCAGCCATTTATGAACGGATTTAGCTGAATTTTGTTCCATATGCTATGAATATGATATCTGAAAAAACTGTTTACTAATTTTTTTTTACTTTAAAAAAAAAAACGGAAAAAACAAAGCAAAACTTAATGAAAATCTAAAATTTCGGTTGTATTTTTTGATTTTTCTGGTCCATTTGTGGTTTTTTGCACAGACATTACAATTATTATTTGTAATTAAACTTTGTACCAAGTTTGTTTGTCCGTCTTGTAGTTTAGACAAATTACGCAAAAAACGCACCAAAAATATTGAAAAATAGAGGTAATCGCAATTTTTGACTCATAGCTCCGCCATTTATTAACCCATCCAGCTGAGTTTTGGTTAAGATACTATGAATGTGATGTTTAAAAAAAAACTGTGTACTACTTTTTTTCAGTTTAGATAAAAATCGCATAAAAACAAAGCCATAATTTATGAAAATCTAAAATTTCGGTTGCATTTTTGATATTCCTCGGCCATTTGTGGACCGATTGCTTTCATTTTTAGCACAGGTATTATGACTTATACTTCAAACAAAACTGAATACCACATTTTTTTGTCCGTGTCTTCGTTTAGACAAAATAGGCAAAAAAACCCATTCAAAAAATGGTCAAAAATAGGGGTAGTTTCGGTTCTGGCTGAATTTCAATAGCAATAGACTTACAGCAACAACTGACGGTTTGGTATGCTATACTTTTCTGTATGTGGTCTAGATTCTTCTGAAAGTTGATTTCAACGACTACACGGACAGACAGACGGACATCGCTAAATCGATTCCGCTACTTATAAGGATCCAGAATATATATACTTTATAGGGTGTCCCATGTAGGGTGTAGAAATTACAAACGGAATCACAAAGTTATATATACCCTTCTTACTTACAGTGAAGGGTATAAAAATAGAATATATCGTTTTCAATATTAAAATGTTGATTGGGAAATTTATTTCAATACTTATTGTACTGAATATGTAACTCATGAGAATATCATGAGTAAAAGAATAAATTTTAAAACCAACACAATTTCTGGAATTAAGCACAAATAAAGATTAATATTTTGTTAAACTTTTAAATTCAAAATAGAAATTATTACATATACAAATACAAGTGCTCATTGTAGAGAAACACTATGTTTTTCTTATTATTTTTATAATTTTTTATTTTTGTTTTTCATATACTCTTTAATTACATTCAGTAATACCCACCTGGCATTCAAATG
Source organism: Thelaira solivaga (assembly GCA_947397855.1). Taxonomy (NCBI): domain Eukaryota; kingdom Metazoa; phylum Arthropoda; class Insecta; order Diptera; family Tachinidae; genus Thelaira; species Thelaira solivaga. Next base: position 19,210,914 of record OX377615.1, on the reverse strand, counting down.
TAAAAGAGAAGAGAAGACTAAAAATAGAATAGATAGTTTTTAATATTAAAATGTTGATTGGGAAATTAATTTATTTATTCAGTTCAATGCTTACTGAGTTTTTTGTTTGAATATTTGAATCTTTTTGTAACTATTGATTAATAATTCTTATTAGTCAACTGCTTTTACAATATCAAGGTTCTAATATTTGCAAGAAACGTTGGGAGTAATCTACTGAGGAAACAGAGTAGCGTTTGACGAAATGGTCCATATAGATATGCTATCCCCTTCAGTACTTATTGTACTGAATAAATAACTCATGCGAATATCATGAGTAAAAGAATTAATAAATAATATTGATTTTCATACGTAAATATACTTTAAAGAAATGATTTACTTTCAGACTCCATAATCTCTACAAATTCAATTTCATCGACAGCATTTTGAACCAGAAAATTTATGATTTTGTTTTTGGTTGGCATTGTCGTTGACTAAAGATGTAATTAATACGCAAATCAGCTGCGATGATTTTTTTGCTATAATCGTAGAATAGGTCTCTCACGCATTGTAGCAAGAAATAGATGCAAATTTGATTTAATTGCACATACGCCAACAAGAGTGAATACCGCTAATAAGAAATAAATACTATTGCACAAGAGGTGCTGTTAATTATTTTGTTTTTATTAAAATTAACTAATTTTTAAACGTGCCGCAACACAATCAAAGAAAATAATTTTAGAAACAACAGAGTAAAAAGCTTAAAGCTAATTTTGAATGACAAAATGTCAAGTCACATAAGTAAAGGTTTAATACCACTGTGTAAAAAATTTGCCGACATATTTGCCTTGAATAATGATAAGATGACCAAAAATAACTTTTATGAGCAGAAATTGTAAAATTTATCCAGCGTTTTGAAAATTTTAAGAAAGTGCAATTTAAAAATAAATACACACAAAGGTGTTTTTTTCACATCTGAAATGACATTTCTCGGTCATAAGTGTACGGCCTTCTAAATACCAGACGATACAAAGATTTTAGCTATTACAAAACATCCACCTCCTTTAGATAAAGATTCTGGTAAACGATTTATTGCCTTTGCTAACTACTACAGAAGATTTATTCCCAATTTCGCTTCACTTGCAGCTCCGCTTAACTATTTATCTGAAAAGAAAGTTACTTTTGCTTGGAATACAAATTGTCAAAAACCATTTGAAACCACAAAATCTGAGTTAATATCACTAAAAATTCTTCAATACCCTGACTTAAGTAAACAATTGTTGATTACAGTCGACGCATCAGAGACTGGTTGTGGAACCATCTAAAGCCAAAACTTTTGATGGTAACGATCTACCAGTCTATTACGCATCTTAAATCTTGTTTAGCTGAACGTTGAAAACGTCCGTCGACGCCCGTTGATGTTAAAACGTTTGTGTAGTTATAGAACATTTAAAAACGTGTCATATGCTTTTCACATAAGAAAAAAAATTAAATTTTTTTTTGCAAAAAACTGTATCACACTTTTTGTTGTAGTGGTTACTTATTAAATATTGTTGTTTTTAGTTGATTTTTGTTATTTCTAGAAAAGTTTTAAGCACTTTAATTATTTAAACTTTCTTTTATACGCGCTTCACTTCTTTTTTTTTTAAATAAAAAACTACTCTGTCTCATCTGTGCATAAACGTCCCATAAAAACGTTGCTAAATTCTATTTTATACAAATCTTGCCGTACCGTCAACGTGACATTTGTTTTCGATAAGCACTTTCATTGCTTTTCATTTAACAAAACGGATCAGCTGGTAACGAAATCTTACGGGACGTTCAGTTAATTCTAGCTTAATGCTTTTAGACAGTCAGAAAGAAAGAAGCCAGTAATCGAACAAGAACTTTTTGCCATATACGAGTATTTCGCGATAAACCAATTTCGACCTTACGTTTATGGAATGCGTTGTAAGAACTCATCATCGACCTTTAGTATATTTATTTAATATGAAAGATCCATCCTCAAAGTTAACCAAAATCAGACTTTAGCATTCAGAATATAATTTTTCAATTGAATACATTAAAGGAAATTATAATGTTTGCGCTGACGCATTATCACGGATTTCAATTGACGAATTGAAGAACGACAATAATGACAATACTATTTTAGTAATATCAAAGCAAAATAAGATAAGTAAACCAACCTTTACAGAATGTAATAATTTAAAATTACAAGTATACGATAATTTTCACAAGATTTCAACAAATAAGTTTCAAAAATTAAATCCGTAATGTTCTACAAGAATGGAAAACTAACTAACATAATATTAAAAATTTATAAAAGATTTAAATTGCAATTTGCTATAAACGTTAGAGTTGTTAACGAAAAATTTAATTTCGACGAAATGCTTTTGAGGCTCGAAAAAAGAACCAAGAACAATATATCACAGAATGGTCTAAAAATGACACTTTTTTAATAGCTATAGCATTCAAGGTTTAAGAACCCATGGTAACAAAATATTAAAATTATTTGAAATTATGTTAGTAGAACGAATAGAAACAGTATTTGATAAGAATAAACAAAAAACTTTTAGAAATTCAACGTAATGATCAAATGATAGCAGGGCACTGCGGACGAAAAAGACTACGCAAAATTAAAAACAAAATACTACTGGAAGGGAATGACGAGAGATATAGCTTAATTTGTAAGCAATTGTAGAAAATGTAATCTAAACAAGATAAGGGAAAGGCAATAAACAAAGACTTGTTTTAACGCCTGTCAAACATTTTGATATTATTGTACTAGATACATTTGGCCCTATGCAAACATCAAATTATGGAAATAGATATGCCCTAATTTTGCGATCCGGAAAAATGCGCAAAAACTGTAGCACCAGCAATCTTCGAAAACATTATATTGATTTATGGGAAAATTAAAGTAATCAAATCCGATACAGGCACCAAGTTCAAAAACGCAATACTCAGTGAACTTTGTAAGCTTTTACATATTGAACTAAGCTTTTCGACAGCTTCTTATCATCGAACAGTAGGCACAGCAGAAAGAAACCATCGAGTATTTAACGAATATAAAGGGTGTTTTTTTTAGACGTATAGAACTTTAAATTGCAATAAAAACAACGATGGATTATTCGATTGACATTAATTTTATTTATCCGAAAGATAATCTTGTGGCATTACATTTTAAATATGATTTCTGGCATATGACCACCACGGCTGGCTCAGATGTAGTCCAATCTGGACGTCCAATTTTCGATGACTTTTTCCAAAATTTGTGGCCGTATATCGGCAATAACACGGCGAATGTTGTCTTCCAAATGGTCAAGCGTTTGTGGCTTATCCGCATAGACCAATGACTTTACATAGCCTAACAGAAAGTAGTCTAGCGGTGATAAATCACAAGATCTTGGAGGCCAATTCACAAGTCCAAAACGTGAAATTAGGCAGTCACCAAACGTGTCTTTCAATAAATCGATTGTGGCACGAGCTGTGTGACATGTTGCGCCGTCTTGTTGGAACCACAGCTCCTGGACATCATGGAGGAATGAAAAAGTTAATCATCATGGCTCTATACTGATCACCATTGACTGTAACGTTCTGGCCATCATCGTTTTTGAAGAAGTACGGACCAATGATTCCACCAGCCCATAAAGCGCACCAAACAGTCAGTTTTTCTGTATGTAACGGTGTTTTGACATACACTTGAGGATTAGCTTCACTCCAATTGCGGCAGTTTTGTTTGTTGACGTAGCCATTCAACCAGAAGTGCGCTATTCATGATGAATTGCCAAGCCTAACTGAGAATAAATCACTTGACAGCTGTTAAATCGGTCGCCATCTTGAACAGCAATGCCAACTTAAAGTTCTATACGTCTATAAAAAACACCCTTTATAAGAACATATATAGAAGAAAACGTAACAGACTAGGAAACATACTTAAAATACTTTACATATTACCACAATACTTCTAATACGGTATTTGATAACCATTCGAACTGGTAGTCGGAAAAGAACCAAATATGCCGAATGACTTACAAACTTGAAATATTGATCCTCTGTATAATATTGAAAATTATTCCAAAGAGATTAAGTTCAGCTTGCAAAAATCTCTCATTTTAGCCAAAAGTTTGTTAGAAAAACATAAACAGAGAAATAAAAAATTTTACGATCATTTCACCAAACCGTGTGACTTAAATAAATGATTATGTGTTCATAAAAAAGAAACCATATGATAAGTTTAAGAATATAAATATATTGTCCAAAGTTGCTTTGGCCAAAACATCAAAAATTGGTTTTCTTAAATTTATTAAACTTTGTTATGAAATCATTACTTTATAAGCATGCAACTGGAAATATTTGTAAACTACATGTCAATATGTAGTGCGATAAAATGAGAAGTTGAGAGTTTAGCTAGACAAAATGGAATTAAGATAAAGAATTTTTTCTCAACTTCTCATCTTAATCTTAAGCTACACACACAGCTTTTACAACCGTCTAAATGACTGCGTGTTTCTCTTTTTTTGAAAATTATAATTTTGTTAATATCCAAAAAGAACCAAAACTGTAATAAAGGAAATATATTTATTTGTAACTCACATTAAAATCAACCTTAATTGGATAATCTGTCATATTGGTAAGCGGAGGAAAATTATTGGGTTACCTGGGAATAAAATTGGCCACAATCACACTTATCCTTATCGATCCCTAGTTCAAATTAACCCCTGTAAGTATTAACCAATTAATTCCCAACCTTATCTTTGAGGTTCTAAGCCCCATCTTTCTTCTCCCGCTCAATAAACCCCATTAATAATATTTGCCCTTGTTCTGGAGCAAATATTTTTAAAAGTCTCTTTGCTGGAACGTAAGTAAACATTAAAAATAAAACACCCAATTTTATTCATATATGATGGCCCTTTTGTAATAAAAGAAATTAATGGTGTTAATGTTACCGTATATAACACAGACAGAAAAAATGGAAAAACCATTCATAAAAATAGAGTTAGAAAAGCCAAACTCAAATAGTAATAATTAAAATTCAGATTTGATAAACAAAATATAAACATTTATTTTTCCCATACTAAAGAAAATTGTATAAAAGAATTTTAGTTGTAAGAAAACCTGAAAAAAAACTAAGATGTACAAATGGTTTTAATTACAATAAAAATTTTTAAGCTCAAATTTAAATACGTAAGACTATGCATAATAAACAAAAAATTTATTATTTACAGTACAAAAAAAAAAAAAAAAGAAGAAGGGAAGTGTAGTGCCATCACTGTTGTACTACTCCCTTTTCGTTCAACTGTTAAATAGAAGTAAAATAGGTAGGTAAGAAGAAAAGAGAAATAAAGTTAGTCAGAAGTAATACAAATAACTTAATATTTTCACTATAGTTCTATAAGTCAGGGGTTCAAAGGAAAGTGATTTTGGAAAATTTGTGCAACTATCTTTGAGTTCGGAGATCAAGGGAAAGTGATGTGAATACACATCCGCTCCTCTCCTACTGCCAACCTCACCCACTGTCCTTTCAAGGACTTGGTGTTCTCTGTTTTGCAAACGAGGCTCTGACGATCGTCTCAGGGCGGTAAATCTCTGGGTTAATTGTAAGGTCAAGGTGGTTGGCATTTTTGCCGAGGACCTGAAGGGCTAGTCAATGGCTAAAGAAGACTAGCTTCCTTCTGTTTTTTATAGTCCCCGTAGACCGTCACTATGTGAATGGTCTATCCCCTTACGTGCATACTCGTGAGACCAAAATTGAGAAAAAATTTAAACAAAAACAAAACCACACGAAAACAAACAACAACCAGAGGAAAAGAGATTTCCTCAGAGGGCGATCTCCTTGAGTTCAGTCAGGTGACATTGATCGGCTTCTTGGACGGCGAGGGCACCAGACATAGTACCGCACCAAGCACACATAAAACTACTTTAAAAACATTCCGAGGGTGCTATGCAGGTAGTTACTCTCGAATTTGAGACTTATTCCCTTTCGCCAAATGCACCAGATAATCTTATATATCCTTCTCAACTAGCCAGAGCTCATATACACATCCACCTCAGGCCATTAGAAATTAGAGTCATCTTCTGAGCTGCATTCTCTCGTGTTGAAGGTAAGTCGACGGGACTCTTATAAACCAGCTGTGCTCAGAGTTGGGCAGGTTCTTGACAAACATCAACACACAAACCATTACTATTTTTAAAGAGTCCCTATAAGGACACAAAGTATGTTGGTACTAGTGTCTTCAACTATTGCTATATGGTCTATTGTCTCTACTAACTATGTTGTAATCTATTAGGTTATTTATTTTGTGTAACTTATTTGGGATAAGATCTTGTACCCCGTGCTCATTACCCTCCCAACCATGTTCTCTATTGCACCATTGTAACTAGAAGAACCCATAACTGAATTTATGTTCACCACCCAAGGAGAAGTTTCTTTAAATTATCTACTCATTCATGATAATATTTATTTCAAATTCAAATCATATTATTAACTGGATCATTATAAATTAACTTATAAACTAAGTTTTTAATGTTGCATTACGATTATCAAATCGTGTTTAACAAAAATTCAATTTCCTTAGCAATACAATATATCCCTGATTTGCATTACTCTTTTCGACAATTACTTTTCAATTAATTAGTTTTTCTACATCAAAAAAAAAATTAAATTAATATTACACACACATAAACTTGAACGTGTCCTCGAACTTAATTAGCCGACCAAAATGGTAGGGTGATATTAAATATACATCTAATATGTACGTACGAGAAGGTTTCTTTTTCTTGTTTTTCTTTTTTTTTATATTTGTTTTTTTTTTCTATATTAGTTTCAGTTAACTATGTAGGTGTATACCTCGCTATTTAATTTCGGTTTTTTTTTTACAATAAAGGTACGTGAGCAAAGCAATTATTGAAAAACGTAAACAAAACCTATTCTAAAAACTAACTCTCTCTGTAACTAGAGATAATTATGATCGCTGATCATTTAAATATAAGCAATTAAATTTCTGGAAAGTAATCTCTTCTCTTTGTCTCTTCTGTTAATTCTAATATATATTCATCTTTACATTATAGGAGTATACCTTTACAGAAAATGATATTTTTCTTTCCAGAATCAAACTTAATTTAATTTTATAATAAATTTTTAGAAAAAAAAAAAACGCAATGCACTAAATTAATGTTAAAATGTAGCAAGTTTCTAATATAATAATGTTGCTTAATTGGAGATCATAAAAATGGGGTTAACTTATTAAACTAATTCCTGCGATTCGGTTCAACTCTACCTCGGTTACATAATACGGTTCACAATAGTTACTAGTAGTTTTGAACTGTCACAGCAATTAGTTTCCATAGTATAAAAGAAGTACATACAACTTACATGCAGTGACGTTGAAAGGCCTTCCACAGTGTTGCTTGCTCTCGTCGAGATAAATCGATGACGTTGTTATTTTTACACCTTCTCGCTACTATATACTTAAAAATTATGTTATTTGCAATTTTATGATCACTTACAATTAATAAACATATACGAGTATGTACTTTAATTTTGATTTTTTCTTTCTGTTTTTTTTTTTTAAGCAACTGTTGTGCTTCTTAGTTAAGCTAAATTAAGTTTTTGTTTGGATTTTAATGCAAATAATGTTTACATTTTATCCATTATGAATAATATCCGTAACCCGTGTTCTATATTTTCCAAGAGTGAATGCGGTCACTTGTTAGACGTATGCTATCTTTCTTTTTCTAGAATTTTCTATTTAATGAGCGTAATCGTTTTCAATCCTATTAAGTTTGCTTCCACTGCAAATTAAACACAATTTCTGAACAATTATAGTGTATGAACCACTGGTGTAGACTTCCTAAGGGTAATGGCGAATTAAGGCTAATAACTATGATCTTCAAGCGCACTACAAATCGATGGTGGTTGCAAACGATTCCTTGATTTTATCTTTTTGAAAACTTCAGTTACTGGCAGGGTATAACCTATATGAAAACTAACGGGGAGAGATGCAGCTTCAAAAATTACGCTTCATTCAATATTGGCTCGACTCCTGTAGTCTTATCTCTTCACGGGATAAAGCCTGTATTTACTCGTGTACCATCCGTTTCTCCAGAAACTTAAAATTTTCAAGCAAATCACCACTTCCAGACATACAACCTTTGGGACAGTATGGTTGTAGCAACTTTACATTGATTCCAAAGCTAAGCTGTCAGGTAAACTCACCGCAAAATTATAATTGATAACTCGAGCACACTTTATTAATTATAATCCAGTAGGACACAGACTTAAAAATTATTTGTCTTACTAAAAATGAAGTTGTCAAAAATGGCTGAATAAAATTTTGGGATTTTTGCCAATTATAACTTGACCGTTCAAGCAGCTTACTTGTTTGCCGTTTTTATGAAGAATAAAAAAAGAATGACGTCTGCTGTATTTTTTCTTAACTCCACCTTATATACCTGTTATGTGTATTTCCATTAACCTTGAAATTTTATATATTCAGAAATCCATGTCAGTAATAAATACTTCCAATCATACATTTTTATAGAGTAGTTCAACTGAAATCCGTAATCGATAATATAACATCAAATGAATTAGGATGGTTCAGTTTAATTTTAGGAAGTCAATAACAAAAAGGTATTTTATATATGATTATATTCGGATAGTCAGACGTTTGATCGCACGTTACAAGGGTCAGCCGTCAAGTCGGATGGTAATTCTAAGGGAAAAAAGTGTAGGAAGCTGACTAGTTGGATCTTTATTTATAATTTTATATTTAGTGTTATCTCCTACTGTAACATTTCCTTTATCTGCATTTACAATTAATAAATTACTATTTTTCATTAAAAATTTTTGAGTTTCATTAACTTTTTCTAATATAAATTTATCTACATTATTAAGTTTAATTTTATTTATATGATTATGTATTACAGTCGTAAATTTAGCCCTTGCTATTGCCTGTTCTTCTTTTTCCACTAAATTCCAAAAGATTAATAATAATTTTACTGATGATCTTTTTAGCCAATCTATTATTACAAAAACGGAGAATTAGAATTAAAACTAATGTCTCTATAGCACCAAGATTATGTAGTCTTCCTAAAATACACAAAGAAAATTTTAATTCATATGAACTATGTAAATATATGGTTAATATTTTAAAAAATATTACTGTTCATTCCAAATATAATGTTAAAGATTCAATAGAATTTAAAAGTAGGATTAAAAACCAAAAAATAGATAATAATGATATATTAATTTCTTTTGATGTAGTATCTTTATTTCCTAGTATACCCTTAGACCTAGCTTTAAATATTATAGATAAAAATTGGAATAAATTAGAAAAATTTACAAATATAAATAAATCTTTATTTTTACGTATTTTAAAATTCTGTATAGAAGAAAATAGACATTTTAGATATAATGACAAAATATATATTAAACAAGTTTAATTCGGCAGTGCCGAATCTTATATACCCTTTACTGTGTTAGCGAAATATTAATATTATTCACTTTCCACATTCTTTATTAATAGCAAAACCATAGAAAAAATTAAATGAGTGAAGATAAATATGCCGCGTTAAATATGTTTTAACGTAAAACCCGAAGTTTTTCAGCATTTGTAAATATTTTCAGTATTAATGGCTTATTTATCAAATACGTCTTAAGTCATTAAATATTAAATGTTTTAAGCAATAGTTTAGCGGAGATCATCTATATTTGTAACCAACCAATCAAATAATCATATATTACTTTGGATATTTTAAAATTTTTTTTATTTTTCATATACTCCAGTGCTGTTGCTCTGAAGGGTTTAAGCAATTTCCGTTTTGCATCATAGAATAAAAATTACGAAATTTCAAGTAAATGTTAAAACACTTTCAGAAAGCGTAGAACTTACAAATTTCATTTCAGTTTGGTTTCAGTAAGTTTCTGTTGCCAAAATGAGGAATGATAAAAATTCCTCAGAGTATGAGTACTGGGGTAGGAGGGAAATAAAAAAATTTTTAAAAATAATGTAAAGTTTTTTCTGAGTACTTAGAAGATAGATTACAAATCTAGACGACCTTCCTTTTAAAATGATATACATCTTATCTCGTAATCTTCTATGGTTCGTTCCCAAGTTACTTTGCATTATATTTAAATTTCCATATACCCCAGTACTGTTGCTCTAAGTGATTTTAAGAACTTGCCTACGAACCATTAAATATTGTGAGATGAGACATATATCATTTTAAAGAAGAGACTGTCTAGATTTCTAGTCTACCGCCAAAATACTCAGAGTTATTGTGAACTATTTTTAAATTTTTTTTTTGAAATTTCCATACACCCCAGTACTGTTTAACTCAAGGATTTTGGTAGTTTCCGTTTTGCATCATAAAATAAAAACTACGAATTTTTCAGAAAATGTTAAAACACTTCCAGAAAGTTTAGAGCCTACAGATTTAATTCCTTTTTAATTTTAGTAACGGGCGACCTGTTAACCTAACCTAACCTATCACAAAGGGACCACGTCAGAGGACCCAAGTGAGCCCAGCTCTTGTTTTTATTTCTTCGGGCGACCTGTTAACCTAATTTTAGTAATTTTCCTGCCCAAAAATCCCTCAGAAGAAGAGTACTGGGTATGAGGGAATTTCATAAATTTTTTAAAAATAATGCAAAGATTTTTCTAAGTACTTGGGTGATTACAAATTTGGTGATGACCTCTTGTTTCAAATGATATGTGAACCAACCCGTAATATTCTATAGTTCGTTTGCAATCTATTAGAGAAATCAACGTATTTATGCACATTTGTATCTTAGTATATCAAAAATACTGAAAAGATATTTGCAAATACTAAAAAACATAAAGAATTACGTGAAAACATATTTAACTAACCATATTTATATTCACTCACTTCAAAAAAAGTATGTAATTGAAATGCATACTTTGTTCAGCTTGAGGTCGTATTAAATATAAAAATTTATTTATTTATTATTGGAGCGAAATATCTATAAAAAAATATTTTTTTATAATACGACTAAAATTAACGAGTTCTAAGAAACAATCCTTTCTGAGAACCTCATTTTTAAAAGCAATAAAATGTCTCCAGGCACTCAATATTTAAATTAATAAAAAAAAAGAAATTCTCAGAAAGATATTAAATAGAAAAACAAAAAAATTTATTTTTATATAATTTTGCAAATTTTTTAATAAATTTTTAAGCCAAACATATTTAATTAAATTATTAATTATAATTAAATGACTAATTATCGAGATAGATCTAATGCACTCTCTTTCATAAAGATGTTTGCATTCGTAATACTATTGTACTCAAGGCAATAAAAACCACACACACACACATACACTTTTTAGGTTTCGTGTTTGTGTGTACAAAGCATTACGCACATGACAGCTAAAAAAATTCCACAAAAAAAAAAAAAGCAAAAGCAAAAGCAAAGCAAAAACAAAACAAAAATTAATGAAAATGTGAAATGCCGGTTGTATTTTTGATTTTTCTGGTCCATTTGTGGACCGATCTTTCTGATTTTTTGCACAGAGATTACGACTGTTATTTGTAATAAAACTGCGTACCACGTTTTATTGTCCGTCTTGTAGTTTAGACAAATTACGCAAAAAACTCATCAAAAATGGTAAAAAAAATAGAGGTAGTCGCGATCTTGGACTCATAGCTCAGCCATTTATGAACGGATTTAGCTGAATTTTGTTCCATATGCTATGAATATGATATCTGAAAAAACTGTTTACTAATTTTTTTTTACTTTAAAAAAAAAAACGGAAAAAACAAAGCAAAACTTAATGAAAATCTAAAATTTCGGTTGTATTTTTTGATTTTTCTGGTCCATTTGTGGTTTTTTGCACAGACATTACAATTATTATTTGTAATTAAACTTTGTACCAAGTTTGTTTGTCCGTCTTGTAGTTTAGACAAATTACGCAAAAAACGCACCAAAAATATTGAAAAATAGAGGTAATCGCAATTTTTGACTCATAGCTCCGCCATTTATTAACCCATCCAGCTGAGTTTTGGTTAAGATACTATGAATGTGATGTTTAAAAAAAACTGTGTACTACTTTTTTTCAGTTTAGATAAAAATCGCATAAAAACAAAGCCATAATTTATGAAAATCTAAAATTTCGGTTGCATTTTTGATATTCCTCGGCCATTTGTGGACCGATTGCTTTCATTTTTAGCACAGGTATTATGACTTATACTTCAAACAAAACTGAATACCACATTTTTTTGTCCGTGCCTTCGTTTAGACAAAATAGGCAAAAAAACCCATTCAAAAAATGGTCAAAAATAGGGGTAGTTTCGGTTCTGGCTGAATTTCAATAGCAATAGACTTACAGCAACAACTGACGGTTTGGTATGCTATACTTTTCTGTATGTGGTCTAGATTCTTCTGAAAGTTGATTTCAACGACTACACGGACAGACAGACGGACATCGCTAAATCGATTCCGCTACTTATAAGGATCCAAAATATATATACTTTATAGGGTGTCCCATGTAGGGTGTAGAAATTACAAACGGAATCACAAAGTTATATATACCCTTCTTACTTACAGTGAAGGGTATAAAAATAGAATATATCGTTTTCAATATTAAAATGTTGATTGGGAAATTTATTTCAATACTTATTGTACTGAATATGTAACTCATGAGAATATCATGAGTAAAAGAATAAATTTTAAAACCAACACAATTTCTGGAATTAAGCACAAATAAAGATTAATATTTTGTTAAACTTTTAAATTCAAAATAGAAATTATTACATATACAAATACAAGTGCTCATTGTAGAGAAACACTATGTTTTTCTTATTATTTTTATAATTTTTTATTTTTGTTTTTCATATACTCTTTAATTACATTCAGTAATACCCACCTGGCATTCAAATGTAAAAGAGAAGAGAAGACTAAAAATAGAATAGATAGTTTTTAATATTAAAATGTTGATTGGGAAATTAATTTATTTATTCAGTTCAATGCTTACTGAGTTTTTTGTTTGAATATTTGAATCTTTTTGTAACTATTGATTAATAATTCTTATTAGTCAACTGCTTTTACAATATCAAGGTTCTAATATTTGCAAGAAACGTTGGGAGTAATCTACTGAGGAAACAGAGTAGCGTTTGACGAAATGGTCCATATAGATATGCTATCCCCTTCAGTACTTATTGTACTGAATAAATAACTCATGCGAATATCATGAGTAAAAGAATTAATAAATAATATTGATTTTCATACGTAAATATACTTTAAAGAAATGATTTACTTTCAGACTCCATAATCTCTACAAATTCAATTTCATCGACAGCATTTTGAACCAGAAAATTTATGATTTTGTTTTTGGTTGGCATTGTCGTTGACTAAAGATGTAATTAATACGCAAATCAGCTGCGATGATTTTTTTGCTATAATCGTAGAATAGGTCTCTCACGCATTGTAGCAAGAAATAGATGCAAATTTGATTTAATTGCACATACGCCAACAAGAGTGAATACCGCTAATAAGAAATAAATACTATTGCACAAGAGGTGCTGTTAATTATTTTGTTTTTATTAAAATTAACTAATTTTTAAACGTGCCGCAACACAATCAAAGAAAATAATTTTAGAAACAACAGAGTAAAAAGCTTAAAGCTAATTTTGAATGACAAAATGTCAAGTCACATAAGTAAAGGTTTAATACCACTGTGTAAAAAATTTGCCGACATATTTGCCTTGAATAATGATAAGATGACCAAAAATAACTTTTATGAGCAGAAATTGTAAAATTTATCCAGCGTTTTGAAAATTTTAAGAAAGTGCAATTTAAAAATAAATACACACAAAGGTGTTTTTTTCACATCTGAAATGAGATTTCTCGGTCATAAGTGTACGGCCTTCTAAATACCAGACGATACAAAGATTTTAGCTATTACAAAACATCCACCTCCTTTAGATAAAGATTCTGGTAAACGATTTATTGCCTTTGCTAACTACTACAGAAGATTTATTCCCAATTTCGCTTCACTTGCAGCTCCGCTTAACTATTTATCTGAAAAGAAAGTTACTTTTGCTTGGAATACAAATTGTCAAAAACCATTTGAAACCACAAAATCTGAGTTAATATCACTAAAAATTCTTCAATACCCTGACTTAAGTAAACAATTGTTGATTACAGTCGACGCATCAGAGACTGGTTGTGGAACCATCTAAAGCCAAAACTTTTGATGGTAACGATCTACCAGTCTATTACGCATCTTAAATCTTGTTTAGCTGAACGTTGAAAACGTCCGTCGACGCCCGTTGATGTTAAAACGTTTGTGTAGTTATAGAACATTTAAAAACGTGTCATATGCTTTTCACATAAGAAAAAAAATTAAATTTTTTTTTGCAAAAAACTGTATCACACTTTTTGTTGTAGTGGTTACTTATTAAATATTGTTGTTTTTAGTTGATTTTTGTTATTTCTAGAAAAGTTTTAAGCACTTTAATTATTTAAACTTTCTTTTATACGCGCTTCACTTCTTTTTTTTTTAAATAAAAAACTACTCTGTCTCATCTGTGCATAAACGTCCCATAAAAACGTTGCTAAATTCTATTTTATACAAATCTTGCCGTACCGTCAACGTGACATTTGTTTTCGATAAGCACTTTCATTGCTTTTCATTTAACAAAACGGATCAGCTTGTAACGAAATCTTACGGGACGTTCAGTTAATTCTAGCTTAATGCTTTTAGACAGTCAGAAAGAAAGAAGCCAGTAATCGAACAAGAACTTTTTGCCATATACGAGTATTTCGCGATAAACCAATTTCGACCTTACGTTTATGGAATGCGTTGTAAGAACTCATCATCGACCTTTAGTATATTTATTTAATATGAAAGATCCATCCTCAAAGTTAACCAAAATCAGACTTTAGCATTCAGAATATAATTTTTCAATTGAATACATTAAAGGAAATTATAATGTTTGCGCTGACGCATTATCACGGATTTCAATTGACGAATTGAAGAACGACAATAATGACAATACTATTTTAGTAATATCAAAGCAAAATAAGATAAGTAAACCAACCTTTACAGAATGTAATAATTTAAAATTACAAGTATACGATAATTTTCACAAGATTTCAACAAATAAGTTTCAAAAATTAAATCCGTAATGTTCTACAAGAATGGAAAACTAACTAACATAATATTAAAAATTTATAAAAGATTTAAATTGCAATTTGCTATAAACGTTAGAGTTGTTAACGAAAAATTTAATTTCGACGAAATGCTTTTGAGGCTCGAAAAAAGAACCAAGAACAATATATCACAGAATGGTCTAAAAATGACACTTTTTTAATAGCTATAGCATTCAAGGTTTAAGAACCCATGGTAACAAAATATTAAAATTATTTGAAATTATGTTAGTAGAACGAATAGAAACAGTATTTGATAAGAATAAACAAAAAACTTTTAGAAATTCAACGTAATGATCAAATGATAGCAGGGCACTGCGGACGAAAAAGACTACGCAAAATTAAAAACAAAATACTACTGGAAGGGAATGACGAGAGATATAGCTTAATTTGTAAGCAATTGTAGAAAATGTAATCTAAACAAGATAAGGGAAAGGCAATAAACAAAGACTTGTTTTAACGCCTGTCAAACATTTTGATATTATTGTACTAGATACATTTGGCCCTATGCAAACATCAAATTATGGAAATAGATATGCCCTAATTTTGCGATCCGGAAAAATGCGCAAAAACTGTAGCACCAGCAATCTTCGAAAACATTATATTGATTTATGGGAAAATTAAAGTAATCAAATCCGATACAGGCACCAAGTTCAAAAACGCAATACTCAGTGAACTTTGTAAGCTTTTACATTTTGAACTAAGCTTTTCGACAGCTTCTTATCATCGAACAGTAGGCACAGCAGAAAGAAACCATCGAGTATTTAACGAATATAAAGGGTGTTTTTTTTAGACGTATAGAACTTTAAATTGCAATAAAAACAACGATGGATTATTCGATTGACATTAATTTTATTTATCCGAAAGATAATCTTGTGGCATTACATTTTAAATATGATTTCTGGCATATGACCACCACGGCTGGCTCAGATGTAGTCCAATCTGGACGTCCAATTTTCGATGACTTTTTCCAAAATTTGTGGCCGTATATCGGCAATAACACGGCGAATGTTGTCTTCCAAATGGTCAAGCGTTTGTGGCTTATCCGCATAGACCAATGACTTTACATAGCCTAACAGAAAGTAGTCTAGCGGTGATAAATCACAAGATCTTGGAGGCCAATTCACAAGTCCAAAACGTGAAATTAGGCAGTCACCAAACGTGTCTTTCAATAAATCGATTGTGGCACGAGCTGTGTGACATGTTGCGCCGTCTTGTTGGAACCACAGCTCCTGGACATCATGGAGGAATGAAAAAGTTAATCATCATGGCTCTATACTGATCACCATTGACTGTAACGTTCTGGCCATCATCGTTTTTGAAGAAGTACGGACCAATGATTCCACCAGCCCATAAAGCGCACCAAACAGTCAGTTTTTCTGTATGTAACGGTGTTTTGACATACACTTGAGGATTAGCTTCACTCCAATTGCGGCAGTTTTGTTTGTTGACGTAGCCATTCAACCAGAAGTGCGCTATTCATGATGAATTGCCAAGCCTAACTGAGAATAAATCACTTGACAGCTGTTAAATCGGTCGCCATCTTGAACAGCAATGCCAACTTAAAGTTCTATACGTCTATAAAAAACACCCTTTATAAGAACATATATAGAAGAAAACGTAACAGACTAGGAAACATACTTAAAATACTTTACATATTACCACAATACTTCTAATACGGTATTTGATAACCATTCGAACTGGTAGTCGGAAAAGAACCAAATATGCCGAATGATTTACAAACTTGAAATATTGATCCTCTGTATAATATTGAAAATTATTCCAAAGAGATTAAGTTCAGCTTGCAAAAATCTCTCATTTTAGCCAAAAGTTTGTTAGAAAAACATAAACAGAGAAATAAAAAATTTTACGATCATTTCACCAAACCGTGTGACTTAAATAAATGATTATGTGTTCATAAAAAAGAAACCATATGATAAGTTTAAGAATATAAATATATTGTCCAAAGTTGCTTTGGCCAAAACATCAAAAATTGGTTTTCTTAAATTTATTAAACTTTGTTATGAAATCATTACTTTATAAGCATGCAACTGGAAATATTTGTAAACTACATGTCAATATGTAGTGCGATAAAATGAGAAGTTGAGAGTTTAGCTAGACAAAATGGAATTAAGATAAAGAATTTTTTCTCAACTTCTCATCTTAATCTTAAGCTACACACACAGCTTTTACAACCGTCTAAATGACTGCGTGTTTCTCTTTTTTTGAAAATTATAATTTTGTTAATATCCAAAAAGAACCAAAACTGTAATAAAGGAAATATATTTATTTGTAACTCACATTAAAATCAACCTTAATTGGATAATCTGTCATATTGGTAAACGGAGGAAAATTATTGGGTTACCTGGGAATAAAATTGGCCACAATCACACTTATCCTTATCGATCCCTAGTTCAAATTAACCCCTGTAAGTATTAACCAATTAATTCCCAACCTTATCTTTGAGGTTCTAAGCCCCATCTTTCTTCTCCCGCTCAATAAACCCCATTAATAATATTTGCCCTTGTTCTGGAGCAAATATTTTTAAAAGTCTCTTTGCTGGAACGTAAGTAAACATTAAAAATAAAACACCCAATTTTATTCATATATGATGGCCCTTTTGTAATAAAAGAAATTAATGGTGTTAATGTTACCGTATATAACACAGACAGAAAAAATGGAAAAACCATTCATAAAAATAGAGTTAGAAAAGCCAAACTCAAATAGTAATAATTAAAATTCAGATTTGATAAACAAAATATAAACATTTATTTTTCCCATACTAAAGAAAATTGTATAAAAGAATTTTAGTTGTAAGAAAACCTGAAAAAAAACTAAGATGTACAAATGGTTTTAATTACAATAAAAATTTTTAAGCTCAAATTTAAATACGTAAGACTATGCATAATAAACAAAAAATTTATTATTTACAGTACAAAAAAAAAAAAAAAAGAAGAAGGGAAGTGTAGTGCCATCACTGTTGTACTACTCCCTTTTCGTTCAACTGTTAAATAGAAGTAAAATAGGTAGGTAAGAAGAAAAGAGAAATAAAGTTAGTCAGAAGTAATACAAATAACTTAATATTTTCACTATAGTTCTATAAGTCAGGGGTTCAAAGGAAAGTGATTTTGGAAAATTTGTGCAACTATCTTTGAGTTCGGAGATCAAGGGAAAGTGATGTGAATACACATCCGCTCCTCTCCTACTGCCAACCTCACCCACTGTCCTTTCAAGGACTTGGTGTTCTCTGTTTTGCAAACGAGGCTCTGACGATCGTCTCAGGGCGGTAAATCTCTGGGTTAATTGTAAGGTCAAGGTGGTTGGCATTTTTGCCGAGGACCTGAAGGGCTAGTCAATGGCTAAAGAAGACTAGCTTCCTTCTGTTTTTTATAGTCCCCGTAGACCGTCACTATGTGAATGGTCTATCCCCTTACGTGCATACTCGTGAGACCAAAATTGAGAAAAAATTTAAACAAAAACAAAACCACACGAAAACAAACAACAACCAGAGGAAAAGAGATTTCCTCAGAGGGCGATCTCCTTGAGTTCAGTCAGGTGACATTGATCGGCTTCTTGGACGGCGAGGGCACCAGACATAGTACCGCACCAAGCACACATAAAACTACTTTAAAAACATTCCGAGGGTGCTATGCAGGTAGTTACTCTCGAATTTGAGACTTATTCCCTTTCGCCAAATGCACCAGATAATCTTATATATCCTTCTCAACTAGCCAGAGCTCATATACACATCCACCTCAGGCCATTAGAAATTAGAGTCATCTTCTGAGCTGCATTCTCTCGTGTTGAAGGTAAGTCGACGGGACTCTTATAAACCAGCTGTGCTCAGAGTTGGGCAGGTTCTTGACAAACATCAACACACAAACCATTACTATTTTTAAAGAGTCCCTATAAGGACACAAAGTATGTTGGTACTAGTGTCTTCAACTATTGCTATATGGTCTATTGTCTCTACTAACTATGTTGTAATCTATTAGGTTATTTATTTTGTGTAACTTATTTGGGATAAGATCTTGTACCCCGTGCTCATTACCCTCCCAACCATGTTCTCTATTGCACCATTGTAACTAGAAGAACCCATAACTGAATTTATGTTCACCACCCAAGGAGAAGTTTCTTTAAATTATCTACTCATTCATGATAATATTTATTTCAAATTCAAATCATATTATTAACTGGATCATTATAAATTAACTTATAAACTAAGTTTTTAATGTTGCATTACGATTATCAAATCGTGTTTAACAAAAATTCAATTTCCTTAGCAATACAATATATCCCTGATTTGCATTACTCTTTTCGACAATTACTTTTCAATTAATTAGTTTTTCTACATCAAAAAAAAAATTAAATTAATATTACACACACATAAACTTGAACGTGTCCTCGAACTTAATTAGCCGACCAAAATGGTAGGGTGATATTAAATATACATCTAATATGTACGTACGAGAAGGTTTCTTTTTCTTGTTTTTCTTTTTTTTTATATTTGTTTTTTTTTTCTATATTAGTTTCAGTTAACTATGTAGGTGTATACCTCGCTATTTAATTTCGGTTTTTTTTTACAATAAAGGTACGTGAGCAAAGCAATTATTGAAAAACGTAAACAAAACCTATTCTAAAAACTAACTCTCTCTGTAACTAGAGATAATTATGATCGCTGATCATTTAAATATAAGCAATTAAATTTCTGGAAAGTAATCTCTTCTCTTTGTCTCTTCTGTTAATTCTAATATATATTCATCTTTACATTATAGGAGTATACCTTTACAGAAAATGATATTTTTCTTTCCAGAATCAAACTTAATTTAATTTTATAATAAATTTTTAGAAAAAAAAAAAACGCAATGCACTAAATTAATGTTAAAATGTAGCAAGTTTCTAATATAATAATGTTGCTTAATTGGAGATCATAAAAATGGGGTTAACTTATTAAACTAATTCCTGCGATTCGGTTCAACTCTACCTCGGTTACATAATACGGTTCACAATAGTTACTAGTAGTTTTGAACTGTCACAGCAATTAGTTTCCATAGTATAAAAGAAGTACATACAACTTACATGCAGTGACGTTGAAAGGCCTTCCACAGTGTTGCTTGCTCTCGTCGAGATAAATCGATGACGTTGTTATTTTTACACCTTCTCGCTACTATATACTTAAAAATTATGTTATTTGCAATTTTATGATCACTTACAATTAATAAACATATACGAGTATGTACTTTAATTTTGATTTTTTCTTTCTGTTTTTTTTTTTTAAGCAACTGTTGTGCTTCTTAGTTAAGCTAAATTAAGTTTTTGTTTGGATTTTAATGCAAATAATGTTTACATTTTATCCATTATGAATAATATCCGTAACCCGTGTTCTATATTTTCCAAGAGTGAATGCGGTCACTTGTTAGACGTATGCTATCTTTCTTTTTCTAGAATTTTCTATTTAATGAGCGTAATCGTTTTCAATCCTATTAAGTTTGCTTCCACTGCAAATTAAACACAATTTCTGAACAATTATAGTGTATGAACCACTGGTGTAGACTTCCTAAGGGTAATGGCGAATTAAGGCTAATAACTATGATCTTCAAGCGCACTACAAATCGATGGTGGTTGCAAACGATTCCTTGATTTTATCTTTTTGAAAACTTCAGTTACTGGCAGGGTATAACCTATATGAAAACTAACGGGGAGAGATGCAGCTTCAAAAATTACGCTTCATTCAATATTGGCTCGACTCCTGTAGTCTTATCTCTTCACGGGATAAAGCCTGTATTTACTCGTGTACCATCCGTTTCTCCAGAAACTTAAAATTTTCAAGCAAATCACCACTTCCAGACATACAACCTTTGGGACAGTATGGTTGTAGCAACTTTACATTGATTCCAAAGCTAAGCTGTCAGGTAAACTCACCGCAAAATTATAATTGATAACTCGAGCACACTTTATTAATTATAATCCAGTAGGACACAGACTTAAAAATTATTTGTCTTACTAAAAATGAAGTTGTCAAAAATGGCTGAATAAAATTTTGGGATTTTTGCCAATTATAACTTGACCGTTCAAGCAGCTTACTTGTTTGCCGTTTTTATGAAGAATAAAAAAAGAATGACGTCTGCTGTATTTTTTCTTAACTCCACCTTATATACCTGTTATGTGTATTTCCATTAACCTTGAAATTTTATATATTCAGAAATCCATGTCAGTAATAAATACTTCCAATCATACATTTTTATAGAGTAGTTCAACTGAAATCCGTAATCGATAATATAACATCAAATGAATTAGGATGGTTCAGTTTAATTTTAGGAAGTCAATAACAAAAAGGTATTTTATATATGATTATATTCGGATAGTCAGACGTTTGATCGCACGTTACAAGGGTCAGCCGTCAAGTCGGATGGTAATTCTAAGGGAAAAAAGTGTAGGAAGCTGACTAGTTGGATCTTTATTTATAATTTTATATTTAGTGTTATCTCCTACTGTAACATTTCCTTTATCTGCATTTACAATTAATAAATTACTATTTTTCATTAAAAATTTTTGAGTTTCATTAACTTTTTCTAATATAAATTTATCTACATTATTAAGTTTAATTTTATTTATATGATTATGTATTACAGTCGTAAATTTAGCCCTTGCTATTGCCTGTTCTTCTTTTTCCACTAAATTCCAAAAGATTAATAATAATTTTACTGATGATCTTTTTAGCCAATCTATTATTACAAAAACGGAGAATTAGAATTAAAACTAATGTCTCTATAGCACCAAGATTATGTAGTCTTCCTAAAATACACAAAGAAAATTTTAATTCATATGAACTATGTAAATATATGGTTAATATTTTAAAAAATATTACTGTTCATTCCAAATATAATGTTAAAGATTCAATAGAATTTAAAAGTAGGATTAAAAACCAAAAAATAGATAATAATGATATATTAATTTCTTTTGATGTAGTATCTTTATTTCCTAGTATACCCTTAGACCTAGCTTTAAATATTATAGATAAAAATTGGAATAAATTAGAAAAATTTACAAATATAAATAAATCTTTATTTTTACGTATTTTAAAATTCTGTATAGAAGAAAATAGACATTTTAGATATAATGACAAAATATATATTAAACAAGTTTAATTCGGCAGTGCCGAATCTTATATACCCTTTACTGTGTTAGCGAAATATTAATATTATTCACTTTCCACATTCTTTATTAATAGCAAAACCATAGAAAAAATTAAATGAGTGAAGATAAATATGCCGCGTTAAATATGTTTTAACGTAAAACCCGAAGTTTTTCAGCATTTGTAAATATTTTCAGTATTAATGGCTTATTTATCAAATACGTCTTAAGTCATTAAATATTAAATGTTTTAAGCAATAGTTTAGCGGAGATCATCTATATTTGTAACCAACCAATCAAATAATCATATATTACTTTGGATATTTTAAAATTTTTTTATTTTTCATATACTCCAGTGCTGTTGCTCTGAAGGGTTTAAGCAATTTCCGTTTTGCATCATAGAATAAAAATTACGAAATTTCAAGTAAATGTTAAAACACTTTCAGAAAGCGTAGAACTTACAAATTTCATTTCAGTTTGGTTTCAGTAAGTTTCTGTTGCCAAAATGAGGAATGATAAAAATTCCTCAGAGTATGAGTACTGGGGTAGGAGGGAAATAAAAAAATTTTTAAAAATAATGTAAAGTTTTTTCTGAGTACTTAGAAGATAGATTACAAATCTAGACGACCTTCCTTTTAAAATGATATACATCTTATCTCGTAATCTTCTATGGTTCGTTCCCAAGTTACTTTGCATTATATTTAAATTTCCATATACCCCAGTACTGTTGCTCTAAGTGATTTTAAGAACTTGCCTACGAACCATTAAATATTGTGAGATGAGACATATATCATTTTAAAGAAGAGACTGTCTAGATTTCTAGTCTACCGCCAAAATACTCAGAGTTATTGTGAACTATTTTTAAATTTTTTTTTTGAAATTTCCATACACCCCAGTACTGTTTAACTCAAGGATTTTGGTAGTTTCCGTTTTGCATCATAAAATAAAAACTACGAATTTTTCAGAAAATGTTAAAACACTTCCAGAAAGTTTAGAGCCTACAGATTTAATTCCTTTTTAATTTTAGTAACGGGCGACCTGTTAACCTAACCTAACCTATCACAAAGGGACCACGTCAGAGGACCCAAGTGAGCCCAGCTCTTGTTTTTATTTCTTCGGGCGACCTGTTAACCTAATTTTAGTAATTTTCCTGCCCAAAAATCCCTCAGAAGAAGAGTACTGGGGTATGAGGGAATTTCATAAATTTTTTAAAAATAATGCAAAGATTTTTCTAAGTACTTGGGTGATTACAAATTTGGTGATGACCTCTTGTTTCAAATGATATGTGAACCAACCCGTAATATTCTATAGTTCGTTTGCAATCTATTAGAGAAATCAACGTATTTATGCACATTTGTATCTTAGTATATCAAAAATACTGAAAAGATATTTGCAAATACTAAAAAACATAAAGAATTACGTGAAAACATATTTAACTAACCATATTTATATTCACTCACTTCAAAAAAAGTATGTAATTGAAATGCATACTTTGTTCAGCTTGAGGTCGTATTAAATATAAAAATTTATTTATTTATTATTGGAGCGAAATATCTATAAAAAAATATTTTTTTATAATACGACTAAAATTAACGAGTTCTAAGAAACAATCCTTTCTGAGAACCTCATTTTTAAAAGCAATAAAATGTCTCCAGGCACTCAATATTTAAATTAATAAAAAAAAGAAATTCTGAGAAAGATATTAAATAGAAAAACAAAAAAATTTATTTTTATATAATTTTTCAAATTTTTTAATAAATTTTTAAGCCAAACATATTTAATTAAATTATTAATTATAATTAAATGACTAATTATCGAGAAAGATCTAATGCACTCTCTTTCATAAAGATGTTTGCATTCGTAATACTATTGTACTCAAGGCAATAAAAACCACACACACACACATACACTTTTTAGGTTTCGTGTTTGTGTGTACAAAGCATTACGCACATGACAGCTAAAAAAATTCCACAAAAAAAAACAAAGCAAAAGCAAAAACAAAACAAAAATTAATGAAAATGTGAAATGCCGGTTGTATTTTTGATTTTTCTGGTCCATTTGTGGACCAATCTTTCTGATTTTTTGCACAGAGATTACGACTGTTATTTGTAATAAAACTGCGTACCACGTTTTATTGTCCGTCTTGTAGTTTAGACAAATTACGCAAAAAACTCATCAAAAATGGTAAAAAAATAGAGGTAGTCGCGATCTTGGACTCATAGCTCAACCATTTATGAACCGATTTAGCTGAATTTTCCCGTGTGGAGGTGTATATCTCCCATCGGGCGCGCCCCCAGGTGGCGGATAGGGGATTCTCTGGTCGGTTTGTTGACTACTATAGCATAGGGTCACACAGATCGGTTGGGGGTGGTGTCTGCTTCATGGGAAGGATAGGAGTCACGCATGACATAATCTTACGCGATGCGTTATCAGTGGCCCCTGACCGACCATCTGACGCAGACACTCGCGGACCAAAATATACAACCCCTATCCTACTATCCCATACCTTCCTTCCTTTCCCATCCCCCACATCCTTATCCCTCACTTGTAATGTTGTGGTGGTTGGTAGCAGTGCCCAGAACATGAATGGCTAATAATTGGTTAAAGAGAACTAGTCGCTAACAGCTCCCCTCCGGTGCTAGGGCACGGGCCGGTTGTAACCTTAGCTGCCTAGTCCATGTATGCCGTCACTGCATGGATGGTCCTTATCATTACGGGCATACTCGTTGGATCTGAATGGAAACTATTAATAAAATAAAAAACATAACAAAACAAAACAACGCAAAAAGCCAACAAGGGAAAACCAAATTGGCCGATTGCAGAGCAGCCGCTGTAACAAACGGGTTGCATACCACCAATATTGGCGTGGCAACCTCCGTCAATAAAGGTGGATCTGATGCAGTGGAAGTATCAAAGCCAGCGGCGGGAACTTCCAAGGCGGCCAGTAAAGAAACTGCTCCTGGAGTAGTTGGTGAGGACCGACATACAACATCAGGGTCGTGTACATCCACCAATGCCTTAGAGGCACAACCGCAAAGGAGGGCTTTTGCAGAAAGGAGAGCTGCTATGCGTATTACAAATAAGCATGGCAGCAAACCTATCGAATCGCTAACTAGCGAGCAAAAGTCCTCCTTGATATGGCCAAAAAAGCGTCTAGCTGAACTGGACGCTTCCCTCCTCTCAGCTCCTGAGGCGACAAAGCGACAGCGATCGGAGGAGGAGGCGGCTACTCAGCTAGCGTCTAAAAACCCAAAGAGAGCGCAACCTGTAGTTGTCAATAGGCCGTTCAGTGAAGTTGGGAAGAACTCACTCGTAAGGGCTATTGTCGACTACAGTAACAGCGACGGAGCAATCTCCCACGCAAAATGGGAGATAATACAGGAGAAGCTGCTAGGGGTGTACTTCAGGATTCTTGAGGAGAATACGGGTTCCCTTCCGCAGAATTCGGATGCAGGCTGGTTTCAGGGGCATATAAAGCTCCTAGCCTGCTCCAATGAGCGATCAGCCAACTTACTTAAGTTGGCTGTTACGGCAATAGGGGAAGTGTGGCCGGGTGCGCGGTTAGACGTGATACCGGTCTGCGATATACCTCGCAGGCCGAGATCAATCATGACCATTCCGTCTGAGCCACACGACCCCAACACCATTCTGTCTTACATCAGGAGTGGCAACCCTACTATGCCTACCCATGATTGGAAGGTAGTCAAGGTTGGCGCTCCCGAAGGCAAGAAGAGGAAAGTGGTCATGGTCCTGCATAAGGAATCCTTGGCTCCACTACGACAGATGCAAGGCAAGGTGTTTTACGGCTTCGGAAGTATCAAGCTGAGCATCTATCGTGGTGATGACAAAGAGGATTCTGCAAAACCGGGAGCTATGACCAAGGAAGGCGAAGCCGGGCTCGTGGCTGACGCACCCGTACAGGCAAGATGCCCAGATGATTCCCAATCTGTCACGAGCATGGTTGGGGAACTACTGGGCGACTTGAATGTTGCGGAGGACGAAGACAAGCTTCGGGGATCTGACAGACCCAGAGGATGTCGACGTTACCATCAACTACGACCCGGATTGCGACAGTGACACAAATTAATTTGCATCACTGCAAGGCAGCATCCGCTGCACTGCTCCTTCGTCTTGCAGAGCGGGACGAGGATGTGGCGCTGATACAGGAACCCTAGTATCATGATGGCAAGGTTCTTGGACTCACCGCAAAGGGCTATAAATTGCTATATGCAAATTGTACAGGTAGGATTCGAGCCTGCATCTTGGTTAAAAAGCATCTTAATATCTTCATTCTCTCTGATTACAGTGATGAAGACACAGTGAGCGCGACATGGGAAAAGGATGGAACAACCATCTGGATCCAGTCGTGCTATATGGCGCATGACCATGCTGCTTTCCGCCAAACAACTTGACGAGAGGCATGGTACAGCTGGCGAGGAGCAAAGGCATCCCATTAGTGGTGCCGATGCCAATGCGCATCACACAGTGTGGGGCAGTGGAGACGTCAACACTAGAGGTGAGTGCATTTTTTACTTTATTTTGAACCAGAATTTAGTGGTAGTGAATAGAGGTTCGGAGCCCACCTTCGTGGTCACTAACAGACAGGAGGTGCTGGATATTACATTTGTTAACATTCTTATGTCCTACTAAGAAAAAAAAAGATTATATGTCAACCCTATCATTAAATTATTCATTATTCTCTTTCTTAGTACTAATTATTAAACTCCCTTTTGTGGTGACCTTTATTAATATTACATTCGTATTGATATATGACATTTTGTCATTGAAGTGTACTTGATTTGTCATTCAATATCGGTGAGGAGTGAACTGTAAGAGAGAGAACAGTCGAGAAATAAACTTGAATTATGAGTTAATAAAATTAAGCTTGTTTAATTAACTTGAGGAATTGAGGGGTTTTCCACATTTCAGAAGTGGGATAATAAGAAAATTTTTTAATTATATTTTTCTTATTTCTACGTCTAATCATGAGTGAGAACGGAACCAATTGGAGTATCAGGGTGCAGCAAGTTTGCCGATTTTGCATGCACCGCATGCCCCATCCAATTTAATGAGTGAAAACAGTGGCTGATGTTGATGTCTTGTACAATTCGCTAAGCGAAAATGATTGGTTAATATTATTGTAACAAACAAATATAGCAGTGAACGAAATTATTAAATCCTTAAAAAAAGTAGATAGTTTGGATGAGTTCGACAGGAAAATAAAATCAAACTACGTATTGAAAAGTAACATTGTATTTAGAACAGTTGGTGCTGAAGAAAGAATGTATGTCCCTCGTAAGGCAAGATGGAAAATTGTTAACAACTATCATGATAATTTTGGCCATATTGGTTTAGATAAAACTGTTGCAAAAATTAAAGAATATTATTGGTTTCCCAGGATGAAAAATTATATCAAAAATTACATCGGTGCGTGTGCTGATTGTTTATATCACAAACAAGCAGGAGGAAAAAAACCAGGTATGTTACATCCTATTGATAAAATTGGAATCCCGTTTCACACGGTACACTTGGATCATTTGGGTCCTTTTGTAAAAAAGCAACAGAGGTAATTCATATATTTTGGCAGCTATAGACGGTTTCACTAAATTCTGTATTTTAAAACCTGTGTGAAATACTAAATCACTTATAACAGTTCGTGCGGTGGAAGAAATGATTTCAATATTCGGAAATCCGACCAGATTAATTACCGACCTTGGTACAAGTTTTACTGGTTCCCACTTTGTTGATTTTTGCAAATCTAATAATATTATACATGTTAAAAATGCAACATCTACGCCTGGAGCCAATGGCCAAATAGAAAGATTAAATAGGAGCATAACACCAATGATAGCTACAATGAGTAAGCGTGCGGACAACAAAGATTGGGATAATTTTGCAGGTATTACCCAATACAGTTTAAATAATACATACCACCGTGCGATTAAGACTACACCTTTTAAGTTATTGTTAAATTATAATCCTAGAAATGCTTCAGGTGGTGCGTTAGAAGATGCGGTACAAGAAAATATGACATCAAATAATATCCAAGCCGAACGTGAGCAAGCATTGAAAAATATTATTCAACAACAAAATAAACAAAAGATAAGATACGACAAGGAGCGTTGTAAAGCCGAAAAATATCTCCCTGGTGATTATGTTATGATTAAAAGAACTACAATTCCTGGAGTTGGAGAATCTTCTAAGCTTCTTCCTCACTATAAGGGTCAATACGTTATAACAGAAGTCCTGCCATATTACCGATACCGAGTCGCTGATATTCCAGGTATACAACGAACTCAGAAATTTTATGAAGGCGTTGTGGCAATAGATAGATAAAGCGGGTGCTAGCCCCTGATGATGAAGGAAATGACACAGACGACATAAAGGACACACACACAGATGATGAAAATCTACCTATACTTCGAAAAAGCCGTCGTTTATTAGAAAAGGTCGAACGGAAAAAGTAAATCGAGGGCGATTTTATATCAGAATGGCCGAATGTTAACATTCTTATGTCCTACTAAGAAAAAAAAAGATTATATGTCAACCCTATCATTAAATTATTCATTATTCTCTTCCTTAGTACTAATTATTAAACTCCCTTTTGTGGTGACCTTTATTAATATTACATTCGTATTGATATATGACATTTTGTCATTGAAGTGTACTTGATTTGTCATTCATTATCAAAAAGAATTACTAATGGTGAGGAGTGAACTGTAAGAGAGAGAACAGTCGAGAAATAAACTTGAATTCTGAGTTAATAAAATTAAGCTTGTTTAATTAACTTAAGGAATTGAGGGGTTTTCCACACATTGATGAGCGGAGATTATGCGCATTTTGTGGAGAACTGGAAGGTGTCGGGCGACTGTTCATTCTCCGATCATCGCTATATCGAATTCGGTATACGTACTATGAGAACACCGGTAACTTCTTTCATTAATAGAAAGAAAACTGACTGGGAATCTCAGAGAAACATCCTTAACTTGTTTCTCACCTAGCCTCAACCCTTGAGCGGCGTTGAGGACATAGATAGCGCTGTAGCACAGCTGTCGGAGGCTTTCAAGGAGGCCACTACAAGGTCTTGCAGACCTTCCGTACACAGGAAGACGGACAGACCACCGTGGTGGTCCCCCACCATAGCTGCATCTAGGAAAAGATGGAGGAAACTGTTCAACGAGGCTAAGAGAACAGGCAACTGGTCACTCTATAAAGCTTCTGTAAACAGTTTCAAAAATGAGGTGAGAAATGCAAAGCGTAAGTCCTGGAGAGACTTTTGTGAAAACATTAAGAGCTCTTCAGAGACTTGTCGACTACGCAAGATTCTCTCCAAATCTCCAACGGTACCTGGGTATATTCGGAGTACTAATGGGGAGTGGACTACTAGTTGTCATGAGGCGTTGGAAGTGTTGATGGACACCCACTTTCCGGGGTGTTTTAGGCTTTCAGGTGCAATGAACGATGACGCTCAGTACTATAGGGAATCGTCCTCTATGAGAATAGAGATGGATTCCTTAAAATGGGCCATTGATAGTTTTCAGCCTTATAAATCCCCTGGACCGGACGGTATTATACCTGCCGATCTACAGAGGAACTTTATGCTAATTTCTCCCTGGCTGCTGGGAATATATAATGCATGCCTTGTATGGTCATATATCCCAGTGGGCTGGAGAAAGAACAAGGTGATTTTCATCCCTAAGGGTGGAAAAACGTCTTGCGTAACTGCGAAGGACTTTAGGCCCATCTGTCTAACATCCTTCTTGCTAAAGACGCTGGAGAGACTCATCGACATCAGAATCCGGATGTCGATTGGCGATCGCCTGCTGTCAACCTTACAGCATGCCTACACGAAGGGCAAGTCGGTTGAAACGGCATTGCATACTCTCGTGGGCTACATAGAGAGGTCATTGGAGTTCAAGAACTTCACTTTGACGGCCTTTCTGGATATAGAAGGTGCTTTCAACAATGTCAGGCCAGCAGCCATCGTGGATGCTATGATGGATGTTGGCATTGATCCTGTGATTATTGGACTCGTAAGAAGACTACTTTCGGGGAGGATTATAGAATCTTCGCTGGGTACGGCTGGGATAACCATATCGGCTGTAAGGGGCACACCTCAAGGAGGGGTCCTATCACCACTTTTATGGAACATAACCATAAATGCAATTCTCAGGAGGATGGATTCCATGGGTTTCAAAACTGTGGCATATGCAGACGATGTCGCGGTGGCGATATCAGGAATTTGTCTGGATACATTATCCCTGAGAATGGAGACAGCGCTTAGAATCATCACTAACTGGAGTAAGTCAGTGGGACTAAACATCCGACTTACTCCAGTTCGAAAAAGACAGAACTTGTATTATTCACGGGAAAATACAAGGTTCCTGCATTCAGATTGCCAAGGCTAAACGGCTCGGAATTGAGCCTTTCTGCCAGTGCAAAATATCTGGGAGTGATTCTGGATAGGAAACTCTCAAGGAAGGAGAATGTAGAGGCAAGAACCTCGAAGGCAAATGCGGCGATATACGCCTGCAGGAGGGCCATAGGGACGAAATGGGGCTTAAATCCTCGCAACGTTCACTGGCTATTCAAGATGGTGATTCAACCCATCTTGTTTTATGGAGTCGTGGTGTGGTGGAAAGCACTGAACACGACTACGAACCGATTCCGATTCAAGAGGATTTTCAGATGCATGGCCACCTTGATTACAGGAGCCATGAGATCAACGCCCAATAAGGGGCTAAATTGGATGCTAAATTGGCTGCCAGTTGATCTACAAGCTGAGAAATTGGCACTATTTGCATCCGTGCGATTGCATGCGGCGCGGGAGTGGAACCATAGATCATGGTGACATTCGGGGATAATTGGTACTTGGGGGATATTCCCAACCTCATTGACTATGTCACTCCAAGAACATTCCTACAGAGGAACTTCAGATTCACGATTTTGGACGAAACGGGAATCTCAATGGGATCTTCTCCTACAGGAGAAGATCTGGATGTCTTTACCGATGGCTCCAAGAATAGTTCTGGAGTTGGAGGTGGAGTCTATATTGAGGACTCTGGGACTAGTATATCCTTCAGACTCCCTAATCAATGCAGCACTCTACAAGCTGAAGTGATGGCTATAAAGCAAGCAGCAGACTGGCTGTGGTATCATGGAGTACTTGGCAGGATTATTCGCATTTATACCGGCAGTCGGACTGCAATCAGGTCCTTAGCGGGTGTCTATTCGACATCCCAACTTGTCCAAGAATGCCGCACATCCTTAAATAGAATGGCAGAGCATTCGGTGATCACCCTCATTTGGGTGCATGGACATGGGACTTCAATGGGGAACTGCAGGATGGATAGCCTGGCGAGGGAAGGGTCGAGGCTGCCAGAGCAAGATGCCAATGCGCCCTGTGGCATCCCTCTATCGGTCTGTAAAAAAGAGATCGATAGCATATTCTTGCGAAAGGCACAGTCCAGATGGAGTGACGAATGGATGTGTAATACGGCGAGGATGATCTGGCCTAGGCTGGATAGCAGTCGCAGTAGGGATTTATTGGGGCTCCAAAGAGCCCGTTTGAGAAATGTGGTGGCTGTAGTAACGGGACACTGCAATTTTGGCAACCATGCTAGGAGAATGAGATTGCGTTATAATGACTACTGTAGAAGTTGTCAGGACGAGGAGGAGGAGGAAACTGTGGAGCACCTTCTCTGCCAGTGTCCGGCCCTGGAAGAGCGGCGCATGATCCACTTCGGTGAGCGACGTCTGCAGCGTCTCACTGCGCTATCGAATGCAAGTGTCGACATGCTATATAGCTTCATTAGAAGCAGTGGTTGGTTTGTGTGACGGTCTCACTCACTTTCTTTCTTTCTTTCTCTATCTTCTTTCCTCCCGTTCACTCTGCTATTACTATCCCTCCTCTTCTTCATTTTCCTCTATACAGGTATCACAAAGGGACCACGTCAGAGGACCCAAGTGAGCGCAGCTTTTTTTATTCTTTCGGGCGACCTGTTAACCTAACCTAGCTGAATTTTGGTCCATATGCTATGAATATGATATCTGAAAAAACTGTTTACTAATTTTTTTTTTACTTTAGAAAAAAAAAACGGAAAAAACAAAGCAAAACTTAATGAAAATCTAAAATTTCGGGTGTATTTTTTGATTTTTCTGGTCCATGTGTGGACCGATTTTTCTGGTTTGCACAGCCATTACAATTATTATTTGTAATTAAACTTTGTACCAAGTTTGTTTGTCCGTCTTGTAGTTTAGACAAATAACGCACCAAAAATATTGAAAAATAGAGGTAATCGCAATTTTTGACTCCGCCATTTGTTAACCCATCCAGCTGAGTTTTGGTTAGGATACTATGAATGTGATGTTAAAAAAAAACTGTGTACTACTTTTTTTCAGTTTAGATAAAAATCGCATAAAAACAAAGCCATAATTTATGAAAATCTAAAATTTCGGTTGCATTTTTGATATTCCTCGGCCATTTGTGGACCGATGGCTTTCATTTTTAGCACAGTATTATGACTTATACTTCAAACAAAACTGCATACCACGTTTTTTTGTCCGTGTCTTCGTTTAAGCAAAATAGGCAAAAAACCCACTCAAAAAATGGTCAAAAATAGAGATAGTTTCGGTTCTGGCTGAATTTCAATAGCAATAGACTTACAACAACAACTGACCGTTTGGTATACTATACTTTTCTGTATGTGGTCTAGATTCTTCTGAAAGTTGATTTCATCGCTAAATCGATTCCGCTACTTATAAGGATCCAGAATATAGGGTGTCCCATGTAGATTGTAGAAATTATAAGCGGAATCACAAAGTTATATATACCCTTCTTACTTACAGTGAAGGGTATAAAAAGAAGGCCTTCCTATGGGATCTGCAGCGTCTCCTATTATAGCGGATATAGTTATGGAAAATTTGCTTGATTCTTGTATGGAAAAATTAATTATAAAACCTAAAGTTATGACAAAATATGTTGATGATTTATTTTGTATTGTATTTATCTAAAATGGAAGTAGAAAAAATATTGAGAATTTTAAAAAACTTTCATGTAAATATTAAATTTACTATTAAAGAAGAGAAAGAATCAAGGATTTCATATTTAGATACATTTATAATTAGAAAATATAATCATTTGTTAATAGATTGGTATCAAAAACCTACAGCTTCAGGTAGAATTATTAATTACACAGGTCTGCGACCAAAAAACTGCATAGGATTTTTTTTACATTTTCTTACAGATTTTTATGCGCTAAACTCAAATCCATTTTCGGTTTATCTCTATCGCGTAGGGATTTTTTTTTTATGGGGGTGGCAATTTTTTCCCCCTAAATTAGTCAGGTACGAAGACATATTTCAGCCTAACTCGAGAACGGCTCATCCGATTTTCATAAACAAAACACCAAAAGATGCGTAACAAAATTATATTTTATTTAATTTAATATAATTTCTTCTATATTTTATCGTTTTGGAATTATTCAAAAATTTAAGAGGGGAAAAATTTTTTTCTTGCAAAATTCGCGTTTTTTTTCAGTTTAAAAATGCAATAAAAAAAAAGAAGAAGCAAAAACTTTATATTTTGCACATTTTTCTGAAAGCTAAGAATAAAATAAGGTATAAATCATGAAAAACGAATAACAAATGCGGATTTTATTCTCAATTTACCGCAGGTACCCAATATTGAACGAATATGTGTGACATTTATGGCCTTGAAAAAAACCAACCCTATTATCTCACACACCGATTAGCGAAGGTCTGCTATTACAAATTAGCGTATTTTCCGCAGAAAGGATTATTTGTTTTTCCTTGAAGTAATAAACATGTACACTAATTAATAGATAGTGCTAATTGTTTCTTGGAATCTGTTTAAGACTTTAGGTACTACCTAATGTTAATATGCATTTGAAAAGATGACTGGAGAATCGTGTGTATGTGTGTGTGTGGTAATAGGGGAAATGACAGGTACGAATGTGTACCAAATTAGTTTTAAGATTTAGTATATAAGGAAGATAGTTTTTAAAAATAAACAGAGTTTTTTATCAACCTTCGTAGAGTGAATTTACAACCGCTCTACATTAAGTGAAAACAGCAGTGTTTTATTTTACATCGCTTGAAACAAAGAAAAGCTCTCAGTAGACATACTGATATTCAAGTCAACAGTGCTGTTGTCTGTTAATCATGGCTACAAGGAGTTGTGTTATTTCTCCAACAGATATATAAGTGATTTTGTAAGGAAAGTTTATTTTGCCTACTTTAAATTAAAACTTGGTCATCAAGATAAACCATGGGCCCCGCATAAGGTGTGTAGAAGATGCGAAGAAGATCTTCGTTTGTGGCTTAAGGGAAAGAAAAATGCATTTCGATTTGGAATTCCTATGATATGGCGTGAGCAGAAATATCACACCACTGACTGCTACTTCTGCTCAGTTGACGTAAAGGGATTCAATTCAAAAAAACAAAAGAAACATAAGTTATCCTAATCTTGCCTCAGCTATACGTCCAGTGCCCCATAGCTCCGAGATATCTATCCCGCAGCCACCTTTCAGGTTAGATGAATACCCTAGTGAGTTGGAGGACAAAGCTACATTACCTCCTTCGGGTGAATCAAGCTCAGATTTATCTTTTGACGAAGATGGAAGGCCTCAACATGAATAAGTATACATATGTATCAAAATAATGTTTCGTTTGCTTTAAAAAAAAATATTTATTGTTTGAAAATTTTGAATAAAGGAGTGCTTTAACCAATTTTTTGTGTTTGAATTTGCAAAAAATACTTATGTGATAGAAAAAAATGGCCATCACTTTTGAAATCAGCGCACTTTAAAACATATAATTCAGTAAAAATATCTCATGCAGCTGAAAAAAATTTTTTTCGCAGACCTGTGTTATTATTCAAAACATCCATAAGTGCTGATAATTAATATAGCAAGAAATTTAATAAAAAAAAGTTTTAACAATAAGTGATAGAGTTTCATAAAATAAATATTGAAAAAAAATTAAAAACATATTATTAGAAAATAGTTTTCCAATAAAAATTATTGAGAATCTAATAAGACAATATAAAACAAATATGACTATTAATAACCCTAATAATAGAATAGAACCAAAAATATATAAATCAATGCCTTATGTATCTAACATATCTGAACGTTTTAAAAGATCAAAAATATTTGATACGGATAAATATAATATTGCTCATAAATCTTGCAACACATTAAGGAGATTATTTAGTAATACAAAAGTTAAGCTAAGCAAACTAGATATGTCTAATATAGTATATAGAATACCTCTTGGGGAGAATAATCAAGAAAATTGTGAAAAAGTATATATAGGTACTTTTAAAAATAAACTTAAAACAAGATTAGCAGCTCATAAATCAGATCAAAAATATAGACAGATTTCATCACAAAAAACTGCATTAACTTTACATTGTTTTGAACTTAATCATAATCCTAATTTTGTAGATGTAGAAAGTTTAAATAAAGAAAATAATTATAAGAAGAAATTTATGTTAGAAATGTTACAAATAATTCACACAGCATCATCTAAAAGAAGAAATTATGAGGAAGATATAGATAGTGTAGCTCAGAGCTACTGACATTTAATACATAAGAAATAATTATTAATTAAAATTATATTTTAATTATAAATATTGTTAATATAATATTTAATAATTTTGTTATTAAAATTGATTTTTGTATATTATTTGTAACAATTTTGTTATATGTATTACTCTATTTTTCATTAGTTATACTGTATATTATATTGTTGTTGAAAATTATTTTAATCAATATTTTCCATATCATTCAAAATATTTTTATAATTTATTTATATATTTATTATTAATATATTTTTTTTTAATATTTAAAAAGAATATGCAAAGTTAAATATATTAATATTTGGTATAGAAAACTATACACAAATAAATATAAGCTGTTTGATTTTTGTCGCTATTTTCAATTTATTTATCTGAAATTAAATAATTATTTCAGCTTTGCGAACTTTTTAATTTTAAATTAAATAAAAATAGAATACTCGGTCCAACCGAATTTAAATTGTTTTAATTATTTTATTATTATTATCATTATGATAGCATCGTGACCTTTAAGATCTATTGTGCAGCCTAGTTCTCCTACGAATCTCGTAATTGTTGTAGGATTATTCTTGCCTAGATCTTCTGGGACCAATGTTTATACACACCCAACAAGTTAAAAAGCAAACACACACAAATAATATGTGTATGGGCAGCTTAAATGATAAGATTGTAAGAAATTTTGGTATAAATTTACTTTAGCCACGCAATGCAAAATTCAAAAGAATAAAATTATCAGAGGTGATAGAAAATTGAATTGTAAGAAGAAAATATTAAGTTATAATAATTTTGTCGTTCAAGTAATTATTTTCTGAGTTGTTATTATCACTATGGGCTATGACCGCACCGTGACCTTTAAGATCTATTGTGCAGCGCAGTTCCTAACTACAATCCGAGACTCCTTACGAATCTCATAATTGTTGTAGGACTAATATTGCTTAGATCTTCTGGGACCAATTCTATACTACCCAAGCAGCTTATTCTACGTCTTGCCACCAATGGGCACTTGCAGGGAATATGTTCCGACGTTCCCTGCCCTTCCCGACAGAAATGACAGGAGTCGTCTTGTACCACACAGATTTTACTCATGTGATAGTTAAGTCTGCAAGTAGCCCGTAAGTAGCTCAACTTAGAGTTTAATGTCATTTCTGCTGAGGTTCAAAACAACATCTGCCCTAATGCGCTCGAGGTTGATGAGTCTCTTTGACTGGCGCATGCCCACTTCCGGCCTCCAGCAGTCTTGTAGACGTCATTTATCCTGCTTGCGTAGAAGGGCACTAGTGAAGTTGTTGGTCACCCACAGAATGAAAGGGGTATGCGCGCCTTTTTTAGCCAGATAATCCGCCATTTTATTGTCCATATGCCTTTCATTAACCCGGCACCCACAATAAGGTAACCGTGTTTCTCTCTGCCAAGCATTGAGAAGTTTATAGTAGTCGCAAACCAATCTTGATCGAAATGAATAGCCCGCCAATACCCATAGAGCTGCTCGAATGTCTGAGAGAATGTATATTCCAGCACCACAAGTGCCCCTTCGTAAGCATTCTCTAGCACATAGCTCTAAGGCGTGGACCTCCGCCTGAAAAATGGAAACTGTTTTTCTCATTACAAGTGCCCTATGGAAACGTGGTCTTCAATTCCAGCACCAGCACTGCCATCTTCTATCTTGGACCCAGCAGTATTAATCAGTTTTAATTATAAATATTTATATTTAAGTTTGGAGTAAATTTGGGTTCCACAATAACCGAATAGTACATTAGCGAAATGTGTTTACATTTTTAAACTGAAATATAACTTTGTATTTATTTTTGTAAATTTAATTAAATTTATATGTAAGTACTAGCTGACCCGGAAAACGTTGTTTTGCCATACGAATTATTTTTAGAGTATGAAAATATATTTTATTTATTGGAAACGTTGACGGAATGTGAAAATAAGAAAACACCAAAAACTATTTTTTAATTTTTATTGTAACATTATTGCCTACTAATATTACAAAGCCGAATGTTTGTGAGTGTGGTTGTGAGGCTGTGTGGATGTTTGCTCCTCTTTCACGCAAAAACTACTGAATGGATTTTAATGACACTTTACAATAATTTAGCTTATACATCAGAATAACACATAGGCTATAATTTAAAAAGATATTGTGTAAATTGTTCAAAATATAACGAAAGGTGTCAAGTAAGCAGGAAAAAATTCTACAATTGGCGACATGTTTTGGCGTGCGCCGCAAATTTCGTTGAAGTTACACATATACCATATAATGTATGAACGATATGTTTATCATAAATAGTCCCACAACAAAGTCCGCTACAGCGGAAGCAATTATCGTCAAAAAGTGAACCATAATTACAATAGAAATTGATAATTTATTTTTAATACATATTTCTTAGTAATTAATGACTGTATTTATTTGGTTGGTTTTTCTAACAATTAAAATTCTATTTGAAAAGGGATGTCGCTAAAAATTGATACAAACCGAGCCGGGTAAGACCGGACAAAATCATATACTTGTACATATGTTAAATAGAAAAGAAAACAAAATATTTTTTTTTTTTTAAATTTTTTCTTAAAAGAGAAAGAAAAGTATTTCATTGAAAATATTTTCATATTTTCAAAATATGTATGAATGAAAAAGAAAATATTTTCATTTTTAATCAAAAAAGGCGAAATATTGAAAATAATAAATAATTTTATAAAAACAAGACTAAAGCTCAATAATCATTAATTACATATAAAAATTAAATTATTAATAATTACTATTGAAAGTTTACCGATGAAAAATATCAAAAGTTATGTATAAAAATATTAAACGTTTATTAATATAAACCTATTAAACGTTTACTAATCTAAACTTGAATTTGTTAAATTAAATATAATAAAACTTACATACCTGTTGTTATTGTTATTATTATTATAATTTATTCATGTGTTGTTTAACTTGGGGGTCACACGATCAAGTTTTCATTCAATTTTTAAAATTGCTCTCATTTTTTTACCAATACACTCACACTTTTAAAATTTGCTGAGAGTTTGCTTTCAATTTTTCGTTCAATTGAGTATTTCAAATTACAGTCAAGAAAACAGCTGACTGCAGTTTTTTTATTCCAAATTTGAATTCTTACTCTGCCGCCAGTATTGTTTTGTTTTTTTTTAAATATATTTGTGAACAAATTAAACAAATATAACGACGTTTTGCAGTTCATAGAGATATACAGAAGGCATGAAGTTCTGTGGAACATGAATATTCCTGCATATAGACGGAATAATTTAAAAATTAAGGCATATAACTCTATTGCCGCCGAAACAAAACTGTCGGTGGAAGAGGTTAAAAAAACATCTTGTTGAAAAACTTGCTTTGAAATAGCGTGCAGCCTACGTCACAGCTTTCAATTTTTGTGAATTTTGACAAGCAGTATATGTAAATTTCTTGAAAGAGAATTGTAAAAAAACTTGACCGTGTGACTGCAGTGTAAAATACTGGTGACCATGGCAGAATTAACATGGTAATGACAGTAGAACAGCATACATCTCCTGCTATCTTTAGTAAACGTCAAAATTTGTTTGCGAGCCGATGTTTTTTACCCATACATACATAGAAAGTGTAAGTGTATGAGTGGATTACATTGATATTTTCCCTATTATGTGTTTGACACATAGGAGAGAAGAGACGCCTGTTGTTTTTGCATTTTAATGTTTGTTGTAGATTTGTCACTACCGTGTTAATTCTGCCATGCTGGGGGTCAATTCTCGTTCTGTGAAACGGTGAAATGAAACTTTTTTTCACGTTTACATAGCTGTACTGATTCTCGTTTAGTGAAAAAAATTTAACTTTTTCATAGTGTTTTCAAATGAAATAAAGTGCAATGAAACGAAATCTTTTCACAGTTACACGTGAATGCTGATTCTTGTTCTACGTAACAGTGCAACCAACAGTCAAAATTTTTCATATGTGAAAAAAAGTTATCACAGAAAATTTAGACGTGAAAATATACATATTT
The DNA here is from genome assembly GCA_947397855.1 of Thelaira solivaga. Classification (NCBI taxonomy): domain Eukaryota; kingdom Metazoa; phylum Arthropoda; class Insecta; order Diptera; family Tachinidae; genus Thelaira; species Thelaira solivaga. The sequence goes on along the minus strand of OX377615.1, from coordinate 19,171,037 downwards.
AAGTAAAAAACAATGGAGAAAGCAGTAAGATGAAAACGTGCTAGTGGAAGCCAAAAAGAATGTTTAATAAATTATTTTGAAGAAAACATCGACATTGCTAATGATAAGTAAGTTATTAAATTACAATAATAAAATTTTTTAATAATTTTTAATATGTATATATGCATATACATATGTATGTATAGATTTGTAACCGCAGATGGTGCAAAATTTAAAGAAGCCAAGTGAAAATAATTGGCAACTAGTCTTAATGCCCTTGGTGGTACACAAAAAGATGGTGGCAAGTGGAAAAAATATTGGAGTGACTTAAGGTTTGTAGTTTATTTAATGGTATATATATGTATACATACAAATATTAAAATATTTCGTTTTCGTTCGTGCAAAATATAGCGAAATAACACAAGCTGAAGAAAGAAGCGGCATTATTGGTGTAAGTCGGATAAAGGCACTAACGTCACTGGAAGAGCGCGTTATAAAAATAATTACAATTGAAGCAGTGGATGGAGACGCAACGCCAGAAGTAGGATTTGAAACCACTATTAAATATAACAAATGAAACTGAAGATGAACAGCCAACCACAAATATTTCGCCGGATAATGATAATATTGCAAGCAATGTTTCAGTAGTAAACATTGCTGGCACAAGAAGGCGAAAACGAAAATTCCAACAATCAGAACCATCACAGCTTGAAAAAATTTTTATATTGGAGCAAAAAAAATTTACTGAAATGGAAGCTTCAAATACAATTTTGAAGCAGCAGTTAAAAGAAATGAAAAAACAAACATATGTATGCCATAGAAGCTAACACGAGAATAAAAGAAAATGTTGCAACTAAGCTACAAAAGTTAATTAATATTGTAGAAAAAAAAACAGCATTTATTTTAGTTATTTTATTTTTTTACTAGTATTGAAGAATTTTTAAATAGTTTTTAAGTTGTATTAACTTTTAATAATGACAAAAATCTCATAAATAATTGTTATAATTAAGTTAAGTTTAAATGTGATTAAATTTACATACAAGACTGAGATACATACATCAAATATGAAATATGAGTATGAAAATGTATTATAAAAAGTATAGCATACCAAACGGTCAGCTGTTGCTGTAAGACTATTGCTATTGAAATTTAGCCAGATCGGTCCATAAATGACGGAGCTATGACTCAAAAACCGAAACTACCTCTATTTTTGACCATTTTTTTAATAGGTTTTTTGCATATTTTGTCTAAACGAAGAAACAGACCAGAAATCGTGGTATGCAGTTTTGTTTGAAGTATAACTTGTAATACCTTTGCTAAAAATGAAAGAAATCGGTCCACAAATGGCCAAGGAATATCAAAAATACAACCGAAATTTTAGATTTTCATTAATTATGGCTTTGTTTTTTTGAGTTTTTTATCTAAACTGAAAAAAAAAGTAGTACGCAGTTTTTTCAAACATCACATTCATAGTATTGTAACCAAAACTCAGGTGGATGGGTGCATAAAGGGCGGAGCTACGAGTCAAAAATTGCGATTACCTCTTTTTTTGACCATTTTTGGTGGGTTTTATGCTTTTTATTAAGTTTTGCTTTGTTTTTTGCGTTTTTTATCTAAAGTAAAAAGAAAATTAGTAACAAGTTTTTTTAGATATCATATTCATAGTATATGGACCAAAATTTAGCTAAATCGGTCTATAAATGGCTGAGCTATGAGACCAAAATCGCGACTACCTCTATTTTTTTTTACCATTTTTGATGAGTTTTTTGCGTAATTTGTCTAAACTACAAGACGGACAATAAAACGTGGTACGCAGTTTTATTACAAATAACAGTCGTAATCTCTGTGCAAAAAATCAGAAAGATCGGTCCACAAATGGACTAGAAAAATCAAAAATACAACCGGCATTTCACATTTTCATTAATTTTTGTTTTGTTTTTGCTTTGCTTTTGCTTTTGCTTTGTTTTTTTTATGGAATTTTTTTAGCTGTCATGTGCGTAATGCTTTGTACACACAAACACGAAACCTAAAAAGTGTATGTGTGTGTGTGTAGTTTTTATTGCCTTGAGTACAATAGTATTACGAATACAGACATCTCTATGAAAGAGAGTGCATTAGATCTTTCTCGATAATTAAATATGTTTGGCTTAAAATTTTTTACAAAAATTTGCAAAATTAAATGAAAATAAATTTTTTTGTTTTTCTATTTAACATCTTTCTTACAATTTCTTTTTTTTTATTAATTTAAATATTGAGTGCCTGCAGACATTTTATTGCTTTTAAAAATGAGGTTCTCAGAAAGGATTGTTTCTTAGAACTCGTTAATTTTAGTCGTATTATAAAAATTAATTTTTTTATAGATAACTTATAAAAAAAAGAGTTTATTTGATTTTTTTTTAAACATAAAAGAAGACTATGTCTTCTTACACTTTATTTATTATTAATATTAAAATATTCGCCGAAAGACTACGTCCTCCTTATTGGTTTGTTACTTATTGATTAATTCTATTATTCACTTACTACCTACTTAATATTATAACTGCCGAGCAGCAATCATCAAGTTGAGTTAATTTTATGTTGTCAGCACTTTTAGCAATATTATGAGGAAGTAACTTGAATTTTTTATTAAAATAAGTAGGTTGACTTATTAACTTATTGCGAAAGAGGAGATTGAACTTTAAAATAAATAAATTAAATTGGAAATGTGTCAGCAATTGCGAAAGAGGAGATTGAACTTTAAAATATATAAGTTAGTTATTAATTGATATAATAAATAAATAAATTTTTCATATTAAATACGACCTCAAGCTGAACAAAGTATGCATTTCCATTACATACTTTTTTTGAAGTGAATGAAGATAAATATGGTTAGTTAAATATGTTTTCACGTAATTCCTTATGTTTTTTATAATTTGTAAATATCTTTTCAGTATTTTTGACATACTTATAGTGTTTTTACACTGAGGACATCTTACAGTGTTTTTACATTGAGCACATCTTAGAGGAATGCTTGGAACATGTTGAAAATGAAAAAAAGTTGTTTACACTACCAACATCTTCCATCAAAAAGAAGACGCATAATTTTCGAAAATAAAAAATATCTTAAAATAAATTTAGAAAAATCATTCATTATTGTTGCTTTGCAAGATCAAATCCATTAGGCTTCAAAATTTGAATTTTTATTTTGTTTAATATGTGTACATACTTATGTATGTATAAATAAATGTTACTTTATAAGTGATGCCACTAAAATCGAAAATATTGCCATTTTTCTAGTGATGGCATGAAAATTATCGAAAGATGTTGAGTGAACCAAAATGAGATAGGAACATCTGGTAAAGATGTTTGAAGATGTTGATTTTTTCTACATGCATTTTATATGAGAAGATGTTGTCATCTCGCCGAATAGATGGTATATGTTAAATGTGCTCTAGTGTAAAAACACTATTAAAATGTCTTCATTCGTACGGCATTAAAAACCACACACACACATACCCTTTTTAGGTTTCGTGGTTGTGTGTACATGACAGCATAAAACAACAAAGCAAAAGCAGAGCAAATATTAATGAAAATGTGAAATATCGGTTATATTTTTCATTTTTCTCGGCCATTTGTTGACCGATCGTTCGGAGTTTTGTCACAAACATTACGGCTGTTATTTGTAATAAGACCGCGTACCACGTTTTATTGTCCACCTTGCAGTTTAGACAAATTACGCAAAAAACTCATCAAAAATGGTAAAAAAATAGAGGTAGTCGCGATCTTGGACTCATAGCTCAGCCATTTATGAACCGATTTAGCTGAATTTTGTTCCATATGCTATGAATATGATATCTGAAAAAACTGTTTACTAATTTTTTTTTACTTTAGAAAAAAAAAACGGAAAAAACAAAGCAAAACTTAATGAAAATCTAAAATTTCGGTTGTATTTTTGGATTTTTCTGGTCCATTTGTGGACCGATTTTTCTGGTATTTTGCAATTATTATTTGTAATTAAACTTTGTACCAAGTTTGTTTGTCCGTCTTGTAGTTTAGACAAATTACGCAAAAAACGCACCAAAAATATTGAAAAATAGAGGTAGTGGCGATTTTTGACTCATACCTGAGCCAGTTATGGACCCATCCAGCTGAGTTTTTGGTCCAGATACTATGAATGTGATGTCTAAGAAAACTGCGTACTATTTTTTTAGTTTAAATAAAATACCCAAAAAACTAAGCAAAAATTTATGAAAATCTAAAATTTCGGTTGTATTTTTGATTTTTCTGATCCATTTGTAAACCGATCGTTTTGATTTTTTGCACAGATATAATGATTGATATTTCAAATAAAACTGCGTACCACGTCTTCTTGTTCGTCTTGTGTTATAGACAAATTACGACAAAAACGCACCAAAAATGGTCAAAAAATTTATATATTCGCGATTTTTGACTCATAGCTCCGTTATTTATGGACCTATGCAGCTGAGTTTTGGTCCAGATACTATGAATTTGATGTTTGAAAAAACTATATACTACATTTTTTTAGTTTAGATAAAATACCCAAAAAAACAAAGCAAAAGTTAATGAAGATGTAAAATTTCCGTTGTATTTTTGATATTCCTTGGCCATTTGTGGACCGATTACTCCAATTTTCTGTCCGTTTTGTAGTTTACACAAATTACGCAAATAACGCTCCGAAAATGGTCAAAAAATAGAGGTAGTTGCACTTCAGAGCTCATAGCTCAGTTATTTATAGATCAATTGGGCTGAATTTCAATAAGAAACTTATAACAAGAACTTCCAACAAATTGACATGTTAAAATTTTCTGTAGGGACTTCCGAAAGTTGTTTTCAACATACACACGGACATCGCTAAATCGACTCCAGAATATATATACTTTATAGGGTGTCCCATGTACGGTGTAGAAATTACACACGTAATGAAAAACTTATATATACCCATTTTACTTTTTTGTAAAGGGCATAAAAATCAACAATCAATTGATATTTTGTTTTTAAGGAATCTGAAAGTAAGAGATTTGGTGTTATAGTGTCACCCACAATTCCCCTTTTGTAATTGTGTCTCCCACTATTCCCTTAACGAAACATTTTTATGCATATCCGCTGTTTTTTTATTTTATAATATTTTTTTTTTTATTTATTATTAATATTTTTCCAATTGTTATTTCCAAATAATTGTAACATTTTGTTTTTGCTGCATTTTCGTAAGGTTAACAAAATAAATAACTCCAGAAAAATTTCTTGAGAATTGATTTGCGTAATTATTTTTAAACAATTAATTAGTTTTTTCTTTAACAGCGAAAATGCAGCAATAAACAGAATATTAGTATTTAAGCAAAGCGTAAATAAAGAACAGGCATTTTTTATATTCACAACACCAATAAAACAATTTGTTTTATTTTTTTTATCGTCCAAATTTCGCGAACAAGTAAATGGCGTAGTCGGTAAGATACCCGTATATCCTTGTTCGTTAACTTTTCAAAAAAAAGAAAGAAGGATATTTGGTATTTAAATGCCTTAAACGGGTATATACAAATTGAAAAAAAGGACATAAAGATATATCCTTTAAATAAAAGTAAACTGTGAAAAAAAAAGGACATAAAGATATATCCTTTAAATAAAAGTAAACTGTGAAAAAAAGGGCATAAAGATATATCCTTTAAATAAAAAGTGTGAAAAAGGGGGCATAAAGATATATCCTTTATACTGTGAAAAAGGACATATCCTTTATACTGTGAAAAAGGACATATCCTTTAAACAAAAGTGAAAAAACTGTGGATATTAAGATATATCCTTGAGTGAAAAACTTCTATACATACCAATTCAAAAAGATCAGTTCATGCCGAGAACTGCACCGTGGGAGAATTAACACTTGACAAAACAACAATACAACAACGAGGGAGAATCACAAAAAGGAGAGTACACCCAGCGGCAACAGCATCAAATTTAAAGTAAGGCCATTTCGATTTTTGTTCGCGTATATAGTACTTTATTTATAAAAAAGAAAACTCCTGTCTTATAAGAGTGAAACAAATAAAATTTTCATACAAAATTAAAAACTTAAAGAAAATTTTTTTTGAATAGAACCGATATTATATGATATATAATTATAAATGAATGAAACAGAAAAATTCTAAATAGAATCAGAATTGGAAAGAATAATATTGTATTCCCAAAACGAGGAATACATTGAAGCCTTAACGAAGTTCTCACGTGAAATCACACTAATAAAAATCAAAGCAAAAAAGAAATATTTAAAAAATAGAAAAATTAAAAAAAAACATGGCAGAGCCAGGTGATAAAACAGATTGACTATAAACCCGTTAAAATACTTAAACACACTACCGGACTTTTGTGGGGATACAAAGGACCTACAGAGTTTCACTACATTTATTGACAGAATTTACACACTTTTACGCACTTATGACGAAATGTCTCAGTTACTTTTTTCCGATATAATTAAATCTAAACTTAAAAGAAAGGTGAGGCAAGTGATCGAGATAAATTGTCACGCGGTTTTCTGGAGATACATTAAAAACATATTACAAATCAATTTTAGAGATAGAAGATAATGTGAAGAACTTTTTGACGAACTACGAAACGTGACCTTCAAGACGAACACACTAGACTTCTATAACGACGTAAAAAACAAACTTCATAGGTTAAACAATAAGCTGGTAATCATTCTTGGGGAGACCGAAGCAACAAGACAAAGCGTGATCAATAATAAACGCACCGCCCTAAACCTTTTTAAAAGCAAAATTCCTGAGCCCAAGAAATCTATATTGTGCTGTAGGAACCCAGAAGACTTGGAACAGGCTATGGATATTTTATTTCAAGCCGGGTACGCGTATACCAGTAACATTAATGGAAATAACACACAGCCTAACGTACATCAAAATAAAAGGGGAAATCACCAGTCTAGAAACAATATACAATATAGAAACTCCCAACAACCATTCAATAACTATGAAAGAAATTTCCAACAATCATTTCAAAACCATGGGAGAAGATCCCAACATCCATTCCCAAACCATGGAAGAAAATTTCCAACAATCATTCCCAAATCACGGAAGAAACATCCCAGAACCATTCTCTAATCATGAAAGGAGTTTTCAACAATCACGTCCATATCAACAAATAAATCATGTTCCACAAAATTCTCCATTCCAGCCAAGCACACTAAATTTTAGAAATCAACCTGAACCAATGGACATAGGAAAAATAGAAATAGCCGAAAACTTTCAGGAATCAACCTCACGAACGAATTACCATTTATAACTATTAAAACTAAGGTAGGGTGTATAAAACTTATAATAGATTCAGGCGCAATAAACTCAATTTTAAATCCAGGGACTTGTGATCCAAAAAGAATTCATTCGACAAACCCACTTCTAATAAAAACTCTTCGGCATCAAATTTACGTTAATGAAAAAGCGATATTACCCATTTTTGAAGAATTTAGTGACACTGCAACCAACAAAGTTCTTGAATTTTATATAATAAGAATTCACAACTTTTACGATATAATGATATAATGAGACCACTAAATGCTTGTATAGACTATAAGAGGAAAGAAGTAACCATCGATAACAAAAAATTACCAATGCATTTTGAAATCGAAGAAATAGAGATAAATTCATTATCTAAAAATAATCGTTTGACTACGCAGAAGGTAGATCACGAAAGCTTCAGCATAATTGAAAATAAGAAGTTTAAGACTTTAGCAGAACAAATTCGAACAGAACATCTTAACACCGAAGAAAAGACCGAACTTCTTAAATTAATAAAGAAATATTCTGATATATTTTATCAAGAAAATACAAAGGTAACCTTTACTTCTGCTATAAAACATGAAATTAGGACCACAGATAATATTCCCATACACACCAAGTCATACCGATATCCTTATATACACAAAAAAGAAGTTCAATTACAAATTCAAGAAATGGTTGACAATAACATTATTAGGCATAGCAATTCTCCTTACTCTGCACCCATTTGGACCGCAGCGAAGAAGGCGGATGCAATTGGAAAACCTAAATGGAAGCTTGCCATCGACTACCGGAAACTTAATGAGGTAACTGTGGACGATAGGTACCAAATTCCCAATATATATGAAATCCTTGACAAACTGGAAGATGCCGTTACTTTACAACGTTGGACTTAGCAAAAGGATTTCACCAGATAGAAATTAGAGAAGAAGACATTCATAAGACTGCCTTCACTGTAGAAGGAGGACATTATGAATTCATACGAATGCCGTTCGGGCTAGAGACAGCCCCAGTGACTTTCCAAAGGTTAATGAATCACGTGCGCAAGGATTATGTCTACAAAATATAATATAATAAATAATAAATCCATAAAGCTTAACCATACTGATGTTCTCATAGATTTAGAAAACAATATTTATATTATTGCTTGAATAATATATTAAATTTTGAGGAAGCTAACTGCAAAATGCAAGAAATAGTTGAAATAATTCCAGGCATATTAGTTCTCAAACAATTCAATAGTAACATATCCCACAATTGTAATAAAGCTAAATTAAAAATCTCAGGAAATTACTTAATCAAATTTGAAAATTGTGAAATAAACGCGCTTAATAAAACTTTTACAAATGTTAAAGTAAAATTAGAAGACAAATTTATCCTACCTATAATATAAAAATCTTATAACAAAAATTAAAGAAAATAGTAATACAATACTTGCAGACATAAAAATTGAATCTTTATACCTAAAACAAATAGAATACGAAGAAACACTGAAACAGGTACTATACAGATAAGAACTCAAAAATACTTAGTTTTAGCATAGATATCTCAATTATTATATCAATATGTATTTTAACTATTTTTATATACTTCTTTAAGAACAAAAGAACAGCATATATTCCAAACGTACAATAAAAAACGAAACTGCCATAATTAATCCAGTAAAAATAATATAATTTCGTCGGAGCCTCAAGCTAATGGTGGGGGTGTCATACTGTCACCCACAATTCCCCTTTTGTAATTGTGTCTCCCACTATTCCCTTAACGAAACATATTTATGCATATCCGCTGTTTTTTTATTTTATAATATTTTTTTTTATTTATTATTAATATTTTTCCAATTGTTATTTCCAAATAATTGTAACATTTTGTTTTTGCTGCATTTCCGCAAGGTTAACAAAATAAATAACTCCAGAAAAATTTCTTGAGAATTGATTTGCGTAATTATTTTTAAACAATTAATTAGTTTTTTCTTTAACAGCGAAAATGCAGCAATAAACAGAATATTAGTATTTAAGCAAAGCGTAAATAAAGAACAGGCAGTTTTTATATTCACAACACCAATAAAACAGTTTGTTTTATTTTTTTTATCGTCCAAATTTCTCGGACAAGTAAATATTTGGCTCATATGATCTGAAAGGAGGTGGAAAATCATTATTGGCACAAAATAGAATTTTTTATTGATATAATTAGTACTTTTTAGAATTTTCATAAGACCAATTTTAGAACTATTATATGAAATAGGGTTCAAACGCTCTTGAGCAAAATAAAAAATCATTCAGAGGCAAAACAGTGCTTTTTATTGATTTTAATGCTACGTTTTGATTTTTTTACATTAACGGACCACGCTCAAGCGGTAAGCAGTATATAGAAAATACAAAATGGTACTTTTTCTATATTTTAATGATACCTATTGATTTTATTTGTTTTATATATTTTTCTTCTCTTCTCTTTTTACATTCGAATGCCATCTGAATAAAAATATAATATATAGTTTTCAATATTAAAATGTTGGTTGGAAAGTTTATTTATTCAGTTCAATGTTTACTGAGTTTTTTGTTTGAATATAGCATCGCATGAAATAATTATTTCTTTAGAAGGATCGTAAGGCAGTAAAATATTTAAATCTGTTTAAAGTTTCTTACTTTTTTCAAAAACTGTCTGAAAATTTTCGGACTATGAACATTTTACATCGTTTTTCGTTAATTTACACAACAAATGTAGCTCTGGTGAAAAATTTCTGACGCAATTGTTATAATAAACAATCATACCTAGATATGACCTTAACTGTCTTTCATTAATTGGTGGTGGCGCCTTTAACATAGTTTCTGTTTGTGATTTTGATGGTACGACAGCCTTTCCGCTGATAGTGTAGCCTAAATAATCAATTTCTTACTCGAAAAACGTGCACTTATTAAAATTGGAGTAAACTATCAATTGTATTTTCCAAGTTGATTTCACATTCTGTTAAATCCGCTCCCCCATTAAAATAATTAAAGTAAGCTAACGTTTTATCTAGCCCTTTTAATATTTCGCAAATAATTTTTGTAAATAATTGTAGTGCAGTCTTTAAGCCACAAATAAGACGCGTGTACTGAAACAAACTACGGTGAGTATATATGGTTAATAGTTCTCTTGATCGTTCCGTTACGCCTACTTGTAAGTAAGCACCTATTAGATCTAATTTACAAAAAAAATTTCATCCCGCTAAACTCGCAAGTATTTCATCAACACGTAGATATAATGTTAAATTTCAACAAAATTTTTTACTGTTCGACGGCAATCTATCGAGCCATCACCTTTATTTGCAATTAAAATTGGAGTAGCTCATCTGCTCCTATTTACCGGAATTACACATTCTCTCTAATTCGCTTTCTATTTTTATTTTTCTTAATCAATATGGAACCTGGTATACTCTTTTATTGTAGATGAATTAGATTTTGAAAATAAGGAGTGTTTAAAATTAAAATTTTAATATGTAATAATTTCTATTTGGAATTTAAAAGTTTAACCAAATATTAACTTTATTTGTGCTTTCTAGAAATTGTGTTAGTTTGTAAATTTATTCTTTTACTCATGATATTCTCATGAGTTATTTTTTAAGTACAATAAGTACTGAAGGGGATAGCATATCTATATGGATCATTTCGTCAGACGCTACTCTGATTCCTCAGTAGATTACTCCCAACGTTTCTTGCAAACATTAGAACCTTGATATTGTAAAAGCAGTTGACTAATAAGAATTATTAATCAATAGTTACAAAAAGATTCAAATATTCAAACAAAAAACTCAGTAAGCATTGAACTGAATAAATAAATAAATTTCCCAATCAACATTTTAATATTGAAAACTATCTATTCTATTTTTATTCTTCTCTTCTCTTTTACATTCGAATGCCAGGTGGGTATTGCCTTGAATTGTTTGCAGCACTAGAGACTTTGTTGTGTAATTTTATTTATGGTGTTATTTCTTAACATCTCCACGTTGATTTGTATATTTTCATGAACTACGCCACATACAAACTTTATGAGAAGAGCTTTGTCAAATTCTTGTGACAACTGTTTTAACTCCACCGTGTAATCTGATATTGCTTCGGACAGGTGCTGCTCTCTGTGAAAAAACTTGAAACATTTAACAATTATGTTTTCACTCGGCTTAAAATGTACGGAAAATTTTTTCAAAACATTATCAAACGTATAATTTTTTTCATTATTCGGTGACAAGATTGAACATAATGTTTTAAATAATTCCACTCCACCAAGGCTTATTAGAAATGATGTTTTGTCTGCATCTTTCGTTATTTTATTGAGGGATAATAAATGATTTATTTTATTAATATAGAAACTAAAATCGTCACCAACGTTGTAGCAAAGACTATTAAGCTAAGAAGATGCTCTACGTAGTGTAAATTTTTTCTGGTGCTAAATTTTTTGATGGATATAGCAATATCCACGAGAGCGCGAGAATTTAAAAGAGTGTAAGAGAGTAATATAACATGCAAGAGAATAATATTCAATGCAAGAATTTACCCAACTTCACTTTTCAGTACATCTGTATATGTATGTGTACCAAATTTTTATGAAAAAGTTGTTTTCTTCTTATAGCTCTACTAACTTTACCGTTTATGTTAATGTAGGTAAATACATGCATTTTATTGTTGTAATACATACAGTATATGAATTCATACCGAATTTAAATTTCATTACTGGCCGCAATGGACTTACAGACGGTCAATAAAAATTTTAATATTTTATTTTGATCAACATTTCGTTAATTAGTTGCTTAACTTCTTAACTACTAAATATCCTGAAGAAGCTAAGCAGCGAATTAACGAAAAAAATTGTCAAAATAAAATTTTAAAATTGTTATTTATCTTAAGCTTAAAAAACTAGCATGTGCATTATCATAAAAGTAATTTAAAATTTTTTCGAAATGTAAAAAAGTTTCGTAAAAAAAATTAAGCAAAGCAATTTAAGTGTACTTAAATATTATTAGCATTGTCTACTGTTATCTTATACATTAACCATTGAGTTTTTTTTTACTTAATATTTTTTTTTATTAAAAGAAAACAGTTACTTTTAATTTTTATTTTTCAAAAGTTATAAATAAACCACAATAAAAAATTTTTATTTGGAACGAGTTTACGTCATCCCGCGTCAAATTTGGTTCTTTAACAGACCGGTTTCGGCAATTTGCCATCTTCAGTGTTTTATCTTAATGAGATACAAAAAATGAGAATAATAATAAAAATGTTTTAATTGATTAATATTTATATTGCTTACGACTCAATATTTATTTTACATTTTAGTGTAAATACGTATTGGATTTTTATTATATTTATTTTTGTATTTTGAATATTTTTCTTACACATTAACTTAGGTTTCCGAACTGGAATCTCTAATGTAGAAAATATTGAAGAAAAAGAAAATATTTTTAAATGCTTACTAAGTTTTTAAAAAGTTTTAATTTTTAAAACTTTCTATTTCTTAGCCAAATTGAAATTCTCATTTGGTTTGATAAGTATTAAACGTATAAGTTCAAAACTTTTTATGAAAAGTATTGTAGAGTCTACTGATGATATGCCTAGCAGCAATGAAATCGGTATATCCATCAATGGAAGAGCATTTAAAAAATAATTTTTTTATATATAAGTAAATTGTTTTGTGACAATACCACGAAACAAAAACTGGGAATAAGGCATAAAAATATCTTATGATTTACATATTAATTAATAATAAATTTGTTCATAATATAAAATCAATTTCTGTGTTATTTATTATTAACAGTCTGTGAGTTTTAAAAATTTTATAGATCCTTTTAAAAAGCATATACAACAGGACTACTTCTCATTCTAAAAATAATATCTAACGGGTCCGCCAAATAACTTTTTTTTTTTGAAAATGCTATTAAAACATCGAGTGTAGCCTCGGCTGTGTGTCACGTAGCGCCGTCCTGTTGAAACCAAATGTTGCCAATATCCTCCTCTTCAATTTTTGTGAACAAAAATTCGTTCAACATGGCCCGATAACGATCGCCATTGACTAACGGCCACTCCTTGCTCATTTTCGAAGAAAAATGGCCTAATTATGCCTCTGGACCAAAATCCGCACCAAACAGTGACTCGTTTTGGGTGCGTCGGCTTTTCAATGTATGCGTGCGGGTTTCTGTGCCCCAAATTCGACAATTTTGCTTGTTTACATACCCGCCAAGATCAAAATGAGCTTCATCTGTAAAGATGATTTTTTTGGCAAAATCGGCATCTTCTGTAAGTCGATCGGAGGCCCACTTAGCGAAGCGAAAACACAACCATATTCTTTCAGCGGAAGGATAAAACTAATTATCTGTCAAATCAGACATGAGCTAAATGTTACCATTCACGAAATAAACACTAGTTGAAAAAAAAACGTTCGATGTCGGAACCTATACAAATCTATAATAAGAGTTTAATAAAGGTTCAAATTAATGAATCATAAACTCGTTCCGATCTAGGATAAATTTTATTTTTATAACCATAAACAATATATTCTACCCTACAATAACGCAACTAGTCATATTCGTTCTATTTATATTTGCTCCTAAGATTTCAATAAAATTTTTGTTGAAAAATTTTGTAAATCTCACACAAAAACATCAAAGAAATCAAATTCATTTAAGTTTTAACTGCTTAGTTTATAAATAAATACATACATACATGCGCATTTATATGTTGTTGCTTATTTTTTTTATTCTCTGTTTATCTCAGTAGGTAAATGAGAGAAACTTTTATTTGAAATGCGCATGCTCAAATATTCCCTTGTTACAAGCACTTTGCACTCTATCTTTTCACAATTACATATTTTGCGGTTCTCGTTCATATTATGAAAAATTTGTTTCATTCCAATTGTAGCGGTGAAACTTTAGCATTTATGTTATTGCAGCATTATATGCAAATGTCAAAATTAGAGAGCGAAGCCGATCGAATGATATTCGAGTCTTAATGAAAATAAATTATCAGTTTTAATATGTTCTAATAATATAGAGTTTAATTATTTTTTCTTTTCTTAGTCATATTATCCGTATAACATTTTTTATGTCATGTTGTGTGCGCTTTTATGTTGTGTTTATGTAGTTAGATATTAAATTAACGTATTTTGTTTATTTCATTGTTAAATTAAAAATGACAATAAAATAAATACAAAATTTTTTTTTTAATTGCTTTATTTGCAATCTATTTTACAATTAAAATAATGAGCAAATGTCATGATTCTTAAATAACATATGTGACCCTGGCTATGAAAAGGTGGCTTATGACTCAAAAAAAATTTTTCCACTTTTTTTTTGGTTTCGATAGTTTTTAAGACGCTCTTTCACGTATTGAAAACTAGAAAGTCCTAACTTGCTTAGAAGTGTACTAAAAATGTAGAGAAGAGCACAAATGAAAGAAAAACAGAATTTTATTGAAAATCCAGAATCAAGATAATAAATGGAATTGAAAAATTTAAAAACCGGATCGCTCTTTATATTCACACACGAACTTATCTCATTTATGCTCTTTTGCCTTTTTTGGTTGCCTTTTGGGCATGACTGTTCATAAGGCAAAAGAAAAACTACTAAGAAACTGACGAAATGCATTGTTTATCTCTAACAGCTGTTTTTCGCAACTTCTTTTTTGAGTCGTAAGGCACCTTTTCATAGCCAGGGTCACATATATTGAGTTTCCCTTAAAACTCAAAAAAAAAAGTAAATACAATTAGACAATTTTACTTTTATAATTGAAATAGGATTTGACAAATTAAAATTATTTCCTATTTTCGGAAGGGTAGGTCAAGTACATGCAGTCTTTTAAGTCTCTGGATTTCATTACTATCATCTAACAGGTTTATTGCTAACACATTTGAATGATTACTTAGTCTATTTAGGTATCTTTCACTAAAGTTATTGATCTCATCTTTGACCATTAAAATTCGAAGATCTCTGTGTATGTTTTTGTTGCTAATAAGCCATGGCGCATTTGTTAAAAGTCTGAGTGTTTTTGACTGGTATCTCTGTAGTATCTCAACATTAG
The DNA here is from genome assembly GCA_947397855.1 of Thelaira solivaga. Taxonomy (NCBI): domain Eukaryota; kingdom Metazoa; phylum Arthropoda; class Insecta; order Diptera; family Tachinidae; genus Thelaira; species Thelaira solivaga. The sequence goes on along the minus strand of OX377615.1, from coordinate 19,155,739 downwards.
AATTGCTTGCAGTTCCCCAAAGTGGGATACCTTATGTCCATATCGGTTTTAATATTGTTTTGTGTCACAGAACCTTGTTTTCCAAGCTCAAGCTTGATCTTGGGCCCAATAACCAAAACATTTTTCTTGTTTTTAATTTAAGTTGCTCACGTTTCTTTTTGACATGCTCTTTCCAAGTAAGTCTTCGATCAAGATGTAGGCCTAAATATTTTACAGTATTACAGCTTGGTATAGCTGTGCCTCTTAAATAAATAGGCGAGCAATCATTTTTTCTTAGCGTAAATGTAAAATGAACAGACTTTGTAGTATTAACTTTAATATTCCATTTTTGAAGCCAATCTTGAAGAAGATTCAATTGATTTTGCAGCATCTCAGAAGCTATTAACGGTGATTCGTTGGAGGCTAATAAAGCAGTATGATCTGCATACGTAGAAGTAGTTACATTTTCAATTGTTGGCATATCTGCTGTGAAAATTGTGTACAATACTGGTCCCAGGACACTACCTTGTGGAATACCCGCGTTAATACAACCGAAACTTGAACAATTTTCATTTATGCTTATAAAAAACGACCTGTCTTGAATATATGATTTTAGGACCAAATAAAATGGGGCTGGGATGAAAATACAAAAATTTAAAAATAATTTTTTTAATTTAAATGTTTTACTTTAGTCTTATAGAACATGATTGATTATTTTTTCCTTACAAGTTTAAAAACCCCAAAAATATCATAAATATTTTTATTGTATGTATGTTGGTTTATATTAAATGCACAAGTCGCGTAGTAACATATATCTAAATAGCATACATAGACAAACTACACAAATGATAAATTTCTAAAAAAAAATTTAAAAACCACAATTTTATTGAAATGTTCTAAAATGTAAGAAATAATAATAAAAGCTTGCCGCAAGGCTTACCTGTGTGGATGTGTTTATCTATTTTAAAAAATATTTAGTTATGTCAAGATGAAATTAAATATTATTATATATGTTCAGTTATGTTTGGCTATTTTTGGTCCTTACATTAATAAAAACAATAAGTAAAAAAACCAAGGTTTTTTTTATAAATTTATTAATTTTTATTAAAATATCCAATATTTCGGCCAACTTTGTTGGTCATCCTCAGGGAAAATTGTTAAACTAAAATAACAACACAAAAAAACAATATAAAAACATTTCCTAAAAATTTTTTTTTTTTTTATAAACTTAATAGATTACCTACCAACCGTCCTTAACAAATTTTGAGTGTCTACTAACTAAATAATATCGTTGTTATTATCTTACTCTGTTATTATGTTTGTTTATTAAATATCTGTAAATATGAGCGCAGTTATCTGTATCAGTTTTATAATTAAGTCTTTTATTTGCTGGAGTATTTATAACGTGAATTGTCTCTTTTATAAATCTTTTTCCATAATTTTTCTCTTGTGTTAATATTCTCACATTATCGAAGTCAGGTTTATGGCCAGTTTCCAAACAGTGGGTTGCGAGGGCAGTTTTTTGTATTTTTGAATTATTCAAATTCAAATCAGATTTGTGAGCGTATATCCTCGTTTTTAATTTTGTTTTTGTAGTACCGACATATATTTTTCCGCACGTTCCTGTATCATTCCCATTGCACGTAATTCCATATACAATATCAGTTTTATCCATTTTGTCCAAACTTGATTTCATCTTTGTAAAAATTCTCTTATTTAACGTGTTTGTTACTTTTACTGCTAATGTATATTTTTCTTTGCCATAAATGTCAGATCCTTTTAGTCTTTCTGTTAGGCCTGGGATATAATCCAATGTTTTAAAATTTTTTCTTGTTTTTTCCGGTTCCTCAGTTACGTTTGTTTCCAGTTTTTTGCATACATCTTCAATTAGTTTCAACGTCAACCATTTTGGGAAATCGTTTTTATGTAAAATGTCCATAATCTTACTGGGGAAAAGGGATATGACATCAAACGAAACTAATACTTCGTCCTCTTTAACTTCTTTATTGTTAATCTTGTCTTTTAGTTCTGTCACGTTTTTTATGTTATATGTTGAATTTTTAGTAAGGTTGTTCAAAATATTAACTAAGAATTGGCTCAGTTCAGCTTATAGATGAGCAAATTGGTCGAAGTGGTACATTATCCTTATGAATTTTAGGAAGGCCATAAATTCTGGGTGCTACTGCAGTTCTCGTTATTATATTATTAAAAATAATTAACTAAAATTAATTATTTATTTGAAATCCAGCAATAATTTTTAATAATTAAAAATAATTATTAAATAATAAAATTAATTTATATCTTAAAAAAATCAAAAAAATTTTTTTGAATTAATTAAATCATTTTTTCATCTAAAATTTAAGGGGTATGTTATTTTTATCACAAGCTTACAAAATTTTTCATTTGATACTATACTAAATTTAGATTATTAGATAAATATTAATTTATAAATAATTTATTAATAAATATTTATCTATTAATTTATAGAAAAAAAAAATTTAATTAATATTAAAGAAGTTATAAAATAAATTTATTATTAATTATAATATATATATATATATATATATATATATAATTAATTATGTTCAATTTATGTAATCTTTCTACTAAAATGTTGTTTTTTCTCTGTAAACTTGAAGTCGGATCTTTCTTTAATCTTCTATATATGCACATATTACCTAAGATTTCTGCCATTTTTGTGTTATAATCATTTCTATTTATAGCAACGGTTTTGTTGCCTTTATCAGATTTTATAATAATTACATTCTTATTTTTCTTTAAAAAATTTGCCGTTCGTACCAATGTATTTAATATAAATGCTTCTCTCATCGTTGGTCTCATTCTATTTTTATAATTCTCGATTAAAGTTACATATTTTATTCTCGCAGTTTCTTGTTTCTCTTTATCACTGATCCCCTGTATGAGATGTTATCCATCTGCGATACACTCAAATAAGGGAAAGGCATTTCTCTTAAAAGGTAATGCGAATTTTCCCTGAGGAGTATTTTTTTAAGTTTTTTACTACAAATTAGTTTTATATTTTTTAGTCGCCCATACACCGCCGATACATTTTTTTACAGTCGACACCGCCGCCGGCTATATGTAATTAACTTTGTTCTCTGCTAAAATTGTAAATAAAACAAGTTAAATTCGGCAGTGCCGACTCTTATATACCCTTCACTGTGTTAGCGAAATATTAATATTTTTAACTTTCCACATTCTTCTATAATATCAAAACCATAGAAAAAATTAAGTGAGTGAAGATAAATATGCCGCGTTAAATATGCTTTAACGTACCCCATTATGTTTTTTAGTATTTATAAATATATTTTCATATGTAATAATTTCTATTTGGAATTTAAAAGTTTAACAAAAAATTAATCTTGAATCCTCAGAGTAATTTCTCGAATTAAGCACAAATAAAGATTAATATTTTGTTAAACTTTTAAATTCCAAATAGAAATTATTACATATATAAATAAAGGGCGTTTTTTATAGACGTATAGAACTTTAAGTTGGCATTACTGTTCAAGATGGCGACCGATTTAACAGCTGTCAAGTGATTTATTCTCAGTTTGGTTTGGCAATTCATCATGAATAGACTCACGCCTGAACAACGCTTGCAAATAGTGCAATTTTATTTCGAAAACGAGATTGCCGTTGTTCCCGATTTTCATAAGCGAATTTTATTTAGAGATGAAGCGCACTTCTGGTTGAATGGCTACGTCAACAAACAAAATTGCCGCATTTGGAGTGAAGCTAATCCTCAAGTGTATGTCGAAACACTGTTACATCTACAAAAACTGACTGTTTGGTGCGCTTTATGGGCTGATGGAATCATTGGTCCGTACTTCTTCAAAGACGATGATGGCCAGAACGTTACAGTCAATGGTGATCAGTATAGAGCCATGATGATTAACTTTTTCATTCCTCCATGATGTCCAGGAGCTGTGGTTCCAACAAGACGGCGCAACATGTCACACAGCTCGTGCCATAATCGATTTATTGAAAGACACATTTGGTGACCGCCTAATTTCACGTTTTAGACCGGTGAATTGGCCTCCAAGATCTTGTGATTTAACACCGCTAGACTACTTTCTGTGGGGCTATGTAAAGTCATTGGTCTATGCGGATAAGCCACAAACGCTTGACCATTTGGAAGACAACATTCGCCGTGTTATTGTCGATATACGGCCACAAATGTTGGAAAAAGTCATCGAAAATTAGACGTCCAGATTGGACTACATCCGAGCCAGCCGTGGCGGTCATATGCCAGAAATCATATTTAAAATGTAATGCCACAAGATTATCTTTCGGATAAATAAAATTCATGGCAATCGAATAATACATCGTTGTTTTATTGCAATTTAAAGTTCTATACGTCTATAAAAAAAACACCCTTTACAAGTGCTCATTGTAGAAAAACCCTATGTTTTTCTTATTATTTTTTATAATTTTTTGTTTTTGTTTTTCATATACTCTTTTATTACATTCAGTAATACCCACCTGGCATTCAAATGTAAAAGAGAAGAGAAGAATAAAAATAGAATATATAATTTTCAATATTAAAATGTTGGTTGGGAAATTTATTTATTTATTCAGTTCAATGCTTACTGAGTTTTTTGTTTGAATATTTGAATCTTTTTGTAACTATTGATTAATAATTCTTATTAGTCAACTGCTTTTACAATATCAAGGTTCTAATGTTTGCAAGAAACGTTGGGAGTAACCTACTGAAGATTCAGAGTAGCGTCTATGCTATCCCCTGTACTGAATAAATAACTCATGAGAATATCATGAGTAAAAGAATAAATTTTAAAACCAACACAATTTCTGGAATTAAGCAAAAATAAAGATTAATATTTTGTCAAATATATTTTCAGTATTAATGCCATATTTATCAAATACGTCTTACGACATTAAATATTAAATGTTTTAAGTAATAGTTTAGTGGAGATCATCTATATTTGTAACCTACCAACCAAATATTTAGATATTACTTTTGAAATTTTCATATACTCCTTTTTGAATTTGGTAATTTTCCTAAGCAAAATGGGGAATGATACATCCGCAAAGTGGGAATGGTAAAAACCCCTCAGAAGAAGAGTACTGGGGAACGAGGTAATTTCAAAATTTTTTTAAAAATAACGCAAAGGTTTTTCCAGATGACCTCTTGTTTAAAACGATATGTGTACCAACCAGTAATATTCTATGGTTCGTTTACAATCTATTAGAGAAATCAACGTATTTATGCACACATGTATCTAATAGTGTTTTTATACTAGAGCACATTTAACATATACCATCTATTCGGCGACATGACAACATCTTCTCATATAAAATGCATGTAGAAAAAATCAACATCTTCCAACATCTTTACCAGATGTTCCTATCTCATTTTGGTTCACTCAACATCTTTCGATAATTTTCATGCCATCACTAGAAAAATGGCAATATTTTCGATTTTAGTGGCATCACTTATAAAGTAACATTTATTTATACATACATAACATAAGTATGTACACATATTAAACAAAATAAAAATTCAAATTTTGAAGGCTAATGGATTTGATCTTGCAAAGCAACAATAATGAATGATTTTTTTAAATTTATTTTAAGATATTTTTTGTTTTCGAAAATTATGCGTCTTCTTTTCTTTTATTTTTCGACAGTTTAGTTGATGGTAGATGTTAGATGTTGGTAGTGTAAGCAACTTTTTTTCATTTTCAACATCTTCCACGCATTCCTCTAAGATGTGCTCAGTGTAAAAACACTATTATGAAAAAGAATTTTTTTAAAAATTGTGTGCTTGCAGACATTTTATTGCTTTTAAAAATGAGGTTCTCAAAAAGAATTGTTTCCTAGAACTCGTTAATTTTAGTTTCTTGAACTGAAATTAATTATTAAATAGGTGTTCGAAGAAAATTATTTGTATTAATGTTTGTCATTTCTTTTTTAATTGTTATATAATATATAACTGTAAGTTTATACGACCTTTTTTATTGAAAAGCTAGCTTATTAAGTTGAGGTCGTATTATAAAAATTTATATCTTTTATAGATATTTCGCTCCAATAATAAATAAATAAATTTTTTTATTTAATACGACTTCAAGCTGAACAAAGTATGCATTTTAATTACATATCTACTTTTTTTGAAGTGAGTGAATATAAATATGGTTAGTTAAATATGTTTTCACGTAATTCTTTATGTTTTTTAGTATTTGCAAATATCTTTTCAGTATTTATGACATACTTATAAATATGTTTAAGATACATATAACATGCATACGAGTAGATACAAATGTGCATAAATGCGTTGATTTCTCTAAGAGTGTGCAAACGAAAAATATAATACAGGGTGGCCCATATGAGACCTAGTGATGTTAAACACGTATAACTCTTGTAATAACGGTTTTTTTAAATGATTTATTTTTATATGTTAAATACATTTTATATAAATTTAACGTGACTATGTGTGAAATATGACATTAGGGAAATGACCACCATTTTGCTCGATACAGGCATTGGTTCTTTTTAGCGCATTTTGCAGTACACGGTGTAATGTTTCTGGTTGCAGGCGCCGTATTTCGTCTCGAATATTCTGCTTGAGCTGTCAAAGTGTCTGTGGTTTGTTAACATATACTTTGTCTTTTAAATAACCCCATAAAAAAATTGGGCGCAGTTAAATCTGGTGAACGAGGAGGCCAAGGGAAATCTGAATTTTTTGAAATTATGCGTTCACCAAAAATTTCACGCAACATGTCCATAGTTTGCCTTGCAGTATGCGCAGTGGCTCCATCTTGTTGAAACCACAAATTAGGATGTTGCTCCACCATTGGCCGCAAAAAGTTGTCGATCATTGTTCTGTAAGAAGCCCCAGAGACCGTTTCTGGCGTTTCATTATAATTCTCAAAGAAATATGGGCCGATGATTTTTGTGGCCACAACACCGCACCAAACAGTGCATCTGATTGGGTGTGACTGATGCTGATGTATTGCCCTTGGATTTTCGGTGCCCCACAACCACAGTTTTGTTTATTCACATAACCACATAAATGGAAATGCGCTTCATCCGTCATCAAAAGATAATTTAAAAAATCATTTTGTGTGGCTAATTGTGTAAAGCGAAAATTATTCGTCTGGAATAGCGTATTGTAGTCGTTGTTGGGGGTCTTGCGGTAGAAGCTGTTGCACAATTTGAACTTTGTATGGATACATCTTAAGATCCAGCTTTAAGATTCTCTGTGATGTTGTTCTGGGTATACCCAATTAGCTGGAACGGCGACGAGTTGAGACAGATGGATCATTTGCAACACTCTGCTGCACAGCTTCCACGTTGTCTTCAGTACGAATATTTCGATGAACACCTCTTCCTGGACGGTCGGCAACTGAACCCAGTTCCTCAAAACGGTGAACTAAACGTGTACTCATGGAAGATGTGGGCGCTGATCTTACGTTAAAAAATCGGCGATAATTTCGCCGCGTCAGAACAATTGATCGTTGAGAAGGGTAATAAAAATCGATAATTTTAATGCGTTGTTGTGGACTATACGTATTCATTTTAAATTTCCAAGTGTTCAGTTATAATCTGCATAAAGAAAAAATAAATTATGTTAAAAAATAAAAAAGTTATTTGTATTTCACATCAGCTGGTCTTATTTGGGCCACCCGTTATTACGGGTTACGACACATATCATTTTAAACAAGAGGTCGTCTAAATTTGTAATCTATTGTCTTTGGATTATTTTAAAAAATATTTTAAATTCCCTCATACCCCAGTACTCTTCCTCTGAGGGGTTTTTACCACTCCCCATTTTGCGGAGGTACCATTTCCGATTTTGCCCAAGAAAATTACCAAAATCTACAAGGAATTTAATCTATAGGCTCTAAACTTTCTGGAAGTGTTTTAACATATACGGAGAAATTCGTAGTTTTTATTTTATGATTCAAAACGGAAACTGCCAAAATCCTTGAAACCAAAAGCACTGGGGTATATGAAAATTTAAATTTTTTCTTTAAAATATGTCAAAGTAACTTTTGAGTATTTGGGCGATAGATTACAAATCTAGACAGTCTGCTCTTTAAAAAGATATATGTCCCATTCCACAATATTTAATGGTTCGTCGGCAAGTTGCTAAAATCACTTAGAGTAGCAGCACTGGGGTATATAGAAATTTCAAAATAATCCAAAGTAACTTCAAAACGAACCATAGAAGATTACGGGAGGTCGTTAAAATTTGTAATCTATCGCCCAAGTACTAAGAAAAATCTTTTGATTATTTTAAAAAAATGTTTGAAATTCCCTCATATCCCAGTACTCTTCCTCTGAGAGATTTTTAATATTCCTCATTGTGGCGAGGTACCATTCCCGATTTTGCAACAGAAACTTACTGAAACCAAACTGGAATGAAATTTGTAAGTTCTAAGTTTTCTGGAAGTCTTTTAACATTTACGGGAAATTTCGTAGTTTTTATTTTATGATGCAAAACGGAAATTGCCAAAACCCTTGAGGGAAACAGCACTGCGGTATATGAAAACTTCCAAAAAATTTTAAAATATCCAAAGTAATCAGGGCTGTCATAGAATCCAAGTCGGTTTTGCAAACCAATATTGGTTTCCTTTGGTGTCATGAAACCAAGTCGTTATTGTTATTTTCGAACACAAATAAAACCGATGTTCGAATCAGTTGTTCTATACATTAATTTATTTGTATGAAATTGTTTATGTAAATGTTTGATAACAATTTGGATAAATCGTAGTGTTTTCGTTTAAATAAAAATAAAAACGTGTTTTTTATTGAAAATTTTTAATTTAAAATATATAATTAGTGTCAGTGAAATAAGTAGTGGAATAAAATCACTTTTGCCGTTGTTGGATTTTTATTATTAGAAGAAGAACGTTCGCAGAAAATAAAAAGAATATTCATAAATTAGCGGTGAAATAAAGAAGCTTTCCGTTTACATCTTTTTGCTGTGAGCCTGCGCCTTTTATTGATTCAGCGGAATGTCAGGATATTTTTCTATAAAATGCATAATTATTGAGTTTTAAGTGCTATTTTTTTTCAGAAAAAAAAAATTGTGAGTAAAAATTTATTTTTGTAGAATTAATATTAATTTACTTAAATTTGTACTAAATATCTAACTGCAGGTGAATTTTAATTGACAAAAGTCCCTTTTAGTCACTTGTTTTATTTGAAATTAAACAAACCAACAACTGTCAACTGATTGGTTTCAATTTAATAGCAAAACCGATAGCATTGGTTTCTGTGACACCTAATTCTAGTTCGAAAATGAAACCGACAACATTGGATGTCATAACACCTGTAATGTTTTTAGGTGAGTGTTTATATAGTTATATGTTGCCGGCGCTTAAGAACACCACTGGCTGTATAGACTCATAGGCAAAGTGACTGCCTGTAGAAAAGTTGAGAAGCAGATGAATGCTTTTTAATAAAAGAAAATATCAAGGCTTAGAATAAAGTTGCTTTATTTTCACAATTGCATGTCCTTATAAATAAACATAACGGGATAGTTTCCTTAAAAATTACAATAATAAAAATAAACAAATTCCAGTTGAGTGTAATTAGAGTGTAGTGTTACAATATTCATGTGTTAAGGACAAAGATAAATATACTTCACAATAAAAAAAGGACTTAAATATTAACGGATACAGTGAAATAAAATTAAAGTGTAATAAGACTTATAAAGTACACTACACACCAAAATAATTTTTTTTGACGGTTTCAAATCCAATACCGACAACATTGAATTCTATTACAGCCCTGAATATCTGAATATTTGGTTGGTAGGTTACAAATATAGATGATCTGCACTAAACTACTACTAAAAACACTTAATATTTAATGACGTAAGACGTATTTGATAAATAAGCCATTAATACTGAAAATATTTACAAATACTAAAAAACTTCGGGTTTTACGTTAAAACATATTTAACGCGGCATATTATTCTTCACTCATTTAATTTTTTCTATGGTTTGGTATTATAGAAGAATGTGGAAAGTGAAAAATATTAATATTTCGCTAACACAGTGAAAGGTATATAAGACTCGGCACAGCCGAATTTAACTTTGCTTATCCCTAATCTTCTTCGTATAGGCTCTTAAAATATTAAGAAGCTCTAAAAACAAATCAGCAAAAAGTACCATTTGTCCCTTGAATGATTTTCACTTTGCTCACGAACGCTTTCATTAGAAAAATCAAAAAGTACCATTAAAATGAATAAAAACACCGTATTGTGTCTTTACTGATTTTTCACTTTGCTTAGAGCCGTTTGAGCGCAACCTTGTACTTCTAGATTCTTTTTGAATAAAAAAACAAAAAATTCCATTAAAATGAATACAAAGTACTATTTTTTCCTTTAATGATTTTTTATTTCGATCAGTATAGTTTAATTCTACTGTCACAATTTCATGTTTGCACATAACATAAAATTGTTTAAATATAACGTCCAACCTTATTCCCCCTTTTGGTACTTTTTTTCTAAGTTGAAATTTATTTTTTAAATAAAGTTTTATTAGGTGTTACAAACTAATAATATGCTGCATTAATTTACATAAAAGTATAATACATATTTAGAAATAGTAATAAAAAGGGGTACACATTTGCCCCTTATTTGCTCAAATCTTAAAAAAGTGCCAATATACATTGGAGCACTTTTTAAGAAGAGAAGAATACAATTAATTTTTGTTACTGTGATTGTTTCTTTGGAAGATAAATGGGGTTAAAAAATGTACAACATTAATTTTTATCCTTTTTATCTCGTAAATGTACAAATATCGAAAAATACCCATCCGCTTATATTTTTAGTAGAATATTTAGTAGTTTGGAACAACAGATATGTAGTAGTTTCGGAGATATTATATAAGAAGTTAGATTTTACCCCCTTAAAATTCGAATTCCCAAAAATCATTTCTTATTGGGACAGGAACCTGCTTACCGAATTTCAAGTCTGCAGCTTTAGCAGCTTGAGCTGGGTGATAATGATAAGTCAGTCAGTAACGTTACTCTTTTATATGTACTCGTATAAGTTATTATATTAAATAATTTTAAAATTATTTATAAATTTCCAATCTATAGATCATCATCTCACTCATTAAAGTAACATATACTGAGTAGCCGGTATCTTTGTGCCTTTTATTGTATTACTTAATATTGTTATTGTTATTATTATTAATATTATGATTCATGTGATGATTAAAGTGTTCCGGCCGACGGGTGTATAAGGGCAGGATGCAGATGGTGTCCCAACTACAAAGTTCTGTGCTTTAAGAACAAGGGTAAGCCAAGGTCCTGTCTTATTGTCAGAGAACATTTAAACTGATGAATTGAGTTTCCATATGGCGTAATGCTACATGGCGCATGACAAATGCGTTCCGCCATACCGAGCGAGGGCGCTCATGGAAGCTATACAAGTCGATGATGATATTGTCGTTGGATGCAATATAAATGCCAGACAAACCATCTGGGAAAGTAGCGAGATTAATGATAGAGGTTAGTGTGTCCTTGTTGTTATTAATTTCCATAGACTTACAACAAATGTGGGATCTCCTCAAACATTCATCTTTACGAGTTCGGAAAGATCTAATGGCTGGGATAAGGTTCTGGATGTTACGCTTACTAATCTTATATTACGCTTACTTCTCGGGGATATTTTCGAAGTTATGAGCTTCTAAAGTTTTCAAGGTTCAAAACTAAATTTTTTAATTTTCACAAAAAATGGAAAAAAAAGTAATGGAAGTGAAAGGAAATTGAATTCTAACAAAAGAAAAATGAAGTACGGATTTTTATGAACACCTATATTTTTCGATATTTTCCTATAGGCTACTAAATTTTTAATTTGCCGAACGTAGTAAATTTAAGCTTTTTTAATTATTTTTCTCTTATTTTAATTTTAACTTTTCAAAGAAGTTTTTGAATACTTAATTAGTACTATACTCTGGGAGGAATTGTAACTTGAGGTCTATTTTGGCCTCAGTGACCAGGTGACTTGTTCCCTCCCGTCATTCTAATTTAAACTTTTTATATTTTTGCAAACACGAATTTTAATTGTAATAAAGTGCATACATTGTACATTTTATATGATTTTTTTTTTTTATAAAACTCAGTTACAGGTGATTATGTTATTCTGCCACCAATGCATCTAAAATTAGTAAATATGAAATAATTTCTCAAAATAATTGATGTAAACTCCGTAGCTTTTTGCCTTCTTAAATCGGTGTTCCCAAAATTAAGTGAAGCTATTTATGTCTTTCTTTCCAAATCTAATACTCTATTTTTTTGAAAAACGCGCATAGAAGTGTTTTGTTGCACTACAACCTGGGCCAATTCAGCCATTAACAAGGCGAACATTTTCACCAAGAAATGAAAATGATTTCAGAATATTGCTGGTCACTTCAAAGGGATACTGATGATACTGAATTAAAAAAAAAAGAGCCAAGCAAACATTTTCGAGTGGACTGCCCAAAAATTGTGTTTCTGGAAAAATGTTGTTTTCAAAAAAGCTTAATAACTCAGTAAGTTTTTAACAGATTTAATAAAAAGTTGGGTTTTACTCATAAATTACAGTTTTCATAATGTAACGTTTTTCATAAAATACTGTGAGAAATACGCACAGATTTCTCAAGTTTACTTAAATAATACTCGTATGTATTCGTATACCATTCAAGCGATCTAAGTGTTTTGTTTTTCTAAATCCGCTGAAAAATATAAAATCGGTTGATATTCAACTAAATTACTGGTTTATAAGTGCATAGAGGTACGAAACCGGACTTTTACCCATAACGCAAGGTTTTGGGGGCGTTTTCCAAAAACAGATTCTTATTGTGCTCTAGAGCACCTACCAGGAAAATAATATCACTTCCCATGTATTTGCACTTCATTCTTTGTTGTCACACTGTGTATTTAGTTATTTATTGCATTGAACACGATACTGTGTTCCAAGTTGCAAGTTAAAAAAAAATATTTGTGGCCCCTGCAAAAACTCATTACAGCCAACTAAAAAGCAAAAAAAAAATACAAAGTAAATAAAAATAAATCTTTGACAAAAAGTTAAAAAGAAATGTCAAAAAATAAATTTGTTGGAAAGTTAACAAATTAAGCCAATATCGATAATCTTCGCACGTTCTCAATTATCTACCAGTTATAAATTACAGTTAAGAAGATTGATTTTTTTAGTATTCTCTCATTATTTTTTTTACTGTGCCATAAAAACAATTGCAAAAAACACTAAAACAGATAGACAAGCAAAACAAACAAAAAATAAATAAATGAACGAATAAATAAACAGCTTGAAAGTTTCAACTACTGAAGCGTAGACAACACAAATGTGTTTTGACACCATTTTATCCCCAAGCATTAGAAGCTCATATGCACGCCCTCTTTACAAACACTCTAAACTTAATTTTTGAGTATCAACGATGGGAGTAGCGAGCAACAGCAGCAGTAATTTAAGTTATAAATGTGAGCAATAGTATTTCAATGTGTGCATGCCGTTGTCATGTAGTTGATATCCCAAGAGAGCAATTGTTTAATTCTACAAATCGTTGTATTTTCTTTTTAACAATCTTTTATTATAACAAACTATGCAATATAATAAGAGAAAAATAATAGTAGCGACATGGTAAACCAAATACTAACAAATACGTTCAAAATTGCACACATGCAAACAAACAATGATTGTAACAAACACTTTTTTCTACACAATTTTTTTATGCCTTTTTTATATAAGATGAATGATATTTAATTTTACTAGTATTTTTTCTACCTTTTTTTATTAATATCGTTAATTTCAAAATAAATTTTTTTACCAAATTTCTTATAATTATATGAAATTTTTTGTTGTATTTCAACAAATAAAGGGTGTATTTTTATAGACGTATAGAACTTTAAGTTGGCATTACTGTTCAAGATGGCGACCGATTTATTCTCAGTTTGGTTTGGCAATTCATCATGAATAGACTCACGCCTGAACAACGCTTGCAAATAGTGCAATTTTATTTCGAAAATAATGGTTCTGTGCGGAATACGTATCGCGCACTACGTCCATTTTATCGTCGACAAAATCGTCCATCAGAGCAGTTAATTCGATTAACCATGGAACGTTTTCGCACCACGTTTACTCTTATTGATAACTCGCATCCCCAGAGACGCCGTAGAGCGTAGCACTGAGGAAGACCCGAATGAGTCTATCCGCCATCGAGCACAGCAATTGGATCTGTGTCCATCCGCTTTATGGAAGATTTTGCGGAAGGATCTTGGTTTGCGTGCTTACAAAATCCACCTCGTGCAAGAATTGAAGCCAAACGATCATCAAGTAAGGCGTAGATTCGTCGAATGGGCCCAAAACGAAATTGCCGTTGTTTCCGATTTTCATAAGCGAATTTTGAACACGATGATGGCCAGAACTTTACAGTCAATGGTGATCGGTATAGAGCCATGATTACTAACGTTTTCATTCCTGAATTGAACAACCATGATATCCAGGAGCTGTGGTTCCAACAAGACGGCACGACATGTCACACAGCTCGTGCCACAATCGATTTATTGAAAGACACGTTTGGTGACCTGTGAATTGGCCTCCAAGATCTTGTGATTTAACACCGTTAGACTACTTTCTGTGGGGCTATGTAAAGTCATTGGTCTATGCGGATAAGCCACAAACGCTTGACGATTTGGAAGACAACATTCGCCGTGTTATTGCCGATATGCGGCCACAAATGTTTTAAAAAGTCATCTAAAATTGGACGTCCAGATTGGACTACATCCGAGCCAGAAGTGGCGGTCATATACCAGAAATCATATTTAAAATGTAATGCCACAAGATTATCTTTCAGATAAATAAAATTCATGTCAATCGAATAATCCATCGTTGTTTTATTGCAATTTAAAGTTCTATACGTCTATAAAAAAAACCCTTTAAAAATTATTTCTTGCGAATTATTTATATTTATTAGTTTTCTATTGTTGCATCAATAGTGAATAATCTTATTGTTTTGAGATTAGATATCGAAAAAGTCACAAAATGAACTATCACTATCACTACATAGTATAAATCAAAGTCGCTTCCCGCGTCTGTCCCTATGTCTGTATGTATGCTTAGATCTTTAAAACTACACAACGGATTTTGATGCAGTTTTAATAGATAGAGTGATTCAAGAGGAAGGTTTATATGTAAAAGGTGATTTTATAAGAACTATCGGAAATTAAAAAAAAAAAACACATAAAATTCAGAAAAATGCATGAAATATTTATTTGGATCGATAGTTGGGTCGATATAATTTAATGTTTGAAGATTATTTCATGCAAATGTTGGCCGCGGCTGCGCCTCAAATGGTCCATCCGCTTAGTCCAATTTTGGCATACTCTTTCCAACATTTCGGCCGGTATCTCACGAATAATGTTGGCAATGTTGGCTTCCAGTGCGTCAATCGAAGCGGGCTTGTCCTTATAGACATTAGCCTTAACATAGCCCCACAAAAAATAGTCTAGAGGCGTTAAATCGCACGATCTGGGCGGCCAATTGACTGGTCCCAAGCGTGAAATAAACTGTTCACCGAACTCGCCTCTCAATTGGTCCATTGTTTCGCGTGCTGTGTGGCATGTGGCACCGTCTTGTTGAAACCACATGTCATGCAAGTCAAGCTCTTCCATTTTGGGCAAAAAAAAGTTTGTTATCATCGCACGGTAGCGCTCACCATTCACAGTAACGTTGTGATTCGCATCATCTTTGAAGAAATACGGCCCAATGTTGCCGCCAGCCCATAATCCGCACCAAACGGTTGTTTTTTGTGGATGCATTGGTAGCTCTTGCAATGCTTCTGGCTGCTCTTCACTCCAAATACGGCAGTTTTGCTTGTTCACGTATCCATTCAACCAGAAATGAGCCTCGTCGCTGAACACAATTCTTCGATAAAAAAGTGGATCTTCATCTAACTTTTCAAGAGCCCATTCACCAAAAATTTGGCGTTGTGGTAGGTCGTTTGGCTTCAATTCTTGCACCAGTTGTATCTTATAAGGCTTCACACCCAAATCCTTCCGCAAAATTTTCCACGTAGTGGAGTAACAGAGGCCCAATTGCTGCGAACGGCGCCGAATCGATAATTCACGGTCATCACCAACACTGGCCGATACGGCTGCGATATTTTCTTCAGTTCGCACTCTACGTAAGCGTGTTGGTGGTTTAATGTCCAACAATGTAAATTAGGTGCGAAATTTTGTTACAATAGCCCGAATAGAAGCCTCAGTAGGTCGATTAAACTGACCATAAAATGGAAGAAGCGCGCGATGAACTTTCTTAACAGAGCACGCATTTTGGTAATAAAATTCAATAATTTGCAAGCGTTGTTCGTTTGTAAGACGATTCATGATTAAATTATAGACCAAACTGAAGATGTTTGACAGTGACACAAGATACAAAACGTGCGTGAGCTGTCAAAACTAGTGTTGCCAAAAAGATAAAAGCAAAAAAATCACTCTTTATAATAACATGCTTAATACATTATAGAGAACTACTGATAATTTCAAGATTTCTAATGTGAAGTCGTAAATAAACACATTTTTTTGCGCTTACATTACAAACGCTGGCTTAGCTCTACAAGATAAGTCGAAATAATGTATCGCGATGGTATATGTTTATCTCTTAGGGATAACCCACAACAACCAATTTTTACTTTTTACGAGAGCGATTTTAAGCAATACAGCATTAATCCTTATCTAATTAAGTACCTTAAATGCATTTTACATTTAATATAGAATAATATAGCCCTTTACAGCATGCAATTTAAACGAATATTTTCGAAGATAAAATATAGGGACATCGCGGCTGCGGCGGTACTGGCTGGCCGGTGGCGCGGCGTGTGTCCCTTCTTATAGAACTTTGTGATTTGCAGCGATCGCACGCGTTTATCGGAGCTCTCTAGCGAGGAAAATAACAAACTTAATAAAAACGTGCTTTTCAGCGCAACATTTTTTTTCGGAATTGTACGTTCGTACTTTAGCCGGTATTAAGGTTAATTTTAATAAGTACTTACATTAGTATAGATAATATTAGATTAAAACCATAATTTATCAATTTTATTTCTTCTATTAAGATCTTGGTCGGAGTTTAAAGGTAAGGCAATTTAGTATTATTGAAATTATTTTGTAAACATTTTTAACAAGAAAGCTGTTGTATATATAGAGATTCTATAATGGTTCTGTGCGGAATGCGTATATTTATTGTAAAAGTAAAATAAATAAGTAAATATGCAAAAAATAAATAAGTAAAAATGTGGTATACGAATTTAACGCGTGCAAAGCCGCGGGCAAAAGCTAGTAGCAGAATAAAAATAATATAAATTATTCACATTTGAAGAAAACGTATAAAAATCAATCTTTTTGAAAAATGTTTACTTATAAACTTCCGGCCAAATCTACATTACTCGCTTACATGCAAAACGACAAGTAAGTAACTGCTGTTAGTGTGGTGCTCTTTAAAATTTAAGCAAAGTACAACATTCGACATACTCGTAGTGGGGCGACTCGGCCGTTATAAAATAAAATAGAGGAAGAATGCCGTTAGTCGGCAATTTAACGCTTCTTCTTTCTTCAAATTGGTAAAATTTTATACATGACTAGCTGCTTTTAGCCGGACTCTTCCGGTCTTGATCCATCCCCCAGTGTGTAGGAATTTTCAAACTAAGCGAATGTATAGATAAAATCTGTTTTTTGATAAGTTGTTTTTACAATATTTCATGTGACCAGTACAATATTAGAATAAATTTAGAATGAGGACCGGGAACAAGTCACCTGGTCACTGCGGCCAAAATAGACCTTTTGTGACATTACCCTCAAGATACAAATTTTCTCTAAGTCTAGTATTCATTAATAATTCAAAGACTTGGGTGATTTGTCTTCCATGTAGGTACGGTCCAAATTAGACCATTACAGTGACACAATATGTGCTCTGTTGTGTTTTCATCTTCGTTACATAACTTGTAGAGGTAATTTTGACTGATTCTCATATTTGTCAAGTGTTTCAATACTCTGCAGCCTCTAGTCATGAATCCCGTGACAGGCCATTCATTCGTTCTCTTCCGAGAGCGGAATAGCAGACATGTTTTCAATACCCTGATACCTTTTGTTTCCAGCTAGTATTGTTCCGATTCCTTTTCCAGCCACTTGCTTAAACTAAGCTTAATGGAGCTTCAAGATAGTCCGCAGAATAGTTTTAGGCAAACGAACCTATTAGCCACACCTTTTCTTGCGAGTTCGTCTGCCTTTTAATTGCCTACATATCCACTATGACCTGACACCCATATCAATTGAGCCCTGTTAGTAGATGCTAGTCTTTTTAGAAGTATTATTTATATAAACGCAGACCACTTCTGATCTTATCTCAAAGGCACTGAGTGGAAGTAATGCCGCTCTACTGTTCAAGTGAATATAGATGTGTAATATATTTTTTAGTTCCTCTCTTAGGCAGAGCTCTACGGCATTTATTTCGGCCTGAAAAACTGAGTTTTCTTGAGCCATACTGCTAAATAAGTTTCTTATGAGGTATAGACCTTTTGCTTCAACACCCTCAACCGTTTTCGACCGTCTGTGTACCATATATGTGACCCGGCACCGGGTTTGGATCTGGTCTATTCCCAATTAAGGCTATTTGTAAATGTGATCCTGAAATTACAAGTGAAATTGTATTTGGTCTGACAGTGATCGTTTAAGGTTACAAATTTCTCATCCATTTCAGCAATTTCTCTAGAAAGAGTGCTGAAGAGCCTCCGCATCTCATAAGATGATCTTTGCATTGAACTGCAACTTTTTTTCTTAATGAATAAATGTATTGGACGAATGTTTAGCAAGACCTTAAGGGCAGCGGCCGGAGTAGACCTCATTACACCTGTTTATTGATCTTGATCCTTGCTTGCGCTGAGACTTTGCTAACTCTTCTAAACCAGACCGAAGCCGCATTGGCAATCAGCGGTCTAGTAATCGAAGTGTAAAGATACAGCGATATTCTAGAATTTAACCCCCAGCTTTTACCACCCAATCTTTTAGTGATACATATCGTAGATCTGGCTTTGTGGATAGTCTAGTCTAGATTACTATTCCAGAATAGTTTGTCGTCAAGCGTAATACCAAGGTATTTAACGTTATGTTGTTCCATCAACACTTTTACTTCGCCAGTATACATTGGAGACCTTTTTTTTGGAATATATGGAATTTATGTAAGAAATTTAAAAACAATTCTTTGGAAAATAAAATTTTAACTGTTAAATTATTGAATAATAGACATAAACGATAATGAAGTTTTATAGTGGTGAAAGAATTTTTAAAATCGGTTCGATAGTTTTAGAGTATATACATCACAAGCAAAAAAACTATTTTTTTTTATTTTATAACATTATTATAGATTATAAAATTATTACTCTGATAATCCGCTGTAACGATACAGTATTCGATATATTTTTAAATGTACTAAGCTATTTTTCGTAATTAATTTTTTAAAGTAAGTTATTTATACAGGGTGGGCCAAAAGAAACCAAGGGGTGTAAAAGTTTAATAACTTTTTTGTTTATTAACTTTTTTTTATTTTGTCTTTCAGATTATATAATATACAAAATGGAAATTTTTTTACACTAAGTATGAAAAATGATGTCTCTTAAATGACCACCGTTTTCAGCTTCGCACTGATGGGCTCTTTTTAGAGAATTTTCCATAACATCTTTCAAAACTTGTGGCTGTAGCGTTCGAATTTCTGCAACAATGTTTGCCTTGAGTTCAAGGATTGTCTCTGGCTTGTTCACATACACTCGCTCCTTCAAAAAACCCCAAAGAAAATAGTCGGGTGCTGTCAAATCTGGCGATCGCGCTGGCCAAATAATTTCCGAATTTCGAGAAATTATTCGCTCTCCAAAAATTTGACTTAAAAGTGCCATTGTGTCTCGGGCAGTATGGGCAGTGGCTCCGTCCTGCTGAAACCACATACCAGGTCTGTTTTCAAGAGCAGGACGTAAAAAATTTTCTATCATAAAACGATGCCGCTCTCCATTTACGGTTACAGCACTTCCATCTTCATTCTCGAAGAAGTAGGGCCCAATGACATTTTTAGATGTGATCCCACACCATACTGTACACCTGATGGGGTGCAATTGGCGTTGATGAATGGCTCTTGGATTTTGAGAACCCCAGAACCTACAGTTCTGCTTGTTAACAAAGCCATTCAAATGAAAATGAGCTTCATCACTCATAATCAAATTTTCAATAAAGTTGATTTCATTTCTGGCCAACTCTTGAAATTTAAATGAAAAATTTAGACGTTGCCGATGATCTGCGGGTTTTAATTCTTGGACCAATTGCACCTTATATGGGTATAACTGTAAATCTTTTTTTTAAAATGCGCCGTAGTGACGTACGAGACATTTCTAGCTGAGCAGAACGCCTTCTGCCAGATGTTTCTGGTGCTTCGTTAACACTTTGCTGTACTCGTTCAATATTTTCCGAAGTGCGACTTAAACGTGGTCTACCGGTTCGAGGCAAATCTCTTACGCTGCCATGTTGGTGATGACGATTAACTAAGCAACGAATCATCGCTTCAGAGGGCGAAATTCTGACGTTAAAATGTCGACGATATGCTCTTTGCGTTAAAATAATTGATCTCTGGTTTAAATAATAAAATTCTATTGTTCTGGTTCTCTGTTCAGTTGTGAACCTCTCCATTATAAATTCTCCAAGTGTTGTCTATATAATCTGAAAGAAAAAATAAAAAAAAATTAATAAACAAAAAAGTTATTAAACTTTTACACCCTTGGTTTCTTTTGGCCCACCCTGTAGTTAAAAAAAAGCACCAAATTTTCCAGTCTATATATTGAGGGCATTTCATTTTGCCTTAAAATTTTTTAAAGGCAATCAGCTGCCTACTCCAGAACACTATTTAAGAATAGTTAGCACCCAATAATGACTACAACACCTATATTCTATAATTCTTGTAGCAAAAGCCTTATCTCCATCACTAAAAATTTTCAGCCAAAAATATTTTAGAGTTTTTTTTGAAAATAGTATTCTGTAACTGTAATGCTTAGCTAGAATGTACTTTTCGCCGAAGCTAATTTTCTATCATTACACCAGTTTTTGATATTGTGTATTAGTGTTACCTTAGAAAAGTTATAATTTGTCTTCTGTTATTTAAAATTTTTTAAGGAAAAAATTATTACAGGTGATAGAAAATTGAATTCGAGGAAGAAAATTTTAAGTATATTTTTTCAGAAAAAGTTGTATTTTCCGTGCTATGAGCCTACACGCAAAGAAAAAAGATGGTTGAATATGGTCACCGCAAACATAGTGTGTTCTTCACAAAAATATTATTATTAATTTGAAGCATCTAAACATTATTCTGATCACGATAAACATGTTTCTAGTTATTTTTAACCATATTATGTTTAGTGTCTTATATCAACCATATAATTATCATATTATGTTTAATAAAATTTTACTTGAAATCATAAATATGTTCATAGCCAACATAATAATGATAAAAATATGGTTGAATGCAAATTGTATTCTATTTTGTCTCTTTCGCAACCATGTAAATAAAGTGAGTATAAAACAAAAACTTAATCGTTCAAACTCAACTGAGCTTTGTGGCTGAAGGGGTTGAGTGGCGAGTTAATGCTTCTTAACTAAGTGTTCGCAAGTTCGAGCCCTGGTAGAGTCAACTAAAATTTAAAAACATAAATGTAAGCCCGATGTATTATGTAATAAATAAATAAATATTGATAGAAAAGAAAAATCAATGGAATAAAAAAACTTTATTTATAAAAAAAATTTAAATTACAAATTTTTTTTAAAATCATATTAAAATATGTATGTATTAAAAAATAAATAAAAAAAAATTGTTTTGGGTTGAACCGCAACATCTGCAGTTGAAAGCTATTTTTAATATCTTCGATTTAAAAATATATATGGTTAGAAGCAATCATACCTAACCATATTTTTTCTTTGCATGTATAGAGTTTTCATAGGTTCAAAACAAAATTTGTGATTTTTCAGTAAAAAAAAAAAAAAATATATATATATATAATGGAAGTGATAGAAAATGCAATTCTAATAAGAAAAAATTAAGTACGAATTTTCGTGAAAACCTATATGAGAGCCCAAAGTAAATTAAAAATATGTAATAATTTCTATTTGGAATTTAAAAGTTTAACAAAATATTAATCTTTATTTGTGCTTAATTCCAGAAATTGTTTTGGTTTTAAAATTTATTCTTTTACTCATGATATTCTCATTTATTCAGTTCAATGCTTACTGAGTTTTTTGTTTGAATATTTGAATCTTTTTGTAACTATTGATTAATAATTCTTATTAGTCAGCTGCTTTTACAATATCAAGGTTCTAATATTTGCAAGAAACGTTGGGAGTAATCTACTGAGGAAACAGAGTAGCGTTTGACGAAATGGTCCATATAGATATGCTATCCCCTTCAGTACTTATTGTACTGAATAAATAACTCATGCGAATATCATGAGTAAAAGAATTAATAAATAATATTGATTTTCATACGTAAATATACTTTAAAGAAATGATTTACTTTCAGACTCCATAATCTCTACAAATTCAATTTCATCGACAGCATTTTGAACCAGAAAATTTATGATTTTGTTTTTGGTTGGCATTGTCGTTGACTAAAGATGTAATTAATACGCAAATCAGCTGCGATGATTTTTTTGCTATAATCGTAGAATAGGTCTCTCACGCATTGTAGCAAGAAATAGATGCAAATTTTTTTGTATTTATGTATATTAGCTAATAAGGCCTAAATAATTTAATGTTAATAAAACCAATGTTTTTATTACATTTTTCCCGACGTTTCGTCAATTATTTGTTGACTTTATCAAGGGATGGGAATCTATTTTATTTAAAACATTATATCAAAAACAATAATACAATAATATCAATATATACACTTACGTTAATAACAACTGTTTATCACATTAGAAATGAAAATAAAATTAAAAATTTGATTTAATTGCACATACGCCAACAAGAGTGAATACCGCTAATAAGAAATAAATACTATTGCACAAGAGGTGCTGTTAATTATTTTGTTTTTATTAAAATTAACTAATTTTTAAACGTGCCGCAACACAATCAAAGAAAATAATTTTAGAAACAACAGAGTAAAAAGCTTAAAGCTAATTTTGAATGACAAAATGTCAAGTCACATAAGTAAAGGTTTAATACCACTGTGTAAAAAATTTGCCGACATATTTGCCTTGAATAATGATAAGATGACCAGAAATAACTTTTATGAGCAGAAATTGTAAAATTTATCCAGCGTTTTGAAAATTTTAAGAAAGTGCAATTTAAAAATAAATACACACAAAGGTGTTTTTTTCACATCTGAAATGACATTTCTCGGTCATAAGTGTACGGCCTTCTAAATACCAGACGATACAAAGATTTTAGCTATTACAAAACATCCACCTCCTTTAGATAAAGATTCTGGTAAACGATTTATTGCCTTTGCTAACTACTACAGAAGATTTATTCCCAATTTCGCTTCACTTGCAGCTCCGCTTAACTATTTATCTGAAAAGAAAGTTACTTTTGCTTGGAATACAAATTGTCAAAAACCATTTGAAACCACAAAATCTGAGTTAATATCACTAAAAATTCTTCAATACCCTGACTTAAGTAAACAATTGTTGATTACAGTCGACGCATCAGAGACTGGTTGTGGAACCATCTAAAGCCAAAACTTTTGATGGTAACGATCTACCAGTCTATTACGCATCTTAAATCTTGTTTAGCTGAACGTTGAAAACGTCCGTCGACGCCCGTTGATGTTAAAACGTTTGTGTAGTTATAGAACATTTAAAAACGTGTCATATGCTTTTCACATAAGAAAAAAAAATTAAATTTTTTTTTGCAAAAAACTGTATCACACTTTTTGTTGTAGTGGTTACTTATTAAATATTGTTGTTTTTAGTTGATTTTTGTTATTTCTAGAAAAGTTTTAAGCACTTTAATTATTTAAACTTTCTTTTATATGCGCTTCACTTCTTTTTTTTTTAAATAAAAAACTACTCTGTCTCATCTGTGCATAAACGTCCCATAAAAACGTTGCTAAATTCTATTTTATACAAATCTTGCCGTACCGTCAACGTGACATTTGTTTTCGATAAGCACTTTCATTGCTTTTCATTTAACAAAACGGATCAGCTGGTAACGAAATCTTACGGGACGTTCAGTTAATTCTAGCTTAAAGCTTTTAGACAGTCAGAAAGAAAGAAGCCAGTAATCGAACAAGAACTTTTTGCCATATACGAGTATTTCGCGATAAACCAATTTCGACCTTACGTTTATGGAATGCGTTGTAAGAACTCATCATCGACCTTTAGTATATTTATTTAATATGAAAGATCCATCCTCAAAGTTAACCAAAATCAGACTTTAGCATTCAGAATATAATTTTTCAATTGAATACATTAAAGGAAATTATAATGTTTGCGCTGACGCATTATCACGGATTTCAATTGACGAATTGAAGAACGACAATAATGACAATACTATTTTAGTAATATCAAAGCAAAATAAGATAAGTAAACCAACCTTTACAGAATGTAATAATTTAAAATTACAAGTATACGATAATTTTCACAAGATTTCAACAAATAAGTTTCAAAAATTAAATCCGTAATGTTCTACAAGAATGGAAAACTAACTAACATAATATTAAAAATTTATAAAAGATTTAAATTGCAATTTGCTATAAACGTTAGAGTTGTTAACGAAAAATTTAATTTCGACGAAATGCTTTTGAGGCTCGAAAAAGGAACCAAGAACAATAACATTTATATCACAGAATGGTCTAAAAATGACACTTTTTTAATAGCTATAGCATTCAAGGTTTAAGAACCCATGGTAACAAAATATTAAAATTATTTGAAATTATGTTAGTAGAACGAATAGAAACAGTATTTGATAAGAATAAACAAAAAACTTTTAGAAATTCAACGTAATGATCAAATGATAGCAGGGCACTGCGGACGAAAAAGACTACGCAAAATTAAAAACAAAATACTACTGGAAGGGAATGACGAGAGATATAGCTTAATTTGTAAGCAATTGTAGAAAATGTAATCTAAACAAGATAAGGGAAAGGCAATAAACAAAGACTTGTTTTAACGCCTGTCAAACATTTTGATATTATTGTACTAGATACATTTGGCCCTATGCAAACATCAAATTATGGAAATAGATATGCCCTAATTTTGCGATCCGGAAAAATGCGCAAAAACTGTAGCACCAGCAATCTTCGAAAACATTATATTGATTTATGGGAAAATTAAAGTAATCAAATCCGATACAGGCACCAAGTTCAAAAACGCAATACCCAGTGAACTTTGTAAGCTTTTACATATTGAACTAAGCTTTTCGACAGCTTCTTATCATCGAACAGTAGGCACAGCAGAAAGAAACCATCGAGTATTTAACGAATATAAAGGGTGTTTTTATAGACGTATAGAACTTTAAATTGCAATAAAACAACGATGGATTATTCGATTGACATGAATTTTATTTATCCGAAAGATAATCTTGTGGCATTACATTTTAAATATGATTTCTGGCATATGACCACCACGGCTGGCTCAGATGTAGTCCAATCTGGACGTCCAATTTTCGATGACTTTTTCCAACATTTGTGGCCGTATATCGGCAATAACACGGTGAATGTTGTCTTCCAAATGGTCAAGCGTTTGTGGCTTATCCGCATAGACCAATGACTTTACATAGCCCCACAGAAAGTAGTCTAGCGGTGTTAAATCACAAGATCTTGGAGGCCAATTCACAAGTCCAAAACGTGAAATTAGGCGGTCACCAAACGTGTTTTTCAATAAATCGATTGTGGCACGAGCTGTGTGACATGTTGCGCCGTCTTGTTGGAACCACAGCTCCTGGACATCATGGTTGTTCTATTCAGGAATGGAAAAGTTAGTAATCATGGCTCTATACCGATCACCATTGACTGTAACGTTCTGGCCATCATCGTTTTTGAAGAAGTACGGACCAATGATTCCACCAGCCCATAAAGCGCACCAAACAGTTTTTGTGGATGTAACGGTGTTTTGACATGCACTTGAGGATTAGCTTCACTCCAAATGCGGCAGTTTTGATTGTTGACGTAGCCATTCAACCAGAAGTGCGCTTCATCGCTAAACAAAATTCGCTTATGAAAATCGGGAACAATGGCAATCTCGTTTTGGGCCCATTCGACGAATCTACGCCTTACTTGATGATCGTGAGTCTATTCATGATGAATTGCTAAGCCAAACTGAGAATAAATCACTTGACAGCTTGTTAATCGGTCGCCATCTTGAACAGTAATGCCAACTTAAAGTTCTATACGTCTATAACAAACATCCTTTATAAGCAACTTATCTTGTAAGGAAGTTTGCTATGAAAATAATTTTTAAATTGGTTATTTTGCTTTTTATAATATACTTACCATCATTAGAATTATTGTATCAAATTTTTTTTTTCAAATATATGTAGAATTTACATCACTTTTTTTAAATTAAACAAAAATTTCAAAATTTTGATTTGTTTTTGCTTAGAAATATATTTATTAAATGATGTTAACATATGGTGCAAATAGTAATATATATATATTGCTACCAACACATTGCTTTTCAATCTCTTAATATTATTTTTTCTCTCGGTCTGTTTTTCGTAAGAACAGATGTTAAGTCAATTTTAGAACTGTCATTGGTGAGCATCAAAATACATTGTAGAGGTATGGTTCCTTCGGCAAAGTTTCTTATTTTGATCCCTAGAATATGATTTTCCTTGTAATTTGAGCGATGTTTTTGCCTCCATGTAAATCGACCCGCCCTAGTGTACACGCAAGCAACAAAACCAGTCAATCGATCTTGTACAAAAGTGTGTATGTATGTGTGTCTTTTAAATGCTTTAAGTGTAAAGCAGGGCGTATACACATCAAATTTAAACATCAATCTGTGCATTTGTTGTGTATAAAAAAAAGTTATGTAGTTTTGATTTGCGTCAAATAGCGTAAACAGACGACGGCGTTAATTTGCATTAACACTCTTAATTCAAAATAATTATCTCCATTTCATGTGAATTAACTTTAGCGTAAATGCATGAAATCAAACTGAATTTATACTGCATTTAGCTTTTTCAATATGGCAACAACGTCCAAAATCAAACAGTTGTTGTCAAACTGTTTTGTATTTGTTAAATTAAAATGAATGTTTAAAAAAAAAAAAATTATATTACAATTGCAACGCATTTTCTAATATTTTAGAAAAGAAAAGAACTGTGTGGTCCAAAAGAGATACGAAGATTCTCTTGAAATTGTGGCCGGAACGTGCCACCGGAAATATTATATCACAAAACAGTTTTTTACAAACAAATAGCCATGCCAGAATTATACACGGTAAAGCATTTAAGACAGATGTACATATTTTTCGCTCCTTATTTTAGCTTCTTTTGTTCTTTGTTCACATTTTTGGGCCACCATTGTTTTTGTGCTCAAAATACAAAGAGAAATGCGAGTGTATGCCGGATCTGCATTGAATTTCATTTTTATTTAGCGCATACGACAGGGTTGTTTTTGTAATTTAATTTTTGCTGTAAGGATATATAATTTGAACTGTAAACAGCTGTTTACTAATTGCAGAAACTGTCGTCTGTCAGGGTAAAATTTTAATTGAATTAGTGAAATTTTAATGCAAAAGTCTACGGTAAAAGTCACACACAACGCATACATATGACCAGAAATCTAACTCGACCGGCTCCAAGTCGGTGGCGCATGTTTCTTCCATCAACAGCCGCCGCCGATTTCTCCGGCTTTGATCGACTTCAAATTGTTCTTCGGCTTTGATATATTTAAAATTTTCGCATCTCTATCCCCCCGTCTATACATAACATAAATATGTTAGCGATAAGAGAAAACACGTTGTCAGAGCAACAGAGCAATATTGCTTATTGCTTTTCATAATTAAAAAGTAATTCCAAAATTTTTGCAGAATGGATTTGTAGTAGTTTGAAGAAATTTTTATAAGAAAATAACCACATGATTTATTTATTTAGTATCCAATAATAAAAAGCTACTTTTTTAACTTCTTCTATTTATATAAATGCTATCAATTGATAAGCAAATTTGATGTTTTATGACAGTAATAATTGCTAACAAAAATTGACTAGCAATTATTGCAACATATATTGCCGTCAATGAAACTGAGTAGTCTACACTAGACATAACATATTTATGTTAGGTATAGACAGATGGTAAGTTAAAAACAAGTAGTGTACTAACGCTTGCAGAATGCTACTCAAATGATTGATACTTATCCCATTAGATTTTCTTATTGGATGCTGCATATACTTTATGCCACACTATTATACAAAAAAAGATGCAAAAACATATGTTTACTCACCTTAATACTTTTAAAAGTATTCATTTTCTTCTTCGCTGCAAAATATCTTTTTTTACAAATATGTACAATGAAAAATAACTTAAATTTTTTTATAAACAAGACACAAGCTTGGTATTGTTGCCAATTTTCTGCCTTGAACATAGAAAATGCAACTCTGATCGCACAGATAAAATTTATTTTATGAAAATTTTCATAACATAAAAAAATCGCACAGACCTGTCAAAAATTCTGTCATACACATTCTTTTTCAATACACACTATCATACTTTTTTAGCACACATGCGATTTTAGACAGATCGTACGACTAAGTAGGATAGTCAGTCAGTACCTTATAAAGAGTGATTTTTTGCTATTATCTTTTTGGCAACACTAGTTTTGACAGCTCACGCACGTTTTGTATCTTGTGTCACTGTCAAACATCTTCAGTTTGGTCTATAATTTAATCATGAATCGTCTTACAAACGAACAACGCTTGCAAATTATTGAATTTTAATACCAAAATGCGTGCTCTGTTAAGAAAGTTCATCGCGCGCTTCTTCCATTTTATGGTCAGTTTAATCGACCTACTGAGGCTTCTATTCGGGCTATTGTAACAAAATTTCGCACCAAATTTACATTGTTGGACATTAAACCACCAACACGCTTACGTAGAGTGCGAACTGAAGAAAATATCGCAGCCGTATCGGCCAGTGTTGGTGATGACCGTGAATTATCGATTCGGCGCCGTTCGCAGCAATTGGGCCTCTGTTACTCCACTACGTGGAAAATTTTGCGGAAGGATTTGGGTGTGAAGCCTTATAAGATACAACTGGTGCAAGAATTGAAGCCAAACGACCTACCACAACGCCAAATTTTTGGTGAATGGGCTCTTGAAAAGTTAGATGAAGATCCACTTTTTTATCGAAGAATTGTGTTCAGCGACGAGGCTCATTTCTGGTTGAATGGATACGTGAACAAGCAAAACTGCCGTATTTGGAGTGAAGAGCAGCCAGAAGCATTGCAAGAGCTACCAATGCATCCACAAAAAACAACCGTTTGGTGCGGATTATGGGCTGGCGGCATCATTGGGCCGTATTTCCTCAAAGATGATGCGAATCACAACGTTACTGTGAATGGTGAGCGCTACCGTGCGATGATAACAAACTTTTTTTTGTCCAAAATGGAAGAGCTTGACTTGCATGACATGTGGTTTCAACAAGACGGTGCCACATGCCACACAGCACGCGAAACAATGGACCAATTGAGAGGCGAGTTCGGTGAACAGTTTATTTCACGCTTGGGACCAGTCAATTGGCCGCCCAGATCGTGCGATTTAACACCTCTAGACTATTTTTTGTGGGGCTATGTTAAGGCTAATGTCTATAGGGACAAGCCCGCTTCGATTGACGCACTGGAAGCCAACATTGCCAACATTATTCGTGAGATACCGGCCGAAATGTTGGAAAGAGTATGCCAAAATTGGACTAAGCGGATGGACCATTTGAGGCGCAGCCGCGGCCAACATTTGCATGAAATAATCTTCAAATATTAAATTATATCGACCCAACTATCGATCCAAATAAATATTTCATGCATTTTTCTGAATTTTATGTGTTTTTTTTTTTAAATTTCCGATAGTTCTTATAAAATCACCTTTTATATACATGCAAATTAAAATTTTTTATCAAATGGCACAAAGAAATACTTATTATGGAAACTTAATGACACAATTTACAAAAACGAAATATGTGTTTATTGTTTGAATATTATAATAAGAATAATAAGAATGAAAAATTTACAATATACATTAAAAAAATTTTACAATGATTCTAAAACATAAATTATTAAAGTGTAAAATGTTAAAGTAGATTTTCAACACGCCTCCTCAACTTTAATATTTTTTTTTTTTTTAATTTACTATCAGTCCTAATCCTTTTACACAGAACTGATGTTTGACTTTTGGAACTGATTTTGTTAACATATCGGCAATCATACTGTTAGTTTGTAGGTATTCTATTTTAATAGCATCATTTTCAACAGCATCTCTTATAAAATTATAACGATAATGAATGTGTTTTGTTCTGGAATGATGACCACCAAAATTAGAAATATGTTGAGCACTTTGCGAGTCACACATAATTGTGGTTGGAATATTGATTTCTTCCAATAGATATCGAAGATACATTGCTTCTTTTGCACATTCCAGAGATTGAGATTTTCGATCATGCGCCCAATTCGCATCTACAAAACCAATTAAAGGCATGGAAGTTTTCCTATACATAAGCACATAATTTTTTGTCTGTTTTAAATATTTTATAATTGCTAAAGCTGCATTCCAGTGCTGCTTTCTTGGATCTTGAGAGAACTGCGAAAGCTTGTTTACACTACAACAAATGTCTGGTCGACTAAATATTGCAAGATGTAACAAAGAGCCAATAATTTCCTGAAATGATGTCTTATTTACTTTTTCCCTTTCTTTAGGTATTTTTGGTTCTTTTTCAAGATTTATTTTCGGCTGCATGGGAATTTTACATGTTTTACAATTTTTAAGAACATATTTTTCAATTAAATTTTCAATATAGCCTGGTTGAGAAATACTTAAATAATCGGTTTCCTGGTGAATTTTAAGTCCTATACAATGCTTAGGATTCTTCATATCACGAATTTCAAAGTTTTTTGATAATAATTTTATTAAATTTTCAGTGATATTTTCATTATTACTGGCAATAATAATATCATCTACGTATAATGCTACTATTACAGTATCTTTGCATCTATTCATGGAATAAATACATTGATCATATTTTGATTTCCTAAGGCCAAATTTTTGCAAAACTGAATCTATCTTTTGATACCACTGTCTGCTGGCCTGTTTTAGACCATATAACGCCTTTTTTAGTAAACATACTTTGTTCTTAGCCATTTCATTTACAAAACCTTTTGGTTGTATCACAACAACTTCTTCATCTAAATTTCCATTCAAAAAAGCTGTATTACAATCTAATTGTCGCAAATTCAAATGTTTTTCAACAGCAAGTGCATAGATTAAACGTAATGAAGTTTGCCTTACAACTGCTGCAAATGTACTGTTATAATCGATACCATATTCTTGAGAGTATCCTTTAGCTACTAAGCGAGCTTTTCTTTTCTCAATTATACCATCAGGTGTGTATTTTGTCTTAAAAACCCATTTACAACCTATTGGTGTTCTACCTTCAGGTAAATCAAGTTTTGTTCTTCATTAAAGATTTATGTTCCTCTTCAGTTGCATATTTTTATTCTTCTACATTATCAGACTTAAGCATTTCTTTATATGAACTGGGATCACTGATTTTATTGCCTATAGATAAGTTAGCGTCTTGCTTGTTTTGAAATAATGACCATGATCTAAGACGTTCTTTTATTGAAGGTTCAGGTACTTTGTTCTCAACACTTGAGG
This sequence comes from Thelaira solivaga, assembly GCA_947397855.1. Lineage (NCBI taxonomy): Eukaryota > Metazoa > Arthropoda > Insecta > Diptera > Tachinidae > Thelaira > Thelaira solivaga. Next base: position 19,123,879 of record OX377615.1, on the reverse strand, counting down.
AAGTATCTTCATTATCATCTGTTAAAACTATATTTTTACCTAATTGGCTTTCACTATTTATTTCTAAAGTTTCTTGATTTTCATTAATTTGCTCAACAGATTCTGATTCGTTCTTGTGGCTAATATTCAAAGGATTGATTTGGTTTCTTTCTCTTTTATTCCAAGTTTATTCGTAAAATCCTGCCTTATCATTTTGAACCATATTTTTATCAAAATCACCTTCTATAAATCTAACATCACGACTTTTAGTAATTGTTCGTGTACCTCGTTTCCACAAACGATATGCTTTTGCATTTATTGAGTAACCTACAAGTATAAACTCTGAACTTCTAGGTTTCCATTTCGATTTTCCTGGCTTTTTGTCTAAAACAAAAGCTTTGCTGCCTATTTGACGTAAATGTTTAACAACTGGCTACGTTCCAGACCATAATTCTTTTGTTATTGTTAAGCTTAGTTGGACATCTATTTCTAAGATAAAATGCTGCCATTATTAATTCAGCCCAATAAAATTCTGGTAGTTCAGCCTCTATCATTATTGTCCTAGCCATTTCAACGAGTGTTCTGTTCATTCGTTCCGCTATACCGTTTTGTTCAGGTGTATATTCTACAGAAAATTAGTGTACAATACCACATTCTTTCAAAAAACTTTCAAACTCTTGACATTTTAATTCAGCAGCGTTATCCGATCTAATAATTTTGATCTTCTTGCCTGTTTCCAATTCAACTTGTGTTTTAAAATCTTTAAAAGCATTCAAGTAATCATTTTTCTTCCTTAAAAAATAAACTTGTACTCTCCTGGTGAAATCATCAATAAAGGTGGCAAAGAAACATTTTTTGCTCATGGACTTTACTCGCATTGGACCGCACAAGTCTGTATGAATCAACTGCAGTACTTCAGTAGATGATTTCTCATTTTTCTTGGAAACGCTTGTTTAACTTGTTTACCACGAATACAACTTATGCATTGAAAATTTTTATCTTTAAATTTTGGAAGACCAAAAGCCATTTTTCGAGATTCAAGTTTTTCTAAATCTACTATGTTCAAATGACCAAAACGTCTGTGCCATAATTCCAATTCATTTTTAGTTTTTCTAAATAGATGTGTAGTTGCATCACTTTGAATGGAATCGAAACAGTATATACCATTTTTCTTCTTTGCAGATATTAAAACACTCTTTTTCTTGTATACTTTAATAACATCTGAAATTATTTCTATATTGCAACCATTATCTGTTGCTTTTCCTATTGAAAAAAGATTGCTTTTTAATTTTGGTACGTATAATGCTTCTAGTATATTGACTGTACTAATATATCCATTTATTCTGACATTAATTTGAGCTGTACCAATTCCCATAATCTCCAAATTATCCAAATTATCATTTGCTAACCGAACTGTTCCTCTAAAGGTTTCATCTATGTCAATAAATTGAGACTTTATACTTGTCATGTGAGACGAAGCTCCACTATCAATTACCCAAGTAAAACCTTTTTTACATGAAACAAAAAAACTATTGCCTCTTACAGTTGAAAGTGCAAAACCTGACGTGAAATATGCTTCATTTACTCTGTTTATTTTAACTTTACAATTCTTGGCCATTCGGCTTTTCTTTCCACATTTATGACAATTAAAAGGAAAAAATTTCGTACCTTGATTCTCCAGATTTTTGTAATAAGCATTTTGCTTCCTGTTACCTTTTTGCATTTGATATGTCTTAAACGCATTATTTTGTAAGTTTTCTTCTTCTGGTACCACATCAATCTCCAAAAGACGTGATCGTAAATTGTTTAAGCTTGGAAATTCATTTGCAGTGTCAAATGCTGCTTTGACTGCTTTATATTTGCTTGATAAACCATCTAACAGCATTACCGATAAAAAATCTTCATCTAAATCAGCTACCATTTCCCGAAGTTCAGAGACTGCAACATTAAATTCAACCAAATACTGAGAAACATTCTCATTTTCAACCATCTTCAAATTCAGCAATTTTCTATACAATTCAGCTTTTTTTCTCGTTGACTATCGCTCATAAGTATTTTTAAGATATAACCATATTTCATGAGATGTCTTAAAATTCTTTACCATTCGTACGATTTCAGGCTCTAAAGCAATTATGATTTCTGTACGGGCATCTTGATCAATATCTTCATATTGTAAAATTGGCATTGATAAAAACAGCTTCTATTCTTTTCAAGGTTTGGGTCTGGGCCCATAACCTATTGAAACTTAATGACACAATTTACAAAAACGAAATATGTGTTTATTGTTTGAATATTATAATAAGAATAATAAGAATGGAAAATTTACAATATACATTAAAACAAATTTTACAATGAACAATTGTTGATTCTAAAACATAAATTATTAAAGTGTAAAATGTTAAAGTAGATTTTCAACACTTATTAACAATTATTTTTCCAAGGTAACTTCCAAAAATCTATGTTCTTCAGAAAACCTTTAGGATTTACTATCTATATGAATGTTATTCTCGTGCTTTTTTTAGTACTTTATTTAGCATATTCACAATATAAGATTTAGTATAAGAAATACAATAAAATTGCAAAAATTTTAATAAAATACATGTAAAATGATTGCTGGGTGTGACGTGTAATATTATGCTTTAATTAATTCGCCGTGTTCTACTTGAATTGGCTTGGGATAAAGTTGGCAGTTACTGAAGAAGTCGTGAACAGAAAAGTCGAAGTAGGAAAAAAAGGCTGTTGTAAAAATTAAAATATCAGTTGTTTCTTTTATGAACATTTTAAAGTTGTTTTTTTTTCTTAATCGGTTGATATACTTTAACTAATTTAAACAAGTTTAAATTCTCTAGTAAAAATTTGAATTTTCCTTAATAGAACTCTAATATTTGAATTCATCGTTAATAAAAACTGAAAATAATCATTTATTCATCAATTTCATTTAATAAATAATAATTAAAACTATAAATAGTTTGAACATTTATTTAAAAACATTGTTAATACTTGATAGTATTTACACAATTTGAGCCGCCGGTACTTGAACCGTGACTCCTGTCAGTTTTTGATTTGTTAATAATTTGAGCCGACAGCACTTGAACTGTGACTCTTTATTATAATCAAAATTAAAGAAAAGATCTTTTTGTTTGATTGTCAATCTTATTCTGACGACGTTCTGTATATTTATTTCTGCTTAAATACTTTAGTTTTACAAATAGTTATAACAGGTGTTTTGTAGTAAATGTTAAAAACAAAAAAGAAAATTCTGTGTACTAAGCAATAATGAATAAATACGTTGAACTTGATAAAAATAAAAATGTTTGATTATGTTTAGTAAGCAAAATATGCAAAGGTGCATTCAACTTGAATTAAAATTAAATTACTATTGTTAAGCAAAAAATGCAAAAGGTGCATTCAACTTAAATTAAAGTCAAATTACAATTGTTAAGCAAAAACTGCAAAAAATAAAAATACAAAAAATTATGTTTGACAATTTAAAATAAATGAAATATGAACTTAACAACTAATGTGTTGACGTAATTGTCAACATGCTCCCCTACGTTGACCGAAGGTCGATGACTAACTGATGTTGATTGATCTTCAGGTGTGTTGCATGTCCATGATGACTGGTTCAGTTAACATTCGGTAGTTTGTGGCCGAGAAGTTGGGGGCGGATTGAAACTATTTTTAACGCTTTTGCATCTATAGATGAAAACAACAATTGTTACTAACACCAATGCCATCGATACGTATTCGATAATTATTCCATGGGTACTAAGACTGACTTCCTTAGTAGGGAGTGTGGAGTTAAAAATTTGTGTTAACTCTTGTTGCATTACTTCAAGTTCGTGTATTGTGGATTTGAAGTGGTGTGTGCTGAAGTTCATATTGGCGTATTGTTTTGTCCAACCGATGGCGGGGGTGAACCGAGTATGCGACGTTTGTAGTGAAGTAACAATTTGTTGATGACCTTGTATTGTAATAAGATCATTTTTTATGACACATTCTGGACGCAAAGTTATTAAACCGCTAGCTTCTAATGTAATATGTAGAATGTCATTGCCGCATACTGCATTCAATTTTATAGCATCTATTGTGGAATACATATATTGGTTTGAATGGTACAGATTCTGCCAAATGGTGGTGTCTTCAAGTTGTTCAAAATCACATCTTGGTTTGGGTTGGTCATTCAATAGATCAAGTTCGCATTTATGGACCATTGGATGACGTGTTGCTTGATATGTTGCTGGTATATTCGGGCAGATAAGTTCGTCATCGGTCAAAACCCAGCAAGCGTCAACTTGATGTTGTGACATTGGAAAGAATTCGTCCTTATGTAAGCTGATGGCAATAAATTTAGTTGATGTCTTAACGGCTGTAAGTGTTTTATTTATTGTTGAGACTATTGGAGTAATATGCATTAGCTGGAACTCTCGTGGATGAGTAAGGGGTAGATCGACGTTAAATATTACATGGTTTTGGGCAATTATTCCGTTGACCGTGATGAGCTTGTATACTTCGAGTAAATTGTTTTGATGAATTGGCAACTGCAGATGTGCTGGCAAGTGGCTTCTTATTTTCTTGATTTCTTCATTGAGCTGTTGAGGAGTGAGCAAGAGAGGGTTGATTTTGTCATGGTGGCTATCGATAAGTACATCCATAATTGCGGAGTGTATTCGTTGAACATTGTTAGTAACTATAAGCAGCTGAACGGAGAGCATGAGAATTCGCTGTTCTACCTTAACACTGTGTATCATATTGCTGGTTTCTTCAAATTTAGTTTGCACATCTAGCTGAGCCTTCTTGATAATGTTGATGGTGGAGTCGACTAATGAAGTTTGATTTTTTAAAAGCTTTTCTAAGTACTCGTCATTTTTCTCTAGCTTCTTAATTGTTGATGACATCTGGGTTTCATAGTTTGAGTCCAAAACACCAAATAGTGAGTGAGCAATATTTCCAACTACGTCGATTGCTCCTCTTTTCTTTCTTTTTACAGTGAAGAGGTTAAAATGTCTATTTGATGCTGATATGGCTCGAGATCAAAGTAGACTATCAATTTCCAGTTAACAGACATAAGTTTCGCGAGGCTTATTTGTTCAAAATACATGCCCGGTTTGTTTTTGAATTTTGTTATGTTTATTTGGTTTCCAAGGACTATTGGTAGAAAGAATATAGTCAAGATGGATAACAGTAATGTTGAGTTTAGACGTGAGCGTTTACTTGGAGTTTCTTCGGCGGTTAATGATTCAGGTGTGTTACTTCTGTTTGTTAGAGGTAACGATAGGGAGTTTGATATTTCATCTGGTTGAACCTTTTGCTCTTCACTAGTTTCAGGAAATAGTGGAGCTAATCTGTGGATAGGGCGTTTGAAGATCCCCTTTGTGTCATCACGTCACATACCCTTACCAAACCATCGTCACCTTTGTAAACTTTACTTATGCGTCCCAGGGGCCATTGTAGCACTGGAACATTGTCCTCCTTAATTATTACCATGGTGTTTGGTTGAATTTCACTGATTGGGCCTTTCCATTTATATCGCTGTTGTAGCTCGTTAAGGTATTCTTTACTCCATCGTTCCCAAAAATTATGTTTAATTTGTGACACAAGTTGCCATCTGTTTTGTAACCCACATTTAGAAATTCTTGACTGTACGTCAACGCTTGACGTTAACGGCTCACCAATTAAGAAATGCCCCGGAGTTAAAACATTAAGATCATTTGCATCTGATGAATTTGGAATGAGAGGGCGAGAGTTTAAAATCGCTTCAATTTCGACCATCACAGTTTCGAGTTCTTCATATGTGAGTGATGCCGTTGATACATTTTTTATTAGCAGGTGCTTTGCAGATTTCACTGCTGCCTCCCATAATCCCCCAAAATGTGGTGATCTCGGTGGAATGAATTGAAAATCGATCCCTTTTGTGCTGCATGTTTCAATTATTGATTCCTGTGCTGGTTTTGAATAAAAAGCATCATTTAGCTCGTTCAGTTTATTTCGAGCCCCAACAAAATTAGTTGCGTTATCACAATACAAAGTTTTACAGTGGCCTCGCCTTGCTATAAATCTCTTCAAAGCTCCAATGAAAGCCTCGGTTGTCAGTTCTGTGACAAGCTCCAAGTGCACAGCTTTAGTAGCAAAACAGCAAAATACTGCCAGATATGCCCTTTGAGGTCGCTTTCCTCTGGTTTTAAAATGTACAAAGAATGGGCCGCAATAGTCTACTCCCGAATTCAGGAATGGTCGAGCTGGTTGTACTCGATGTTTTGGAAGGTTTCCCATTATTTGAGTATACATGTTTGGCCTTGCTTTTGTGCATCGTACGCACCGTTGGACTACTGCTCTTACCAGGCTTTTTCCTTTAATTGGCCAAAACCGCTGTCTGATTTGTGCAAGTAATGCCTGAGGGCCGCAGTGATAATGTTTCTTGTGTATTTGTTCTACGAGAAGTTTCACAAGCGGATCATTACTAGGTAGCATCATTTGATGTGTGGCATCGAATTGCTGTGTTGAGGAACTTAAACGTCCCCCCACTCTAATTATTCCTTCTTCATCTAAAAACGGAGTTAATGAGCTGTAAGGATTTGTTTTGGGTACAAATTTGTCCTTTATGAGTACCCTTTTGATGTCATCGAAATCGGATGCTTGTATTTGACGCACAATTAGCTTAAGTGCTGCGTCGAGTTCTAGGGGCGAAAGCTGCGTATGTTCTGGTCGAGATTTCTTTGGTCGTTTACAGTTCCTCACAAATAGAAGCATATACCCAATGACCCTTTGAACATGTAAAAATGAATTTTTTGACTGTATGGTGTAAATCAATGCATCTTCTTCGGCTTGCCTTTGGGTTGATAGAACGGTTGCCGTGTAGTTGTTATCAATTATTGAATCTTGTTTAGTAGTATTTGGCCATAACGCCTTAGGTTGATAGAGGAACAATGGCCCGTACAGCCACATGGTGCAGTTAGATAATTCACGGGGTTTTATACCTCTCGATAAGATATCCGCGGGATTTTGTTTTGAAGGGACATGTTGCCATTGTTCTGGAATCGTTACCCGAAGAATTTTTAAAACGCGATGGGCCACATAAACCGGTAATCTTCCTGGTTGATTCCGCAGCCACGAAAGCACAATTGTGGAGTCAGTCCAACAAAATGATTTCTTCTTTTCCAAGCCCAAATCCGCCCTGACTCTTGTCATTAGCTCAGCTGCCAAAAGTGCTGCGCATAATTCTAGGCGTGGTATTGTTTGCGATTTTATGGGAGCAACGCGTGATTTCGAACATAAAAGATTGACCATTACAGTTTTGTCGCCTTTTACTGTTCGGATGTACACTGCAGCACCGTAAGCTCTTTCTGATGCATCCGCAAAAGCATGTATTTCAATATTTGCGTCTTGATTGCAGAATATATATCTCGGGAACATTATGTTGTCCAAAGTCACTAGATCTTCCTTATAAGACTCCCATTCTCTTTCTATCTCTGAAGGTAGTTTCTCGTCCCACTCCAGTTTTGTTTGCCATGTTTTTTGAAGCTGAATTTTTCCAGTTACTAGTACTGGGCCAATTAGACCTAGCGGATCATATATGTGGGCCAAGTCGGAACTCATAGTACGTTTTGTTGCATATTTATGATCTTGAATATTGACCTTTATGCTAAAAACATCCAACTTAGGAAGCCATAAAAGCCCTAATGTTTTGGTGGATTGCATTTCCTTTGAATCGAAGTTGAGATTAACTTCTTGATCTTCTGCTGCGATGTCATTTAGTAGAGACTTGTGATTGGAACACCATTTCTTGAGTTTCATTCCAGCTTCACCAACAATGGTTATTAATTGTTGTTGAATTATTAGAGCTTCAGGGATTGAGTCGGCTCCTATTAGGCCATCATCAACATAAAAGTCTCTTCGAAGGGATGTTGCTCCATATGTATATTGACTTTGATAGTCATCTGCAAGTTTTACTAGACAGCGTGTTGCCAGGTATGGTGCAGCTCTAGTGCCGTATGTAACCGTATTTAATTGGTAAACGTTTATTGGCTGTTCCTCATTTTCTCGCCACAAAATTAGTTGTAGATTTCGGTCTTCCTGACTGACCCATATCTGGCGGTACATTTTTTCAATATCGGTTTTAAACGCATATTTGTGCATTCTAAAACGTAGCAATATTGAAAAAAGTTCACTTTGAACAGATGGACCGGTGTGCATTATGTCATTCAGAGACAGCCCCGATGAGTTGTATGCTGATGCATCAAAAACGACCCTTAATTTGGTTGACGAACTTTCTGGACGGAGAACGCAATGATGTGGTATAAAGTAGTAGGGAGGGACAATTTTATCCAAATCAATTTTTGTCATATGACCTAGGGATTCATATTCTCTCATAAATGAAACATATTGATCCTTAAGCGTGGGGTTGCTCTTTAAACGTCTTTCAATCGAATTAAACCTTTTGTATGCTACACCCTTAGATTCTGCGAGTACTGTTGGATGGTTGTTTAATGGCAGTTTTATGATAAATCTGCCATCTTCCGCTCTGGTTGTTGACTGTACAAAGTGTGATTCACAACGGCGTTCGTCTTCTGTGAGCGTTGTTTGATCGTCTGGTGTTTCCTCAACATCCCAAAATTGAGAAACTGCTGCTTCTAATTCCTTTGTGGTACATATTCCACAGAATAAATTTCTTGAAATTGTTGTGTCAACTTTGCCAGCTGCAACCCAGCCAAGGACGGTGTTTTGGAGCACTGGGAGGTTGTCTGCCAATCTAATTTGTCCATTGGTGAGAAGTTCAAAAATTATTTCTGCTCCTAATAGGCAATCGATTCGTCCTGGTTTATTAAATTCCGGATCGGCTAAGCGAATATCCTGTGGAATCCCCCAACTTTCTATGTTAAGGATGTGAACTGGCTGATCGGAAACAATTTTTGGTAGGATGTGGACATCCACCTCTGCTATATAATCGTTCAATGTTGATTGGAACTGAATGCTTGTTTGATGGCGCATCTTTGTTTTGTTGAATCCAATGCCTTCCACATTCAGGCACATTTGTCTGGACCTGCCGCCGAGCCTTTTCCACAGATGGTCCGTTATAAGGTTGACTTGTGACCCAGAGCCCAAGATTGCTCGGCATACGAATTTTTGGCCAGTTCCAGATGTAAGTTGTATACAGGCTGTTCCTAGTAAAACATAATGAAGGTCCTTGTTCGTGCGATTCGTTAGTAAGCTTATTTTGGTAGCTGCTTGATTATGAGGTAATTCTACCTGTGACGGCATTGCTTGCTGATGCATTGAATTTTCTTGAGAAGTATTTTTGCTGTTTAATGTATTAGAATTGGGATTGTGTAGTAAAGAATAATGCGTTTTTATGCAATTGCTGCAGTGCCGTGATTTGCACTCGTTTGCCCGATGTCCTGGCTTCAGACAGTTTACACATAGCTGCAAATCTCTTACCCATTTCCACCTTTGGTTCAATTCAGCATTGATGAATTTTCTACAAGCGAAAAGTTTATGCGACTCTCCCTTGCATATTTTACATTTCTCACGTGTTTCTGGTGCTGTCACTGACGCGCAAGTTCGTGTTGTCGCTCTGTCATGCTTTCCTCGGTTCTCCAAAGACTGGAATCTTCGCTCCAAAAATTTTAGCAGCTCATCAATTCCGGTCAGACGCTTATTATCCGGTAAGCTTTGCTCAAAAGCAGTTTGGGTTTCTTCATCTAGTTTATGTAACAAAATGTGAACTAGAATGACATCCCAATGTTGAACAGGTATTCCTTGTGCCTTAAGACCCTGAATGCACTCTTTTGTCACATCGTGGAGCGATTTCAATAATGATGCAGATTCCCTTCTGATGGATGACTGCGAAAGTAGCTTGTTTAGTAATGTGGATACTAGAAGCCTTGTGTTATCGTATCTACTGCTGATAAGTGACCAGGCAGAAGCGTAATTGTTTCCTACTGCAGGTAAGTGTTTGATTAAATTTTTGGGTTCTCATTGTAACGATGTTGTAAGGTAAAGCATTTTCTTTGTTTCGATTATGGGTGTGTTATGGACAAGCTCGGAAAAGATATCCTTGAATTCCATCCATCGTTGGTAATTTCCATCAAAAACTGGCAATTTCCATCAAAAACTGGCAATTTTATTTTTGGGAGAATTACCTCGATGTCCCCCGTTGCTGTGGCTCGTTGTGGAGGAGTAGGTGGATCCGAATGCATGTGTTTTTGAAGCTCAATCATGGCTGCTTCTGCCATTTCTTCGAGCTGATAAAATGTTTCAATATTGTAATCTTCTAATTGATCATCGTCTGTTGACTCCCATAAAGCTGAGTTGTTGGTTGCTAGATCTATCATGTATTTTTCGATTATACTTGCCTTAATATTGTAATAAGATGGATGATGTTCCTGATGTCGTTCTGCATTATTTCATCTACATTTCTGGTTAGTGCTTTCATTAAAGCTCTCTGATTCCGAAGGATTTTTCGCATTTCGGTAGATATCTGGGGCTGTTTGAATATTGGCCGCTGATGTTCTCTGGACGTATGTGCTTCGTCACCTAGTTTCAGCGGCTGCATTGCTCCTTGCTCGAACAATTTGGTATGTTTGATTATTATTTGGGTGATTCTGTTGTAATAGTTTGCCACCAGGTAGTCGTCGTCGAGGGGCTTGTCCTTGATTTCTGTAATCATCTCATCATTTTTTTGGAACTTCTCTGCTAGTTCTGTCAATGTATCCAGTCTTTTGGAAAAATATTCAGGAGTTTTGCGATCCTTGGAGTCCTTTGCAAAATTCCTTGCCAGTGTCTCAATTTGATTGCCCAATTGGAACTGTGTTTGCACCAACTCTTCAAAATCCATTTTCCGTAATATGATTTTTTGTCACCCAATTGACACTCAAATATCGTGGTAACCAAATGTTTAAATTTGGTGATTGAAGAATGTTGCGTACTTCTGTACTGATCCTGTGCCAAGTTACAGGACTGTTTGCTCACTAAATGTTTGAGTCTAGTGAATGAAGACTCTTGCGTGCTTCTGAATTGATCCTGTGCCTATTGTGGTCAGAACAGATCACGTCGGGGTCACCAAATGTTAATACTTGATAGTATTTACACAATTTGAGCCGCCGGTACTTGAACCGTGACTCCTGTCAGTTTTTGATTTGTTAATAATTTGAGCCGACAGCACTTGAACTGTGACTCTTTATTATAATCAAAATTAAAGAAAAGATCTTTTTGTTTGATTGTCAATCCTATTCTGACGACGTTCTGTATATTTATTTCTGCTTAAATACTTTAGTTTTACAAATAGTTATAACAGGTGTTTTGTAGTAAATGTTAAAAACAAAAAAAGAAAATTCTGTGTACTAAGCAATAATGAATAAATACGTTGAATTTGATAAAAATAAAAATGTTTGATTATGTTTAGTAAGCAAAATATGCAAAGGTGCATTCAACTTGAATTAAAATTAAATTATAATTGTTAAGCAAAAAATGCAAAGGTGCATTCAACTTAAATTAAAATCAAATTACAATTGTTAAGCAAAAACTGCAACAAATAAAAATACAAAAAATTATGTTTGACAATTTAAAATAAATGAAATATGAACTTAACAACTAATGTGTTGACGTAATTGTCAACACCCATAAAAAGGACTCAACCGTGCCTTAGAATATAGAAGTCGATTTAATAAAGAGTGGTGACAAAGTACTCAACGGTATAATAAAATATTTAAAGATTTGGTTTAGTGAAAGGCTTAACGGTGAGAAAGGTCTAAAGGGAAAAGCAAAAATAAGCTCGATTAAAATTGCTAACAAAAATAAAAATACAAGTGTGTCTAAAAGTTGCTAAATTAACGACTTGTGCAATTAAAAATTCGTTAATATCCAAAAAAAAATTTATTAAATTAATCCAACTAACAGTGTCATTATAAAGCAGTGTGGTCTTAATACATTTGAAAGTCATATAAAAGTACAGTGTTAGTGAAAACATAAAAAAGAATAATAACGGCAACAGTTTGATCGTATGATTTTTATACAATAACAACGTTTGCAAAAAAAAAAAAAAAATTTCTGGAATTTTCTTTATTTTGTTTTATATTGTGAATATAATGAATTTCAATGCAAAGTAATAACGGACCAAAAAACACAGTAGAAAATGAGAATATAAAAAATAATTTAAGATCAAAAGCAACGACGAGAACTCAAAGAGAAAAAACAAAAGAAAATAAAAAAGCAACTTCATTTAATTCGCCTCAAACACAGAACAATAATAATAGACACATAAAATACAACAAGAATAAAGAGAGTAGAGTAGCAGAGAACAAAAAATTTTTGGAAGAAAATACAGAAAGAAGAGAAGATAATATTATAACGGAAAATTCAGCAGCTGAACACGAAAGTAATAAAAAGCAGGGAATGCAAAGCATAGAACAAACGTCAAAAGTTGAAAAACAAAAAGTTGATAAAGAAGTTGAAAAATATACGATGAACACAAGTGAAGATGAAAACGAAGCTATGGGAAAAAATACTGAAGTTGAAAATAGTGATTTAAGTGAATTAATTCGATTGCTTGCACTTAAAATTGAAAAAGATGATGAGCGCGCAAATTGTTCAAGTATCACGGTGGACAATTTCTCAAAAATATTAACAAATTTCGACGGTGAAAATGTACCTGTAGTGCAATGGTTCAGAAACTTTGAAAATAATGCAAGTGCTTACGATTTAAACGAAAAACAAATGTATGTCCAAGCACGTAACAAAATAACAGGTGTCGCCAAACTGTTTATGGACACAGTGACGGTCAGTGATTACCAAGCTTTAAAAAGTGCTTTAATAAGTGAGTTTAAACAAGAATATGACAGCGGTGAGATACATAAAATGTTAATGGAAAGAAGGAAAAAAGCAACTGAATCTTTTCACGAATATATCTTAAGTATGCGAAAAATTGCTTCTCTCGGTGAAATTCAAGAACGCGCTACAATACGATATATTGTTGATGGAATAAAAGCCAAAAGTGTTTTTAAATAAAGTTTGTATGCGGCTAAAAATTTTAAAGAATTACGTGAGTTATACGAAATTTTTGAACGATCGACACAAATTCACGAGGTGGAAACGTATTATAACCCGAGAAATAAGTATAGTGACAGAAAAACAAACGAAAAATGTGAGCGGTGTTACAATTGTGGTTCAAAGGAACACAAACGCAGCGAATGTAAGACAGAACCAAAGTGCTTTAAATGTAATGCATTTGGCCACATTGCAAAAAACTGTAGTGTTATAAAAGAAAAATCTAAGTTTGAAAAACAAGTAAATTTAATTGTAGATGAAAGCCGTTTTAGAGAAATACTATTTAATTGAAAACCGATTAACTGTCTTATTGATACTGGGTCTGATGTATCAATAATTAAATATAGTGTGTTTCAAAAAAATTTTAAGAACTGTAATTTAGGAAAAAGTGAAACAGTGCTCAACGGCTTGGGTAACATTACTACTAAGCTCATCGGCTGTATGCACGGAAAAATTGAAATAGACACTATTTCGAAAAACCACAATTTTATTATCGTCCCAGACAATTCGATTAAAGTTGATGCGATTCTCGGATTTGATTTTATTAAAGACTTTTCGGTACATTTTAACAATGGATATATTTTTTCGGAAAAAAATTTTTACACTGATGAAAATGAATTGAACGTTTATAATATAAACGCGTGTGCAATAGATGTCGTGTCGAAATATAAAGATAATGTTTTAAAACTAATAAGATCGTATAAGCCAGTTTCGGATAGCAAAGATTGCCCGGTCGAAATGAAAATAATACCAAGTGAAAAATTTAAAAATTTTCGTCATGCGCCAAGTCGTCTTCCACCACAAGAGGAAGAAGCCTTAAATCAAGAAGTAGAAAAGTGGCTACATACTGGTGTTAACAGAAAATCATTCTCCGACGTTGCTAGCAGGGTTGTGGTTGTCAAGAAAAAGAACAATGAATACAGAATATGTATCGATTTTCGACAACTCAACGGTATGGTGTTAAAAGATTGCTTTCCCGTGCCCATGATCGACGATGTTTTACTAAAATTACAAAAAGCAAAGTTTTTTATAACTATGGACCTTGAAAATGGTTTCCTGCACGTACCCATCGAAGAAAGTAGTAGGAAATACACAGCATTCATAACAAAACAGGGTTTGTACGAGTTCAACAGAGCTCCGTTTGGATTTTGTAATTCTCCGGCTAATTTTGTAAGGTATGTAAGCTTTATTTTTCAAGACCTAATAAACAAAGATGTCATGGAATTATACATTGACGATATTATTATTTATGGGAGTACCATCGATGAATGCTTGGGAAAACTAAACATTGTTTTACAAACGTCTGCGTCATTCGGGTTAAAATTTAAATGGGTTAAATGCTCGTTTCTTAAAACACGAATTGATTTTCTTGGATACATAATCGAAAATGGTAAAATATCACCTGGTGCTTTAAAAACAAAGGCTATTGAAAAATTTCCAGTACCAAAAAACGTCAAAGATATTCAAGCTTTTCTTGGTTTGACTGGCTATTTCAGAAAGTTTGTACAAAACTATTCTTTAATAGCAAAACCGTTGACAGAGTTATTAAAAAAAGATACGAAGTTTTCAATTACGCAGAAAGAACTTGAAGCGTTTACACATTTGAAAAAAGCACTCAGTAACGAACCAGCGTTAAGAATATACAGTAGAGAAGCGGAAACTGAAGTTCATACAGACGCTTCCAAAGATGGTTTCGGGGCAGCTATGCTTCAAAAATTTGAAGGAAAACTACATCCTGTCTTCTTCTGGAGTAAAAAGTCATCGCCACAAGAAAACAGACAACACAGCTACATACTAGAGGTCAAAGCAGCGTACCTTGCCTTTAAAAAATTAAGACATTATTTACTGGGCATACAGTTCAAGTTAGTAACGGACTGTGCAGCTTTTCAACAAACTGTAAACAAAAAAGATGTGCCCAGGGACGTCGCTCAGTGGATAATGTACGTACAAGATTTTGATTATACGGTCGAGCATCGTACAGCTAATCGGATGAAGAATGTAGATACATTAAGTCGATATCCAATTACTGTTTTGATCGTGTCTTCAGAATTGTCAGCCAGAATTCGCAAACTACAACAACAAGATGAATGTTGCCAAGCGATAAAGAATATACTACAATCTAGGCCCTACGGGAATTATAAAACCAAAGGTGACTTACTATATAAAAACGTCGATGGCACAGACTTATTACTAGTACCGAAGTCGGCAGAAATGGAAATTATCAAAAATACTCATGAAAACGGCCATTTTGCAGTCGAGAAGACTATGCATGCTATACAACAACAGTTTTTTATTCCTCATTTAGAGAAGAAAGTCAAACAAGTAATCAACAACTGCGTCAAATGTATTATTTGTAATAAAAAACTAGGGCAGAAAGAAGGCATGTTAAACTGCATTGATAAAGGCGATTCTCCACTACATACACTGCATCTCGACCATATTGGTCCAATGGATGCTACCGCAAAAAAATACAAATATATATTATCACTTGTTGATGGTTTTTCAAAATTTATATGGTTATTTGCCACAAAATCTACAAGTGCCGAAGAAGTTGTACAAAAGCTATCCATATGGGCCGAAACCTTTGGGCATCCAAGTCGCGTCATCACTGATAAAGGCTCAGCGTTTACATCGCAGGCATTCGGAGATTTCTGTAGACAAAATAATATAAGTCACGTGTTAACTACCACGGGAGTGCCTCGCGGTAACGGTCAGATAGAAAGGGTAAATCGAACCATTTTGTCAATAATTTCAAAACTATCAGCTGAAGATTCTACAAAATGGTATAAAGTTGTGGGACAAGTGCAGAAAGCGGTTAATTCTTGTGTTCACACCTCAACACACCTTTTGAAATTATGTTCGGGGTAAAGATGAAGGCCAACGTGTATGATAACATCTTACAATTGCTTGAAGAAGAATGCATCAACCAGTTCGATGCAGACCGGCAGAAACTAAGATATGAAGCTAAACAACAAATATTGAGTGCACAGGAACAGCAGAAAAAAAATTATGACAACAAACATAAAAATGCATTTAATTACTCAGTTGGAGATCTAGTGGCGATAAAACGAACACAATTTATTGCTGGGAAAAAGCTAGCAAGTGAATTTTTGGGTCCTTATGAAATTGTCAAGGAGAAGCGTAACAACCGTTATGATGTTGTCAAAGCGGCTAATTTTGAGGGGCCTAAAAGTACTTCGACAAGTGCTGATAACATGAAAATTTGGAGAAGTTTCGAAGAAGATTTGGTATCATCTGGGACAGATGATTGTCAGGACGGCCGAGTGTAAAATGATTGCTGGGTGTGACGTGTAATATTACGCTTTAATTAATTCGAAGTGTTCTACTTGAATTGGCTTGGGATAAAGTTGGCAGTTACTGAAGAAGTCGTGAACAGAAAAGTCGAAGTCGGAAAAAAAGGCTGTTGTAAAAATTAAAATATCAGTTGTTTCTTTTATGAACATTTTAAAGTTGTTTTTTTTCTTAATCGGTTGATATACTTTAACTAATTTAAACAAGTTTAAATTCTCTAGTAAAAATTTGAATTTTCCTTAATAGAACTCTAATATTTGAATTCATCGTTAATAAAAACTGAAAATAATCATTTATTCATCAATTTCATTTAATAAATATTTAATAATTAAAACTATAAATAGTTTGAACATTTATTCAAACCCATAAAAAGGGACATTTTACATACATTAAAAACCCTAAAAATAATTTTTTCTTGTAATAAGCCGGTTCAGCCGGCGCCGCCTACCATTTTTCACTCAGCCGCCGCCACCGATAATTTTGAACCGACCTAGATCTCTACATGTGACTTCAATAAAAAAAAAACGCACACATATATAGAAATTGAAATTTGATATGTATTCCCCGCAATAGCATTACGAAAGAGAATTTTTTGATTTTTGCAGTTAATTAAATATGTTTGTTTAAAAAATCAATACAAATTAAATTATATTATATTTATTTTGCATTTTTCTTTTATATCTTTCTTACAAGAAGGTTCTCAGAAAATCTAGAGCCTATAATAAAAAATAAAATAAAAACCATAGAAGTTAAAGGTCGACAAAATTATCAAATAAATCTTTTTTCTTAGAATTCTTTAATTTTAGGATTAATGAAAAATATGTATTCAAAGAAAATAATTTTTATATAATTTTTATTTGACCTTTTTCATTCAAGCATCTAGCTTATTGAGCTTGAGGTCGTATTATAAAAATTTATTTTTATACTGGTATTTCCTTACAATAATAAATACAGTTACTCACAGAAATATTTTGCTTAAATTTTTTTAACAAAAAAATTTTTTTTTTAGATAAATAATATGGAACATATTATAGATATATAAATTTTCTTTCATAGTCTGTCGGATGATGGTGTGGCTCAGGCCAAATGAATATCTAAATATAAAAAATATAAAACCAACTGTAAAACATGGTGGTGGTTCTCTTATGGTGTGGGGCTGTATGTCTGCGTTAGGAGTCGGAAAGCTTCTATAATTATCTATTTTAAAGAGAAAATCTTCATGCTTCGTGAAAAGTGAAAAATATGAATATTTGGCTAACATAGTGAAGACTTAACTTGTTTAATTTAATAAGTTTAAATTAATTTTTTTTTTGTTCAAAAAATGTAAAATTTTCTTGTGTAGTGTCGAATTTTTTTGGCGTATTAATAACAGTTGTATGACTAAGTACACCAAGATTTTGATTAGATTTTGGCAATATCTAAATGGTGGTTAAATTTTAAGGGCCGATCTTGATTTTGAATAAAACAAATTATTTAGGAAATTATTGTCATTTCTTTTTATTATGATAATATGGTACGATTCAATTATGTATGGAACAAAATATCGGCAAAATGGCCACCGCAACCTCGGCGGCACACCTCCATCCGATGGTCCAAATTTTCGATGACGCTGAGGCATAATTAAGGTTCTATGCCGTTAATTTCCGAATTATCTCATCTTTTAGCTCTTGAATTGTGGCTGGCTTATCGACGTACACCTTTTCTTTCAAATAACCCCAAAGAAAGAAGTGCGACGGTGTCAAATCACATGATCTTGGCGGCCAATTGACATCGCCACCACGTGAGATAACACGGCCATTGAATTTGTCGCACAAAAGAGAGATTGTTTCCTTAGCTGTGGCAAGTGGCACCGTCCTGTTGAAACCACATATCGTCCACATCAATATCTTTCAATTCGGGCCATAAAAAGTTCTTTATCATCTCACGATAGTGAACACAATGCACAGTAACTGCCTGACCGGCCTCATTTTAGAAAAAATACGGCCCGATGATGCCGCTAGCCCATAAGCCGCACCAAATAGTCACTCTTTGTTGGTTAATTGGTTTTTTGACAATCACTCTTGGATTATCATTCGCCTGAATGCGGCAATTCTGCTTATTGACGAATCCACTGAGGTGAAAATGTGCCTCATCACCCACTGTTGCCATTTTTTGCCATTGACCACGTTTGGAATGGTCAAGAGGCTTTAGTTCTTGCGTCAATTGCACCTTGTAAGTGTGTAAATGCAAGTCTTTATGCATAATGTTCATCAACGACGAGCGTGAGAGGTGCAATTGTTGGGCACGACGACGAGTTGAGGTGGACGGCTCTTCAGAGCCACTATCGCGAACAGCAGCAATATTTTCTGCAGTACGAGCATGCACAGGTGTTTTGACATATCCTACAGACCCGGTTTGCTCAAATTTTTTGCACGATTTTTCCGATTTGGACGAAAAATTCACGAAGTACACGATTTGCATTTTGGTTTGAACGCCCATTTTCATAATAAGCCTAAATAGCTTTAACGCGTTGCTCGAATGTGTATCTTTCTATGGTTCAAATTGAGTTAGTCTGAAATTGAGAAATGTCAAATGAAATTCAGAAAAAACTTGAAGCTTAGGTGCGGTTCACATTGAACATCGGCCCTTAAAATTTAACCACCCTTTAGTAACAAGGTAGATTTTGTTTTGTATGGGAAATATAGTCAAAATGAATTAGATTTCGTTCAAAATCTCGTATAAACTAGATTTTACTGCAGTGTAAATTCCTTATAAGTTTGAACACTTTTTGAAACAATCGAAAAATTGTGAAGTTTTACAAAATATAAAAATTATTTTAAACAAATAGCTAAAAACTATTGTTAGGTATACAAATTTCAAAAAAAAAGCTTATTTGAGAAGAAAACTTTTGGTATCTCAAAAAATTTACTAAAATAGATAAATCTTACAATATGACAACGTTGATCATAACCAAAACAAATTACTTTTTTAACGATCACGGTCAACAAAAAGTTTAAAAATATTAATGTTTATTTAGGTTTTATTTAAAACTATTATTTATTGCAAATTTTTAATAAAGTTTCATCTTTTGAATTTGAAGAAAATGATGTCAGAAGAAGCAATTGTTCATCCATATTATTAAAAATCCTTTTTGCACAATTCTTACCCAAATTCATGCTACAGTTCTTTTTGATTTACTTGCATTTGACAAGCAAAATTGTATTTATAAATTTATATATATCTATTACAAAATGACGGTTCGATAGATATCGTATGCGTTGATTTGTTTACACGACACATATCGAAATATTATTCGATACGATAATCTACTCGCTATAGAATGCAGTGATGAGATCACAGGTAATAAACGACGGGATGTGGACGACACTGGGAAAAAGCATAATAATAATATAAGAAGACCTAATATGTTGGGAAATTCTAATGTATGTACTAGACTAACAACCAAAGTTAATGAGTTATTTGTGGCAACAAGTAAATTTTTTCTTAAGTCAACTTAAGAGCTTATTCGTTATTGCCACAGATACAGATATAACTTGTTTTCTGTAATTTTGTTGCGAATATAGTTTATTACCCCTTGTCGCAAAAAGCTTGCGAGAAATTATTTCATAAAAGTAATTTTTGCTTTGTTGTGTGAAAATGGGTATATGCGTGTGTTGATGTTTTAAATATTTAAGTTGTATTGAATAAGTAAAGATTAAAATAACTTTATAATCATGTATGTACTTATGTATATAGATACACTGATATTAAATTCAAGTCCCAGTGGTCATAATTATTAATAATTTTATGAGACATCAACGAAAACAAAGGCATACCTGATTCGTCTTTTGCGTGACAATATTTGGAGAGTTGTGATGATGATGAATATGATGGTGGTTGACTACAGAAGGTGTGGAAGGTGAAGTTCTAGGACTGGAAGTTGCTGTAGAAATATTATCAACTGTTGTTGCGCTAGATGTTGAATTACTGGTAATTGTTGTTGTCGGATTAGTGGGTGGCAATAACATTGCTTCAGTGGTTATTGCTGAATGACTGCAACTGGTACTATTTAACAAGGGTTGATGAAGATCCATAATGGGTTTCTATTGTATTTTTTGCAGAATTCCAAAATGTTTTTTTTTTTTTCGTTTGGTGGTTAATATTCACGGCACTATAATAAATAATTCACGTCACTATAATAAATTTGTACGAACTTTAATTCCTTAATACTTAAGATGTATTTCTTTGCAATGAAGTAGCGTTTGGCTTACAAGTATGTAACTTTAGTTATCGCTGATTCATATTCATGTTCATGTTCAGAAACTTTTCAACAGAAAATCTTGTGGAGCAAATGATAAGCGATGAGAAGATATGGAAAACATGCTGAGAACAAAGAAGCATTGGTTAATTACGAAGGAGGAGAAGGATAGAATATGTTGATATAAAAAGGTCATACGGAATAAGCGCGCGCTGAAGACTAACATCGAATGCAGTAATTCAGCTACCCGCCTTTCCCCTACACTTGTGGGCTTTCATTTCATAGGTTTATGTTTAATAAGGAACATAAAAAATATTTATAATTCTTTTCTTATAAAAATCGTCACAAAACACTATTCACACATATAAATATAATACTCCCCCTCTTCATACATGCAGGCGTACAGATGTTAATTTAAATCATACATGGGTGCTTCATACAACAATTGTGACAGTGAGTGCTCACACGTATACTTACGCTCTTTCATTTAGTCGTCAATTAAACCACTAAGCAACCAGAGATGAAGCTTTTGAGGTTAGAATTTTGAAAAACTCAGCGTTTTGTTTGAGGTTTTTATGTAACAGACAGATATAGTGTTTTAATATTAGGAATAAAAGAAAATAAGCAAAATAACAAATTTTTTGTTTTAAAAAACATTAATTAAAAAGTTATTTCCGTAATGAAAATGCACATACTGGAAATACTTATGTCTACGGTTTTTGTTATGAAGTATGGAATTTAATGTAAAAGTGATAACAAACACAAATTTTCATGTTTTCAAATTCATGTTTACGAAATGTAAATAATGAAAGTGTAAATTTTTTAGAAATACCCTAGCAAAACAAAATAAGAATTTTGAGTTTGTGCAAAAAAGACAGAAAGAAAATGTGTACTATATCTGCACTCTGACACCTCTGGTTGTTCGGTGAATTAAACAGCGACCGATGAACATGTGCGGATGCTTAGCAAAATTTTTTTTAAAAATGTTTTTTTACAGTAACCTAGTAAACACGTGGGGTTCAATTCAAAATTGATAATGTTTTGTGAAAAATATTTCATGGTATATAATGCATTTGATAATATACAATGCCTCTTATGCTAATAGGTATTTAAAATAAAGAGGATATATATTATGAAAAGACATTATGATGCTTTTCATAGTAATATAATAGTAAACCCAATGATAACACCACGTATATGTTTATCATCATGCTTACTGGGTTGATTTCTCACAATTTTTTTTTCGCTCACTAACACTACTATAGTTAAATTTTGCCCATCTATGATTTAAATACAAAACACCAAATACCCACTAGACATCTGCAACAAATAACTTTTTTGTATTTGTAAATACATTTCCAAAAGTAAATACAAGTAGATACTTTCTCACAGAGCTCAAATAGTGAAGAGTAGTGAAGTTTTGCTTTTTAAGTTCTTATCCGTAAGCGTTTTGCAAAAACCTTGTTCCGAAAATAGGAACAAGAAAAAGCAAATAAGTCGGCGAAAAAAGTACTACAAAAACACCAAATACTTTGCTGGAGCTACCACACTTCTTAACACGAAATCGCCAAATCATTCAACAAAAATAGACAGATATTAATAACTCTGTTTTTTATATTATAAGCTTATAAAATATGAGGTTCTGATTGATAAATTATATTTAAATATAATATAAACTACACTCTTATATAAAAAAATAAGAAATGTAGCTTCACATGTGTGTAAAACATCATTACGTTAGATCTGGCTACAACAGTCTCGACAAATAATGAAAAACAATCATTCTCATTTAAATTCCCTCTCTCGCACTCTCTACATACTTTCTTTAATGCTGAGTACGCAGTTAGAAACATGTTCCGTAAACATGACATGTTTCGTGTTTCGTTCCGTAGTGTGTAGTCGTGTTTATAGTTTATTTTCGTGTTCCCTTCGAGGTTTCCAAAATATCAAATTTTTTTGATATTTCTTGGTTGCATTGATGTTGGTTCCATAGTCTGTATCGTTGTTTACTGTTTTACTTGTTTAGTTCACCTAAAACAAGCAAGCTGTAAACATGTAGGATTTTGTCGACCGCTGAAAAAATTAATTGAAGTAAAGAAAAAGAAAAATGGCGATTGAAAGAAATGAGAGTTGGGTAAATTTTATTAATTTATATAAAAATTTACCAGAATTATGGAATGTGAAAAGTGACAATTACAAAAATAAAAGTATATATTTTTTCAAATGTGTTTCACCCGTGATGTTCATGCTATAATTCAAAATACAGAACAGATGTTGCATTAGTGGTTTACTTGTTGGTTTCAGTGTGTGTATCAAACAATGGAACCTGACCGAAAAACGTGTTCCGTAAACATGTTTACAAGTGTGTACTCAGCATAATAAAGATGTATAGAGATACTCTGTGTTAATGCCTGTAAATATAAGTCATAGCTCACAAGTACCAAATCCATTTGAAGAATTTGATGTATATGCGATTTCTACAAATGATTGTGATAGGCGTGTACTTCATAAGCAAATACGAATATAAACAAACACCAAAAGCAAACAAGCATAAGTAATTCGTGAATTTTATTGTTCCTGAAATGTGAACTCAGTTTTGTTTGTATTTGCTAAAAATACATAAGTACTACGCAAATCCAAATACATTTGTGCAGATGTCTAATACATACCCACACAAATCACCCCGTGTAACAGGGCAGAACGGTTTATTTAATTTGTACGAATTGTCTGTCATACAGTATGTGTCAATAGATTCAATTACTTTCCACCACATTTCTGTGTGAATTGGCAGTATTATTTGATTACAATTTAATTTAATTTCCAGTACTGTTACTATTCCTAATAAAATTATTTTGCTTATTTGTATTTCTCTGAGTATGTGGCGTGTGAATGTCGAATTGTAAAAATTAATTTCAATAAATGCCACAGGATAAATGACTGTTGTTTGTTTAGCTTTTTCTAAATTAAACAAATATTTACCCACAGTATAAGAATTTTATAGTTTGAAACGATTAATATTATTAGACTTGTTCTGGTAGATTATTGCCATGTATTCTGTGTAAAATAATCGAGTACGTATATTGTAAAATCCACTGCTTAAATGAACATTGAGTTAGTAGGCATTTTCTTTAAAAAATTCACAACATACAGAACGATTTACAAAACCAGTGGACATATTACGGAATATCGTATGCATATCGTTGAAATTTCAATGTAATTTAAATCGAAATTTTGATAGAAAGCTTATGCCTTGTCTCAGACTATGGCAGAACTATAAACGTATATCTTTCCCTACAACAAAACACTGACTTAACAAAAACAGCTCCTTTGTATGTGTCAAATAGAATGGAGAAAATTCAAAGTAGATTCCATGACAGAATTATACAAGGTAATGACAAAAAACATTAAAATACGAAAACAATAGGCGTCTCTTTTGTCGTATATGTCAAATAAATCTGCTACACAAAGAGAAAAAATTAATGTGTTGCACTCATACTAAATTTTTGCACACTTATACTTTCTATGTAAAGGGTGGTTAAATTTTAAGCGCCGATGTTGAATGTGAACCACACCTAAACGTCAAGTTTTTTTTCTGCATTTCATTTGACATTTCTCAATTTCTAACTCAATTTGAACCATGGAAAGATACACAATCGAGCAACGCGTTAAAATTATTCAGGCTTTTTATGAAAATGGGCGTTCAAATCAAAATGTATATCGTGCACTTCGTAATTTTTTCGGTCAATTTAATCGTCCAAATGTGCGTACAATCGGAAAAATCCTGCAAAAATTTGAGCAAGCCGGGTCTATAGGATATGGCCAAACAACTGTGCATGCTCGTACTGTAGAAAATATTGCTGCTGTTCGCGATAGTGTAGCTGAAGAGCTGTCCACCTCAACTCGTCGTCGTGCCCAACAATTGCACCTCTCACGCTCATCGTTGATGAACATTATGCATAAAGACTTGCATTTACACACTTACAAGGTGCAATTGACGCAAGAACTAAAGCCTCTTGACCATTTCAAACGTCGTCAATGGCAAGAAATGGCAACAGTGGATGATCAATTTTCGAAGAAAATCATCTTCAGTGATGAGGCACATTTTCACCTCAGTGGATTCGTCAATAAGCAGAATTGCCGCATTCGGGCGAATGATAATCCAAGAGTGATTGTCAAAAAAACAATGAACCAACAAAGAGTGACTATTTGGTGCGGCTTATGGGCTGGCGGCATCATCGGGCCGTATTTTTTCCAAAATGAGGCCGGTCAGGCAGTTACTGTGCATTGTGTTCGCTATCGTGAGATAATAACAAACTTTT
This sequence comes from Thelaira solivaga, assembly GCA_947397855.1. Classification (NCBI taxonomy): domain Eukaryota; kingdom Metazoa; phylum Arthropoda; class Insecta; order Diptera; family Tachinidae; genus Thelaira; species Thelaira solivaga. The sequence continues at coordinate 19,098,991 of OX377615.1, read as the reverse complement.
TATGGCCCGAATTGAAAGATATGGATGTGGACAATATGTGGTTTCAACAGCACGGTGCTACTTGCCATAGCTAAGGAAACAATGGCTCTTTTGCGCGACAAATTCAATGGCCGTGTTATCTCACGTGGTGGCGATGTCAATTGGCCGCCAAGATCATGTGATTTGACACCGTCGCACTTCTTTCTTTGGGGTTATTTGAAAGAAAAGGTGTACGTCGATAAGCCAGCAACAATTCAAGAGCTAAAGGATGAGATAATTCGGCACATTAATGGCATAGAACCTTAATTATGCCTCAGCGTCATCGAAAATTTGGACCATCGGATGGAGGTGTGCCGCCGAGGTTGCGGTGGCCATTTTGCCGATATTTTGTTCCATACATAATTGAATCGTACCATATTATCATAATAAAAAGAAATGACAATAATTTCCTAAATAATTTGTGTTTTATTCGAAATCAACATCGGCCCTTAAAATTTAACCACCCTTTATATCAGATATAAAAATAATCCAAAGGCGAAATTTTTGAGGATTTCATTTACAAAACCTTCTGTACGACCTTATTTAAGATCCAGTACTCATGCTCTTTTGTTTTTTTCTTTCTATTTCGCAAACTTATAAACAAAGTAAGTACAAAAAAGTATAAAACAAAAACTTAATCATAAATACAAACTTAACTGAGCTTTGTAGTTGAAATGTTAGAGTTGTGAGTTACTGCTTCTTAATTGCATATATCCCAGTTCGAATCCTGGTAGAGTCAAATAAAATTGTACAAAATTTGAAAGACAAAATTAATTTAAATTAACAGAGACGAAAAAATTAATATCATAACAAATTTTTTATTTACATAAAAACTTTATTTCAAAAAAGTTATATAAAAATATTTATATATAAAATTCTAATCTAAATAAATAGTTATATAATTTTATACAAAAATTTTTAATACAAATTGTGTATTAAAAATTAAAAAAAAAATGTTTTCCCTGACCGAAGGTTAACGAATACAGCTGCAATTGAGAGAATGAAACACAGTTTATTTTCCAGATGAGGTACGCTTAGTCTCTCTAGGATCGACAAAGGTCTGCATCCTTTGTATTTATGCCATCAAAGTCGTCTAGACTCTTGACTAAATAAAAAACGTCGTCGAATGACTTCCTTCGATTAATTAACTAGCATTCGTTAAAAATTAAGTTTAACAATTAGATCCGAAGGAGAGTAAATGATGCGGTCATCGATCGGGTAGCTACGATAATATAAATTAATAAGAACAACTATCACGATCAAATCTACAGGAACAAAGTTCGTGTTATAACTAAAACTCTGCTCCCCCACTTTTTAAACTTGAAGCTTTATGTATTCTCTACTTTGTACTTGTATGACTGGTCTTGGCTGGATAAGAAGTCCATGTGTTGACAGATAAAGGCTTCCAGAAGGCCTGCTTACTTCTTCTTGTCGTCCCTGGGAATGTCGCAGAGAATATAAACACATTTTAACAGATACTAAAGATAAGAAGAGGTGTATAACTGTTCTAATGCCATTACCTTGTATAATTCTGACATACAATTCCGGCTATACCCTTACAGCCATATTCATAACGACTTTATACAGTTTGGCAAGGCATTGTTAAGGAAATTTCCTAAATATAATATTCAGAATTGATTATTAGATTAATAATCTTTTAGTAAATTATTGTTAAATACAGAATACTGCTATTTTAAAATAACAATCATATTGTTTATTTCAATTTTCAATTCCAATTCAAATCCATGTCTCTGCAAATGCATTTCTCTTTTTTGGACTTAAATCAGAAACCGGTCTCAAATTATATCTAAAGAAATCACAGCCTATGTATATAATAATCGAATCTAGCTGTATGTACTCTTTTTGTTACCAAATCTGGGCTGAAAATCATCCAAGGTTGTAATTAAATAGATAAAAATTTTGCTGAGGAAATTTAAGAGATGTTATACCAAAAGCCTTCTATGGAAATTTTTTCACGATTAAAAAGATTAATGAGGCAAATTATTTAATAGTTAGGATATTACTTAAAAAGCCACAATATAAATATTGATTTTTTAGCTTGCTTCTTTATTTGCTCAATATTTTAATTAATATTATCAATAATAGAATGGAATATGAAATAATTTACAAAAAATCCCCCAAATGAGCATAGACTGTCGAAACTGAAATTGAATTGCAAGTAAATGTTATTAATTTGTATAAAAGTGAAAAGTTGCAAATCTTTTTTCCTTGATTAACCCTGAATAAACTATCCTATTTTTAATACGCTTATACCAATGTTAGTTATTACGAATAACATGCACATTAAATTGCATCTGAGAAACCGAGAGCGCACCAAGTACTTTAAAAATTAATTAAAAGCAAAATTATATAGGTTTTAATACTTTTGAACTAAATTAACTATAATTAAAAAATCAATAAGAGATAACGAGATATAAAAGTTACCATAAAAGAAGAAAATAATGTTAGTCGAAACGACAAACTGGTAGAAGTGTAATAATTATTCCTTTTTTGCTAAAAATATAACTTGTAACAGGTTACCTCTCTTGATTTTAATATATATGAATGCTTAGGTCATGAATCGTTTATAAAAGTATAAAAATCAAGAAAAACAAGAAATTTAAGGTCCATAAAATTATCAAAAAAATAGTTACACCAAGTTAGTCGTTTCGACTACGTAACTTTTACGAAAACTATTATATCGATTAACTAAAGCATTAGCTTCTAAACTAAATCAACTACTTTCATATGTATAGACAAAACGAAAGTTAACGAGATAAAAAAGTTACGATAAAAAAAAGTAAACTGTGTTAGCCGAAACGACTAACATTGGTTATGCAGGGCTTACCACTATTTCTTCTGATGCACTATGATCTAACTAACTGTAAAACTCATCAGAATTTCAAATTCTATGGATAAGTATTATATTTTCTTGAGTTTTTTTTTTTTTTTGTAAAATACTAGTTGACCCGGCAAGCGTTGACTTGCCTTAAAATTTTTATATATTCGATCTTCTTACACTAAGAAATCGTACTCATAGAGTAAAGAACCGTGCGAGACCGTTTAAAAACAGGTAGTAAGCAAATAAGCCAGATACCGACTATAGCGCTACCTGCCGGGCGAATTTGTGACGTTAAGCCTTCCAAGATTATACATATAAACCTTCTTCTTGAATCACTCTATCTTTCAAAAAAAAAAAAAACTGCACTAAAATCTGTTGTGTAGTTTTAAAGATCTAAGCATACATACAGACATAGGGACAGACGCGGGAAGCGACTTTGCTTTATATATACTATGTAGTGATCAGACATCCTATCATAATTTTAAAACAACTTATTCGATTTTGTTACAAAAAATCTCAAAAAATATCTAGCCCAAGTATTATTTTTTGAGTTATTGGGAAAAATGTTATAAGAAAAAAAATTTTTTCGAATAATTATAATATGAAATTTTTAATTGTCAAAAATTCACAAAAAATAGAAAGCATCCAAATACTAACCAAATTTATTATTTAATCTTAAAATCGCATATAATAGAAATAAATCTATATATAAATATATATATATATATATGTATATATATAAATATAAATAAATAAATATATATATATATATATATATATATATATATATATATATATAAATCAAATGTCGTTCGTCTATAATTACATCACTTGAGAACGGCTAGACCGATCTAGAAAATTCACAAAAAGTGAAAAGGGTATATAAGTTTGTCATTCCGTGTGTAATTTCTACACACGGTTCATAAATGGCTGAGCTATGAGTAAAATTCGCGACTACCTCTTTTTTAAGTAGGTTTTTTGAGAATTGTCTCTAAACTACGAAACAGACCAAAAAAGTGGTGTAAAGTTTTATCATAAATAACAGTCATATTATCTGTGCAAAAAATTAGAGTAATCGGTTGGCAAATGGCCGAGAAATATCAAAAATAAAACAGAAATTTAAAATTTCTATTAATTTCTGCGTTGTTGTTTTGCGTTTTTTATCTAAATTAAAAAAAAGTAGTATGCAGTTTTTTCAGACATCACATTCATAGTCAGAAATCGCGACTACATCTATTTTTGACCATTTATGGTGCGTTTTTTGCTTAATTTGTCTGATATCATAGTCATAATGTCTGTGGCAAAAATGCAAAAGGTCGGTAAGCAAATAGACCAGAAAAATTAATAATACAACCGGCATTTCACATTTTCATTAATTTTTGTTTTTGCTTTGCTTTTGCTTTTGCTTTGTTTTTTTGGTGGAATTTTTTATTTAGGGCTCGTTCTATTTGATGTGGAAAAGCGTAATGATGATGTCAATTTTTCATTTCAAATTTCAGCTCAAACAAAATTTAAGGGGACAGCGTACAAAAAAGATTATTTTAACCATAGTTTCCTTCTTTAAGCTTTTAGTATATAATTTTTGTTGATATTATTGCTCGTTTTATTTATATTTAAACTTTTTTTTATATGTATCATTAAAAAATAAAAAAAAAACAAGTTAAATTCGGCAGTGCCGAGTCTTATATACCCTTCACTGTGTTAGCGAAATATTAATATTTTTCACTTTCCACATTCTTTATTAATAGCAAAACCATAGAAAAAATTAAATGAGTGAAGAATAATATGCCGCGTTAAATATGTTTTAACGTAAAAACCGAAGTTTTTCAGTATTTGTAAATATTTTCAGTATTAATGGCTTATTTATCAAATACGTCTTAAGTCATTAAATATTAAATGTTTTAAGCAATAGTTTAGCGGAGATCATCTATATTTGTAACCAACCAATCAAATATTCAGTGCTGTTGCTCTGAAGGGTTTAAGCAATTTCCGTTTTGCATCATAGAATAAAAATTACGAAATTTCAAGTAAATGTTAAAACACTTTCAGAAAGCGTAGAACTTACAAATTTCATTTCAGTTTGGTTTCAGTAAGTTTCTGTTGCCAAAATGAGGAATGATAAAAATTCCTCAGAGTATGAGTACTGGGGTAGGAGGGAAATAAAAAAATTTTTAAAAATAATGTAAAGTTTTTTCTGAGTACTTAGAAGATAGATTACAAATCTAGACGACCTCCCTTTTAAAATGATATACATCTTATCTCGTAATCTTCTATGGTTCGTTCGGAAGTTACTTTGCATTATATTTAAATTTCCATATACCCCAGTACTGTTGCTCTAAGTGATTTTAAGAACTTGCCTACGAACCATTAAATATTGTGAGATGAGACATATATCATTTTAAAGAGGAGACTGTCTAGATTTGTAGCCCACCGCCAAAATACTCAGAGTTATTGTGAACTATTTTAAAGTTTTTTTTTTGAAATTTCCATACACCCCAGTACTGTTTAACTCAAGGATTTTGGTAGTTTCCGTTTTGCATCATAAAATAAAAACTACGAATTTTTCAGAAAATGTTAAAACACTTCCAGAAAGTTTAGAGCCTACAGACTTAATTCCTTTTTAATTTTAGTAATTTTCCTGCCCAAAAATCCCTCAGAAGAAGAGTACTGGGGTATGAGGGAATTGCATAAATTTTTTAAAAATAATGCAAAGATTTTTCTGAGTATTTGATTACAAATTTGGAAGTTTTTATAAAAGAAAAATAAATCAGTGATGGTCTTAGCAGAGTGGCAAGCCTAACTTAGGTGACTAAAAAAATTTAAGATTAACAAATTTCAAACAACAGATTTCTACTTTGAATTTCAAACAAAATCTTTTTTCAATAGCAAGTATGTATTGCACTCGCAAGTGTGTATTAAGAAAATTACAAAAATATATAGTTATACTGAAATTCGAAACGAAAATACTGTTTTCATTGCATAATTATTACTTTGAAATACATACTTTATTTTTTTGTGCATATTTTACGTAATTCCATACTTTTTGTATTACATTTATATAAAATATATATTTGTATTAAATACGTGTGACAACATTTTAATATAAAAACCCAATATAATATTGAATTGCTTGAAGACTGTCAGAGTAGCAAGATATCGAATTGAAATTGGTTTTTTAAAGATTAATAATATGGAAAGTATTATATAAACAAATTTCTTCTCTGTCCGATGACACTTGCAGTAAAAAAAGACAACAACAACATTCAATGCACTATAGTTTTCATGCATTTTTATCTATCAACTGCGTAATTGGAGACCGCGTTATAGGAGAACTTGTCTTATATTTCACACCGTGTTACATTTGATTCGCGTTATAAAAACACCGCGCTATAAGAGACTTGACTGTATAAGTTATTATTATGCAATAAGCCAAAAATAAATGCGTACATTTATTACATTGCGGCAAATCTGTAGAACGTTCTTTACCCCAATGTGCAATACTGTCTTGTTGATCGACATTTTGTAAATAGTATATAGCAATTATAATTATTCAGGCAGTATCATCAAGGTGTCTCACGTCTTCTGCCGTAACATACACTACACTCAAAGGGCCACCGCAGAAAGGATACAGTTGTTCATCAAGAGTAATCTTGGCCATTGCTATATATGTATATGTAATTATATCAGTTTACTAACGATGCAACCATGTGTTTGCGATATCGAAACGTATTTATTCCCCAACATCATCCTATACTAAGTAAGTAAATTTTACAGGTTTTGCTATTGTTTTCCAAACATTTAGTGTCAACATACTACAACACAGTGGATAGCATTTCAGTACTCCGTATTGGTTCACAACTGTGGACAATTGACAACTATAATATTTACTACAGTTGTCTAGAAGAAACCTACAATTTGTTTGTAGTCTAGTGGACAAAATTGCTTTATTTTTACCCGAAAAATATGTGTGCATACCCGGATTTGTCTGCTACAGACGTAAGTAGAATTTTTCTGCAATGATTGAGTGTGTTATAAAGTAAAATGTATAGTAGATACTCGTATTTGTATATGGATTAGTGTATAAGTTTCATGTTAGTTTTAAGTGTTATACAGTTGGCTAGACTTAAAATTACCGTTACAGTTTGATATTGTTACTAAAGAAATCTAGAAGGTTCTAGGCTGAGCTGAAATGACCGATACAGTTTGATTTCATGACCGTTACAGTTTATTAGTGTTACTAGGTAAATCTAGAAGTTTCTAGGCTCAGCTGAAATTTTATATAAAGCTGATGACATTTTGAGTGCTTTTCATAAAAATTTTTTAAACGATTAGATTATTCGATTCGTATAAACGGCACATAAGAATACAAAAAAATTAGTGATATTGGTTTATCCGTTTTCCAATTTTAGATAAACTTGAAAAGTGGGGCCTAGTATTTCTTTTTCATAACATCCCAAGTTGGGCTATGACGAACACATAATAAAACAAGTTAATTTTGGGTGTGCCGAGTCTTATAAAGAGTGATTTTTTTGCTATTATCTTTTTGGCAACACTAGTTTTGACAGCTCACGCACGTTTTGTATCTTGTGTCACTGTCAAACCTCTTCAGTTTGGTCTATAATTTAATCATGAATCGTCTTACAAACGAACAACGCTTGCAAATTATTGAATTTTATTACCAAAATGCGTGCTCTGTTAAGAAAGTTCATCGCGCGCTTCTTCCATTTTATGGTCAGTTTAATCGACCTACTGAGGCTTCTATTCGGGCTATTGTAACAAAATTTCGCACCAAATTTACATTGTTGGACATTAAACCACCAACACGCTTACGTAGAGTGCGAACTGAAGAAAATATCGCAGCCGTATCGGCCAGTGTTGGTGATGACCGTGAATTATCGATTCGGCGCCGTTCGCAGCAATTGGGCCTCTGTTACTCCACTACGTGGAAAATTTTTGCGGAAGGATTTGGGTGTGAAGCCTTATAAGATACAACTGGTGCAAGAATTGAAGCCAAACGACCTACCACAACGCCAAATTTTTGGTGAATGGGCTCTTGAAAAGTTAGATGAAGATCCACTTTTTTATCGAAGAATTGTGTTCAGCGACGAGGCTCATTTCTGGTTGAATGGATACGTTAACAAGCAAAACTGCCGTATTTTGAGTGAAGAGCAGCCAGAAGCATTGCAAGAGCTACCAATGCATCCACAAAAAACAACCGTTTGGTGCGGATTATGGGCTGGCGGCATCATTGGGCCGTATTTCCTCAAAGATGATGCGAATCACAACGTTACTGTGAATGGTGAGCGCTACCGTGCGATGATAACAAACTTTTTTTTGCTCAAAATGGAAGAGCTTGACTTGCATGACATGTGGTTTCAACAAGACGGTGCCACATGCCACACAGCACGCGAAACAATGGACCAATTGAGAGGCGAGTTCGGTGAACAGTTCATTTCACGCTTGGGACCAGTCAATTGGCCGCCCAGATCGTGCGATTTAACGCCTCTAGACTATTTTTTGTGGGGCTATGTTAAGGCTAATGTCTATAGGGACAAGCCCGCTTCGATTGACGCACTGGAAGCCAACATTGCCAACATTATTCGTGAGATACCGGCCGAAATGTTGGAAAGAGTATGCCAAAATTGGACTAAGCGGATGGACCATTTGAGGCGCAGCCGCGGCCAACATTTGCATGAAATAATCTTCAAACATTAAATTATATCGACCCAACTATCGATCCAAATAAATATTTCATGCATTTTTCTGAATTTTATGTGTTTTTTTTTTTAAATTTCCGATAGTTCTTATAAAATCACCTTTTATATATTATTTTTTTTTTAATATTGAACAAGAATGTTGGAATTAAAAAATATGAAAATGTTGTTACAGCAATATATACAAGGTGGCGCAAAAATAACCTTCCGATGTTTTTTGGCTGTAATTTAAAAAAAAATTAAAAACTTTGATTCTTCTTGTGGATTATTTTTATTTGGTCGAGAATATGATGTCATGTAAATGGCCGCCACCACAGTTGATTGTCACTTAAGCCCTTTTTATGGCATTTTCCATCACTTTGGCCAAAACTTCCGGCAATAGGTCCTCACATTCTTGACGAATATTGTCTTTAAGAGCTGCAAGAGTCTGAGGCTTGTTGACATAAGCCCGCGACTTCAAAAAGCCCCACAAAAAGAAGTCTGCAGCGGTCAAATCAGGCGATCTTGCTGGCCAGTGCAAATCGCCAAAACGGGAGATTAGGCGCCCGGGAAATGCATCCTTCAGCATATCGGTTGTGGCACGTGCAGTGTGTGCCGTTGCACCGTCCTGTTGGAACCACATGTTTTCCAATCCCAATTCATCAAGTTTCGGCAAAAAGAACTCGTTGATCATTGCTCTGTAGCGCTCACCATTCACAGTAACCGTTTGGCCCGCGACATCTTCGAAAAAAAAAGTTCCGATGACTCCTCCAGCGAAAACAGCACACCATACAGTGACTTTGAGCGGTTGTAATGGCTCTTCGTGGGTTACACGCGGATTTTCAGTGCCCCAGAAGCGTAAATTTTGCTTATTTACGTACCCGCTAAGATGTAAATGGGCCTTATCACTCATGATTATTTTTGATGAAAAATCATCTTCCTCTTGGTGGTGATTAAGGATGACTTGAGCGTATGTTAGACGCAATTGGCGATCAGCACCTAACAGCTGATGCACCGTCTGGACTTTGTACGGAAACATCTTCAAATCTTGTACCAAAATTCGCTGTAAAGACCGTCGACTGATACCCATTTGCGTGACACGTCGGCTACAGCAGCAATATTCTCTGCAGAACGGTTACTCCGGGGTCTGCCACGCCTGGCAGCATCTCGTGTTGTGCCAGTCTCTTCGAGGCGAGCGGCTAAACGTCGCAGTGTTTCACCAGTAGGCGTTGGACGGCCAGGAAATCTGCGACGAAATTCACGTTGTGCCAAAGTCAACGACCGATTATTGGTCAAATAAATAGTCACCAATATTCCGCGTTCTGGAGCAGTGTATCGTAACATTGTTTATTATCGTGTATTTCGCATGTGTTTACTACACAAATGTCAAAACAGAGCTGACATTAGGGGCCAATCACAAAATTTATAGCATTTTCTGATAGGAGGATTACTTTTGCCCAACTTTGTACATATACACCATTATCATGAATAATTTTTCCCTCGTAATTTTTCCCATTTCACATTTTTGCAATCACGAATAACTCCCATGAAAAATAAACTTTTAAGTAATTCAATTGAGATTGATAGCATGAAAAAATGTTTACTTTAAGAAATTCTCCCTTATCATAAATAATTGTTTCACATGAAATTTATTCACTTTTCCCTAATATTTGTTCACTTCATATTTGCTGGGGAATGGTTTTAGTTCTGGGCTACAATATTAATGTGGGTATGATCAATACATCCCATACCAGCAGGTATTCCAAATTTACGATCAGACGAATTATAATGGCAAACAAATTTATTAATGATAAGAGGAAAGGGAAAAGTAAAAAAAAACTACCGGTTAATTTTTATAAATAACTAGCTGACCTGGTAAACCTTGTTTTGCCATGTGAATTATTTCTAGAGTATGGAAATATATCTTATTTATTTCATCAAAATCGGTTAAGTTGAAAAATGTTAAAAAAATTTTTGGGATGAGCCCCAAGAGCATAAAAATTAGTTATAAACAGGGCTCGGACTTTAGTGCAACTAAAACTATGTTTTAAAGCGCTTAACAAATGCATCTAAAAATTACTTACGGAAAAAACACCAAAAATAAGAGAATATTTAAAATTTTTTTATTTTTGAAAAAAAAAAAAAATATAACACAAACAACAATTCACGTAACAAAACTTAAAGAACAAAAATCAGTCAATTTGTATCATATTTATTTCAGCTTATTTAAAGCAACCTGTTATTTATGTATATAAATAAAAAAATTTTATATTTTCAAAAAAAAAAAAAATTTCTGTTGGGACGCAAAAAGCTATTGTACATCGAAAAAGTTCGTTCAACATCAACTAAAGTTAAAGGGGCGTATTTAAATGATGCCAATTCTATCGGAGAGTATTCGCTACTTAGATTATTTGTACCAGATTCAATGCTTTCAGATATTTGCTTCAAAATGTAGTACCCCTTGTTTTTCTCCACGGTAGTACCCCTTGTTTTTCTCTACGAAGTTTACTTGTTTACTAAGGGTGTTGAACCCCTGCAATTTTGTTATAGTTTCACTTCAAAATATTTAGTTTGAATATAAGAAAATCAAATCACTTTTTACAGAATTTAAATTTAAAATTGTTTTCATTCTTTTTATTATAATGGCATCTTCTTCATCTAATTTAGTCAAAATAACTGGCATAATATTTGACGGTATCTAACCAGGTTCCCCATCTAGTAACCACAGGTGGTGGTGGAAGAGGCACATTGGGTAACTTTTCTTTTTACCGCAATATATTAACGTATCTACGTTTCTTTAAATTTACACAATTAATAAGGAATTTCATTTGAGAAATCATCGCTTAGAATACCCAAAACAACGTTGACTATATGTCGCCCTTCTATATCTGTTGTTTCATCAATGGATGTCCATACGTATTTATCTTTTACAATACTTTTAAGCTTTGCAAATGTTTATTCGTAAATTTTATTGACAATATACAGGGTGGGCCAAAAGAAACCAAGGGGTGTAAAAGTTTAATAACTTTTTTGTTTATTAACTTTTTTTTATTTTTTCTTTCAGATTATATAATATACAAAATGGAAATTTTTTTACACTAAGTATGAAAAATGATGTCTCTTAAATGACCACCGTTTTCAGCTTCGCACTGATGGGCTCTTTTTAGAGCATTTTCCATAACATCTTTCAAAACTTGTGGCTGTAACGTTCGAATTTCTGCAACAATGTTTGCCTTGAGTTCAAGGATTGTCTCTAGCTTGTTCACATACACTCGCTCCTTCAAAAAACCCCAAAGAAAATAGTCGGGTGCTGTCAAATCTGGCGATCGCGCTGGCCAAATAATTTCCGAATTTCGAGAAATTATTCGCTCTCCAAAAATTTGACTTAAAAGTGCCATTGTGTCTCGGGCAGTATGGGTAGTGGCTCCGTCCTGCTGAAACCACATACCAGGTCTGTTTTCAAGAGCAGGACGTAAAAAATTTTCTATCATAAAACGATACCGCTCTCCATTTACGGTTACAGCACTTCCATCTTCATTCTCGAAGAAGTAGGGCCCAATGACATTTTCAGATGTGATCCCACACCATACTGTACACCTGATGGGGTGCAATTGGCGTTGATGAATGGTTCTTGGATTTTGAGAACCCCAGAACCTACAGTTCTGCTTGTTAACAAAGCCATTCAAATGAAAATGAGCTTCATCACTAATAATCAAATTTTCAATAAAGTTGATTTCATTTCTGGCCAACTCTTGAAATTTAACTGAAAAATTTAGACGTTGCCGATGATCTGCGGGTTTTAATTCTTGGACCAATTGCACCTTATATGGGTATAACTGTAAATCTTTTTTTAAAATGCGCCGTAGTGACGTACGAGACATTTCTAGCTGAGCAGAACGCCTTCTGCCAAATGTTTCTGGTGCTTCGTTAACACTTTGCTGTACTCGTTCAATATTTTCCGCAGTGCGACTTAAACGTGGTCTACCGGTTCGAGGCAAATCTCTTACGCTGCCATGTTGGTGATGACGATTAACTAAGCAACGAATCATCGCTTTAGAGGGCGAAATTCTGATGTTAAAATGTCGACGATATGCTCTTTGCGTTAAAATAATTGATCTCTGGTTTAAATAATAAAATTCTATTGTTCTGGTTCTCTGTTCAGTTGTGAACCTCTCCATTATAAATTCTCCAAGTGTTGTCTATATAATCTGAAAGAAAAAATAAAAAAAAATTAATAAACAAAAAAGTTATTAAACTTTTACACCCCTTGGTTTCTTTTGGCCCACCCTGTACTTTCCAAGAAATGAATCTCTTGGAATTTTCATTTGCATGTATTCTTCTAAAAAAAATTTCTGAACACTTTGTTTGACAATTTATGAAGAGGTATATTTGCAGAAATAAAACTTGTACATAGAGCTAAAGGGAATTTGTTGCTGCTGTCGTCAATACCATGAAATGATTGAGACTCCCTATGCTTATTTAGTGCAAAACAAATCTTTGTGTTTTTTGCTATTCAAGTGCTGGTCAATTACGTATTTTCTATCAAAGCTTACTTTTTTCGAACATATTTTACACAAGAGGACTTTTCCGTCTGTTTTGAAAATATCTTTGTATTGTTGTGCGTATTTTGTAGCAACATTAGATTGCTTCGGTTTGAATCTCGGCATTCCCTTTGAAAAAAGAAAAAAATGTAAAAAAGCACTTCATTTACAAAATTCATGTAAATTACCAGGTTAATTTTTCTTTATTTAACAGATATTTATTGAATTTTTAAAGTTTTCACAAGCTAAATATGCACTTTGAAAAGATGTTGTAACAGGTGCTTTGTATAAATGAATAATGCCGGTCAGATAAATGGTTCTTTTTAAAACATACACTCCGCCGCCGTGTTAATCTGACGTGAAGAAAACCGCTTCTATTAGCCCAACCGTTAACTATTTTCAATAGAACAATCTCTATAACTTCATATAGGTACATTTTATTTTTCTTTAAGTTTTCTAAAAAGTCATTACTTTTTTTAACACTTGAAAAAGTTTTAGGCTGGTATTCATAGAAACTAATAACGACTTCAAGTATAAATTATGACAAATTTTTCACATAAATTTGTCAAAATATCGATTTCAGGTCTACTTTAATTTTCTTTGAATACAAGCATTAATACTAACAGCCGTATTAAAAAATATTAAAAAGCATTTGAACTTATTTGAAACAAAAATCTTTAAAATGGTATTAATTAAAAAATTTTAGCTTAAAATATTTATTTTAAGCTTTGTGTAAACACACGAATTTTAAAATTGGTTTCGAAGTTATTGTGAAAAATATGCATTTATTGGCAAAATATGCAAAAATATGCAGTTAACACCAAAATATGCAAATATATTCAACTACAAATCACTTAAAAATCAATGATTCGGATAGAAAATTAGTCAAAGCCTTTTTCCCTATTACCACAAAAAACATGCATTTGCATAAAAGTCCGAGCCCTGGTTATAAACGTATTCTCATACTTACTGAATATACGTATTAAATTTCATCAAAATCGGTTAAGTCTAAAAAAAGTTTGTTGAGGTGAACTAACCCCCCCCCCCCCTTTGGGCGTATAAAAATTAGTTATAAAGCTATTAGAGCTACTGAATGTACATATAAAATTTCATTAAAATCGGTAAGTCCAAAATATTTTTTTTAAGGTAGGGCTCTGCTGGATTTCGCCATGGCATTTCGAGCAGCCAAAGTATTGTTTGCACGCTGTTCGTCACTTTGAGATGCTCTAGATGCCGCAACATTTATAGCATTACGTGATTGACGCCCAAATTACTGCGCGTACGTACCATTTTGTATTAAAAAATGTGGATATACCAATTAAATATGAAGTAATTGAAATTTGATTTATTCGCGAAATCCGAAAATTGAGACACATATGTTAGTTGAATAATGCAATTATTAAGAATATAAATAGATCAGCTGATCATGAAATGTCAGTCATAGCATGCACTCAAAAGCTAGCAACTTTGGAGAAAAAGTCCGTTACAGCATGGGATAGCCGCGCGAAAGAAAAACACTACAATGTTAAAATTTGCCGCCAAGAGTAAATTTTATTCCTGGAGAAAAAAATGTATCAGAAGAACCTGTAATTCAAAAAGAAAAAAATTTTCTACCGCCTCTTCATATAAATCTAGGCCTAATGAAAAAATTTTTTAAAGCAATGAACAAGGATGGTGAAGACTTTCTATACATTAAAATCAAATTTCATAGAATCAGCGATGCAAAAGTAAAAGAAGGCACATTTGTAGGTCCACAAATACGAGAGCTTATGAAGGACGCAGTCTTTAGAAATATATTACAAATATAGGCATATTTTCGGAACTATCAGAGCATAGTTACAATAAAGTTCAGGAAAAATTAATAGAGATGTTCTCCAACGGCAAACAGATAAATTTTACTAAATGTACAATGAGAGCTCAAGATATAGAGACCGAAGTAGAGAGTGTGAAACAAATTTTCTTCTACCATGTTAGGGAAAGTATGCACTCAGGTATAATTGAAACTTACAATCAAATAAAAAATAAAATCTATTATCCAAAACTTATGAAAATAATTCAGCTGGTTATTAATCAGTGTGAGATATGTCAAGGGGTAAAATATGGCAGAAACCCAATTAAATCAAAATTTACAGTTACCGAAACACCATCAAAGAAAAATGAAATAGTGAACGTAGATACCTATGTAATGAAAGGATTACGTTTTTTAACGACAGTCGATAAGTTCAGTAAATTCGGGGCAGCCTACTCACTTAATAATAGAAGCCACATAACAATCATAGAACAATTGGAAGATCATTTTGCTAAAATAGGTAAGCCAAAAAAGATAATTGCGGATAACGAGTTTAAAGCCGCTAGAATAAAGGAATTTTTAGATAAAGAAAATGTAGAATTGCATCTTACAAAACCTAATAGTCATACAGGTAATGCAGACATAGAATGCCTACATAATACAATAGCAGAAAAATTTAGAATAATGTACAAAATAAATAAAGAAATACCGGTAAAACAATTAATTCAGAAATCAATTAGAAGCTATAATGAACGGTACCATTCAGTTATTAAATGTACGCCCCACGAAGTTCAACAAGGAAAAATATATGAAAATTAAGTTAAAGAAAATTTAGAAAACAACAAAAAGAAAATAATTGGAAAACTAAACAAATCTAAGAAAGAGTATAAAGAGCATAGGGAAGAGGGTTTATAAAAAACTATAAAGCAGTTAGACATAAAGAACAACCTAAATACAGAAAAGGATTATTCAAAAACGTACATTCGTGTAATATAAAAAGACCTTATAAATTTACAGATAACAATAATCACACTCCTGATGACAATGTTATGGACACCAATGACTAAGGGAATAATAATTATTCGTGGACATTTACATGAAAAATCAAGAAATAGTTAAAGAATCTGATATAATATTACATATTATAAATTTGATTCAAATAGAATTAATGGATACGCGGAACAAATTAATGACCTTAATACCTAAACCAAATAGACGTAGACGTGGACTAATAAACGGAATAGGGAGTGTATCTAAATGGTTATTTGGAACGGTGGACGACGAAGACAGACAAAATATACAAAAATATCTTTCTGACAATGAAGAATTGAAAGAAAATAATAATCAACAAATTGTAATAAATAATTACTTCAATAATACTTTAAATCATTTAAAATCGTTAATAAAAATAATGACAAACAGACAATAGAAAGGAGATTTAATTCAATACATAAATTAGTAGAAGCAGAAAATAGGAGAGAAATATATTTAGAACAGTTGACAAATATACAGTTAATTAAGGATAGAATTGAACATTTACAGAAAAATGTTATTTCAGCAAAACATGGTATTATTCATCCAAGTATTCTAGCCAATAATGAAATAAAAAAAATATGATATTGATGATAATAAACTTAAATATATACGATTTGGGACAGCATTCGTAAATGGTTCATGTTTAATTTTTGGAGTAAAAATACCAAAAACATTTATAACCGTGAAATTAAGAAATATTATTCCACTACCAAATGATCACAAAAATGAAATATATTATATAATAGATACAATTTTTGAATTTGAAAATAAAACGTATAAATTTGAAAAAGATAAACATTTTAAAGATTTAAAATTAAGTAATCATTGTATAATAAAAAATAATTGTCAATTAATAAAAAGTAATGACTTGGAAATTGTACCATTAGATATAGATTCAATTATAGTTAAGAATGCAAACAATATTGTTATTAATCAGACTTGTAATATAGAAAGACGCGTTTTAAAAAGAAATTATTTGATCAATTTTAATAACTGTTCAATAAGAATTAAATATTATTATATGTCAAATGTTATTGAAAATATAGAAGAAAAACATGTAATGGTGTATACAAAATTCATTCAGAATTTTACGCATAAATTATCTTTTCAAGAAATAGAAGAAGAACATAAACATAATGTAAAAAATATTAAAGCATTGAGATATCATAAGAACTTTACTTTTGGTTGTAATATTGGTATAACAGTTGCACTGCTGGTTTTGAAGTTAATGGTAATAACCAAACACAAAAGTGTAAAAATAAGATTAAATAAAAGAGTTCAGGAGAACTCTTCTTTAAAGGAAGGAGAAGTTACATATACAAATAGTCAAACCACCACTGATAGAATTGATCAGTTTCTACAAACAACAAAACAAACATAAATAGAACAAGAATTCAATACACTCTGTGACTTTGTTTAATAAATTTAGTAATGTTTTTTATAGACGTATAGAACTTTAAATTGCAATAAAACAACGATGGATTATTCGATTGACATGAATTTTATTTATCCGAAAGATAATCTTGTGGCATTACATTATAAATATGATTTCTGGCCACGGCTGGCTCGGATGTAGTCCAATCTGGACGTCCAATTTTCGATGACTTTTTCCAGCATTTGTGGCCGTATATCGGCAATAACACCGCGAATGTTGTCTTCCAAATGGTCAAGCGTTTGTGGCTTATCCGCATAGTTCAATGACTTTACATAGCCCCACAGAAAGTAGTCTAGCGGTGTTAAATCACAAGATCTTGGAGGCCAATTTACAAGTCCAAAACGTGAAATTAGGCGGTCACCAAACGTGTCTTTCAATAAATTGATTGTGACACGAGCTGTGTGACATGTTGCGCCGTCTTGTTGGAACCACAGCTCCTGGACATCATGGTTGTTCTATTCAGGAATGGAAAAGTTAGTAATCATGGCTCTATACCGATCACCATTGACTGTAACGTTCTGGCCATCATCGTTTTTGAAGAAGTACGGACCAATGATTCCACCAGCCCATAAAACGCACCAAACAGTCAGTTTTTCTGGATGTAACGGTGTTTCGACATACACTTGAGGATTAGCTTCACTGCAATTGCAGCAGTTTTGTTTGTTGACGTAGCCATTCAACCAGAAGTGCGCTTCATGGCTAAACAAAATTCGTAAAATACGTATTCCGCACAGAACCATTATTTTCGAAATAAAATTGCACTATTTGCAAGCGTTGTTCAAGCGTGAGTCTATTCATGATGAATTGCCAAGCCAAACTGAGAATAAATCACTTGACAGCTTGTTAATCGGTCGCCATCTTGAACAGTAATGCCAACTTAAAGTTCTATACGTCTATAAAAAACACCCTTTATTACACTTTAAGTATGGTTTTATAAAATCAACAAAACATAAGTGTGTCATTAAGTGAATTGCATTATTAAGTATTTTTTAGAATTAATAAGAACTTAAGTGGGTTAATAAAATTTAATACAATTTTGATATTTTGTTTGTGTAATTAATAATTTCTTGTAAAGCTGTTGCAAGTCAGCATAACCTCGTTAAAAGAAAAAGAAAAGAGAAGACCGCTGACATTGCGACAGCTGGGAAAAATATGCAATGTAAAACATAACAAATAGTTGGTTAGTTTTATTTCCATACTCTTCGAGTACACTTAAATAAAAATACCCTAAAAAAGAAATAGTTTTTTTTTTTAAATAAAAATTAACACAAACGAATTTTATAAAATTCTGGCGAAGTAGCGAGTTAAATGCTAGTTATATTTATAATTGACAATAAAAAAAATATATAATGTCTTTACAAAAATTAAATACTAGTGGCACAATTAATACAACTTTATTGCAAATATCTCAATTACCTGAATTTGTTACTGAGTCAGAATCTTGGCACATTTGGAAAGAAAGGTTGGAAATTCACTTATGTGAAATAAAATTTGATGATGAAAATTTAAAAAAGCTACACTTCTTAAATCTATTGGAAGTGGGCCATATAATTTTCTACATAGCTTATGCAGTCTAAATACTCCTGTTATGTGATTTATTAGAGATGCATTAGACTCCACCGACGATTATATTTCATAAAAGAAAGAAATTTTATGCAGCAATTAAAAATAATATGGAAAGTGTTTCATAATAGTTTGCTAGAGTTAAGCAATTAGCTATCAAATGCAAAATTGGTATGAATTTAGATGCATTTATATTATATCGCTTTATTACTGGATTACCTGAGAAAATATTTGAAAAATTTTGTGAAGAAGATGAAACTTTAACTTTAGAAATTGCTATACGGAAAGCAATAATAATGGAAACGAAATTAGTGATGAAATCTGAAGAGTTTAATGTAAATGCAGTAAAACAACAGTCGTTCAAAAAAGATAATAGTCACGATAATTATAAAAATTTCAAAAACAATGAAAAGAATAATTATTCTGAAAAAGTAACAAAAATACAAAATGGTAAGGCAGCTTATTCTCATTGTGGATAGCGTAATCATCAATCTAATTTTTGTCGTTATAAAGAAAGTAAATATCATAATTGTGGCAAGATAAGACATCTATCAACTGTTTGTAGAAATAATAAAAAGAATATTAATTATATTAATACATCATTTGAGAATACTTCTAATTCATGTGATAATTATATTTGTACTATATCAAATAATAAAAGGTGATTTTATAAGAACTATCGGAAATTTAAAAAAAAAAAACACATAAAATTCAGAAAAATGCATGAAATATTTATTTGGATCGATAGTTGAGTCGATATAATTTAATGTTTGAAGATTATTTCATGCAAATGTTGGCCGCGGCTGCGCCTCAAATGGTCCATCCGCTTAGTCCAATTTTGGCATACTCTTTCCAACATTTCGGCCGGTATCTCACGAATAATGTTGGCAATGTTGGCTTCCAGTGCGTCAATCGAAGCGGGCTTGTCCCTATAGGCATTAGCCTTAACATAGCCCCACAAAAAATAGTCTAGAGGCGTTAAATCGCACGATCTGGGCGGCCAATTGACTGGTCCCAAGCGTGAAATAAACTGTTCACCGAACTCGCCTCTCAATTGGTCCATTGTTTCGCGTGCTGTGTGGCATGTGGCACAGTCTTGTTGAAACCACATGTCATGCAAGTCAAGCTCTTCCATTTTGAGCAAAAAAAAGTTTGTTATCATCGCACGGTAGCGCTCACCATTCACAGTAACGTTGTGATTCGCATCATCTTTGAAGAAATGCGGCCCAATGATGCCGCCAGCCCATAATCCGCACCAAACGGTTGTTTTTTGTGGATGCATTGGTAGCTCTTGCAATGCTTCTGGCTGCTCTTCACTCCAAATACGGCAGTTTTGCTTGTTCACGTATCCATTCAACCAGAAATGAGCCTCGTCGCTGAACACAATTCTTCGATAAAAAAGTGGATCTTCATCTAACTTTTCAAGAGCCCATTCACCAAAAATTTGGCGTTGTGGTAGGTCGTTTGGCTTCAATTCTTGCACCAGTTGTATCTTATAAGGCTTCACACCCAAATCCTTCCGCAAAATTTTCCACGTAGTGGAGTAACAGAGGCCCAATTGCTGCGAACGGCGCCGAATCGATAATTCACGGTCATCACCAACACTGGCCGATACGGCTGCGATATTTTCTTCAGTTCGCACTCTACGTAAGCGTGTTGGTGGTTTAATGTCCAACAATGTAAATTTGGTGCGAAATTTTGTTACAATAGCCCGAATAGAAGCCTCAGTAGGTCGATTAAACTGACCATAAAATGGAAGAAGCGCGCGATGAACTTTCTTAACAGAGCACGCATTTTGGTAATAAAATTCAATAATTTGCAAGCGTTGTTCGTTTGTAAGACGATTCATGATTAAATTATAGACCAAACTGAAGATGTTTGACAGTGACACAAGATACAAAACGTGCGTGAGCTGTCAAAACTAGTGTTGCCAAAAAGATAATAGCAAAAAAATCACTCTTTAATTCTTATAATCCATATATTTTATCAGTATTTGGTAAGTTTTATGCAAATGTAAAATACAAAGGAGTTTCAAAACCTTTAAAAATAACTGTCTCAGATATAAATAGTAAGCCATTATTGGGTAGAGTTTTTCTAAAAGAATTTAATTTTGAAATAACCCAAGTAAATAATTTAAATATGCTTAATACTTACAATATTGTTGAGTTAAGAATGGAATTTAATAAATTATTTAATAATGAATTAGGTAAATTTCGTTTGTGTGAAATTTCACTACCAATAAATTAAACAAGGAGTTTTAGTACAGGTTAATCATTTTCAATGTGGTACACCTTTGGTACCAATTCTCAAAAGTAATGGTAAACATTCGAATTTGTGGAGATTATAAAGTAACAGTTAATAAATAGTTAGTTGATTTTAATTATCCTTTACCGCGTATTGATGAAATTTTTGCAAAATTTAAGTGGTGGAAAAATCTTTTCTAAATTGGATCTTTCAAATGCTTATAGCCAATTAGTGTTAGATGAGAAATCTCAGCTTTTGTGTACATGGAGTACACATATAGGGACGTTAAGAATGACTAGACTCACTTTTGGTGTTAAGCCGGCTGCGGCAATTTTTCATAGAAAATGTTTTAAATGGTATACCAAATATTGTAGTATATCAAGATGATATTACTGTTACAGGAAAAACAATGGCTGAACATATAAAAATTCTTACAAAAGTTTTATTTAAGTTTGTAACGTGCGATCAAACGTCTGACTATCAAAATATAATTATATATAAAATACCTTGTCGTTATTGACTTCCTAAAATTAAACTGAACCATCCTAATTCATTTGATGTTATATTATCGATTACGGATTTCAGTTTAACTATTAATACTTGGCTACTCTATAAAAATGTATGAATGGAAGTATTTATTACTGACGTGGATTTCTGAATATATAAAATTTCAAGGTTAATGGAAATGCACATAACAGGTATATAAGGTGGAGTTAAGAAAAAATACAGCAGACGTCATTCTTTTCTTATTCTTCCTAAAAACGGCAAACAAGTAAGCTGCTTGAACGGTCAAGTTATAATTGGCAAAAATCCCAAAATTTTATTCAGCCATTTTTGACAACTTCATTTTTAGTAAGACAAATAATTTTTAAGTCTGTGTCCTACTGGATTATAATTATTAAAGTGTGCTCGAGTTATCAATTATAATTTTGCGGTGAGTTTACCTGACAGCTTAGCTTTGGAATCAATGTAAAGTTGCTACAACCATACTGTCCCAAAGGTTGTATGTCTGGAAGTGGTGATTTGCTTGAAAATTTTAAGTTTCTGGAGAAACGGATGGTACACGAGTAAATACAAGCTTTATCCCGTGAAGAGATAAGACTACAGGAGTCGAGCCAATATTGAATGAAGCGTAATTTTTGAAGCTGCATCTCTCCCCGTACCCTGCCAGTAACTGAAGTTTTCAAAAAGATAAAATCAAGGAATCGTTTGCAACCACCATCGATTTGTAGTGCGCTTGAAGATCATAGTTATTAGCCTTAATTCGCCATTACCCTTAGGAAGTCTACACCAGTGGTTCATACACTATAATTGTTCAGAAATTGTGTTTAATTTGCAGTGGAAGCAAACTTAATAGGATTGAAAACGATTACGCTCATTAAATAGAAAATTCTAGAAAAAGAAAGATAGCATACGTCTAACAAGTGACCGCATTCACTCTTGGAAAATATAGAACACGGGTTACGGATATTATTCATAATGGATAAAATGTAAACATTATTTGCATTAAAATCCAAACAAAAACTTAATTTAGCTTAACTAAGAAGCACAACAGTTGCTTAAAAAAAAAACAGAAAGAAAAAATCAAAATTAAAGTACATACTCGTATATGTTTATTAATTGTAAGTGATCATAAAATTGCAAATAACATAATTTTTAAGTATATAGTAGCGAGAAGGTGTAAAAATAACAACGTCATCGATTTATCTCGACGAGAGCAAGCAACACTGTGGAAGGCCTTTCAACGTCACTGCATGTAAGTTGTATGTACTTCTTTTATACTATGGAAACTAATTGCTGTGACAGTTCAAAACTACTAGTAACTATTGTGAACCGTATTATGTAACCGAGGTAGAGTTGAACCGAATCGCAGGAATTAGTTTAATAAGTTAACCCCATTTTTATGATCTCCAATTAAGCAACATTATTATATTAGAAACTTGCTACATTTTAACATTAATTTAGTGCATTGCGTTTTTTTTTTTTCTAAAAATTTATTATAAAATTAAATTAAGTTTGATTCTGGAAAGAAAAATATCATTTTCTGTAAAGGTATACTCCTATAATGTAAAGATGAATATATATTAGAATTAACAGAAGAGACAAAGAGAAGAGATTACTTTCCAGAAATTTAATTGCTTATATTTAAATGATCAGCGATCATAATTATCTCTAGTTACAGAGAGAGTTAGTTTTTAGAATAGGTTTTGTTTACGTTTTTCAATAATTGCTTTGCTCACGTACCTTTATTGTAAAAAAAAAACCGAAATTAAATAGCGAGGTATACACCTACATAGTTAACTGAAACTAATATAGAAAAAAAAAACAAATATAAAAAAAAAGAAAAACAAGAAAAAGAAACCTTCTCGTACGTACATATTAGATGTATATTTAATATCACCCTACCATTTTGGTCGGCTAATTAAGTTCGAGGACACGTTCAAGTTTATGTGTGTGTAATATTAATTTAATTTTTTTTTTGATGTAGAAAAACTAATTAATTGAAAAGTAATTGTCGAAAAGAGTAATGCAAATCAGGGATATATTGTATTGCTAAGGAAATTGAATTTTTGTTAAACACGATTTCATAATCGTAATGCAACATTAAAAACTTAGTTTATAAGTTAATTTATAATGATCCAGTTAATAATATGATTTGAATTTGAAATAAATATTATCATGAATGAGTAGATAATTTAAAGAAACTTCTCCTTGGGTGGTGAACATAAATTCAGTTATGGGTTCTTCTAGTTACAATGGTGCAATAGAGAACATGGTTGGGAGGGTAATGAGCACGGGGTACAAGATCTTATCCCAAATAAGTTACACAAAATAAATAACCTAATAGATTACAACATAGTTAGTAGAGACAATAGACCATATAGCAATAGTTGAAGACACTAGTACCAACATACTTTGTGTCCTTATAGGGACTCTTTAAAAATAGTAATGGTTTGTGTGTTGATGTTTGTCAAGAACCTGCCCAACTCTGAGCACAGCTGGTTTATAAGAGTCCCGTCGACTTACCTTCAACACGAGAGAATGCAGCTCAGAAGATGACTCTAATTTCTAATGGCCTGAGGTGGATGTGTATATGAGCTCTGGCTAGTTGAGAAGGATATATAAGATTATCTGGTGCATTTGGCGAAAGGGAATAAGTCTCAAATTCGAGAGTAACTACCTGCATAGCGAACAAACAATTAACCATTACAAGTTACAAGAGGTAAGACTTAGGCTAAATATAAGCAAATGTAAGTTTTTGCAGGAAAAAGTTTCTTATTTAGGATTTACTATTGATAAAAATGGTCTTCAAAAGAATTGTGATAGATATAAAAATGTTATTAATTGTCCAATACCTAAAAACATATCTGAGCTTAGGGCATTTGTAGGTATGGCAAATCATTATTCTAAATTTTACTGCAATAATTAATCCTCTTTATAAGTTATTAAAAAAAATTTCAAATATAATTGGTCTTAGAAATGTCAAAGAGCCTTTGAGATAAATAAATCTGAAGCTTCTTCAGATCAAGTATTAGTACATTTTGATAGTACGTTACCTATAATATTAATAACTGATGCTAGGAAAACATTTTATTTTAAGGAGAGATCATAAACCTTTAAAATATTTATTTTGTGAAGGAAAAGGATTGTTATTAATGGTTTCAGCAAGAATTCAAAGATGGGCATTTATATTAGCAGTTTTCCATTATTCAATTGGATATATTAAAGGTAAATTTAATGATGCTGATGATTTAACTAGAATTCCACAAAATTAAATAGTTCCTGATATTGAAGAAAGTAGTTATATAGATTATGTAGAATTAGAAAACGAATTAAATTTAACTTTTAAAGAAATTGCTAAAGAATCTAGAAGAGATCCAATATTATCAAAAGTAGCAGAAGCAATAAACACTGGAGTAGTAAACATATTAGAAGGAAGTAATTTTGAATCTTTTAAGAGAAGGCATTTAGAGCTTTCAGTAGAATATGATTGTATTCACATATACGAATAGTAAAAACAAAAGGTTTAGCTAGATCATATGTATGGTGGCCAAATATAGATTCTGATATTGAAAATTTAATTAAAAGTTGTAAATATTGCCAAGAATTATGATCTAGTCCAGAAAAAGCTCCATTAATACCATGGCAACCTGCAAATTCAGCTTGGAGTAAAATACATGTAGATTATGCAGGATCAGTAAAAGATTATTATTTATTAATAGTTATAGATTCTTATTCTAAGTTGGTAGAAGTTGTCAAAACTAAAGAAATAACAACTAAATTTACTATAGATTCATTAAGAACATTGTTTTGGCGTTATGGTTTAGTAGACAATTCACATATAAAGATATTAGAGATTTCATAAGTATGCATTCTATTAAACATATTTTTACAGCACCTGGACATTCAGCAATCAATGGACAAGCAAAAAATTTTGTCAAAACTTTAAAAAAATCTATAAATGCATCGCTAAATATTTATATAGTAATTTAAATACAAGTTTTGATGTCATTTTAAATCAATTTATTTTTGATTATAAAAATTCAAAACATTGCACAACGGGAGAAGTACCTTCAAAACTTTTTAGGTAGATTACTTAAATCTCGTTTAAGTTTACTTAAACCACCGTTATTTAAAGATGAAATCATAAAAAGTCAAGAGAAAAATATAGCAAATCACAAAGGGAATAGAGTAATAGATTTTAGTTCTGGGGATGCAGTATTTATAAGAGACTATAGGAATCCAAATAAGCCTAAGTGGTCGGAAGCTGAAGTTAAGAAACAACTAGGTCCTAGCTGTTATATTTGTGTTCAAACACATAATAATAAAGAAATAAGCTTCATTGCAATCAAATGCGTAAAAGAAAATTGTCTATTGATAATGATTCTGAGGAGCATGATGGAGAACAACCAGAAGAATTTATTAACGAACGTGTTTTAAGACCTCGTAAATTTGGTAAAGTAGATAAAGAAATAACTTAATTTTATTTATTCATTAATTAATAATAATTTAATTTATAATAATTTATTTATTTATGTTTAATTATACAAAGAATTATTATATTATCTCATATAAATATCTTCAGATCTTCATTAAAAGATTATTTTGAATCTTAAGTGAGGGCGTGATAGATATTGTTTATTTTCTTAATACTTAAATACTTGTTCTATAATTAAACTGTATAATTTAAGTAGTCTTTGCAAATAATTAATTTTAAACTTCAATTTAATAAAATTATTATTGAATATTTTTTGAATTCAATACATCACAAGAAATTAAAAACATTAAACAATAAATAGAGAATTTATTAAATGGATTTAACGTTAAGTCCAAATTCATATTTAATCCAAAACCCTTTAAATGATTTTGAAAATAGAACTTCTTTACAGACACCTTAATACTTACTTAATTATTTTATTGATTATTGATATTAATTTATTTGATTTTATATGTATCTATATAGTTATACATATATAAAATTGTAACATTATGCAAAACATCAACAGAAATTATTTAAAAGAAGCATGTACTGATTATTTTTAAAAACATACAACATTGTTTCACTGCTGTTATTTGTTTCTGTTCTGTTCTTACAAAAACTTCGCAAGACAAAATAATTGTTTACTGAAAAACCAAACAAATATTTGCGCTTGAGTGGTCACATTAAAAGCATTTTAGTTTGGTAGTATATAATTTTATTTGCTTAAAATCAGCTGTTTTTCTGTTTGGTGCTAAAGGTACTGACTCACTATCCTACTTAGTCGTACGATCTGCCTAAAAACGCATGTGTGCTAAAAAAGCATGATAGTGTGTATTGAACAAGCAGACTTTTTGACAGGTCTGTCCGATTTTTTAATGTTATGAAAATTTTCATAAAATAAATTTTATCTGTGCGATCAGAGTTGCATTTTCTATGTTCAAGGCAGAAAAATATCAACAATACCAAGCTTGTGTTTTATTTATACAAGCTTTTAGGTTATTTTTCATTGTACACATTTGTTAAAAAAATATTTTGCGGCAAAGAATAAAGTAAATACTTTTAAAAGTATTAAGCTGAGTAAACATATGTTTTTGCATCTTTTTTTTTATAATAGTGTGGCATAAAGTTCGTCATTTTAAAGCGATTTCTTCAAGTAGGACAGAATTCTGTCACACATTATTTTGACATAATCGTACGATCGTGTAGGAGAGTGAGTCAGTACCTTAAGAAATATTTGGTGGTCAGATTACACAAACAAAAGTTTTTGCTGTTTTTTGGCAAATGTAGCTTAAGAAATGTATCTGAATACAATACAACATAATTTTAATTTGATTTAATTAAAAATTTGTGCAAATACTTCTAAAAACAAAATGTTTAAATAAATATATAATTTCAAACAAAGAAATTCAAATTAATAGAAAAATCAAAAATACCAAAAAATTTTGTCCGTTTTCAATAACATTTTTGTATCGGTGTTTCACATAAGTAAAATACACGCATTAATAAACACATTTGAATAAGTGCGATTGCTATATGGTGCACGGACACACCATATGCACATTTGTGCTTTCGTTAAAACAATTGTGTGTACACATATTTTCCATAACGAAACAAAACAGAAATTAAGGAAAAATTTTAATTTTGGTTGTAGTTCAGGAAAATGGTCAGTAGTGGTAGGTTTTCATTCATAGCTCCGCTATTTATGGTTCGATTTTGCTGAATTTCAATAACAACCTGCAGACAACAATAACTGACAGATTGGTACGGTAAACTTATCTATACGTTTGCAAGTCAATTCAATGACTAACCAGGCAGAGAGACCTACGAACATCTTCAAATCGACTACGCTATTTATAAGGATCCATAATTAAAATCTATATTTGCCTTTTTAATTACAGTAAATATTATACAAACACGGTACTGATATAATTATTAAATTGCAAATAAAGATGATCAAATAAACCACATCAACCAAAAAATTATTGCACTCTGGCATCCTTGTCTCATTCTATAAGAGACAACATTTACGTATTAACTGTAAATGTATGCTTGCTTACTTTCATTAATACCTAATTACGTACTTCATAAAGATGTACCAATTTTTAAAGAAATCCGTTTACAAATAGAATTTTAATTGTTAAAAAACCCATCCAAATATAATACATACAACCATTCACTACTTTATAAAGTGGCTCATGTTTTTGCTAGCATTATTATCAGAGTAAATAAAATTTTTCAAAACATAATTTCAGTCTAAAATTATGTACGGGCAAACATTTTTTTTGAACAGTGGCTAGTGGTGAAAAAATTGACGTAGCCCCTACCAAAGTTTATGGCAAGCTTCCTTGGAGTATATATACCAAATGGAAAACAAAGTTTTGTATAGCAAATGACTTTTATTTATATAGATAGTTTAGTAGTGCGATTCAGTAACTTTTAAGGGTTCAAAATGCTGTTATTTTTTACTATAGCACTGCACAAGCATACATTAAATGGCTTACAAGCACGTGTTTGTAGTGATGTGTAGATTTCAAGTGTTTCCATCCACTGATCTATCGCATTGCAAGCATACATACATATGGGGCATTCATGTTGAGATTTTTGCCGCAAATTTTGCGCAATTAAAAATTAAAAAATTAATTATCTTTGCCAGCTTAAAGTAAATGTTTTTTTAACTGTTAATGTTCCATTTACATTCATTAATAAAGAGTTTTGTATTTTTATTCTAGCATGGTAAAACCGTTTGGTGAATGTACATTACGCATAGTAAGTGGTAGGTAAATAAATTCAAGTTTATTTGCATTCATAAATTAGTGCGCGCATGTATGTATGCAGTGTGTACTTTTACCAAAGTAGATATAGTGAGTGGGTGGATTTTGTTTATTGCTTGCTTGTCTGTATATGCGATAGTATCATATGACCGTAATCCATAAGCATTTGATAATTGAATTAATAAATTTTTAATTAGTTAACGTTAGCCGGTGAGCGAATCAAATAAAAGCGTTTAATTTAATTTTCCTTTTCATTTGTTAAACAAATAATTCAATATTCGAAAAGTTTACAATCCAAAATATTGTTGGCCCAATTAATTTTAGAGTGCTTAACAACACAGTACTTAACACACTTAAGGTACGGTCATACTACACAAATATATGGCGAAATACCACCGAGAAACCAGAGGTGTCAGAGTGCAGATATAGCATACATTTTCTTTCTGTCTTTTTGACACAAACCACAAATTCTTATTTTGTTTTGTTCGGGTATTTCTAAAAAATTTACACTTTCATTATTAACATTTCGTAAGCATGAATTAAAACATGAAAATTGGTGTTTATTAGCAGTTGTACGTTAAATTGCATACTGCATAACAAAAAACTTACATATATCTATGTACGTCCGGCATGTGAATTTTAATTAGTGAAATAACTTTTTAATTAATATTTTTTAAAACAAGAAATTTTTCATTTTGCTTAATTTTTTTATCCGTAATAATAAAACTCTATATATGTTTCTTTCATACAAACTCTGGTGACTCGGTGGAAATACTAAGAAATAAAGATACAGAAAAGCACTTATGGCTTGGTATTTTGGTTTTTCAGGAAAGCAATTTAAAATTTTTAAATTTATTTAAAAAAATTTATTGCTATTCTGATGACCGCAATTACTTTCTCAAGAGCATGTACGAGTATGTACTAATTTATTAATACACTTTTCCCCTTTTTAATACCAAATGTTTTGAATTTATTAAGTTATTCACGATAACACAAACAACTTCAGCATTTTATTTTATTTTGCAAAATAACGACTCAAACTTTTGTAAACAGAAAAAAAACTTTACATACCCAAACCCATAACACTCCCTTACAATTTCTGCTGAATGCTTAAATTAACAATTTCACTATTTAGGTTAGGTTCTCTAAAAGCAACAGCTACAATTTTAATTGTTTATAACAAATTTATTTTGCTTTTGAAGTTCAATTCACTTAATTTTCGCTTTTGGCATATTGAGCAATTATTAAATTGCCTAAAATTAATCATAGAATTAAATTTATATCCGAAAGTATTTGAATAACAAAGAACAGTTTTTTTTTATCACTCGAAACAACCATTTTTTTTATAAAAGAATTTAAAATTTTATTTTTTAACATTCAAGTTGAAAAATGATTGAATTTGCTTATTACTTTTTAAAGTCATGTGAAAAACGACCTTTAGGTTTTGTAATTTTATGTCCTCCTTGGTTTTTTATACAATTCGTAATTACTATGATTCTTATATTATATTTACTTGTAATACAATTTTAAGCTGTAGTTTCACTTTTTTTCTACATTTTTTGTGAGTGATTTAGCTTTTTCTAGCCTTCTTTAGGCCAATTCAAGTTATTTTTTTTAGCTCCTGGCTACGCCATAAACACGTAATGGTTTGAAAATGCGTTGAAACTCAAAGACACAGTGATTTATAAAATTTGAAAGTTGTCAGTCAGCGTTGCACACTTTCCGTTCCAAACACTTATATTAAAATAAAATTTTCTGTGAAACAAAGTGGATTCAGTAGAAATATATAAAATTTTACGTATGTTTATAAGTTATAAGACAGGTACGCAACACTGTCTTCATATACATATATTAATTATATGCGACATACCGTTAGCGCAATGACAATTTTTTAGTAAAACCAGATTTTTTATACGTAACCAACAAGCAAATAAAAAATATCGTTGAATATAGTCAAGGCAAATATATTTTGTCTCCGCAAAAATATTATTGTTAATCATCTAATCATTATTATGATCACTATGTTTGCCGTCATAGATATTGTTGAATTTATCATATTCTTTTTCATAAAATTATAACTGAAACCATAAATACGAGTATATTTATAGTAAACATGTTATGATTACCATAAACATATGTAATATGTATGTTTAATTAAATCAGAAAAATATTTTTGAAAATAAATTCATTTCTATTTTTTTTCTTTCGCAACCATATAAATAAAGTATAAGAGAAAATTTAATCTTTCAAACTCAACTGACCTTTGAGTGGCAAGTTAATGCTTCTTATAGTATTTTCAGACTGAGTGAATTTAACATAAATGCGGTTTTAACGTTAAGTCCAAGTCATAAAAACTGTACACAGAAAAAATAAAATTAGCTAAACGCAATATTCAGAAAAACTCAAACTGAATGCTTGTAGGCACATTCACTATACCTCTTTAGAAATACGTTTAAAATTTTAAAGACTGAACGCAGATTTTGCTTTTAATACGCAGTATTCAGTTCTTAAATATGAATTTTTTTTGTACTGAACGAAAAAAACTAGGACTCTACATATATAAACTAAATGTTTTGTTCAGATTTTTTTTATGAATTTACGTTACTTTTGGCTAAACTGTCATTCAAAAAAACAGAATGCAATATTTAGACGATTTCTTCATACAAATTGTAAAATGTTACGTTCACCATATTAATTTTTATTAAAAAAAGTAAAAAAAAAACTGAATCTTTGTTTAAAAAACTTGAACACAACATCGTAAAAATATTTTTGGCATTCTTTTGAAGCATGTATATTTTTTTAACATAAAACTAACGGGACAGTAGAAGCCACCCAACAATCAATATCAGAGTTGGTGTCGTTAGATATAAATACATGTAATGAAATTAATTATTAGTTTAAATGTATATACATGTGTATATAACACCTACTTTTACTCCAAGCAAAAACCATTTAAGCTTTCTGCATTAGCCAACAAAATATGGGGAAAAATATTACTGTACATATAATATGCCCGATTTCGATCATAACAAAAATGTTTTTGTTCGGAAAATATTTATTGGGTAATTTGTTGTGTGTGCAAATTATAAGTGTTTTAGTTGGAGTAAATATCATACATATATGTGTTATTTGTCACCGAGGTAAGTTCTCTGGCATGGAAGAATTGTTAAAAGAATTTAGTTTGCAGTTTCTTTTGATGGAGTCACTAAGCAACCAGAGATGAAACTTTTGAGGTTAGAATTTTGAAAAACTCAGCATTTTATTTGGAATTTGTATGTAAGAGACAGATATAGTGTTTTAATATTACGAATAAGAGAAAATAAGCAAAATGAAAAATTTTTTGCTTTAAAAAACATTAATTAAAAAGTTATTTCCGTAATGAAAATGCACATGCCGAAAATACTTATATCTACGTTTTTGTTGTTATGAAGTATGGAATTTAATGTAAAAGTGATAACAAACACAATTTTCATGTTTTCAAATTCATGTTTACGAAATACACTAGCAAAACAAAATAAGAATTTTGAGTTTGTGCAAAAAAGACAAAAAGAAAATGTATGTTATATCTGCACTCTGACACCTCTGGTTGCTCGGTGACGGAGTTGAAAGGTAAATTATTTCTGATTTGTTTATAATTATTTATGTATGTGAAAATGTATATTATTAAATAGTCATAAAATTTGATTGTGGTCATTTTAAATATTGTTTAGTAGAAGCAGGAATCGAATATAAACACTTGGAGTATTTAAATGAAAGGGATATTGCTGATGCAATAAAAAAAGTTGGTCCGAGAGCAGAATTCCGTGAAAAACTTTTCAAGTGGAGGAGCAAAACTGTAAGTATTATAAAAAATAAACATTTTAGAGACCGCTTATAAACATTTTTCGATAAACAGCCCTTGAAGGAGATTCATATAAATAAACAATTATTTTCTGAAAAGGTAGGTTGTTAGCTATTTTCTCCTATATTGATTTAAATTTACTAGTATGTTTCATTATTTCAGACGTTGGCAGAGTTTTTATCGTCGACAGATGTGGGTATCAGTATTAAAAATTTTTATAAAAAAAAACCAATTTTTGTCTTCTGAAATAAAGGATAAATTAATAAACATAATTTTGGAAAACGCTTTTATTAATGAAAAAAAACTTACTAAATCCGATTTCAAGTAAATTGTAGAAGAAATATACAAAGAATTTCCTAAGGAAGAAGAAGTTTCGGTAAATATTGAAATGAAAAGAAGCTTTTATGTAAATGTAATACAAATTTTGATGTTTATTTATTTCACTGCAATGAAATATTGAAAATATTAAATTTAAGTGAAAGAGCTATTTATTTACAAGTGTAATGATATTTTTTGGGATTATTATTACTATCCTCGAAAAGGAAAAGTTATTCCACTGCTATCATAACTTTAAAGCGAAAAATAGAAAACTTGAAGAAACGTATTTGGATAGCACATTATCTGCCGAAACAGAAGAAGTCGATGAGCATATTAAACAATTAAAGCAACAATTACTTTGGCCGTTACAAAGTTGGGACACTATATGCGATCGGTGGGCTCATACATATTCCTTGAGAAGACATAAGAAATTTAGATAATTATTCTTTGTTAAAGGAATGGCCAGTTTTAAATGATGCCCGAGCCATAGATTTAGTAAGAATTAATATTTTATGATTTAATTATATGTAAATCTAAAGTCTTAACACTTTTTTTCTCGCAGAAAAACATAGACTTTGAAATCGTATTTCCAGGAAAATGGGACAAATTAACAACAAAGTGGCCCCAATTTAAAGAGGATATTGTTAAATACTACTCAGCTAAGCAATTAAATCAAAATTGTAGAGAATTGCTAAAAAACGCTTTAGAGTCTAACAATCAAGGTAGTATTATGGTAATATATATAAATAAAAATATTTATTTTAATGATTGATTTCTTAATCTAGATTTTCAAAACAGCGTTTTGTTAAATGCTATATTATTACCTATCGGATTTAGAGGAAAGACGTTTACTATTTTGGATGCGCAACAATTTTTCATTGTTACTATACCTAATACAAACGACATAAAACTGAAAATCGAACAATTGGAAGAAAAGTGTAAATGCATGGAAAATACTTTACAGATATTGGTAATTATTGAAGGTTTACAATCAGCTCAAAATTTTTATATATATTTCGATTGTACGTTTTTAAAATTTTTATCATTTTTGGAAGCTTTTGATTGTGCTTTTAAACTTTTCTTTGTGTTAAATTTAAAATACCCAGACCCATGCATTAAAGCGTACAAAAGTATTTTTATGAAATTAATACTCCGCAAGATATACGTACCGCTTCTTTAGCTAATTTTTTGAATTATATGTTAAAAAGCAATAGTTTGCAATAATAAAGTGCTTTAAGTGTCAAAAGTGCTTTGAACATGTAGACGCTTATCTGCGTCATCTCAAAATTTTTCACTTTTTAACTAACTCTGATACTAAAACTTGTGCTTTAAATAATTGTACGGCAATTTTTTTAGATTTTCTTCTTTAAAATGGCACTTGCTACAACATGAAAAAAATTATGGTGAACCATTAAAAATAATAGCTAAAACTCCCCAATCGGTTACCATAGAACAAAATAGTATAGAGACAGAGTGTAGGACAAAAGGTAAAGATTTAAATACATTTCTTGTTAATAAGTGCAAAGACCACAACGAAATTTTATTGAAAAGTTTAGAGTTAAATATGTTAGATTTTGCTCTAAATTTATATTCAAAAGATTCTTTTTTCGAAAAGATGCCGAAAATATTTTAAATAACTTCACAAAAATATATGGCAATCTACATTTAATTCTTTACAAAAATCTAAACTTTTAACGCTTAATTTAACAAATTCACTCAAAGTCCCGTTTAAAAATTTTTTTAAAAAATTCAGACTTATTTAAAGAATCTGATATAGTTATTTTGAATAATGAGATCGATGAAATCGTATTAATAGGCAATCCAGCACTGGGTCCAAAAATGAAGTGTTTGCAAATTATGCCTTTAGAATTTCAAATAAAAAAATTTTTCGAGTTACCAAATATCTTTAATACCATGGAAGAGAACCTTAGAGTTTTAAAAGAAAAAAAACATATATGCAATCTTATAAATGGAGAAGTCATGCAAAAATACTCCAATATTTACAATCAAAATTAGACTTCATATTTCCAGCTTTGATTTGCTCTAGTGACTATTTGCAAACTTTCGGCCCTGAAATATGTTTCAAACCACTGGTAAAAGTTTTGAAACAGTTAAAAGATGGAATTATTATTGGTTCAAAAAAAGTAAGTTTTGTTCTAGGACTAGTAGTAGGGGATAATTTGGCAGTAAAAAGGGGACTTTTGAAAGAAATTTTCGAACATTTAGTAATTACAATTCAGATGTACTTGAAAATAATATTACGACTGGTGTTAAAACTAAATGCCTTTTTAATGAGTTGTCATCTTTTCATTTAGTTCAAAATATGTCATTCGATATAATGCACGATATTTTTGAAGGAGTTTGCGTTTATGACCTTTCTCATGTTTTATTGTCCTTAATTAATGAAAACATTTTAACTTTGCGTTCTTTAAATACCAGAAAACGTCTTTTTCCTTATGGAGAGTTTCAGATAGCTAATAGGTCTCCAGATATAACAATGAATAATATAAAAAACGGACATTTCAAGATGACTGCAAGTGAAATGTTTAGTTTTGTAACGTATCTTCCGCTAATGATTGGAGATTTAGTTCGAATAAATAATGAACATTGGAGTCTACTAATACTTCTCTAGAAGATAATAGATATTTTGCTGCAAAACGAATTTAGTGAAGAAAATCTAGAAAAATTAGAGCAACTTATAACAGAACATCACGTATTATACTTACATTTATATGACACTTTAAAACCTAAGCATCATTTTATGACACACTACAAAAGAGCGAATTTGAAATGCGGACCTTTGAAGTATATGTGGGCTATGCGCTACGAATCTAACCACAAAGAAATGAAAAATTATGCCCATGGTATTACATCTCGAAGAAATATAGAAAAAACAATTTCCACAAAGTGTTCATTTAAATTTTCCAACATTCTTCTAAAGTACAAGTCAAGGCTTCCAGAAATTTATAGAAATTACGATTTCAAATTAAAGGATATAACATCCAAAAATATTATAAATAACCAATATAGTATTGATTTGAAAAATGTATTAACCACTGATTGCATAACATACAAAAATATAGTTTATAAAAAAAATTGTATTTTAGGTGTTAAGAATGTCAATAGTGTTAAATTATACAGGGTGGACTAAAAGAAACCAAGAGGTGTAAAAGTTTAATAACTTTTTTGTTTATTAATTTTTTTTTATTTTTTCTTTCAGATTATATAGACAACACTTTTAGAATTTATAATGGAGAGGTTCACAACTGAACAGAGAACCAGAACAATAGAATTTTATTATTTAAACCAGAGATCAACTTTATTGAAAATTTGATTATGAGTGATGAAGCTCATTTTCATTTGAATGGCTTTGTTAACAAGCAGAACTGTAGGTTCTGGGGTTCTCAAAATCCAAGAGCCATTCATCCACGCCAATTGCACCTCATCAGGTGTACAGTATGGTGTGGGATCACATCTGAATATGTCATTGGGCCCTACTTCTTCGGGAATGAAGATGGAAGTGCTGTAACCGTAAATGGAGAGCGGTATCGTTTTATGATAGAAAATTTTTTACGTCCTGCTCTTGAAAACAGACCTGGTATGTGGTTTCAGCAGGACGGAGCCACTGCCCATACTGCCCGAGACACAATGGCACTTTTAAGTCAAATTTTTGGAGAGCGAATAATTTCTCGAAATTCGGAAATTATTTGGCCAGCGCGATCGCCAGATTTGACAGCACCCGACTATTTTCTTTGGGGTTTTTTGAAGGAGCGAGTGTATGTGAACAAGCCAGAGACAATCCTTGAACTCAAGGCAAACATTGTTGCAGAAATTCGAACGCTACAGCCACAAGTTTTGAAAGATGTTATGGAAAATGCTCTAAAAAGAGCCCATCAGTGCGAAGCTGAAAACGGTGGTCATTTAAGAGACATCATTTTTCATACTTAGTGTAAAAAAATTTCCATTTTGTATATTATATAATCTGAAAGAAAAAATAAAAAAAAGTTAATAAACAAAAAAGTTATTAAACTTTTACACCCCTTGGTTTCTTTTGGCCCACCCTGTATAAATATAAATTTTGCATAAATAATAACTCGCATATTCTCGCAGTATGTACTCAGTTATAAGTGGGTGAATTTAACGACCACTTTTTTTCTTATGAAATATTAAAAATTGAAGATAATTTAACTTATGTTATTGACATCGAATCATTTTCTTCAAAGCCAGTGAATATTGTTTTCGCTAATAATGGAAAAATGTATGTGCGTTTCCAAAATTTCTAAATAATTTTTATATTATATGCATAAGTTTAACAAAATAATAATAAATTAAATAAAAATAATAAAAATGTTGTTTTATTTAATTCACTGAACGCGAGTAATAAAAAACAAAACTCGCGTTTAGTAATTCACTGAACGCAAAAGATAAAAAACAAAACTCGCGGTTAGTAATTCCCTGAACGCAAATGGTAAGAAACTAAAGTTGCGTTTAGTAATAAAGATGTTGAATGCACATAGGTAATTTTTGAATACAAGTTTACCTTTTGACAAGCTGAACTTAATATAATTGAAAACTGAATACACGTCACACAACTGAACGAGTTATTTAGTTTTCCACTACAAACGTTTTAGGTGCAGACTACGTAATAAACGTTCAGAAAAACTACACATATGTTCGGTTTTCTACTACGTAATTTTTTCTGTGTATGTACCATACAAAGTGAATTTAATAAATCCACATTAAATGCTATTTTGGAACTGAAATTAAGTTGGATTTATGAAATACAACACTGTTTTTGTCCGTTAAGTTCAGTGCTACCAAGTTAAGAAATCTGTAAATATAGCAACAGCTGATAATGTTATTGAATGAAATAATAAAATAAAAACCATTTCAAATATTTTCAGATGAAAATGCTTTCAATGGCAGCAGCAATAAAAGTTTTTCGACGAAAGACAAAGAAATAATGTGTTTGGTAAGTGTATTTACCAAAGGTCACACATGTTATGGCTGCTGTACAGTTGGTCAAATAGGTTTTGTACAAAGTAACGCATCAAATTCACTTATTTCTATGGGAAATTTTTATTGTTTTGTAGAAATTTATTTGACACATTGTATGTTAAATACTGAATTTCAAAAATGTGTAGTGTGAACGCAAAATCATCTGTTGGTGAATTAATGCTAATTCAGTATTTAACTTTCAGTCTGAAAATACTATTAACTAAATATTCCAAAGTTCGAATCCAGGTAAAGTCAAATAAAATTAAAAAAAATTCAAACAAAATATATAGTGTAATAAATAAATATAAATTAATTGAAACAAAAAAGTTAATAGAATAAAAAAAAATAATTTACACAAAAAATTTATTTAAAAATATTTATATAAAAAATTAAATTTTTTTTTTTTATATATGGTTAGATGCAATCATAAATCTAACCAAACTATGTTTCCACCAGAATATGGTTGCCTCAACTATATTTTTTCTTTGCGTGCAACTTTGGTGGTAAATTAAAAAAACACTTTTAAAATTTTTTTTGATAAATTATTGCTGCAAGTATGTATATTAAATGTTAGATGCTGCTGAGTGCACTTTTGGGTTTTATAATTATTTTTAAGTGTCAACATTACATATCCCTAACATTTTTCAGCAGCGGACGCAGCTTAAGGGGTATAATATAACATATGTGCTTCATGCTGTCAAAAAATTTATAGAAAATCGAGTTCAAAGAATACTTTCAGGCATAGAAAAAAAAAATTATAATTTACGTTTTTAAAAATTAGTGTAGGATCGGTCCAACCACGACTGTTGGAATTTTCCTCGTACATATAGAAAAAGAGCGGATAATCACTAAAATCACAACAACACCCATTATAATAATAATAACATATTTAGCTTTTATACCATTTTTAACGTAAAGAATATATAAAAGGTGATTTTATAAGAACTATCGGAAATTTAAAAAAAAAAACACATAAAATTCAGAAAAATGCATGAAATATTTATTTGGATCGATAGTTGGGTCGATATAATTTAATGTTTGAAGATTATTTCATGCAAATGTTGGCCGCGGCTGCGCCTCAAATGGTCCATCCGCTTAGTCCAATTTTGGCATACTCTTTCCAACATTTCGGCCGGTATCTCACGAATAATGTTGGCAATGTTGGCTTCCAGTGCGTCAATCGAAGCGGGCTTGTCCCTATAGACATTAGCCTTAACATAGCCCCACAAAAAATAGTCTAGAGGCGTTAAATCGCACGATCTGGGCGGCCAATTGACTGGTCCCAAGCGTGAAATGAACTGTTCACCGAACTCGCCTCTCAATTGGTCCATTGTTTCGCGTGCTGTGTGGCATGTGGCACCGTCTTGTTGAAACCACATGTCATGCAAGTCAAGCTCTTCCATTTTGAGCAAAAAAAAGTTTGTTATCATCGCACGGTAGCGCTCACCATTCACAGTAACGTTGTGATTCGCATCATCTTTGAGGAAATACGGCCCAATGATGCCGCCAGCCCATAATCCGCACCAAACGGTTGTTTTTTGTGGATGCATTGGTAGCTCTTGCAATGCTTCTGGCTGCTCTTCACTCCAAATACGGCAGTTTTGCTTGTTAACGTATCCATTCAACCAGAAATGAGCCTCGTCGCTGAACACAATTCTTCGATAAAAAAGTGGATCTTCATCTAACTTTTCAAGAGCCCATTCACCAAAAATTTGGCGTTGTGGTAGGTCGTTTGGCTTCAATTCTTGCACCAGTTGTATCTTATAAGGCTTCACACCCAAATCCTTCCGCAAAAATTTTCCACGTAGTGGAGTAACAGAGGCCCAATTGCTGCGAACGGCGCCGAATCGATAATTCACGGTCATCACCAACACTGGCCGATACGGCTGCGATATTTTCTTCAGTTCGCACTCTACGTAAGCGTGTTGGTGGTTTAATGTCCAACAATGTAAATTTGGTGCGAAATTTTGTTACAATAGCCCGAATAGAAGCCTCAGTAGGTCGATTAAACTGACCATAAAATGGAAGAAGCGCGCGATGAACTTTCTTAACAGAGCACGCATTTTGGTAATAAAATTCAATAATTTGCAAGCGTTGTTCGTTTGTAAGACGATTCATGATTAAATTATAGACCAAACTGAAGATGTTTGACAGTGACACAAGATACAAAACGTGCGTGAGCTGTCAAAACTAGTGTTGCCAAAAAGATAATAGCAAAAAAATCACTCTTTACAAGGTATCCTCGCGCCGAATTGAAACAATTTTATAGACACATTGAGTTTACTATAAGTGTTTTGCCGGTAAAAATACAACTGAAATTTTGGTTTTTCATTAATTTATTATATTTTTCTTTGTTTATAGAAATTTTTAAGCTGTACATGAAATTTAAATGGACACACTCCATATAATGTGGGTGTGCACACAGACCAAAGCAGGCTATCGTAGACAAACATACCTATGTACGTGCGTCTCTTAAATACCTATACGTTAAGTATGTTTAAGTGAAATGTTTTAAAAACTAAACAAAGCCGTTCGCACTTCATTCAAGATGTTTAAGGTTGACGGTTTGTCGGCTGATTTTATTTTTTGGTTGATTTTATTTAATTATAGAATAATATTTAGTCCAAAACTTGGCAGTCTCCCAATATTAATATTAAACTTTCAACAAATAAACTTCCAAATATTAAATAAAAAAAAATTTTTCACCAACAAAAAGTTTTGAATTAACAAAAAATAAAACTGCCGAAAAAAGCACATTGAATATACTCCAAATTCAAATGCATTTAAGTGTTTTTATGAAAAAATTCCCCCTTGAGATGCTTATTAAAACATTTCACTGTGATACTAAAAAACGTGGTTTGTTATAGTTCAGTATGAAGAAAATTCGAAATTCTTGAAGATCTTATTTAATGCAAAATATTTAAAAAATTTAATTTACAATTAATTTTAAATAAATCAATAAAAATCGAACATTTTCTTATTCATAAGTTTCAAACAAAACGAGCCACATTTCATTTAAGCCTCCTTCATTTAGGACATAACGTTATATCTCGGACCCAAAGCCAATTTGAAAAGACTAAATTCAGATTTAAAATCAGCGCTCAGAAATACTTTGGAAATTTTTTTTTTAATTGGTTTGGTTCAAAAGTTGACTTAAATTTGTAAAATTATGTTATGTCATGTTATGTGAAGAAATTGTTTAAATTAAATTAAAAAATTTAAATTTAATTAAATTTATTTTGCATTCTTATTGGATACTATATGTTTTTCCCGGTATCACCCGGCCCGGTAGCTTATTACGTTAGTCGGCATCCTTAGAGAGCGTATGCACCAATTTTTAGAGAAATCCGGTAACAAATAAAATTTTAAACGTTTAAAATCGCATCTAAATAACTAAAGGGTGTGTTTTATAGACGTATATAACTTTAAATTGCAATAAAACAACGATGGATTATTCGATTGACATGAATTTTATTTATCCGAAAGATAATCTTGTGGCATTACATTATAAATATGATTTCTGGCCACGGCTGGCTCGGATGTAGTCCAATCTGGACGTCCAATTTTCGATGACTTTTTCCAACGGCGAATGTTGTCTTCGAAATGGTCAAGCGTTTGTGGCTTATCCGCATAGACCAATGACTTTACATAGCCCCACAGAAAGTAGTCTAGCGGTGTTAAATCACAAGATCTTGGAGGCCAATTCACAGGTCCAAAACGTGAAATTAGGCGGTCACCAAACGTGTCTTTCAATAAATCGATTGTGGCACGAGTTGTATGACATGTTGCGCCGTCTTGTTGGAACCACAGCTCCTGGACATCATGGTTGTTCAATTTAGGAATGAAAACGTTAATAATCATGGCTCTATACCGATCACCATTGACTGTAACGTTCTGGCCATCATCGTTTTTGAAGAAGTACGGACCAATGATTTCACCAGCCCATAAAGCGCACCAAACAGTCAGTTTTTCTGGATGTAACGGTGTTTCGACATACACTTGAGGAGTAGCTTCACTCCAAATGCGGCAGTTTTGTTTGTTGACGTAGCCATTCAACCAGAAGTGCGCTTCATCGCTAAACAAAATTCGTAAAATACGTATTCCGCACAGAACCATTATTTTCGAAATAAAATTGCACTATTTGCAAGTGTTGTTCAGGCGTGAGGCTATTCATGATGAATTGTCAAACCAAACTGAGAATAAATCACTTGACAGCTGTTAAATCGGTCGCCATCTTGAACAGTAATGCCAAGTTAAAGTTCTATACGTCTATTAAAAACACCCTTTACATCCATTCACTACTTATGTTTTTGCAAAACATAACCAAAGTAGTAAATAAAATCTTTCAAAGCATATTTTCAGGCTTATTTTAAATACGAACACTCATCTTGTTGAGCAATGCCGAGTGAAAACCGTTGAAAAATGGGCGTGGCATGGAAAACAAAAATTTGTATAGCTAATTAACTTTATTTATATAGATTTTTCTTAGATTTTTTTTTT
The DNA here is from genome assembly GCA_947397855.1 of Thelaira solivaga. Classification (NCBI taxonomy): domain Eukaryota; kingdom Metazoa; phylum Arthropoda; class Insecta; order Diptera; family Tachinidae; genus Thelaira; species Thelaira solivaga. Next base: position 19,056,422 of record OX377615.1, on the reverse strand, counting down.
CAATATTTTATGTGGGATTGAAGCATGAATACATACACTCAACTGCTCAGAGACTCTACTTTCCTTACTAAATATTTACTACCTAACCTTATGAATTTCTGTCATGATATGAATTTGACATTCAGCCTGAATTTTTCAGGCATAAACAGGTATTAGTTTTTTAGTAAAAATATTTTAATAAAAAACAAAAAAATATTCATTATTTCACATTTCATTGGAAAGCTTTTTTAAAATATTAATATCGGTGCTTATATACAATGTAATAATAAAACCTCACTTCGAATATGGATCTACGATATTATACACATGTTGCGTGGATGAACAATTGGGCAGGATTCAGAAATTACAAAATAAAACAATGACAATAATATTGCAATGCAACATATATACTCCGATTCACTAAATGGAGACACTAAATTGGCTTAGCATAAGACAGAAGCTACACCTAAATACATTAATTTTTATAATTAAAGAGATGTACTAGAATATATATGTAACCATATAAACTATGTGTTGATGTGCAATCATACGATCTAAGAAACTGTGCTGGTTTCCATATAGCCAGAGTAAGGACGACACATATGCAGAAGTCTATCCTTTACAAAATGCAAATATACAATAAGATTCTAGCAGAAATTAAAATGGAAACTACCTTAATATTTTTAATGTACTGAAGATTACAACTTTACTAAAGAAATGAAAAATAATCATTTTTTAACATGGGAAATTATATTTTGTTATATAAAAGTGTTTTAAATACTAATAAAAATATATATATTTTATATATACTGCGATCGATATACAAACAATAATAAAGGGGCGAAATTTTCCAGAAAACTGAGTAAAAAGTGAGATACAGCTTATTGCAAGAGAAAAATGAGAACGCTCCCACCCCTACTCCGTGCGGCTTACGTGGTGAGAAGTGAAACCGGTAGACTAATTAAAAATAATGATTGATGATAGAAGAGTGAAAATTTAGGGTTGTATGCATTTTTTAATGCCACAAAATATAAAATTTTAAATAAAAAACTTTATCGAAAAGTGAAAAAAAAATTTATACCACTTAAGGGTATAAAAATTAGTAATAAACCTATTCTCAGACCTACTGAATATAAATATTAAATTGGTTAAGCTGTTTCAGAGGAGTATAAACACTAAAACTGTGACACGAAATTTTTATATATTTATTAGATAATAACAGTGGAGACACTACTAGTTTTTAGGAAAATTCTTAAGCTGTACATGTGCGTGCACACACGAAACCAGCAAAATGGCCGGGTTATCTCATGTCATGGCGATGTTACGAGTAATTAGCCGCCATGATCATGTGATGTGACACCATTGGACTTCTTTCTTTGGGTATATTTAAATAGAAAAGTATGCGTCAATAAGCCAAAAATAATTCAAGAACTAAAGGATGAGATAATTTGTCATATTAACGACATTCAACCTCAATTATATAATATATTGAAATAATAGACCAATGTCATATATCCTTCTATCATAATAATAAATATTAAGACAATTCTCTGAAAACTTTTTCTTTTCACATGGTGCATTTTAGTTGGCCCACCATATATAAGTTTGTGATTCCGTTTCTAATTTCTACACCATCCATGGACAACCCTGTAAAGTATTATTTTCTGGATTCTTATAAATAGCTGAGTCGAATAAGCGATTCCGTCTGTCTGTGTAGTCGTTAAAATCAACTTTCTGAAGTCCCTAGGCAACATACAGAGAAGTTTAGCATACAGACATTTGTTGCTGTCTGACTACCATTATTTGTAGAGTATTTACTGAGTGTGTTTTTTCGTAGTTTATCTAAAATACAAACCTGCCAAAAAAACAAAATTTTGTCAGAAATCACAACAATAAGGTCTGAACAAAAAATCCAAAAAGAAAAAAAATCGCTGTAAAAATGCCCTAGAAATATCAAACTAAACCGAAATTGTAGTTGTTCAATAATTTCTGTTTGGTTTTTTAGGGAAATTTAAAATTTTTTCGCGCATATGCGAAACCAGAGAATTGTTTTTTAAATGCTATAATTTTTGATTTTTGCCTTAATTTTAATTTCTTCATTTGATATTAAATATTTAATTGAATATGTTTGACTTAAAAATTTTTTGCCAGCATTTAATATAAATATTTTGCATCGTTTATACGAAACGAACCATCTAATCATCTAAAAAATTATTGTGAACACACTCAAAAATTTGTAAACAAATTGTTTGTTTCATAAATCAGAGAAGCTTGTTGGCTTGCTGCAGAAAACATCCAGAGTCTAGCAAGGAATCAAAAGTGCCACCCTCAGATTGATAGGTAAGTATGCTACCTCTTAATTTATGGGAGCACCCTATACTTTTTCCTGTTTGCAAACATAAGGATACCACAGCAAATTTTTTTTTCGTAAATGTCGTTAAATTGATTTTTTTTTAACTTAAAATTATTCGTTTAACAAAAAAATTTTAATAAATATTTGCAATTTCATTAATATTTAGCTACTGCAGTGAATTTTTTAATGTTTGATTTTTGTCGTTAACTTCAATTTATTTACCTGAAATTAAATATTTATTTTAGCTATAGCAATTTTTTTTAATTTAAATTAAATAAATTCTTCTAAAGACTCGCCGCTTATCATTTAAGATCCATCTTGAATATTGAGCCATGACCGCCAAAAGAGCCTAATCAACAGCACATTCGATTTTTGTTTTTTTTTTTAATAAAAATTACAAGAATGTGAACATTTACATAATACCATGTTCACACCTGGGTTTTTGTGTGTGTTTTAGCGAAATGTTTTAAAACAAAAACACAGCCGTTTACACCACGTTTGAGATGGTTTAGGTCAGCTGATCTTATTTATTTTTGCGATTTTATTTAATTTTAATACAATAATTAGTTAAAAACTTACCAAACTCCAAGTATTAATATTAAATTTTCAAGTAATAAGCCTCTAAATATTAAATTAAGGTTTTTTTTGCTCACCAAAAAAATTTTTACGTGTCGCCATCTATTGACAAAAAAATAAAACTGTCAGAAACACGCTGAATATACTATAAATTCAAATGCAACCCTGTCCTTGAAGTGTTTTTATCAAAAACTCGTCGTTTGAGATGTTTATTAAAACATTTCAATGTATGGCAAAACCCGATAAAATTGACTGGTTTTAGCTCAAAAACACGAATGAGTCGTTAAACACGTTCAAAAACCTAGATGTAAACAAAATTATTTTCTAGGCAACCTAGAATTGTATCGCAAAATCCACATTCTCTTGTAAAATTTTACAATTGTTGGTAAAGTTTTTTTTTTTTTGTATATATAGTGGCAAAAGCTAGTAAAACTGTTGCAGTGCTTTGCAGAATTATGCCATATACAAGAGGTTCTAAATATATATGAAGCTGCTCCTATATGGACAGAATATATGACGTTCAAGTTGTATTGTTTTATACTGAACACAGTGTAGAGATTGGCAGCTTTGAGAGTATGTTATGCATACAGAACAGTGTTAGGTAAGTCTATAATGATATGTAAATAGTTTATAGAGAATATGAAGATTTGGCAGAATAGATGGGCAAACAGTATCAAGGGCAGGTGGACAAATAGGCTAATTAGTGATCCAAAGAGTTGGATGGAAAGAAAACATTAGGCCTTATAATACTATATTACTCAGTTTCTTAGTGGACTGGTTGACTCACTGTACTGTTCAGTGTGCTACAATGTATTTTTTGTCTGTCCGAGATTTGCTGCCTCAAGGGCAAGCTTGCAACAACAATTAAATAGTGAGATTGCACAATATGATCCCTTTGATGATGGAAACACCTGAAAACTGCAGTTTTTTCGAACTTTAACTAGAGTTAAAGTAGGTTTGACCGGACCAACCCATTCTGGCATGCTAATGCCTTGAAGGTGTGCCGCCGGGATCTATTACATAGACGCCTTAGCAGTGAATCGTGCATACACAGTGAACCGGGACGTTCACTGAGTATCTATGAAGATCAGGTAATACAAAAAAAAACATACACACATATACACATTTTAATATTCATTTAAATTTATATACATGCATGATTGTGTGTACATGTTGAATAGATTTATTATTTATTTACTATATTTATTATATTATTCACAAGTTATATTTTATTATTTCCACTTTTAACAATATTTAAGTTGTTTTATTATTCGAAAGTCCGATAATTTTTAAGTACAGTTATCGTAATGATACCATACGTAATCTCTTAACGGCAAACAATAACTGAAGTAAATGTAACACAAAACATACAAAAGCAATAAGACTCTTTCTAAGAGGATGGGACTAAGAATATATAGGATGTAAAGAAGAACGGTTATATACTTTAAACTAAAGTTGGCATTGACTAAAATTGACGACGGCGCACTGACAACAAATTGTCTTTTAGAGTACTTTTCGTTTGTTTATGCTTTTCTCTTTTTTTATTTTTCAACTAATTGGAAAACAAAACCTTCCCACATTAAAGGTTTAATTATGTAATTGAATAAGCCTAATCACATCTACGACGCAACTAAAGTTTGTCTTAAAAATCATTTAATAATGTAACATAAAGTAGTAGGCAGGGCCGTTTTGATCATGAACAAAACAATTAGTTTTATTTGTATGTCAGTGTTGAATGGAAAACTTACAATTATTTTTATTTTATTTTTAAATAACTATAATTACACTGCTCTGCAAAAAATCACTTTTTGGCTCTCCTTTAAATAAAACTATGTGCACTATATGGATTTTGATGTGGTAAATTCAAATCCGTTTTCGGTTTTTCTCCATCAGGTAGGGATTTTTTTATGGGCGTGGCAATTTATTTCCAATAAATTAGTCAGGTACGAAGACATATTCCATCCTAACTGGAGAACGACTTATCCGATTTTCATAAACAAAACACCAAAAGATGCGTAACGATATTATATTTAATTTAATTTTGTTCTATATTTTATCGTTTTGGAATTATTCAAAAATTTAAGAGGGGAAAATTTTTTTTTGCAAAATTTCTTTTTTAAGTTAAAATGCAATAAAAAAAAGAAAAAAGCAAAAATTTTATATTTTGCACATTTTTCTGAGAGCTAAATACCTCAAGAATAAAATAAGATATAAATCATGAAAATCGATTAATAAATGCGGATTTTATTCTCAAAATACCGCAGGTACCCAATATTGAAAGAATATGTGTACAGTCAACGTTACATATGGTGACAGGATTGCGTTAGCTTAGCAGACAGGTAATGGAAATAAAAGCATGACTAAAACACGTGGGTTTACGAAAAAAAAAAAAACAAAAATAAAGTCATATATTCAAATACTTTATTTGTCAAACGACCAGTTCCTCTTAAAAGTAATTATTTACCTCCACTGCCTCCTACAAATGACGAAGAAGATAGGCTTTCTGAAAGAACTGAATCCTGTTACACCACCATGGGTGCTTCTTCGCATTCAATTGAAAGTCCAACGAGCAAATCTTATTTTCCGAATCAAACTTATCTGAATAACTTAGCTTGTAACTTAGGACTTTCAAAAATGAAAATTGTTGCAAATTTGCAGTCAAATTCATAAAAAAATTTTATTCTTAATAAGCGCTTATTAAACAAATTTTCCGTACAAAATTTACTTAAAAAACTTTTATTAAACAAAATTTTATTTATGAATTTGCATATTAACATTTTTCTTAAAAGCACAGGTCGAATTTGTGCAAATTTGCAAATATGCTTTGCATATTGAACTAATAGCATGTTCAAACATACACGTTAATTGAGCAATTAGACCTTTTTTACAATTATCGCTTTTACTGAGCGTTGTGTCCTTAAATATCAACTCAAAAGTGAGAAAATTTGGTATTTTGAGTATTATTAACACGCTTTATTACGGCGTTCCTTGTCGTGACGAAAACCGTAATATGTGGCAATCGTAGCCATATGTTCTGTATTCGCTTGGAGTGACTTCGACTATGAAAATGACACTCGTGATAAGGCTGAATATCATAAAAAGGAAATAGCAGGTGAAGTTGCCGGTACATTTTATAAAATTTTTATTAAAAATAAATAAATAAAAACTGCAAGAAAAATAATAGCTGCTATTTTCTCAAATTATGAAGAATTACCACGTTTTGTTAAAACAACAAAAACAGAATTTCAATATATGCTAGATAGTGGCATTTCTCAACCATCAGATAGTTGTTGAGCCAGTCCGCTTCATATGGTACTAAAAGACAATGGTGTTTGTCGACCACGCGAAGACTATCGATTATTAAATTCGATTACCGTCCCAGACCGGTACCTAATATCGTTTATACAAGATGTACGATCGATTGCATACAACAAAAAATTTTTTTCTGCAATCGACCTACATGGAGCATATCAGCAGATACCCATCGAATCGAACCGACGCCCATTATAACATCACTTCGACTCTTCGAGTTCAAGCGAATGACATTTGGCCTACGCAATACCAACTCGAGTCAAGCAGTGTACCAGCAAAGTGTGGGTCAACTGGGCAAGCCGAGTCTCAGTAAATCGAGTATTGGCCAACCGTGTGAACGAGGAGTTGAAGCCGGAGGGATCTGAAGGTATCGCCCAACGAATCATTTAAACCTCTATACATATTCTTGTATTTATATATTTTAAATTAATCTTCGTAAATAAAAATTTTACTGTATTAACATGAAAACATCAACGTGTTTTAATTCAAAGGAAGCAGACCTTTGGTAAGAATCTGGGTTGACTGAGTCATAGCCCGGCTGGAAAACTAAACTGCGTTACAAATTTGTATCGCTTGTTTATTCCTATTGCCGCTTTATTTTTTTGCGAACATTTTTATTCTTCTCTAAATTTAAAATTCATATAAGGTATTCGTCATATACATACTCTCAAGATAATGTGTTATTGCAGAACTCCTTAATTTACTATGTGTCATGTCACCTGATAATCCATTTTTATGACAGAGGCCAACGAAATAAACTTTTTCCTGTTGTGACTAAGATTTCACAGTCAATTTCAATATATATGATAGTAAGCTCCAATCACTATAAATTTTTTATATTCGGTGCAGTTCTCACGATTTATATATAGAGAAAAGAGGAGGCATTTAGAAATAAGAAAAATATAATTTAAATGTACGTTAAAATGTTTCATCTAACTTATGTTATGTCTTAAAAAATTGAAAAAAATTCTATCTGACATCACTGGTACCAACACCACTCATTCACTCTCTTTTATTCTTCTTCCTTTCCTACTGCAATATCCCCCTTATTCAAGGCAAGTCGCGTTATTTAAGCCAATCAAACAAAAGAGAATAGCATGGATGTGTTGAAATACCTACATGTTATGTTTGAAACACCACACACACAAAAGTAAAATAAAAAATGTACAGTGGAACGCTTGTCACTATAATATATAGTTTTTTTTTTTTTTTCATTTATATAACCAAGAATAATAAAAAAAAGATCACTACGCATTTTTTTTAGTTGTTTACGAAAATCAACTGTGGAATATGACGTCAAGGCAGAAATAAACAGAATTTAATTATAAGCAAAAAGAGTGATATACGTGATTTTTTTGAGAAAAAAATAAATTATATATAAATAGGCTAGGTTAGATTAAACAAGGCATTCCAAAGAGAAAAATAGAAGGGGGCTCACTTGGGTCCCTTTAATGAGAAAAATGAAGAAAGATAGCAATAGATATAGAAATGTGAAAGGAAGTAAGGCGATAGTAAAATAAAAAAAGGTGAGCCCGTCACCTAAAGCAATTGCTACTTCTAATAAAGCCATATATCATACCGACCCATATAGTCGACATCGCAGTGAGAACCGGTACAATACTTTGATTTCTTTTTTCTACAGATTAATTTATGTATGTATTTTAAAATTGTTGAATTCAATTATTTTTATTTATTTATTTATTTATATTTAAAATTTTTTTATTTAGTTTTAATTTGCTCAAATTTTATGTTTTACTAACTTCTATTTAAGTCTATTTTTTAGTGTTTTTGTTTCATTTATTTATTTCTTTTTCATACAATACAACAATTTTTATTTATTCCAACAAATTTTATTTAAAAAATATATTCAAAAAAATATAAATAAAAAAAGTATTTATTAAATTTTTTTTTTAAATATTTATTAAAAAAACTTAAATAAAAATTTATATAAAATTTATTCAAAAAATTTATTTAAAAAATTTTTGTAAAAAATTTATTCAAAAATAATATATGTAAGAAGATTTTATTTTAATTTTAATTATTTTGATAAAATTTTTCTTTTAATAATTTTTAAATGTTATAATTTCAAGTAGTAGGCAACGTTCAAATATTACTATTATCTGCAAATATCTTTTATACCATTCTGACAAGAGCTTTTAAAGAACATAAACTCAAAAGTTTAACTTCAAAAATATAAAAGAGCTGTACTCAGTAAGAGTAATCACACGCATGCAGATCGTTCGTATGTGTATGTAACTGTTAATACTAAATCGCTCATTCTAGTGTTGTACATTTAAGATAAATGAAAAGTATAAGTGGTTACTAGAACTTTGAAATAATAATAGAAATAATTATGTTATAAATGGTTCATATAATTTCCAACAACTTTTATTACGATAAATTTTTTTGTTTTCGAACTCCTTTTTGTAGGAAAATCGATCTGGAAAATCCACATTTTCAAGGTTTCAATCAAAAAACACTATTTTTACATTTTTAATTCAATTTTTTTTTTTAATATTATTCTCGACCTTTCAAACAAGCCCAGATTGAGACGAATTTTATGAATTTAATTAAATTATTCTATGTATATATGGAAAAATATCTATTTTGAAATTTTGGGGGGCTTCAAATCCGACCTAGAGCTATGGTATGGTGAAATATATATATATATATATATTTGTATTTGTATTTGTATACATACATAAATTTATGTGTATATTTTTTTTTCTTTTTTTAAATTTTTCACAGATAAATTTAAAAATATTTTTATTTTTGTATAATTTTTTATTTGAAAGGCTAGTTTATTAAGTTGAGTTCGTTTCAGTTATAATACATAACTTTTTGAAATTTTTAAAATTAACATGAAACCTATACACTAATATAGATACAAATACTACACATCTTATTTTATAACTCACACACAATCATTACATTCACAGATTCTACGCATTAACTTAAATACTAAATGGCTATATTTACATACGCTCATGTTCTGAGAAAGGCGCGTTTTCAAAACGAAAATCGGTTTGCAAAACAATTGACACACACAATTGACAAAATCAAAGTAAATTTTTTAAACCCTTTTTTTTATGGAAAATACCAATCTTCTTTCCAATTTTGGTTGAAATAAAAAGAAAATATATTTAATTTGAATTGTGCAATATTTTATTTTATCTTTAACTCTTAGTTTGTGCAAAATTCATCACTTCGCTTCAGTGTATGCTTGCGGTTTGAAAACGCCAACATTAAGCGTTTTGGAGAACACCTTTTTGCGATTTCAAATCGTAATCGCCAAAGTTAAGCGTTATGCGTTTTTCCGAACATGGCTGATATATAAATACAATTTCTTATGAATTATAACACAGTGGTTCAGCAGAGTGATTTTTCCTATCAATATATATGAAAATAAATAAAAAAATTTTACGGTTTCTTCATAAAATACTATGCAAAAACGTGTTCAAAGTTAAAAAATGGTGAAAAAAATTTAAAAAAATGCGTTTGATTGAGAAATTCGCACAGATTTATCAAACGACAATGTTTTTTTTCTATACACAAAAAAAAAAATATGGTTGAGGCAATCACAAGGTTTCATGTTAATTTTAAATGTTCTAGAATTAGCTAGATTAAGTATTTTCGTTTACCTTTTGGTTCTATAACTTGATACACCTAGAAATAGATTTTAATGCTCGTAAGACCCAGTGCTGCACGCTTACCCATAAGAGAGTGACGAATGGTGCTGCCTCATCCGTATTCATGGGTGGCGTAGGTATTGAGGAATCAGAAGCTCTTGATGTTCTTGGCATGAGAATCCAGTGTGATGTCCGTTGGACTGATCACATTTTTCAAATCGCTAAAGAAGCATCCAAGTGCCTGGGCTTCCTAAAGAGGTGCAAGAGATACTTCACCCCATCTGATCTCCTCCATATTTACAATACTTATATCCGACCGAGAATGGAATACAACTCACATATATGGGCCGGTGCTTTAAAGTCTACTTTGAAATTACTCGACCGCATACAGGAGAGGGCGAAAGTGGTTATCGGTGACAATGGGGTAGCCAGCTCTATTGACTCACTAGAACACCGTCGCAATGTGGGTTGTGTTTCACTTTTCTATCGCTACTACAACGGAATGTGTTCTAATGAAATTAAGGATCTTGTTCCCGAAATGTTTATTTATTTTAATATACATATATTATTACCTTGTAAAAGGAGAACATATCTGCACACTCAACCCACGTTTTAATAACCCTAATATTTTTTAATACAAAACATTTTAATCTAACAGTTAGTATTATTGTACATATAAAGAGTGATTTTTTTGCTATTATCTTTTTGGCAACACTAGTTTTGACAGCTCACGCACGTTTTGTATCTTGTGTCACTGTCAAACATCTTCAGTTTGGTCTATAATTTAATCATGAATCGTCTTACAAACGAACAACGCTTGCAAATTATTGAATTTTATTACCAAAATGCGTGCTCTGTTAAGAAAGTTCATCGCGCGCTTCTTCCATTTTATGGTCAGTTTAATCGACCTACTGAGGCTTCTATTCGGGCTATTGTAACAAAATTTCGCACCAAATTTACATTGTTGGACATTAAACCACCAACACGCTTACGTAGAGTGCGAACTGAAGAAAATATCGCAGCCGTATCGGCCAGTGTTGGTGATGACCGTGAATTATCGATTCGGCGCCGTTCGCAGCAATTGGGCCTCTGTTACTCCACTACGTGGAAAATTTTGCGGAAGGATTTGGGTGTGAAGCCTTATAAGATACAACTGGTGCAAGAATTGAAGCCAAACGACCTACCACAACGCCAAATTTTTGGTGAATGGGCTCTTGAAAAGTTAGATGAAGATCCACTTTTTTATCGAAGAATTGTGTTCAGCGACGAGGCTCATTTCTGGTTGAATGGATACGTGAACAAGCAAAACTGCCGTATTTGGAGTGAAGAGCAGCCAGAAGCATTGCAAGAGCTACCAATGCATCCACAAAAAACAACCGTTTGGTGCGGATTATGGGCTGGCGGCAACATTGGGCCGTATTTCTTCAAAGATGATGCGAATCACAACGTTACTGTGAATGGTGAGCGCTACCGTGCGATGATAACAAACTTTTTTTTGCCCAAAATGGAAGAGCTTGACTTGCATGACATGTGGTTTCAACAAGACGGTGCCACATGCCACACAGCATGCGAAACAATGGACCAATTGAGAGGCGAGTTCGGTGAACAGTTTATTTCACGCTTGGGACCAGTCAATTGGCCGCCCAGATCGTGCGATTTAACGCCTCTAGACTATTTTTTGTGGGGCTATGTTAAGGCTAATGTCTATAGGGACAAGCCCGCTTCGATTGACGCACTGGAAGCCAACATTGCCAACATTATTCGTGAGATACCGGCCGAAATGTTGGAAAGAGTATGCCAAAATTGGACTAAGCGGATGGACCATTTGAGGCGCAGCCGCGGCCAACATTTGCATGAAATAATCTTCAAACATTAAATTATATCGACCCAACTATCGATCCAAATAAATATTTCATGCATTTTTCTGAATTTTATGTGTTTTTTTTTTAAATTTCCGATAGTTCTTATAAAATCACCTTTTATATACAAATATCTCAATAGCTAATGCAATTCATTATTTAAATCATGTTTAGACGGTTAAAAAACATATGTAGTAATCAATTTCCCATATTATGAAGCATTGGAAGCGAACTGGTCAAACAGCTGTAAACCATAGACTATTCAACTAGACACGACACCTTTATTTTTCCGATCTGGTAGCATTAAAAAAGGCGATGCCAGATCTCGACGGAAAACAAAAAGGGATAGATAGAAAAGCTTTATTTATGTTTTGTACCATTTAGTTTTCCGTCAGAATTTATATATTTGTTTTTTTTTTAAATTAAAACAGTTTCCAAATAAATTTGATGAAAAATATGAGCCAATTTAAGCTACGAGGTAATTGGCAAAAAGTGAAAGTGATTATTGATGATAAAGTGAACAAAGTGTGCATAAAAGCAAATATTGATGTTTGTAAATTGCATTATTTGCCGGTGGATTAAAAAAAGTTAATTGGTTTTGTACCCATATAATAAAATTGGTGCACAAGACATTAACAACCGGAATTTTTTTTTTTTTTTGGTAAAATGATTGCAAAAGTTAGGAAAATATTCTTTAATGATAAAACCACTTTAAAGTTTGATCTGCAGCAGCTTGAGGTGTAAAAATTGGTGACAAATTTTCAAGAAAACAACGCCTAGTCTGTTGGTGTTTTATGGAAAAAATTTTTCAAATGGTTACAAAACTATTTCACTAAGCTGTTTCCAGATACTAACACCATGTGCAGTTTAAGCACATATTGTCATCTGGTTTTTAACGCCCTACGTAGTTTGTGGCTGTGGTCATTGTTCAATTTCTTCAACACTTTGATGCATAAAGGCTGAAATATTATTGCGCGCAGAGGTTAAAGAAATATAATTAGTACCACGCTTGAGCTCCTGGGTACCTCTGCAATAATAAAAACAGCTTATTCTGGAAGAAACTTTGTCTCTCTGCTCCATTTTTGCCGATTTATTTTGCACCAGCAGCTTCTTGTCGTCCAACCTTCATAGCTTGCTGAAAAAACAGAAATATTGACATGATAAGAAATTTTAAACCGGTTATTTGCTTTTTTTACTATACTTACAATCATAAGAATAACTACATAGTACAGGGCGGGCCAAAAGAAACCAAGGGGTGTAAAAGCTTAATAACTTTTTTGTTTATTAATTTTTTTTATTTTTTCTTTCAGATTATATAGACAACACATGGAGAATTTATAATGGAGAGGTTCACAACTGAACAGAGAACCAGAACAATAGAATTTTATTATTTAAACCAGAGATCAATTATTTTAACGCAAAGAGCATATCGTCGACATTTTAACATCAGAATTTCGCCCTCTAAAGCGATGATTCGTTGCTTAGTTAATCGTCATCACCAATAATAACTAATTGACCCGGCAAACGTTGTCTTGCCTTAATATTTTTATGTATTCGATCTTCTTACACTAAGAAATCGTACTCATAGAGTAAAGAACCGTGCGAGACCGATTCAAAACAGGTAGTAGGCAAATAAGCCAGATACCGACTATAGCGCTACCTGCCGGGCGAATTTGTGACGTTAAACCTTCTAAGATTATACATATAAACCTTCCTCTTGAATTACTCTATCTATTAAAAAAAAACCGCATCAAAATCCGTTGGGTAGTTTTAAAGATTTAAGCATACATAGGGATATAGGGACAGAGAAAGCGACTTTGTTTTATACTATGTAGTGATACAAAACTTAATAAACTAAACGTTTTTATGATAGGGTAAAAACGTAACAATATGTTTATTTATGAGTAAAACCCAACTTCTTTTCAAACTTTTATTAAAACAAAATTTTTTCAAAATAAATTTTTTTGGCCATTAAACTCAAAAATGTTTGCTTGGTATTTTTTTTAACTCAGCATGATCAGTATCCAGTTTAAGTGACCAACAATATTCTTAAATCATATTTATTTTATTATTATACCTTAGTAAATTTTTAACGAATTTAAAGAAAACAAGTTTAATCGGCTGTGCCGAGTCTAATATACCGTTCACTTTATTAGAAAAATATTAATATTTTTCACTTTCCACATTCTTCTATAATATTAAAAATATACAAAAAATTAAGTGAGTGAAGATAAATATGCCGAGTTAAATATGTTTTAACGAAACCTCTGAAGTTTTTTAATATTTGTAAATATATTTTCAGTATTAATGGCATATACGAGTATATCAAATATGCCTTACGTCATTAAATATTTCTATATATGTTTTTAGTAGTAATTTAGCGGAGATCGTCTACATTTGTAACCTACCACCTAAATATTAAGAAATTACTTGGATTGTTTTTAAAATTTTTTTTTTCAAATTTCTACACACCCCAGTGCTGTTGCTCTTAGGGATTTTAGCAACTTCCAGATGAACCATAGAATATTTCGGGATTTGACACATATAACACTGCTTAGCAGCAAAATCCTCCTTTAAATAAAACTATGTGGACTATATGGATTTTGATGCGCTAAACTCAAATCCGTTTTTAATTTTTCTCCATCACGTAGGGATTTTTTTGTGGGCGTGGAAATTGTTTCCCCTAAATTAGTCCGTAGACCGTAATCTTCTATGGTTCGTTTACAAATTGGTAAAATCTTATAGAGAAATCAACGTACTTATGCACATTTGTATTTATGTATGTACTTATATTTCTCCTAAACTTATTTAAAAGTAAGGAGTTACGTTAGAACATATTTATATATATCTGAACTCACTTCAAAAAATTATGTAACTGAAACGACCTCAACTTAATAAACTAGCCTTTCAAATAAAAAATTATATAAAAAATAAATGAGAAACATTGATAAAATTATTTTCTTAGAATGCCAATTTTTTACTAATACTAAATAATTAATTTCAGTTCAAGAAACTAAAATTAAGGAGTTCTAAGAAACAATTCTTTTTGAGAACCTCATTTTTAAAAGCAATAAAATTTCTGCATTCACTCAATTTTTAAATTAATAAAAAAAAGAAATTTTAAGAAAGGTATTAGTAAAGAATACAAATTATATATCTTTTAATTTTCCAAGCGTTTGTATAAATTTTAATTAAATATTTAAGCTAAACTTAATAAAAATCTAAAGTTTTGGTTGTATTTTTGATTTTTCTGGTCCATTTGTTAACCAATCTTTTTAATTTTTTGCACCGACATTATGAATATTATTTGTAATAAAACTGCGTCCGTTTTGGTTTTTAGACAACTACGCAAAAATCCCACCAAAAATGGTCAAAAAATAGAGACAGTCGCGATTTATGGACCGATCCAGCTGGGCTTTTGTCCAGATACTATTAATGTAATATATAAAAAACTGTACTAACTTTTTTAGTACGCTATACTTTACGTTTTCTAGAGACTTCAGAAAGTTGATTTCAACGATTTAACGGACAGACGGACATCGCTAAATCGTCTCTGCTATTAATAAGGATCCAGAATATATAAATCTGTATACATAAATAAAATGCATTTTTTTTTCGCTATACAAATTTTTGCTTTCCAACGGAAATTAGGTAATTTTAGTATCTATACCCAAAGGAAGGTCGCTCATTTTTACGAACACACTTGCAACGATTTTCACTAGCCACTGTTAGAAAAGATGTGTGCCCGTACTTAATTTAAGCCTGAAATCATGCATTGAAAAATTTTATTTACTACTTTGGTTGGTGTCTCTGATGATAATGCTAGCAAAAACATGGGCAACTTTATATTGAATGGCTGTATTTATTTGGATGGGTTTTTTAACAATTAAAATTCTATTTGTAAACAAATTTCTCTAAAAATTGGTACATATGCTCTCTAAGGATACCGTCTCATATAACAAAGGACAGGCGAGAAAAGCGGGCGAGAAAAGCGGGCGAGACCAGGCAAAAATATTTAGTCATACATATTAATCAAGTCCATAGAACAAATGATAGCTATTTTTATTTTTATTATTTTTTTTTATTTTCTTTTATGTGTTGTTTTTATAACACAAATGATCAACTCGTATAAAAAATGTGTATGAAAAAACACTCAATATTTTGAGTGCTTTTCATATAAAATTTTTAGACTAAATAGTTGATCGCATATTAATTTCACTTGATAGCCACTGTAATCCAAATATTTGTGATGAGTAAAAAAATAGTGGTTGTTTACTTTTCATTGAGTGATGTATATCCATAGTCGCCGACAGTTAAACACTTCCTTTATGTATCCATCGTTATTCAAATTTTTTATTTTAAAAATAATACCTCCGCATACATACATACATATGGATATGTAAGTAATGATTTCGAACGTTTGGTAATTCATTCTATGGTTTGTTTATACTCGTATATACGAGTACATGCCTTAAGGCTTGTTCAGCTGAACGTTGTTGAAAACGTTCTGTGACGCCCGTTGACGGTAAAACGTTTGTGTAGTTATAAAACATTTAAAAGCGTGTCATATGCTTTTGAAATAAGAAAACAAATAAAATTAGATATATATACAAAAGCACTTTTTTCTTTTTTTTTACAAAAACAAACTATCGCACTATTACTGTAGTGTTTAATTAATAAATATTACTGTTTTTAGTTGGTTTTTTTTATTTTTAGAAAAGTTTGCTTGGCAGTTTTTTTAACTCAGCATCATCAGTATCCCGTTGAAGTGACAAACAATATTCTGAAATCATTTTTATGTTATTTTTGCAACCATTTATTGGCCAAATTTGAATGCAGGAAATGCATTTTTATGGACACATTGCAGCTCATTCACAATTCGCACTTAAAAATTCATAAAAAACGTGACATAGTCGTCGCTTCTGTGATTACCAAGAAAATTATCTTATAGAGCAACGAAACTCTTCCATGCGCGTCTTTCAACGAAACTTAACTTGTTCATAAGCTTCTCATCTCTCATAATTTAGCGAATTTGAGATACAATAAAAATAGCTAAGATTAATTAGAATTAATAAGAAAGATAAAAGAGTATTAGATTTGGAAAGAAAGACAACAATAAAGTCAATATAAAGTCGCCGCCGACTTACATAATAGGGGTGATTGGTTATACTATTCTCCCATTTATGTATGTATGACGTATGTATATAGTAAATAAATCAGCACAATATCACTAATAAATCGTTTTAAATAAACTTTTCTTAAAAAACAAAAAATACGGACTAAAATCGTATTTAATATATAACAATTTTAAAATGAAAAAAAAAATTGGAGCTACAGGTTTTTAAAAATTTATTTTTGTAATTACCTGAATTTCACTGACAGTTTTGAGACTGCCAAAGCAGCGTATGGATAATCGCCTTTGCCGAATTATCTCATACATTAGCTCTTGAATTGTTTCTGGCTTATCGACGTACATCTTTTCTTTCAAATAAGCCCAAAGAAAGAAGTCCAACGGTGTCAAATCACATGATATTGGCGGCCAATCGACATCGCCACCACGTGAGATAACACGGCCATTGAAATTGTCCCGCAAAAGAGCCATTGTTTCGTTAGCTGTGTGGCAAGTGGCACCGTCCTGTTGAAACCACATATCGTCCACATCCATATCTTCCAATTCGGGCCATGAAAATTTCGTTATCATCTCACGATAGCGAACACCATTTACATTAACTGCCTGACCGGCCTCATTTTGGAAAAAATACGACCCGATGATACCGCCAGCCCATAAACTGCACCAAACAGTCACTCTTTGTGGGTGCATTGATTTTTCGACAATCACTATTGGATTATCATTCGCCCAAATGCGGCAATTCTGCTTATTGACGAATCAACTGAGGTGAAAATGTGCCTCAGCACTGAAGATGATTTGTGCGATATGCATTTTGATTTGAAATTTAACCACCCTTTACTAAACGTTCGCTTATATGCTCTACAAATTATCTGTGATTACAAACTTCTATATTGTGTTCTGGAAAATACACTGAAAGAATTATGATTCATAAACCCAATAAAACGATTTCATTAAAAATAGTTCATTAGTCTAACGAATTATTTCATAATTTCATTGTGATAATGAAGAGGTTTCATTAGATTTCATATTTTCATACAAAACATTCATTGGGTAATGTTTTTTTTTTTATTTTTGCAAAATTGTTCTCTTTTTTTCTGTCGCCATTATTATATATAAGTAAAGTAAATATAAAACGAAAACTTAATCATTAAACTTTAACTGAACCTCGTGCCACAAGTGGTTGAGTGGCTTTTAATTGCATGCGTCCCAAGTTCTAATCCTGGCAGAGTCAAAGAAAATTTGAAAAGAATTCAAACAAAAAGTTAATTTATCAAACTGGGTATATACTCGTATGGTGCGTTAAAAAATTTTCAATAAAAAAAATGAAAGACATTTTCAAAATTCATATATTTACATATAATGAACATGTTTCATATATTTTATGAACGTTTTCATTAAAATAATTTTAATGAAACTTGATTCATTAATATAATGAAGCGTATCATTAGTTGAAAAATAATGAATGTTTTCATTGGATTAATGAAAAATTCATTGAATATATGAACAAAATTCTTTCAGTGTAGTTATGAACTGTTTGAGGAGATAATTTTATCTGTAGTTCTTTTTGTTTAGCTGACATATAGGGGTCAATTTTACTATGACTGGCCAATAGGCTTACCAATAAATGGGACATTGCCGCTCTTATCCTCAGAATTTCAATATATGTATTTAGAATACGCTGTTATATTGTTTTATTTTATTTTAAAAAATTCAAAAATTATCGTATTTCTCCACAACTTTTGCATTCTAAAATCATTCTTCTAATAACAGTTCTTCTTTGCTTTCTGTAATGCTTTCAACGTCATATATCTGTCATTTTTTTAAGTACATGCATATGTACCTCGCTAAGTGCGTTAAAAGGGGTGCTATTTACACTAAAATATGGGGTGACGTTTATATAAGAACCGATAACTTTAGGGGAAAAAAATTAAACACCTTTACAGAGGCTTCATATCACTTTATATCACAGTGCAATCCACAAACATCAGAAATAGATAATAGATATATTGAACGGTAGTAAATAAAATAACTGCCGGTTGTGCTATTATTTTTACCGCCACTATATATGCCGACTTTCTTGGAGTATAACGATTATGTGTACCCAATTTAAAAGAAATCTGTAAGAAAACAAAAATAAGTATAGCGAAAAAAAACAAACAACCAAAAAGTTAGAAAAAAAATAATTCCGTAAAAAAGCAAAAAGCGATTGACTGATTAAAAAATAAAAATTTTAAAAATCTTCTTAAATTAATAAAAATTTTATAATAATAAAATCTAATAAATAATACAGATCCCTTTAAACTAAATAAAAACAAGAATTTTTTTAAATCAACCAGAACAAGTTTTTGCTTGCTAGCCAAGCAAATAAAAAAAAGGCGAACTAAATTTAGTTGTGCCAAATAAATTTAGCTGCTCAACGTTGCCCGTGTATGTAGTAAATAACGTACAAGCTCTCTCAATTTCAGAAACACATACAAACCTACCTACTGCATAGCATTGTGGCAACCAATCAAATCTTGTTATGTTTATTTAAGGTGTGGCCTTACACATTCGTGTTAACTTTGAGGCTTTTAACTCGTAATCGGAATTATTTTATTTCATATTTGAATGAATTTTAAAATTTTTTTAAAACTTCATTTTGGTATAATATCGACAACTTTTATTTATTCCTAAACTTTGCAAATATTTTTAAATTGTTGAAATTTTAACTGACTTTTAAAACAGCCTACATCATCAGAACTAATTTAAGAATTTTTTCATATTATTGATATTGAAAAATTTTGAGCAAAAATTGTTTATATTTTTACAATTGTACATCGGATATTTACAATGGACTTTACAAAATTATATTCGTTCAAAAATGTTACTGTGAATAATCTTTTTATGTAAAAAATAAAAGTAAGAGTAAGTTTTAAAAATAAACCACTGACACTGTAGTGAAATAAAAAACAACGTTGAGCACTCTTAAATCAACGACCTTGAAATAATCTCTAAAAACTTCGATTTTAAAAAATTTCAGTTTTTTATTCAATGTAATATATATGTATATATTTTAATATTGCTTGACGTTTATTTCAGAATGTAAGATTTCAACCTTGGCTCACTTTCATTGCTTATTTTCTCTTGATTTAAGATAGAAATTGCTGATTATGGGTTATATTTTCATAAGTCATGTCAATATACCATATATTATTATTATAATAATAATAATTTTTTACATTTATCTAATACTAGTTGACCCGCAAACGTTGTCTTGCCTTAAAATTTTTATATATTCGATCTTCTTACACTAAGAAATCGTACTCATAGAGTAAAGAACCGTGCGAGACCGGGTAAAAACAGGTAGTAGGCAAATAAGCCAGATACCGACTATAGCGCTACCTGCCGGGCGGCAGGTGGGAGCGTTCTCCTTGCAATAAGCTTTACTTCACTTCTTACACAGTTTTCTAGAAAATTTCCCCTTTATTGCACTAAGAAATTAATATAATTGTTTAAGTCCCCGTTGAAGTTCCGTATCTATTGTCCGTCTCTTGCCCCTTTTTCCATCTTTGGGTGAAAGGTCAATAGAGAACTTAACGAACTTTAACGGGCTCTTATTTTTTGTTGTTGGCTACCTAATTTGTTATAAAGGGTGTTTTTTATAGACGTATAGAACTTTAAATTGCAATAAAACAACGATGGATTATTCGATTGACATGAATTTTATTTATCTGAAAGATAATCTTGTGGCATTACATTTTAAATATGATTTCTGGCATATGACCGCCACGGCTTACTCGGATGTAGTCCAATCTGGACGTTCAATTTTCGATGACTTTTATCGGCAATAACACGGAGAATGTTGTTTTCCAAATGGTCAAGCGTTTGTGGCTTATCCGCATAGACCAATGACTTTACATAGCCCCACAGAAAGTAGTCTAGCGGTGTTAAATCACAAGATCTTGGAGGCCAATTCACAGGTCCAAAACGTGATATTAGGCGGTCACCAAACGTGTCTTTCAATATATCGATAGTGGCACGAGCTGTGTGACATGTTGCGCCGTCTTGTTGAAACCACAGCTCCTGGACATCATGATTGTTCAATTCAGGAGTGAAAAAGTTAATAATCATGGCTCTATACCGATCACCATTGACTGTAACGTTCTGGCCATCATCGTTTTTGAAGAAGTACGGACCAATGATTCCACCAGGCCATAAAGCGCACCAAACAGTCAGTTTTTGTGGATGTAACGGTTTTTCGACATACACTTGAGGATTAGCTTCACTCAAAATGCGGCAGTTTTGTTTGTTGACGTAGCCATTCAACCAGAAGTGCGCTTCATCGCTAAACACAATTCGCTTATGAAAATCGAGAACAACGGCAATCTCGTTTTGGGCCCATTCGAGGAATCTACGCCTTACTTGATGATCGTTTGGCTATTCATGATGAATTAAATCGGTCGCCATCTTGAACAGTAATGCCAACTTAAAGTTCTATACGTCTATAAAAAACACCCTTTACTTTAAGTATACTTACTTACTTCTTTTTAAAGTAGCGAATTGGTATACACGACATAAGGGCGGGTCGATTTGTATGGAGGCAAAAAAAATCGCTCAAATTACAAGGAAAATCGTATTCTAGGGATCAAAATAAGGAACATTGCCGCAGGAACCATACCTATACAATGTATTTGGATGTTTGACCCGAAGTTTCAATAATTTTTTTTATTTTCTTTTCTATTACTAAGTAAAATTCATTTTTTCATTTCATTCTGACTAAATAAATTGCTAAAGAGAAAAAAAAAGCTCCAAAAATAAAAAAACATAGCCATTTCGCTGATTTTTTCTTGTAAAGTGCCAAAAACGGTGATTTTTGAAATGTTTGAATGGGGAACCCCCCAGGGGTGGTTTCAGGGGGTGTGCCACTGGCACAGGTCGGTCGGACCTCCAAAGTTAGTGACATTTTGACTCGATTAAGGCACTCTAAATGGGTCAAAGTGACATTTTTCAAAATTTGACCCTTCCGATCAAAAGTCGGGACATCAAAATACATTTTAGAGGTATGGTTTCTTCGACAAAATTTCTTATTTTGATCCCTAGAATACGATTTTCCTTGTAATTTGTGCGATTTTTAAATCGACCCGACTTCTACACCACATCCTTTTTATATTTATATATAAATTTCCCTACGGAAACATTTTTAATCATTAGAAAACATTAAAGTGAATAAAATCAATACACTAAACCTGAATTAAATCGTAAATATAAACAAGTGTTGTGTTGTATTTATTTGGGAGCTTTACGAGCTTGTTTTCTATTCGGACCAGACGGATACACGCCGAAACAATACTATATTGACTAATATTTTCAGGATTCCTTGTATATATAAAAAACTAGATGTTTTTGTCCGGGCTCACCCGGCTCGGTTGGTATCCTTAGAAAACGTTTGTATCAATTTTTAGGGACATCCCTTTTCAAAGAAGAAATATGAATTAGAAATAAATTATCAATTTCTATTGTAATTATGGTTCACTATTTTGACGATAATTGCTTCCGCATAAGAGGTAGACATATGCGGACTTTTTGTGGGACTATTTATGATAAGCATATCGTTCATACATTATATGGTATATGTGTAACTTCAACGAAATTTGTGGCGCACGCCAAAACATGTCGCCGATTGTAGAATTTTTTTCTACTTACTTGACACCTATCGTTATATTTTGGACAATTTACACAATATCTTTTTAAATTATAGCCTATGTGTTATTCTGATGTATAAGCTAAATTATTGTAAAGTTTCATTAAAATCCATTCAGTAGTTTTTGCGCGAAAGAGGAGCAAACATCCACACATCCTCACAACCACACTCACAAACATTCGGCTTTATAATAAAGAGTGATTTTTTTGCTATTATCTTTTTGGCAACACTAGTTTTGACAGCTCACGCACGTTTTGTATCTTGTGTCACTGTCAAACATCTTCAGTTTTGTCTATAATTTAATCATGAATCGTCTTACAAACGAACAACGCTTGCAAATTATTGAATTTTATTACCAAAATGCGTGCTCTGTTAAGAAAGTTCATCGCGCGCTTCTTCCATTTTATGGTCAGTTTAATCGACCTACTGAGGCTTCTATTCGGGCTATTGTAACAAAATTTCGCACCAAATTTACATTGTTGGACATTAAACCACCAACGCGCTTACGTAGAGTGCGAACTGAAGAAAATATCGCAGCCGTATCGGCCAGTGTTGGTGATGACCGTGAATTATCGATTCGGCGCCGTTCGCAGCAATTGGGCCTCTGTTACTCCACTACGTGGAAAATTTTGCGGAAGGATTTGGGTGTGAAGCCTTATAAGATACAACTGGTGCAAGAATTGAAGCCAAACGACCTACCACAACGCCAAATTTTTGGTGAATGGGCTCTTGAAAAGTTAGATGAAGATCCACTTTTTTATCGAAGAATTGTGTTCAGCGACGAGGCTCATTTCTGGTTGAATGGATACGTGAACAAGCAAAACTGCCGTATTTGGAGTGAAGAGCAGCCAGAAGCATTGCAAGAGCTACCAATGCATCCACAAAAAACAACCGTTTGGTGCGGATTATGGGCTGGCGGCATCATTGGGCCGTATTTCCTCAAAGATGATGCGAATCACAACGTTACTGTGAATGGTGAGCGCTACCGTGCGATGATAACAAACTTTTTTTTGCCCAAAATGGAAGAGCTTGACTTGCATGACATGTGGTTTCAACAAGACGGTGCCAGATGCCACACAGCACGCGAAACAATGGACCAATTGAGAGGCGAGTTCGGTGAACAGTTTATTTCACGCTTGGGACCAGTCAATTGGCCGCCCAGATCGTGCGATTTAACGCCTCTAGACTATTTTTTGTGGGGCTATGTTAAGGCTAATGTCTATAGGGACAAGCCCGCTTCGATTGACGCACTGGAAGCCAACATTGCCAACATTATTCGTGAGATACCGGCCGAAATGTTGGAAAGAGTATGCCAAAATTGGACTAAGCGGATGGACCATTTGAGGCGCAGCCGCGGCCAACATTTGCATGAAATAATCTTCAAACATTAAATTATATCGACCCAACTATCGATCCAAATAAATATTTCATGCATTTTTCTGAATTTTATGTGTTTTTTTTTTAAATATCCGATAGTTCTTATAAAATCACCTTTTATTAGTAGGAAATAATGTTACAATAAAAATTAAAAAATAGTTTTTGGTGTGTTGTTATTTTCACATTCCGTCAACGTTTCCAATAAATAAAATATATTTTCATACTCTAAAAATAATTCGTATGGCGAAACAACGTTTGCCGGGTCAGCTAGTACTTACATATAAATTTAATTAAATTTACAAAAATAAAGACAAAGTTATATTTCAGTTTAAAAATGTAAACACATTCCGCTAATGTACTATTCGGTTATTGTTGAACCCAAATTTAAAACTTAAATATAAATATAAATATTTTTAATTAAAACTGATTAATACTGCCGGGTGACCAACAACTTCACTAGTGCCCTTCTACGCAAGGAGGATAAATGACGTCTCCAAGACTGCTGTAGGCCGGAAGTGGGCATGCGCCAGTCAAAGAGACTCATCAACCTCGAGCGCATTAGGGCAGATGTTGTTTTGTACCTCAGCAGAAATGACATTAAACTCTAAGTTGAACTACTTATGGGCTGCTTGTAGACTTAACTATCACATGAGTAAAATCTGTGTGGTACAAGACGACTCCTGTCATTTCTGTCGGGATGGACAGGAAAACGGACAGAAAGTCTCAAAGAAATATCCTTAATCAGATTCTCTCCAAGCCTCAACCTATAAACAGAGATGAGGACATAGATAGCGATGTAACACAGCTGTCGGAATTCTTCAAAGAGGCCACTACAAGGTCTTGCAGACCTTCCTTGCACAGGGAGAGGGACAGACCACCGTGGTGGTCCCCCAACATAGCTGCATCTAGGAAGAGATGCAGGAAACTGTTCAACTAGGCTAAGAGAACAGGCAACTGGTCACTCTATAAAGCTTCTGTAAACAGTTTCAAAAATGAGGTGAGAAATGCAAAGCGTAAGTCCTGGAGAGACTTTTGTGAGAACATTAAGAGCTCTTCAGAGACTTGTCGACTACGCAAGATTCTGTCCAAATCTCCAACGGTACCTGGGTATATTCGGAGAACTAATGGGGAGTGGACTACTAGTATTCATGAGGCGTTGGAAGTGTTGATGGACACCCACTTTCCGGGGTGTTCTACGCTTTCAGGTACAATGAGCGATGACGCTCAGTACTATAGAGAATCCTTCTCTATGAGAATAGAGATGGATTCCTTAAAATGGGCCATTGATAGTTTTCAGCCTTATAAATCCCCTTATACCTGCCGATCTACAGAGAAACTTTATGGTAATTTCTCCCTGGCTGTTGGGAATATATAATGCATGCCTTTCATGGTCATATATCTCAGTGGGCTGGAGAAAGAGCAAGGTGATTTTCATCCCTAAATGAAATGAAATAAAAAACAACGTTAAATCAACGTTGAGCACTCTTAAATCAACGACCTTGAAATAATCTCTAAAAACTTCGATTTTAAAAAATTTCAGTTTTTTATTCAATGTAATATATATGTATATATTTTAATATTGTTTGACGTTTATTTCAGAATGTAAGATTTCAACCTTGGCTCACTTTCATTGCTTATTTTCTCTTGATTTAAGATAGAAATTGCTGATTATGGGTTATATTTTCATAAGTCATGTCAATATACCATATATTATTATTATAATAATAATAATTTTTTACATTTATCTAATACTAAAAGGTGATTTTATAAGAACTATCGGAAATTTAAAAAAAAAAACACATAAAATTCAGAAAAATGCATGAAATATTTATTTGGATCGATAGTTGGGTCGATATAATTTAATGTTTGAAGATTATTTCATGCAAATGTTGGCCGCGGCTGCGCCTCAAATGGTCCATCCGCTTAGTCCAATTTTGGCATACTCTTTCCAACATTTCGGCCGGTATCTCACGAATAATGTTGGCAATGTTGGCTTCCAGTGCGTCAATCGAAGCGGGCTTGTCCCTATAGACATTAGCCTTAACATAGACCCACAAAAAATAGTCTAGAGGCGTTAAATCGCACGATCTGGGCGGCCAATTGACTGGTCCCAAGCGTGAAATAAACTGTTCACCGAACTCACCTCTCAATTGGTCCATTGTTTCGCGTGCTGTGTGGCATGTGGCACCGTCTTGTTGAAACCACATGTCATGCAAGTCAAGCTCTTCCATTTTGGGCAAAAAAAAGTTTGTTATCATCGCACGGTAGCGCTCACCATTCACAGTAACGTTGTGATTCGCATCATCTTTGAAGAAATACGGCCCAATGATGCCGCCAGCCCATAATCCGCACCAAACGGTTGTTTTTTGTGGATGCATTGGTAGCTCTTGCAATGCTTCTGGCTGCTCTTCACTCAAAATACGGCAGTTTTGCTTGTTCACGTATCCATTCAACCAGAAATGAGCCTCGTCGCTGAACACAATTCTTCGATAAAAAAGTGGATCTTCATCTAACTTTTCAAGATCCCATTCACCAAAAATTTGGCATTGTGGTAGGTCGTTTGGCTTCAATTCTTGCACCAGTTGTATCTTATAAGGCTTCACACCCAAATCCTTCCGCAAAATTTTCCACGTAGTGGAGTAACAGAGGCCCAATTGCTGCGAACGGCGCCGAATCGATAATTCACGGTCATCACCAACACTGGCCGATACGGCTGCGATATTTTCTTCAGTTCGCACTCTACGTAAGCGCGTTGGTGGTTTAATGTCCAACAATGTAAATTTGGTGCGAAATTTTGTTACAATAGCCCGAATAGAAGCCTCAGTAGGTCGATTAAACTGACCATAAAATGAAAGAAGCGCGCGATGAACTTTCTTAACAGAGCACGCATTTTGGTAATAAAATTCAATAATTTGCAAGCGTTGTTCGTTTGTAAGACGATTCATGATTAAATTATAGACCAAACTGAAGATGTTTGACAGTGACACAAGATACAAAACGTGCGTGAGCTGTCAAAACTAGTGTTGCCAAAAAGATAATAGCAAAAAAATCACTCTTTAGTTGACCCGCAAACGTTGTCTTGCCTTAAAATTTTTATATATTCGATCTTCTTACACTAAGAAATCGTACTCATAGAGTAAAGAACCGTGCGAGACCGGGTAAAAACAGGTAGTAGGCAAATAAGCCAGATACCGACTATAGCGCTACCTGCCGGGCGGCAGGTGGGAGCGTTCTCCTTGCAATAAGCTTTACTTCACTTCTTACACAGTTTTCGGGAAAATTTCCCCTTTATTGCACTAAGAAATTAATATAATTGTTTAAGTCCCCGTTGAAGTTCCGTATCTATTGTCCGTCTCTTGCCCCTTTTTCCATCTTTGGGTGAAAGGTCAATAGAGAACTTAACGAACATTAACGGGCTCTTATTTTTTGTTGTTGGCTACCTAATTTGTTATAAAGGGTGTTTTTTATAGACGTATAGAACTTTAAATTGCAATAAAACAACGATGGATTATTCGATTGACATGAATTTTATTTATCTGAAAGATAATCTTGTGGCATTACATTTTAAATATGATTTCTGGCATATGACCGCCACGGCTTACTCGGATGTAGTCCAATCTGGACGTTCAATTTTCGATGACTTTTATCGGCAATAACACGGAGAATGTTGTTTTCCAAATGGTCAAGCGTTTGTGGCTTATCCGCATAGACCAATGACTTTACATAGCCCCACAGAAAGTAGTCTAGCGGTGTTAAATCACAAGATCTTGGAGGCCAATTCACAGGTCCAAAACATGATATTAGGCGGTCACCAAACGTGTCTTTCAATATATCGATTGTGGCACGAGCTGTGTGACATGTTGCGCCGTCTTGTTGAAACCACAGCTCCTGGACATCATGATTGTTCAATTCAGGAGTGAAAAAGTTAATAATCATGGCTCTATACCGATCACCATTGACTGTAACGTTCTGGCCATCATCGTTTTTGAAGAAGTACGGACCAATGATTCCACCAGGCCATAAAGCGCACCAAACAGTCAGTTTTTGTGGATGTAACGGTGTTTCGACATACACTTGAGGATTAGCTTCACTCAAAATGCGGCAGTTTTGTTTGTTGACGTAGCCATTCAACCAGAAGTGCGCTTCATCGCTAAACACAATTCGCTTATGAAAATCGAGAACAACGGCAATCTCGTTTTGGGCCCATTCGAGGAATCTACGCCTTACTTGATGATCGTTTGGCTATTCATGATGAATTAAATCGGTCGCCATCTTGAACAGTAATGCCAACTTAAAGTTCTATACGTCTATAAAAAACACCCTTTACTTTAAGTATACTTACTTACTTCTTTTTAAAGTAGCGAATTGGTATACACGACATAAGGGCGGGTCGATTTGTATGGAGGCAAAAAAAATCGCTCAAATTACAAGGAAAATCGTATTCTAGGGATCAAAATAAGGAACATTGCCGCAGGAACCATACCTATACAATGTATTTGGATGTTTGACCCGAAGTTTCAATAATTTTTTTTATTTTCTTTTCTATTACTAAGTAAAATTCATTTTTTCATTTCATTCTGACTAAATAAATTGCTAAAGAGAAAAAAAAAGCTCCAAAAATAAAAAAACATAGCCATTTCGCTGATTTTTTCTTGTAAAGTGCCAAAAACGGTGATTTTTGAAATGTTTGAATGGGGAACCCCCCAGGGGTGGTTTCAGGGGGTGTGCCACTGGCACAGGTCGGTCGGACCTCCAAAGTTAGTGACATTTTGACTCGATTAAGGCACTCTAAATGGGTCAAAGTGACATTTTTCAAAATTTGACCCTTCCGATCAAAAGTCGGGACATCAAAATACATTTTAGAGGTATGGTTTCTTCGACAAAATTTCTTATTTTGATCCCTAGAATACGATTTTCCTTGTAATTTGTGCGATTTTTAAATCGACCCGACTTCTACACCACATCCTTTTTATATTTATATATAAATTTCCCTACGGAAACATTTTTAATCATTAGAAAACATTAAAGTGAATAAAATCAATACACTAAACCTGAATTAAATCGTAAATATAAACAAGTGTTGTGTTGTATTTATTTGGGAGCTTTACGAGCTTGTTTTCTATTCGGACCAGACGGATACACGCCGAAACAATACTATATTGACTAATATTTTCAGGATTCCTTGTATATATAAAAAACTAGATGTTTTTGTCCGGGCTCACCCGGCTCGGTTGGTATCCTTAGAAAACGTTTGTATCAATTTTTAGGGACATCCCTTTTCAAAGAAGAAATATGAATTAGAAATAAATTATCAATTTCTATTGTAATTATGGTTCACTATTTTGACGATAATTGCTTCCGCATAAGAGGTAGACATATGCGGACTTTTTGTGGGACTATTTATGATAAGCATATCGTTCATACATTATATGGTATATGTGTAACTTCAACGAAATTTGTGGCGCACGCCAAAACATGTCGCCGATTGTAGAATTTTTTTCTACTTACTTGACACCTATCGTTATATTTTGGACAATTTACACAATATCTTTTTAAATTATAGCCTATGTGTTATTCTGATGTATAAGCTAAATTATTGTAAAGTTTCATTAAAATCCATTCAGTAGTTTTTGCGCGAAAGAGGAGCAAACATCCACACATCCTCACAAACATTCGGCTTTATAATAAAGAGTGATTTTTTTGCTATTATCTTTTTGGC